>OY728126.1:561180717-563680717 GCA_963277665.1 Viscum album | reverse complement strand
AATATTCACTTGGAGGCTCTTAATCTACTGAAACAATTGTGATAGAGTAAATCATTAAAATTCAATCAGTCCTCCAACTGAAGGACCATGAATAACATCAAAATAGTGGTGGAAGTGGTTTTATGATGGTTCAACCCAGCATAGATAAACTGGTGAGTATGACACATAGTGGTATCCATTGGGAAAACATCTTGATACCTGACAAGGGTAGGGGGTTTTGGTATCACCTAAGATTGTCATGTAAAAGAGTATGATGTAATTTTCTGACACTCCTTAAACTTAGGGATGTGACATCCTTTAATCCCAAAAACAAAAAAGAAGTTCCCCAATTTTATCATCGTATCCTCCAACCGATGAATCGGGAGGATGAAAGAAACATCAAAAATCTATCCATGGGCTGGCTATAATGGTGGTGTGATCAACCTCATGGGTATGAACTTACTTTTCCACACTCTTGTAATAGATAAATTCTATATAGCTGGCTTCACATGAGTCAAAAGGAAATGCATAACCTTGGAGCATGCCCACTCAACCATTGATGGAGTACTTGATTAATTGATGATACGAAGATGGAACTAATGTATACAGATAGAGCTAGTGCCTACCCATAAAGGCATTATAGGTAGTGTCTTTTGAAACAACAATGAATATAGTGTTTTCTCCTAAACCAATGAACTAGGTCGTCAAATGGATCATTCCACATAGTCTCTACTCAGTCCATTCATAATCCTGAATCTTCAGGTCATGGGGACTTAGATCAACATCAGTCAGTACCAGGCTGTTGAGTGTTCTTGTTAAGATGAGATGGATCCCAGAGCATGTGTTAACTATATAGTGATGGAATTACATGCCATTGAACTGGCCGATAATATATACTGGGTGGATATGACCCTATATGAGGGACCCTTCGTCTTATCACAAGAATGATATGATGGATTGAGAATATTCTTGTTTAACTCCTTCATGTAAAAGATCTCTATGCCCACTATTTCTATTTCAAACTAAAGGGGGATTTTCATGTATTTTATGAGGGCCTCACAAGTTTATCCTAATAGGTGGAGGTCCTAGAGGATCGAGAATTTTACAAGAATGATGGATAGGTGTTTCAACACATCAAAATTTCATTCCAGACACTCATTTCTGTGTAATCGGAATTACTCTTTGGAAGGAGGAACAAAAGAAACTTTTGGATGAACCAGAAGATTGTGACTAGTGAGGGAAATAACCTGATTCTCATCATAAATCTTTCCCAAAACCACCACAGAAGGATTTTTAGCTGCATGACGCCAGGATTTTGATGGACACGGTCGATAATGGTGTTTCTGGAGCTATTATTCCTAGTCAATTATCCTGGTCAGTGGTGGAGGAGTGTACTATAGAGTGGTCTGGGAGGAATATTCCTATTAATTTCTACATAGAGCCCACTATTTGGTCTTAGTAGCATGCATATCTTTGATTATAGCACTACCAAGGGTATTCCATAAATTCTCATGTCACTGGTTTATTCTTTGATGAAATAAACTAGATAAGCTGGGAGAATTTTCCTTATATTCCTCATCATTGGGAACTATGTAGGGATCTATCATCTCGATGGTATCCATAGAGGCATACTCTTGTCCATATTCATAAGAGTCTTTCAATGCTAGAAGGATTATGGGAGTGATTCTCAACTCTAGAGGCATGAATTCACCGAGTATATGGGATGGATTCGGTGCCATTAGGGGACTTTTATTTCCCTTTCACCGTCATTTTCTGCTCTTTTTAGATGTGAAAGGATGTTGAGTGGATTTAAAAGCATCATCTGGAGAAGGTGTGGAAATATCGAGAATTCAAGCTGGCTTAAACGGATACGAATGACACTATGGGTGTGATAAACTACCAAACGATCCAACCATTCATCATAATTCTGGGTATCATAGTTGGAAACATATTTCAATTTACCTTCACTATTTCTATCAAGATCATTTGAGATATTTCACCTACTTCGGGACAATTCCCAAGTTGACCGCACCATTGTCCACTTGATCCTGAACTCAATCCTTGAACCCATAACATGACTTAATGGTATGCACAAGGATCTTGTGGTAGGAACTATAGTTAGGGAGATCAATGAGCTTGGACTTTTAAGGTTTTTTGTACTCTCGTAGTACCAGAACCCCCTGTTCCAAAGCATTGTGGAAGTAACGTAGGACTTATTCTTCTTTAAAGGAGTAGGTTTGGTTTCTCCTACCCGGGAAGGGTGATCTAGGAGCTTGAACTTGGAGAGGGGATATAGCCTGATGAGGGTGGGATTCCCATTCTCTTGATCAAGTGGTGGTTCTTGGAGATGTTGTACATACCAATTCTATACTAGTCGTGGCTCATCTTGATGAGGTTGCTGCACTTGATGAGGCTATGCTTGGGGACGCTCTGTCGGTAACATCTCTCCATGTATGGCGGCAGAAGTCTCTTCCTTTGTGTCTCTTATTCTAGGATCTGGAAGAGGAAACATACATGAATGCTTGGCCTATATTAGGGATTCCTCTAGGAAATAATCCTTATTAGAGAAATCCTAAAATCCAACCAGGAAGTTCTAAGTGATTATGGTAGAGACCAGCCCAGTATTGAAATTACCAAACACATCTTCATCATATTATCTTTGGTCAATAGCATATCCAGTGAATACATGAGTCCCTTTCACTGGTTAATGAAGTCTGTGACATGATCATCTGGTAGTTTCTTTCACTTAAAGTGGTCAACTATACTAATATTACACATAGTGGAGTAGAAATTATAGTGAAACTTACTATAATGTTATTCCCATCTAGTGATGGACCCAATGGGTAATTGGTTGTACAAGACAAATTTAGACCCTTTTAATGTCAAAATTAAACAGTAGATCTTAGTTGCTTCCTACTACTCTGGGGTTCCCAACACGGTTCTGCACCTTGAGATGAAGTGGTCTAGATGTTCCAGCGGGTCTCTCATCCCATTAAAGAGGCTAAAGGTAGGATTCTAAAACTTAAAGTGTTCCCACAAGTCCCCCACCCATGATGGATATGTCTTACCATCATGTGTAATTGCTACATGTTTCATTTCCAAGGCTTCACGACGAGTAGTATTAGTATCTATTAGATCATCCTAGTGGGGTATTCTATCATGGCAAGATTCCCTGGCCACCAGTGCATTGAAATTATCATCAACATTATAAGAAGGATCAGTGGTTCATGTAGATTCTTGCGTAGCATCTTTTTGATAGGCTTGATCTAGGTTCCAAAGAAGATTATCGCTTTGTTCTAGTGGATTTGGAGATGCATACCACAATAATTTTCTATATACTCCTTCTACTACTATGTTTGGTTTCACACAATAAATGGAATAAATTGTGAGAATATAGATGAGTACTTTTGGTTTCCCCTATTTCCCCAGTGAAGGAGGGACAATATCATTTCATGGAGCACAATACTCCAGGAACTGCACTACAAGGATATCATCAATGATCCTCTTCCAAAATTTGATCTTCTGATGTAAGGTAGAAGTCATGGGATTAACCTCTATATTCATTAAAACATCATATGGTCTAGAGAAATCTAGAGGCCCTTTTACTTATTGAGATATTGACTAGCGTGTAATGATGTAGAGGGTTCTGTGAGGTTGACTTCTATCCTTTGTAGGTGAATGTGAACACCTGTATGAGGGTCCACTTAATAATGCACTACCACAGAAGTAAGATTCTCACTATCGGACCCTCCATAAGTGTCCCTATCCTTGTGTATATGGGGGACAAACATGTTCACCGTAATGAAAGCTGGAGGCATTTCCTTAATATCATTGGGTATGTTAGGTTTTCGTAGGATAAGAATAATTTACAGAGAAACATATTGTCCCCAACCTCAAATCTACACATGTGGAGACACTTCTTCAATCATTCTATAGAGAACTATAAAGCTCTTGAATCGCCATTTTTATAGGGTCTAGTGGTATCTAGATGACCCATGGTACTATGCCACCAGGAGTGCTGCCAAATCAGCCATGCAACACAACTGATCTATGTATTCAAAAGTGATCTCAGACCCTTGGGTAGACAAACTGATGGTCAAGGTGATGAAACCTCATCATCCAAGTCTAGTGGAAACAAGTGACCTGGTCCCGGGCGAGGGACTCTAGAATTCCAGATTTGAGAACTGTAATTTTTTAGAAAAAAACTAATAGTTGATCAGCAGCCAGAGTGCCCCATAATATTCCTTGTTTAGAAGAGGGACCTAGATCTTGGTTGGCCTAAGCCTTGTTCATCACTTTATGGGAAACTAGTGGTGGCATGAATGTCGATCTGTGCGACAGTTGGATGACAGGTGGCGGATTCGTTGCACGATCTAACTGATCATTATTTATTGGGTGATCTCTTGGGTGTGGTGATGAATGAATCATCACCTCCTTGTAGGAATGGGATCTTACCACATCCTCATGTTAGATTGCATTGATAGTAATTTTTTGTTCTACCAAATACTCGTTGTCTATCATACACCAGAATAAATCTTTTTTATCTTGGGTAGAGGTAGAGATTGAAATTGGTGATGATAACGATGACTGAATTGTGAGACCCTATAAGGGAGATAAATCTTTCTCCACTTTCATGTACCTACATAAGGATTTGATAATTTTGTATATCTCACATTTTGGGAAGGTAAACTACACATGTCGGTATCGTTCCCTATACTCTGATGAAACTGACGGGGGTGAAGGTTTCATCATTGAATCTCATTATTCTTCAAAATATGAGGGGAAAATGGGATCGAAAATGGCTTGGTACTTCCTGTAATTCGTCCTTTGATGATAGTGGTTCTCCTTTAAACCCTAGGATGGTTCTTTTGGTCAGGTAATTTCTTCTTCATGGGGAGGAACTCTATTCTAGTGGGTAGTAGTGCGGGGAGGACATCCACTTTGATTTTTTGGGACACGAGGAGGGCCTCTGCATCGGTTATCATTAGAGATGGCATAATCACTACTTTGACTGCTAAAGGGGGTAGGACCTCCACTCTGGTTGGATGACGTGTGAGGAGAGAATTCCTATTGATCAAACTAGACACGGAGTGGACCTCTTTATTGGTTTTGGAAAGTGTGGTGAGGAAATCCGTAGTGTCTTGTGGAAGCTGGGTCAGGCCTCTATATTAACCATCATAGGAGTGGTTAGGACCTCTACACTAGTTGGTTGTGGAAATGGGAGAACCTCAGTATTGATCATTTATGGAGTGGGGATGACCTCTGCCTCAATTGGTGTTAGAGCAGGGAGGGCCTCCGCATGAGTTTCGAACAGTGTGAGGGTGACCTTCGCAATGTCGTTTATGACAAGAGGAGGAACTACTCATTAGGAACCATGATTATGGTGAGGACCTCCACACTAAATGTCAAGGAATTGGGGAGTGCCTCTACTTTGACAGGTGTTGTGAACATGGAAAGGACCTCCTTGTCGATTTTTGAGATTAAGGAGTGACTCTTCGTTGATTGGGGATAGTAAAAGGAGGGTCTTCATACTAGATCTAATCATCAAAAACTAGTATGCAACTTATCTGGATACCTCTAGTGGGTGATAGAGTCAACCCAACCTAACCATTGGGTGGTTTGGTCCTTGATGAAAATCAATTATTGATGGGTCCTTGTTCTACAGTGGTAGGAATCTAGCATAATGTGCTACGGGTGGAAGGAGCCACTGTAGGAGTGGAAGGTGATGCCCCTTGTTGGGAATCCTCCTGATATTTGGACCAATGTTGGCATCAGGTCATTTGGACCGGGTCTCGTAGAGTGGGGGTGTAGTCTACCTTTTCCTCTTCATGGAGGATCAATCACTATAGGCATTGACAAAGCCTGGTGGAATCCCTCCTGGGGGGGCTTTTGGGAAACTCTTGGGTGGTTTTCACTGTCATGGTGATGCAGGCATCCCCTTCCTTCTCATTATAAGGTAATGAGTCATATGATAGATCTAGGTAGAGGTTTCAAAAGTGGTTCATCATTGAAGTGGGTAGAATTGGATCCCTACATGGCCCTTGGGGTTGACAATGTCACTAAGGCACAGAAGCCTCCAGGTCCAAGAGAGCCATATCCCTCATGGGAATGACTCCCTCAATAACATACCATCAAATGAGGGCATCTATAACCCTGATTTGAATGATATTAGAGGGAGATATGAGGCATTGGAGCCTAGTAGATGATGGTGTAGAGGACGCCAGGGAAGATGTGGGATTGTCGTATTGTCATCTCCCATACCCTTATGTCAGTGGGTGTTAGTTTGTTGGTTTCTTATAGCATGGGTCCTACAAAGCATTAATATTCATATATCAAGGTGGATAATAAGAAATAAATGACTAATGTCTCATAATTGACCAATCATCTAGAGTTTTGGAGGGAGATACACACTAATGATGTAATAGACTAGAATTCCCAATGTTTCAATGGTCCAATTTTTAGTGAGTTCAATGTCAGGCCCACTATTTGATTAGTGGGTCCTGCTACCAAGTAGTTGGATCCAGTGACATGATAATCTATTCATGTATCAAATTCTAATAGTCCCCATGTTGAGGAGAATAGTTTCATGTTGGGTTCACCATTTCTATTTCGGAATCATTCATTGGGGCTCCCCGCCTTGTGTGTTATTTTTTTCTGGCATGAATTGTTACCCCACATTCCTAATTTAGAAAGTTGTGTGACATTCATCACTTTCATCCTTGATCGAAATGGGATGACGAGATTTTAGTTCCTCTTTACAAGGATTACTTCCAAGAACTTTTCACCAAGTCCAGGTATCCCTCATAGATTATGTCATGTTCATGAAACTCATTCTCAGTGACATCTCTTTATGGGTTTTAGTTAATTATGTTTTTTCTGTCTGGACATTCTAAGGGGTCTTGATAGGGCAACAACCTTCGGTAAATATATTAGTCCAGTTGTTTGTTGTTAACATGTCTTGATGTTGGGTGCATTGGTCACCTTTATTCTTCCTCATATGAGGGAATCTAATGGAGGCATCTTTAGGCATGGAATCCAAGGAGCCCATGTCGATCACAGGGTATCAGATTCCAAAGTCATATCTTCCAAGGATTTCACCATGGGCATCCTATGTTTATCATGAAGTTGCACATGCTATAGGTGCAGATCATCTAAGGATTTCATCTAAAGCATCACATGTTTGGAATGAGGTAGAAAAATCCATAAGCACGTATCTTTTTAGGCTTTCACCTCATGAATCCCATCATTTTCAAGAGGTAAAAGTATGAGATGTGTTGTGAGTTTAATGTCTTGTGGTGAAAAAATGAGGCTGACCAGAACATCCCATAGAGGCTGATATTGGTGGTGTATCCCAAGGAAGAAACACATGAATGGTATACTGATGGATGGATAATAACACCTTATAGGGGTGGATCTAGAATTTTCTTCCCATTAAGAGAAGATTTTACACCATGATGGTTGAGAATAACACCCCTTGAGGTAGATAAGGGAGGTGTACCCCTAGAATGGGTAACCATGGTTTACTATTGGTTGGGATTGAACCTTAAAGAGGTATCCTATATACCCTATATTGGGGATGGAGATCAAAACCCATGTAGTTCTGAAACACCCAAGGATTTCATAGTTCGTTATCTCTTTAAAGTAATTCAATAGTTGCGCTACACGCAACACCGAGTTTGAGCACACCATGACTTACCAAACTAGTCGTTCAAAAGCCGTTATGAATAGTATTAACTGAATTTTAAATTTTATATATTCCATATAATTTTAACATCCATATTATTTGTCCCTTGTACATAATATAATAACAAATTCAATTTTTCAGATAAATGAAGTATTTTTTAGAAAATGAAATTTTACTGCCTTTTAATGGTGAACCCTTTTTAAATAAATTATTTGACACTTTTATATATTTGATTTCATAGAAAAAATTATTCTTTAGAAGTGGGACCTGAAAAATATAATTTGGATAAATTTTTGGTACTTCTCTGATAACTTTCATATTTTCATGAATAGTAAAAAAATACTGAATTTTAATTGAAAACAACTTTTTTAATTGAAATAATTTACAGTGTTAAATTTTTCGTTTGAGTGGTTTTAAAGTATAATTAGATTATATTTTTATTATTGAATACAATTCAGGTCATTATAGGTAATTTCACATTTAAATGTAATATAAACACATGTCAATCTTTTGATAGTTTTTACTTTTTAAAAACTCTCTTTTTGGTTTTGACAACAAAATTAATTTTATATAAATCAATGAAACTAATATGTTTTGATTTTATTAAAATAATTTTTTTTTGAATTCTGATTATCAAAATTAGCGTAGGGTGAATTTTTGTCAATAATGAACCACTTGGGGTTCTCTTGGATTTTTATAGTACGTTTATTAACCATTTATTATAATAATACCAGAAGACAGGTTAAAAAGCTAAACTATTTAAATAAGAGTTAAATATAAAAGATAAGGTTAATATTGTGACCTAAACCTGTCTAAAACCTATTGGATGAGATTATTTCGACCCATAATTACATTAGAATCGAAATAAATTCATTTGGATCCATTAGAAACCGAAAATTATTTTATAATAAAATAATATTTCAAGCTTCTCTTAAGGTTCCCCTCACCTCTCTTATAAAAGGGCAATTCCCCTTTTACTATCTTCACACCTCCAAATCCATTTTCCTCAGACAACCCCTACTCAAATATCCTCCAAAATACCATAACTTAATCCTATAGTCCTTCCTTTGATCAGAAATCCAACCTAAAGAGCCCATTTGATCAAATCAAAATGAAGCACCTGAAGAACAGGTACTAATTTCATCACCTCTTCCAAAGTTATCTTCTTCAACCAATTCCTCTTTATTTGTTGTTTCCATAAAAAAATCCAAAATCCAAAATCTTATACATACATTGATTTTATTATAGATATGGTACAATAAAATTCATTATTCTATCTATCCTATGAATAACAAAGTCACCATATGTGCGTACATACGGCTTACCGTCTCCACGTTGTGGTGTAGATTGTTATTCGACACTTTATTATTTGGATGAGTATAATAATGAGTATAATTTATGTAAATAATAAATATAACATGTTAATTATTATGTATATATAATATACCATCCAATTATATATGATTTCACCATCAATATAACGATATCATAGCTCATGTGTACGTACGGCTTACCGTCTCGACGACGCGATGAGATTTATTTCCACGTTCACCGTTCAATGATGATTATAAAAATGTATATTATTAATAAGTATGTAATAAATGACATAATAATTCTAATTTAAATATATATATATATATAGCTACATATATCTCATTCACTTACTTCCCTTTAATACGATATGAAAACGGAAACAGCGTTTATGCATACATATGACCAACCGTCTCCATAAACAGTGTCTTCCGTTTTTTATATCTATCTATTATAAATATTTATATTCTAAATATATATGACATATAAATAATGTTTTATATTATTTAAGTATTAAATTCATGATCTAAGTGATACGATCATGAATAACAAGTTCAAACACGTATGATAAAGAAAGTGATTATTACCCAAAATGTTAATTTAACATGGAAATTATTATTAAATGGGTAGTATAAATTAATAAAGGAATCATGTATGACATCATTAATATTAATAGGGTTATGGTATAGTTTAATAACATACTAAGGTCATTATAAAGGAGGTTAAACGTACCATTGACTAAAGAAACATACAAGGTAAGGGTTAATTCCTCAATCTCATTATTATACAAGATTTTTTATGTGTATATTTTTACCAGGACATATTTATTATCCATGACCATATTTCATGAAAGAGTTTTCAAAAGGATTATTTTTGAAGGTACTCTTTGACTAAAACATCATTTTAAATGTTTTAAAGATTTATTTTTCTATATCCTTCTCATTAATGTCCATGTTTTCAAAATGGTTTTAAGGATTTATTTATATGGACATGAATGTTTTAAAATGTTAATTCCTTTAAAAAGTTTCAAATTGGTATGAGAAACTTTGGTTCAAAAATATCTTTCAAATGTATTCCTTTATAACTTTTGTTACTTTTAAATGATTTCATGAAAAGGGGGTATTTCACTCAAAGACTTTTACTGATCATTTTCAATTATATCAACATCCTTTACTAGATATTATTCATGATTAAGGTTGATTTATTATAATAAAATATTCCATATTGTATTGAATGAGTTATGATATATTTTATTGTGTACTTGATATTCTTATTCCATTCATGGTTTATGGATAAATTATTGACATTTTGTGTGCTAGTTTTGATACGAATATTTATGTTATGTTTCAAAATTTTCATATGAGGAATGTAATGGACTTAGTAAGTGACGGGTGGGTCACACTATAGCCCCTCAATGCATTGGTAGGTCTCCTGAGATAAACTAGTGTCCTGGCAAAAGGCCTTGACAAAATCTTATTTGTAGTCTTTGCATGAGGTATTGACTATGTGGTAATTATGTCTGGCATTAGGCATTATATCATTGTGAAATTAGTTAGTACTTGTGATTTTTCGACTAGTAGAATATACATGTGCAAGTTTATATGGTAATTTTTGATTTATTTTTTCCATATTATGTTCAATATTATGTTCAAAAAGGCTGTTGTTTTAATTACACATCTTTCTTTAAATGTTTAAAGCTTCTGCAAAATTATTTACCCTTAGTGAGCATCTGAGGACACCGATTTCTTATACTTTATTTTCACAGGATGTCAAGAGTGTACTATGATTTATATGCAGGCTTAATCTAGAAGAATAATGGAATTATCAAAGCATTATCTATGTTTTATTTTATGTTATAAATTTTAATTTAATGTTCATGTATGAAATTTATTTTCCAAGACTGGTAAATTGATCGGTCCTTCCAGACATGATTCCTTTTAATCATGCCAATATATTAAAATAATGCAACAACTCTAGGCTTCTAGGGTCGGGGCATTACAGTTGGTATCAGAGGAAGTTTAAAAATAACCTTGGAAACCAGATTTAGAAAAAATCTAATTAGATAACATTACCCTAAGATAAAATTTTAGGATTAGTATAGAATAACTTCTTAAATTTTGGTAATGTAGAGATTTTGTGAATTTTCCAAGAAATGCATCCATCTCTGGATATGATCAGGTAGAGGCGGCTCTAGCATAGATGTACCTAGGAGTGAAAACTCTGACAATGAGTTTCGGGCTTGACCTAGGGAATCTTTGTACACAACAATGGTCCTTGCTGGACTCTTGTTTACGACACTCTCAGGGGATATACTTAGGCTAATTCACATTTTATTTAAAAACCCCTATAAAGGATTTAAGAGTAAATACTTCCGTAATGAATTTTTTTTATGATTATGGATTATATGAATAAACATTTAAATTTACTTTAGGTGTGTTACAAGTTCGTAATTATGCATAACAATTCATAAAATAACCTAGGGTATTCCATTGTTTAGAAATGATGCCCAATAGAAGGAATGAGAACTCCAGTAATACGCATAATCCAAAGAGTAAGAAGGATTTTTTTTTATGGTCTTAATCCAATATATAGAAGTGAAATATTCTCTAATGTATTATCATCATATTATGAAATAGTATCATGTGTTAATAAGATAAGTAAAGAATTATTTGAGTCTAATGGATTTGAAGGGAATCTCGAGAATAAAAAGATAGTATAGAGAAAGATGGATAAAGGGAAGAAAGGAAAGAAGGATTTCCCATATGTAATAATTGTGGAAAGAATTTCCTTGTTAAAGGAATGAAGGTAATCGGAGTTTGTTATAAGTGTGGGGGAAAAGGACACCACGTATGTGATTTTAAGGGTAATAAAAAGGTTTCAAATGTACAATACTTCATCTGCAAGGAGTTCGGACACTATACGAATCAATGTCCCAATCATCATAGTATACCCCAAATGACGCTATTGGATAATAATCATGTTACGATACTAATCTACATGATGAGGAATAATTGGTGTTCTTATATTATGTAATTTTGGTGTTGTATCAACGATGTATTGGTTATATTAATTATGGAAATAAATAAATATTGTACTGTAGTACTATTTCATTGAGGATTCGAGATTATATGGTACTACGAAAACTGACTCAACAAAGAATTTAAACACTTTCTAAAATAAACAGTTGAAGGAAAGATAAAACTTAATACGGTCATGATACTGAGGTAGTGATTTTGGAATAAGAGATGATTTATTTCGATAAATTATATTGGATATCCTTTACTTCCTTGGAACTAATTAATGGTCCTCTTATTCCATCATTGATGGAGTATACAAAATTTTTTGATATAAGGGATATATCTTGTATTCTATAAGAAATAAGGGAGAATAAATGTAATCAATAAGGTTTTATGGTAATTCATGGTGTTACCATATTTTAAGAGAATACATGATGAATGTAGTCACATGTTATTATGTGGAAAAAAGAGATCTTCATTATGTTATGTTCACCTTATAAATTTTTGGACAATGAGTTTGGACATAAGTATTTTGGATAAGTCTAAAAGATGGAATGGATTAAGTTAGGCATTGGATACTATGGTTTAACATTAAAACATTTCTTAAGATTATTTTTGGATTTTTTATAAAAAAGAAAACATGAATGTCGAGAAACAACCCATCGCATCTGGAAAGGCTGTGAGACTTGAACCCATAACCAAAGGGTGAAAAAGGTGATTCACCTAACACTGGCCTATGTTATTTCCTTGTTTTTATAATGTTGTTTTTTTTAATGATCTGATAAAAGGATAATAAATTCATTTTCTTGAAACCCTATATGATTAACATAAGTAGAATATTTTTTAATTCTATTATCTTTTGGAGTGAAAGATGAGTTTGTGGTAGAAGTCAGTTGAGGGATGTAACTCTACTTATCAAGTATTTTTTCCCTTATTCTATGAAGAAATAAATTATTAAACTTTGGGGAAGGGATCTTAAAACAAATGTGTTATCCTAATACCTTATCTTTTATTGAACCGATGGTATTTAAATCATCATAGATATATGGCTTTTAGGCCCTCAATATTCCATTTATTTTTCACTTGTTTGTTATTGATGACCTCAATCACTCACTATTAATATTTACATTTTTTCACTAATTATGTGTCTCTAATTGCCACCAATGTTATCCTTTTTTAAGATCGTAATTTGGTGGTGACTTTTTCATTTCCCATTCCCTCTTATTAAAACTAAATTTTTTTAACCCTGTTTCCGATGTGGGTTTTCCCCAAACGTATTTTCTATTATTAACCTTTTATTTTTGAAGAACAATTTCAAATTGTAAGGATTCAATTTATTTAAAGATGGAAGAATGAAACACCCCAGGATTTCATAGTATATTATCTCTCTAAGTAATTGAATAGTTGGTGTTACACGCAACACTGAGTTCGAGCGCACCAAGACTTTCCAAATTCGCCATTTAAAAGTGGTTATGAATAGTATTAACTGAATTTTGAATTTTATATATTTCATAAAATTTTAAAATCCATATTATGTGATTCTTAGACATAATATAAGAACAAATTCAATTATTCATTTAAAGGAATTATTTTTCAGAAAATTCACTTTTACCGCCTTTTAATGGAGAACCCATTTTAAATCCAATATTTGACACTTATATATTCAATTTGACAAAATAAAATTCTATTTTACTAGTGGTAAATTAAAATTTAGTTTGAATAAATTTTTGGTACTTTTCTGATAACTTTCATATTTTGATGAAAATTAGAAAATAATAAATTCTAATTGAAAAAAACATTTTTAATCGAAATAATTTATAGTGTTAAATTATGAATTTATTGGTTTTAAAGTATAATTAGATGATATTGTTATCATATAATATAATTTAGATAATTATGAGTAATTTCACATTTAAATTGGACATACACACATGTCAATCTTTTGATAATTTTTACATTTAAAAAACCAGCTTTTTTGTTTTGAAAAAGAGAATTAATTTTAAATTAGTTAATGCAACTTCTATGTTTTTAATTAGGTAAAATAGACTTAATTTTTTAATTCATATTATCAAAATTATATTAGGGTGAATATTTGGTATTTTTTTGTAAACATTCAATGTTTGATGAATAGTGAAAAACACTGCGTTATTGTTTAAAACTGACTTTTTTTTAAATAATTATTATTTTTTATTAAAATTTATTTTAAACTCGAAATAGATACATAACACCTATATTATTCCAATGTAATTCATTGAAGTCATTTTATAAAAATATTAAATATATAAAATTTTATTGAACTTTTAACGTCTTTTACCAACCTTCTAGGCACATTTACAAATTTTCATAAAAGATAATTTTACAGCTTCTGTTAATTGATTTTCAAAAATCAAAGAGACATGGTTAAAAATAATAAGTAAAAATTTGTTCAATAAGAAGGAAATTACTTTTGGTGAATAGTAATTATTAATTTTATTTACCACGATTAGAACTAATTAGGATAATTAAAGGTAAAAATGATATTATAATTACCATAACACGTGTCCTAATTCTATTTGATAAGTGTATTTAGAAGAAAATAAACCTTAGGAATAAAATAGTATGATTTATGATCCACATGGATTAGATTAGGACAATTATTTTTATTTTATTTAAAGAAGAGCTAAACGTGTTAAATTCCAATTTTAAAAACTAAAACATTTTTAATATAAGGTTATACATAAGATAATTTAGACTATAAATATTAATTAGAAAGATAAAAATATTTCCTATATCATTGTATTTTATTTATAATATTTATACATCAAATAATTAAATCTATTTATGAAAAAATGAGGATGCATTAATTACCATATTAATGAAATATTAAAATAATTGATATTATAATTATTAAAATAAAATTTAAATTGAGCCTTATGATGAATTAAACTAATTTTCTAGGTTAATATGACATTTTAGGATATATTCATGGAATTTTTTTTTTTGATGAAATTAGATTGTTATGACTTTCAAAAAAACCAAATACTAAATATTGTCCAAATTGACATAAATGAATTTTTTAAACAATACTATATTATTAAATGATATTATTTTCATAAAAATATAAGGTTCGGAAAAAAGACTTATATAATGATATATATGTCTATAATGAACCACTTGGGGTTCTCTAGTCTTTTCACAGTAAGTTTATTAACCATTTATTATAATAATACAGGAAGACATGTTAAAATTTAAACTATTTAACTAAGAGTTAAATCTAAAATATAATGCTAAAATGATGACCTAAACTTGCCTAAAACCAAGTAGTTGAGAGTATTTCTAACCATCCCCACATTATACTCGAAATAAATCCATTGTGAGACCTTAGAAATTGAAAATGAGTTTATAATAAAATAAAATTTCAAGCTTTTCCTAAGGTGCCTTGCACCTCCCTTATAGAAGGGAACTTCCCCTTATCTTAATTTCACGCTTCCAAGTCCATTTGTATCATCCAAACCCTCTTGAAATATCCTCCCAAGTACCCTCACTTAATCTTATAGTCTTTTATTTTTTTTAAAGCCAACCTAAGAAGTCCTTTTTATCAAATCAAAAGGAAGCACACTAAGAAGAGGTAATAATTTCATTACCTCTTTCAAAGTTATTTTATTCTTAAACTTCCACATCCATTGTTGTTTTCATACAAAAATAATAACTACAGTACATTTTTGAGAAAAGTATTGTTTTCAAAAATACATAATATTGTTATTTAAAGGGGGAGATTATTAAAAATAATACTCTGTCTCTTTATGATAATTTTGATGCTCACAAATATCCTTAATTATTTTCTAATGATTTTATTTAAAATTTTGTAGGAATTTATTAATTTATATTACTCTTGAAATAACAAGAATTTATTACTTATTCTAGAACTATTTTAGCACGTTCTAGAAACACTATTAATACCTTACTTATTCGGGATCTGCTTTAGCGTGTCCTGGAATCACTGTTCATACCCTACGTGGATAAATGTAGCATAAAGATGAAAGGTGTGTATACTTTTTGAGATAAGAGAAAATAATGGTTAATCAACCATATGTTATCAGCAAAGTATGGAAGAATAACCTTACGTTAGTAAGGAACCTTATGTTTGGGTTATCAACAAAGTATAGAAGTAGAACCATACGTAAGTACTAAATGTTACGTTTGTTTCTCAAAAGTATGGTTCATCAACCTTACTTTTGTAAACAACCATACGTTCTTTGAATGGATCTTTTATCTTTCGTCTGAGAGTTTAAGAAAAAGTATGGATGATCAACCATATGTTTATGATCTACCTCGGGTTTGAAAAAAGTAAAATGAACCCTAAGTTTATGTTCAACCTTATGTTGTGAACCCTACGTTTGGAGGCCACGTTATCAACCTTACGTTTGGCATCGGAAAGTTTGAAAGATGATATTTTTATGCAATGGTCAGCAAGCTGATTGTTAGGCGGATTTCAATCCAGATTTAAAGTCAATTTTAAAATGCGACTTTGACCGATTCAAAGTCGTTTTATCAATGGATTAATGATCGAATTAAAATGAGCTTTTTATGCCGAGACTTCAGGGAAGTTACGACAACTCTGTAAATTCAAATTTTTGAATATCGTGAATCAAAAGGAAACTATTATGGATCTAAATTTGTAGGGGATATGCTCGGATTTATTATATATTTTTTCTCTAAAACACCAGGCACAGGATTTTGGTGATCAATCTATTATTCAAAAAGGTGGAAAATAGAGACTGCTTAAAGCACTCAGTTCTGCTGATTCAAAAGGAGCGTCAAATCTCTGTTTATTTAAGAAGAAGGAACTCGATAGAAGATTCACTTATTATACATCAAATATCTACTATAGATCTACTACTACTGATGTTTTGAATTATATCTCTATATCTACTGCAATTGAATCGACTCATAACTGCTTCAACTTGAAAATCAATATTTCTAGAGATGACGATCCATCTGCTGTCAATTGCATTCTGTTGCAATTGTGCAGATCAACTGGAAAAGTTCTTTCTAAAATTATTTTTATCTTGAGTAACCAGCTTCTCGTACTAAGTTGAATAGGTTCATGTTTGAACTGGAAGGCTTTGTTAGCCTGAAAATTGTAAAGGTGTCAGCTGTCCATTTTTAGTTGTTGGAAGGTCTGTGGAAAAGAGGACCAGATAGTGAAAATCACCAAGCTCATGGAGTTGAGAATTGGGGGAGTAGATTAGGGGCATTATGTTACCCGAACCACTATACATCTATGTGTCCCTAATTTTACTTATTCTGCTGCATGATCAAATTTGATAAAGCATAGAGGACAGAACTCATTCAATCGAAGAGTTAACGAGAAATCTGAAAGACACAATTCACCCCCCTCTTGTGTATAATATGTATATTCAAGATCCAACAATTGGTATCAGAGGTGGAGCTTCTGATAGAGCCTTATCAAGCTAGAATCATTTAAAGATTATACAACAGAGAATCATGACTGATACAAGAGAAGGGATGTCAATGGTCAGAGCACCATATTTTAATGGAGACAGTTATGGCTGCTGGAAATCGCGCATGATAATATATCTGAAAAACCTCTGATATAAAATCTATTCAAAGATTCTGACTCCTTATGAAATTCCTGAAAAGCCTGAGACATGGAGTGCTACTATAGAGGTAGATTATGATATGAAGTCGAAGGCTATGATTGCAATCATCTGTGGTCTAGGACCAGATAAATTTAACAGAGTGTCTCAGTGCCCGACAGCATATAGGATGTGGAAAACAATAGCTGTGGCATATGAAGGAATAGACAATGTGAGACAAATGAGATATGCAACTGCCAAATTAAAATTTGATACTTTCAAAATATTTGAATTTGAAAGCATTACCCAAATGAATGGTATATTGACAGAAATTGTCAATAATATAATAGATCTAGGAGAACCTATCAAGCAGGATGATCAAGCATTAAAAGTACTGAGGGTACTTCCTACTCGGTGGAATGGTATCTCTGCTGCAATCAGACAATCAACACCTATCAAAAATCTAACCATGAGAGAGTTGATCGGTACACTGATGTTGTACGAAGCTGAAATGAAAGATGAGGAAAATGAACATAAAGTCTACATCCAAAATGATGATACTTCCTTGAAGGTAACTTCACAAAAAAATAATAGAAAGATGAAGAACAGAGAAGTCAGAGCTAAATCAGAGAGCTCTGACTTATCAAACTCAGATGAAGAACTGGCTCAGTTAGCCAGAAAATTTAGAAAATTCTACAGTAAGAAAAGAGACTTCAAAAAATCCTTTAAGAGAGATTACAAGGAAGTAAGATGCTATCAATGCAAGAAGATGGGGTATATAAGACCAGATTTCCCAAAACTGAAAGATGCAAAGACGAATAAATTATTCAAAAGAAATGACTATGAGAAGAAAGACAAGAAAGCTATGAAAGCCACTTGGAGTGTATCTGAAGACTCCAGTAGCTCTCTTGAATCAAGCTCAGAGAAAGAAGAAGTCAATATAAAAGCAAACATGTGTTTCATGGCAGAAACCGATGAGGTACACTCATATTACTCCTCTGACTCAAATAATGAATCAAATTTTGAATCAAGATACATAAATAAAAAACATGCATCCCACTGTAATATTCTTGAAGAAAGATATAAATCGATATTTAAGAAACATAAGTCACTAAAGAACATACATAAAGTTGTTTCAGATGAAAGAGATGCATTACTGAAACAACATAAGGAATTAACTGATAAATACAATTCTATTAACACTAACTATATTAATTTTGATTCAAGAATAAAAACACAGCAGGATGAAGTAGAATCTTACAAACATGCTACATTGGTTTTTACAAAAGTAGATAATTCAATAAATGAAATTCTTGGAAAAATGTCATTAAAAAGGAGAGATTTGGAATTGGCATTAAAGGAGAAAAACCAAAGCTATATAAAAATTATTTTGTTCCTATCTCTAAAATGGTTAATTGTAACTTTTGTGGGACAAAGGGACATATAGCTAAAAACTATTTCTTAATACAACCTCAAATTTGTGGTATTAAGAAAGCCTATGTTTCAAAATACTTATATGATTCAGCTAATTTAAAAAGAACAAAGCAAATATGGATACATAAATCATTGCTAGCTAACACCCCTAGACCCAACAGAATATGGGTACCAAATCAATTTGTTTGAATGCCTTTGCAGGTAGTAGGCCACCAGAATAGGAAAGATATATGGTACATGGACAGTGGCTCCTCAAGACATATGAGTGGAAACTCATTGAATTTTTCTTCACTCACTCAAAAGGAAGGAGGACTTGTCACATTTGGTGATAATGCCAAAGGAAAAATCATTGGCACTGGAACTGTTGGAGATCCAAAAACAATCTCAATCAACAAAGTAATTTATGTACAAGGATTAAAACACAACCTGATAAGTATCTCTCAACTTTGTGATGATGGATATACTATTGATTTTATTAAAAATTGATTTACTATTTCTAAAGATAAATTATTTAAATTTAAGGCACCAATAACTGATAATGTCTATACTTTGGATTTAAATTCCTTGTGTAAACAACATGTAAAATGTTTGATTGGTAAAGTAAGTGAATCTTGGATTTTGAATAGGAGACTTGAACATTGAAATGTATATGTTTTACATAAATTATCTAAGAAACTTCTTGTTTCTGATTTTCCTAGTCTCAAATTTGAAAGTGACAGATTATATGATGCATTACAACATGGAAAGCAACACAAATCATCATTCAAATCTGTTAATAAAGTTGCTACAACTAAACCTCTAGAACTTATCCATATTGATTTGTTTGGACCTTCCAGAGTATCATGATTAGCTGGTAAATTATATGTTTATGAATTAGTTTGATTATTCTAGATTTACTTGGATTTTCTTTTTGAAATTTAAAAATGAAGCTTTTACTTTATTTGAAAGTTTCTATAAATCTGTTCAAAATGAAAAGGGTTTTAATATAATCTCATTGAGAAGTGATCATGGTGGAGAATTTGAGAATCAGGAATTTAATTCATTTTGCTCAAACATGGGTATTAAACATACCTTCTCTTAACCAAGAACACCTCAACAGAATGGGATTGTAGAAAGAATAAATAGAACAATTCAAGAAATGGCTAGAACTATGTTAAATTAATATATCCTACCTATATATTTTTGGGTAGAATCTGTAAATACAGTTTTCTATATAATTAATAGAGTTTTAATTAGACCTATTTTGAAAAAGACACCCTCTGAACTATGGAATAACAGAAAACCTAAAGCAAATTACTTTAAAGTTTTTGGATGCAAGGTCTACATCTTGAACACCAAAGATAATCTTGGTAAGTTCGATCCAAAATCTGATGAAGGTATTTTCTTAGGATATTTTGCTACCTCCAAATTTTATAGAGTCTATAATAAAAATTCAACGATTGGTGAATAATTAGTTCATGTGAAATTTGATGAATCTGATCCCTTTGAGAAAAGGACAGATCAAATGGATTAACTTAACTCTAATGATAACATGAGATTTGAGAACATAAAGAATGATTTTGAAAATGATATAAAAGAAATTCAGTCAAGTTCAGAGGAACATGATACTAAAGAACCTTAAAATGTATTACATAGATAGTCTAGAACTCTATAGAATCACCCTTTAGAAATTGTGATAGGTGACTTAGAGACTGATATTCAAATTAGAAGAAACTTAGGAAACCTATTGGAACTCTCTATCTTCCTATCCCAACAAGAACCCAAGACTATAGAAGAAGCTTTAGATGATGAAAGCTGGGTAATAGCAATGTAAGATGAATTAAACTAGTTTAAAAGAAATGAAGTTTTTGAATTAGTGGAAAGACCTAAGAATTATTTAGTACTAGGAACCAAATGGGTCTTTAGAAATAAACTGGATGACCAAGGCACAATAACTAGAAATAAAGAAAGATTAGTAGCTAAAGGATATAATCAAGAAGAAGAAATAGAGTATGATGAGACTTTTGAACCAGTAGCTATTTTAGAAGCCATTAGAATCCTTTTATCCTATGCATCTTATATGAATTTTAAATTTTTTCAGATGGATGTTAAATCTTCCTTTTTAAATGGTTATTTAATGGAGGAAGTTTATGTTGATCAAACTCCTGGTTTTGAAAACTCTCAAAATCTTGATTCTATTTTTAAACTTACTAAATCACTTTATGGCCTTAAACAAGCACCTAGAGCCTGGTATGAAAGATTAAGTTCTTTTCTTTTAAAAAATGACTTTACTGTTGGATTGGAAGATCCAACACTCTTTAAGAAAACTGTGAAAAATATTGTTTTATTGGTTCAAATTTATGTTGATGATGTAATTTTTGGATCAACTAATAAAACTCTGTGTCATGAATTTTCAAAATTAATGCAAGAAGAATTTTAAATGAGTATGATGGAAGAATTAAATTTATTTTTGGGTCTTCAAATATTTCAAAAAGAATTTGGAAATGTTTTAAATCAAAGAAAATACATTAATGATTTACTTAAGAGATTTGGACTTGAAAATAGCAAGCCATTTACAATTCCTATGTGTACTAATATAAAACTTGATTTGGATGAAACTGGGAAATCAGTTGACAAAAAGTTATATAGAGGTATGATTGGTATTTTGTTATATCTTACTACTAGCAGGCTAGATATAATGTATTCAGTATGTATTTGTGCAATATTTCAATCAAATCCCAAAGAATCTCATTTAACTACTGTCAAAAGAATTTTTAGATATTTAAAAGGAACTATTTTTCAATCTCTACTTTATCCTAAAACTTCTTATTTTAATTTGATTTCATATTCAGATACTGAATTTGGAAGTTGTAGATTAGATAGAAAAGGCACATCAAGAACATGTCACTTTTTAGGAAAGTCTTTAGTGTTATGGTCTAGTAAGAAGCAACATTCAGTTTCCCTATCAACAGTCGAGGCAGAATATGTTTCTACTGGTAGTTGTTGTGTACAAGTGTTGTAGATGAAAAACACTTTTATGTACTTTGGATTAAATTTTAATAATACACCTATTTTATGTGATAATACAAGTGCAATTAATATTTCAAAAAAACCTATTAGTCATTCTAGAACTAAGCACATTGATATAAGGCATCACTTTTTAAGAGATCATGTTATTAAAAAGGATATATTTTTAGAATTTATTAATATAGAAATTCAATTAGCAGATATTTTTACTAAAACACTTCCCACTGAAAGGTTTTATTTTATTAAGGGGGATCTAGGTTTATTTAATTTTAAATAATTTTATTTAATTTTATTTATTTATTTTTATTTATTTTTACAAATTTTATTATGTTTTTTAACACTGTTTAAGATCTTTTTTATGATTAAATTCACTATATACCAATTTTATTTTATTTAAATAAATTTAATGATTAGTGATTACATGAGAATAAAGGCTATCAGAGCCCTTTCGAATTCAAAACCGTTTCTTTTCCCCAACAAAACCCTTTCGAACCCGAAAAATACATATTGTTGTACACCCTTGATCTTAGAATCTTCAAACCCTAAAATCTTCGAACCTTCAGAAATATACTCAGAAATGGAAAACACCAAGCGCGCAGATGAACCCGAGAGCAGTGACGCGAAGAAGCAAAAAACAGTTGGATGAAAAATTTTGCAAGGTAAAGTTTTAGATCTGGAATAGTTGTTCGAGACGAATCTGATGTTGAAACTAGCTTTATCTTTTCAAAACCTTGAGCAGACTTTCAATAGTGAATGTTCTGAGTTTTTGTATGAGGCAGAAATGCATCATTTTTTCAGATCAGTTCAGTTTAGTCTAGGTGGGGACGAAGACACTATGATTGCAAAGATTGAGGACTTAGATTTCTCAATCTCTTCTATTGAAATAGGGCAAATCCTAAATTTCCCGCATGAAGGAGTATACCATTTTGATTTGAAAAACATAGGAGATTTTGTGCATAAATCTAAGGACATTATGTCCCTTTTCTTTGGAACATCTACTATTAGGAAAATGATGGTGAAAGATTCAGAACCAGATCAGAAGATCCTGGTTAAATTTGCTCAGACTGGAATAGCTCCCAGAATGGAAGAAATGGAAAATATTTTGTACCCTGATATGTACATAGTGTATCTTCTATTAAGTGATATCAAATTAAACTTCCCCAGATACATGGTATGGTACCTCAATTACTGTTTTCAAATTGATGCACGGATGAACTTTTACCCCTTCGGTCGATTTATTTCTAAAATACTGTTCAAGAAGGATATGGTAAGACTGGTGGATGCCAGAGTTCGTTGTCGTCACAGAAGTGTATTCAATGCTGGAACTCTAAGAAAAATTGGTGATTTCTAGAGCACCATTAAAGGAAAACTTTTGCCAGTAGGAGCTGAGGATGACTCAGAGAGTGCTCAGGCTCAACCTGTTATGACCAAGGAGGGACAAGATGAATCAAGAGTCAGCAGGGTAGCAAGAAGGATCCAATTTGAAGTGGAAGATAGTGAGGAAGAAAGAAGTCAGGAGGGACTTCAATCTTGAAGAACTAGACCTGTTAATGAGAAAATTACTTCCCCTGCATTGGCAACATCAGAAGCTTTATTTTCTTATACTTTTGTAAGATAAGATGCTATTGATAAGTCCATGGAAGATGTTAGTGAAAGGATAGAAACAGTAGAGGTATTAGGAGTTCAAGAAGAAGCTCAAAGGGAGACTCAGGAACAAATTGTAGCTGATGTTGAAGTTACACTTCAACAGGAACAAGATAAGGAGGCACAGCCTGGTGAGGAAGTGGCCAGACCTCACGAAACTCTTTAAAATATTATTCTCGAAATTCTAGTGGAAGACAAAGATGCTGATGTTTTTTATGAACATCTCCCTGATGCTCCAATAGTGGTACATCAAGAGGATTTTTTTAGTGGAGGAGTCTGAGGGCTCTAAGGAAAAATCTGAGGACCATCCCACTCAGGACAAAGAGAAAGAACAATCTGAAGCTGACTCATTACCTTTGGTACTGTTGTATCATCCAGAGCCTGAGAATTCGAATCAAGCACAGGGTGCCTCTGATTCAAGGAATAAAGAAGTTAAAGAAATGTACAAAAAGGTGTCTCAGTTGGAATCTGAGAATATCACTCGGAGAAATGCCTTAGACTTAGAACTATTGATATTTCCAAAGCTGAAGAATAGTACACTCTCAAGGCAAGAAGTTGAAATGTTTAAAGAGGATATGCTGAATGTTGTTGTCAAGTTGAAATCTAAAATGGTTATGAAGTCAGATTTATCAGATCTAAAATTGTTTATGGAGAACCAATTTGCATCACTTTCAAATAGTGTTGTTAGTGGATCAGGTACTTCACCTGATTTAATCAGAAGATTTCAAGCTATCACAGCCGCGATGAGCAACATGAATAACAGGTTTCAAGATCTTCAATGTAACAGTGCTCCATTATCAGTGTTTCTAGACAATCAGAAATTTTTAGTTGATCAACTGACATCCAGTGAGCCACTAATCAGAACACTGTCAAATCAGATGTCAGAGAAGCTGTCAGTGTTTATAGAAAAAGAGGAAAGGATGAATGAGTTTTTCAGGGTCAATTTAATCGATGATATTCATATGACTCAGGAGAACAGAGAGCTCATTATCAAACTTAGATATGGGATGATGAAGCGACTCCGGAAAAGTTTATAGAAATCAATTCTGCAATCAATAAGAGATAGAACCTATTGACTAGCTTGACCAAACCTTGATTCCTGTGTATATCATTTTCATGTACATATAGCTGTTTTTGAATGAAAATTTCCTCCATTGTTTATTTTTTTATTTATCTATTTGTTTATTACTGTTTTACGTTAACATATTCCAGTATATTAGATTACCTTACTATTAAACAGTTAATTATAGCATTTACTAATGTTCAGTACAACATCAGTCTGTGTTTTATTCCATATTTTATCAATCTTTTTTATATCACAAAAGGGGGGAGAACTTTGGATAAAAACTAAATTTTTTAAGTATCTTTTTGGGAGAAATTTGGTTTTACATTTATCTTATTGGGGGAGAAATTAAAAATGGATAAATTTAGGGGAAAATTAATATTGTATTTATCTTTTCAATATGTCAAAACTATATGTAATTAATTTTGTAAGTTGATTTCATTAATTATATTATGGGTTTTGTGATCATCAAAAAGGGAGATATTGTTGAGCAAAGTATTGTTTTCAACAATACATAATAATTTTATTTAAAGGGGGAGATTATTGAAAATAATACCCTTTTTCTTTATGATGATTTTGATGCTCACAAATACCCTTAATTATTTTCTAAGGATTTTTTTTAGTATTTTGCAGTAATTTATTAATTTATTTTACTCTTGAAATAACAAGAATTTATTACTTCTTCGGGAACTATTTTAGAGAATTCTAGAAACACTGTTCATACCTTACTTATTCGGGATCTGCTTTAGCATGTCTTGGAATCACTATTCATACCCTACGTGGATAAAAGTAGCGTAAGGATGAAAAGCATGTATACTTTTTGAGATAAGAGAAAAGTATGGTTAATCAACCATAAATTATCAGAAAAGTATGGAGAAAGAACCATACATTAGGAAGGAACCTTATGTTTGGGTTATCAATAAAGTATCGAAGGATAACCTTACGTAAGTACTAAACGTTACATTTGTTTCTCAAAAGTATGGCTCATCTACCTTACTTTTGTAAACAACCATACGTTCTTCACATGGATCTTTTATCTTTTGTCTGAGAGTTTAAGAAAAAGTATGGATGATTAACCCTACCTTTATGATCAACCTCAGGTTTGAAGAAAGTAACATGAACCCTACGTTTATGTTCAACCTTACGTTGTCAACCCTATGTTTGGAGGCCACGTCATCAACCTTACGTTTGGCGTCGGAAAGTTTGAACGATGATATTTTTATGCAACGGTTAGCAAGCTGATTATTAGGAGGATTTCAAGTTGGGTTTAAAGTCGATTTTAAAATGTGACTTTGACCGATTCAATGTCGTTTCATCAATGGATTAAAGATTGAATTAAAAGGAGCTTTTTATGCTGAGTCTTCAGGGAAGTTACGACTACTCATTAAATTCAAATTCTTGAATATCACGAATCAAAAGGAGAATTTTATGGATATAAATATGTAGGGGATATGCTTGGCTTTATTATATATTTTTTTTCTGAAACACCAGGCACAGGGGTGTCGTGATCAATCTATTTTTACAAAAGGTGGAAAACAGAGACTGCTTAAAGCACTCGGAACTGCTGATTCAAAAGGAGTGTTAAAGCTCTGTTTATTTAAGAAGAAGGAACTCGATAGAAGATTCACTTGTTCTACATCAAATATCTATTGTGGGTCTACTACTTATGAACTTGTGAATTACATCTCTATATCTACTGCAACTGGATCGACTCAGAACTGCTTCCACTTGAAAGTCAATATTTCTAGAGACGACGATCCATCTGTTGTCAATTTCATTCTATTGCAATTATGAAGATCAACTGGAAAATTTCTTTCTAAAATTATTTTTATCTTGAGTGAACATCTTCTCGTACTAAGCTGAGTAGGTTTGTGTTTAAACCAGGAGGCTTTGTTAGCCTGAAAATTGTAAAGGTGTCAACTACCTATTTTTTTATTGTTGGAAGGTCTGTGGAAAAGAGGACCAGATAGTGAAAATCACCAAGCTTGTGGAGTTGAGAATTGGTGGAGTGGACTAGGGGCATTCTATTCCCCAAACCACTATAAATATATGTGTCCCTACTTTTACTTATTCCACTGCATGATCAAATCTGATAAATCATAGAGGACAGAACTCGTTCAATCGAAGAGTTAACGAAATAATTTGAAAGACACAATTCACCCCCCCTCTTGTGTATAATCTGTATATTCAAGATCCAACATAAATTATATATAATGTGATATTATTATAAATATGGTACATCCATATTCATTATTTTATCCATCCTATGAATAACAAAGTCACTATACATGCGTACATACGACTTACCGTCTCCACGTTGTTGTGTAGTTTGATATTCAACACTTCATTTTTTAGATGAGTATAATTATGAGTATAATTATGTAAATTATAAATATAACACGTTAATTATTATTTATATACAATATACCATCCAATTATATACAATTTCATCATCAATAGAATGATATCGCTGCTCATGCGTACATAAGGCTTACCATCTCCACGATGCAATGAGATTCATTTCCCTATTGACCATTCTATAAAGATTATAAAAATGTATATTATTAATAAGTATGTAATATAAGAAATAACAATTCTACTAGATATATTTATTTATTTATTTATTTATTTACAAATATCTCATTCACTTGCTTCCCTTCAATACAATATGAAAATGGAAACAACCTTTACGCGTATGTATGATCTACCATCTCCATAAATGGTTTTTTAAATTTCATATATCGATCTATTATAAATATTTATATTCTAAATATATATGATATATAAATCATGTTTTATATTTTGGAAGTATTTAAATAATGATCTATGTGATATGATCAAGTATAACAAGTTAAAACACATATGATAAAGAAAGAAATTATTACTTGAAATATTAATTTAACATGGAAATTATTATTAAATTGGTCGTATAAATTCATAAATGAATAATGTATGATATCATAAATATTAATATGGTTCTAGTATAATTTAATAAAATAATATGGTCATTATACATGAGGTTAAACGTACCCTCAACTAAAGAAAAGTACAAGGTAAGGGATAATTCCTCAATCACATTATTATCCGAGATTGTTTATGTGTATGTTTTTATTGGGACATATTTATTATCCATATCTATTTTTCATAAAAGTGTTTTCAGAAGGATTCTTTTTTAAGGTACTCTTTAACTAAAACATCATTTTCAATGTTTTAAATATTTATTCTTCTAATTCATTCTCATTTATTTCCATGTTTTCAAAATGGTTTTAAATATTTATTTATATGGACGTGAATTTTTTAAAATTTTAATTCCTTTAAAAAGATTCAAAGTGGTATGGGACACCTGGATTCAAAAATATATTTTCAATGTCTTCCTTTACAAATTGTGTGACTTTTGAATGATCTCATGAAAAATGTGTATTTCACACAAAGGGTTTTACAGATCATTTTCAACTATATCAACATCATTTACTAGATATTATTTTTTTTGAGGTTGATTTATTATAATAAAATATTCCATATTATATTGAATGAATTAGGATATTTTTTACTATGGATGTGATATTTTTATACCATTCATCATTTATGTCTAAAGTATTGACATTTTGTATGCTATTGTTAATATGAATTTTTATGTTATGTTTCAATATTTCCATATAAGGAGTGAAATGGACTATGTAAGTGACGAGTAGGGCCCACTATAGCCCCTTGATGCATTGGTAGGTCTCATGATTCAATCTAGTGTCTTGGTACAAGGCCTTGAAAAAATCTTATTTGTATTCTTGGAACTAGGCCTTGACTATGTGGTAATTATGTCCGGCATTAGGCATTCCTTCATTATGAAATTAGATACGACATGTGATTATTTGACTTGTATAATATCCATGTTCATGTTTATATGGTAATGTTTGATTTATTTTTTCCATATTATGTTCAAAATTATGTTTAAAAAGGTTGTTGTTTTTATTATAAATCTTGCCTTAAAAGTTTATAACTTCTGCTAAATTATTTACCCTTACTGAGCATCTAAGCTCACCCATTTCTTATGTTTTGTTTTTCTAAGATTATAAGAAGTGTACTATGATTTATATATAGGTTTAATCTATAAGAATAATGCAATTATCAAAGGATTATCTATGTTGTATTTTATGTTAGAAATTTTAATGTAAAGTTCGTGTATGTAATCAATTTTCCAAGACTACTAAACTGAACGGTCCTTCGGGAATTGATTCCTTGTAATCATGAAAATGTATTAAAATAAGGCATTAGCACTGGTCTTCTAGGGTTGGGGTGTTACAAGTTTGATGTTGTAGTTTAAGGTCATTTAAAAGAACGATCCATGTAGTTTAATGTCATGTGGAAAGGACGCTCATGTCGTGAATGGGGAAACTACAGGAGATCATGTGGGGATTGTTCATGGAAGCTTCCATTCACAAGAGGATTTATCTAGTTTGGATTTTGTGGTGTTATTATAATGAAGTTTCTCGGGTGTAATTAACATACCTATGTTGTGAAGAAAAAGTAATTAGTATACCTCTAATGAGAGGAAATGGGTAAGTGTGAATCTCAGGCCACACTTGGAATGGAGTGGGCCATAGGCAAGGGTGGGACATGTAATATGGTGACTTTAAGTGTTTATGAACCAATCCTAGATGAGTGTGGAGGCTTGGAGAAATTGACCATTGTGAACAGGTGTCATTATAAGGAAGGAAACATGGAGAGGCCCTGGATAGGGGTCTTGCGAAGCATAGGGCCTCACTAGGGTGTGATTATTAGATCTTAAGTGTTTCTACAAGGTTAGGGGATTCAAAAAATATAGGCCTTCACAAAACTCGGTGACCCAGCCTCAAGATAAAGTCTTGGTTCTAGAAGGGAGTGGTTACTGAAGTCTTAAAGCTTTGTGAAGCCTTAAGTACCCCTAAGGGACTTATTCCCCTATGAATGGTATAGGCCTTTGAAAAAGGCATCCACACCTTAGGTGGAGGTATTCAAAGACATGGGGAAGTGGGTTTTAAAATTAATAGGTTCCTTGAATGATCCATTCTTGGGTTGGCTTGGGATGCTCATTTTCGTCAGAAATAGGCACCAATTAAAAAGTCTAAGGGTTGCGTTCATCCTCCATAGGTTGTAATGAGCCTAGTATTTATAGTCAAAGGGGGTTTTAAAATCTAAGATGTGGATCGTGAAGCATATGTGGGCATCATGAATGGACGTGTCAGTGTCGGACTCATGATGTGCACCATCAACACTTTGTGCGGTCAAACGGTAGTGTCGGACTCACAGAGCATATTGTCAGAGCCTCATATGCTCGTAGTAGGAGAGGGGACTTCATGGGAGGGATTTTAGAAGCATACCCATAAGAGTTTTTTTGTCGTTGATATTCTATTTTCTTTTGAATGGTTTTGGCCTCCGCAGCTAATCTCATGGCATATATTTGAGTCGAAACATCACCTAATCCTTGTCACTTATGGAAATATGGATAACCACTTGAGGTTTTTCTGGGGGGAACATTAATAGAAAATCTATATGTGTTCATAAATAAGTAAATGATATAATATATAGTTACATACCTCTAATAGAGTGGGATCTCATCTTCAACAAGATTGAGGTAAAGAAAGTTATATTCATGGGTAGAGGAAATTGATAAGTGAATATCAATTTACAAATAGTTCATAGAAACTTCCTAGGTTGGGATATTTATTTTTACCTAAGAAAGTACTCACATTATCTAAATCTTGAGTAAATATAGTATAATTTTCTGAACTTATTACATCATCTATATAATTTTAATTATTTATTAAAAGTGATTCACACTCATTTTTTTAATGTAATTATGGATTTATGTAATTTTTCACCATATTTGATGCATTGTGTGATAGAATATTGACTCCTCTAGGAAGAATACAAAGAATGGTTTTTATTTATCCTCATTGATTATATCTATTTCTATAGTTTACCAAACGTGGTATTTTTTATCCCAGAAATTGACCTTTATTACATCATTCTAGAGGTGGAATGAATGATTTAATTCAGATCTTGTGCTGATTTTTATCGCTATAGTATTTTTTTTGCCTCTTAATAGAGTAATTATTACATATTATAAAAGGAATGTGATCCTTTATCACGTCATGTTTAACCTCATCTTCCAAAATTTAGTTAATTTTTATGCCATTTAGTAACTCTTATTATAAAATCTATTGAATTAAATTTAGGAACTAAACATCCTACTTAGATGTTATATTTCTTTAGGGTGTTTCAAAGTGATTAATTTATTATAAAAGTTTGTTTCTTTGATCCCTGAGATATTACACTACCTCCAAGTGTAAAAACCTAACCAATCATATTTGAGTGATTCTCAATATTAGTAATACATCTTTCATCGGAAAAATATTCCAACACCCTAGGGTTTCTACATTAACTTATACTTTAATCCATTTTACACTTAAAATATTAGAGTGCATATTTAATTTCATAAAATTGTGAATAAACTAGATTACATTAATACCAGATCATCCTTCAAACAACATATTTAATATTGGGTCTTCTACTATTCATTTTATACATGGGATACAATAAATCCTTTCATATTCAAACTAATCAACTACTAGGCTAGGAATTAGTAGTATCCTACCCACAGAAGCATATAAGGTAAAAATAAATGAACAAACAAATTATTCAAATCAATTTTAAATATTTTCAATGTAATTATATTGATAAATAAAATGTAGTTTTTATTCCTAATAATTTTAACTTTTAATATAAAATTTTCTTAACATAATCCCTTCTTCTCAAAGTTTCTTGGTAAAATAGTTTTTCCGAAATAAAATGATCCATATCAGTTCTAAAAATTAACATGTCATCAAATTATAAATAAATAAAAACACAATGACTATTATGGAGTATATAATAAACAAATTTAAACTGTGTGTAACAAATCCTTTTGGTGGGTTTATATATATTTCATCATTTAATTCATTATTTAAGAATATTATTTTAACATCCATTTGGTGAATTTATAAATTATATAGAGAATCAAAAGTGATAAGTATTATTATATAGGTAGTCCTAGCCATCATAACATAGGTATAAAATTAATTGATACCTTTTTTTTTGAGTAAATCCTTTTATTTCCAATTTTTGATTTATATTTTTTTTATACCATTGACATTTTATTTATTTTTAAACACCCCCTTAAAACCAATAAGTTGTGAACCATTTGTAATATAAACAAATAAACATGTATATTTATTATTTATAAATATCATTATATCATTTATAGATTCCACCAAAGAGAGGTATCAAACAGGACATAACTTCTTTATATATTTTTAGGATCAAACTCTGTATTTAGAAAAATTATAGTTTTTGTAACACTGTTATTACTATTTATTTAAAAAAAAGAATATATATAAATTAGATCCATATAAAATGGTTATTCTAGGTTGTTTATTTTGATAATAATCTATGATTTTATCATATTGATATGTCATTTAATTTGATCCAAACTCCTTAATTTGGACTTTCTTATGTAAGGAGGTTATTGCAACCAAGAGGTTGTAAATGTTGGATTTGTTGAAAATAGCTATTGCTTGTAATGATGTTGAATATGTTGAATTTTTTTTTGGAGAATACATTGAAGATTTAGTGATATTGTATATCTATTAAATATTTGGAGAAGTAGTTCACATGGAAGTATTCACATTTATTGAGGAATACATAAGACACTATGTTAGAAATATTTATCAAATAGTTCTAAATAATAATGTTTGAGATACTTCAAATTTTTTTATTATAGAGGAATATAAGAACAAGTAACATCCTAACCCAATCCACTATCTTGGGAAGGACTAAAATGACACTAACCTTTGGTGATGTCCTCAGGGCACCAAAGGCTAATAATAAATGTCAATGACTATAGTAAATCATGGGGGAAGAGTTTCCCTTAAATGAATAACCTAGAAGCATACCACAAGAAATAAACATTATATGAAACATGATAAAAAACTACAATAAAATTCTATATTATAACCAAGTAATCATTAAAGTAACAATGGGAGAGAAAAGAAAATAAAAATCTATAATCACATAACAAATAAATCTCGAGTAAAATGAGGCTCAAGTCACTAATGTGGTTCCACTTTAGACTCCAAATGAGAATTTCTTCCCATGATCCATATCTAGACATACATGAACATAGAATCATGAAGAAAGACTGGTGAAATAAAAAAACATACCCTTAAACATGTCCTGAAAAATATCACATTAATATCCACCTAGGTGAATAGGAAGGGGAGACTATATAACACAATAATAAAACATAAAGACTTAACCCAAGTTCCATTAAAAAAAGAGATAGGTTATCTCACATTTTATATTAAAAATAAGTTTATCATAAACTATGAAAACAACTGATCAATATGTGAACATATTCATAAGCTAGTTTAATAACTCACACAAAAAACACACCCCAGGAATTTACCCATTCACACTTGAAAAACACCCACCAATGCAATCACTTCCTGATGGACCCTCCTAAATAGTCCAAATTTTGAGTGGTATCTATCCCTCCAATCCAAAGTTGTCACTCAGCAGTATAATCCAATGTGCTACTATATTTGGAATTATGACCATTTCTAACCAAAATAGTCCTTTCCATATGAATATGAACACATACCCACCAATTTCATGTCTTGTTCCCACACAAAAAACCTTTATTTAAAAAACAAAATCCATTTCAACATTTAAACATACACATTCTGGGTGTCTCCCATAATTCATTATTTTAGGGAGAACCAAGTTAAGGGGACTTCCAAAAGGAAATTCATAATACTTTTCAACCAGAAACAGAATCAATTTATTTAGAAATTAATGAGTCATTTCATTTTATGATAAATTGGAAAAAATAAAAGAATCCACCTACCTCAAACATAACCACCAAGATAGAATCCAAAAACACCTTAATAGATCTAGACACTATCAACCCTCCTATTATGATATACAAAAAATGATCTTTCAAAGTAAACCCTGACCACTAGTTCTGAGAGCAATATCCCTAGAATACGGTTTACCTAATAGAAAATAAGATAAGAAATGAGAAGGAGGATAATCGCAGACCATACCATTGATTTCAAGGTTGAACGTTAAAATAATCCACGTGAAGAAGCTCAAAGAGAAAAGGAATCAACAAAATCACCAAAAGTAACCTTGTATTTTTATATCACTATCTGTAGGATAAATAATGGGTGTTTCATAGTAAAATAAAGGTTCAAAACCAAATTTCAAAACACTTTAACAGCATTAGTGGTTTAGCTACATGATTTAGAAAATTGTGCAATAAATGTGTGAATAATTATTGTATAAAAATATCAATGTTGTAAGATTACTAAAAAGTTTACCCCAACCATGTTCTAGCTATTTTTCTCTTCATGGTCCCTCTTTCCACCTCATAGGGTTACCTAGGGAATCAGTATTATTTCCCTTAATAATGCAACAACTTTACACCCTCCAAAACACTTCTAGAGATACCTAAAATGCATTAGAAACATCATAAAGATAATACCAAACATTTATTAACTGAGTAATTTATAATTATATCCTTAATACCACATAAAAATGGTGTTATATTATCCCAAACATTGATATTTTCATCCCTAAAAAATTACAAGTTAGTGGTGTCAAGACATAGGGTCAAAGCATTGGTTCAACATAATACTATGTAATCTCATGCATTCCTAAGATATTAATATAGGATTTCAATAATGACATACAAAAATTATTCATTGACCCAAAATTATATTATCATTCATATCCCGATATATAAAATATAAAAATAATGGATTATAGTAAATTATTTAATAGTTACAAGAGCACAACCAATATGTAATAATTATTTTACTAACACGCCAACTAAAATGATATAAGGTAATGACATGTGTTGCATTGAATTGGGAATGTAAAAATACCCAAAAACACACTAATTAGGTCAAAAAAACTCTAATATTACAACCCAATAAATAAATAACATCCTTCACTTACCCTACTGAGATATTTTAAATATTTGAGAATATATAATGAACACATGACCCTTAACAAAAAATATTGGGAAACAATTAAAAATGAATTCTAAAAACATGGAATAGACAAAAATGATGGTACGATGCTCTTAATAGGGTTATATAATGAATTTACAAATAACTGGAATCCTATGAATTCTTAGTGAAAGGAAACACATCCTTCCCTGAAATTCTAGACTTTATTTCACACTTCCTCCTAGACTAGATTACTTCAAGTACCCCTTTTTTATTAAAGGTGGTATCATATACCCAAAGTTAACACAAATAACAAGATAAAATCATTATCTATTAACTCGTAAAGGAAATTATGTCTCAATTAAAGAAAATAATTTAAATATAATACATGGAAAACACATCTAGAACATCCCCACTATCTAATATTTTTATACATTATCCCTAGAATAAGGATTAAAAGAAGTAAATTAATGAGTTGATGACTGACCAACTCGATGAAATCATTCATTAAAAGACATTATGGTTCCAAAAACTGAGATAATTAACTATCAATTCTCTAACGGTATAGGTAAAAGTGGAAACATGTTTGCCTATCATTATTCAAGGTTTTTTACCTTGTACCCAATAATAATATCTTGATAGATGATCCACTTGAGTTTATCCTAACATTATGAGAAACTAAAATTGGATCCTGATACAGAAGAAACAATTTCTAACCAATTTCTACCCCTTGGAATATCTCCACATAAAATGACCATCTCTTTTCATACAAAGAAATCACATATATTTTATGGAATAATTAATACATTGGAAAAACACATTCCAAAAGATCGTATTAGTTTAGTGCCTTTGGGAACATGGAACACAAACTTCTAGTCTAGTGGAATACAGTCGAAGTTTCCTAAAAAGATCATTCCCTTTAGTAATCCTACATAAAACCTTTCCTTATAACTTGGGGAAAGAATACATAAAAAGGGGTGAGCTCAGATGATCTGTAAGTTTAAAAAAAAGAGATACATAAGCATAACATGAGTATAAGGGTTTGAGAAGGTGATCAAAACAATAAAAGACCATACAATAAATATCAAATATCATAATCATGAGACATGGAATAAAGATATTGGAATTTTATAATACATGAATCATAAGTAAATAAATAACATAATCTAGGAAATCACAACATAGGCATAAGACATAGAATTTGTGGCTGACACTTAAGCATATAATATTGATTTCCATAGTTGTTAAGGAATTGATTCCAAATACTACTTAGTAGTATGGGTTCACTCTCCTTACCATATTGGTAGACATAGTTTACTTTCCATAACCATCATTGTAGTCTGGGTACATCTTGGTAGTCCTGGTTTACTTTCATTACAATCTTTGTAGTCTTGGATCACTTCCATAACCATCTTGGTAGTCATGGTTTACTCTCATGGTCATCTTAGTAGTCAAAGATAACTCCTAAGACCATCTTAGTCTATCTTATGAGATATAAATATTTACCTAATGCATTGGAGGTATATATAGGTCCCACCTTTCTTAAAATTAAATCATATATACATATTTCACCAGATCAGAAACAATCATATCATAACCCATGAAATGAAATGGGTATCATAAACATGTAATCATATCGTAACCAATTGAAAAAGGTATAGGTTTATTAATCATTTCGAAAAAAGAATAACTTGTGAAAAGAAACAGGTTTCTTAAACATCATCTCATAAAAACATAAACCATTTAGAGAAAGAATATGAATGTTATTATTGGACTATAATAAAGTATGTTATCCTAAAAGGGGAAGGATTTTGAAAGATAACTTGGAAAATTAATTTTCCATAAAAATAACTTTAGAAAACAGAAAACATTTTCAAAACCCTTTTCTTTGAAACCACTTTGAAAGAATATAATTTAATCATGAAAAAAACATTTAAAACAATTCTTGAGTAAATATCAATTCAACTTTGAAAACATTTTCTTCTCTTGAAATATCACACAAATTTAAATTAAAACACTTTATTTGAAAATAATATTGTAATCCCATAATAGAAGCTTTTGGTATTAAGGATTCCGGAAAGTTTAAAACCCCATTCATACCAAATTAGTTAAAAAACATTATTCTGATACTTTATCCAAAAAAGTCAAAAAGTACCTCATTTGGAAAACAACAAAAAGATTCATTTCAAAAAAATTTATAAAAAATTCAAACATAGGTAAAAATACCATAAACATTTGTAGGATTATAGTAATAATATTTCTGAAAAATATTTTTTAAGAAACATGGGAATGGATAATAAATATTCCCCAGTAGATACTTACGTATAAACAACCCATAATATTAATGAGACTGTGAAATAACCCTTAGAACATTATAATCAATAGAATCATATAACACATAAAATAAAGGAAATTATATGGATATGTAATTATATAATATTCTTGATAATACTCATAAAATACATTAATGTATTGTATATACACCACATAGAGGAAACAAGTGTTGTAAAAGGTATGTGTCCCACAGAAATACAAGTGACACATAAATCCCTTACCTTTGGTCTGATTCACTTCGTACGTGTCTGAAACTCATGTATAGTAGTATTAAAAATATTATTAACTTATATCAAAATCATCATAATTTTTATTATATCATATATGATTCATTTATTATCTTATATTATATATTTATTAACAATTCCTAGTTAAAATAGTGTTTCGGGTAATAACTTCTTTGGTTATCATATGTGTTTTGACTCATTATTCTAGATCCTATTATATAGATAATAATATTATTAATTCCATAATATAAAAATTTATTTAAATATAATATATATTTAGTGTATAAATATATATATAAGATAGATAAATTAAATTGAATACATCGTTCATGGAGATGGTAATCCGTACATACATATGAACGTTGTTTCTGTTTTTCTATCGTTCTGAATGGAAGAAGGTAAATGAAATATACGTATATATTTATTATTCCATTAGAATTATTATGTCAAATATTTCATATTTATTCATTATATACATTTTATATTCATTCTTGTAATGGTTAGCGTGGAAGATGAATCTCATCGTGTCGTGCAAATGGAAAGTCGTACGTAAGCACGAGTGACAATATCATTCTAATAATTGTAAAAGAATGAGAAAATAGATTGTATAAAAATTATAAAAAATAAATATTATGTAATATTAGTTAATTATATCCATTATATCTATAATTATACCCATCCAAAATAAATTTGTGATGAAAAAAAGTATTACACCATGGCATAGAGACGATAAGCTGAACGTACAAACCTGTGGTACTTTCGTTTCCCATATGATGAATAAAATATAGAATATAGTTGTCCCATTATCGTAATAAAAGCTAATAATATATTTTATAATTTATTTAATAATTTATAATGTAGTCAACACATGATGATGATGTAGAATAAGAAACAATTTTGAAAGAGTCGGTAAGGAGATTACTTCTTCTTTGATGAACTCCCTTTATATCTCCTCTTAAAGAAAACAGAGTTGGTCTTTTGAGAGGACCATAATCGATATAATGTTACTATGGAATTTTAGATGGTAAATTGGATGGTTTTTTCTAGATAGAAGGCTCTAAGTGATGTAAAGAAGTGATAGATGAGGTTCTCTTTTATAAGAGAGGGGAGGGTCACTTTAAGGAACTCTCAAAATATTAAATTAATAAAAATTGATTTTTAATTTCTAATAGCTACAAAGTGATTTATTCAGAATATATGATTATTATGAGTCTAAAACATATCAAAAATTAATTTTTTTAAATATTTAGGTCACAATATTTACCTTTTCTCTCAGATTTAATCCTTAGTTAAACCCTTTAACTTTTACCATGACAACATGAATTTTTTACTCTTTATGGTTAATATAGTTACTATAAAATGACAAAAGAACCCCAAATAGATCATTGAGAAATATTTTAACCTTATTATAGTTATTTTTATAATTATAAATTTTTATTAATTTTATATCATTTAATAAATTTTTACTTATTTTAAAATATCATTTATATCAATTTTGATACTATTCAATATTAGTATTTTTAATAATATCCAAACAACATGATAACTTAGAACCAACAATTATAAAATGTCTATAAAATAGATAAATTATCTATAAAATATTTTTATTCCATTAATTAGGTTTAATTATGTTCATTTTAATATATTATTTATTGTCTATTTGATACTTACATTAATCAAACAATTACTTCATCATAATTATGCAGTTCTTTAATTAAATTATTTCTTATCTAAAAATTAAAAATAAATTATCATGATGAATATAGATTAATTATATTTCAAATGAATATTTATATTTGAATTTATATTATGTATAAACCTATATTAAAAATGATTTACTTATTAAAATTATGAGTATGACATTTTTAACATATCTTTGAAGAAAATATAATAAAAGTAATATTCAACCCAAAGTGGGTTAAAAATGTAATAATTTTATCCTAAGATTTATTTTGATCTAAAACACTCATCCAATGATATTAGGAAAATTTTTAGGGTAATTTAAAAATATTATTATATTATTTTTACGTTTAATTTCCCAATTTGCCCTTAATTGTGGAAAAAAATACAAAGGTTACTATTCAAAAACATTATATTGATCCAATTATACTATAAATATCATGCTGATTAAAAATGTGTATTTCCATTTTTTTAAATTCAATTCATAGAAGTGCAAAAATTAAGTTTAACGCCAATCCCATTGACGTGGCGAGAAGGCAGTAAAAAGAACGCTCAAAAGTTCAATAAGTTTTCATATCAAATTTTAATGAAACATTTTATTCTAATAAATTAGTTTGGATTAATATATATATATAATTGATATATTTTGATTTTAAAATTAATTTAAAATAAAATAATTATTTAAATTAAAAATTAAATTTTTAACAACAATGTAGTATTTTTCATTAGCTGTCAAAAAATAAAACTACTTAGAAAAATAAAAAAAGTTCACCCTAAGTTAATTTAGAAATTGAAAATTCAAAAATGATCTCAATTTTACTAAATTAAACTTCTAATAGTGTCTAAAATTAATTTTATTGTTGTTTGTAGAAGAAAAAAATAGATTCTTTAAGAAAATAGAATTTTAAACATATAAAGATTTTACCAAAAATTATACATTTCTTTATTAACAAGTTTTATATATCAGAAAACATTTCAAAATTAGTTATTACTATTCATATTACTATACTTAACAGCTAGTTATTGCCCATCTAATTTAAATATTTAAAATAATAAAATGATGTTTCATGGAAACTTGATGTTGCGTGTAATGCAAGCCAATTCGGTGTTGCATATAGCCCAATCATAACATGGTGTTACATATAACCTAATCCAAAAATAGTGATTTTATATAATAGGAAAAATATATATTCATTTCTACATGATGTGAAAATATGAAAAAGATTAAATTAATTCAGAAAATTAATAAATCACAAATTCTAGGGGTGTTACAGCACCATTAAGGTTTAAGTTAATAATAAGAGAATAAAATCCAACCACTGGAATTCCTCAAAATTGGTCATGCATATCATGAATGAGAGATACTTGATAGAAAACCATGACATTATCTTAATTTTTATGATACAATTCCATGTTATAATATCATCAATGAATCAATCAGAATCTAGTATTTCACTAGCCTACCACCCAAATGCTTGTGAGAAATAATAACCAATTCTTAACAAATCATGAACTATCATACCTAATCAGAACAGTAATTAGTGAGATTAGATGTGATAATATGTGAAACAATTAACTATATATAACCCACAAAACATAAGAATAATGTTCCATAAATGTCTTAATAAAAATATCTCACACCATGCTAATGATAATTAAAATACCACACACTGACCTATACATAAGAAAACTTCAAAGGAGGTTACCTACCTCAAACTTTTCCCCAGATAACCACACTTAACTTTGAATTAGATCTACATTGGTTTCTTAAAAGTAATTTTAAACTTATTTACGAATTCTCCATAGTAGGACTATCGATTTTTAAATTCAGTTATAAGAAAATGAAAGGTGATTTCAAAATAACTCAACAACCATTTCCTGATGCATGACCCAACTCTATTCAAAAGATGAAAATATCATTTAAAATATATCAAGGTGGATCACCAATCATAGAAATCAATATGAAATTTAATTCTAGGAACCATTATATTCCTTGAATTTCATAAAATAAACTTCTAAAATGGTTAATTTCACCAAAGATATACTATTTTAGTAGTAATTGAGTGTGGTGGGTAATCCAGATCCCAGAATATCATGTTAACCATGGGATATACAAATTCACATCCCATGAGAAATAATTCTCACATAAAACCTATGTTTCCCTTAAAAAATATTACACCTATCACAAAAAAACAACAAAAACTAGTATAATAAGTTTATAAACACGCAATAATAGCTAAGTTATTATGAAAAAACATAACTTGCATAAAAACAGAACCAATAACACAAATTTCAAAGAATATACAACCCCTACCTTTTCGAGGCACAGTATCTCACTACTTCCCATTGAAACAATCCACCATAACGTCTCCACCCAATAATTCAATATATAATAACCATCCCAAAAAACAAATGAAAACTTTTCAACTTCCTAAAAAATTAAAATATTCCCAAGAAACATTTTTATTTCACTAAAAACATATTTAAATAAACATATTAATTCATTTATAGTGTTTTAATAATAGTAAACGCATTTAGAAATTATTTTTATAACATATTTTTAAAAATGACCTGAAATAATGATAAATTATGAAATAAAACATTTAAAAAAGTTGACAATTTTATATTTCAAAATAAGAAGTGGTTTCTTTTTAGCATTTTTTTTACCAAGTTCCATTTAAATTAGGGTTTCTTAATAAGGGAATTTAAGTATTTTTTTGAAAAAAAAATACCTACAACTTTTCCTAACACATTCCATAAAATCATTTTGTACAACCTGTATTAAGTAAATAAATCATTTATATAATAAAACCTATCAAATATAATGTTTTATTAGAAAACATCTTTTTCATCAGCACATAGCTCCACAAAATGGATCACATAAATTCCATCAATCAGGTAACAAAATCACCTAAAAGAAACTCTTGAAAAATATGAACAAAAAATTGTATATACATGAAAAGGTAATCTAATTTCTTATCAATGCATGATTAATAAACTAGTTCAAGACAAAGACAAGTTACTTCATGTGTGAAAAATCATAACCATGTAAAATTATTTCCATACACGATAAAACCCATTCTACGTGGCATATATTCTACTATTATATTTCATTCCATTATATTAAAAGTTTAAAAAAATCCTTGAAAACGTTTTCTTACAAAATAGTAATACTCAATGAAAAAATTAAACTAAACTTGAAATATCAAAAATTTCAATGTGCTTTCAAGACTTATGACCTAAAAATCATAAAAATAATAACAAGGGTTAAAAATTACAATGGTTTATCCCTTTTTAACATACTCGCATTTTTCATTCTATTATAATAATTAGAGAAAACATGATACACTAACTTCATACCTGATAAGGAATAATACATCTTATTAATTTTGGCTTATTATTAAATTAAAAAAGATAATTACAAGTCAAATTTATAGCATTTTCCTTGTCTAATAATGGATTATATATAACAAAATTTTAAATAAATTTACACATATAATGTCAGAAATATCATAAAATATCAAGCTAAAAAATCACTCAAACAAATGTAATGACAGTAAAAATGGATTTATTCTTTTGAGTAATCATTCAAAAATTATTTACATTTTCTTAAAATAACATGGATGCCATTTATTATTTATTCAATTACTCATAATTAGAGTAATTAATAGTTTATGATATTCATATATTTATATTTAATTTTATTTTAAATAATAAAACAAAATTAATAAATTAAATTAGATAAATATAGACAGAATCGGTAGATAATATAAAGATAAAAAATATTTCACTGAATTCTAAATATAATTTCTTAGAAACTCTTAGTTTTATCCACAATCACAATTCCCCATTTTATAAATCAAGGTTATGATGTTCTAATTTACGAAAAAAAATCTAAAAATATCATATGAATGATGAAATTCTACTGTGAATTATCCTTACTAATTCATGGTAGGATAATATTATCAAAAATCCCCATGACAATGGGTTGATGACAACTCTAGAAGTTTTCATCAATTATTTTTCTACTCAAACAAACTTTGTAAATTAAAGTTCATAATAAATAGGTTAAAATCTATTTTTATGATATACATATCTATCCCTAGAAAATATTATATCCTTTCTACCATACCAAACAATGGACTATAACAAATAGAAACCATTTGTGACATCCTGACCTAACCAATTGATCATCAAATTAAATGAATAAGAGGAAAAAAAGTAAATACTCCCAATGTAAATAAAACTCAATGAAAAAATATACTTGAGGAAAAGTGACACAAGGCGCAATGGTGGTACCACTCAAAACACCAAGATTTGACGACTTCCCTAAGATAAAACTCTAAAAATACAAGAACACAACATCAAGAAGCTCTAATGGTAAAATATATAACCTTAATATTACATTCATCATGATAAAAATATATATGAATATGCACCCATTTATATATTCAGGGGTGATTATACAACCCAGTAGACAAACGAGACAACTTCCCCCAAATGTCACCAAAACAAGAAAATAGTAAACTTATGTATTATTTTAAAAATAATAAAAATATAAATCATGGAAACTAGGGGTCAATATATGAAAATATTTACATTTTGGTTGAATAACACACACCAAAATCACACTTATAGCATCAAACCACTCACACGTGCATAAACCCCCCCAATAAAACCACTACTTGAGGCCCCTTATGAATAGTTATACTCTTGAGTGGTATACATCCCCCTAATATCTAGTCATAACTCAACAATATAATCCAATAGGAAATAATATTTGGAACTGAACCCAGGTCTAACTCACATGTCTCTTTCCATATGTATATGAAAAAATAACAACCAAATTAATGCCAAGTTCTCACACACAAAACCTTTATTTTATTAATCAAATCCATTTAATCATTTCAAAAAATACATTGTGGTCGTTACCTATAATTAAAGATTTTAATACCAACCAAGAAAAATAGTTTTTCAAGAGGTATTTCACAATATTTTTTCCAGTAAAAAGTACAAGAAATTTATTTAATAAAATTTCCCTTCATGTTCTAGGATAATGTGGAAGTAAGATAATCCATAAATCTTGAATATGGTCTCTATGATGGAATCATGCAATAAATTAATATATTCACACCCAAGCAACCCTACGACAATGATCCATAACAAAATCTCCATAAAATCATACCCTAAACACTATATTCATAAATAGAATCCCCATACTAGGGTTTTACCCTAAGGGAAAATGTGAGAAGAAAAGATCAGGATAAGAATAAAATACTTTACATTCTATTTCTAGGTTGAGCAATCCAATAATCCAATAGAAGAAGATTTGGGAGAAATGGAATCACTAAAATCACACAATGGAACCCGATGGTTTGATACCTCTAGCCACAGGTGGATGAATGAATGTTCTAGGGTCAAATATGGGTTCAAACCCAAATTTTTGGAATAATTTAATGACTTTAAATGTTTCTATAACTAGCTTTGTAATCAATGCGCCAACCTTGTGAATTGGAATTATCTGGAAAAAAAATAAGTCACAAGATTACCACACAGTTTACCCAATTTTTTTGATAACCAAGGGATTATTCCTGGGTCCCTTTTCTATCTCACATAGTTACTTGGGGAATCTATATAGTTTCCACTAACTGTATGCTAATTGTGAACCCTCCAAAACACATCCCAAACTTCTTAAAACCCTCTAGCAATACCTGAAACCAATACCAAACATTTCATAACTTAAAAATATAGAATAAAACACCCAATGTCAAAAATATATGGTGTTACAACAAATTATCAATTTATTATTGAAGTTTTATTATAAAAATAGAGACTTTTCCAAGTGTTTACCTACTTTTTGAAAAAAAAATAGAGATTGAGACTTGTGAAATCTGATCTAGATAAATTATATCAAGAATCATCATTATCATAACTATGATGTATGAGAGTGGACCATGATATGGTCTCTAGGAAATTTGGAAAATTTAGTAATGGAATGAATGATTCAATGACCACTCAGTAGTCTTACCAACCACATCTTGGTTATTATTGTTTTTCAAAAACAATCATCTCTAGCCATCCATGAGAGAAAATACAGAGCACATTAGGTTAGCATCTAGTCTCAATCATAGTTGTAATAAGATATGGATGAGGAGTAGAGAACTATTTTGGATTGGTTATTACATGTGAGAACTAGCTTGAGGTGTTTCTAAGTAGAGAAATAGCTAGTGGCTATGGAACAGGGTGATACCATGAGAGATAAACATTAGTTTATCTGACATACTGAGTAATAAATGAGAGAACCTAAAAAAATCCCAATATAGGATTTGATTTATATTAGACACTATTCATATAATGGACCATGTTATAGAATAGGAAACCACACCACAAAGTTGAGATGGATTTCTATTTCACTAAAGTTTTTGAAGTGCCTACACCATAGAGCTCATGAACATGTGAAATCTTGTTTTGCATAAGATATTTCACTTTAAAAATTTTACGGCTTAGGTTACACACTATAGAATTGATGATCATACTAGAGATGAAATTAGATAAATTTTCATTGTTTTATAGTTTTGAGGGTACCTTTATCTTATGGAGAATACTTTATAAAAATTGGTTCAAGCTAAAAAAGGAGCATGTCTCAATGTAATTGTTCCACCATGGAGGGTATGTATTTTATATAACCAAAGGATGGGGTTATATTATCCCATAATTTATTTTGTTATAGAGAAATATACCGCACTAAAAAATTTCAATAGTGAGAAGTAGATAGTGCAGTCAAGAAAAAAACTATGCCACAATGTGTAGAATTAAATATATATTAATCAAGATATGAAAATTAGATCTAATTATTTAACTCATTCCATATTAGTTTGTGTAATTACATACTACGGAATAGTTGAAATGAAGTTGAATATTCACAAAGAACAAATTTTTTTCATGGTCAATTGGTTCACAACACAGTTGATAGATATATTTAAAGAATTATGGTCAAATTTATGGCTTTATATTTTATGGAATTAATTCAATTTTAGAGAAACCTAATGACCAAACTAATTAAGTGGTACATCTTATGGGATCTCAATAGGACAAGAGAAATTTGAATCGATCAAAAACCTTGAAACAAAAGGGATGATTTTTGGAAAATATATAAAACTACTTAAATACATTCTAAAGAAAGGGGGAGATATAAAAGATATTGAAAATATAAATTTCCAGGAGAATCAGGTGAGATCCTGAAAACATTTTCCAATCTTGTTTTAGAAGGAGGAGGATTACTTCAACTCTATATTTATTTTTAATAGAAATAAGGAGATGGGATATTTCTACTTTGGAATCATCCCCATTTGGAATAAGAAGGTGTTGATGTTTCTATTTGGTAGAAGATATAGTTTCAACCCTCGCATTTTTCTTTCAATCTTATCCAAGAGTAAATAATAAGAGATCCTCAAAGAAGACCATAATAAATCATATACTTGGATGATGAATATACAAGGTGATTTAGTTACCAATTCTGAATAGAGATAGGTCATCATATCTATAAACTATTGAATACGAAAAAAACTCAGTAATTAACCCATCCTTGTCATAAAGTAGTGTGATAGTTAATAAGAATAGAGTGTTACAATGGACCTTTAATGAACCATTAGGAATCAATTAAAAAAATATTGTTTTTAGGGTTTATTTCTAGTACAAAGGCACAATGTTGTGTATATTCTCCTCCAATAAGCCATTAGTGGTGAACTGAGTAAAATTCCTATGTGTGAATGCTTTACTTTTTGCCTCTATTTTATTATTCTTGGAGATAATTACAATGGGGAAAGAGTTTGAATGTGTACATATTAACATAGGAATAAGATCCATAAGTATAAAAGTACAAATGAGAAAGAAAATTTTTATTCAATAAACTCCCTGATTCCCCAACCCCCCCCCCCCCCCCCCCCCCAAGACCCATTAGGTCCACTTAGTCCCAACAGAGCTCAACAATGGTTCATAAAAGATAGTATCTATTAAAATAATAACTATATTAATAGTTACTAAATAATTAGGATGAATAATCATAAATCTATAATAATTTAAATACTCAGTATATCAAATATATATACAATCAATACCTATTTTACCAAACTTTTTCATATTAGCATAAGGTACTCATATAATTGTTTGAAAACCTCAAACCTTCAAATAGTCAAGGAATAGTTTTTTATACTTACATAATTTTTATAGACTCATAGTGTTCAATTTCTTGGGAACCCCATTTTGGATGTGACACAAATTTAATAATGCCTCTTCCTAAAATCCTTTTAATATAACTAAGATAGTCACTATGGAATAAACTATTTCAATTAATGTTTTATTCTTTATCTCAGCTACACCATTTCGTTGATATTTATAATTATAATTTATTATAGTTTTTCTCCATTAGGATTAAAAAATTATACTTTAAAATTCTCCTCCAAAATTAGATTTAAGTAATTAAATTATAAGTATACACTAATTTTCAACAAAATTTCAATGGATACTAAATTTATATTTAACTTCATCTCTAACATGTAAATCATTGACAAAGAAAAATCTAAATAAATCATTAATTAAAGTTGCAAAGTATTTATTGTTACCTTTGGTGGGTTTTTCATGTAAATCACATACCTCAAAATAAATTAATTCTAAGAAATTACTTCTCCTTTATATAATTGGAAATGGTTTCTTATATATTTATTTTAAATGTGTGAATTTTTTTATATATAATATTTTCCTAATGAATTAAATTTCCAAGGCGGTGAATTATTAATTTCTAATTTAATGTTTTTTTATTAATTAAATTCATTGATTTAATATGCATGATTAACATGTTTTACATTTTTATTTTATTTTTTAATATTTAAATGTTGGATTTTATTTTAAAATATAGATTTTTTTTATCTTTTTTATCAATATTTTTTTTCTTTTTTGAGTTTCAATTAAACTAATGTGGTCCTATTAAATTGAATTTTCATTTTCTACATTCTTATTCTAATGTAACACTCGCAGGTTTTAAAATAATACTATGTTTGATAATGTATTCAACATACAACACTGACCTTAAATGAACCATAAAATATTATTATTTTATCACTATTATAACATAGTAATTGAATTAGCATGTATGAATATAAGTAAAAATATTACAATATATATATGTCTTAATCAATATAAATTTATTGAAAATTTATTAGTAAATAATCATTCAATTTTTTGTAAAATAATTTTTATTCATTAGAATATGTTTTATTTAAAAATGGTTTCTATTTCTTTCTATGAGAGAATATTATAATTAATTTATGAAAAAATTATAATTTCTATTTTATAAAAAGGATAATATTTTTTAAATAAGATTATAAAAATTATCTTATGGTGAATTTTTTAGTTTTTTCCAAAAAGAATTATTTTTCAATAAATGGTGAAAAGTTGTGATTTTTATTGAAAACCGTATTTTATTTCAAGAATTTGAAAAGTGACATGTTATTTTAAAATTATTTTTTTCTAAAAATGGATTTCATATATTTTTAATAATACAATTATTTTAATTGGAATAAATTTTACTGATTCACTTGTTATAATAACATTTTATTCTTAAACACTACATTTTTCTGAAAAAATGTTTTTTCACTGCATTTCACATTTTTATCTTATATTATTTTAGTCCACTTCAAGAAATTTAATATTGATAAATTTTTTCCATATTTTGAATCATGTGTTTAAAATTATATAAGTACTTCCCACTTATATTTGTTCAATGTGGCTAATAACCATAGTAATTGTTTGTCACCAAAATACCTATATAACATAAAAAACAAGGTTAAAACATTGGGATAGGGAAATAAAATTTCTATAATAGCTTCATATATTCTATTTTATAACCATACTTCATCCATTTCCATCTATGTCATTAAGAAATGGAAATTTTCTTTTATTTTTTCTGATTATAACCTTTATAATAATTTTAAAACCTCATAAATACAAAATTTCACTCTCTTGAATTTAATATCTCTAGAAATTTACATAAACATAAAAAAATGATAAGTTTGGTTATGAATGTTTATTTTAAATATAAATTAATTTTTTTTATCATGGTAATCTATTTTTAACTTTTATTGATTTAATAATTTTCTTAAATGCTTATGGAACACCTATTCAATTCATAAAAAAATTATTTTTAAAATATTTAAATTAATATAATTTTCATCAATTATTATATTTCCTAATTTTTTTGTATAAATATAACATATTATTAAGGCGTTAAATTTTTATAATGTAATTTATTTTCTATCAAGTTTTTTTCAAATTTAGATTAATTTAATAGTTCTAAAATGACATTTATATTTTATAATAGAAAATATTTTATTAAATGATTTGAAATTCACTAAAAAATGCTATTAATAAAAATTAAGTGTATGTGGTTTAAAATATAAAAAATAGACAATTTATGTTTCATTTTTCTTTTTATTATAACAACATTGACCCTCAAAAGGTAAAAAACAACGATATCGCGGTAATTGTTGAAAGGTTTAATAAGGGATAAAACAAAATGATAATGGTGAAAACAAAACCATAACATATCAAAATTTTATTTTATGCCAAAATTTAGACTAATAGGCCAATTATATTATAATTTTATCAATTTTTATCCATTTTCTAGTGAATATTTATTTATATTAATTTAATACTTTAAGTAACTCTAAGATTTCCCCTCACCTCACTTATAAAAGGGCACATCTTCTCCTCTCTTCCTCACACCTTTTTATTCTTATATATCCACTAATATCTAAAATAATACCTTCATATATTCATTCCACGTATATTATATCATTTTGCATTTCCAAAATACCATGATTTAAAGTCTCATGGTGTAATCCAAAAGTTGTTTCTCAGTGAAGATGTATAACTCTTAACCAAGTGTTTTCATTTTTATTTCTTATGATAACACCTCTAAATATATGGTATCCATTTAAAAATAATAAATTTAGTAATTAAATATAATTAATTTTTAATATGATGATGTAAGAGACATAATCTACATTTTTCTCATCATTTGAAAAATGATAAATTCCCTCAGGCGTACGTGTGGACTACCACCTCCACGAAGTGATGTGAATCATTTTTCACTCTAATTTTACATGAATTTTAATAAGGATAAATTTAATAAATTTAAATTAAAAATATTATATAATAAATATTCTTTAAATTTTAATTATTATTTACCTTTCTTTCATCTGATCCATTGAAAAATAAAAACAACATTCATACGTACGTATGGTCTACCGTCTCTATGAATGGTGAAATTAATTTTTCTTTCACTACCTTTTAGGTGTGACTCTATTTATATATATATATATATCTATGTCTGTGTGTGTTTGATTTTTATATCATTTTTAACATTCTATATATTGTGGGACAATGATCAAAGTACAAGAATGAGAACTACCAAACTGAAATCCATATGAAAAATGAAATGGATAACATTCAAAAACAACAATTTGAAAAAGGAATTGTTAATAAATGTGTGTTTAATTTTTATAATTGGATAATATATGAAATTAAATTTATTTAAATGACTCTTATATAATTATTATAAATTTAAATTTATAATACATGAGGTTAAAGAACTTTCAAACCAAGTCAAACTTGGGGAAAAGGGATTCTCAAATCACTTTCATTTCTGTGAGACACATGTCATATTCACCATTTTTTACCCTTATGTGGTAAATATTATACCCATGAATGTATTTCTTTATTATTTTCATCAAAATTATTTTTAATCAAAAATCTATATACTGTTCTCTCTTTCATGAGGTTTTAATTCAGATATTACCAAATCAGTAAAGGTTTATCATCTCAAATTGTCTTTTTTGGGACATATGTTATATTATAAACCTATATTCCTTTATGAGGTGAGTATATAGACATTTTTATATGTTAAATCATGAATATCCTTATATTCAAGAAAATTAAATATTCATATTAATCTATTCCATCATTGTGAATATGATTTAAAAGTTTCCAAAGTGGTAATAGTTTTATGTTACAATCTCATTGTTTACTGATATTTTTTATGATTAACATTTTTATGATAAACTTTTATTATATAATGATCATTAATGTATTAAATTTTATTCTACACTATTAATTTATAGATAATAAAAGTTTTACTTCCATCTTCTTCACTTTAATAACTCAAGAGACCAAAATATATTTATTAAGGAAAATTGACTTTATTTCTCTCTTTAGTCAATAAACCTTTTTCTTTTATGTATACTTTTTCAGAAAATGTTTTCAATGATTTTTTTAACTATTATAGTTTTATTTAAATTTCACCATTTTTTAAATTTTATCAACTTGTTCAAAATTATTATTCTTGTCATTTTCTAAATGAGGTACTTTTGACTTTTATTGAAAATTTTAATAGAATAATTGTTTAAACAAACACGACCTGAATAGAATTTCCCACCATCATGGTGACAAGATTATTTGAATATTACTTTATAAGTTCCTAAGTTTATTTTTAAAAAAAAAATCAAGTATATAATGGAAATGTATTTAGATTTTAAAGATATTATTTAAAGTGAAATGTCTATTTTCCTCAATAAATATTCCAAGTTACATTCCAAAGGAATTATCATCTAAGATGACATCATTTGATATTACTTATTATATACACGGATTATGATTAAATGATACCTACATTATTATTACTATAGATGGTCTTTGATTATGTTTATTTTATATTTATGAAATACATTTATTTTCAATATTTTATGTTATGGTGGAATGTTAAAATGTTTATGAAACCCATACCATTTACACTAGTTATAATATATTGTGAATTATTTATGATCTTGTGGAAAAAAATGAATGTATAGGGATTATATGATTGGTGTTCCTATAATTGTATATCCCTCAAATGTATTCGGTAAATATGGATATCTCATGAGATAATAAGGAATAGAAGGGGAGTGATCCTGGTTTAGTTAGGGACTTTATCCACTATAATAGTCTTCAGAGAGAATCGTGACTTATGGTATGATTGAATGGGGAGTGAAATAAATCCAATACGATGGTTTTGGAATTGATCCTTGAATAAGGAAGTTATTTTCTATAAATTGTTTTCTAAAAAAACATATCTTTTATGCTAATTTTGTGCTCTCATAGCTCATGTTCTTTGATTCTTTTGTTACTCACGTATTATGAACTGTCAAGATTTATGACAGGATTCTAGTTTATGATCTACGATATTATATATATCGTTAGAAAATTTTATGATCATATTCACATAACATTATACTCATTTAATTCATAATTGATTATTTATATCTCCTTATTTACCTTTACTGAGCACAAGAGCTCACCCTTTCTTATGTTTCCTTTCCCTAGGATATGAAGAATGATTTTAAATATGATATTCGAAAATAAGGGTACTAGTTATGAATAACTAATTAGGAGATGATATAGATATCTTATAAATATGTTGTTTATATATCCAAGTTTCCACAGACCCTAGATCTATATGATTATTTAATGGATGATAATGTTATATATTGAATATTCATCTATTAAGATGAAGTGTTTATATGTGAAAATTATGGTTCAATGTACCCAAATTTCCCTTTTCAAAACCATATTAAATAATGGGTTCTTGATTATGTTTTTTCATGTGTCTCTTTTGTTTCCTTTTGTTTCCTTCTAAATAGTTATTTTAAAATTTGGGCATCCAATTATGCTCTAGGATTTACACAATATGTAATTTCTTATAGTTTCATTATGACACATCGGCCTCATTTTTTTGGGGGTGATTACTTTTATTTTATTGGGGATATATCCCCACTTTAGTTATCTCATTTGTATGAGACCAGGTGAAGATATCAGAGACCTTGATGAGATATTTCTTGGTTCATCATATAATAATGTATAAGATGTCAAATATTTATCATGTACTTAGCATTTTTTACCATCATTAGAGGTTCTTCTAGATATCATTAAGATCATACTTTTATATTCTTATCTACTATATAAGATAGTGGAATTTTTATATTTTGGTGCATGTGTGCAAATTTTTTTAGTGCGATAAACCTGGACACAAACCTAAATTGAAATAAACTTAGTATAAGAGAAATTTTCCAGAAACTATATAGTGATGATGAACCTACTTGATGACAAGGAATCTAAATAGAATCTCAACTGTGGTGACTCAAATAATATTTTGGATGTATAAACATATTTAAAGATTCGAATGAGCTTAAGTAAGGAGTCCGTATTCAGAATGAGTTTTTTATTTTGTTTTTATTCCTTATACATATATCTATAACAATTTTTTTCATTCATGTATTTTCATTTAATATACTATTTTCTTGTATGTTTAAAAGTATGTAATGATTCTAACTAGTTCATATAGTCTAATTAGCTAGAGAAAATAAATCTTTTTATCTCTCTGATATTTTTAGTTTCGTGTTTATTTGACCTTGTATTAATAGAACATCTCTCATGTTTTTATTATTTTTTGTAATAATTTCATTATAACCTGAAGCTATATGTTAAAATAAAAACTATTAATTTTTTAAGCATGTTGTTTATATTTATGAATCTTGTTTCTTGTTTTTTAATTTAGGTCATCAGTTTGGTGCAATAAATAAATTTTGGTCTTTCTACTTTTTTCATTGTATGATATTTCCCCTTATCTTTCTTACTATTTTATACTATTTGTGTACAAGAACCTACTTTGTTTTTTGGAAATGTATATATTTTCTTGACAATTATCATTCCATTCAATTTGATTTTAGTTGTAATCATCATGTATATATTTTTATTTCTATTTTATGTTAATTATGTAATCTTAATTCTATTTTAACATATAATTCTAATCTAATTTTCTAGAATTTTATCTTTGATCTAATTAATTAATCATTCCTTGTTTTTTTAATTCTAGTCATTCATGTTTTATTCACATTTATTAGTTTCATTTTCTAGGAAATTATAATTTTAAACATTGACTTGTAATTATTCTTTTAGGGTTTTCTCACCTGAATTTATACCCAAGGAATCTTGGTCATTGAATATAGACTTCCCCTCAACACAACCTGAATCAATTGGTATTATATCCTAATTAAAAATTATAATATTTAAAAAATTTAAAATAAATTAATTACTTTATTTCAAATGATTTTTTTTGTGGAACTTACATCACAAAATGATTTGATTGTTTTTTTAGCTAGGTTATAAATAATATTTATTTTCCCTTTGAGATTCAGATAAGGTTTCATGGTCTTCCCACAAGACACCTCTACCTAAATTTCCAAAATATTTTATCAAATTATTGATTTATATTTTATTCTATTTTTTCGTTTCTTTTCTTTTGGTGTTTTCAGTTGTTTTGGGGAACACTACACTAGGGTCCTACAATCTGCATCCCATATTGGGACACAACGCAACATGTGATGTAGTGATTCAATGGTCTTAGATAGGGGAGTACCACATCATGGCCCTTAGGCTAAGTCATGGTCCTCGTTCAAGAAGTCACCTTGCACTATGGGTCACCAATACTACAAAAAGGGTAACTATTATTACACTTGCATAGGTTTAGTGGGCTATCAACACATGACTTTCATGGTCTATTGAAAAAGTACTTAATTATATATGTTAAATGAAATATAGTGGTTAACCATGGTTTTCTCTTAAAGAAGAGTTAAAAACATAATATCACTTTTAGATTAGAGTAAAAGGGGTTGTTTGAGATTAAGGTGACCTAAAAACTAAGGATATTAATGAAATAATTATTTTAAAACACAAATGATGAGATGGTGATTAGGTCAGTGGTGGATTAAACTATTTCAATGGTATCCTAGTTTTGTAGCTATTTATTCTTATTATAAAAAATTAGAAAAAGAGATCTTCCATAATCACTTCTTCTCTCTCCCATGGTAGAGTTGTTTCGGTGAGAATAATTCAAACTAAGATATCATCATATCATATCATCATTCCAATATTTGTAAGAGTTGTAGTATTCCCTCTGAGTTTACTTATGAAATTCCCAATCAACTCTTTTTATTTATAAATAGCCAATATTTCCCACCATCACATCCACACATGATGATAATCATTGAACTCTTAACGACTTAGATCTTTCATGTTCCATTATATACAAGAAAAAACTAGGTGGAGGGAGAAAAATATTATCAACTAGGGTAATAAGAAATAATATAATTCAAAACCAAATATGATAAAAATTGATAATAATGACTAATAAGGGAATACTGAAACTAATATAAATAGATGTGTGAAAAGATTTATTTAATTAACATAAAACTCGAAAATTATAAGATGTTAACCCACCATTACTCAATCACTTAGTGTAATCCCTCTCCATTAAAGGTGATCAATATGATAGGTAAAAAACAATTCACTACAAATCTTATATATAAAAGTCATATAATAAATAAAATTTGTAGAAAGAGTCCTCCAGTAGATAGTGGAGTCACTATAGGATCAAAATAGTGTCTATTTTACTAAAAGAGTGGGGTCAATTTTAGTTTATAAAATAAAACTTACAATTTTCCTTAATCTCTTTAAGAAATTACTTTTGGATGTATTTTTGAATAGAAAACTTCATAATCTGAGAAAGAAAGTGTTTGTAACAAACTATATAAAACATTACTAAAACATCCATAGTGTAATTTAGAAACATATAAAAACTAGTTAAAAACTTATGTAAAGTACATGATAAATCTTATATAAACCTTTATGAGAATATACACACATTCACTTAAGACTTAAGGAAGTCTTAACCTGACTCAGGGTATCTACGGAATAAAACCATTCTATAAAGGCATATATTTATTAAACCAGAAATATCTTGATACAATGATTAAAATAACCTCTATTTCACCCACCCCGGGAAACCTTGATCAGAAGATAAAAATAGATTATGTCTTCCTTTACAATAGATTCCCTTGATCGCACAAGATTAGAAATAGAAAATTAAAAAATAAATATAATGACCCTATTTTTCTTACATGATAGTTACATCATTTTAAAGATAAACTACATAATAATTATATATTAATATATAGAAAGGTTTAGTATTTTAGTGACATTATGATCATACATAACATATAAATAATAAAACATAAACAATTATTTAAATCTGTATTCATTGTCCTTGTAAAACATCATGTTCTTCTTAGTAAAATTATTCACTTGAGGCTATACATTAAAGAAAGGGATGAGCTAAAATCCCTGTAAGAGGAGTAATAATGGGAATGAAATAATATAACATGGTTGAGAATAATAATCATAATAATATCATAATCATATGGTCATAATCATAATCATTGGGTAACATTTTATATAGGCATATAATATGGAATGGAATAAAAATGAAACATCATGTCACAGTAGCCAAATACCACACATAGTTGTGCACAAAGCATGCAATATATTCTCACTTAACATATGTGCATAGTCATAACATCATCATTTTTAACAAATATAGTATCATTTTCATCCATAATACACATAATATCCTAATATACATCATATTTTCCAATACATTGGAGGGATATATAATTTTAGGCTCACTCATCACATCATAACGTCTACATAATCATGTATGCCACATAAAATGTATAACAAAAATAGTCATGAAATAGCCCATAAAAGGAATAGATTTCATAAGTATTTCATAAAGAATTCATTCATGAATACACTTTTGGGTCCCTATAGTAAAAGTAAGTTCACAATTTGGAATAAAAGATCATTTTTTCAATAATAAAAAAACACATGAGGAGCTAAAGATTTTTTTTGGAAGAAATGTATTTTTGGAAAATTATTTTATTTATCTTAAAAATAAAGGTAGTAACATGTATATCCCAAAAAAAATAAAATTTTATAATATTAAAATTATATTTAGGGTATACTATAGTAATATTCATAGTTAAAATGACAAGAAATAGGGATAACCCAAAGCTAAAGAGTTGGGTTTGAGAATCTTCTTACTTTAAATTGTGAACTATTTCGTTACTTTTATGCCTCTAAAATAATTAAATTCTATTTATTAAAACAGTGAATAAGAAGTTTATTGTCTAAATTTATGTAACTATTTATCAATTATAATTATTGTATTATATTTTTTTTATTTTTTATTGAATTTTCATCATTTCGATATCATGTTTTCCTTAAAAATTTCCCATTTTGCTTCGATTTCCCTATTTTGTTCAAGGTAATTTATACATAAGTAGAATAAATTCCTGAAAAATAAAATAAATACATTTATACATTTAGGTATCATAAATAATTTATTATAATCATCTATATTATTCGTGATTGGAAAAGAATCATCAATGTCCTCATTGGTGATTAACTAATCATTAATGGGACATTATCAAAATAGGATAAATGGGACGTATAAAAAATTAATAAGTCATATATATAATACTTATAGTAGGTTAAAATCATTAATATAATGTTTAAATAATACCAAATTTATTTCATATGTTTTTCTCAAAATAAATTTAGAAAAAATGAAAGAGAAGAGGAAAATATTTTATGTATTGATAGAAACTTACTCCTTCCATAGTGTAGCTTCTCTTGTATGACACTAAAACTCCCTTAATGTTTGGAGTTGGTTTACTCCAGAATGTGACTAGGTATTATGAGGGGATTAATATAGAGTATTTGGTTACATATTCATCATAAGGGTGTGAGGAGTGGTTTTACAAGGGTATGGTGAGGGGTTATTTACACTTGAGGAGAGGGGTATTTTTAGAATAAAATATTGAATAAAAAAATATATCCAAGGTTAACCTAGTAATAATAATTTTTTACAATATAAATAATATATAAACATAATAAAATTGTTTTATGACTTTAAAACCCTTTATAATTTGAATTCATTAGTCTATTAAAAAGGAAATGTGGAATAATGAGAAAATATTATTTTAATGTAATACTTTAAATTTTGGACTTCAGAAAGTAATTTTTAGGTTTAGAAATGAATTTTATTGTATTTCAAAGTCAAATTTATCAGATTAAATATATAATGTCTTTAAATAATGTTTTATAAAGTATTAATTCACTATTAAAATGTCAATTATTTAATTTAAGATACATTGGTTATGTGAAAACTGTATTTTTTCTATTCACTTGAAAATTGAAGTATTTCAGAAAATTACTGAATAACCCCCTTGGAAACATTAAATGTTCCAATTTCAAAAATGTTAATAATATTATCAAAATAAATGTCTAACATATTTAAATTTACTTTTTATTTTAAAAATTATTATTTTTACGAAGCACTTTAAAATACAGTTTATTAAATTTATGCCTATATTTTCCATCAGTTTTTTTAATAAAGATATTTATTTTTCAACATTATAATATTTATATTTACGTATAATAATATTAATAAATATTATATATATAATTTATTACTTTGAGGTTGAATAACTATTCCAATGATCTGGTTACTATCCTCTAAGGTCAAGTTATTATTCCCAACGGTCATGTTACTATTCCAAAAGAAATATTACTATTACAATAGTCACATTACCTCATATAAATACATATACATTCCTTCATTCCTTATTTAACTCAATTACTCTATGGTTCTATATTTCCATTTTATATAATATTTACCAGTTTACTAATATTTTTTTTCTTTTCAATGGTGTTTTTTTTTCAGGAGGGATGATTCTAATTGATCGAGGTAATACATATTTTCCCATTGAAGTTTTTATATTTTATATTTTTCCTTTTTATTAATTGAAATTTTAAGGGGTTTAGCCATCGACTAATGTAATAATTTTTATTATTGAATAAAATTGTTGTTTTTCTCTCTATATGATCTACACGTATTATATATATATAATATAATATGTACACATTTATTTAGGAAGTAATTATCATTTGAAAAGTATGGGTGGTTATATTATTCCCTCTATATAAATTTCATCTAGGAAATTTCAACTCATATTCCTAGTTGAGAATTGGTGAGGGTACTTCTGCATCATTATTTACTCTTGTTCCCATGTAACCTCTTCGTACTTATGGTTCCTTCATAACACTTTAAAAAGGTGAGTTATCTTGTGGCGTAGAAATTTTTCTATGTGGTCCAAGATACTCCCCATATGCTCCCCATATGACGTCTTATTCTCCAGTTGTACCACCTTCAGATTATGTACATGTGAGGGGTCAAGTATGCACAATCTCAACATATATATGTATAAAACATCAGGAATGTGATTCGTATTTAATGGAAGTACACGATAATAGGCCACTAATCCTATAAGATCAAGGATTTAAAATTGTAAAATGTACCTTGGGCTAAGATTTTTTTTCTTTCCAAACCTCATGACTCTATTTCATGGTGATATTTGAAGGGAAAAAATTTCTCCAACATCAAACTGAAAATACCTTTGATGGTTGTCATGATATCTCTTTTTAAACTCTGGTTAGCTTTTATATATTGTTTAATGGCTTGAAACTTCTCTATAATCTCTTTCACAAAATCAGGTCAAAGTATCTTTCATTCACCAACTCCACCCCAACAAATTGAAGTTATATAACACTTCCAATATAGAGCTTCATATTGAGCTATTTGAATACTCTATTGTAAGCTATTATTATATGATAACAAAACTAATGGGAGACGTTGATACCTACCTCCTTTAAATTCCATCAAATAGGCTCCCAAATTTTCCTTGAGTGTCTAAATAGTTCTTTTAGATTGACCATCAGTTTGATAGTGATAGGTCATACTGAAATTCAGTTCAGCACTCAAAGAATGTTGAATACTTCCCTATAATTTAGATCTAAACCTTGGATCATGATCATAAATGATTGAATTGGAACCCATGTAGCCTCAATACTTCCTTGATGTGTATCTTTTAATGTTTTTCTAGTAAATAAATTTCCCAAATAGTGATGAAGTTGGAATTTGTGGTGAGTCGATCCACCACATCCCATAATGCATTATTTGCTTTCGATTTATTCTTAAGATTACGGACAATTCCATATTGAAATTATCCCATTTCCACATGGGTATAAGAAATGGTTTCATCATCCCTTTGGACTTTCATCACCCTTATTTATCATTTTGGAATACCAAGAACCTTGAGATATACACTGAAATCTTCTTCTTCATGTCTTTTCATATGAAGTTATCTCAAAGGACACAATACATCTTGGTACTTCTTGGATTGGTAGAGAAAGATGCTATATGTGTAATATCCAATATCGCCTTATTTATCACAAGTGATTAAGAAACACAAGTCTAGTTCCAAATCAAATGAAACCATCATCGTCTATGTGTAACTCATGTAGTTTTCCTTAACTTTCTAATTTTACCTTCTTTTTAAGCTCTAGATCGTCTATTTGTGCCTCTTTGATAATCTATTAGATAATGGTTGGGTAATCATTTGGGAAATATATGATTTATTTCATGTCATTTGGATGTCCAGATTTAACCTTTATATATCCATTAAGATGGGGTATTTCTCAATCTTCACCATGGATAGAGTAGTAGGTTGTTTTCTAATAAGATCATCATCAAACTAGTTTTTCGTTTCTTGATGGTAGTGAATAGCGCAATCATAGTCCATGATTAGATATAAACAAATTATTTTATAAATTTTGAGATCCTTAGATATTAATATATAATTTGTACTCTTATGATTGGTATATATGTTAGAATTCTCACTATAAGGGTAGTGTTGCAATATTTTCATGGTAAAGGTCACAGCTTATAAATTTTCATCATGTATTGCATAGTTTTTCTCATTTATATTTAACTAATGTAAGGAATATTCTATCACTTTTCCATTATACATGCATACACAACCCAATCCTTTATTTAAATCATCAATTTATAACACAAAGCCTTCTCCAATTATTGGAAGTGTGAGTGCGATCATAGTGATTAGCCTCTTCTTGAGCTCCTTAAATTTTTCCTCTGATTCTTCAGTCTCAGAATATTTTACCCTTTCGATGTTAACTTAGTTAGTGGGATATAAAATCGTGATTAATTTCTCACAAAATATCAATAGTACCATACTAAACCCAAAAAAACTATGTATTTTTGTGACTCTAGTGGGTCTAGTCTAATCCTCAACTGATTTTCTCTCTAAAGGGTCCCCAGAAATTCACTCACTTGTGATCATCTGCCCATATAATGTGACTATATACATATAAAAGTGACACTTTCTAAACATAGCATACATTTTTTCCATTCTTAATTTCACCAAAATAATCCTTAGATACTCTTCATGTTCATCATTTCTCATAGAGTAAAGGATAATATCATCAATTAAAACACCACATATTTGTTGAGGTAATCTATAAATACTATTCATAAAATCCATGAATATTTTAGGGGAATTAGTAAGCCTGAAAGGAATCACTATTAACCCATAGTTGTCATACCTTGTTTAGAAGGTTGTTTTCTGAATATATTACTTCTTCAAATTTAATTGATGGTATCCATAACAAATATCCACCATTGATTAGTACTGATATCCTCGTACTTTTTCAAAAATGTCAACAATCCTTGATAGGGGATACTTTTTCTTTATGGTGATCCTATTGAGATCATGTTAATTGATAAATATCCTTATTTATCCATCATTATTCTTGAAAAAGATCACAGGTTCACCCTAAGGTCATTCACTAGGGAATATGAATACTTTTTCCAAATTTTATTGTAGCTACTTATTTAACATTTCTAGTTCAATCAGGGTCATAATGTAGGGGCATTTAAAGATTAGAGTGGATCCAAGTATGAGCCCTATTGAGAACTCTACCTCATAATCTAGTATAAGTTCATAAAACTCTTTGGTAAATACATTAGTTTATTTCCTAACAATATTCATTTCCTCTATGTTGATACCTTCTTTTGATTTAACCATTTGGGAAAGGTATTCTTCTTCACATGGTATCAACACCAACACTATTGACAGATTTTCCAATATAGATTCATGATCTTCATTACATTTATAGAGGGTCATATGATTATTTCAAATATGAAAATTCATTTACTTTTCCTTAAATTTAATGTGTGCTATATATAATGAGATCCAATCCATGCCCAGTAAATAATCTAATTCCACAAAGGGAAGGATTATGAAATTCTATGGAAGAATCTTCCCAGAAAAATATAACTTGATAAGAGTGCAAAACTTGGTTTGTAGTGATCACACAACTTAGTGTTTATATTTATATATATATATATCTACTTCAAAGTATCTAGGCTTCGATTCAACTATTCTATAAAACTTCTAAGATATAAAAAATGTGTAGAACCATAATCACATAAAACTGTTTCCATTCTTGAGTTAATAGGAAGTGTACCTTGTACAAATTCATTTTCATGCTCTATTTCAACTATAGGTATGGAATAAGTTGTCCCTTTCCCTTTTGGTTTTTGTGGTTACTGATGTTGATTACCTCAAGGACCTGTGGTTTAGTGCACAGGCTTGTATAGTTTCATTACTCCCCATAGTTGAATCATTGAACCATGGTTGGTGCATTAATAGGTTCCTTCTATCTCTACATCATGTTTTCAGCTTCTTCATGTCTCTTCAGCATTCATGAGATTGGTGGCCTTACCTCCCACACTTTATGAATTTACACATCTCTTTTAGGAAATATCTGTAATGCCACATCCCACCTTTTTGACACGTCGGTGGTAGGATACTCTTTCCTCCTTTTTAATTGGACCCACCAACCAAAAATTATTCTATTCTCTTTTTATCCCCATGTACAAAGGACCAATCTCTAAACTCCATTTCTAATTGGAGAGAACATCAAACAAATTCTTCATAACTCCAAAATTCTCAGATATCTAGAGACCATCAAAGGTGAGGTTTTAAACCACAAAATAATATATCTATTTTGATATAATTTTTATAACAAACCCCAAATCATATCTTGCAAGCCTTGTGATGTTTTCCTCATAGTCCATAATAGATTCACCTTACTTTTTCTTCATCTTATGAATTCTATCTCCATATTTTTTCAAATATTTTGAGGGAAATACTTATTAAGAGATATTTATGTAAAATATTTCCACTCCATCTATTTAATTTAATCTTTCATATTCATATTTTTTATCAACTCCCATGACTGATCAACTTCTCCATCTAAAAAAATTAATACCAATGTCACATTATTCTTATTAGAACAGTGGAGAAAAAAAGATCTTATCCATTGATTTAACCCATTGTTCTGTGAGAAGTAGATCAGAACATCAACTAAATGTTGGTGGTTTTCCCACATAAAAGACACAATATCCAGTTTCTCCTTCATAGGAGGAAAAGGATGATCTATATGGTTTAGGTTATTGTTCATAGCTTAAGATATCTCGGTAATAACTTCCATAATTTTTTGAAATTCACCTATCGTGGCATTGAAGATATCATTCGGAAAATAGTTTCATTGTCCCTCACATGAGTTATTGTCCAAGTTTCTCCTGATTCTTGCAATTTTCTAAAACAAAAAATGTTTAAGAAAAAATAATTCAATGAATCGTGAATAAATAATTTATTATTTTACAAAATTAACATTATGTTTATGTCATATGGGATCCATACATTTAGCCTTTTTGTAAAACAAAGATTCTTGGATGTTTACATATAATTATATTATCCTTAATGGTTTTCACTAATGATTTATAATCATAATTCTAAAATTAATGATTCCATACCTATAATACCATCTATAGAGACCCTACATTTTATTAGATGACTATTACATCATTTAAATGATAAGAAACATATAGTTTTACATTCATGAATTAAAAGGTTTATTACCTTAAGAAAATTAGGACAATACATCAATTTTACATATTAAAACATAAAAATTTATTTAAATCCTTCTTCATTATCCTTCTAAAATATCACATTCTTTTTAGTAAATTTTTTCACCTTATGATAGAAATCAAAGAAAAGGGTGAGCTAAAAGCCTAGTAAGAGGAGGAATAATGGACATGAATCAATGTAATATGGGTGATCATAATTATCATCATCGTATAATATGATTAAGTTCATCATAATAATAATGGGGGAACATTTTATAGAGGAATTAAATTTAGAAATGCATAAAAATGAAAAATCATGTCATAGTGGTCAAATACCACACATAGTTGTGAATAAATCTTGCATCATGTTCATGATTAACATATGTACATAATCACAACATCATCATTGTGAATAAATATAACATCATGTACATTCATAATACAGATAATCTCATGATATATATCACATTAACTAATTCAATAGAGTGATATATAATTCTGATCCCTCCTGTCGCATCATAATATTTATATAATCCAACATGTCATATAGAATGTATAACAATTAGAGCAAGAAATAACCCATGGAAAACAATGGGTTTCATAAGTATTTCATAAATAATACATTAGTTAATAAACTTTAGGGCCCCCTATGGAAAAATTGTGATCATACTTTGGACTAAATAATAATATTTCATTGTATAAGAAATAACACATGAGAAGTTGAAGACTTGACTCGAAGAAAACTATTTTTGGAAAATAATTGTATTTGGTTTAAAAATAAAATTTTAAAACATGTATATCTCCAAAAAGACAAAGGGAAGAATAGTGAGATTATATTTAAGGTAAATTATATAAATATAAATACCAAAAAATATGTGCAAGAGGGATAACCAAAAGAAAAGTATTTGGGATCGAGAATCCCCTTACGTTAAATCCAGCATTTTTCATCACTTTTATTCCTTCAGAATAATAAAAATATATTTATTAAAACATTTAAACATAAGTTAATTGTGTTAAATTATTTCAATATTTATTAATTATAATTATTTTATTATATTTATTTATTTCCATTTTTTAATTGAATTTTTTTGATATCATGTTTTCCTTAAAAATTTTATGTTTCTCTTCGATTTCTCTATTTTGTTTAAGGTGATTTATATATAAGTATAATAAATTACAGAAGCTTAAAATAAAATTTTTTAAACATTTATATATAAAAAATAATTAATTTTATCTATCAATAGGATTAGTGATTGTAATTGATTTGGAAACATCCTCATTAGTGGTTAATCTACCGTTAATGGGACATTGTCAAAAGGGTGGGAATGGAAAGTATAAACATGTAATATTTAATAAATATAATACCTAAAATTGGTTTAAATCATTAATATAATTTTAAAATACATTCTATTTAATTTAATAAGATTTTTGTTTTAAATAAATAGGAAAAAAGGAAAGAGAAGAATAAAATGACGGAAGAGTTTAGAGAAACTTATTGTTTCCTCAGTATAATGACTCTTGTACGACACTAAAACTCCCTTCATATTTGGAGTTGGTTTACTATAGAAAGTGTCTAGGTATTATAAGGGAGTTAATAAAGAGTATTTTATATGATATTTGGATTTTTAAATGGTGGGATTAGTGGTTTTCTAAGGTGAAGGAGAGGAGTTATTTATACTTGAGGAGAGGGGTATTTTTGGAATAAAATATCAAATAAAATAATATATCCCATGAAAATATTGTAATAGTTAATTTTTTATAATATAATTCATATATAAATATAATATAATGGTTTTAAAATGTTAAAACCCCTGTATAATTCGAATTCATTACTATATTAGAAAATAAAAGGTGGAAAAATTTAAAAACAATTAATGTAATAATTGTTTATTTTATTGTTTTTTAATGTCAATGTTTTCTAATTAAACATATATTTTAAGAAACACAAGTTCTATAATGGATTATATCCTTATTACATCACAATTTATGTAATTTATGATACCTCGGTTATGTGAAAAAAGATATTTTTACTACTAATCTAAAAATTGAACTATTTCAGAAAATTGCCAAAAAATAAACCTTAGATAATTTTGAGGTGATGATTTCAAAAATGATATTAATTTTATAAAAACAATTTTAAAACATATGTAAATTTAATTTTTAATATAAAAATTATTATTCTTACAAAATTATTTAAAATTATATATATTAAAAATGTGCTTATTTTTTCTTTGAGTTTTTTTAATCATGATATTTATTTTTCAAAATTATAATATTTATATTTACTTATATTACTCCTGATAAATAATATTTATGTCACAAATTATTATTTATAGGTTAAATTACTATTCTGATTGTCATGTTACTATTCCCATCAGCTAGGTTACTATTCTCAATGGTTAGGTTACTATTCTAATGGTCACATTACTAATACAATGGTCATTTAACCTCCTTTAAATACTTATACAATACCTCATTCCTTGTTAAACTCAATTACTATCAAGGTTTTATTTTTCCATTTTCTATAAAGTTGATTGGTTTACTAATATTTTTTTATTTTCCATAGTGTTGTTCAAGGGGGGGTAATTTTAACCGATTGAGGTGATCTATATTTTCTCATTGTATATTTTATATTTTATATTTTATATTTTTTTCTTGTAATAATTGGAATTTAAATGGGTTTATTCATTGACTAATGTAGTTATTTTTATTAATTAATTAAAGGTTTGATTGTATCTCTATATGATCAATTTGTATAGTACTTATAAAATATAACATACTCAAATTAATTTAGGAAAATTTTTTCATTTAAAAATTCTTGTCCATTACAATAAAAATTATTACGAAAATTAAAAATTAAACCATAAAAATCATAAATTTATAATAAAAAAATCTCAAAATGTTACAATTAAAGAGATCTCAAATAACTAGTCATTACAAAATCTTCAAAAAAACTTCAGATCATCTTAGTTTAAAAAATTTTTGCCTCCTCAAATGTAGATTTATTTATAGTCATTTCTCCAATGAATATAGTCCTTATATCTTGGATTTGGTTTCAAAGACATCATATGATCTCTTTACTCATTTCAAAATTTTGTTACAATATCTTCATTTGATAGATGTTATGGTACATCACTATTAAAATAATTGTAGGTTCTATCTGATAGAAATGAGATATTTATCTGGAGGAATGTTTTTAGTTTTTCAATTAAGTATGTTTTACCAAAATTATTTAGTAGAGTGCATCTACTGTCGCCTGGTATTTTTTATCTAGTATACTTTTTATAACTTTGTTCACTTGGAATATTTTATAATTCATTCACTAAAATTTATAAACCTATATCAAGTAATCATTTTATCAATACATCCAATGTAAAAAATACATTTCTATCTGATAAGAAAGTTCTTCAAAATTTTCTATATCTATAAAATTTTAATATAGATTCATCCCTTGGAAAATATTTTCCTTGTATGGTAAAACATCTTTTCTAAAAAAACATTCTATAAAGCTTGGGAAGTATAAATGCAAAAAAATATAAAATGATACCAAAGTGGCTTGTGATTTTCAAAAGTATGTTTAGAAATTGGTAAAATATAAAATTCAACTTAATAATCTCTTCTTTTTAAAAATTATAAAACACAACTTTTATAGAGAAAAACTATTGATTAAAATTTGAATATACTTCCTCCTCTTGTATTATCTGATCCTAACCTTTTTCCTTTTTTAAAGGTTATAAATTTCTTATTTTCTCCCACTTTTTCAAAAACTTACCTTTCTAAAAAACCTTTAAATAATTTCTTCCCAAAAATTTAGATACTTTCTCCCACAAATGTTTAGATACTTTCCCCCATTATTTATTTTCAAAACTACTTATATAAGGAATAAAGTGTACCAGAAATTTTAGGAATAATTATACACAAAACAATTTATAAAAACATTCTTCCAAAAATATAATATATTTACCCAAAAAAATATTGTAATACATTCACCTATAATTTGAAAAACATCCATCTAAAATTATAGTGAATAAATTCAGTTCAGAATATACATCCAAAAAGTATTAACTTTTCATTATTATATACATTCAATTTTTTAAAAAAAATAAATATTTATCCCAAATTTTTTAATGATTTATTTCATCTTAATTACATCCTCCTAGATTTTTATAATTTAAGAACAACATCCTTCATTCAAAGAACTTTTTATTTCATAGACTATATATTTTTCCCTTGTATTGTAATCTCTTTTTGTTTATAAATTTGTTTATATTACAGCATTGAGAGACAAATCAGACTATAAACTATCATTGAAATTTCATAAGATTATAAAATGATACTCCGTGAAAACATAGAAATAATTTTTTTTATATTTTTATCCCAACAAATTTTTCATCAAAAAATTTTATATCTCCTTATATTTTTTTACAACTGAAAACATACTTCTTATTTATTCACTCTGCTTTTGATTTTCATTTAATTAATTCTAACTTTAACTTATTCTAAATAATAATTTCTATAAGCTGGTTAAAGTAACATGAGTTTTATAACACATAAATATTTCCTTGAATGAACTTTTATCAGTATTTTATTTCCATACATATTTTAAACATTCCATCAACCTGATTTATTACCTCATTAAAGTAATTAATTTTCATCTCCAGTTTCTTAACACTTATACTTGGGGTAGAATTGGTGGTGTCTGAAATAAACCTCAAGAATAAATGTAGTGGCTGTTATAAAACTTTAAGGATCTTCACTTCTTTCATGAAATAGAGTTTTAAAACTTCTATAACATATATTTATTTATCATTCACTACTTTTTTTGACTGTTTTATTAGTTAATGTTGATATTCTTCCTTATAATTTTCTTATTTATCCAAAATAGTATGATCAATATGTTTCTAAGACTGAAATTATATGAAAGTTAAGGTTTTATACAATATATCTTCAATGTTTGGGGGTTTCATAAATTCTTTAGAAATTTCATCATTCTTTATAGATTTAACATTCACCGGTTTTTCAACCACTTTTTAAAATTCAACTTGTTATTTTTAGACTAAGTTAATTGAATAAAAACTACTTTATTTTTTACTTTGGAAAAACTATAGGTCCTTATAAAACTTTTACCAGTTGAATATCACACTAGTTATGAAAAGACAAACTATGAATGGACTAAGGAACTTAGTTGATGGTAACATTATGTCTGGATTTAATGATTTCCATTTATATTAAGAAATCATTTGAATTATTTTCTTTTATTTACTTTTCTTCTTATGTATTCTTCTTGTCCTCCTCTCTATGTTTCTTATAATTTTTTTATTTTTTCTAAAGACACATGTTTATCTAATTGGAAATATTGGATATCATTAGTAGTTTTATGCTTTTTTAATAAATTCTTGAAAATCATTATCTGACATTGTTTTCCCATTATTCCTTGAAATTAAATAGGAAACCTCACTAGATTTCCTCTTCTCTAAAACTTTTTATTTGAGTTTTTAATATTCAGTCGTGGATGTAGATTTGTTCATTTTATTAATAAATTTCTAAAAGGGGGAATAAATACAAGCCTCGTTTTTTACAATTTCTTCAATGATATAATATATCCTTTCTCAAACTATAGTTTCCCCATTTTTTATTTTTTAAACTTCCATAAAGTTTACCATAAAATTATTGATGAAACATAGATATAAGAGGATTTTCCATTTCAGTTATCTAAATTTAATAACTTCAATGTAATTGAACTTGAACTTCACAAGTATAAACTTCCTCATATTTCATAGAAAATATAAAATATTAATTTCCTAAGCTATTACCATATCTCTATCCCCTTTTCTTGGAATAATATAACTTTTAATACATATGGAAGTGATTAATGCATCTAGGGATAAATGAGAAATTTCTTAACTTCATAAAATGGGTAAACATGGGAGGTTTGAGCTCAGGACATCTCAAAACTACCTTTTTTGGAAACTTATGTGTTATAAGATTAGATTCAACTTCTAATGGAATCTCAACTAAATCAGCCACTTTCTTGATTCTCAATTTTTATGAAATTCAAAAAAAAATTAAAAGAAAAATTATTTAGACCATAATTTTCACTAAAATCAATAGATTAATAAGTACCCTCACAAGTTTATCCACTTATTCCTAATAGACACATGGTTTCCTATTTTAACCTTTTTATTAAACATATAAAATATCCTAATTTAAAATTTATAAAATTTCTCACTTTATTTTGATTTCAAATCTGTATCACTATTTTTTTAATAAAATCCATGGATTTGTTTATTTTCTTCTTCAAACAAAATCAAACATGTTTTAAATCCATCTTTAATAATCCTACTAATTACATGAATGTTGGAATTGAAGCCAAATGTTTTTTATCTATGTTTCGATAAGTTCCATGTATAATATCGTTGTCCTTTACTTGACCCTAAAATATTTATTTCTCTAAAATTTCTATATTGAACATGTCAGAAAATGGTATAGATCAATCATGAGGTGCAAGTGAATATATGAATGGAAAGTGATCGTGTAATAAATGGTCTAGTTGTGTCTTCAGTTGATGTGAATGTGAAGTCAGTTTAATCAATGAGATATTACTCTAGTAATTTTTATAATTTCTATGAATGGTTAATGGAAATGGTTGTAAGTTTTATCTAGTATTTATAGTTGATATAATCATGGTCTTTCAGGTTTATTCTTATATAATGGTAATATTCCTGGTTTATTGTTTGACTTTTCTTATGTTAGGTTTAGAAATTTCAAAAATTCCAACCATGGTTTTTTTGAAAAGGAACCATCCACCAGTTTCCTTCTTATGGTCAATTGATCAGAAAAATTACTACCTCATGGTTGATTATATATAGAAATAATATAACTCTAAAAAACACATAATTTTAATGGTTTCATTATAAAATACTTTACTCACTTGATATAGTCATAAAAATTACATGGATTAAACATTGAATTTTTTTTTATATTCCCCAAGGATAAAATAAAAAATCAAAAGTTAATTTTTAATCCAACTTGTCACCTAATCCCACAATAATCCGAAAATTAAGACATTTGAAAATATCATAGTAAATGGTAAAATTCTGGGTTTATAATAATAAAAATACTCAATGAAATATATGAAACTATTGGACCTATAAATTCCTCAACACTTAAACCCTGGACCACATACCAGTGAATTTCAAAAAGATTACCAATGAAAAATTCAAATACCCAGCCATGGTTGGTTTTTATATTAACACCCTTTCACTCAACTTATCATGAATACTTAACAATATAGTTTATATTTTATCTATTAAGTCCATTCAGTTAATTCCCACTTATTTCATACCGTGATACAAATTTATACCTAAATTCCCAAATAATCCATTCAATACTAAAGTATGATTTTCACACAATTTTTTTCACACCCCAAGCCTATATAAGGTTCACCATAGGGCTGATGAATTTCCTAATCTCTATGAAATGGTTCAAGTTAAAGTTGGTAGAACTTTAATGTCAAATGTTTAAGACTAAATAAGGCATATTGGATATAATATGAAGATCAATGCATGATTTTATATTTATTATAAGAATATATACTTCCTCAACCTCATCTTATCCAAAAAAATTATCCTCATTCAATTTTCCATGAACAACCCACGCATTTTATAAAAACATTAGTAGAAAAATTTATCTCCTTGTTTCCTCTAGCAGGTTTCTCAAACATTTTTTTCAATTTATTTTTGTTATGATATTAATGGAAAAGAGGGACTTTATAATTTATTTTTGGCATTATGAGTTCTACCTATCCCAAGTTAAGAAAAATATTTTGTTCCTCATGATGTGTTACATGGTCTACCTTCCATTACATAAATACTTCTCCTCAAGTAACTCATATTATATGAAACCTTCATAGATGGTTATATAGATAATTGAAACTTCTAATTAACATTAATTATTCTCACAAATTCATGATCAGTCCATACCCTTGGAATTATATCATTTAATGGGGTTATTTATTACACCCCCCCTCCTTGTGGTATTGTTTCAACATGTATTAAGATTTGTATTTCTCATTAGAATCATATTTTTAAGGTAATAGGGGTATATTTTATAACAAGGCCCCAAAGGCACCCCAATTTCGATGAAAATATATAGTCCCCTTCCTAGGGCCCACTAACACACCTAAATTGATAATTACACTAATAACCATACAAATATTCCAACACTTTTTCTTTAATTGTGCTTTTTCCTCACTCCAAAATATATTTAGAAACTTCCTAGGAGGTCACATGTTTAGAAAATACTCAAGGAAAAGTATTCCTAACTATGTTTTTTTAATCTGGTAGTCTCATGAAAATTAATGTGTGCCTTGTTGACATGAGTATTAAAATTTATCTTTTTAACCCATAAATATTCTATTGTGTTAAAAAAATTTAAATAATAATAGTGCGGTACTTTCATGGAAAACCTTATAAGACATCAAGAATATTTTTCCACTATTCCCATCAAGATTATTCTCCCAAAACATTATTATAAAATCTTTAAAAAATTATTTATTATATTCAAATAGATTCTCCGATTTATAATTTTATAGAACCTATTCTATTACCCACCCTTGAATTCAATTGAAATTATCAAAAATCATCTACAGAAAGGTATATAGGTCTATTTAGATTATAATTTGGATACCTACCAAATCATTTCAATGATACTAATGGTTATAAGGATTAATGTACATGTAATCTTGAAATTGGTTTCTATTGAATAGAGGGGTCAAAAATAAAAACAATGACTCAATAATGTATTTAAAAAGATCCATGAATGTTCTAAGGTTTTGACTATATTACTCGTCAAGTTATGTTTATTCAGGAATTTCTAAGTTCCCTCAAAAAATATGGAAGTGTATAAAATATTTCAAAATTGGTTTAAATCCTCTTAGGAAAGTGATTAAAAATATAGGAAATTATTTCATGGCATATGATTCAAAAATAATTGGGTTTGCAAAAAATTATTTCACATAGAATTTGAAATAGCATTATTTCAATATTCATATTAGGTGAGTGAATGGGTAAAATTAGTTTATCAATATTATAAAGGATTTAAATTTGAAAAGGTCATTCAATTTAAGCTCATGGGTCTCAAAAACTTATAAAAAATTAAAAACACTAAAAAATTTTGAAAAGGATATAAAAAATATGAAAATAGAAAAATTAAAAAATATTTAACTAAAAGGATCCATACACAAAACTTAATTGATGAAATTTCCTCAATGCATTAAACCCAATTTATCATGTTTTTGGAATTAAAAATAAAATACCAAAATAAAATCAAATGTAAATAAGAAATATAACTTGGTGTGTTTTTCTTGATAGACTAATTAGAGGATTAGGATCTCCTATACAAGACTTTTGGGTTGGTTCCCATATAATTTCTTTAGTTCATGTCCATTAATAGGTAATAGTTCCTTATCTCCCTATTTCATTCAATATATATCCAAATATATATCCATGAGTAATTATAAAGGTCACTTCTTATATATAATGAATCCTACCTTGAATCATCTTTACACTTGAGTTTTATAATAGCACTCTATCTCTAAGATAGAAGTCTTTAAGTTGGATATTATTGTCATCATCCACCCTTTTTCTTTATTTATAAATTCAAGAACATTAAAAATATTCTTTTATAATTTATTATAACTATTTTAGCTATAATTTTCTATCTTTTCTAGATCTATCTATATACAAATTCATTAATCTTATAACCTAGTAGGTTTTGTCTTCAAATTACATAGGCAGGAGATATATCTTCTTATAAATATTTATATATTAGTTTTTCACTAAGGGGTTTTATAGGTTGTCCTATAATACCATAATGTGTTTTCCAGCCTTTGGGTATAAACCTTCATGTTTAGTTTTAAAATATTTTTTAAAATAACATTGATCTATCTATTAAACACTTCAAACTAGCCATTATTTTATGGATGATATGGTGTTTATATCTTATGATGCACTTTATATTTTCTTAGTAGGGTCTCCATTATCCTATTACCAAAGTGAGACCATTGATTACTGATTATGGTTATAGGCATTACAAACCTACAAAATATGGTATCCCTAAAAAATCACAAATAATAGGAGGATCAACTGTTCTAATGGATTTGGCTTCCACCAACTTCAAAACATAATCCATTATAAGAAATATATAAAAATTTCCAAATGACATGGGAAAGGGGCATATAAAATCTATCTACAACACTTAAAATAATTTATAAAATCTAAGTATTATTTTATGCATTTCTTATTTTTTTGAAATATTTCTAGAAAATTGATATTTTCAGAAAAAAAACACACAAGGACATTTAAACAATGTGCTATAATAAATACTAGATTACATAACCCTTATTTCTATCCTTCGATGTTACGAGTTGCCTCTACATGCTAAATTGCAAAAAAAATCAAATAAAAAATCAATTTCACTTTTAGTAAAGCATCTTCTTATAACCTGATCATTGTAAATTTTCTATATAAATGGATCATCCTAAATAAAAAACTAGATTTAGGCGTTATTTTATGAATTTGGGGGGGATTTTATTGGTTTATATTTTGATATTATACCAAATAATTCACCATGTCAGTATCTGATGGAACTTAATATTTAACCAAATAGAGATTCTCTGCTAGATTGTTTTACTAGTCTTTGGTCTATAGTCTCCAATTCAATTGTGTTGGGTAGTCTACTGAAGTCATCATACACTGATTTATTTTCTTCCTTCTTTTCATTAACTTCCAATTAGAACTCCTGAAGAATTATTATCCATTTCATAATCATTTTCTTGGAATATACCATCTTCATCAAATATATAAGAGTTTTATGGTCAGAAAAACAAAAAATGTAGTTCCAAGAAGGTATTATCTAAATCTATACATTGTAAAGATAAATATAAAAAAAATCCATTGTGTAATTGAATTGGAAAACATGTGTGGTTCATGAAGCATAAGAAATGTATTTTTGTCTACCCTAAATTCTCTAATAAATTATTATTGTAATTTCTTAGCTAGAAGAATCACAAAGTATCTCGAATGGTTGTTCCCAATTTGGTGGCTTCATTGTTAGTATTATTATCAACCCCCTCTTCAACTGATCAAAGGAAGACCTACACTCATCAATAAATCAAAATTATCATATTTTATAATTAATCTAGATAGAAGTACATTAATATTACTTATATCCTTGATAAACCTCTTGTATAAACCTATATCTCCAAAAAAATATCAAACATGTTTCATATAATTTGGTTAAAGTAATTTATTACTTTAATTTTGGATTTATCAACTTTAATATCCTTTTGTGTAAAAATATAAACAAGGATAATTTACCTCTCTACAATGAAATGAAATATTAAAAATTAAAAATAATATTTTTTCAGTGTTATTTTCTAAGAATTTTTCAATATTTTTCAAATAATAGTTAAAGGAATTTTTAAAAACTTTGAAATAATCCATGAATATCTCCAATAAATGTTCAATGTAATCCTAAAATATATTATTCACTCCCCTCTAAAATATTCCTAGATGATTATAAAATCCAAATGGGATACTAATATAAGAAAAGGTGCCAAGGGACATGTAAAGGTGTTTTATCTTGATCTTATCGAGCAATGAAAACATGAAAATAACAAGAAAATCCATCTATGGAGAAATAATGATCTATCTATGCTAATCTATCCTATAAATTTTAAATTAAGGTGATAGGGAAATGATATTTTTAGGTGACCTGATTTAACTTCCTATATTCTATACACACCCTCTAACTATTCTGAATTCACATAGGGATTAATACATTCATTTAATTACTTACAATAGTTAGGATGGTTTTCTTAGGAACTACATGGTATTAGATAACCCATTTTGAATCTAAAATGGGATGAATGATCCCTATTTCTAAGAGATTCTCTATAACCTTCTACATTACCTCTATTAAGGTGGTATTTATACTCTTTTTGGGAGGCCTAATAGGTTTTGAATCTCCCTCAACAAGAATATAAGTGAGGAAATTTGTCAGTATTATTATTAGTATATCATCAAAAATTCATCCTGTTTCTTTTAAATTAATTCTCAAAAATTTAAAATTGATGTTTTTTCTTATTTTGAAGATATATTATTAATAATTATAACTCATAAATTTAATTAATACCCAAGGTACACATATTTAAATTTAGTTGGAATTGGTTAAGTCAAAATTTGGGGGTTATTCAAGAAATGAAATTAAATTGAGGTTCCCTAATCCAAAAAATTTGTATTCATATGAAAAAGAACACATATCATCTTCTTCTCCATGAAATAAATCATTAAATTTGAAAAAGAATTCTGAATTTTCCTCTCCTTTTGTGCTAAATACAGAATTTCCAAAATTTTCAATAACCTCATCTTCTATTTAATTAACAAAAAAATGTTCAAATATGGTTGAAAATTCAGGTAATGTACCTGAATATTAAATTTATTCATCCTCTTCAAGTTGATATAGAGTAAAAGTGAATATTCATCAGAAGTGCGCCTCATGGAGCCAAAAATATTAAATCCAGTCATGAATGGTCTTCCCAAAATGATCATTGAGATAATTGGTACTCTATATTCCTCCATTTTGAGCACATAGAAGTTAGTTATAAATAATAAACCTTGAACTCAAACCGAAATATCTTCCTAAACTCTGGTTGTAAAAATAGCGGATCAATTTGTGAGTTTTACTACCAATATTGTGGGATATAAATATCTAATATTCAATGAAGTAAAAATTGAGTGAGTAAACAAATTAATTAATGCACCAAAGTAACATTTATAATGAGATAATGTTAAATAAAAATGGCACATGGAATAGAAAATGTGCCAATATTTTGACATTTGGTGGGTAACTGGGGTGTGATCACGGGTGAAATGGTTCTTCATAAGATAATAATATAATTCCATTATATCTTCACTTTTCTTCATGAGAATATTATTGAGGAATATATCATACCTTTGAATCTATTTCAGGGTTTCAAGAAGTGGTATATTAATCTATATTTTCTAAAATTCATCCATTATTTCTTGTTGAAGTGATTTCTCAAGAATCTTTATTGGTTGTATAATTATTGATGGGAATGGTGGGGGTAAGTATTTATTCTCCCTTTTTAGTCTTTAGGGTGGTATTTCTTATCTCTTTTTCCCGGGTTTAAGTTCTCTATATTCCCTTTTTTTTATTTTTCTTGGGGTCATTTTATAGTATCTTCCAATATTTTTTAGCATTACCAACCTCATACTCCTCTAGTTTAGGCTGACTTTGTTTAGTTTCATGTGTGGATAGTAGTTTTAAATATTATCCACTACATTTTTTCAAAACACTAATATTATCCTTTGTGTTAGGAACTATTTCAGCTTGTAATTTCCCTATATTTTTTTTATCCTTCTATTATTTTTCATATCACTTTCATTTTGGTCCTAATATCATCAACTAAGGAACTTTATTGTTTCTTAAAAGGTAGAGGTGCATTAGTTGATGGTTATCCATTGGGTCTCTTTTTCTAGAAACAGTGTTGTTGGTACAATGGTTAATTAGAGGGATTCTTATAAGGATATTAAAAGGGTGATGGGTGATGGAATTGTTGGTTTTGTTGTTGTAATAGAGAATATTATTGAAATAGATTCACATAATGGTATTTATCCTAGTTCTGATGATTTCCAAATCTATATAAAATTGGTGAAGATATATTTATCCCTAGTTTTTTTTAAATTGATTTTCTCAAATTATACTTCATAACTTTTCATTCTATATATTTATTCATGAGAGTTAATGAAACGGATATGTGATGAGTATAAAACACATACCTTAGTTTCTTCTGGTTTTTCATTAATTTTTTCAGAGACATATTTCTCAATAAAACAAATATCTCTTATTGTTTAGTTTCTATGTAATGGGTTTGAATCATAAGTTCTTACCTCTTGTATCCATTTATTACTAGTACCACTTATTCCAAATTGTTTTATGTTTTGATAAATATTCTCAATTAGGCCCTTATATTTAGATGGTGAATTCTCAAAAAAATATCTTCTAAATCATAAATCTAAATTATTTTTCTCATTATAAATTAGTACTTAGTATAAAAATAAAATAAATGTGTGTTCTTCTACTACTTGATGCGGTAAACTATCACACAACCACTTAAAACATTCTTAATACTCATATGGAGTCTCATCAAATGGTTTTTTGATGGAATGTAACTCCCTCCTGATGGTGTTTCTTATATATATTGGGAAGAATCTCTTAAAAAATGTATTTTATATCATATAAGTCTATAATCTCTCATAGTTTTATGTTTTACAACCATTCCTCTGATACTCCTTCAAGTGAGAAAGAAAATTATATCAATTTTACTTATAACTTAGCCACTCCTCAGTGGCTGAATGTGGATAAGACATATGTAAAAACTTTAATATGTTAATTATGGTCTTATCCTTCCAATTCATGTAATTAATGAAGTAATATTATGAAAAATAATTCATCTAAAAGTAAATTTTTAATTCTTCCATAGAAATTTTTTGTTTTGATTTATAAACCATGGTTTACAAAGGCATTTGGGGGAATTTTTTGGATTTTCATCCATGAATGTAAGGTCAAAGTTATCTATAGACGCCTCACTTTAGTCTATAAGGGTGATCTCTTAAAAAGTGATTATACATTAATGTTCTTCATTCTTGTCAAATTTATTTCTATTTTTTCATCAAAGTTAAACAATTGATTGTTTAAGGATAATGTAATGTTAATTATGGATTAGATTTTTGGCATTGTATCCCTAGAAATGGTTATAATATTTGACACAAGATTTTTGGGGGGTGTAGAAAAAGAAAATAATTTCATAATTTAAATTAAATATAATGATTTATCTAGGTTTTCTCTAAGATAGGAGTGAATGAAAACTTATTGTCACATGTTAGTTATAGAAAATGTGGTATTTTTTGATTTGAGTGATTTTAAAAATATGGAAATTAATAAAAAAATTATTTTATGGAGATCATGTCAGGGTTTTATTAACCTATTTCAATACTATCCTAGTTCCATTTTTATCTATTCTAATTATTTTAATCTAGTAAGAAATATTTTTCATAATCACTTCCTTTCTATCCCTTGTCTGAATGGTACTGGTGAGAATAATCCTAAATGATATAACAACTTGGTCTATCCTCCTTACTAATCATATAACTGTTATATTGGACCCTCTTGTTTGACTTATTAAATTACCATTTGGGTCTTGTTATTCATAAATATACATGAGTTCCCACTACCACATTATCACATATTGATGATCATTGATCACTTAACGAACTATCTCTAGCCTATTCCATCATATAAAGACCATAAATATTTGTAGGTATATAAATATCATTATACAATGGAATAATAAATAACATAATTCAAAACCAAATATTAACACATAAGATAATAGGAACTATATAAGTAATATTGAAACTTGTTTAAACAAAAGAGATAAAATATTTCTTTTATTAATAACATGAAATAAAACATTAAAAAAGTTTACCCTTCCCTTCCCTAATCACTTATAGTTTACCCCATCATATTAAAGGTAGATAAGATGATAGGGAAATATGAATTCACGGAAAAATATTCACATAAATTAAAACTAAAAATAAAATTACAATAGATGTCCTCCACTAAATCATACGGGTAGGTCTAGGGAAAAATTACCCTCCTTAGTATGTCATCATGTTATTTTATAAATTCATGATTTATTCTTACCAACCCACTAGTCAAACCATCAAAATATAAACCTTTTTAATTTATAAAGTCTCATTCTTTTTTGTGACTTCAAATCTGTATCATTGTTTAATCTTCCATGAAATTTGTAGCTCTCTTTATTATTATCTTTTGAAATTACCTACATGTTTTAAATCCAAGTAACACCCTCTTATTAATAATGTACATTCTAATAAGGCATATCAATTATTTTATTGAATTTTGTTTAATTTCTCCAAATTTCACACATGACCTTCACCTAATCCTTAAAAGTTGAATTTTAGAAAATTCATGGATCGACTATGAGGTCAAAAGATGTTAATTGACCATAAGGTTAAAGTGACCATATGATAGATAAGCGAACATGTAGTCGATGGTCAAGTTGTACAGCATATTAAATTAAATATTTTTTTTTATCAAATCATCATGTGATTGCTTCAAGGAATTTGTTAGAAGGGTTGTTGAAATTGGTTGTGTGGTCAATCCTGTCCTTACGTCTGACCCAAGAATGTTCTATCAAACTTTTTCTATTGGTATTCTATAATACATGGTAAATTTTTTATTTGTTATTACGTTAGGTAGATGAATTTGAATATTTCCATCCACTTTCAAATCATAAAGGCATATTCGATCCATTTTTTTCTTACAGTTGATTCATCGACCACATGATAGCCTCATGGATGATTATCAATGGAATCTCTAGAACTCCCAAAAAAACATATAATCGCCAAGATTTCAAAAAAAGTGAATCTATAAACCTCATATAATAATTAAAACATTAAGTATTAAGTGAGATATTTATTCAAATTTCTTCCATGGACCAAATAAATAATTAAAACTCAATATTTAATTCATCTTCTCAACTAAGACAAAAATACTCCTAAAATAAGGTCATGTAAAAATTTTCCAGAATAAAAAATAAAATACTGGAATTATCACCATGAAAATACTCAATGAAATATATAAAATTATTTTCTCAGTTACCTACAACATAACCTGGGGAGACCATATTTTAGCCCTCTCTCTTGTCGATAGACCACACCATAGCCAAGGGATTTGTGTCATGGAGAGGATTGTGTAAGGGAATAAGTGATTTAAAGATAGATTTTTTCAAAATATTAAATAATTATAAAATTATGTATGTACATGTTCTATATAAGGGTAACATCTCACACAACATCATAATATAGGGAATCCATGTCGTAATGGTTGGCCTGGAGATCCCTGGCTCTACCTCAAGGGGGTATTCCATGGCATAGGGAAGAGGGTACATCATGGAGGGTCTCTAGAAGAGGACACCATGTTATATCATGGAGTGTTATACCATAGTTTGTTAGAGACCCAATCATGGTGGATCTACCCCTGGAAGGACTTCCATAATATAGCTCGAAGGGACACTATAATGACCCAATTTTAGGACATTTTTCTCCTTGAAAAGTATAGTGATAAAAGTTTTATTTTACTTGAACACCACTAAAATGATCCCTAAAATTTAATATAAGGAAATTATAATAATAATTAAACCTATAATAAATTAAATATATATCAATTACAAATATATAAAATTTTTGTTAAGAACACTAAAAGATTAAATGGGTAATTTTCAATAAAAGTTATTAAAATTTTGTTTTTTTAATTATAAAATTTTAATAATTTAAAATGAATTTAATTTTTGAATTATATATATCAAAATTATTCTAATGTACTTTTTTTGGGATTTTTCTAAAATAATGTTTTTAGATGAACAGTGGAGAATACAATTTTTTTTCAAAATGATGAATTTTATCACTTTATCGGTATATAACTGAGAATTATAATTTTATAAAACATATATATTGATAAAATAAGTAAATAATAAATAAATTTATTTAATTCAAATAAATTTTTTAAAACTTATATCTAAACATATATAATAAAATCGAAATTGAAATTATAATAAAAAACTTTTTTAAGACTTCTCATTTAATTAAAAATTATTTTGGTAAAACAATATTGATTCATTTGAAAGCCACATAACATTTATATATTCTATAATAAACCAATTTATGACTTAAAATTAAAACTATTGATTGTTTTATCAGACACAAAAAATTTATGATTAAAAAATACTTTTCCCAAAAAAACTATTTATACATGTTATTTTTTTTATTTTAAAATTAATAGTTCACATTGCTATAAATTTTAATTGATAAAATTATTTTCATATTTTAAATAAATATAATAAAATTAGGTCATATTTCAAATTTTAAGTTTGGTCAAAAAATAAGTTATTGAGGGTAAAACATTTTACCATGGTAAAAGAAAATTATGGAAAAAAATTGAAATTATGGGATAAAATACCTAAATACCCCAAAATATTATCCATTAATTATTTATATGAGATTTATATCTATAAATAAATTTATCACTCCTTTATTTTCCATTTTAAGAGGCACCTTCCATTTAAAATGACATGCCTTTAACATTAAGTCATGAATATTTACAAAAACAATTTATTCAGATATAAAAGGGGATATTTCCACCACATCATGTTACACCTTTACTTTAAATTTTCATTCTAAAAATATTACACTTTTTCCTAGTATAACCCAATCCCACTTATTTAGGCATATGGTCACCATTAGTTAGATTAAGGCCTCCATTTCCAAGGATATTTCTAAGAAAAAACTCAAACTCTCGGCGTAAGTATTACCTACATATTAATCATAATATTTATAACTTATATATCCAAACTAATATAATTAAATTATTATTATGATTATACTGAGATGTTATTTTATGAAATTAATAACCATTATTCCAACCTCTCCAACCAATAATAAAAACAATGGTGTTGTTAGTACGTGTGTGTTGACTACTATCTCCATAAATCGATGTATTTTTTTAATAACCACCTCTCATGATTGTTTTCGAGGATGGGTTTCATGGATAAATATGATATATAAAATATAAATATTATTATTAATTTTAAAATAATCATATACCTCAATTCTCTTTCATTCATCGAGAAATTTAAATGTTAATTTTTAAAATATGAAATCCACTTCCTCCAAGAGAGATGAATTTGTTTTGTCGCCACCACCCCGCATATAAGGATTTAAAAATGTATTTAATATATATATATATATATATATTATATTAAATAAACTATTAATATTCAAGAAATGATTAATCTATTTTATACTAATTTTTACCATGGACAACATATATAAGTAATTATGGAGGGATTAACAAAATAATCCCAAGTAACCAGCGTAATCAGAAATTGTATAAAAAATAAATAAAATTTATCATAATATACCATTGAAAATTAAATTTATATGAATATGGTTAATTTTTATATATTTAATAATCTTAATTTAATTATTTATGTATTTAAGTGAATGTTTTCATAGAATTGGGACTCCAGGTAGGGTATCTTTCCTACCACCCTCGTTACATGTCGGTCAAATATTCTCTTCATTTTTTTCCTTTACATAATCCTAATATCATGAAATTATTATATTTTTTTATATTTCCCGAAAATTTATATATTTTTAAATATAATTTTCATTTTTGGGATTATACATGTTTTAATTCCCTTCCAAATTCTCACTTTTAAGTAAACCTGACTTAAGGGAGATTTACTATTTCTTGTCTAATGTATAACATAGCCCCCATAAATTTTTTTATACCAATAATAGATTCTAAAATCACACATTATTTTATAGATAAACCACCTAGTTCAATTATATTTTTATTGACTATAATAATACCATTCCTTGTTTAAAAGTATCTTTAACTTATTTCATAAAGTAATGCCCAAATTGCTCATTTCTACCCTTATACAGATAATTCTCAAAAACATTATAAATTGGAAATCCATGATCAAGACCTATGTCCGTTTTTCAATTATTAAATTCCAAAATCTTTTTAATTCCTTCTTATTTATTGAATCCTTTTTATATAGTATCTGGTTATTCTATGAATCAGAATTTTGAAACCCACTTCCTTCACATGGATTTGACCATGTTTGTGATTTATGTATGGTTTCTGCTTTTCATGTGGTATGCATATATATGATTTTCATTTTGTAATAGGTGGGATCAAAATTATATATCCCTACAATTTATTGAGTGATTCTATATATCTCATGAGATTTTATGTAAGGGTTTAGGTAGTGAAACTAATCTACTAGGGGATTTTTTCCACTATATGATGATGGTCTTTGGAGTTACCCATGACTTATATTTATGATTTCATGTCTTATGTTGTTTCAATATATTACAAAATTCTATAATCTTATGATTTCATTTCCTTATTCCATTTTTTCATTCTTATAATCATCCTCTTTATGATACGATGTTATGCCTCTTGACTCTCATATTATGCTTTATTTCTATATTTATTATTTTACTTTTATTTTTTTCTCACCATTTTCCTTATCTATTTTTCCTCAAGGTAACCTATGATGTTTTAAAATATCTATGGGATTTAGGATCACTGTGTGAGGTCTTAAATAAATACGATGTTTTTTATTTTTAAGATGATGTATATATGTGTCTAATCTTCCAAATGCACTAGATACCTAGATCCTTGGTTTTATTTGTAAGAACCTGGTTCTTATTTTAGAGGTATGGGCTTCTTCTTTCCTTTTCCTTAAGTGTTTTTGAGAAAATATGGAAAATGGGGGAAAATCCTAAATTTTGGAACTACATGCCGTGTACTTTATCCACACGCCGTGTACTTTTGGCCATGTTGGGATGAGTACATGGGGCGTGTAGCCATACCGACGATGAAGGGTGTAGGAACCCCTACACACCGTATAGTGGTGCCTTACATGTCGTGTAGTCAGTCGACAGGCTTAATTAGTGAGGTGGTGGCGTCGCCACCAGCTGGGCGATAGTACACACTGTGTACTCGAGAGTACATGTCGTGTACTCATGTCGACGGATGAACAGTGTGGCGGTGTCGCCAAATGAATAGTTAAATGAAAGAAGTACACATCGTGTACTCAGAAGTACATGCCCTGTAATTTGTTTTTTCGGCTTAAAACAGGCAGTAGACTCCTCATTTGGTAGAGGAGGCACTTGAGCCATTTTGGAGCCAAAGGAGGAGGCCAGATCTTTGAAGATCCATCAGGCGTTCATCTGGAATCTGATTCGGCTTCGGACAATTTCGTTGGAACCGCACGGGTAATCCATGTCCTCTCCTAGTACCGTTCTTGGAAATTCTTCTCCTAACGTAAGTTATTTACATTTGAATGATTTTTTTTCTTCGTCAGATCTACGCTGTTATTGGGTGTTTCTGGAGTTGGCATTCGAGTATAACGCTCGTTGACGTATAAGGTAGGTGGCTTTGTGTTTAGTTCTCCAACTGTTGTGTGTTTTGTGCGTTTTTGTGCTACGAACCCATGTTGGTGTGTCGTGTGGCTGAGGTCGTTGTTGTATTTAATACCGAGAATTGATTAGGAATCTAATTATGATAATAAAATGTTGGTTGGGGTCGTTTCTTGGATCTGGAACCACCCCTGGGGTGTGTTTCTCTGTTTAGCCGTTTGGCCAGGATACCTGAGAGTATGCCTTTAAAGTAGTAATTGTAGAATTGCCTTGAGAGTAATTACTTGTTACTTATTGTTTACATGTTGGGAATGGCCCTGTTACTTGTTTAGCCTGACGGCGATGTTGTATTTGGCCTGAGGGCGTTGTTTTGATTTTCCTGAGGGCACTGCACTATTTAGCTCGAGGGCTGTAGTATTTCACCTGAGGGCAACCTTTCGTGCCTGAGGGCTTGACTTCTGTGCCTGAGGGCGACACTTCCTATGCCTGAGGGAAATTTCTGTTATGCCTAAGGGTTATACCGGCGGGTTGGATTCTGCTTACCTGAGGGTAAGGTTTTGTTTGTCTGAGGGCATGGACTGTTTACTTAGAAATGCATTATGGTGTTTTCTAATATTTAAATGGATTAAATGTATAATGAAATGGCAATATAACTGGTAATTTGTTACTTTTGAGTACTGCTTACTTTATTGCATTTTACTACTGCACACTGTTGTTTCATGCTTACACGCAGTTGGGCACGGGCCGTTGGTGGGTGCCTACTGAGATATGTTTCTCACACCCTATTTTGGTCACACTTTTTGGCCCAAATAGATTACATTTTTGCAGGAGTGGAAAGGGGCAAGAGTCCTTATACAGGTACTTGACTGTTGCTGAGGAGTAGGAGGGCATGGGACCGAGCCTAGGCTCGCGATGCCGCTGCTAGCTGTTTTTCTTGTTTTGCTGTACTCTGTTTTCTACTGTACTGTATTGATGTATAACATGTTCTGGTTGTTTTCTTAGAACTTGAAACATGTAGCATCATCACTTATATATTGTTGTTTATATCCACTACTGTAGTTATTTCAGTTGTGTATGTTTACTGCTTCCGGTGTTTGTTGTATGTTTATGTTGGTATTCCGCTGCGCTACACATTGAAAAATGAGGGCATAGTTTCCCCACTATCAGACCTGGGCCCTCGCTGCTAGTCGGTAGCCTCTGGAGTTTGGAGAAATGCGCTTGAGGTCACGTGGCGAACCGGGCTTGGGGCACCCGTTGCATGGAACCCGGGTCCGGGACGTTACAAAGTGGTATCAGAGGGTTTCTTTTCTTTGACTTATAATTTGGAGTCATAGTCAGGGATCAGAAACGGTAGTAGGTAATAAGTTTTTCCTGGGCATAGCTAACCCGTGTACAGGGAAAATCCAGTCTACCTCGTATTTTGCATTATTTTCATTTTGCAATTTTACGGTTGATATGTTTTCACCATTGTTTGACGCACTTGGATTGTGCTGTTTATATTTTATCTATGGGTGCTATGTAGTTACAACCCGATGAGATGAGGGTATGTGATCTCATGCATCATATAGGCACATGTTATAAATCACATTCCATGCATAGTTTCCATGCCATGTAGGTGCATTAGAATTTTCATGTTGTTGTGATAGTTGATGTGCTAAGAAAGCATGATGTTGTGATAGTTGCTTGATAAATACCTACCTGTTTGGTTGATCTTGTTTATAGGATGGATGCCAAACTTTGGTTTTTGGGGAGTATAGGCCCCCATTGACCAGAATTTGGTGGATCATTGACTGTTATTGTTTATAACACAAATAAGATGTCAAACTTTGATTTGTGGGGTGTATGGGCCCCCACGGGTCAGAATTTGACACTTAGGTGTTGTTTTTCAGTATTTTCTGGGTTCTGATGATGTTTCTGAGACATACTGTCTGGAAAACCCAGAATACACGCCGTGTAGGACCTCATACACGTCGTGTGTGTTCTTTTGTTCAGGAAGGAAAATGAACTTTTTGAGTACACACCGTGTACCCCGAGTACACGTTGTGTAGTCTCTTCCCGTGTCACAAACCATGTGGGTGGCGACACGTTGTAGGGAAGGGCTTGGGTAAAACACACGGTGTATTTTTTATGCACGTCGTGTAGTGTGACCCGGAGTCCGTCCGTGTAACTAACAACACGGGTCGGTGAACTCCTTGACAGAACACGGCGTGTCAGTTATGGACACGCCGTGTAGTGTGACCTAGGGACTCGGCCGTGTAACTAACAACACGGGCCAGTGTCACCTCTCCCTGAACACGCCGTGTACCTGTGGAACACGCCGTGTAGTCTTGTCCGAGGACAAACCGTGTGGAGTTAGCCGTGTGGCTGGGAAACGGGATGGTTTACACGCCGTGTGCGGGTGTAACACGCCGTGGAGTGTTAAGTCGAGTAGTCGGTCGTGTCACAGATGACACAGGTAGTTGGAAAATAACATCGTACATGCCGTGTAGATATTATACACGCCGTGTAGCTTTGTTGAACAGAAGTCGTGTGGCTTAGCGGTGTAGCAGGACCCGGGCAGGGGAAAGGAAGTCAAGTACACGCCGTGTAGTCTTGTTTTTCAAATTTTGAAACACCTTCTTCCTCTTGTTCCCTTTGTGGTTCCTTTGTTTCAGTCTTAATGATCTTGAATCTGAGGCATGCTTTTGACCTTTTAGAGTCATGCCGCCTAGACAACCGCGATTTGTTTGCCAGGAGAGCGGCGACGATTATATTCCAAAGATGGTGGGCAATGGGCTACCAGTTGATCCACCAGCAAAGACAGATGCGGCACCAGCTGTTATACCAGACACATGTGTGGAGGCGCAGTTCCGTGAAGGATTATTGTGGTTCATACAGACCTTTCAGGGAGCACCGCAGGGTGCCTCATCTATGGCCGAGTTGACGCGTATCTTTCAACAGCATCATCCGCCTACGTTTTTAGGGAATGGCGGACCACAGGCTATAGAGTCTTGGCTAGGATCGATGCAGACTATTTTCGAGCATCTAGAGATGCCTCCAGGGCGGAGGGTCAATCTCGCGACTTACATGCTACTTGATTCTGCCAAGAGGTGGTGGGATGTTACCACCCCGTTAGACCATCACAGGGACATGGAGTGGGAAGATTTTCAGGCAGTCTTCTATAACTTCTTCTTTCCCGAGATGCTGAGGGAAGATAGAGCTCGAGAGTTCATGAATTTTCAGAAGGGTGCTATGTCGGTGATGGACTATTCTGATCGTTTTAAGGAGCTTCAGCGTTTTTCACCCGTGCTGGTGGGTGATGAGACGTTGAGAGATAGACGTTTTGAGGATGGTCTTCGGTATGAAATCTGAGCGCTGGTAACTGTTTTCAGGTTGCCTACTGTACACGTGATTGTGAATCAAGAGATGATTATAGAGAGGAACCTGCGGGAATCAAGTGGTATGGGCCAGGGCGGTTTAGCACCAGTTACTGGTACTATATTTGCTGGAAAGAGGAAGAGACAGATGGACTTCTCTCAGGGCAGCAGTACCAGCCAGGAAGCTTCTTTAGGTGGACCGGTCAGGTGCTACCAGTGTGGAAGAGAGGGGCACAAGAGGCTGCAGTGTCCACAAGACACAGTGGAGTGCCGAGCTTGCGGCAAGATGGGTCATCTGCAGTGCTTTTGCAGGGTGTTTCTACCAGTGGCTAGTGAGAGGGGTTCGGTGTAGACTCCACGTGCGGGAGAAGGACCAGTGGCTTCTTACCAGTCCACGAACTGGAACATGTCAGGGCGTGCAGGTAGAGATGGTGTTCATGGCCGTGGTAGCTAGACACCAGGATCGCAGAGGCAGCAAGGTGGGACAGCTCAGGGTAGCCAGGCTGTGTCGCAGGGCCGCGGCACTGGGCAGGCATATACGGTGCAACAGACCCAGCAGGAGCAGGATTCCGGACCTTCGACAGTCAAAGGTACTATTCTAGTAGCTTCTGTCTTGTCTTCCATGCTTTTTTATACGGGTGCTACACATAGTTTTATATCTGTACTCGTTGTGGAGAGCATTGGGCTCGGTGTTTCTACTTATTCTGATATCTCGATGCTAGAAACTCTGTTGGGGACTATGACGGTTGGTGTGCGTCAGTGCAAGGAGTGCCCCCTTGAGGTTGGTGGGTGTCACTTCCTTTGGGACCTCTATGTCCTGAAGATGACGAGCTATGACGTCATTCTTGGGATGTACTGGTTGGTTCCCTTTTGAGCCTTCGTAGACTGATACTGTCGCAGGGTGCGTTTCACGTCACCAGAGGGCGGGGAGTTTCTATACAAGGGTGAATGGGATGTTCAGGCGAGTCGAGCTGGACCAGAGCATCATGGGCGAGGTGGAGTCACATCCCAGATTGCGAGCGTATATCTGGATGACCAGGGGACTTGTCAGATGGATTTCCCTCCAGTTGTTGATCGTTTCAGGGATGTCTTCCCATATGACTTTTCAGGTCTACCTCCAGTGCACGAAGTGGATTTCTCTATCAAGCTAGTGCTAGGAGGAGCACCGGTGTCCATTCCTCCTTATAGGATGGCCACGCCTGAGTTGCAGGAGCTCAAGAGGTAGTTAGAGGAGTTGCAGGCAGAGGGTTTTATCCGACCCAGTACATCTCCTTGGGGTTCTCCAGTCCTTTTTGCGAAGAAGGCGGATGGTACCCTCAGACTTTGTGTGGATTATCAGAAGTTGAACCAACTGACGGTTAAGAACCTATATCCCTTGTCGAGGATAGATGATTTGTTTGATCAGCTTCGTGGAGCACGTGTGTTCTCGAAGATTAACTTGAGATCCGGATATCATCAATTGCGCGTTAGACCATCAGATATACCGCTTACAGATTTTCAGAGAAGGTATGGTCTATATGAGTATACGTTTATGCCATTCGGACTCACGAACACGCCAACAGTTTTTATGGCTCTAATGAATCGAGTGTTCCATCTGTATCTTGATTCATTTGAGGTAGTATTCGTGGACGACATCTTGGTGTACTCTCACACTCGACACGACCATTCCACCCATCTTGAGATCGTATTGAGTACACTGAGAGAGCATCGCCTATATGCTAAGCTCTCGAAGTTCCACTTTTGGATGGACCATATTCACTTCCTGGGTTATATCATCTCAGAGGTAGGAGTTGCAGCAGACCCAGAGAAGGTGAGAGTGGTAGTTTCCTGGGAGCAGCCCAAGAACATGTTTGAGATACATAGTTTCTTAGGGATGGCCGGTTACTACATGCGCTTCATACAGGACTTCTCCTACTTAGCAGCACCATTGACTGGTCTGACTAAGAAGGGTGTGAAGTTCGTTTGGTCAGAAGCTTGCGAGACAGGTTTTCAGGACCTGAAGGGAAGGCTAACATCAGCACCGATCCTGATACTCCCAGAGCATGGGAAGAGCTATACAGTTTACTGTGATGCATCGGGGATTGGGATGGGAGCCGTTTTGATGCAGGGTGACCGATTTGTGGCATACGGGTCTCGGCAGTTGAGGCCACATGAGAGGAATTACCCGACGCATTATCTCGAGTTGGCTGCAGTTGTGCATGCGTTGCGCTGTTGGAGACATTATCTGTTGGGAGGTCATTTTTTGGTTTTCACCGACCATAAAAGCCTCAGGTATATCTTTACTCAGCGCGACCTAAATCTGAGGCAGAGAAGGTGGGTCTAATACCTACAGTCCTTCGATTTTGAGCTTGCCTATACACCTGGTAATTGTAATGTAGTAGCTGATGCACTGATCAAGAAGACTTAGATACAGGCAGTGCAGGAGGCCAGTGGTGAGTGGCATCTTATGGCTTTGTTCTCTGAGATGCATCTGGAGGTTCATGAAAGTCAGGGGAAGACTTATCTTTCCTCGTTAGCTGTGACTTCTACCCTCCTGGACAGAGTGAGGATGAGGTAGTTATCGGATTTAGAGGGCCTAGTTCTATGGGAGTCAGTGGAAAGTGAGGACCCTCCTCCCGGATGGACAATAGGTGATGATGAGGTTTTGCATTTCCATGGACGTTTATGGGTTCCAATGGATATACGCAAGGAGCTGATGCGGGAGTTTCATGCTTCAACTTGGGAAGTACATCCTGGGGTTACCAAGATGTACTGTGACTTGAGGAGTCAGTACTGGTGGCCAGGTATGAAGAGAGAGATAGCTGGTTTTGTTACGAGGTCTTCCACCTGTCAGCAGGTGAAGGCAGAGCATCAGAGACCAGCTGGGCTGTTACAGCAGTTTCCCATTTCGGAGTGGAAATGGGATGATGTCGTGATAGATTTCGTGATGGGATTGCCGAGGTCACCTCGAGGCAATGACGTCGTGTGGGTTGTTGTGGACAGACTCACGAAGGTAGCTCACTTCATGATGATCATGGAGACCTTTGGTGTGGACGAGCTCGGAATGCTATATATCCGAGAGATCGTACGTCTTCATGGGATCCCTCGTTCTATCGTTTCAGATAGGGACGCCCGCTTTACGTCTCATTTCTAACAAAGTTTTCAGAGGGCGCTGGGTACACAAGTGCTTCTGAGCACAACATACCACCCTCAGACAGATGGCCAGTCAGAGCGGACGATACAGGTGCTATAGGAATTGTTGTGTGCATGTGTCCTAGACTTTGGGGGCTCTTGGGAGAAGCATATACCCTTAGTCGAGTTTGCCTATAACAATAGTTTTCAGGCGACTATTGAGATGGCACCATACGAGGCTTTATATGGTAGGCCATGTCGGTCACCTTTGTGCTGGTTAGAGGTAGGTTAGGGAACTTTACTGGGGCCACAGCTCGTGCAGGAGACATCTGAGCATGTCTAGTTGATTCGAAGGCGGATGGCTACCACGCAGTCTCGTGAGAAGTCTTATGTTGATCACCGCAGACGACCTTTGGAGTTCATGGTCTGGGATCAGGTTTTCTTGCGTGTTTCGCCGAGGCTGGGACACAAACGGATCAAGAGACAGGGTAAGCTTTCACCGAGGTATGTGGGACCATTTGATATTCTGGAGAGAGTAGGGTTGGTTGCCTATCGGTTGCAGTTACCGAAGCGGTACCGAGCCATGCACGACGTCTTCCACGTGGCTCAGTTGCGCCGCTACCATTCAGACCCATCTCACACCTTTCATCCAGAGGAGGTTGAGCTTCAGCATGATGATTCCTTTGAGGAGCATCTGATCTATATCGTTGACAGGAGCACGAAGGTTCTCTGAGGCCGGTTAGTTCCTCTCGTACGGGTGTTATGGCAGCATGGCCGAGTGTAGGACGAGACCTAGGAGCGGGAGGCCGACGTACGTGCTCAGTGTCCAGAGCTGTTCTGAGCTTATTCTTCACCAACCTTGGAAGGGAAATTCGGGGATGAATTGCTATAAGGGGGGAATTTTGTAAGAACCCGGTTCTTATTTTAAAGGTATGGGCTTCTTCTTTCCTTTTCCTTAAGTGTTTTTGAGAAAATATGGAAAATGGGGAAAAATCCTAAATTTTGGAACTACACGCCGTGTACTTTATCCACACACCGTGTACTTTTGTCCGTGTTGGGATGAGTACATGGGGCGTGTATCCATACCAGAGACGAAGGGTGTAGGAACCACTACACGCCATGTAGTGGTGCCTTACACTCCGTGTAGTCAGTCAGCAGACTTAAATAGTAAGGCGGTGGCGTCGCCACCAACTGGGTGACAGTACATGCTGTGTACTCGAGAGTACATGTCGTGTACCCATGTCGACGGATGAATAGTGTGGCGGTGCCGCCAAATGAACAATTAAATGAAAGAAGTACATGCCATGTACTTTGTTTTTTCGGCTTAAAATAGGCAATAGCCTCCTCATTTGGCATAGGTGGCACTTGAGCCATTTTGGAGCCAAAGTAGGATGCCAGATCATTGAAGATCCACTGGGCATTCATCTGGAATCTGATTCGGCTTCGGACGATTTCGTTGGAACCACACGGGTAAGCCCTATCTTCTCCTGGTACCGTTCATGCCAATTCTTCTCCTAACGTAAGTTATTTACGTTTGAATGAGTTTTGTTCTTCATCAGATCTACGCCATTCTTGGGAGTTTCTGGAGTCGGCATTCGAGTATAATGCTCGTTGACATATAAGGTAGGTGGCTTTATGTTTAGTTCTCCAACTGTTGTGTGTTTTGTGCATTTTTGTGCCACGAACCCATGTTGGGGTGTCATGTGGCTAAGGTCGTTGTTGTATTTAATACTGAGAATTGATTGGGTATTTAATTGTGATAATAAAATGATGGTTGGGATCATTGCTTGGATCCAGAACCACCCCCGGGGTGTGTTTCTCTGTTTAGCCGTTTGGCCAGGATACCCGAGGGTATGCCTTTAAAGTAGAAATTTTAGAATTTCCTTGAGAGGAATTGCTTGATACTACTTGTTTACCTGTTGGGCATTGTCCGGTTACTTGTTTAGCCTGAGGGCGATGTTGTATTTGGCCTGAGGTCATTGTTGTGATTAGCCTGAGGGCACTGCACTATTTAGCCCGAGGGCTATAGTATTTCGCCTGAGGGAAACCTTTCGTTCCTGAGGGATTGACTTCTGTGCCTGAGGGAGACACTTCCTACGCCTGAGGGCAATTTCTGTTACGCCTAAGGGCTATACCTGCGGGTTGGATTCTGCTTACCTGAGGGTAAGGTTTTGTTTGTCTGAGGACGTGAACTGTTTACTTAGAAATTCACTATGGTGGTTTCTAATATTTAAATGGATTAAATGGATAATGAAATGGAAATATAACTGGTAATTATTTACTTTTGAGTACTGCTTACTTTATTGCATTTTACTACTGCACATTGTTGTTGCATGCTTACACGTAGTTGGGCATGGGCCTTTAGTGGGTGCCTACTGAGATATGTTTCTCACACCCTGTTTGGGTCACGCTTTTCGGCCCAAATAGATTACGTTTCAGCAGGAGTGGATAGGGGAAAGAGTCCCTATATAGGTACTTGACTGTTGGGGAGGAGTAGGAGGGCATGGGACCGAGCCTAGGCTCGCAATGCCGCTGCTAGCTGTTTTGCTTGTTTTGATGTACTCTGTTTTCTGCTATACTGTATTGATGTATAACATGTTCTGGTTGTTTTCTTAGAACTTGAAACATATAGCATCATCACTTATATATTGTTGGTTATATCCACAGCTGTAGTTATTTCAGTTGTGTATGTTTACTGCTTCCACTGTTTGTTTTATGTTTATGTTGGTATTCCGCTGCGCAACACTTTGACAAATGAGGGCATAGTTTCCCCACTATCAAACCTGGGCCCTCGCTGCTAGTCGGCAGCCTCTGGAGTTTGGAGAAATGCGCTTGAGGTCACGTGGCGAACCGGGCTCGGGGCACCCGTTGCGTGTCACCCGGGTCTGGGACGTTACATTATTTTTTGGAAAAGTATCTTAAAAATCCTGAATTAAAATGTGTTTTAGGTTTTGGTTTTTATTTTTGGTATCAGAGGAAGTTATATTTATTAATGGATATTAGGATGAGTGATCATTATTTAAAACCCTTTGGATATTCCTTATGTATATTTGAATATCCTAAAATTTTTGTAAAGTATAGATTGTGTGGTTTTCCTTACAATTACATCCTTGTCTAAATGCTGGAAAGTAGATGCGGTTTTAGAAGACATGTGCCTAGAGTTAGTAACATAGAAATGGGAGGATTGGGTATTAAAAAAATCATCACCAAGTGCATGATGAGTTGGTCTTAAACTACACACTTGGATAGACACTCCTAGGGGATATTCTTTGGTTAATTCATATTTTATTTATAGACCATTATGAAGGATTTAAACTTTTTTTGGAACCTAATTATGTTAGAGTTCCTAATAGTAAAGTAACATGGATAATTTAAATTGAAACTTAGATATTCATATGTTATCTTATATACATCATGTGTGAGCTAATTCTTCTATGTTTATGGTATACCTTTAATACAATTTTTAATTAAAATATTTCCTTCCCAAACTACACTTTATTTTATAAAATTTCTGGACATATGAGGAATCATGTTACCAACATGTGAAATGGAAAATATGACGAATATCCTAATTAAATTCTTAATATGATGGTATAAGTATTTAAAAACTTTTTTTAGTACAAGAACAACTGAAACAAGTAATGAAAAATAACTTAAATCTCATGGAATTCCTTTCGAAAGAGAAAATTATAGTTGAGTCCTTTATACATCAAAGACCTCCAATGTTTATTGGATCCTCTACTCCTATAATCATTGAAGAATAGACTAAATCAATTCAAACAATATTATCAAAAATTCAATACTCTGAGTAATAGAATATTATATTGGTTATTTACCACATTTATAGAAAATTTGATCGGTGTTGTACATTGATAAAAAACACAAATCCCATCAAAAACATAGAATAATATAGAGAGATGAGTTCAACAAGTTATTTATCAATAATTGTTTCCCCAACACTCTCTATATTAAAATGGAGATGAATTTTCTTACACTCAATAAAAAGGAAGTTGAATCTATCGGGCCTTATGAGGTTAACTTCACAGTTCTTGCATGATATGCCTATAGTTCTTTCATTAACAACAAAAAAATTGACACTTCATTAGTGAGATAAAGTTTAGTATATGAATAGATTTGGAAATTTAGGAAATTCACCACTATAAATAATTTTTCCAATATGACTTCAAAGATGATACTGAAATGGGTGATTCTTAGTGGTCACATGGGACTAAAGATAAGAAAAAGAGAGTTGAATTTTACTCTCTAGGATCACTAGATAAAAATCATGGTGGTAAGAAAATAGAACACCCCACATGTCAAAAGTGTGGAAAAAAGAATCCTAGAAACTATCTCAAGGGGACCAATAAATGTTTAATGTGTGGAAGAGAGGGATATCAAGCCTACATATATATAAGTGAGATGAATAAGACAACTAATATGATTGAAGATACTAAATTCCTAATCTATATCCATCTGTCTGTTCAATGTTTGAACTGCTAGGAACCTGGACACTATGAAAACCAATTCACTAAGCCATGTTTTATTGAATATAACTAATGATAATGACCCCTAGGGACAAGAGATAAAGGGTGGAATTATGTTATCACTATTGTAAATTTGGATCAAGACAAATATTTGGTGATAGATATGCTAATTATTTATTCAAGAATAGAAAATATACTATTTGATTTTTGTTCTATGAATTATTTCATATCATTCAAGTTTAGTGAAACTCTTCAAACACCACTAAAAACATGGAGGTTGTGTTATTGATGAAAACTTCTAATGAAGAGATTGATGCATCTCAAGTACCAATCTCTTCCATGGTCATTATTATGGGGTTAATCTCTCGGTAAAACTTTTCATAATCCCTTTAGTGTATTTTGATGTTATATTAGGAATAGACTATTTATCTTTATATAAAAGTGTAAGGAGGAGGATAACCCTCATTAGGAAACTTCTTCAGAAGAATAGATAGTGTAACCTTATTAACATGAATATCTAGCAGAAATGAATGAAACAAAGGGTATGACCACTCTTGAAGACATTCCCATAATAATGGATTATAATAATGTATACCCCAAATAATTTCATATACTTCTTCCAGATAGAGTGGTAGAGTTCTCAATTTTACTTATATCTGGATCTCTATTAGTATCCATAACTCTATATATAATTTTCAATATTAAACTAGATGAACTAAAGAAGAAATTAAAAATATATAGACATGGGTTTCCTATACCTAAGTTTATCACCATGGGGTGAACCAGATCTCCTTTTTTTTTAAATGATGGTTTGATGCATTTATGCATTGATTTTCAAGAACTCAACTAGTTCGTGATAAATAACAAGTATCCCATGTCATGGATTGATGACTTGTTTGATAAATTATAAGGATATTGATACTTATTTAAATTTTAACTTTGATTATGATATAATCAGTTAAAGGTGAAGGAGGAGGATATTTCCAAGACCTCCTTCTATACAAGGTTCATACACTATGAATTCATAGTAAAGCCATTTGGACTCATGAATTCTCTAGAGATATTTATAGACTTACTGAATATTCCCATTAGATATTACCTTCACAAATTTGTGGTGGTACTTAAAGACAACATTATTATATAATAAAAAATTAAATAGGAATAAGAGGAGGATTTTGAGTATTATTCTAAAGACATTAAGTAGGATAATTTATATGAAAAAGTATAGTAAATGTGAGTTCTGGATGGATAAAATATCATTTTTAGGGCATTTTATCACATTTAAAGCGATATATATATGGACCCTTAAAAGGTTGAAGTGATTAAGGAATGGACTAGAACAACATGTATAACTATGATTTATAGTTTCCTAAAATAATTGGGGTAATATCATTGATTTTTGAGAAAAAATTTATGATTTTCGAACCCACTAGCCAAGCTAACATAAAAGGGAGTAAAGTATGTTTGGACAGATAAGTGTGAAGAGTCTAACCATAGCACTGGTACTCACCCTACCCATAAGTGTGGAAGGATTTTTCATATATAGTGATGCATAAAAATTTATTGGGTTGTGTACTCATAACATTATAAAGTCATAACATATGACTCAAGATAATTGAAGGTGGATAGATAGAAATATTTGACATAGGAACTTGAGTTTTCCATAGTAATCTTCAGAATTAATATTTAGATGCATTATATCTATAGAGAGAAGTGTGATATATATAAGAAACACATAGAAGGATCTCAACAAGAACAAATTAATATACTTAGATCTTATCAAGGTTTCGGATTTCTCAATCTAAAACTATATGAGGATAATGAACAAAGTGGAAGATGTTATAAGTAGAAAAGATCTTGCAAACTTATTTATAATGAGGATTGTGAATTATTCAATCTTATTAGACTTAAAAATTATTTGAATGTAAATAATAACAGATAGAACACTATTCTATTTTTCTCAAATCATTTATCTATCATCACTACAAGAGAAGATTAAGAAAGATTAAAGTGTTTATGTAGAGATACAGAAAAAGGTAGATGTTATGTGGAAGGGAAAATAATCTTAGTTCAATATTCATAATGATGGAGTTTTTATATTTTGGAAATTAATATATATTCCCTCAGAGCTGAAGATAAAAAAATATTCTTTGAATTATTCTCATATATCAACATTTTTCATTAACTAAAGTATCACGAAGATATATATAAATATTCAAGAACACTATTAGTGGGAAAATATGAATAGGGAGATGGTAGAATACCAATCTTGATGATTGGTATGACAAAAATTTAACGTTAATCAAAAAAAGTATAAGGGTATGTTGTAACCATTACCCATAATAACATAAAAATGTAAAACAATGTACTATGGGATTTGTTATAAGACTCCCCAAAACATATAAGCGATGAAATTTTATTTAGGTTGTAGTCAACATCATTACTATGTCAGCATATTTTATTTCCATCAAAGAAGATTTATCTCTTGAAAAACATTCCATGATATAAATAAGGGAAGTGGTAAGTATATATGGAGTGTCACTCCCCATTTTATCTGATCAGGATCTGATGTTTACCTCAAGGTTCTAGAGAATTATATAAAATGATTGGAGAAAGAGTTGAGTTTCATCATTTCTCAACACACTAAAACATATGTTCTGTCTGAGAGGAACATTCAAACACTATGGGATATGTTGAGATCTTGTTCGAAGGAAATCCAATAAGATAAGGATCAATAGCTACCCTTGGTAGAGTTATAATATAACAATATTTTCCATTATAGCATTCATATTGTGTAATATAAGGCTCTGTATTGGAATAGATATAAGAATCCAATATGTTGGGATAAATTTATAAGGAGGAAGTTAATAGGTCCTAACCTTGTCTAATAAATGAGAGATGAGTTCAAGATAATGAAACATCACATCAATGAAATTCATAGTTGAAAGAATGGTTATGTGAATAACAATCAGTGAGATTTAGGGTTTAAGGTTTTTGATAAAGTGTTCCTCTGGATATCCCCGTGGAAGTGGTTTATGATATTTAAGACTAAATTTATATTGATCCCAAATTACAACAATCCTTTTGAGAACAATGATCATGTTGGGGTTGTAGAATACAGCTTCACACTCCCTCCACACCTCTCTCAAGTGAATAATATATTCCATGTATCACTTTTTAAGAAGTATATACCATATCCATCACATGTACAAATCTTAAATGTTGTATCATTGGAACATATCATTTCATGTAAACAAAAACTTGTAGATATTTTCTATTGAACTGATAAAGTTCAAAGGAACAAGACCACCCATCTAGCTAATGCTTTCTAGAATAACCATGAGTTTTAGATGACTATACGGGAACTTGATTATGTGATGAGTTAAAATTTTCCTCACCTATTTTCCACTATGTAATAAAAATATGGAAGGAATTAGTTTAAGGGGGTAAAATGTAATGAACAATTTTTAGTAAATATTTCTCCATAAAAAATAGAGTGTCTCAAAGCTTGGTTAATATGTAAAACCACTAAAATGATCCCCAAAATTTTAGATAAATATATTATAATATTAATAAAACCTATAATAAATAAAAAGTCAAAAATCAACTATAAATTAATAAAAAAATAGGGTTAAGAACACTTAAATATTAAACAATTCATTTTTTTCAATCAAAGATTTTTCTTCTTCATGTGATTAATTTTTATTTATTTAAAATGAACTTCATTTTTGAATTCCACATATAAAAATTAGTCTAATGTGATATTTTGTTTTTTATAAAATACATGATTTTTAGATGAGTAGTGCAAAATAAAGTTTTTTCCCAAAATAGTGAATTTTATTACATTATCAATAGATAAGAAATTATTATAATTTTATAAAAATTTAAAATTGATAAAATAACTACTTTGGGAATAAAATTATTCATTTTAAAAATATATTCATTAAACCTATGTTTTACCATATAAAAAATATTTTAATTATAATACAAAAATATTTTTAATCTTTTAATTTAATTAAAAATTCATTTTTGGTTCAATTTTAAAGACACATAACATTTATTTTTAATAATAGACCAATTTATGTCTTGAACATCGAAACGAGTGATAATTTTATTCTATGTATAAATGTTATGCTTAAAACGTAATTTTCCAAAAAACTATTTTTACGCATTATGTGAATTTATTTTAAAATTAAGGTTTCATGTTTTTAGAAATATTAATTGATAAAATTATTTTCATATTTTAAATTAGATTAATCAAATTAGGTAATGGGGATAATTTTAAGTTTGGTCAAAAAAATAGTTATCGAGGCTAAAAACTTTTATCAGGGTGAAAATATAAAGTAAATAAAAATTCATAAATACCTAAAACAATTATCCATTATATGTGTATGGGAAATGGATTATTCAAAATCATTATCCTCTCAATTATCTTACGTTTTATGAGTAACCTTACTTTGACAATGACATACCTTTCAAATTAGGTCCTTAATATTTGCAAAAAAATCATTTTCATCATTTATAAAAGAGGTTCTTTCAACCACATCATGTTACACCTTTACCTTTGAACTCATTTCTAACACTCTACCATTTTTTCTACAAATAATCGTATACCAAATAATTATTTCTTATTTTCACCATTAGTTATCTTAATGCCTCTATTTCCAAGGATATTTCCAATAAAAAACCATGCACTTGACTTAAGTTTTAACTCCTTATTGATCATTTATTCTTAATCTTCCTCTTTATAACTTCTTATATCCAAACTAATATGATTAAAATAGAATTATTATTGTACTGATATTTTATTATATGAATTAAATGGTTATTATTTGTTCCTCTACATCCTCTACGAAAAAAAATTTTCTAGAATGGGTGTGTGTGTGGACTACCCCCTCCAAAAATCATTCTATTATTTTTTTTTAATTGTCTATCATGGTTGTTTTTAAAGATTATAAAGAAGAATAAATATTATATTTATAATATAAATATTATTCTTAAATGTTAAATTATCCTTTACCTAAATTTTGTCTCATTACTTAATAAATGGAAACGTTAATCATGTGTACGTGCGGATTGTCACCTCAATGAGCGATGAAATTCATTTTTCATCACCACCTAACATGGAATGATGTAAAAATATATTTAAAAATATTTACCTTATTTTATTTATACTATTAATATTTTTTATATTATTATTCTATTTTAGAACACTTTTGACCTTGGAAAACATATATATGGAATTGTGTAGGAATTAACCGAACAACCCCAAGTAACCGATAAAGTGAAAGTTATATTAAAAATAAATAACAAATGAGAATAAATGGAGTTTTAAAATTAATAATAGTTGAATAATATTCTTTGGAATGTATTTAAAAATATTAAATTAATTATTCATGTAAATAATTCCAAGAAAATATTGAATCATGAGGTGACGTAAATGAGATTTTGTGCCACCCTCGTTGCTTATCGGTTACACATTCTTCTTCGTTTTCTCCATTTTACACAATATTATTCTCATGAACTTATTATATTTTTCTATATATGTACATTAAATATATTCCTAGTTAAATATAATTTTCATTTCTAGTGTTATACATGTTTTTAGTTCCCATTGAAATTCCTACTTTTAAGTAAACTCAATTTAATGGAACTTTCCTATTTCTTATCTTAGGTAAATCATCACTCTAATAAAATGATTTCTAACCTTGTATAAATAATAAGAAACATAATTATTTAATAGTGAAAACAATTGGTTTAATTCTTGTATTATGTAAAAATATAAGCACTTTACATCATTAAAACATTTTTTTTAATTATTTCATAAAGTATCATCCAATTAGTTTATTTTAATGTTCATTCTCTAGATCATTTTCAGGAATTTTCTATATTATAATTCAATGATAAATACCTATGTACATTTTTAAATTATGATATTCAAAATAAAATTAATTCATTATTAATTTTGGAATCCTTGTGATATAGCCTCCAATTATTCCTTGGATTTGAATTATGAAACCCACTTCTTTATCAAGGGCTTGAACATGCTTATGATTTCAGTATGGTTTATTTTCCTCATGTGGTATGCATATATATTATTATAATTATTTTATGGGTTTTATATAAATTAAATATCCCCCTAATTCATTGGGTAAATAATAATATCTCATGATATGTTTTGTAAGGGATTATGGAGTAGGCTTCATTCACCATGGGACTTTCTCCACTTCATGATGGTGGCATTTGGAGTGACCCTTGACTTATATTTATGATTTCATGTATTATGTTTTTCCATATAATCTATGATTTTATGATATTATGATGTAATATCCTTATTCCATGTTTACGTGATTATTATAATCCTCTTTATGATACCACGTTATCCATCTTGAATCTCATGTTATGATTTATTTACATGTTTATTCCCTTATTTGGATTTCAAAATCACCATTTTCTTTATATATTTTTTCATATGGTAACCTATGTTGTTTTAGAATATCGATGTAATTGGGGAGAACTGTGTTGATTTTAAAATAGATATGATGTTTTTACATATAAAAATATATATTTATGTGTCTCATCATTAAAGGACACTAAACCTCTTGATCCTCATTTTTTATTTGTCATAAAATTATGTAAAAATCATAATTTAATATCTGTTTAAGATTTGGGTTATTTTAAATACACTATAGGAGTTCCTATAATCAAACAACTTGTCGTATAAAGCAATTATATATTGTGGTCTATATCTGGATTTTTTTTAAAATGTAAAATAAATATTCTATTATCCACAAATTAAATCCAAATTTTGCATAAATCTTCTCCCAGTCATGCAACTCGGTTTATGGTATCCCTAGGCATAACTACACTTCTCATCTTTCATGAATTTTTCACCTCCTTTTAGGATTTCAATAGGATTTATTATTGTTAGAGGCTATTTTATACAATTATTATCTTCCCCTTTCTTGTTTCTTTATCTTATTTTGGTTCCTTATTAGTTGAATCCTATGGTGGGTATTTGATCTAATCTCTTATATTCCTTGATGTTAGGGTGTGTGCATCATTATTTAGGCTCTCATCTTCTTGTATTCAAAGGATTCATACCATCTTCACCTGGTTTGATGTAGTTTTCCCATTCATTATCTATTAAATATTAAAACAATTACTTCTTTACATATTTAAACTCATGTTTTAGATATAAATTGATAATATTAAATGTTTTTGGGGATTTTTTGGGGGGTGGGGATATGTTTTCAGATAATTTTCATTGGATATGAAGTATTTTTAAAATTTAACATATAGTATAAATAGTTTTTACTTAACCTCACATGCCAAGTATTTCACAAAATTCTTAAATATATTTTTTAAATGAATTATATAATTTCAAGAGGGGATTTAGTCTTCAAAATGATTTCTAAATGAATACTTGAATTTTAGAAGGTATATTGGGTTTTGAAGAAGGTATTCTAAACAAATAAGGCATTTAAAAGATTTCTCAACAATATGGAAATTGTTTGAAAGGTTGGTTTTAGTATATATACACTTTGAAATGTGATATTGAGGCTTCATTGGAACTTTATATTGGTATTTATCTTGATAAAAAATCCATTTGAAATTTTTTTCTTGGTGCATTTAAAATTGGATAGAATTTCCACAAATATGAGATAATTTTATAAAATTTCTTATTTTCATCAAAGCATATTTTTTCTATGGAGGATTCATATGTGTGTTGATGTGTAAGTAACTCATATTTTATAATCTTGTTTGGATATTTATCTTAATATATTTATTTTTCATAATTTATTGGATCCCCACCCCCATTTTATTTCACTATAGGAAGCTAAGAGTAGCTTGAGGGATGTTCATGAATGCATGATACACTAGTTTATTAGTATACTCTTGCTAGTGGATTTCTAGTGTAATTTTCATGTTTCGAACACAGTTAGCCAAAACATGAATCCAAACTCTATATAGCTACTAATATTATTCATGTTTTTAATTTTGATTCCATTTTATTTTCAATTTATTTAGGCTTATGTATAGATGTTACTTGGGATAAGATAAAGGGATTATTCATGATAACTTGATGTTTTTTTACTTGATTTTGATGGATTATTTCCAGTTGAATATTATTTTTCAAAAATGGGAATGGTGTAATTTTTTAAAATTTGAAATTCGTATTTAAAAAACGTATTCCTAGATACAGAGTAATTTGATTTTTTTTGTAGTATCTTATTTTGGAAAATAATGAAGAGTGTTTTAAATGATTTTTTAGAATTATTTAATATAAATTCATTATAATTTTATAATGTGAACATGGTTTTAGAGATAAATAATTATTTTAGAAATTATTAAATAAGATTATTAAATTTTTTTTAAATAAAGCTGAAGTTTTGGAATTTAAGTGAGGATATCTAAAAAGGATTTGGGAAATTAATCATTGATTATAAGGCTGGATTTATGATAATAAATAGTCCTTTATATAAAATTGGAATGGATATAATGTTTTGAGATATTTTAATAAAGATCCTATAAGATCTTGAGATTGTTTTCAAGATGAAACGTTATTATTTGAAACTATAGTGTACAGTTTGAAAATGTTTTTGATATTTCAGTGTTTGTGATTTATTTCTGTAAGTTATTAGTTTGTGTTGATATTATTGTTTAATTAGATGTGATTTGAGTTTTGGATATTTTTTATTGTCTTGTTCTTCCCTTTTAAATTAAATAATGCCTCCCAAAACAGTCTCAAAGGGTCATAGGTTCTTAATACCTTAAGGATCCCTTTATAATTGTGTCTTCTAGGATTCAATCATAGCCTTTACAGTTATTCATCCTCTAAGAGGACTTGTATTCAAAGCATGTATGGTTATTTTAGCACTAGTTTTTAGGCATTTTGTTCTTCATTGTGGTAACTGTGTATCTTCATTTAGAAATCCTAATCCCTCTTATTTTTAATTTCAAAAAAGTTACCTTGTTTATTGATTGATTCTTGATTAGGGGTCGAATGAATTAGGGTTGAGTATCCTGGATTTAGTTCATAGCCTGAGGGGGATTAGGTGAGATTTCTTTTTCTCTTTACCTCCTTAATTATTCTTTCACTTATTTATATTTAGATTTTTGTTTTGGGAAAATTTTTATTATGTTCTTATTTATGGAATAGAATCCCTACTTTTAAGAATACAATATATTTTATCAATTGGATATTCTATTTAGGGAAACTTCTTTTAAGTGACTAGTTATAACATATAGACATTTTATTATAATTCTCAGGTTCTTCCAGATCCATTTTTTCTATATTATACATTGAATTCCTATGTTTTTTTCTAGTGTTGTAATAAGTTTCAATTCATGGAGGTTTGTTTATTTATATATGTGGGCTGATCAAGGATGTTTTATTATAGTCCCCATTTTGAGCTTTCCTGCAATATTCTTTTCCTTTTTTGGGTTTATTGACTTTGTTCATTATGGATATTTGAATCATTTTATGGATGAAATTTCTAGTCGTGATTTTTAATCATTGATGAGTGTATCTAAGTATTGTCTTCATTTTCAATGGTCTCGCATGGAAAAAATTAAGAGACCTAGTTAGTGAGGTTTATATTGAATATCCTTTCTCATTTAATTTTTCATAATTCCTTGGGAGTTTGGGTGTAGGTTTTCCTTTTGGAGAGTTCCTATTTTAAAGTATTTAGAAATATGGAGTGGATACCACTATAGTTGACATTTCCATATTGGTTTTTCCTCAACGTTTGAGAAATATAGTGTTTTATTTTCCGGGGTCCAATCCCTCCCTTTGATGTACTTCACGTTTATGTACCCTTGGTCCTTATTGAAACCTAATTTGGAATCTCTCTCTTGAATTTATCTTTTTTTATGGAGTTGGGAACTTGTGGAAAGCCTAATATTTATGAGCATAGTGAAATTCCTTACCTCTATAGCACATATGTTACTATAAAGAATTTTATTTTAGTCGTGGTCATGGTGTTCCTTAATCATCTTTAAAAATCAAGTAATCCTCAAGAGAGTGGGACCTCTTTCTTTACTTATTTATCAATTCTATATAGTACTTTTTAAGGTAAAAACTGTTAGAGTGGTGAGAATTATCACACCCCTACCTCACTTTCCCTATTATTTTACCAAACTATTGACTTCTATTTGGTTATCTCTGTTTATTATCTTTTTCAGCTATTTTCAAGTGTTCTAGGGAACACTGTCATAGTTTCCTATAGTATTTGGTCCACATTGGGGCACAATACAGTATCTTTTGGTACAACATAGTGGTATTAGTGATGCGGGACCATGCTATATTTTTTAGGTTGCACTAAGGGGTTTAGATGATGAGGAACTTTAAGCTATGAAGCACCTGAACCGCCTAAGGGTAACTAGTGTCACCCTTAAGCATGTATGGAAGGCTATGAAATATACTAGTTATACAACAGCATATACCTATAAATTTCTAATAGACCTCACTATAGCTCGGGACTTTACAGCATGGTTTGGATTTCATAAGGGTACAAAGTAGTTGTGTAAAGGTATTTATTTCAGGGTGACTGATGATACCCTTGTGTATGTAACTTTGTAGCAAGGGTGACACAATAGTCTATAAAGTATCCTAGGGAGACCATATTGTATCTATTGTCCTTGGCGTCTCTAAATATTCATTATTAAGGTTATACATGGTGTAAGATAGAGGTTGTGTCATGGAGGGTGTCTGGTGGAGGACTCCAGGTTTTAGTATATAGGGCAATGTTGTAGTGTCTTGGAGACCTGAGGGTGGTGGATATCCTCTTGGGAGGTATTCTACCCCATTTTTAGATGGATACTCCATAGGAGTACCTAGAAATGAATGTTTTGTCACAGAAAATAGGGTTATTCCATAGTGTTTATTTATATAGTATTTTTTTAAGTTGAAATAAATATTTTACCCTTCCTAAATTAAATCTCTTTTTATCCTATTACTTCTCCAACATGCAAGAATCAGCTGAGGTTATTCCTAAGATTCCCAACCCATATCCTCCTCCATGGATTCTTGGCCTCTTTTATTTATTCCAAGTGGATTTCTTACACTTATAGACTCTTTTCTCCTCTCATTCTCCTCTCCTTCCTCTCTTTTCTCTATCACTTATTTTAGTTTCTTATTAGTCAATCCCTAGGGATTTGAATCAACTTAATTCTTTATGTTCATTTATGTTAGGATGTGTGAATCATTATTTGGACTCTCCTATTCTCATATTCAAATGATTCATGCCATCTGCACCTGGTTTGAGGTAGGATTCCCCCTGAATTATCATTTAATTATATAACCAAGATTTATTATTCCTTTAAACTTGGTTTTTTAGATATAAAACTATAATATTAAATATTTTTTATTTTTTATTTCGAGGAAAACTAAGTTTAACTTGATATTCATTCCATGATAAGGTTTTTTCAAATTATCAATACAGTATAAACTTGTTTTTACTAAGCCACACACACTAAGTAATTTATAAAATTAATAAATTTCCATTATAAATAAATTATGATATTTCAATAGGGGTTTTGATATTTAAAAGGTTTTTTAAATGACTACTTGAATATTAAAAGGTGTGTTATTATGTGATGAATATTTTCTAAACTGTTAAAAGGTTTTAAAGGTTTCTTAGTATTTTATAAATGGTTTAAAGGGTTGGCTTTAGAATTTATATGTTTTAAATTATGATATTGAGGATATTTTTAAACCTGAAAAATAAATTTTCCTTGAATAAAAAAAACATGAGGAACTACCCCTTTCTTAGTTCTTTTTAAATTTGATAGAATTAAATATTATATGGGTAAATTTTAAAATATTTGTTCATTTTCTAAAACTAATGTTGTTCTATAAACAGAACTACAAAAAGGCCTTTAATAATTCTAGAATAATAATTTCTTAGTTATAAAAGAGAACTGATAATATGATCATGATTAAAGTCCCAAAACATTTATCAACGCTAAAAATTGTTGTTAGAGGCCCCCTTTAAGATTGCTAAAAAAGTGTTGTTAAAAGTTTCTTTTAACAGTGTTTTTTAGCACTATTAAAGGGACATTTTATCACTAAGGTTGTAGTGCTCATCGTAGGTTTCAATTTGATAAGTGGTAGAGCTCAAACGGACAACCAGATCAAATGTTATGGTTACTTGAAGTTCGAGTTACATTTTCAACTTATTTTAGATCTTTTATTAATTATTGGATTTTTTTACATTCAAAATGATATTAAATGACTATTACTTGGTAATAATAAGAATATTATTCATTAAAAATATTTTCTAAATTATTTTATAAGTTATTTCAACTAAATATCTTATATATTAATTGTAAACTCCAATTTACCTTATTTAAAACATGTTTTAAAAAATATATATCATATTTATATTAATATAAATATATTTATATATTAATATATTATTTTTAATGAAATGTAATTTTTTTGAAGTATACTTTAATCAGTTCTTTTTTACAATAATTGACAAAAGATCCCATTCATCGGTGCTTTTTAAAAAGCACTGATAAACGGTCATCCTTTATCAGCACTTGTAAAAAACACTATTAAAGGGGGATTTTATCAGTGATTTTTTTATTTCTAACAAAGGGGGTCTTTAAAATCATTTTTACCTAGTGTTGTTAAATCCTTAGCACCAGATAAACCTTGTTTTGTAGTAGTGAGAGTGTGTTTCGAGCTCTGGTTGTGTGTATTATTTTTCTTTTATACTCTAATATTTATATTTATGTTTATATTATTCTTTTTTATAATTTATTGCGACGCCGCAATTTCATTTCACTATGGAAAACTGAGATTATTTAGAGAGATATTTCAAGGCACAATCTGAACTAGTTTTAAACAATTCTGTAGATAGTGGCCCTTAGTATGGTGTTCATCCTACTATGGAGGATTCTCCCTCAATTCAGTTAATTGGAGAAATAATTAGTATTAGTTGATTTGAATTACAACAAGCACATTATTAGGATACATAATTTTTTACAATTATTATAGATATTCCCCTGAGATCCTGAGTATTCACATGATCATGGTTACTTAGTTATATTGTATTATTTACTTTCCCTATATTTCTTTGATAGTTTCCTATTAATTATTTCACGTATACCTTGATTTATTATTACTGTGATGTTTATTTTTATGATTAATTTCTTCCACTTTTTTACTCAATTTTTTCAAAAAATAATTTATTTTAAGCTAACAATTTAATGTTTTGATAAGGTTTCATAACTTTTATAATTAGTATTTAAATTCCCACTCTTTTAAAGTGTTTTTAACTTTGATGTATTTAAAAAATACTATTTTAAATAAAAAAGTACAATGGTTTTTATTGGTTTTAAAGACTAAAAGAAAAAAAATCAATGGTTATAAATTATATTTCAAACTAGCATGAATTGGATCTTTTACTTAAAGGTAATTAATTGGGGTTTAGATTTATCTAGTATACCAACTAGAATTTTTTTCTCAAGCATTTTGGTAATTTAGGTTTGAGTTTAGTTTCTGGTCATTTGATGATCAGTTATGGATTTATAGTTGTTGAGTGAATTGAGGAGTCACATAAAAAATAGGTAGGGTATTTTTAGTTTGTTTTTGTTCCTTGTTGTACTAGTTTAGTCAGGTTATCCTTCCATATAGAGATATTATTTTCGATTTTAGATTTTTTCTCGATTATATTATTGTTTATTAGTCATATTATTTTTTGTTCTATTTTTATTTTCTTTCTTTATGATAATGTGAATAGAACTTTCATGTATGAATTGAACATGTTAAACTTCCAGGGGAAGTTGTATTTTTTATGTATTTATTTAGAGAAATAATTTCCACTATGAATACTATGATTCCCTATAAATAATTTTTATCTTCAGGTGATCTAGAATTAACCTCATGTATGTCACAGGTTGGCCCAAGTTCCCAGTTCAAGGGTGGATCTAAGTTGGTTTTTTAGGCCCCCAATTTGTATATCTTAATTTATACCATTAATTTCCCTTTGTTACTAAATAGTTTGGGTCTTAGGTTAGTGATTTTATAGTTTATTTGTGAGGTTGGACTATGTTTTAGAGCTATTGATTGGTTATTAGTGAGGAGTGTTCAATGTCTTTTAGTTTTTTTGTCTCGAGTATTAACATATTTTCCTTAAGGGATGAGATGGTTTTAGGATTTCATTTTATTCCTCTATTTTCTATTATATATTTTGTTATTATGTCTGGGTTTTAATCTTTTTTTAGTGGTTATTAGTTTTAGTATATTCTTAGAGTGTAGATATCACGTGATTGGGTTAAATAATGACTAAACTTCATGGATTATCTATTTGGATATCTCAAGAGATGTTGAATAGTACCTAGTTATCATTTGGAAGCTATATTGGTATGTTTTTCTCATGGTCAATAGATGGATTCCCTTGAATTTATTTTATTTTTTGCATTATATAGGTTATACTTAGGACCCTATGAATTAATGTAATTTTTAGTGATTCATTATTTTTATGGAACTATCCATTTGGAAAATTTGTAGGTAGTCATCTTCTTAGGTGTAGATTTTAGATCCCTTCTTTAAGGATTTTTTTAGTTCCTCAATATTGTAGTATTTTTTTGTGTCCAAGTAGTTTCTGCTAGCTTAGAGACAATAATACAGGTCAATTCAATCGTTTTCTTTTCAGGGTTCACGTGTATACTCTTTCAGTTTTAGTTTTATATGCTTAATTTTATTATATTTATTCCTTTCTATTAGTTTCATGACAATAGTGTTTTTATTGAGTTATTATTTTGTATTAACTAATATGTTTTTCTTCCAAGTTTTTTTTGTGTATGGGTAATTTTTATTTTTATTTGCAAGTAGATGATAGTGAGTTTATTCTAAATATCATCATTAGTAGTATCTCATAGGGTTATTAGGTAATTGTAGGTATATGGTTTTTTATGTTTAGAGTTCATTTAATTCTGACCGTGTGTGTAAGGTCCAGTCATAGTTTGTATGACCACTTAGAGGGGTTGAATCAGTGGTTAGAAATTTTTATATTTTCTCATTTTAACACAATTGTGACCATTTATTAGAGAGAAATGACTATTCTTTAACACATAATATGATCACGTACACATGAATGCCATAATTAACCAGGATCACTAATCTATAATAGTAGTTAGTCATGAGTGGTAAAACTCATAATACTAAATCTTAAAGGTCAAGATCTAAATCATGGAAATTCAATTGGGGGATTTATACAGTAGATGATGAAATAGATAAGATGTAGATAGGCAATGATGTAGGCAGTGATGCATGAATCATGTAAGCATGGTGACATAGGTAGGATGATGAAGGCATGACACTACACGGGGCCATAAAGACATGTTAATGGGACACTTTCACTTGGGAATATAGGCTATTTAATGGGCCTCCCTATATCTATAATGAATGTGGTCTTTGATTTCATAAAAAATAGTGGTTTCGGACCCAACTTCAAAAATATCATGGTCCACTTGAAACCAATCCTTTTCATTTATAGATAGAAGGGTATATCCACAACTTTCTTTGTACAATATCACTTTGACAGTATAGGTTCATCTCATTTAGCTGGTATGATAATAATTATTTTTCTACAATATAATATACCTTCACCAAAAAACATTAACACAATATCACCTTATTATTTAGATTCTTCACACTTGGGATTTAGAAAGCTTTTCTTTCTTATTCTTCAATTTTTACACTATATTGAGCATGAACGTATTATTCCTTCTTACTCTTTATTATTTTTATTCTCTTTGAGAACTCTATATTTGTATCCATGTAACATCCACTTTATTCAACCACTATATATAAAAAATAAACCGTGTTTATTACCTTCCTTTTCATCTCTCTCTTTGATATTCATAATATTGTATGAATCAATCATTTTGAATTACCAAGAATTTAAATAATTAAAATATCCCAAAAATTTCTCTTAAATACATACTATTTAAAAATTTCAAAATGATTGGTTTCTAGTTTTTAATATCTTAAACAGTTCCATAAAGACTCGATTCTTATTTTTTTCCTTCTGTCCATGATATACAGAAATATAATGTACCATTCCATTTAATTCATTCCAAAAAAATATTGTTTCTTTATCACCTCATGAATTCTTAACCCTTCTTAAATTTTGTAATTATTTATAATTAAACATAGAAAATGTACCTCATTCACTCCATGATAATTATAAAATACACCATATATAATAAATTTTCATATGCATGCATGAATTCTTTCATGGAATCCTTCATTATTAGCATAAATCTTTCAACTTTACTCTCTTCAACTTTCTCAAAAAATAATAAAAAACTCCTAATCTTGAATTAGAAATTATACATATGAAAATTCTTATATAGATATCACCTTCTTGGTGGGTATTCTTTACATCAAATACAATGACTCCAGACATTCACTGCTCTCCATTCAAATTACCAATACTTATCATTTTTTAATATCAAGTATCACAATGGACTAATTTCATGATATGTATCATCTTAAAGGACAATATAACATCCATAATTGGATTTTAAACCAATTTTCCTAAATTCAAGAAACACTATAATCACATATGGTGAACATGCAGAATGTTTGTTCTCACAGAAGATATATGCAGACAGTTCATGACCATACACACAGATGGTTAATACTCATGGAAGGTATGTGCAGATAGTTTATGATCATTCACATGGATGGTCCACATATTTTTCTTATAGAAGATTCTTTCTCATCGTGTTCTCATATAATTTCATGTCACATGGTAGGTACAAAAAATATTTGTGTATTCACCATTGTTTATGTGGAAGATTCATGTCAAAAATTCCAATTTCTAAAAAAGATCAAAATTATTCATGTGGTTTATCATAATTACTTATTAAATCTCATTTCATGGAATATTATTCTATATAATCTCAATTAATAGATTTTAATTTTATGGAATATCATTTTATAGATTCTTATCCCATGTAATCTCATTAATATTGGTATATAAGGACACAAAAAATATTATGAAATAACTCCACTCCTATAGATGACAATAATACAATATCCACTAATAGTTTTCCTACTTTCCTTCAAGAATAGTAAATCAATATTCATAAATAAGAACTATTATTTCCATTACATAATGATTTATGTGTTTAGAAAGAAATATAGCATGATAAAAAATCCCAAAACCTATTTAACAGCTTCTTCATCAGTCCATCAAAAACGTGAAACCTCTTAGTCTCAATAATCTACCCCTTGGAATTTTTTATCATCAACGGGACATAAATTAGTAGATATTTGAAACCCAGGATATGGATCATCATCCAACAGTTCTAATCCTATAATATCAACCTTAGTTTAATAAATAAAAATCTTTGAATAGTAATACCATTTTTTCATAAATAACTTATTAAGAAAAATCATTATTCCTCACAGATTCATAAAAAATTGAATTCAACCTATAATGAACGAGTTCATGTATCCACTTCAATAAAATATTAAAATATTTCAAAAAAATTACAAATGCTCAACTCATAGCTTACCCTTTTATAAAAACACCCCTTTAATATATACTCCCCCTAAAAGTTTAAGCATATATAAATAGTTATATCGGAAAATATTGTTCCCAATTTATATTACAACCAGAATAAAATATTAGTATATTTATCATATCCGTAATTCTCTCTCTTTGAAAAAAAATATTCAAATACATGAAGAGGGGGGATAAAAAACATATAACATAGCCTTGAATAGGGTGAGATTGTATACCCTTAAACAACCTCAACTTTTGAAATTTATCTCTTAGAAATGGTTTAGTAAAAATAAAATCCACCTACTCTTATAAGAATAAAATTCGGGTTTTTTTAATTTGTTTAAAAAAATATATATTATGAGTTTATATTTAATATCATTGTGCTTTAACCTATAATGTCTCACTAGATTTTTATGATATTGATAAAATACTTATTTTCAAAACCCAAGAAAAGTGATGACTTCACATCGACCAGCAAATCTTCTAATTGTGTCTTAATCAGCATCATTTTAATTAAAGTTTTAGCAAAAACTACACACTCAGATTTTGTGGTGTTGAGAGTTACTAAAATTTTCTAATTTTAATTCCAAATCAAATACATTTCTCTAAAAAATAATACACCAGTAGATGTGGATCTCATTTCATCAACAAAACCTACCTGACATGCATACATATACCCAAAAAAATTACATTTTTCTTATTTTAATAATTTATCCTATAATATTTTGTGATGTTAATGTATCTGATAATTATTTTTCTAGACAAAACTGTGATATTTTTTGTGCACTTTAAAATCTACCAAAAATAGTAACAACAAAAACTATATATATTATAAAGGCTATTAAATATATCAGTCAACTTCCTAAATTATTTAGGATAAACATCCCTTCCAAATCAATCCTTAAATATATATTTTTTCGCTAATATGTGTATAGAAATAAGTTTTGAATCATCTATTCCACATCATTTAATTATTTCCATGAAATATTTTTCTTGTGATAATAAAATGTGATCCTTCTCTTGATAGGTTTAGAATCCAAGATAGTACCTCATTTCTCTTAGTATAGTCATTTCAAAAAATATATTCATAAATTTTTCAATCTCAACAAAGTAGTTTTAATTATTTATATAAAATATGATATCATCAATATAAACAATCACAATGAGATGATATAGTGACACTATCCTTTTACACATATTATTACATGATGTTAATTGTATTTATCTGTCAATAAAAACCAAGGATCATAAAGTCTAGTGTCTTGGAAAGATTTGGTACATAATGATAAAATATGAAACTAAAATAAAAAATCATTTCATTTATCTCCATAACAAGATCCTAACTCCCTTTGAGCTCCTATAACTACATAGGATAACTTGGGGAATACATAGGAAAAAGGGATGGGCTAAAATCCCAGTAAGGGAATAAATATAAGAATAAAGAATAACACATGGGTTATAAGACAGATCATGATGACATAAAATGGAATGTTGCTTGAATAAACATATTGAATCATAACATAAAAAACATGACATCATGTGATCATGGAAACATAGGAATATTTTAGAAATATATAACATGACATAAACATTAGTTGAGGCTAGCTTCTAAGACTATATTATAAGGTGGAAAAAGTCCCATAATGGATTAGTTTTACTCATGAATCCCATACATAATGTCTCATGTGACTAAAAGTTACACAATTAATTGTTGAACTATATATTCAGACCCATCATAACATGTTCATGAATATGTGGGCCACATAAAGAAATATAATCATGTCATAAGGCATGGTCAAAGGGTTTGTCACAATGGTATCCATGAAAGAAGAGATTAAATAATTTATTGATTATAATAAAATAAATATAGGAATATATAATTAAAAATGATTTACAATTGAAGTTGAATACCTAAAAAGAGTGTTTAAGAAACTTTACAAATGAGCCACTTTAGTGTAGTTTAAGAGAAAATGTTAAAGAGTCTTTAAAAAAGAAAAAGTAATAATTTTTTTGTAAAATAATAAATGAACTAAGATAAGATTTCATAATAAAATGAGTGATTTTATAAAAAATATTTAATTAGAATATTTTATGGAGACTACTTGAAAATGGGTAAGAAATGGGGAATATCCCTCTAAATCAGGCTTGCTTATTAGGATGAATTGAGAAGGGAACATTTTTTAACTTGAATTTACCCAAAAAAATAAGTTTAAATTGATATTAATACATAATTTTGTAATGTATAAATATAGTTTATAATAATTATAATAGAATAGTGATGAAATACATAGGTGTAAAAAAAGGGAAAGTGTAACCCAACGGTAAATTTGGAGGTACAGATAGATCTCTTTCCTTATGTATGAATGTGTTTTTCACTCTCAATTAATGTCCTAGATAATAAAATCAAATTTATTAAAAAATTATTTAAAACCCACTTAAACATATATTTTATTTATTATATTTTTATTAAGTTTATTTATTTCCATTTTTATGAGTTATAATTCTTAATTTCATTGTTCTCGAAGTGTTGGTTTCATGGTTTTGTGGTTGGTTCCCCTGAGTATAATTATGGGAGTTATTTTAAAATGGAATAAAAAATACAAAGTGGAAAGAAATGGTATTAATATAATTCCATGATTTTAAATGTCCTAATATATCATTTTTCTGATATAATTATGAATCATTTGATAATATGGTAATGAAAAATGTTTAGTTTATTTTGGTAGTTTTTCGATCATCAGGAACTGGTTTTCTTCTATTTTATAATATTATATATATATATATATATATATATATATATATTAGTTCCAGAAAATGAAAAAAGTTATAATATTCATTTAAAAATATTTTTTAACCTTTATAATGGTTTTATGATTATACGTGAAGGTATTAATTGAAAACAAAGAATCATCTTCCATAAATAAGAAGAAGAATCAACATTTTACAGACGATGTTTTCGTTTTTAAGATAAAAGAGGATGGTAAGATATATGATGATGGATATTCCATTAACATAGTAAAATTAAAGTACATTTATGATACTTGTGTTATAATATAACCTTTTATATTGGGGGAAAGTATTAGGGGGAAGAAAGAAATAATTTAAAAGGGGAAGGTGGACAATTTTACCTCTTGAATATTGTCCCCTTGAGAACATTCTTAAAAAACTTGGGTGTGGTATTTTGTTGATACCAGAAGCTCCAGAACATGTATAAACGGCTTGTTAATAGAATTGTTCATAATTTAGAAAAGATGCAAAGCATTGGGGTTGTGAGGATAAGGGGTGGTGAGGGTGGTATTTGTAGGGTGTGAGAGGGGTGTTTCTTATTATTTTATTCATTAGTTTATTATTTTGACTCATGACTAAAAATATTGTTGATTACTATGAATAAATATAATAAATGGTTTAGGATATTTCAAAAAAAATGGATGCTTACATCATCCATACACCATCCATGACTCAAAAATGCATGTATTTGTTAAATACCGTAAATTACCATATTTCATTATTCACGAAAAATTAAACTATTTTAGAAATTTCAAAAAAAAAATACATTAACTATTTTTTGATGATTAGATTTAAAAAATGGAATCCATTTTATGAATATAATTTTCTAAATATGATAAATTTAATTTTTAATTGAAATCATAATTTAATCAAAAAATACTGATTTTAATATTATAACTGATTTTATGACACTTTGAAATTTTAATTATGGTCTCATAAAATTATTTTATAATTATAATACAAAAAATATTAATTTATGAATATGTATTATGAAATTAAATTTTATTTTAAATCATTATATTAATTATAAAATTGTAAATAAACATTTAAATTTCACAAAAATTCCTACACTTAATTTATCATTTTTAAAACATTTATTTCCTTATACCATGATATAAATATATCATATTTTCATTTATAGGATACCAAAATTTTATTTATACTTTCATAGGTGATTTTACTATTCTATCATCCAGATTAATATTACTAATAGTCATATTACTATTCTAATGGTCGAGTTAATATTCCAATAATCAAATTTCTAATAGTCATAAATATTTAAAACTTCTAATAAATACACCTCTTTTTTAAAAAGGTTGGGGACAAAGCCTAATTTTTATTATTAAAGAAAATACCTCTTTTTATGATTGGGTGGAGGGGAACTATTACATATCCTGTAGGCCCAGGGGCATGAAATCCCAATTACAAGGCCTGAAAGCCCATTTTTGGCCCAAAGAGCACAACGGTGAATAATACTGCAACAGTACCCTAGCTGCTACAGTACCACAGCCTCTATAGTTACTCCTACAGTGCCTCCTCCACTACAGTTTCATTGCTGCTAAAATTATTCTACTGTTATATAGCTACTAGAGTTCCCTACTATATTTCTTCTATAAGAACCTGAAAATTCATCCCTGCCAAGCTTTGATCCTAGGTCTTTTGGATGCCAAGCAGGAGCCTTTACCACTTGGGTATAGGCCCATTGGCTCTAATAAATAAAACTTATTCCATTCATTAGTCACTTATATTTTTTAAATCATATATATACATTCCTCTTTTAATTGAATATTTTATTACTAACATTATGTTTTATTTCTATAGCTATTTTCGTGAGTATGGTCATTCTAGTAGATCAAGCATATCCAAAAAAATTTATTCATAGTATCTTATTTTCTATTTATTATCCCATTGTAATATTTGGAATTATTATTTGTTTATTTTATGACTAAATTATCATTAATAATTTATGATAATGATGTTTTATTAGGTTCTCTATGTGATGTATTTCCTTTATACTACATGACATAACTATAAGAAATGAATTTTTCATTGATAAAATTGTGGGTCATTACATTTATAACCCCTTATGAATTTTCACCCATAAAATTTCTTTCTACATACTAAGGTGAAAATAGGTGCGAGTACTTGTCCTTTATCACTTTCTATGGTTCCCAGGTCACCTATTCATATTTATGGTTCATCCACAACACTTTGACCAAGTGAGTTATCTTATTTTATATGATTTTATCTCTACGGTCCAAGAACTTCATCAGATTCTCATCATAAGAGATATCATTTTCTAGTTGTCCCACCTATAAATTCAGTACATGTGAGGGATCTAGTATTTAATTCCTCGATAGGGATACATAGAATACATCATGAACTTGAGACATGGTTGGTGTAAGTTGTAGTTGCTATGTAATATCTCTGACGCGATCAAGAATCTCAAAGGGTTTGATATACCTCGGACTAAAATTCCCCTATTCTCTAATCTCATGAATCACTTACATAGAGATATGTGAAGCAATACCATGTCTCAAAATTCCAAATCTAAGTCCTTCTAATGATTATCTGTAAAGCTATTCTATCCACCTTGGCTGCCTTGATGGGATGTTGAATGGTTTCCATTTTTTATATCATTTATTAGACCATTTCAAGTCTTGGACACTTACATTCAACAACTTCATCCCAACATGTTAGTGTTCTACATATTTTCCCATAAAGGGATTAATATGGGGTCATTTTGATACTTTATTGGAAACTATTATTGTGAGAGAACTCAACTAGTGGAAGATATTGATCTCATCCTCCTTTTAAGTACATAGAAAAGGCTCTCAACTTGTATTCTAGTGTCTGAATGGTCTGATCAGATTGGAAATCATTTTGAGGATGATAAGCTGAAATGAAGTTAAATATAGTATTTAGATAATTTTGGATAATTTTCTATAAATTGGAGGAAAATCTCAAAATATGATCAGATATAACTTATAATTTTACTCCATGCAGCCTCACCACTTCTCTAATTTATATCTATGCAAGTTGGTTGAGTGAGAAATCCACTCAGACTATGATAAAGTGATATTTCTTTGTAACAAGATATACAAAAGCACATATATCATTATTTCCTTTGGATATCTTCGGAAGTCCAATGAAAAATTCCATGGTGATGTTTTACCATTTCCTTATAGGTATGGGAAATGGTTGCATCATCTCCTTAGATATTTTTATTTCAACCTTCAATTGATTATTTACTAGGAACTTTGATGTATATTTTGCAATATACATCTATATATAGTCCCAAAAATAGTGTTCTTGGAGATCTTAGTACATCTTTGTGCTCCCTAGGTGAAAATATAAGGTTGAGATATGTATGTCATTCGTAAGATATTTATTTATCTTTTTATTTAACGGTACATGTAATACTAACCCAAATATTAATAATTTTTCCTCATCAATCACAACTAGAAAAAAAAATCATATCGCCACGGTTAAAAACTGTCGCAATAGGTCCCAAAAACATGGCTATAGCCTACGGCTACGGTTTTGACCAACCATGGTCGCTACCACCGTGGTAGTAGGTCCCAACCTACTGCCATGGTTTTTAATGTGGAAATAACTTCCTATTGCCATGATTTTTAAAATCGTGGCAATAGGCCTCCATACTGGCCACCGTGGAAAAAGCCAAAATAAAAAATGCAACCAGTGAGTTTTGATCCATATACCTCCCCTTTACAAACTAGCGTACTTACCACTACATTTCACGACACTTCGGGTATATAAATATATATAATGATATATATATATTAATATAAATCATGGGAATATCTTCAAAACCATGTTGGTTGTTCTTCCCGCCAAATTTTTGGTGGGAAAATTTTTTCCCATGGAAGGGCGGGAACTCTATTTCCACGGTTTTGGAAAATCGTGGCAATAAGACATTGAAAAATTTGGCCTATATCCACGGTTTTAAAACCATGGATATAGGCCACAAAACCGTGGCTATAGACACAACCTATAGCCACAGTTTTAAAACCGTGGTTATAGGTCTGTGCCAGTAGCCTCATTTTCTAGTAGTGAATTTTAAACTCTAATTATTTCTTATTTCATAGAGTTTCCACGTTTTTCTGAGCTCCCACATCATTTCTTTGAGTATCCTTTATTTTCATTAAATGGGATGATCAAGCAATCATTTGTGGAAGGAATGATAATGTAACTTTTTTTATTACTCCCTTGTCCATTATTTTAATGTCTAATAAGATTGGATCATTCTTAATTCTCATCATTGAAAAAGTTTCAAGACCTTTATACTTAGATCATATGCAGCTTTATTTGCTTAACCACGATGGTAGTGGATTGAGGAGTCATAATATGCTTTCACCTGAACTTTCAACTTCCTTAAGGTGTAGGCTATCACTTTATCATTTTTCATCAGTACATAGACTAATCCCGTTTTTAAATATTTTTTCTATACCAAATAAAGTTATACACATAACAGTAGTGTGAGTATTGGAGCATTTATAATCCTCGTTTTCAACTCTTTAAAGTAGATAGTGCATTCACTAGACCAAGCATAATTTACTCCATTCCGAGTCAGATTTCTTAGTGTGTTTTACAATCATGATAAGTTATTACTAAATCATCAGTAATACCCATATTGACCAAGGAAACTATGAATCTTCATTACAGATGCTGATTTGGACCACTCCCCAATTGTCTTGGTTTTAGAAGGTTCCACATATATTTATCTACTGGTATTCCCCATGAATGATACTTCTTTCATATAAAACTCTCATGTTTCTATACTTTTCATATAGTTTCTCCATATACAAATTATTTATCATCATACTCAAATTCTCCTCATGTTCCTCATTAATATTAGAGTATACCATAATATAATCAATAAATACTACCACAAATTTGTCAAGTTAATATATAAATACTAACATCACTAAGTCCATGAATATTTTTTCAGTATTAGTGAATCTGAAAGGCATCACTATAAACTCAGAGTTTTGATACCTAGTTCAAAAGGTTGTCTTGGGAATATCTTCTTTCCTCACCTTCAATCGGGGATATCCCAACCAAAGTTCCACCTTAGAAAAATATGTTTCCCTACTCGGCTAATATAACAAGTAATCAATCTATGGCATGTGATAATTTTTTCTTTATTTTGATTTTGGTAAGTTTATGATAATCAATGAATAGATTCATTGACCCATCCTTCTTCTTTATGAAGAGGACTGGCACACCCCATGGTGAATCACTTGGGCATATAAAACCCTTTTCCAGATTCACTTGTAACTTCATCTTCTGTTGCTCCAACTCAATGGCGTCCATTCTATAATTATTCTTTGATATATTAATATATACAAAAGTAATTTCAATTTAAAACTCAACCTATTGGTTAGGAGGAAGACCATACAATTTTTTAGGGAACACATCGGTGTAGTCCCTTACAATGGGCTTGTCTTAGAGCATGATTCTATCCTTTTTATCAATCATTTGACATATATATTCTTGTTCATAAGGAAATAATATCCAAAATTGTGATTATGGTTCTAAAGGAAATTTATCATTATCCTTACACTTGTACAGAATTGGATGAACCCTTGGGTTAGAAAAATTTATCTCCCTTTCTCGACAGTTAATGTTGGATTTAAATAAAGATTGTCAATCCATGCCCAATATAGCATCAAACTCAAATAAAGGAAGTAGGATGAGAGTTTTTAGGAGGTTTAGTCCATAAACATTAACCAGGGAGGAGTTATACATTTCGAATGAAATAACCTCCCCATTATCTATTCTCCAAGATAACTCAACCTTCATATTTTGAGGTGGTGTTTGAATAATTCTATTAAACATACAAGTAATAAAACAATGTGTAGAACCATAATAAAATAGTATGTAAGATATTATTGAATGAATAACTAGTGTATCTATCACCACATCATTTTTAGGGTCCACCTCAGCAGTAGTGATAGAATATTCCCTTCCTTGCTACCTTGGAGGTTATTGTTGTTGATTTTATCAGATAAAACATAGATTCGGCCATTGGATTTAATAATTACCAAGATCATTATAGTTGAAACATTGCACTAAAGGCTGATTATTTATTTGAACCTTCCTTTATTTATACGCATTAGTGGGATTATTCAAATACCTTAAGTTATAATTAGCCTGATTCTCCTCTCTTCCACATTTGAATCATCTACCGGTTCCCCTAAGATAGTTCATGGGATGCTTCTTTCCACACTTTTGGTATGTGGTATGTTGGGTTTTCATTCCTTTATGGGATTTATCTATTGATCCCCCCATATTAAACTCCATTTCCCATATTTTATATATGATCCCATAAGACCATTGATAGTCACAAATATCCATCTTACCTATTAGGGAACATCATATAATCTCCACATATCTGTCAAAGTCTTGAATCTCCAGTTATTTTCATAGAAATAGCTTAAATCTAATAAATAATTTGTCCACATTTATTTTGGTGTTCATGAAAAATCCAGAGGCTTCTCGTGCAAGCCTTTTAAATTTTCCCTTATATGTCCGGATGGACTCATCTTCTTTCTACTTCAGTCTAAGTAACTCCCTCTCCATTTTAAGATGGATATTTCGAGGAAAATATTTATAAAAAATATTTTCTTGAATGATTCCCAATCCATAGAATAAATTTGCTCTTTATACTTCATATTTTGATCAGTTTCCACTACTAATCAGCTTCCTCGTCAAAACAATAGACTGACAGCATGACTTTAACTTCTTCTAACCACTAGAGGAGAGAGAATATCTTCTCAATGGAGTTAATCCATTTTTTTCATGATAAGGGGTTTAGAAGATACGATAAAGATTGGAGGCCTTTATCAAATAAGGTATTCAACCACAACTTTATCTTTATTAGGAGAAGAAGTAAGTACCACATTATTCAAGTTATTATTCATAAGTTTAGCTAGTTTTTCTCATACTATCTTGAATTTTTTATCTCCCTTTCCCATCATATTTGGAATTTCAATCATTAAATCATCATATTTTCTATCAAATTGATTGTTGTAAAGAGTTATTATATTTATATATATTAAATAAAAAATACAATTATTGACACTTGAATACTTAGCTAATAATCATATAAAAAGAAAACTTTGAACATAGAAGGATAAACCTATAAATGAAAATTATATCCAAACATGTGATTCCCAATGTTTCAATCTAGGTTTTACATAGTGATGTAACACCCGAGACTTTCATGTGAAATATTTTGTTTTTATGTTATATAAATCATCAAAGGAATCTTTCACTACACACAACACAAGCTTGGCTTGCTTTACACGCAACCGCGGCCTTCCTCGATAGCTTAAATCGTACGCAATACCGAGTTTCACTAAACAATGATATGCTATTAAAATATTATTAAAACTAGTCGTTATGAATAGTAATAACCACTTTTTAAAATTTTATAAATTTTATTTTTCAAAATGGACTTCATTTTTAGATTCGGAATATCGAAATTAGCCTAGGGTGAAATTTTGGTATTTTTCTGAAAACTTTCAATTTTTGATGAATAGTGAAACCACTAAGTGGTAGTTAAAAAAACTGAATTTTTCATAAAACTTAATTTTACCGCTTCTGTGAGTCGAATTTCGAAAATCTGAGTGACACGGTTGATTTCAGTAAGTAAAATGTGGTTCAATGAGATGAAAATAATTTTTTGGTGAATAGTAACTTTTCACTTTTTTTTTACCATGGTTAAAAGTAAATAGGATAATTAAGGGTAAAAATGATATTATTATTACCCTAACACATGTCTTAATTCTATTGGACAAGTTTAATTCGACCAAAAACAACCTTAGGAATAAAATATGACCATCTAGGCCCACTTGGATTAGATTAGGACATTTATTATTAATTTATTTAAAGAAGGGTTAAAATAGTTAAAATCAAAGTTTAATAAGTAAATCATTTTTAATATGGGGTTATACATAAGATAAATTCAACTATGAATATTAATTAGAAAGAAAAAAAGATTTCCTACATAATGGTATTTTATTTGTAATTTTTAGACATTAAATAATTTAATTTTTTTATGACACAATGATGATGCAGTAATTATCTTATTAATGAAATATTGACATAATTGATGTTATAAATACCCAAATAAATGTAATTTGAGACTTTTTATGAATTAAACTAATTTTATAGGTTAATATGACATGTTATTATTGATTTAAGTAACTTGGTTAGAACTAATAATTCTGGTATGATTTTCACAAAAATCAATTACTAAATACTGTCAAAATTGACATAAAATAGTTTTTAAAACAAATATTATATTATTAATTGTTATTTTATTCTTAAAAATTTACAGTTCGGCCAAATGACTTAGATAAGGTCATATATATTAATAATAAACAACTTGGGGTTATTTTGGCTTGATATAGAAGTTTATTAACCTTATAGTGTAAGAAAACAAGAAGACACGGTAAAAGTTAAATTATCTAACTTAAAGTTAAATCTAAATGATAAGGTTAACATTGATATCTAAACTTGTCTAAATTATATTGTATGATAGTATTTCTACCCCTACCCACCTTATCTTCGAAATATATCAATTTGGAGCTATTAAAAACCGAATTTGACTTTATAATAAAATAATATTTTTAGTTATTCCAAAGGTGCCCATCTCCTCCCTTATAAAAGGGCACCTCCTCCCCCTCTTACTCACACCACTTTGAGCATTCAAGATCGGCCAACCCCTGACAATTTATCCTCTACACTTCCCTAGAAACATCCTAGAGGTTCTGTTATTCTTCAAAGACCTATTTTAGTGCCCTAAAAGGAGGTCTCAAAGAAGCACTTCAAAGAAGAGGTAATGTCTGTTACCGATTCTTTCATCTTTATTTCTTCTTCCACTTATTCTTATTTAGTTGTTTCATTATGAAGTAATAACATCAGTATCACTCATATAATGATATGTTATTATAAGTATCAAAAAACCCTATTTCACCATCTATCCATCCTACGGAAAAAGAAATCACCGCGCGTGCGTACATACGAAATACAGTCTCCACGCCGTGGTGTAATCTATTTTCCACCACCACCTTACTTGGATGGGTATAATGGTGTAAATAATGACTATATATGACTATTATAAAGTGATATTGATTCTTAAATAGTATACATACACTCCAATACAATTCCACGATCATAGGAACGATATCATCACTCGTGCGTACGTACGGAATACCGTCTCCACGATGTGATGCGACTCGTTCTACATGATCTTAATTTCATAATGATTATATAAATGAATTTAATGAATTAATATGATATATATTACACTAATACCATTCTGGAAATGAGGTATCTATAACCTAAAGAGAAGAATAAGAATTTATTCGATAAAACACGCATAGGAACAAAAAGTAATAAACACCTGAATAACAAGTAGTAATGAAATATTACTAATAAGAAGCTAAGAATATGACCATATATGATATCGTAACAATAAGTATGATTATGGAATAAGTCAATAACATTATTTAAATAATTATACAGGAGGTTCGGACACTTATGAAGCAAAGTGGACCTAAGGTAAGGTAAATATCACAATCTCATTTTTATCCGAGATTGTTTATACATTGGAATTTACTGGGGTGTATTTTATCATCCACATCAATGTTTCCTCAATATGTAATATTTATATCCTTCTACAATAGTTTATATTAAATTTTACCCTTCAGTGAGTTTTTAGTAAAAAGATATGAAAGGAATCTTTTGTCGTTTTTCGTATGAGGTACTTTTTGACTTTTTCGACAAAAGTACGAGAAGAATGTTTTGTTAACTTATACGGCATGAATGGATTTTTAAAACCTTATTTCCAAGAAGCTTCCTTTACAAGTTTTCAAGTTTATTTTTAATCAACTTCTTTTAGTTTAAAATTTTATGACATGTTAAGAAAGGAAAATGTTTTTGAATTTGAAAGGATATTTTCCTCAAAAATGGAGTTCAAGTGTTTTATCAAAATTATTTTCCATCTAAGATAATATAGGGTTCTGTTTATATCCCTATTATTACATTGATTTGATTATGTTGTGATGAAATTATTTTTATGAATTCCTTTATCTTCTATGAATTGTTTGATGATGTCACGATGTTTAAGATTCCCATTTTTATTACATGGGTTATGCAATGATGTATGATTTATGATTTTGTGGAACACATAAGAATGGTATCATTATGAGAAGGGTGGGACCTATATCTCCCTCCAATTCATTGGGTAAAGATTTTATATCTCATGAGATAGACATGGCTGGAACGGTAGGTTATTCTGGTTCAGTGAAACAGGACTGAAACGAGGAGTGAACTCGGTTCAGAAATGGACTTTGTCCACTAAGATAGTCTTGGCAATGAGTCTTGACTAATAAGAAATGATTCTCTATGATTATGTGTGTATGCTACAAAGTTTCATGTTTTATGTTATGATTATTGGGATTCCATTTCACTACTATGATTTATCCCATGTTATGAAATTATGCTCTCTTTTGCAGGTTAAGATTTCAAAAAGTTATGTTCTTATGAATATGATGTGATTGATATTTCTTTTGTTTACCCTTACTGAGCATTTGAGCTCATCCTTTTGTATGTTTTCTTTCCCCTAGTCAGGAAGAAGGTTATTAAGTAAGATATGCCAAAAGAGACTATAGATATGATGAAATAAATGGGAGACAGTGTAGATGCTTTATGAACCAGTTGATTATGTTTCCCAGTTTCTAAAGACATTATACCTATATGGTCCTTTCGTGGTTTTGTTATATTTTGTAATAAGTATGCTTCAATTTTGAAGCATTAACAATGTATGTAAAGTATGGGTCGTAATAGTGGGTATCAGAGGAAAGGTATAGTCAAACTTTGGAAACTAGGATGTGAAAGCCTTAGTAAGAACCCTAAGGATAATTCTAAGTATAGAACACAATCTTAGTGTTTTAGAAATGGCCATGAATAACCTAGGATAAGACCTTAAGTGTGAAATTTTATTCTTGATTATGTGGTTTTCCTATTATAAATAGTGTTTCTCACACTTTTCTTCTCGGTTTTAGTCAATGGCTGGAACCCAAAGGAACCGTATTAATGCGGAATGCGACGGGCAATGAAATGATTGTCCCATTGAGCAACCAAACGTTATGGGAGCTGGAATGAAAAATCTTGTAGCCATGCTCACACAACTTTCTCAAGCAATGAATCATGCAGGACTTCCAAACGAGCAAAGTAAGGAGCAACATTCTGTTGAATCGTTCATGAGACAGTGTCCGCCTTCATTCAGCGGGTCTACTGATCCATTATTTGCTGAACAATGGATTAGTACTACTGAAAAGATATTTTCAGTTCTTCAATGTTCTGAGCATGATAAAGTCATCTTAGCAGTGTATCGTTTGGAAGGTGATGCTGATCAATGGTGGAATCTTATTAAGAATACGAGGAAAAGGGATGAAATTGAGTCCATGGAATGGGACAAGTTCAAGAACTTATTTTTCAATAAGTACTTCCCTCGTATTTTCCGAACAAAGATGGAGAAAGATTTTCTTGAACTGAAGCAAAAGGATGATGAATCTGTTGGTACCTATGAAGCAAATTTTATAAGACTTGAAAGGTACGCTTCTTGTATTATTATCTAACCTGAGAGTAAGATCGATCGATTCTTTAATGGCTTAAAACCAAGTCTTCGAAGGGCGTTACCCATAAGGGACTTCAATATCTATGAGGAAATCGTTCGATGTGCTCTCAAAGTCGAGATGGAGATTGGAGTAACCCATCAGTCATATGGGTTTGATAAGAAGAGGAAAATGGAATTCAAAGGAAAATCTAAAGAGCACACTAAAAAGAAGATTAGCTTTCCCTTATGCTCAAAGTGTGGAAAGAAACATGGAGGGAGTTGTCTTAAAAGGACAAGTAAATGTTTCAAATGTGGAAAGGAAGGTCATCGGGCATTTGAATGCCATGATGATGGGAAGAAGATGTCTAATGATGCAAACAAAGGAAGGGATACACAGAATGAACCTACTACACTTCAATGTTTCATGTGCAAGGAGATGGGACATTATGCCAATAAATGCCCTAATCCATGGGTTGATGATGATGATCGACGTCAACAAACTCTTAAGGCTAAAGACAAAGGAAATTCACATGCAATTTCTATCAATGGTGTGGAGTACGATAACGATGTGGTGAAAGGTACACTTACCATCCACTCTAAAGTAGCAAATGTTTTATTTGATTCTGGATCCACCCACTCTTTTATTTCTGAAGAATTTTCTAAGGGTATCACCATATTACCTCAACAATTAGATGTTGAGTTAGTTGTGACAACACCTAATGGAACAACAGTCACATCAAAAGTTTATAATTCTTCCCCGATTGAAGTGTGTGGGAAAGTGCTTCCTGCAAATCTTGTGATCCTTCCTATAGTGGAATTTGATGTGATTCTTGGCATGGATTGGATTTCTTTATATGGAGCTCATATCAATTTCCAAAGAAGGGAAGTCATATTTCATATTCCAGATCAATCTATGATCATCTATCGATGCAAGGATGAACATAACCTTCCAGTGGAAATTTCTTCCATCTTATGGGTCTTGATTTCACTAAATTAGGGTTATTTATCTCAAATGGTTGGTGAGAAACTCACGATTAAGAATATTCCTATTGTACGGGATTTTGATGATGTCTTTCTGGAGGAATTACTGGGTCTTCCACCAAATCGTGAAGTTGAGTTTTCAATAGAACTCGTACTGGGTGCTTTGCCTATTTCAAAGACAGCTTATAGAATGGCCCCAATTGAGTTGCAGGAATTGAAGAAGCAACTCCAAGATAATCATGATAAGGGGTTCATACGCCCTAGTGCGTCACCTTGGGGAGCACCTGTTCTGTTTGTTAAGAAGAAAGATGGATCAATGAGACTCTGCATTGATTATCGAGAACTTAACAAGATCACTATCAAGAACAAATATCCCACGCATTGATGACTTATTTTACCAACTATGAGGAGCTCAATACTTTTCCAAGATTGATCTTCGTTCAGGGTATCATCAATTAAGGGTCAAAAGGGAGGATATACCAAATACGGCTTTCCATACAAGGTATAGACACTATGAATTTATAGTGATGTCATTTGGTCTTACTAATGCCCCTGATATCTTCATGGATCTGATGAATGGAGTCTTTAGAGACTATCTTGATCAATTTGTGGTAGTCTTTATAGACGATATTCTTGTTTATTCAAAGAGCAAGGAAGAACATGAAGATCACTTGAGAATTATATTGAAGACCCTGAGAAAGGAGAAACTTTATGCCAAATTTACCAAGTGTGAATTTTGGCTTCAAAAAGTTTCATTTTTGGGTCACATAATCTCAAAAGAGGGGATATCTGTGGATCCAGCAAAAACAGAGGTTATCGAAAGATGGTCGAGACCAACAACAGTAACTAAGATCCGAATTTTTCTTGGTTTGGCTGGATATTATAGACTTTTTGTGAAATATTTTTCAAGATTATCTAATCCACTCACCAAGTTGACTCGGAAAGGAGTTAAGTTTGTTTGGACGGAAGAATGTGAAGAGAATTTAAAGGAGTTGAAAAGAAGGTTATCCAGTGCACCTGTGCTCACACTACCTTGTAGTGGAGAAAGGTTTGTGATCTATAGTGATGCATCCATGAAGGGATTGGGGTGTGTTCTTATGCAAAATGATATGGTGATAGCTTATGCCTCGCGACAGTTAAAAATCCATGAACAAAATTACCCAACACATGATTTGGAGTTAGCTGCGGTAATCTTTGCATTAAAGATTTGGAGGCATTATCTTTATGGAGAAAGGTGTGACATTTATACTGATCATAAAAGTTTAAAGTATATTTTCACAAAAAAGGATCTGAATATGCATCAAAGAATATGATTGGAGATGATTAAGGATTATGACTACTCAATCCATTACCACCCTGGGAAAGCAAACAAGGTGGCAGATGCATTAAGTCAACAAGACCATGCCAGTTTATCCATGATGAGGATCACAAAAGATCCAATATTTATGGATTTACAAAGGATGGATCTTGGAATTATAATGGAAGGGGAAAAATCTTATCTTTCTGAAATGAATGTTCAACCATCTATACATGTGAAGATTAAAGAGGCACAGAAATAAGATGTCAAGTTACAAAAGAAGGTGAGAAATGTTCCTGAATTCAACCTTGATTGTGATGGGATAATAAAGTTCAGGAATCGGTTTTGTGTTCCTCCGATCCCGGAATTAAAGAAGGATCTGCTGGATGAGGCTCATAGTTCTTCGTTCTCTATTCATCTTGGAAGCACGAAGATGTATAGGGACCTGAAAGAGTACTTCTGGTGGGATGGCATGAAAAGAGATATTGTTGAATATGTCTCTCGATGCTTGGTTTGTCAGCAAGTTAAAGCAGAGAGACAGAAGTCTATGGGGATGTTACAACCATTACCCATACCCGAATGGAAATGGGAAAACATCACTATGGACTTTGTCACATGACATCCTAAAACATCGAAAGGCAATAATGCTATCTGGGTTATAGTTGATCGTCTTACCAAGTCTGCACACTTCATTGCTATTAGAGAGGATTTCTCTCTAGATCAGCTTGCCAGGATATATGTGAAGGAAGTGGTAAGATTGTATGGAGTACCACTTTCTATTATATCTGATCGGGATCCGAGGTTTACCTCAAAGTTTTGGCGAAGTCTTCAGCATACTCTGGATACAGAGTTGAGTTTCAGCACTGCTTATCATCCTCAGACAGAGGGTCAGTCTGAGAGAACAATTCAAACTGTAGAAGATATGTTGAGAGCTTGCTCTATGGATTTCAAAGGTGGTTGGGATCAACACCTACCTTTGGTGGAATTTTGTTATAACAATAGATTTCACTCCAGTATTCAGATGGCTCCTTATGAATCTCTCTATGGAAATAAATGCAGGACTCCAACTTGTTGGGATGAAGTTGGAGAAAGAAAGCTATTAGGACCTGATCTTGTTGATGAAATGGCAGAAAAGGTCAGATCTATTCAACAACACATAAGAGCAGCTCAGAGTCGACAGAAAAGTTATGCCGACAACCGAAGAAAAGACCTAGTGTTTGAAGTGGGTGATAAAGTGTTCTTACGAATATCTCCCTGGAATAGAGTCATGAGATTTGGAAAGAAGGGGAAGTTGAGCCCTATATATATCGGTCCTTTTGAAATACTGGATCGTGTTGGGAAGGTAGCTTACCGATTGGCGCTTCCACTGAATATCTCTCAAGTTCACGATGTGTTCCATGTATCTCTCCTGAGAAAGTACATACCTGATCCTTCACATGTACTTAGCTCAGAAGTTGTACCACTGGAGCAAGATCTTTCTTATGAAGAACAACCGATAGAGATTCTGGATCGTAGTGAAAAAGTCCTACGAAACAAGAAAACTCGCTTGGTGAAAGTTTTATGTAGGAACCACCAATTAGAAGAAGCTACATGGGAGCTTGAGGATATGATGAGGTAGAGGTATCCTCATCAGTTTGTTACAAAGTGACGAATTTCAAGGGCGAAATTCCTTTTAAGGGGGGTAGAATGTAACACCTGAGACTTTTATGTGAAATATTTTGTTTTTATGTTATATAAATCATCAAAGGAATCTTTCACTACACACAACACTAGCTTGGCTTGCTTTACACTCAACCGCGGCCTTCCTCAATAGCTTGCATCGTACGCAATACCGAGTTTCACTAAACAATGATATGCTATTAAAATATTATTAAAACTAGGCGTTATGAATAGTAATAACCACTTTTTTAAATTTTATAAATTTTATTTTTCAAAATGGACTTAATTTTTGGATTTGGAATATCGAAATTAGCCCAGGGTGAAATTTTGGTATTTTTCTGAAAACTTTCAATTTTTGATGAATAGTGAAACCACTAAGTGGTAGTTAAAAAACTGAATTTTTCATAAAACTTAATTTTACCACTTTTGTAAGTGGAATTTCGAAAATCCGAGAGACACGGTTGATGTCAGTAAGTAAAATGTGGTTCAATGAGATGAAAATAATTTTTTGGTGAATATTAACTTTTACTTTTTTTACCACGGTTAAAAGTAAATAGGATAATTAAGGGTAAAAATGATATTATTATTACCCTAACACATGCCCTAATTCTATTGGACAAGTGTAATTCGACCAAAAACAACCTTAGGAATACAATATGACCATTTAGGCCCACTTGGATTAGATTAGGACATTTATTATTAATTTATTTAAATAAGGGCTAAAATAGTTAAAATCAAAGTTTAATAAGTAAATAATTTTTAATATGGGGTTATACATAAGATAAGTTAGACTATGAATATTAATTAGAAAGATAAAAATATTTCCTACATAATGATATTTTATTTGTAATTTTTAGACATTAAATAATTTAATTTATTTATGACACAATGATGATGCAGTAATTATTTTATTAATGAAATATCAAAATAATTGATGTTATAAATACACAAATAAGTGTAATTTGAGACTTTTTATGAATTAAACTAATTTTCTAGGTTAATATTACATTTTATTATTGATTTAAGTAACTTGGTTCGAACTAATAATTCTGGTATGATTTTCACAAAAATCAATTACTAAATACTGTCAAAATTGACATAAAATAGTTTTTAAAACAAATATTATATTATTAATTGTTATTTTATTCCTAAAAATCTAAGGTTCGGCCAAATGACTTATATAATGTTATATATATTAATAATAAACAACTTGGGGTTCTTTTGGCTTGATATAGTATGTTTATTAACCTTATAGTGTAAGAAAACAAGAAGACACGGTAAAAGTTAAATTATCTAACTTAAAGTTAAATCTAAATGATAAGGTGTAAATTGATATCTAAACTTGTGTAAATTCTATTTTATGAGAGGATTTATACCCCTACCCACCTTATATTCGAAATATATCAATTTGGAGCTATGAAAAACCGAATTTGACTTTATAATAAAATAATATTTTTAATTATTCCAAAGGTGCCCCTCTCCTCCCTTATAAAAGGGCACCTCCTCCCCCTCTTCCTCACACCACTTTGAGCCTTCAAGCTCGGCCAACCCCTGACAATTTCTCCTCTCCACTTCCCTAGAAACATCCTAGAGGTTCTTTTCTTCTTCAAAGACCTATTTTAGTGCCCTAAAATGAGGTCTCAAAAAAGCACTTCAAAGAAGAGGTAATGTTTGTTACCGATTCTTTCATCTTTATTTCTTCTTTCACTTCTTCTTCTTTAGTTGTTTCATTATGAAGTAATAACATCAGTATCACTCATATACTGATATGTTATTTTAATTATGAAACAACCCTATTTCACCATCTATCCATCCTACGGAAAAAGAAATCACCGTGCTTGCGTACGTACGGAATATCGTCTCCACGCCGTGGTGTAATCTATTTTCAACCACCACCTTACTTTGATGGGTATAATGGTGTAAATAATAAATATATATGACTATTATAAATTGATATTGATTCTGAAATAGTATACATACACTCCAATACAATTCCACAATCATAGGTGAAGTGCACTGTGTTGCATTTGTTGTCAATGAGGTATGTTGTTATCAAGGAATGAATGGATGGATGTCAAGGAGTTTCAATATGTGAATGACAAAGGATGTGATGGTGTTGGTGAGGAAAGGGGAATGGCCATGATACTAAGATGCATGTCACTTAGGAGATTCACTAAGTGACATAGGATGTTGTGGTTGAAACATTCTCTATGGATATCAGACGATTGTAGAGCTATTCTTAATGTTTCAATACTTGTATCACGGTGATACTAAGTTACACCACTTGAAGAATTGATGATGATGGAGCATCATCATTAAATCAGATGATTGTTGAGTTGTTCTTATAGTTCCAAGAACTTGTATCAACTAGATACAATGTCACAACAATGTTTCAAGACCATGCATTGTATTAAAAATGCATGAGGAGATGAAGTGATCCATCCACAATCACTAGGTGGATGAAGTGGTGCTAATTAATTCCATGCACTATCACTTAGTGCATGTGAATTTTGAAGAAGATCCAACTTGATCTCTGATTGGATCAATGAAGAACATTTAAGATTATGTGATTCAGGATCTTCGGTTGAAGGAAGAAACCTTTGTGAAGTCCCTCCTAAGTGAAGAATACAAATTGATGAGAAGATGGAGGAATTCTTTTGAAGAGGAAGAAGAATAGAGGAGGAGAATGGCCTAGAAGATGTCTTGAATGGCAAATGGCATTTACACTTGGTCACTTTGTTTTTTAACAAAGTACTTAGTGTTTAAGGGAAAAAAATTTGGCCACTAAGGTAGGCCAGCCGAGGGTCATCACCCAAGGCTCTTGTGGGACTCAAGGTCACCACGCCCATGGGGAACCCTCAGGCTAGGGCGCTTACATTGAGGCAGAGCGTGCGCATACCCGGAGGACACACAGCATGAGCACCAGAGCATGCGCGCTTCGGGAGGAACATGCATAGTTGGCGCTATTGGCGCACCCAAGTGGCAGGGGTGGGCGCAAGAGCGCACCCGCAGAGGCACTGCACCGTGCAGGGAGAAGAGTAGTTATTGAACTGAGGGCCGCAGCGCTTTGTTGTTGAACCGCGGAAAAACTGGCCGCGGCTTCGATGTGGGATGCGGAATTTTTCCGTGGAGCGAATCCCAGCCGCATGATTGATTGTGCGTGCGATCCGAGCCGCTCATCTAATCGCACCATTCGCGATCTGATCCAGGCCGTCTGAGGTTATTTGATCGCCTGATCTGACGGCTCCCCGTCCGTCTTCAACCTTGAGCTCGCCCGAATGCCACCCGTAGCCTCCGTTCGAACCAGAGGCCTCCTGATGACAAAATTCGAGCTCTCGGCCACCTTTGAAGGAGCGGAAGGTTCCATTGTGCTCGTCTGTCCATGAGGAACCCATTAATGCAATAAAATTTGCATGCACACGATGGATGGGAGATTTCGAGATTCAGCCGAGGCAAAATATAATGTCGAGGCCACGTGGAGAGCATGCTTTGCATGCATGAGCCTAAACAGAGGCATGCACGCGTTCAAAAATGCATAAACGTGTAGAAGGCAAAGAAAAGGAAACCCGCGGTGAAACAGAGGATAAAAATCAAGATTTGGAAAGATTTTTATAGATCCAAAAATCTCGGGAATTTGAGTTATATCTCCACGGATGACAAAGGCATCTCTCAACCTATATAAAGAGAGGTCGAGGCTCTCAAAAATTTGCTAAAACATTGTTGAAAATCTGTTGTCCCGTGAGCGCATCTCTCTGCCTCGCGAAGGTTTGAAGCCCTGAGCAAGTATCTTGTGCGGCTGAAGTTCCTTGCGCGCAACCTCTTTGCGCGACAAGAAGAGAGGGTTGGGCAGTGCAAACTTGTGCGCCGCCTCTGTGCACCGCTGCCCCCTGTGCGGTTTTCACTTGCGCGCCCGCGGTGCTTTGCACCCGTGGCTTGCGCGGCCCTTGTGCTTTGCACTTGCGCGCCACGGATGAAGCCTTGTGCACTTGCGCGCCTTGTCCCTTGTGACTTGCGCGACCCACGGCCAGTGGCACTTGCGTGGCTTGTGAAGAGAAGAAGAGGGCCGCACCCCTTGCGCACCTCCTTTGAAGGCAGTGGTTCGGGCAAGTTGAGAACTCACTTGGACAGTGAGTAAAAGAAGGCCGAGACCACGCCCTTGTGTGTGCCAAATTGAAGAACACACTTTGTGTGTGCATTTGAAGAAGAAGGTCGTAGCCCTTATGTGGGTGCACACATTGAAGAACAAATTAAAGAACACTTTGTGTGTGTGCAAGAAGAAGTGAAAGGCCAAGCTTATGTGTGTGCAAAACGTGGAACAAATTGTGTGTGCAAAACAAGCGATGGGAGAACCTTAGTGTGTGCTAAGTGGTGTGTACACACTAAGAAGGAGAAGAATGAGAATACTCACACTAAAGTAGAACACACATTTATGTGTGTAAACAAATTGTACAAAGTGTGTGAAGTTCAAAGAAGGTGTGTGCTTAAATATACTACACCCTTTGTGGGTTTATTTCACCAAGAGGAGAAGAAGGGAAGTGCATGCTTGCATGCATGCACATGCACACGCAAACAAGTTTGAATCTGCTTGTTTGCATCTGAGTTGTCCAAGACCAGGAGTTCTTGAAGATTTGCGATGCCATGCATTCAGTGCATGATGTTGATGTGAAGTGAGACTGAAGCCAGACTGAAGTTAAAGACATCAGCTGCTTGAGTTTTCAGTAATTGACAAGAGCCTAATTAACAAAAGTGATCAGAAGTTGTGAGCAAGACCAATAGACCTTATCAGAGGCTATTGAAGATTCTTGAAGAGAGAAGATAGGTTATCCTATGAGAAAGGAGATAAATCCGGAGCAAGACGAGAAGACCTGATCAACTCATGTGATCAGAGGTACAGAGCAAGGCCAGCAGTCTTTATCCCAGACTGCTAAAGATACTTGAAGAAGCTTAAAGTGAAGAAGAGCTACTCGTGTGACTCGAGGTGCCGGGAGAAGCCCCCTGTGAGACTCAGGGTGGAAGAAGTCTTCAGTGGGATTCTGGAGCAGGCCAGTGGGACTCTAGTAACACAGTGGGATGCAGTATAAAGACCCTCCTGTGGGACTCAGGAGAGATACAGTGGGATGATGTATCGACCATTGTAATACTAACAGATTATAATGGGAGAAACCATGTTGGGGCGTATAACCAACATGGCAAGGACGTAGGGCTTTGGTGCCGAACCTTGTAAATCCTTGTGTCCTGTGCCTTTACATTTACTGCACTACTCGAGGAAAGGCTGAGAGATACAAGAAGAGTGGATCGAGGCCTTGACAAGCCATAGAGGTTTAATTGATAAAGAATCAATTAGTAAAAAGTTTTAAAGGATCACTGATTCACCCCCTCCCCCTCTCAGTGATCACACTGATCTGGGCACTTCAATTGGTATAAGAGCGAGGTTACCTCTAAAAGATCCAAGAGAGTCTATATGGAGTGCAGATTTGAGGAAATGAAACAACAGCCTCAAATGGAGATATCTGCCAAGAATCTGAAAAACAGAATGAAGAAACAGGCCAAGAAGATGAAGAAAGCCTGTCCTAGCTGTGATGAAGTTGGAACAATGAAATATCTTCAAAGTGCAATCGAATATCTTCATAAGACAGTCCCCAAGGAAGTGGCAATGTGTATAGCTACAGGAATCCTTGATCTTCAAGAAGAAAAATGACAGCTAGAAGAAGAATCCAATACAATGGAAGATCAGTTGGTTAAATGGGTTGGCATAACCAACACTCTCAGAAATCTGGTGAAGGCTAAAGATGAAACTATTTCCCTTTGTAATGAAAGATTTGAAGACACTGATGAAGAATTGCAAAGAAGCTTTTCTGAGAAAGAAATATTTATGATAATGATCAAAGAAGTTTCCCATGCACTGGAGAAGTTGCACAAAGTGTCAATGAATGTCAGAGATGCTCAACTCGAAGACAAAGTCAAAATGGTGAAGGAGCTTGACAATTCATTGCTAGAATTGAAGAAGGTGCATGAAGACCAGTTAGAACAGCTGAAAGAAAATTGGGAAGGAAGGCTAAGAACTGTTGAGGATGAGAAGAAATCCCTTAACATGAAATGCATAGAACTAGAGGTGATATTGAAAAATCTACAATCACCCAAAGTTGAATCCTCCCAGCCAGCTGAAAGTAGAAATGTTGCTACACAAGTGTGCTTTGAGAAGAATGATTCTAAAAGAAAGACATCCTCTAATGAAAGGGCAACATCTTCTAAAAAGAAGGTACCATCCATACCATCTTGTACTCATGCTTCTAAAAGTGTTTCTACTAAAAGTGCAGGATGGAAGAATGAATCCAAACAAGTATGGATGAAGACAGTGAAGAAAGAATGCTCTCCTCAAACAACATAGCAAGTCAAGAAAAGTACCCAACAATCAGAAGGACTAAAGAGGTCAAGATTTGTGGGTCAGTGTTGGTGTTGTAATAACTATGGGCACTGTGCAAAGGATTGTTGGTACAATCCACTAAATGTCAAAGCACAAAGGAAGCCCATGCCAAGGGGGAGCAAGCCAGAAGAAAAGAAGCAGCATCCACAGGTCTAGAGACATCTGTTTATTGCATATAGATTTGGATTACTTGACAATATCTTGGATGATATCAAAAGTGGTCAAAAAGATACATGTCAATCTACAACTATATCCAGAGCTAAAAAGAAGAAAAGATCACAGAACCTGGATCAGAAAGAATCCTTGGGAAGCAAGCATAAGAAAGTGGAAGATGCTCCCAAGAAGATTTTGAAAAAGAAAAGAAGTCCTTGGAGTCTAAATCCAAGAAGGGTGATTCATCCAGAAGGACCACCAAGAAAACATGCTTCTACTGTGGAAAGAAAGGACACACCATGGATCTTTGTGAACAAGCCATGGAATTGAATAGAAGCAGACTGGACTCAAACAGACAATCAATCCAGAAGAAGCAGAAGGGATTGATTGAAAACAAGTTTCCTAAGAAAGGTAGCTTGACAGCATCAAAAGAACCATGTGGAACTTCCAGAACTGAGGCCACACTTCCAAACGATTTGTTATTCATATGGCCGAATCAGTTGCAACTTGCCAGATAACTGCAAAGAGCTGAAGATGAAGCACTGGCAATTGCTAAGGAAAAAAGGAAACAAAAGATTTCACATGAAGATGTGTTGAGATCCACACCAGCACAATCATCATTGAAGATCAGATGTGCAAGTGTGAAGAATGGTGAAAATGGGGCATCTCGGTTGAGAGAATCTTCTCAACCTTGTTGTTCACATTGATGAACCAAGGAGGTTCCATCTTATTCCCTAATCACTTGTATTTACATGTTCTAACACTGCAGAGAATTGAAGATGATGATCATTCTCAACTGGAGGATGGTTTGGAAGGGATGGAGTGCACCCCTTGAGGGGGAGCCAATCTGGAGAAGATGAGATTTTGTGATTTAATATCATCTTGAGAAAAGTGAAGGTGTTCCAATCATACTTTCATCCCTTGTTTCTTAATTGTATTCATCATGTCAATTAAGGGGTAGTATTGATTGAAGTCAAATGGATGAAAGGGGGAGCTTTATCTTTGCACTGAACTTTCTAATGAGTTTTGTAAAGTATGTGCAGGATTTAGCAATTTATTGTTATATCTGAAAATTTTCAAACCACTTGAAGCATGATCTCACATGTAGAGTGAATTTTGGACAGCATTGAGTTCCTTGGTTACATCACTCTTGTTTTCTACACCGGGTTAGCCCATGTAGACTTAGAGTTGATCTAGTAAAGGTTCTTTGCTAAAGAGAACATGTGACATCATCCCTCTCTTAGTGATTTTGAAGAAAATGATTTTCTAAGGGAGGAAGAGATTTTTGAAAGTAAACCACACCACATCTTTGCATTTGATTTCCAATAAGGGGGAGAAAAGATTGGCACACATATTGACCCATTCATATGTGCTCTAGTGTATTGCCAACAAATACAAAGGGGGAGATTGAAGTGCACTGTGTTGCATTTGTTGTCAATGAGGTATGTTGTTGTCAAGGAATGAATGGATGGATGTCAAGGAGTTTAAATATGTGAATGACAAAGGATGTGATGGTGTTGGTGAGGAAAGGAGAATGTCCATGGTACTAAGATGCATGTCACTTAGGAGATTCACTAAGTGACATAGGATGTTGTGGTTGAAACATTCTCTATGGATATCAGACGATTTTAGAGCTGTTCTTAATGTTTCAATACTTGTATCATGGTGATACTAAGTTACACCACTTGAAGAATTGGTGATGATGGAGCATCATCATTAAATCAGATGATTGTTGAGCTGTTCTTAAAGTTCCAAGAACTTGTATTAACTAGATACAATGTCACAACAATGTTTGAAGACCATGCATTGTATTGACAATGCATGAGGAGATGAAGTGATCCATCCACAATCACTAGGTGGATGAAGTGGTTCTAATTAAGTCCATGCACTATCACTTAGTGCATGTGAATTTTGAAGAAGATCCAACTTGATCTCTGATTGGATCAATGAAGAACATTGAAGATTATGTGACTCAAGAGCTTCGGTTGAAGGAAGAAACCTTTGTGAAGTCCCTCCTAAGTGAAGAATACAAATTGATGAGAAGATGGAGTAATTCTTTTGAAGAGGAAGAAGAATAGAGGAGGAGAATGGCCTAGAAGATGGCTTGAATGGAAAATGGCATTTACACTTGGTCACTTTGTTTTTTAACAAAGTACTTAGTGTTTAAGGGAAAAAAAATTTGGCCACTAAGGTAGGCCAGCCGAGGGTCATCACCCAAGGCTCTTGTGGGACTCAAGGTCACCACGCCCATGGGGAACCCTCAGGCTAGAGCGCTTACATTGAGGCAGAGCGGGCGCACACCCGGAGGACACACAGCATGAGCGCTAGAGCACGCACGCTTCGGGAGGAACGTGCATAGTTGGCGCCAGTGGCGCACCCAAGTGGCAGGGGTGGGCGCAAGAGCACACCCGCAGAGGCACTGCACCGTGCAGGGAGAAGAGTAGTTATTGAACTGAGGGCCGCATCGCTTGGTTGTTGAACCGCGGAAAAACCGGCCGCGGCTTCGATGTGGGATGCGGAATTTTTCCGCGGAGCGAATCCCAGCCGCATGATTGATCGCACGTGCGATTCGAGCCGCTCATCTAATCGTGCCATTCGTGATCTGATCCAGGTCGTCCGAGGTTATTTGATCACCTGATCTGACGGCTCCTCGTCTGTCTTCAACCTTTAGCTCGCCCGAATGCCACCCACAGCCTCCGTTCGAACCAGAGGCCTCCCGATGACAAAATTCGAGCTCTCGGCCACCTTTGAAGGAGAGGAAGGTTCCATTGTGCTCGTCTGTCCATGAGGAACCCATTAATGCAATAAACTATGCATGCACACGATGGATGGGAGATTTCGAGATTCGGCCGAGGAAAAATATAATGCCGAGGCCACGTGGAGAGCATGCTTTGCATGCATGAGCCTAAACAGAGGCATGCACGCGTTCAAAAACGCATAAACATGTAGAAGGCAAAGAAAAGGAATCCCACAGTGAAACAGAGGATAAAAATCAAGATTTGGAAAGATTTTTATAGATCCAAAAATCTCAGGAATTTGAGTTATATCTCCACGGATGACAAAGGAATCTCTCAACCTATATAAAGAGAGGCCGAGGCTCTCAAAAAGTTTGGTAAAACATTGTTGAAAATCTGTTGTCCCGTGAGCGCATCTCTCTACCTCGCGAAGGTTTGAAGCCCTGAGCAAGTATCTTGCGCGGCTGAAGTTCCTTGCGTGCAACCTCTTTGCATGACAAGAAGAGAGGGTTGGGCAGCGCGAACTTGTGCACCGCCTCTGTGCACCGCTGCCCCCTTCGCGGTTTGCACTTGTGCGCCCGCGGTGCTTTGCACCCGTGGCTTACACGGCCCTTGTGCTTTGCACTTGCGTGCCCATTGCTGAAGCCTTGTTCACTTGCGCGCCTTGTCCCTTGTGACTTGCGCGACCCACAGCCAGTGGCACTTGCGCGGCTATGAAGAGAAGAAGAGGGCCGCACCCCTTGCGCACCTCCTTTGAAGTTAGTGGTTCGGGCAAGTTGAGAACTCACTTGGATAGTGAGTAAAAGAAGGTCGAGACCACGCCCTTGTGTGTGCCAAATTGAAGAACACACTTTGTGTGTGCATTTGAAAAAGAAGGTCGTAGCCCATATGTGGGTGCACACCTTGAAGAAAAAATTAAAGAACACTTTATGTGTGTGCAAGAAGAAGTGAAAGGCCAAGCTTATGTGTGTGCAAAACGTGGAACAAATTGTGTGTTCAAAACAAGCGAAGGGCGAACCTTAGTGTGTGCTAAGTGGTGTGTACACACTAAGAAGGAGAAGAAGGAGAATACTCACACTAAAGTAGAACACACATTTATGTGTGTAAACAAATTATACAAAGTGTGTGAAGTTCAAAGAAGGTGTGTGCTTAAATATACTACACCCTTTGTGGGTTTATTGCACCAAGAGGAGAAGAAGGGAAGTGCATGCTTGCATGCATGCACATGCACACGCAAACAAGTTTGAATCTGCTTGTTTGCATCTGAGTTGTCCAAGACCAGGAGTTCTTGAAGATTTGTGATGCCATGCATTCAGTGCATGAAGTTGATGTGAAGTGAGACTGAAGCCAGACTGAAGTTAAAGACATTAGCTGCCTGAGTTTTCAGTAATTGAGAAGAGCCTGATTAACAAAAGTGATCAGAAGTTGTGAGCAAGACCAATAGACCTTATCAGAGGCTGTTGAAGATTCTTCAAGAGAGAAGCCAGGTTATCCTAAGAGAAAGGAGATAAATCCTGAGCAAGACGAGAAGACCTGATCAACTCATGTGATCAGAGGTACAGAGCAAGGCCAGCAGTCTTTATCCCAGACTGCTGAAGATACTTGAAGAAGCATAAAGTGAAGAAGAGCTACTCGTGTGACTCGAGGAGCCAGGAGAATCCCCATGTGAGACTCAGGGCGGAAGAAGTCTTCAGTGGGACTCTGGAGCAGGCCAGTGGGACTCTGGTAACACTATGGGACGCAGTATAAAGACCCTCCTGTGGGACTCAGGAGAGATACAGTGGGATGCTGTATCGACCATTGTAATACTAACAGATTATAACGGGAGAAACCATGTTGGGGCGTATAACCAACATGGCAAGGACGTAGGCCTTTGGTGCCGAACCTTGTAAATCCTTGTGTCCTGTGCCTTTACATTTACTGCACTACTCGAGGAAAGGCTGAGAGATACAAGAAGAGTGGATCGAGGCCTTAAAAATCCATAGAGGTTTAATTGATAAAGAATAAATTAGTAAAAAGTTTTAAAGGATCACTGATTCACCCCCTCCCCCTCTTAGTGATCACACTGATCTGGGCACTTCAATTGGTATCAGAGCGAGGTTACCTCTAAAAGATCCAAGAGAGTCTATATGGAGTACAGATTTGAGGAAATGAAACAACAGCCTCAAATGGAGATATCTGCCAAGACTCTGAAAAACAGATTGAAGAAACAGGCCAAGAAGATGAAGAAAGCATGTCCTAGCTGTGATGAAGTTGGAACAATGAAAGATCTTCAAAGTGCAATCGAATATCTTCAGAAGACAGTCCCCAAGGAAGTGGCAATGTGTATAGCTAAAGGAATCCTTGATCTTCAAGAAGAAAAATTACAGCTAGAAGAAGAAGCCAATACAATGGAAGATCAGTTGGCTAAACGGGTTGGCATAACCAACACTCTCAGAAAGCTGGTGAAGGCTAAAGATGAAACCATTTCCCTTTGCAATGAAAGATTTGAAGACACTGATGAAGAATTGCAAAGAAGATTTTCTGAGAAAGAAATATTTATGATAATGATCAAAGAAGTTTTCCATGCACTGGAGAAGTTGCACAAAGTGTCAATGAATGTCAGAGATGCTCAACTCGAAGACAAAGTGAAAATGGTGAAGGAGCTTGACAATTCATTGCTAGAATTGAAGAAGGTGCATGAAGACCAGTTAGAATAGCTGAAAGAAAATTGGGAAGGAAGGCTAAGAACTGTTGAGGATGAGAAGAACTCCCTTAACATGAAATGCATAGAACTAGAGGTGATATTGAAAAATCTACAATCACCCAAAGCCGAATCCTCCCAGTCAGCTGAAAGTAGAAATGTTGCTACACAAGTGTGCTTTGAGAAGGATGATTCTAAAAGAAAGACATCCTCTAATGAAAGGGCAACATCTTCTAAAAAGAAGGTACCATCCATACCATCTTGTACTCATGCTTCTAAAAGTGTTTCTACTAAAAGTGCAGGATGGAAGAATGAATCCAAACAAGTATGGATGAAGACAATGAAGAAAGAATGCTCTCCTGAAACAACACAGCAAGTCAAGAAAAGTACCCAACAATCAGAAGGACTGAAGAGGTCAAGATTTGTGGGTCAGTGTTGGTGTTGTAATAAGTATGGGCACTGTGCAAAGGATTGTTGGTACAATCCACTGAATGTCAAAGCACAAAGGAAGCCCATGCCAAGGGGGAGCAATCCAGAAGAAAAGAAGCAGCATCCACAGGTCTAGAGACATCTGTTTACTGCATATAGATTTGGATTACTTAACAATATCTGGGATGATAGCAAAAGTGGTCAAAAAGATACATGTCAATCTCCAACTGTATCCAGAGCTAAAAAGAAGAAAAGATCACAGAACCTGGATCAGAAAGAATCCTTGGGAATCAAGCATAAGAAAGTGGAAGATGCTCCCAAGAAGATTTTGAAAAAGGAAAAGAAGTCCTTGGAGTCTAAATCCAAGAAGGGTGATGCATCCAGAAGGACCACCAAGAAAACATGCTTCTACTGTGGAAAGAAAGGACACCCCATGGATCTTTGTGAACAATCCATGGAATTGAATAGAAGCAGACTGGACTCAAAAAGACAATCAATCCAGAAGAAGTAGAAGGGATTGATTGAAAACAAGTTGCCTAAGAAAGGTATCTTGACAGCATCAAAAGAACCATGTGGAACTTCCAGAACTGAGGCCACACTTCCAAACGATTTGTTAGTCATATGGCCTAATCAGTTGTAACTTGCCAGAGAACTGCAAAGAGCTGAAGATGAATCACTGGCAATTGATAAGGCAAAAAGTAAACAAAAGATTTCACATGAAGATGTGTTGAGATCCACACCAGCACAATCATCATTAAAGATCAGATGTGCAAGTGTGAAGAATGGTGAAAATGGGGCATCTCGGTTGAGAGAATCTTCTCAACCTTGTTGTTAACATTGATGAACCAAGGAGGTTCCATCTTATTCCCTAATCACTTGTATTTACATGTGCTAACACTGCAGGGAATTGAAGATGATGATCATTCTCAGCTGGAGGATGGTTTGGAAGGAATGGAGTGCACCCCTTGAGGGGGAGCCAATCTGGAGAAGATGAGATTTTGGGATTTAATATCATCTTGAGAAAAGTGAAGGTGTTCCAATCAAACTTTCATCCCTTTTTTCTTAATTGTATTCATCATGTCAATTAAGGGGGAGTATTGATTGAAGGCAAATGGATGAAAGGGGGAGCTTTATCTTTGCACTGAACTTTATAATGAGTTTTGTGAAGTATGTGCAGGATTTAGCAATTTATTGTTATATCTGAAAAATTTCAAACCCCTTGAAGCATGATCTCACATGTAGAGTGAATTTTGGACAGCATTGAGTTCCTTGGTTACATCACTCTTGTTTTCTACACCGGGTTAGCCCACGTAGACTTAGAGTTGATCTACTAAAGGTTCTTTGCTAAAGAGAACATGTGACATCATCCCTCTCTTAGTGATTTTGAAGAAAATGCTTTTCTAAGGGAGGAAGAGATTTTTGAAAGTAAACCACACCACATCTTTGCATTTGATTGCCAATAAGGGGGAGAAAAGATTGGCACACATATTGACCCATTCATATGTGCTCTAGTGTATTTCCAACAAATACAAAGGGGGAGATTGAAGTGCATTGTGTTGCATTTGTTGTCAATGAGGTATGTTGTTGTCAAGGAATGAATGGATGGATGTCAAGGAGTTTCAATATGTGAATGAAAAAGGATGTGATGGTGTTGGTGAGGAAAGGAGAATGGCCATGGTACTAAGATGCATGTCACTTAGGAGATTCACTAAGTGACATAGGATGTTGTGGTTGAAACATTCTCTATGGATATCAGACAATTGTAGAGCTGTTCTTAATGTTTCAATACTTGTATCACGGTGATACTAGGTTACACCACTTGAATAATTGATGATGATGGAGCATCATCATTAAATCAGACGATTGTTGAGCTGTTCTTAAAGTTCCAAGAACTTGTATCAACTGGATACAATGTCACAACAATGTTTGAAGACCATGCATTGTATTGACAATGCATGAGGATATGAAGTGATCCATCCACAATCACTAGGTGGATGAAGTGGTGCTAATTAAGTCCATGCACTATCACTTAGTGCATGTGAATTTTGAAGAAGATCCAACTTGATCTCTGATTGGATCAATGAAGAACATTGAAGATTATGTGACTCAGGAGCTTCGGTTGAAGGAAGAAACCTTTGTGAAGTCCCTCCTAAGTGAAGAATACAAATTGATGAGAAGATGGAGGTATTATTTTGAATAGGAAGAAGAATAGAGGAGGAGAATGGCCTAGAAGATGGCTTGAATGGAAAATGGCATTTACACTTGGTCACTTTGTTTTTTAACAAAGTACTTAGTGTTTAAGGGAAAAAAAATTTTGGCCACTAAGGTAGGCCAGCCGAGGGTCATCACCCAAGGCTCTTGTGGGACTCAAGGTCACCACGCCCATGGGGAACCCTCAGGCTAGGGCGCTTACATTGAGGCAGAGCGCGTGCACAGCCGGAGGACACACAGCATGAGCGCCAGAGCACGCACGCTTCGGGAGGAACGTGCATAGTTGGCGCCAGTGGCGCGCCCAAGTGGCAGGGGTGGGCGCAAGAGCGCACCCGCAGAGGCACTGCACCGTGCAGGGAGAAGAGTAGTTATTGAACTGAGGGCCGCAGTGCTTGGTTGTTGAACCGCGGAAAAACCGGCCGCGGCTTCGATGTGGGATGCGGAATTTTTCCGCGGAGCGAATACCAGCTGCATGATTGATCGTGCGTGTGATCTGAGCCGCTCATCTAATCGCGCCATTCTTGATCTGATCCAGGCCGTCCGAGGTTATTTGATCGCTTGATCCGACGGCTCCCCATCCGTCTTCAACCTTGAGCTCGCCTGAATGCCACCCACAGCCTCCGTTCGAACCAGAGGCCTCCCGATGAAAAAATTCGAGCTCCCAGCCACCTTTGAAGGAGCGGAAGGTTCCATTGTGCTCGTCTATCCATGAGGAACCCATTAATGCAATAAACTATGCATGCACACGATGGATGGGAGATTTCGAGATTCGGCCGAGGAAAAATATAATTCTGAGGCCACGTGTAGAGCATGCTTTGCATGCATGAGCCTAAACAGAGGCATGCACGCGTTCAAAAACGCATAAACATGTAGAAGGCAAAGAAAAAGAAACCCACGGTGAAACAGAGGATAAAAATCAAGATTTGGAAAGATTTTTATAGATCAAAAAATCTCGGGAATTTGAGTTATATCTCCACGGATGACAAAGGCATCTCTCAACCTATATAAAGAGAGGCTGAGGCTCTCAAAAAGTTTGTTAAAACATTGTTGAAAATCTGTTGTCCCGTGAGCGCATCTCTCTGCCTCGTGAAGGTTTGAAGCCATGAGAAAGTATCTTGCGTGGCTGAATTTCCTTGCGCGCAACCTCTTTGCGCGACCAGAAGAGAGGGTTGGGCAGCGCGAACTTGCGCGCCACCTCTGTGCACCGCTGCCCCCTGCGTAGTTTGCACTTGCGCGCCCGCGGTGCTTTGCACCCGTGGCTTGCGCAGCCCTTGTGCTTTGCACTTGCGTGCCCACGGATGAAGCCATGTGCACTTGCGCACCTTGTCCCTTGTGACTTGCGCGACCCACAGCCAGTGGCACTTGCGCGGCTATGAAGAGAAGAAGAGGGCCGCACCCCTTGTGCACCTCCTTTGAAGGCAGTGGTTCGGGCAAGTTGAGAACTCACTTGGACAGTGAGTAAAAGAAGGCCGAGACCACGCCCTTGTGTGTGCCAAATTGAAGAACACACTTTGTGTGTGAATTTGAAGAAGAAGGCCGTAGCCCTTATGTGGGTGCACACATTGAAGAACAAATTAAAGAACACTTTGTGTGTGTGCAAGAAGAAGTGAAAGGCCAAGCTTATGTGTGTGCAAAACGTGGAACAAATTGTGTGTGCAAAACAAGCGAAGGAGGAACCTTAGTGTGTGCTAATTGGTGTGTACACACTAAGAAGGAGAAGAAGGAGAATACTCACACTAAAGTAGAACACACATTTATGTGTGTAAACAAATTGTACAAAGTGTGTGAAGTTCAAAGAAGGTGTGCGCTTAAATATACTACACCCTCTGTGGGTTTATTGCACCAAGAGGAGAATAAGGGAAGTTCATACTTGCATGCATGCACATGCACACGCAAACAAGTTTGAATCTTCTTTTTTGCATCTGATTTGTCCAAGACCAGGAGTTCTTCAGTGCATGAAGTTGATGTGAAGTGAGACTGAAGCCAGACTGAAGTTAAAGACATCAGCTGCCTGAGTTTTCAGTAATTGAGAAGAGCCTGATTAACAAAAGTGATCAGAAGTTGTGAGCAAGACCAATAGACCTTATCAGAGGCTGTTGAAGATTCTTGAAGAGAGAAGCCAGGTTATCCTAGGAGAAAGGAGATAAATCCTGAGCAAGACGAGAAGACCTGATCAACTCATGTGATCAGAGGTACAGAGCAAGGCCAGCATTCTTTATCCCAGACTGCTGAAGATACTTGAAGAAGATTAAAGTGAAGAAGAGCTACTTGTGTGACTCGAGGAGCCAGGAGAAGCCCCCTGTGAGACTCAGGGCAGAAGAAGTCTTCAGTGGGATCCTGGAGCAGGCAAGTGGGACTCTGGTAACACTGTGGGACGCAGTATAAAGACCCTCATGTGGGACTCAAGAGAGATACAGTGGGATGCTGTATCGACCATTGTAATACTAACAGATTATAATGGGAGAAACTATGTTGGGGCGTATAAGCAACATGGCAAGGATGTAGGCCTTTGGTGCCGAACCTTGTAAATCCTTGTGTCATGTGCCTTTACATTTACTGCACCACTCGAGGAAAGGCTGAGAGATACAAGAAGAGTGGATCGAGGCCTTAACAAGCCATAGAGTTTTAATTGATAAAGAATCAATTAGTAAAAAGTTTTAAAGGATCACTGATTCACCCCCTCCCCCTCTCAGTGATCACATTGATCTGGGCACTTCAATAGGAATGATATCATCACTCATGCGTACGTATGGAATACCGTCTCCACGATGTGATGCGAATCGTTCTACATGATCTTAATTTCATAATGATTATATAAATGAATTGAATGAATGAATATGATATATATTAGACTAATACCATTCCGGAAATTAGGTATCTATAACCTAAAGAGAAGAATAAGAATTTATTCGACAAAACACGCATAAGAACAAAAAGTAATAAACACCCGAATAACAAGTAGTAATGAAATATTACTAATAAGAAGCTAAGAATATGACCATATATGATATCATAACAATAAGTATGATTCTGGAATAAGTAAATAACATTATTTAAATCATTATACAGGAGGTTCGGACACTTACGAAGCAAAGCGGACCCAAGGTAAGGGAAATATCACAATCTCATTTTTATCTGAGATTGTTAATACTATGGAATTTACTGAGGTGTATTTTATCATCCACATCAATGTTTCCTAAATATATAATATTTATATCCTTATACAATAGTTTATATTCAATTTTCCCTTCAGTGAGTTTTTAGTAAAAGATATGAAAGGAATCTTTTGTCGTTTTTCGTAAGAGGTACTTTTTGACTTTTCCGAAAAAAGTACGAGAACAATGTTTTTTTAACTTATACGGCATGAATGGATTTTTATAACATTATTTCCAAGAAGCTTCCTTTACAAGTTTTCAAGTTTATTTTTAATCAACTTCTTTTAGTTTAGAATTGTATGACATGTTAAGAAAGGAAAATGTTTTTGAATTTGAAAGGATATTTTCCTCAAGAATGGAGTTCAAGTGTTTTATCAAAATTATTTTCCATCTAAGATAATATAGGGTTCTGTTTATATCCCTATTATTACATTGATTTGATTAGTTGTGATGGAATTATTTTTATGAATTCCTTTATCTTATATGAATTGTTTGATGATGTCACGATGTTTAAGATTCCCATTTTTATTACATGGTTTATGCAATGATGTATGATTTATGATTTTGTGGAACACATAAGAATGGTATCATTATGAGATGGGTGGGACCTATATCTCCCTCTAATTCATTGGGTAAAGATTTTATATCTCATGAGATAGACATGGCTGGAATGGTAGGTTATACCGGTTCAGTGAAACAGGACTGAAACGAGGAGTGAACTCGGTTCAGAAATGGACTTTGTCCACTAAGATAGTCTTGGCAATGAGTCTTGACTAATAATAAATGATTCTCTATGATTATGTGTGTATGCCACAAAGTTTCATGTTTTATGTTATGATTATTGGGATTCTATTTCACTACTATGATTTATCCCATGTTATGAAATTATGCTCTCTTTTGCAGGTTAGGATTTCCAAAAGTTATGTTCTTATGAATATGATGTGATTGATATTTCTTTTGTTTACCCTTACTGAGCATTTGAGCTCACCCTTTTGTATGTTTTCTTTCCCCAGGTCAGGAAGAAGGTTATTAAGTAAGATATTCCAAAAGGGACTATAGATATGATGAAATAAATGGGAGACAGTGTAGACGCTTTATGAACCAGTTGTTTATGTTTCCTAGTTTCTGAAGACACTATACCTATACGGTCCTTTCGTGGTTTTGTTATATGTTGTAATAAATATGCTTCAATTTTGAAGTATTAAAAATGTATGTAAAGTATGGGTCGTTATAGTGACAGAATTGTCCCTATGGTTCAAACTAAATTTTTCTAGTATTAATATCCTGAAATAACTAGACCATCCTTCAATACCAACTATAGTGACCCTATCCTTTTATACATATTATTACATTAATTTAAGTATTATTACCCACCAATAAAATCCAAGGATCATAAATTCTACTGTCTTTGGAAGATTAGATACATACTTAGAAAATGTGAAACTAAAATAAAACAATAATTTATTTATCTCCATTACAATATCCTAACTCCCTTTGAGCTCCTATAACTATATAGAATAACCTAGGGAATACATAGACAAAATGGATGAGCTAAAAATTTTAGTAAGGAAATAAACAAAGAAATAAAGCATAACATAAGGGTTAGAAGACATAACATGATAACACAAAAAGAAATAGATCATGAATAAACATAGGGAAGCAAAACATATTAAATAGGGGGTTATGTGATCATGGAAACATAGGAATGTGGAAGAAACATTTAACATGACATAAACATTGAGTCAAGGCTAGATTACAAGACTATATCACAAGGTGGACAAAGTCCGATAATGGATTAGGGTTACTCCCTAATCTCATATATGATGTATCATCATACTAAACATTACCAAATTAATTGAATCTCTATATGGTTGCACCCATCATAAAACTTTATGAATATTTATACTACATGAATAATAAAACATAAGGAATAAACATAAGTATTTCCCATGTAATGAAATGGGTATCATAATCATGTCATAAGGCATAATCAAATGGTGTTTCATAATGGTATCCATAAAAGAAGGGATTAAATAATTTATATACAATCATAAAATAAAAATAATAATAAATCATGAATAATTATTTCCAACTGAATTTAATACTTGAAAAATAGTTTTTTAGAAACATTAGAAATGATACACGTTAGTGTGGTTTAATGGAAAAATATTTAAGATTTTTTAAAGATGGAAAAGGGATAATTTTTTATATAAAACCATAAATAAACTAGAATTTTTTTCCTTGATATAATAGGTTATTTTATAAAAATAATGGTGACTTAAAAAATTTTATGGAGTGTACATGAAAATGGGTATGAAATGGGGAAGTTCCTTTTAAATTGGGATTGCTTATTAGGGAGAATTGTGAAGGGAACCTTTTTAAACATGTATTTCTCCATCAAAGAAGGATTAAATGATCTAGATACCTAATTTTAGAACATATAAAAATGATTTATAATAATTATAAAATAATAATGAAGAAATAAATTGGTGTAAATAAAGAGAAATCATAACACAATGGTAAATGTGGAGGTTCAGAGATATCTCTTACCCTATGTGTGAATGTGTTATGCACTTGTACTTAATGTCCTGTATAATCAAATTAGATTCACTAATAATTTAATTAAGGACCTATTAAAAATATATTTTATTTATTATAGTTTTTTAAGTTCATTTATAGTCATTTTGATGAGTTATAATTCTTAATTTCATTGTTCTAGAACCATACAGTTCAGGGTTTTATGGTCAATTCCCTTGAGTATAATTATGGGATTTCTTTTCAATTGGAAAAAAACTCCATAATTAGAAATAAAGGGTATTAATATAATTAAATAATATTAAACTATTCCATATATAATTTTTTTTTAATATAAGTATTATTAAAATGTTAAAATTCTAATGATAAACGTTTAGTTTATTTTAGTGATTTTTTTATCATCATGAACCAGTTTATTTTTATTATCGAATATTAGGTATATTTACTAGTTAAAAAACATAAAAAAGTTATAATATAAATTTAAAAATATATTTAAACCATTATATTAGTTTTATTTCCATCCTTGAAGGCAGTAATTTAAAACAAAAAACTGTTATCCATGAAAACGGTGAATCAACATTTCACATAAGATGTTTTCATTTTTAATATTAGAGGGGAAGAGAATAGATTTAATGATGGATATTCCATTAACAAAATAAAATTATATAATAAGTATGAATATATATTTATCATGTCACTTTGTAAAGTGGGTTAAATTATAAGGTATAAGAAATAAAAAATTTAAGAGGAAAGTGGAGGATTTTACCTCTTGAATATCATCTCCTTGAGAACCTCCATAAGGAACTTGGGTTTTTTATTCTGTTGAGACTAGAAGATCATGGAAATGGGTAAGAGGATTTTAAAGGTAATTGGGTATAATTTAGATCTGCAATAGGGGTTTGTATGTGTGAGAAGAGGAGGTGGTGAGGGGTGGTATTTATAGGGGGATAGGGGTGTTTTTCATTATTTTATTCATTTGTTTATTATTTTGGATCAAGACTATAAATTGTGTTGATTAATATGACTAAATGAAAGTAACTAGTTTAGAAGTGTTCGAAACAATGGGTGCTTACATCATCCATACATCATCCATGACTCAAAAATTAATGTATTTGTTAAATATCATAAATTATTGTATTTCACTATTCACCAAAAATTCATCCATTTTAGAAAATTCCCAAAAAATTCACCCTATCCATTTTTTAACAATTATATTTTAAAATTGAACTCCATTTTATGATAATAATTTTTTAAATATGATAAATTTAATTTTTAATTAAAATCATCATTTATTCAAAAAAAATATTGATTTTAATATTATAACTGATTCTATGACACATTGACAAATTAATTAAGGTCTCATAAAATTATCATATAATTATAATAAAACAAAATATTAATCTATGAATCTATTTTGTTAAAATAAATTTTTTTTAAAATCATTTTATAGATAATAAATTTCTAAATAATCATTTAAGTTTCAAAAAAATACCAACACTTAATTTATCATCTTTAGAATATTTATTTAAGTATACCATGATATAAATATATCATATTTTCATTTATAGGATTCCAAAATTTTATTTATACTTTCATATATGATGTTACTATTCTAACATACATATTACTATTTCTAATGGTCACATTACTATTTCAACGATCAAGTTACTATTCCAACGGTCAGATTTCCAACAGTTATAAGGGTTTAATACCTCTTATTACATTAATCATTAACTTATATTTTCCCAAGTTTATATATACTTTCATATTTTAAATTAATATTTTATTATTAATATCATTTTTTATTTATAAATCTTTTTTTGTGAATACAGTCATTCTAGTCGATCAAGTATGTCCAAATTTTCCTATTCTTGTTGTCTTTTTTTCCATTTATTATCCCTCTTTAATATTTGGCATTATTATTTGTTTTTTTGATGAGTAAAGTATCATTATTAATTTATGAGAATTATGTTTTATTGGTTTCTCTATGTGATGTGTGTTCTTTATACCACATGACATAATTATTAGAATGGAAAATTTCATTGATAAAATTTTGGGTTGTTACAGAGAAACCTCGTAATTTTCTTTTATATAGTGTTTTTTCTATGCTCTTACTTTATTGAAGTTAAGTGTCTTTAAAAATAAATATAACATATAATTCTGAACTTTTGGGGATTAATTCAACCCATATAAATACTTCCTAAACTAATACATGTGATTCTCTTCTATTCCAATAAATAAACCACTTGCCTGGTCAATATAGACTTCTTCATCCAATTATCCATTAAGAATGGTGGGCTTAAAATCCATGTAGATAAACTAATATTTTCTATGTCCAATAATACTTGGAAATATTTTTATGGTTCCAAGTCTTTCAACTAGTGAAATGGTGTTGTAAAAGTCAAATCCTTCAACCTATGAAGAAACCATACCAACAAGTCTTTCCTTGTTACATAACATATCACCTTTTTCATTCAAATTGTTCCAGAAACCCTAGTTCGTTCAAATCATATTTTTTTAATCAAGTTTTGGTACCAAAACCCATGTATAATTCTTCTCAATCTGATAAAATTAATCATTCATATAATCAATCCACTCTTTATTCTCTAATGCATCTTTAACATTTGTTGGATCAACCTATAAAAAACAATGAGGTATATGAATCTATCCTCAATTTTATTCTCAATTGAAACTATATTTATTTATCTCCAATGATGCTTTGAATATATTACTAATTTTTAAACCTTTGTGGTTATAAATAGATATATTATTCATTACATGAAACACTTGAGTCAACCTATCTTCCTTGAATTGTAGTGTCACATTCATCTCAGCCAGTGATGTCATCATATTACTTTATAGGAGCAGATTCATATTATCCTTTAAATTTTTATTTTCTTCTAAAATTACACCTTTTTAATTTTCTATCACTATCATTTCATTTGAGTAAATGATAATTCCAGCCTTCTTATTGTATAATTTGTATCATCTACCATTTAGAGGGTATCGAAATAAGATTCCATAAATTCCTCTTTGATAAAACTTCCCAAGATTTTCACCATTAAATTTGGTAATGAAAGTGTTTCTAGATACCCTTGAGTACTTAAAACTTGGGGACTTATTATAATACATATCATATAAAAACATGTCTAAATTTTTTATGTTAATTGTTTATTTCAAATTTCGACTATTGTACTAATAGCTTGCCACCAAAAGAATCGACAAGTATCTTGTTCAATTAATATAGTTTAAACCATCTCAACCAAACTTCTATTGTTTTATTCAACCACTAAATTTTTTTCTAGTGTGTTTGGTGCACTAAAATCAAGATGAATACCATGCTTATAAAGATAATCATAAAAATTTCTATTTGTTGGTTTAGTATCATTACTTGTTTAGATATTATTTATAGAGTTACCACACTTCATTTTAGCACTTATCCTAAAAATATGAACATCATGAGAGACTATAATTTTTGTTTTAAAAACATAATATATGTAATATGAATGAAAACTTAAATAAATGAAAAAAAATACTTATCTATACTTGTCTACTTCTTTATCATGGGCCCGCATATGTCAAAATAAATAATCTCCAAGTGATAAGATGTATGTATGTCAACCTTCTTTTTTATAGAATTTGAATATTTTACATTAAGTAATATGGAACAACCATTATATTATGTAAATCATGAACACTTCCTATATGTATCAACTTTTTCATATTTATTTAAAAAACTTGTACAATCCTTCTATTCCATAATAAATTTTCATCATTCGTACTCAGATAACATAAATTCTATGAATCTCAAATCTAGAATAGGTTAACCTTGGTAGTGTTTCATCTTGTTACAACTTACCCATCTTTAATACTTTTAAAAATAAATATATCTATTTTGAATAAATTTTTTTCCTTCATCACATATTTATGAAACACTTAATAGATTTTTTTTTCAATCAATCAACAAAAAAGAAACTTCTGGATTAAAATTTTCTTTTCCAATGATATCAAATCTAATGCATTTGATTATGAGAGACTCATAATTTCAAAAATTCAATGTCCCTTCTTGGTATTCTTTAACATTATTCAATAACTTCAAATCTTTGGTCATGAGTGGAGAACACCTACTATCCAATATCCAAGGTTGTTCTTCTCTTATAGCCTTGAAGGAAGTTTTAACAATGAGATCCCTTTATTTACCTTTATCCTCATTCTCTTAATCCATTTGTGATTATTTATAAAAGATTAATTAATATGAAAGAATAATAATACAGCATTTTGTAATATTACTAGGATTATCAAATATTTCATAAATTATTTCTATTGGCATGAATCTATTCGATGTTTTGAAAGTGTATTTTTCATACTGTATTTGAGTCTATCACCTTTGAGTGGGTTGACTGAGCCTAAAACTCTACTTCCAACTACTTATAGATTATTTTTTGTGTTGTTTATTATACCAAAACATCATTTTTTTATGCTAGAATAATCCATATTTCCATATGTATCCACAAAAAATCATATCTACTTTTATAAACAGCATGTTTCCAAGAACTATCAATCAGTCTTCCATCAACATTTTGACCATAAATGTTGGTTTCTTTTTGTAAACAAAAAATTTAGAGAACTATTAAAATATTGTTATTATTAATATTATAATTATTATTAACCTTATTAAAGTATCATGTTTTATCAGGTTTTACATCAAAGTAGGATTTCTTAGGAAATCCATTATCTTGGAATTTTCATGTTTCAGCTAAAAAATGGTTCCTTTGATGGGATTTTTCTACTCATAACTCTTATAAATGTTATCATACATTTTATCATCATTTGAATATGATTTTTTATGACAATTATAATATTACCCACTCTTATATAATTCTCTAAATCCTATTTTGAATTCTATAAGCTATATTTTTCTCATTCAACTTCAAATAATTTCTATTCAACAAGATCAAATTTCGTCTCCTTTACCTTCATTCAGCACTTCGTCTATTAAGAATTTTTTATTAATAAATAAATTTCTTTGTAACATAAATATATTTTAAAAACCTTTATTTTTCTTTAAGAATTAATTCTTGATTATTTTCAGATTAATCTTCATTATTCATATTCTCTTTCTAAAGATTTTCAATTTTCATAAGGCATTCTTTCAATTATATTTTTATTAATAATTCCAATTGAGTTCCTTCATCTTCTTTTATAGAGTCACATATTTCATATCTAGAAAAACTCTCATAATTCACTTTCATTACTTCCCTCAAGTTTAGATAAAAAAATTCTTCTTTTATATTTAAAGAACTTATTATGCATACATAATTTTTTTTATGCATTCTTATTTTTATAACTTCTTATCCTTTTATATTCTTTATCAAAATCTTTATCTTCATTTATTATTGGAGATTATTCTATAAAATATCCAACGGACCCATTATTATAACACTATAAAGGAAACATTCATTTATATTTCCATATCACTCTTTTCACTTTTCAAGAAAATAAATACATGAATCAATCAAACTTCTTACTCACTTCACCTTTTAAATCAGAATCATTAACTTCTTTATAAATAAAACCTTTATTTTACCTTTATTTTTTAGTGTATTTGAAGGATATTTCATAGTAAAAATTTACAATCCTTTTGATATAATTATATCTATTGACCTCACCTATTTTGATAATCTCAATCATGTATTCATATGTGTTGAAAATCCCAATTATGTTTTCATTCTCTATGATATTTTTAAGTATCATTGATCTATACTTTAATTCTTTCAAATCTGTGATCAAACCAATAAAATAGTCTTTTGAATATGTTAATCCTCATTTATCCATGTTCATACAAGTTATAAATTGATTCTAACACAATCGGATGTGTTCTGCATAAAACAGATAAGTAATCTGACTATAGCTACTGATAAAGAGCTACCGGTACCCAGTCTACCGATAGACTTAGTCTACCGACAGACAGAGTCACCGATATACTTAACACAGAGCTACCGATGTGCTTATAAATGTAAGCTACTGACTTACAGACAGCTACCGATACAAACATAGAGCTACCAGTGTAAGTATAAATAGCTACCGATGGAATAAGAGTCACCGATGGACGAAGCTACTGACAGACTCACAGCTACCGATGCATGGAGCTACCGACGCATGGAGCTACCAACGCATGGAGCTACCGACGCATGGAGCTACTGACGCATGGATCTACCGACGCATGGAGCTACCGACGCATGGAGCTACCGACGCATGGAGCTACTGACGCATTGAGCTACCGACGCATGGAACTACCGACGCATGGAGCTACCGATAAACAAAGTCACCGATACAGGCATATACCAACCGACGCATAGAGCCACCGATAGAGTCAGCAACTAATGAGATTGAGCTACCGATGTCCAAGCTACCGATGCTGATTACCTACTGATCACTCGACTAACTGTTTGAATTTCTTTATTTCCTATATTTAATCTATCCAACGGTCATATTTTGTACATTTTAATGATTTGTCAAATATCTGATAAAATTTGTCGGATGTCAGCAACCCGTACCTCGTACCTGCAGAAAGGAAATCTTTTCTGTCTCCTGTTTCCCGTGATATAAATACGAGAAGAATACGTTGCCCAACCAGCAGAGTGTGGTGGATGGAATATATCAGAAACACACGAACGAGAAGAATCAAGAAGAGAAAAACTAGTTCCATCAAGAACACAGAGAAGCTCATAGACAATCAAGCATACTCGAGAAGTGTTCTGTGCATATAAGAATAACACTGAAGAACTTCAACCACTACATTTTCACTGTCTATGAACCTGGAGCATATGACACTCTGTTTCTCAAACAGAAACGAGAAGAGGACTCAGATTCACTTCTGATCGAATCCAAAGGAGTCCAGAGCTACACTGAAATCACCAGAACCATTTCTAAACTCTACATCTCTTGTTCTGTGATTTATTATTATACTTTTCGAGCAGTGTGTGTTATCTGTTGTATCTAACACATACACTGTCTCCTGTGCTTAAACTGAAGGATTTGAAAATCCTTACCAAATTCTTGCATTCCTTCTTTCCCACGAATAACAGTGGTAGAGGTCGTGTGTGACCTGGACAGCTGGTTGTTGTTGTATTGTTTCCCACGAATAACAGTGGTAGAGGTCTTGGACTTGGACAGTTGTAAACTGTTGAACCCCGATCCAGGGTGTGGATCATTTTTATATAAACTTTTGAGAGGACTAAGTCTCGGCTTGAGACTGAACCTCTTGGTTACATTTGTTGTGCCATCTCTTTCAAAGTTTTATTCCGCTGCTAATCACTTTAAAACCAATACTATTTTTAAAGTCACTTTGATAATTAAATTAGCAAGTGTTTATGTTAAGTGTAGATTAGTAAGTTAGTTTCAAAAGATAATCACACACTCCTGTATTGATTAACTGGGAATTAATCAATCCCTTGAGAATCTAACAGAACCTCTACTTTAATATAAATTCACTACTGTTTAATTTATTATTTTATTTGGGGGGTCTTTAAGACAGTGTTTTTAAATACAGAAATTTTAATTGGTACTCAATTCACCCCCCCTCTTGAGTAAACCACTCCGACCAACACTTGGTATCAGAGGATCGAAAATACTCTCTAAAAGTACTCTGCTTTTGAACTGTGATTTTAGTTTTATTTTAAAGTTCTTAAAATTTCTGTTATATCTAAATTTTTATCTCTTTAAAATTTTCTCATCATGGACAATAGACTTGAGGGTGCTGCTACTAACCGGCCACCTTTATTCAATGGAACTAATTATGCTCAGTGGAAACTGAAAATGAAAATTCATCTAGAAAGCATAGGTTTTGATATTTGGACTGCTATTGAATCAGAATACAAAATTCCCACTACTGCTAGATCTACTCGGGATGAACCTATAAAGACCGCTTACAATAGCAATTGTAAAGCTATGAATGCCTTGTACTGTGCTCTAGGAGATGAATAGTTTAATAGAATTTCTTCTTGTAAAACTGCATATGAAATTTGGGATACCTTAGCTGTTTCTCATGAAGGAACAACGAATGTTAAAGAAATGAGATTGAACACTTATACTATCAAGTATGATAATTTTAAAATAAATCCTGACGAACCCATTTCTGACATGTATCTTAGGTTCAATGAAATTTTCAATACAATGATCTCGCTGGGAAAGGATGTCTCATCGAAGGAACAAATTATGAGAATTTTGAGATGTCTACCTGATAGATGGAGAGGCACATCTGTCTCAATCAGAGAATCATGTGACATTGCTGCTCTACCTGTCAAGGAACTAATTGGCAAGCTGATGATGTATGAAGAAGAGCTTAAAGTGAATAAGGAAGAAGAAAATGAACCTCCAAGAAAGTCTGTCGCTTTCAAATCTTCAACTTCAAAGAATAAGGACAAAGAAAAGCTTCAAGCTGTAGTTGAAAGTTCAAGCTGTGAAGACAGTGAAAGTGATTCTGACAGTGATGCTGAGATGGCTCACATTGCTAGAAGATTTAAGAAATTTTATAGGAAAAAGAAGTTCTTCAGAAAAACAAATTATAAGGGTAAGTATGATCACCAAGGTAAATGGAAAAAGGATTGGAAGAAGAATGACAAATTAGGTGATGTTGTCTGCTATGAGTGCAAGAGAAAAGGACACATTAAAGTCGACTGTCCAAAGCTGAAGTATAAAAAGAAATATGAATATAAGGACAATAAGTTTAAGAAAGACATGAAGGCTACTTGGAGTGCTTCTGAGGATAGCTCTACTGAATCTGAAAGCTCTGAAACTGAACACAAAAATAAGGCAAACATGTGCTTTATGACAAACACTTCTCAGGTAACTGCTGAAACTCCTGCTTTAAATTATTATTACTCTGGAGATAATGCAGAATCTGATTCTGATTCTGGAACAATGTCTAAAAATGAATTGTTTGAGTACTGTGATATGCTGGAAGAGACATGTAATGAACTTAAGGATAAAAACAAGTCATTAAAGAAACAGCATGCTCTTACCACTACAGTTAAAACCGAACTCACTATTGAAAAAGAGAAAAATTCTCAACTGTTAAAAGAAAACACTGAACTGAAACTATCCAATGAGCAACTCAAGAAAGACTTAGAGAAGTTCACCAATGGTAAAAATACACTAACACAGATGCTAGGAAAGCAAATAGCACCTAAATATACTACTGGTATAGGATACCAACCTGGACAAAGGAAAATTGCCAAAACTAGATTCATTTCTAAATCTGAACAGAATGAAGGTAATTCTGGAACTTCATATGCTTCAACCAGTTATATACATAGCTATGGATCTAATAAAGTTTATCTTTCAAAGCATGTCAATTGTACAAATTATATGAGACCCATTAGACAAATATGGGTACCTAAAGTGTTATTGGATAACCTGTCTGGACCCAAGAAAATCTGGGTACCAAAATCATTTCCCATCTGAATCTGTTTTGTAGGGAACTTGCTTAAAGAGCTCCTGTAAAGAGACCTGGTATTTGGACAGTGGATGTTCATGACATATGTCAGGAGACTTCTCTTGTTTTAAGAGTTTAATAAAAGTTGATGGAGGCTTTGTCACCTTTGGTGATAATTCAAGAGGAAGAATCATCGGCCTAGGCCAGATTGGTAACACTGATTCAATTCTGATTTCTAAAGTTTTATTTGTTGATGGCCTTAAATACAATTTATTAAGTATTTCTCAGTTATGTGATGATGGTTTTCATGTTAAATTTGAAAATGATTCCTGTAATGTTTTTAATTCTAAGAATGTTTTGGTATTTTCTGCCTTAAGAAATGAAAATGTTTATGCTGTTAATCTGAATTCTTTAGCTAAGAAGAATATTACTTGTTTGAATGCTTTTCATAAATAATCTTGGATATGGCACAGAAGATTGGGACATTGCAACATTCACTCACTTAGAAAACTCTCTAGAAAAAACCTAGTCAGAGACCTACCTAAATTAGAATTCCCAAATGATAGAGTGTGTAACCCCTGTCAAAAGGGAAAACAACACAAAGTTTCTTTTAAATCAAAGAAAGAAGTTTCGACTTCTCAACCACTTGAATTGGTTCACATGGATTTGTTTGGACCATCAAGAGTTTCTAGTTTAAATGGGAAGCACTATGTTTATGTTCTTGTAGATGATTTTTCTAGATATACTTGGGTATATTTTCTAGCTCACAAAAGTGAAGCATGTTCTTCTTTTGTTAAATACTCTAAATCTGTAGAGAACCTTAGTGGACTTAAGATTAAAACTTTGAGAAGTGATCATGGTCGTGAGTTTGAAAATCAAGATTTTGAATCTTATTGCTCACACAATGGCTATACTCATAACTTTTCTGCCCCTAGAACACCCCAACAGAATGGTGTAGTAGAAAGAAGAAACCGAACCCTTCAAGAAATTGCTAGAACCATGCTCAATGAATATGACCTGACTATTTATTTTTGGGCTGAAGCTGTAAATACAGCTTGTTATGTCATTAATAGAGTCTTAATTAGACCTGTTCTTAAGAAAACCCCTTATAAATTGTGGAACAATAGAAAGCCTAAGGTTAATTACTTTAAAGTTTTTGGTTGCAAAGTATTTATTCTGAATACTAAAGATAATCTGGATAAGTTTGCTTCCAAAAGTGATGAAGGAATTTTTCTGGGTTACTCTATTTCAAGTAAAGCCTATAGAGTATTCAATAAGAAAACTAAATGTGTGGAAGAATCTGTTCACATCAAGTTTGATGAAACTGATCCACATGAGTCTAAATCCTCTCTTGAAAATATTGAAGAAGACTTATCTGTTCCGGACATTAATGATAAATCTAAAGAACCTGTTATCAAAACATCCAGTTCTGGACTTTTTCCAGAATCTGCTTCTGTTGAACCCGAACCTATAGATGAACCTGAAATTTCTAGTCCAACCTTTACCAAATCAACGAGGATTCTAAATAATCATCCTTTAGAAGCTGTTGTTGGTAATCTTGATAGAGGAACACAAACTAGAGCTTCTCTAAGAAACCAGGTTGAACATCAAGCTTTTCTTTCACAGCTAGAACCCAAAAATATCAATGATGCTATCAATGATGAATTCTGGGTAATAGCTATGTAGGAAGAATTAAATCAGTTTGAAAGAAACAAAGTCTGGGAATTAGTTGACAGACTTAAGGACACTTTGACAATAGGCACAAAATGGGTTTTTAGAAATAAAGTAGATGAATCTGGAAATATAGTTAGAAATAAAGCTAGACTAGTTGCACAAGGATATAGTCAAGAAGAAGGTATAGACTATGAGGAAACTTTTTCACCTGTAGCTAGACTAGAAGCCATTAGGATCTTACTTGCATATGCTGCACATCTGGATTTCAAGTTATATCAAATGGATGTGAAAAGTGCATTTCTAAATGGTTTTATAATTGAAGATGTTTATGTAGAACAACCACCTGGATTTACTAACCCCCATTTTCCAAATCAAGTTTTTAAACTTTCTAAAGCTTTGTATGGTTTAAAACAAGCTCCAAGAGCTTGGTATGATAGACTTAGCAATTTCCTTATCTCAAATGGTTTTACTAAAGGGATTGCTGATCCAACTCTTTTCATTAAAATAATTTCTAAAGATTTTTTAGTTGTACAAATATATGTTGATGATATTATTTTTGGATCTTCTAAACACTCTTTATGTACTGATTTTTCAAAAAGTATGCAAAATGAATTTGAAATGAGCTTAATGGGAGAACTTAAGTACTTTCTTGGATTTCAAGTATTTCAAAATGAAAATGGTATTATTTTGAATCAAAGTAAATATACAAAGGATCTTTTAAAACGTTTTGGTCTAGATAGTATCAAGGAAAGTGAAACTCCTATGAGTACTACCTGTAAATTGGACGCAGATGAAACTGGTAAACAGGTTGATCAAACAAATTACAGAGGTATGATTGGTAGTTTACTTTATCTTACTGCTAGTCGACCTGATATTATGTTTAGTGTGTGTATGTGTGCTAGATTTCAAGCTAATCTAAAAGAATCTCATTTGCTTTCTGTTAAAAGAATTTTTAAATATCTCAAACACACGGTTAACTTAGGTTTGTTTTACCCAAAAGGACAATCCTTTTAGTTAATGAGTTATTCAGATGCTGACTTTGCTGGTTGTAAGCTAGATAGAAAAAGCACATCAGGAACATGTCTTTTTCTTGGAAAATCTTTAGTTTCTTGGTGTGGTAAGAAACAGAACTCAGTTGCATTATCTACTGCCGAAGCAGAATATATAGCTGCGGGTAGTTGCTGTGCACAAATTCTGTGGATGAAACACACTCTTTTGGACTATGGATATGTTTTTAAACATGTTTCAATCAACTGTGATAACACCAGTGCAATAAACATCTCTAAGAATCCTGTATCTCACTCTAGAACCAAACACATAGATGTAAGACACCATTTCCTAAGAGATCACTATCAAAAAGGTGATATTTCTCTTGAATTTATTGGCACTGAACATCAATTGGCCGATATTTTCACTAAACCTTTAAGTTCTGATAGGTTAAGTTACATTAGGCACGAGCTGGGGATGATCAATTCTCACTGATGATAAATTCTCCCTGATGTTGAAATTCTCACCAATGTAGAAATTCTCACCGATGTTGAAATTCTCACCAATGATAAATTCTCACCGATGTTGAAATTCTCACCGATGATCAATTCTCACTGATGTAAAAATTCTCACTGATGTGAAAATCCTCACCGATGTGAAAATCCTCACCGATGTGAAATTCTCACCGATGTACAATTCTCACCGATTTTTTTTCCCACCGATGATTAACTCTCACCGATGCAATTAATTTAAAAAATTCTGTCTGCCGCCAAGAATATGAATCGTTTTATGTATTTTTCTGTTGTTATTTTACTTTATTCGTATTTGGAATTCCTAAATGATAAAACTAAGCCTAAGCCACTTCCTACCTCCCCGAGCTCAAAATCTCTCACCTTCGAACCTTAGCTCCCAAATCGGCCAAGATCCCTAAACCCGCGATGGCAAAAACTAAGCTTCCTACCGTCAGAGATGAAAGTGTAGAAACAAAAGCTAAGAAGCAGAAGACACAGCATAAAGCCAGTGTTAGTGAAGTCAGAACTAGATCGGTAAAGCGACCAGTGAATCCTCACTTGCAGAATAGAGACATAGTAATCGAGAAGGAACTGTGCGTGGAATGGCTACTGCCTAGAAAATCGTTAGTACTCGAGATTTTGGAGGACCAGAAATGGGTGGATTGTTTCTCGAATAACAATGGCCCATACTACCCGAAGTTGGTAAAACAGTTCTACGAGTTTGTAAGCTTCGAGAAGTCTGAAAATGAGAATAGGGTAAGCTCTTTTTTAAATGGAAAAGAGATGTCTTTTTCTTCAGTAGAGTGGGCTGAGTGTTTAAAAGTACCACATGAAGGTGTCTCTGGGTACGTATCAAGAGAAATTCCACCTAACAGTGACATCTTTGATTATGAAACTGCCTTAAAAGAGCTGACCGGTAATGGGAATCAAAGGCAAGTGGTTGCTACTGAAATGGATGGAGAGAATCGACTGCTCTTCAAGTTTGTTCAGCATGTGTTGATACCGAGGCGAGGAGATTTTTCAAATCTCAGATATCAAGATATCTATCTTCTTCATCTGCTAAGACATGGTGTGAAAATCAATCTGTGCAGATTGTTAATGCTTCAAATGGAAGACATGATTAGACCAAAGTCAAAGACTAATGCTTTATTCTTTGCCAAGCTGATTTCAGTAATGATAAAAGTGAAAGGAATAGCTGAGTCTCAGGATGAGACTGTTGTAGTCAGGAATAATTTCTGCATCACCTCGACTGTTTGTAAGTACATGAAAATTAACTGGAACCCATGGAAGGGAGAATGGTTCAGTGATGATCAGAAGATATATGATAGGTTTAATCCTGTAGATCATCCCTCAAGACCAAAGGATAAGAGAGATCCGGGTCTGAGACCTGATGAAGACGAACCTGTTTATAGTAATGAAACAGAAGAAGAAGAAAAAACTCCCATGGATGTTGGAGGACTTCCAGACTTGCCCCCAAGTCCTGTTGCAGAATTGGTTTATTCTAAGAAAGGAAAGGTAGAGGAAATTTTGTCTACTTATGAGGAAGACCAGTCTGTGCCTCACCAAGAAGAAGAGGAAAAGGAGAATGTATCTGAATCGTCTGTTTCTGGTAGTTTAAGTATGAGTCCTTTTATTGGAAGCTCAGCTATGCCGACTGCTGAAGTAGAAAGAGATACAGAAGAAGCTATACCTGTATCAGAAGATCTTCTAGATGCTGCACCGATGGAACATGTAGTAGAAGATTCTGATGAAGAGAATCTAGAACTGAATGCTGTTGTGATACATGAGAATGCACCCATTGAGGGGGAGCATCAATCTGTTCTTGGAAATGTTACAGTAGCTGTTGAGTTTGGAGACTGGGTAGAAGACCCGGGGTTTATAGTCTGTGGATTGGATTATCCGGATTCTGATAATGAGATGCATGTGAATAGACCGAAGACCAATTATGATCTTGCTTCTGAGTTGGATTATCCGGATTCTGATAATGTGGTCAGATTTCATGATCTGAATAAGCTGAAAGAGGACCTCAAATCCAGTTTTGTTGAAGAAGTGAAGTTAATGGAAACCTTCCTTTCATCCTCAATTCAATCAGTAATGACTGATTCTGTGGTTAGTTTGGCCTCAGTAAAGGGATCTGCTGTAGTTATCTCTAATGATTTTGTCTCTAAATCTGATCTTGAATCCATGAAGAATGAGCTGAAAGAATCATTCAGTGTATCAGTTGCTGAGATGAAGCAAAGCTTTGAGGAAGAAATGAAAATGTTAGAGAGATCCTTCGAGCTCTCTCTGGCTTGTAATTTATCTTCTTTTGTGTCTGAGCTTATGGAAGAAGTGAAAGAGTGCCAGACTCAGTCTTCTAGAATCAAAGCAGATCTTGAAGCTCTCAAGACATCAGTTGCTGCTTTGGATTCCTATATGAGCTCCAAGTCTCAAGCTGACAAGGACCTAGCTTATGTGAAGAGTGTGGTAAGCCAGTTTGTTTCGGTGTTTGAAAGTTTCAAAACCTCAGTGAAGGATCACGTTCAATTACAGGACTCTCAAGTTCAAAGCCTAATCAGTGGTTTGTCTAAGAGTTTCAAAGAAACTGTTTCCTTCTCTCTTGGCCCTCTCACATCCAAACTATTTGTTGACCTGAATCTAGTTCGAGCAATGTTGAAGGAGGAGATTGGTTCTATTTCAACCAGTGGCTCTGTGGACTCATCAGAGTTGAGCCGAGTGGTGCTTTCTACAAGAGATTCTGCTAGAGAAATAATGAAGATTGTTCAAGATTATATGAGAGAAGCCTCTGCCTCTCAGGAAGCCATAAAGAGCAAAGTGGACTACTACTTCACCAGAATTTTCACCAAGCATCAACTCGATCACCACTTCAAGCTGATGTTGGAAAACATGAAGCTACCTCCAGTAACTCAAGCTTTTAGAGAACAAGTGAGCAAACTAATACAATTGACTCCTGCCTTGGAGAAATTCATGGAGAAAAAAGATGATTTCATCTCTGCTATGGAAAGAGGAGGAGGAATTATTATGGATTTTAGAAATCTGTTGCTGCCCTTCTTGCATGTTGATGTCAGACCAGTCATCGTACCTCCTGCTTTGCCTGCTTCTACCTCAGCTGCTTCCACAGTCCAGCTGACTCCTGCTCAAGCTATTCGAAGCCTCACACCAATGATCACCCAAAGATCTTCAACCTACAGGCCTGACTCTGTGTCAGTTGCTCAGCCTCCTTTGATCATTTCTAGCATTCCAAAACCTTCACCTGCATCCTCACCACCCGAGCCTTCTTCTGATCCCAAAGGAAAATCTCAGGTTGCAGATGTGGATTGATCCAGTGGCCAGGATTTTTGATAGGAATTCATTTGTATTCTGTTTCTGTACTTTCTGACTGCTCTAATATAGAAGAACTCCTTTTACTTCTCATGTTTTATTTGTCTCCTATATATATATATATATATGCTTTCCCACTTTTTGATTATCACAAAGGGGGAGAACAATACGAGAAATAAATATTTTCAATGGAGTAAAATAAGGAATAAGGGGAGAAACATTACCTTCTTTTCAATTTTATCTCTGATATTATTGTGTTTCTTTTTACCTTCGGTACCTTATGATTGTTACCTCTGATAACTTATGTCTATATCATACTATTTCTATTATCTCTGATGTTGTTTTCTATGAGAAAATTGAATTCAATATTATACTCTTTACTATTATATTTTCACTATGTTAAATGCCCATATCATAAATTGTGATTATCAAAAAGGGGGAGATTGTTGACCTCACCTGTTTTGATAATCTCAATCATGTATTCATATGTGTTGAAAATCCCAATTATGTTTTCATTCTCTATGATATTTTTAAGTATCATTGATCTATACTTTAATTCTTTCAAATCTGTGATCAAACCAATAAAATAGTCTTTGGAATATGTTAATCCTCATTTATCCATGTTCATACAAGTTATAAATTAATTCTAACACAATCGGATGTGTTCTGCATAAAACAGATAAGTAATCTGACTATAGCTACTAATAAAGAGCTACCGGTACCCAGTCTACCGATAGACTTAGTCTACCGACAGACAGAGTCACCGATATACTTAACACAGAGCTACCGATGTGCTTATAAATGTAAGCTACTGACTTACAGACAGCTACCGATACAAACATAGAGCTACCGGTGTAAGTATAAATAGCTACCGATGGAATAAGAGTCACCGATGGACGAAGCTACTGACAGACTCACAGCTACCGATGCATGGAGCTACCGACGCATGGAGCTACTGACGCATGGAGCTACCGACGCATGGAGCTACCGACGCATGGAGCTACCGACGCATGGAGCTACCGACGCATGGAGCTACCGACGCATGGAGCTACCGACACATAGAGCTACCAACGCATTGAGCTACCGACGCATGGAGCTACCGACGCATGGAGCTACCGATAAACAAAATCACCGATACAAGCATATACCAACCGACGCATAGAGCCACCGATAGAGTCAGCAACTAATGAAATTGAGCTATCGATGTCCAAGCTACCGATGCTGATTACCTACCGATCACTCAGCTCACTGTTTGAATTTCTTTATTTCCTATATTTAATCTATCCAACGGTCATATCGTACACATTTTAAAGATTTGTCAAATATCTGATAAAAGTTGTCGGATGTCAGGAACCCGTACCTCGTACCTGCAGAAAGGAAATCTTTTCTGTCTCCTGTTGCCCGTGATATAAATACGAGAAGACTACGCTGCCCAACCAGCAGAGTGTGGTTGATGGAATATACTAGAAACACACGAACGAGAAGAATCAAGAAGAGAAAAACTATTTCCATCAAGAACACAGAGAAACTCATAGACAATCAAGCATACTCGAGAAGTGTTATGTGCATATAAGAAGAACACTGAAGAACTTCAACCACTACATTTTCACTGTCTATGAACCTGAAGCATACGACACTCTGTTTCTCAAACAGAAACGAGAAGAGGACTCAGATTCACTTCTGATCGAATCCAAAGGAGTCCAGAGCTACACTGAAATCACCAGAACCATTTCTAAACTCTACATCTCTTGTTCTGTGATTTATTATTATACTTTTCGAGTAGTGTGTGTTATCTGCTGTATCTAACACATACACTGTCTCCTGTGCTTAAACTGAAGGATTTGAAAATCCTTACCAAATTCTTGCATTCCTTCTTTCCCACGAATAACAGTGGTAGAGGTCGTGTGTGACCTGGACAGCTGGTTGCTGTTGTATTGTTTCCCACGAATAACAGTGGTAGAGGTCTTGGACCTGGACAGTTGTAAACTGTTGAACCCCGATCCAGGGTGTGGATCATTTTTATATAAACTTTTGAGAGGACTAAGTCTCGGCTTGAGACTGAACCTCTTGGTTACATTTGTTGTGCCATCTCTTTCAAAGTTTTATTCTGCTACTAATCACTTTAAAACCAATACTGTTTTTAAAGTCACTTTGATAATTAAATTAGCAAGTGTTTATGTTAAGTGTAGATTAGTAAGTTAGTTTCAAAAGATAATCACACACTCCTGTATTGATTAACTGGGAATTAATCAATCCCTTGAGAATCTAACAGAACCTCTACTTTAATATAAATTCACTACAGTTTAATTTAATATTTTATTTGGGGGTCTTTAAGACAGTGTTTTTAAATACAGAAATTTTAATTGGTACTCAATTCACCCCCCCCCCCCCCCTCTTGAGTAAACCACTCCGACCAACAATATCTTCTGATTCCATTTATATTGAGAACACTATACAAAACATCTGGAGAGTTTGTTTTAGTCTCCCTATCTTCTAATTATGATATGTTGTTATAAAATATGTCATGAAGAATTATCAATATCATCTCCAGGAATATATATTCTTTTGATTTTCTCTAAAACTTATTATGGTGTGTAACATCATGAGATTAAAAAAAGAAATACTATGTTCGATTGCGTACATGATACGCCACATCGACCTTAAGAAAACAACTAAATATTATAATTTAAATGTAACTGTTATAACTTATCCCTTATAATGAAAGGTATGATTATGGTAAACTGAATTATAAAAATATTTTTTGTACATGTATATATAGTTCTTTTAACAATTAATTATAAATTAATGTGAAACCTTTTTAAAATTAAAAGGAAATATATTTTTTAAATCTATCTAAATGTGAATAAGTTTGTTTTATACTAATAAATAAAAAAATCACCCTTTTTGGATTATGTTAATTAAATATAAATACATATAATCTAATGTTTAACCCTATTATTATGTATATTCTTGAAATTAAACAAGAATAAATCCAATTTTACAAATAAAAGAATTATTTTTCAAAAAAGACAATTTTGCAACTTTTGATAGCGCATTGGTTTTAAATAAAATTTTTGACACTTTTAACAATTATATTTAAAAAAAATATTATATTAAATATTAATATAAAAATTTATATTGTTTTGATTTTTGGTATTTTTTTGATAAGTTTAATGTTTTGATGAATAGTAAAAAATACTTTATTTTAATTGAAAATTGTTTTTTCATAAAATTTATTTATTGTGTTAAATTATATATGTGTATAGTTTTAAAATATAATTAGATAAATTTTATATAATTTAATCTAATTTAGGTCATTGGAAAACATTTTACATTGAAATTGGATATAAAAACTTTGTGAACTTTTGAATGTTTTTACATTAAAAACACGTTATCTCATTCTGTCAATGGGATTAATTCTTATTAATTTATAAAATTTATGTGTATTGAATTTTGAAAAATGGATTCCTTATTTAGAATTATAAGTTCCAAATTTATTAAATAGGTCCCTTCTATTTTTTAACAATATGAATATTGACTTTAGTCAAAACAAATATTACCACAGTTAAGGGTAAACCTGGTAATTAAGGGAAAAATAATATTATAAATATTATAAAATTATCCTAGAAATTGTAATATTTTTATTTCATGAGTATTTTTCACCCCTAATCATTAAATTATCGGTTATGAATCCATTTATGGCCTTTTGGATGAGAATATATAGTCAATTTTTTCATACTTTTATTTTTAACAAGAGATATATTTTTAATGTAGGGTTATGTAAGGTTGATGCTTAAATATAAATATTATTTTTAAAGATAAAATGTTTATATATATCTTATTAATATATTTATAATTTTTAGTGACAAAATAAGTACCTTAAATGGTGACACAATGATGATAGAGTAATTATTTAATTAAAGGAAATATCAAATAATTGTTATTAAAATACTAAAATAAATACCATTTGAGATGATTAATGTCATACAAGAATTTTTTAGATTCCATTGACATGTTATCAATGTTTTAAAAGTATTGTTTCCAATTTATATTATTGTTACAATATTTTTAAAAATCAATGTAATGAATAGTTTCAAAATTAACATTACTGGTATTTCAAAATAAATAATATTTAATTAAATGATATAAAATCTATAAAAATATAAATTTTGGAAAAAATTATTGGGAAAAGTGTTAAAGTTTCGTTTATGACTCGTTTTTAGTTTTTTTTTATTTTATAGTAATTTTATTAACCCTCAAAGTGTAAATTACCAAATATCACGGTAATAGTTAAAAGGGTTAAATAAGGGTTAAAATAAAAAGATAAGAATTAAAAAAATAAAACCTTTTCTAATTTTAGTAGGATGTATTTTTTTCAACCCAAATTCATCCCATATTCTTATTAAATCCATTTATATCAATTTTTAATAGAAAATTAATTTATATTTATTTAATAATTTGAAGAATTCCAAGAGTTCCCCCCATCTCCTATAAACGGGAACCCATTATTCTATTTTATTAACACTTGAAAACCTATTAGGTTCATCAAATATCTATGAAAATCCATTTATATATCCTTACCCACATTCTAGAGTCCTTATTTTAGGCATAACACCCTATTTATTGGTGTTAAAGTGTTAATCAATAGAGATAGTATGAAGAAGAGGTGTCATTTTTAATTAAGGATTTCAATTTTATTTCTTATTTAAATTACTTAAAATCTTGTTAAACCATGATGAAATAATAAATAAATTATTATCAAAATAAAAAGATGTTATTATTTCAATATAATCACCTAAATCCATCTCCACTTCCATCTAATGGAAAAATAATTATCTTCCGTGTGTACGGTGAAATACTGCCTTGCGAACCAATATAATTTTTTTCCACAGCATCTCTCAAGATTAGTTATAATAATATAATTAATGTTTTTATATGATATTAATTATATATTTATCATTATTAAATAATAATAAATCATTTATATCTGTACCTTTCAATTCACATAAAAATGATAGCGTCATTCGGGCGTACTTGGGAACTATCAACTCTGCGAAATGATGTGATTCAATTTTCATCACCACATAATATGGATGATATATAAAAGTATATTTTAATTTTTAATATGATATTTATTATATTATTATAATTATTGAAATATAAAATTATAATTACCTTCTTTCCTTAATGATCATTGAAAAATGGAAACGTTACTTCTGCACACGTGCGACCAACCGTCTCCATAATTATAACATTCTTCATTTTTCATAACAGTACATAAATGGTTTTGTTTAAAATTATAATTTATGTATAAAAGTGATTATTATTTCATGAATATTATTTTTGAGATACTTTACCAATACTATTTTGACTATATACATCAAACAAAGTCATCTTGGACTCATGTACTGAATATTTTCAAAAACATCCAAAATTAACTTATATAATTAAGTAATTATTATAACATGATATCAAGTGATTTAAAAGTAATAATAAACTTTAAATAGGTTATAAAGAAAGTAAATAATTAAACTAATTTTATTATTCAGTAAGATAAAGAACATATGTGACGAATCAAACTCAATGTATGTGATTTCATTTCAATATCTTTTCATCCAGGCATGTCTTAAGGTTATACACTCACCTTATTTTATGAGGTTTGTATGAAAACATGTTGACATATAATATCATGAATAGAATTTTTATCATGATATTTAATTTTATGTTAAATTTTATTACTTTAGGGGGATTATGATTTAAATTTTTAAAGTGGTAAGGGACACCTTGAGTGTTTAAAAATTTAATTATCAAATCATTTTCTCCATGTCAATATTCTTGATATTATTTAAAATTTTATTTGATAAAATGATTTTAAATGAAATTTTATTTATATTTTTAATTTCATTAAAATATTTCCAAATAGGAATCTTTTTATGATTTTTTTATGAAACGTTTGAATTCATTTACAAAGGACAAAAGGAATGTTCATTTTAATGTATACAGTGACAAAAACTAATCTTCTGTTATGACCATTATTTTATATATAGATTTATTTAAAAGTATTAATGTTCTTAAAATAAAAATAAACTAATCTTTTCCTTTTTTGGGTATTGTTTATTAAAAATGGGTTTTGAAAATGGATTTATTATTTCTATAACATGAAATGCTTTCTTATGTGGAAAAATTAAATTGAAAGAGTGATATGTTGAAAATTGAAAGATTTGGTGGGTTATGATTATGTAATGGTACTTGGACATTTTATGGGTGGTCATAGGATTAACCAATGATAGTTTTTTATGTGATAAACCAAGGATGGGTGGTTAAATTATAACCTCCAATGAATTAGGTATGGAAGTCGATAGTATGGATATTCTGTTTGTAAGAGTGAAATGTAGGGAAGTCGACTGCATGGTTATTCTATTTATAAGAGTGAAAAGTATAATTATTTCTCAAGGTACCTTTATCTGTATTCTATGAATTAAATGGGTTTTATGGTAATATTGTGATTAAAAAAAGTATAAAATGGTATTATTTTTAAAATAAATTATTTACTACTTATAAAGGATGAAAATTATTACTTTATGATAAAGTTTTCATGGGTTTTAATATTTATCAATAGACTAATAGTTTCAATTTTTATATCCCTTTATGATCTTTTTATTCTCATTACATGTTTTTTAATGATTTTCATTTGAATTATTGATGAGTAATGATTTTTAGATTTCATGTTGAATGTCATGAAGAATTTTCATAAAAGAGATCATGTTTTATTTTAAATGTTTTCTATTATGGGAAAATTGGATACTCATTAAAATTATCCACTTTGTATTATTATGGTATTTTTTGTATATGTCATGGATTATATCTCTAAATCTCTAGACCTAAAAAGATTTATAATGTGAAAGAAAGTAAAATTATTGACTTAACTCAAGATTATGTAATGTTTTTAAGTTGGGTCCTTAAAGTTGGTATCAAATGATGGTTTAGAAAATTTAGGAGATTGTGATGTCTTTTAAAGAGTTAGGGATATCATCATAGGTTTATAATCATATGGTTGATCATAAGTTAAATGTATTAAAAACCCCTTTATTTGCTTTAAGTTATGAAATTTTAAGGTGACTGATTGTATTTTTATAGACACTTATTTTCTCGATATATAAGTGTTATTACATTTTAGGATGAAAATGGAAGGTATGAGATTAAATTTGAGGATAAAACATGTAATGGTTGTTTTTTATGAATTTATATTATTTTTGTAATTTTATAAGAATTATATATATTTATAAAAAGGACAACCCACAATATGGGTGACAACCCGTCATGTCCGAAAATGTCATCAGAATTCAACCCATGACTAAAGGTATACAATGGTGCATTTCCTACCACTATCCTACATGATTTCCAGGTTAATATAAAAAATATATTTATTTAAACTATCTGATAAATAAATGTTAAGTTCCTTTTGGTAAAATTTATTTTATAGATAACCATGAGATTGGAAATGATTTGGTGATTAAGCGGTTAATGTTATTTTTTAAGAATCTTAATATTTTTGGAATACTATAAGATTAAGGTAGAAAGAATACCATTTTAATTATGAGTAATTTTAAGGAGAGTTATTTTTTGAATGGTCTATGTAGAACTTTAGGAATTATTGTTGAATTTTAGATATTGAATTAGTTTTTCATCATATAAATGTTAATTATTTTTGGGGAATTACCTTATATTAACCTTACCATATTTGTTTTGGTTAAAGTTTCAAGATATGAGGAATAGATAGTTAATGTTTTTTTAATTATGGTATACTCTAAAATTTTATTCCACCACTATAGACGTAAAAAATCATCATTAATACTTATTGTTGGGAAAAAAATATGGTTTTGTGGTGGGAAATTATTAAACGAGGAAACTCAACTTTTCAAGTATGTCTTTTTATTTATTTTATCAGTCTGGGAAGTAAATGAATTCCCCAACACAATGAAAATTATCTTAAAATAAAAAACATTATTCATTTACTTTCTTACTATGAAATCAATCAAATTTTAACCCAGCACATATTTATGGTTGTCTGATTGCTAAATTTCTCATGACCATGTTCTCTATCACTCCCCATCAGAACTTGATAGTTAGTATTCTTTTCCATATCCATGTTTTTAAACATAGAAACCTAGTATTTCTTAGAATATGTTACCTTAATACTTTCCTTTTCTTATTTTAATGTGGAAGTTTGGTTTATCCTTTTTCGGATATGGGATTTCAATAACAGTATTTTAAAATTTTATACCTTAGTTACCAAGTATAAATTCAATTTTTTTAGGTTTAAATTTCCAAAATGGGTGGAGAATATAACATCCTGAGTTTTTTTTTAAAAAATTACTACATTTGAAAGCATACATCATATGCCACATCAAGCTTAAGACGACAACTAAATATTATTATTTAAATTTTATCATTATAATCTCACCGTTAGAATGATGGGTATGAACTGGGTTAACTGAATTATGAAAATATGTTTTACAATTTTATATATAATTCTTTGACCTATTTATTATAAATTATTGTAAAACATTTTTTAAAATAAAATAAAATGTTTTTTTAAAAAATAATTTATATTTGTACAAGTGTGTTTTATGCTAATAAAAAAACACATAACTTCTGTTGGATTATATTAATGAAATATATAAATATATAATTTAATTTAATTTTTAACATTCATCTTATTTGCGTTCTATAAGTGATATAAAAACAAATCTAATTTTATGTATAAAATAAGTATTTTTCAAAAAGGATAGCTTTGTCACCTTTTGATGGTGCACTAGTTTTAAATATAATCTTTGACACTTTTTAGAATTATATTTGAGAAAAATAAACCTTTTTTAAATTTCAATATCAAAATTTACTTTGGTTTATTTTTTGGAACTTTTCTGATAAGTTTTATATTTTGATAAATAGTAAAAAATATTGCATTTTAATTGAAAATTACTTTTTGATCAAATTTGTTTATTATGTTAAATTATATATTTTAATGGTTTTAAAGTTAAATTCCATAAATTTTATATCATCTAATCCAATTTAGTTCATTGGAATAAATTTCACAATGAATCTGCAAATAAAAACATTGTGAACTTTTGAACGTTTTTACTTTAAAAACTTGTTTTCTCATTCCATCAATGAGATTAATTTTTAATTGATTTCAAAAATTTATTTGTTTTTTATATTGAAAAATGGATTACATATTTTGAATCATCATTTAAAAAATTATTAAATAGGTCCCTTTTATTTTTGTACAGTATAAATAGTAACTTTAGTAATTTTATTTATTATCACGGTTAAGGTTAAATTTGGTAATTAAGGGTCAAATTAATATTATGAATATTATAAAATTACCCTAAAACTTGTCCTAATTTTATTGGATGACTATTTTTATTAACTAATAATTAATGGATCGATTATGATACTGTTTATGGCCTTTTTGATGAGAATATAAAGCCAATTTTTTCAAACATTTCTTTTTAACAAGAGATATATTTTTAATGTTGAGTTATATAAGGTATGTGTTAGACTATAATTAATATTTTTAAAGATAAAATATTTATATATATCGTGTTAATTTATTTATTATTTTTATTGGAAAAAAAAATAACTTAAATGGTGATACAATGGTGATGTAGTAATTGTTTCATTAAAGGAAATATCTAATAAATGATATTAAAAATACTAAAATAATTGTAATTTCAGATGATTAATATCATTTACAAATTTTTAATATTACTTTTACATTTTTGGTATGTTTTAGAAGTACTATTTTGAATTTAAATTGTTCTAATAATATTTTTAAAAAGGAAATTAATGAATAGTGTCAAATCTGACATTATTAATATTTAAAAAAATTAGTAAATGATATAAAATTTATAAAAATAATAAAAATAGGAAAAATTATTGGTATAAGTGTTAAAATTCATCAATGACTCGTCTTTTGGTTTTTTTTCATTTTACATTAATTATATAAACCCTCAATGTGTAAATTACATGATATCACGATAAGAGTTAGAATGGTTAAATAAGGGTTAAAACATAAATATAAGGATTTAAAAAAAACTTTTATAATTTTACTTGAATGAATTTATTTAGACCCCAAATAATCTTATATTATAAATAAATTAGTTTGGATCCATTTGGAATAGAAAATTAATTTATATTAATTTAATAATTGTAGACTTCCAAGAGTACCCCTCCCCTTTCCTATAAAAGGGCACCCATTCTTTACATTTCTTTACACATAAAAACCTATTTTTATCATAAAATATATATCTAAATACCTTCTTATAATCCATTCCAACATTAAATGGGCCTTAGTGTATGCATAACACCATCCTTAGAGGTGTTAAGATGTTAATCAAAGGAGATCATTTAAAGAAAAGTTATCATTTTTAATAAAGTATTTCTATTTTATTTATTCTTCCAATTACTTAAAATCTTATTCAACCATGATGAAATAACAAATATAGTATCAAAAATATACTTATATGTTATTATATTAATATCATCACCTAAATCTATATCCACTTCCATCAAATTGAAAAATAATTATTGTTTGTGTGTACAGTGCACAACCACCTCGCAAACCGATATAAATGTTTTCATCACCATCTCAAAAGAATAGTTATAATAACGTAATTAATATTTATATATGGTATTAATTAAAAATTTATAATCATTAAATAATAATATATCATTTAATTTCTTACATTTACATGCATATAAAAATGATAACGTTGTTCGTGCGTACGTGTGAACTGTCACCTCCACGAAGCGAGTTGACTGGCTTTTCATCACCACACCACATTGATGATATATATAAATATATTTAAAATATTAATATTATATTGATGATATTATTATATTTATTTAAATATAAAATAACAATTACACTCTTTCCATAATGATCATTAAAAAATGGAAACATTGCTCATGCATATATACAGCCTAACGTCTCCTTGATTATAACGTTGTTAATTTTTCATAACCATACATAAATGGTTTTATTTAAAATTATAATATATTTATAAAATTTATTATTATTTCATGAATATTATTCTGGATATTATGTAGTAATACCATTTTGAGTATAGATATCAAATGAAAATCATTTTAGACTCATGTACTGAATATCATCAAAACATACAACATGAACTTATATAATTAAGTAATTGGTATAACATGATATTAAGTTATATAAAAAGAATAATATAATTTAAAAATTTCTCAAGAAATTAAATAATTAATATAATTTAATTATTCAGGAATATAAATAACATATGTGATTAATCAAGCTTAAGTAAAGGACGACATCTCAATCTCCTTTAATTTTGGCATATGTTGATGTTATACACCCATATTCTTTTATGATTTGTATATAAATCCATTTTTACATATAATATCATGAATTTATTTATTATCGTGTTATTTGTGGTTTCTTAAATTATTTTTCCTTCATGTTTCTTATTATTTAAATGATCAAAGTGGTGTGGTACACCTTACATGTTTAAATATTTAATTATCAAATATTTTGGTCCATATCAATATTATTGATGTTATTCTATATTTTTATTTAATAAGTGGATTATATAAGGAAATTTTTTGTCTATTTTGGATATCACTCAAATGTTTTCAAGAAGTAAACTTTTTTTATGTACATAACAATTGAATTCCTTTACAAATGACAACAGGGGTGTTGTTTTTAATGTATATGATGAAAAAAAATTCTCTACTAACAAGACCATTAGTTGATATTTGAATTCATCTACAAGTATTGATGTTTTTAAAAGAAAAAGAAACACCAATTTTCCTTTTATAGGTATTTTTTCATTAAAAATGGGTTTTGAAAATGGATTTATTATTTTCATAACATGAAATTCTTTCTTGTGAGCACAAATGAAATTTTAAGAGTGAGATATTGAAAATTACAAGCCTTTATTTGTTATTATTTTATAATGGTACTTGGAAATTTTATGGGTGGTTACATGATAAACTAAGAATTGTTGGTTTTGTGATAAACCAAGGACGGTTGGTTACATTATAACCTCCAATACATTTTGTATGGAATTTGGTCGTATTGGTATTCCATTTTTAAGAGTGACATGTATGGAAGTTGACCACATGGTCATTCCCTTTATAATATTGACGAGTATAATTATGTACCAAGGTTCCTTTATGTATTTTCTATTCTTTTAATGGGTTTTTATGGTAATGTTGTGATTAAAAAAGTATGAAATGATATTTTTTAAAAAAGAAACTATTTACTAATTATTAATGGTGAAAATTATTATTTTATGATAAGGTTTTAATGAGTTTTAATGTTTATCAATGGACTAATGGTTTTATTACTTTTATATCATTTACTGAGATTTTTAGACTCATCCCACAGTTTTTAAGGTTTTTCATCAGACTTAAGAATGCGTAAGGATTTAGAGATATCATGTTGAATGTCATGAAGAGTTTTCATAAATTTTATCATTATTTATTTTAAATGTTTTATATAATGGGAAAAATGGATATTGTTCAGAATTGGCCACTTTGTATTGTTATGGTTTTGTTATGTATCAGTCATGTCTTAATTCTCTAAATCTCAAAACATGAAAATATCATCAATGTTAAATAAAGTAAAATTCTTGACTTAACTCAAGATTATGTAATGTTCTAAGGTTGGGTACGTACATGTTTCTTACAATATAATTAATCCTTGTGAATAACTCAATAAAAAATCATCATATCCTATTTTAGTATCTCTTTATTTCAATATCCAAATTTGTAACATAGATTTATTCACATTCATGTTCTCTTTATAAATATTATTTAACTTTACACAAATTATTTTATCCATTCAAATTTCTTTATTCCTCAAAAATTCACTTTATGAGAGAGATAAAAGTATGCCATTTTTAGATCATCCAATATTATCTTGTTTTTTATTATCTGTAACTATTAAGATATCACCCTCTACATAAGGAATAAAACCATCAATAGAAACCTCCAAAACATAATATTCAATGGATAATAGATAGGGTATCATTACTTCCTTAAAAATATGATATTTATTCATATAAAAGATATTAATCTCTTAATGTTATTGAAATTCGAAACATTCATAGAAGTCTTATTATCCTAGAAACATTAAAAATCATAGATTCAATGAAGGGACCTCTCTCTAATACCAATTCTATATTATTCCAAGAACTAGATACTCTTATCGAGAAGTGAACCCTGTAAATTATTATGTTTATATGGATGTGGTCGTATATTGTGTTTAGGTATAGTTATTTATCTCTAATAGATGGTGAAGGTTATTTTAAAAAATAAAAAAAAATCCTTGAGGACTCTAACTTTTTTTTCCATTAATAAATAGGATTTAAAACCACTTTATATATAAAAACATACAACATTGGTTATCTTCCTATTCTTGTATATCCTTAATATTCACAATACTGTATGAATAAATCATTTTGAATTTATATGATTTTTTATAATTCAATTATCCTAAAAACTTATCTTGAATACCAGCCACTTACAACTTCCTTGATCCTTTATTTTTTGTTTTTAATATCTAAAATAATTACCTAAGGACTCAGTTTGTCTTTATTATTTTCTTTACAAGATATAAAGAAATATTTTTTACCTTGTAATTTAATTCATTCCACAAAATATGTATTCTTTATCACCTCGTGAATTTGTTTCCCTCGTTTAGTCTTGGAATTCCTCCACATTTATCCACCAAAATTTTACCTTCACTCCATGATAATAGTAAAATCCAACACATGCAATTAATATACATATACATGAATGTAATATGTCATGGAATCATTCATATGTGACTAAAAAAAATTTCAATACTCTCATCCATGTTCTCATCAAATACTAATGAACACCACTTCTTGCATAAGAATGTGTATGTAGGAAAATGCTAACTTAGATATCACCATCATGGTGTTTATTATCTAAATTGAATATAATGGCTCAACACATTCATTTATCTACATTAAACTTTCCCAAACTTCTCATTTTATTATACCATGTATCATGATGAATGAATATCAAGATATATATGGCTTTAAAGTATAGTATATCAGGTATTTTCAGATTTTAAACCAATTTTCATGAATACAAGTAACACTGAAATCATGCATGGTTAACTCATAGAAGTTTTTCACTCATATAAGGTCTATGTAGATAGTCTATGCTCAAATTCATGGAAGTTACATACTCATGGAAGGTACAATAAGACAATTCATTCTTATACACATGGATGGTCTCAGCAGGTTTCTCATGGAAGATTTCTAATCATTGTACAATTATATGAAGTCATGTAACACAGTAGGTAAATAATTTCTTCAAAGAAAATCTTTTCATATTTTTATAAGGAAGATTCATGTCATAGATTCTTATTTAATGAAATATCAAAATCCTTTATGTGGTTGATCAACATTAATCATGGAATCTCATTACATAGAATCTTATTCCATGGAATCTATCTTCGCGTATTATCATTCCATGAAACCTCATTTCACCTATTCTTATCCCATGGAAACCCAATCATATTCATGTGGAAGGACACAAAAACTCTTGTAAAATAAGTCCACTCATATAGATTATAGTGATAAAATATCCACCAACAATTTTCACACCTTCCTTAAAGAATATTACATCAACAATCAGAAATGAGAACCATTCCTTCCATTACTTACCAATTAATGTTTTCAAAAAAAGTACAACAACATAAACAATCCTACTTCTTATTCACAAACTTTTTTATCAATTCAATAACAACTCAAAACCACTTGGTATCAATAATTCTTAGTAGTAGTTTATATTATCATTCCATTGTAGGACTATGTTTCACTGTAACACATTTTGGGATATGGTTTTATTTTGAACCCTTTTAGTTTTCTATTAGAATTTTTATGCCAAAATAGGTGATGGTAAGTAATGTACAATCATCATGTTCTTTCAATGTTTTAATTTTCAAGTTTTAGATATGTGAATTTTTGTTAAATATTAAATTGATTTCATTTATTTAATTTCCAAGGTAGAGAATTTTAAATCATGAATTTAATGTTTATTATTAACTAAATTCATTGATTAAATATACATTATTTTCATTTTTTATTTTCTATATTTGATATGTCAAAAATTAAAAAATGGATTTAATTTTAAATTTTGTATTTTATCTCAATTTTTACTAGGATTTTTTGTGGACTTTTCATTAATCTCATGAGGTCTTGTTCAATTATACCTTCCATTTCCTATCTACATGGCATGTCTTTATCCTTGTTTAATTCTATCAAATATTTGGTACTTTATTATTTATTATGTTTATTGATCCCATTTTTGGTGTTTGTGGTATTTGTTTATAAATAATTTCAATTTTTATTGAGTGAAAATGTGGATTGATGCCAATATGAAATAAAGAAGAATTGGAATGAATAATATTGGCTTATATGTAAGATGAATATTTCAAGTAAGATGATAATAATTTCTCACATTGATGAAAAATATATTGGAAGAAAGATGAATAATTCCCAAAATATAAGAATAAGTATTCCCAAGAAGGGTTTCACTTTGTATTGTGTGAATACATTTTCTAATATACATCTTAAAATTTTCTTTTTAAAGTTTACTATCAAATAAATATGATAAAGGATGATTTTTTACCTTTGAAGTTTTGAATATTCATTTATATTGTGGGAAAATGTGTTTAAATAATTTGAGTTCCACGAAGAATTTATAATAGTAAGTTCTATATCTATGTGGATAAGGCATTTGAGTAGTGACATTATTATGGTAACATTATATAAGAATAAAATAATATTTGTGAATAAATAAATGAATTATGTAGGTTTAAAAAGAGAAGTTGGAGGAAGGATGGATGTCAGTCTTGAGTGCCTGGTTATTTGGAAAAGGAATTCCCTCAGGAGTTGGACAAAAAATTATCCAACTCAAAACCATCATATTCACTCAAGAATACAGTCAATCATAGGTATAGACAACTAATCTCAAAGTTGGAATCCATCCTTGATAGGAAGATAAGATGTATGAGACTGTTGTGCATCAGAATTTTCCGGAGGATAGTTCAAAAGGTAGAGTTGGGTACTATGTTAAGGAAAAAATATATTATTTGAGTTTTCAGGGTTAAAACTCTAGGAAGGGATCCCCTAGGGGTTTTTAAAAAATACTAATGAGTGATCAAGCAAATAAACTAGTGGAACTCACCACTAAAGGTTCAATGTGGGACTCACTGGATGTGAGAACACTTCATTACTTAAAAAACATGAATACATTAGTGAAATAGCTTCATCTGGATCACCATATCTACTACATAGGGTTATATTGTGATTTTTGTTTCTCTCACTAAGTAGCACCTCACCGTAGAAAGTGGATTGATAGACCATGTAAGATCACAAGAATCTCACACCATATTCAATATTTTCATGTTGTGAAGTTTATTAACAGATGATGTGAAATTAAAAATTCTATTGGAAAAAATGTGGCATGAAATTTTTATTATCACATGTGAATAAAGATAAGAGTGATCATACATGAAGAAGAATAGTGAATCAAAAGAAAAAAAGTAGAGTCACTATGAATCAGAAGAAGTTGGAATTCGAAGAAGAAGTTTTACTTATAAAATGATGATTTTTTATGATACGCATCTATATTTTGAAAATTTTAATATCATAAGAGTGGTTCACTTTGGACACTACTACAAATTAGTGATTTAATAGTGCTAGTAAAAAGGTTTCATCAGCACTTGAAAAGCATTTATAATTATATTTATGTTAATGGGTAAGCTTTAATAGTGCTCATAAAAGGAGATGATAAAATCCACCTTTATTGGTGCATTATTTTGCGGTTAAAGGCGCCCTTTATCAACGCTAAAAAAAGAAATGATAAAGGTCCCATAGATAAAAGTGAGATATTTTCTTTGTTTGAACAACATTTTATAAGAACTCCCCACCACACTTTATCAGTTATTGTTACCCACTCACCCGAGAGCTCCCCCCTTATCAGCACTTTAGATAATTCCACCCTCCCACGCACACCCCTGCCACCAGTGAGTTTTGAACCCGAGACCTCCAAATCATACGGCAACACCTTTTCCACTCCCCTGTATTTTTTTTTTCCATTTTAAAAAAAAATATATATATATATCTCTTAAATTTTTTTATCTATATATTTATATGTATTTTTTAAAAATACATATAAAATATGTTTTTTTGTGTGTGTTTATAAATAAATAAATACATACATATATATATTTATATATGTGTATGTGTGTGTGTGAATCTACAAATATAATTATACATATTTATATTTGTTTACATATACTTTATATAAATATTTTTATACATATATTAGAATATATAGATAAATATATATTTGTTTTTTAATACACACACATAAATATACATATATATATATACATTAATTAAATAGCTATAAAAATATTCATAAATTTTTATTTTAAATAAAATGGATGTTTTTTTATTTAGTTAAGGTTTAAATGTTGATAAATACATTTTATATGTAAATATGTTTAGATATTTATTTATAATAAAAATTGTGTGTGAATATATAAAAAAATATGCATATATTTTTAAATATTTTATTATAAATAATGGTAAAATATGAGAAAATGTAAATTTTTAGAACTGTAATATAAATATGAATGTAATACATGGGAATAAATTCAGTCTTCCCTGAAGAAAAAAACAAGACCTCCATAAATGAGGCTGAAAATCAATCGAATGTTAAACAATTGGGGTACCCCGACTAAAAACTATGTTTTGGAGGAATTATGTGCCATTTGTTTCTCAAAAAATTTGATCAGGGATTTCTTATCATCACTAGAGTGTAGATATCAATGAAATATTTGATTTCATATGTGGTAGATCCCAAATGGACACCCGGATCAAAAGTTATTTTTGTTTGAAGTTCTGGTTATGTTTTCAATTTATTTTAGATCTTTTATTTTTTTTTTATCGTAAAATTGTTATTTAATGACTATTACTCAATAATAATTATAAAATTCTTAATTATTAATATTTTTAATTATTTTATAATCCATTTTCACGAAATATATTATATATTAAGGGTAAATGAAAAGATATCCTTATCTAAAATATATTTAAAATATATATATTATATTTATGTCATTATATTATATTTATAACTTAATATATTATTTTTAATTAAATGTAATAATTTTAAATTATACCCTTTATCACTGTTTTTTCACAAGCGCTGATAAAGGCCTCCCTTTATTAGTTCCTTTTTACTATCACTAATAAAGGCCCCTCCTTTATTAGTGCGTTTTAATAGCACTGATAAAGGGCCCCCTTTGTTATTTCTTTTTTAATAGCATTGATAAAGGGGAGACTTTCACATCACTTTTTTACTAGTGCTAATAAAGGGCCCTATAGTTCCCCAACACCAAAATCCTAGAACCGATGTCTACTACCATTAAGTTGGCATGATTAAAAGGAATGAAATCTCGAAGGACCAAAGTGTTTAGTAGTATTTGTAAACCAGATACATAAATTAGTCTTATATTAAAAATGAATACACTAATTACAATATATATTTTTTTTCAAGGATAACATTATTCTATCTAAAATATCCTTTTATATCTTTCTTAGTAAACTTTATGAAATCCTGGGGAAAGAAACAAAATAAGGATGAACTCAAATTCTTAGTAAGGGTCAAGTATAGAGGAAGCAATAATGATTCAATAAGAATAGTCAAATGAAAACTTCATAACTGAACACACATGCCATATAATCAATAAGTAGGTAAGGAAGTGTTTAAAAAATATGTCAAGGTAAATGAATGAAAACACATTCCATTTAATTAATAAACAGATAATGAAATGCATCCACAAAAATTTTCATATTGAAAAACTCATAGATAATAAATAATTAACAAAAATGAAGGAAATTCTTAATTATCAAACGTCATGTCTCACGCACATGAAAACCTATACTATCAAGATCTATCCTTCATACAGTTTAAAACTAATGGTAGAAACCAATTTAATTTTCACAACTAATTTATCACATGTGAACAGGTCGATGCATTGAGGCTTATTATAAAGTCTATACCCCACCCATCACTACATGTCCAAAATATTCCTTATTTTGAGTAATAGTTTTAATTGATTAACAATATCCCTTATCAAATATTTTTATTCAATAAATAATATGGATTTATCTATATTCCCCTATATAATCAAGTAATATCAAAGTAAACATCCTATGTAAAAATTATATATGATTTAGGTGATTAAAATATCAATGATAAATGATATGGATAACAAGGGGAAATTCAATTTCTAAGGATCATAGGAAATTGAATGTTTCAAGGGAAATAACAAAAGAATCAAAGAATTTAATTTCAATACTATCTATGACCAAATAAATCATTAACCATCCAAATAAATAAAAGGATGGTATCAATAAAACATATCCCAAGTGGAGTAAAAAATAAAGGGTTGTTGTCAATGATAAATAGAAATACTATAAAAAGATATTTAAAAAACATTCTAAAGGAATGTTTACTTTTAATTTTGAAAAAAATATAAAAAATAATTATATTTCAAAATCATTTTTCAAAAAAAAAATTTTAAAAGTTACCTTTTAAAATTTTCAAGTAATCTTGGAAGAAATTACATCGAGAATATCCTTACATTCCATACAAGGAAAAACAAAATTCCTTTTTCAAGGTAAAAAGTTCAAAAAAATCATTGTTCATAAATAGACAAGAAGATTCATTTTTAAAAAATTAAAAGACAAAAAGGGTAAAAATTTCTTTAATAAATAATTTTATAATTTTTCAAAAACATTTTTGAATTCCTTTTTATAAAAAGTGTTTTTAAAAGAAAATAGGTTCTCCAACAAAAGAGGGAAATGTACTCAGGTTTTATTAAAAACATTTTCTAACACATTTTGAGTACCAAATAGTTAAATGATACTATAAATAGAATAAGGTCATGAATAACCATAGTATAATAAAATGAAAGGATTTATTAAACAATTATCCAATAATTTTTTCTATTTTAAAGTCATGTGTAAACAATCCCGAACAAAATGAGATTATGAAGTAAACCCTTGAAAAGACCATAACGTCAATGTGAGAATCAATAAATGAATAGATTATGTTTTTAAAATGTAAACCCATATAAAATAGTTGTAAATAAAATATATATATAATAATAAGCTATTATACATATAATCTTATAATATTAATGACTATGAGGAAGTAATATAACCCAATGAAAATGAATATGGTTATGAAATTATTTACCATTGGGAAAATTTTAATTCAAATCCCCATAAAAGAAATAATTCAAATTTTAACTCAAAATACCAAGAATATAAAATAATTCATGATATAATATTTCAAAAAGTTAGGTATATACACCACACAAAATAAGTAAGTGGTGAATACAACATTTATATCATAGATGTAAAAAGTGAGATGAAAATCTCTTACTTTGTGTTTTATTTGTTGGTGAACATTGTTTAACCTATTGTTTAATGGTTTTAAAAATGTTATTAACTTATAAAATGAAAATAATTATATTTATAATATCATAAATTAAATTATCATAATATCTTATAGCTCGTTTGTAATAAATCATTCATTATTTTCGTTGTTTCTTGGGTTAATTGCCTATTTTTCGTGTATGTTTTTATGTGTTACTCATAGTTACTATTACTTGGATAATAATTTCATCTTCTACAGAATGTAAAACATGATTAAATTATCATATATATTCATTATATATATATTTATAAAAATACATAATATTTGGATATTGGAAATGAAATGTATTGTTCATGAAGAAAGTAGGTCATACGTATGCATAAACGCTACTTCCATTTCAATATTGTATTTAAAAATTAATTGATATATATATACATATATATTATAAATTCAGTATCATATTTATATCAGATATGTCACATGATTTTATTAATACCATCCTTTATATATTCCATGTAGAGCATGAATGAATCACAGCGCTTTGAGGAGGCGGTAGTCCACAAGTTCAAAAACGATGTTATTATATCCCCACAAAATGGAATGCCAAAAGTTATGTGTTATAAAAGAATTAAATAATTATAAAAACATTATAAATATCATATATAACATATAAAAACATTATGTGTATTATATTTCATAACCATTTGAGGTGGTAGAGGAAAAATGAACAATATTGTTTTGTGGGGCGGTAGTTCTTCGTACCCAAAAATGGTAATTTCCTTACACATTTGATGGAAGTGTGTATTGTTTTAGGTAAAAACCATAACATAAAAACATATAATTATATTTAGGATACCTAGTTTTTTAAATAATCTTGTAATAATTATAATTGAAGGTGTGTCTAAGGAAATAAAATTAAAGTGATCGTTGAAAAATGTTGCCTCTTATTTGGGTAACTCCTTTTGGTTTATACCAAAATCATTCCTTGGTTTTATTTATGACCAAATAGAGGTTTATAGGATGAGGTTACTGATTATGGGACCTTATTTGGACATATTTTGGGTGATACAAATGGAATTAGAGGTGTGAATAAGTGGGAGGGGTGACTTCCTTTTTATAGGCACGGAGGAGTGGCATTCTCATAGATTTTTTAAAAGGGAATTCCACACAAGTTTTTCCCATGTCAAGTGGCTCCAATAATAAACCAATTTTCATAAAAGTGAGTATATTCTTCAAATATTTCCATCAAATTGATTTTGGAAAAGTGTATATTTCATTTTGGCCCATAAGTTTAAGGTTTAGTTCCTTGTTAAGCTCATTTTTCTCTTAATCGCTCTAATTAATGTTAATCACATTCACTAATATTTTTGGTCAAAAACTAAGTTTACAATGGTAGAAATTATAAATTATTATTATTCCAAAAAGATAAAAAACTAAAATCACGTAATTTTTAAAAAATAATTTAAAATTAATTTTGTAGACGGGATGACAATATAGTTTTTTAAAGAAAACAATTTCCAAAAGTTCGTTATGTTTTTCTATCCAATTTCAAAGTGAAATTGATTAAAATGACCCAAATTTGGATTAATTTATATAAAATTTATCTAATTAAACTTTAAACTAATTAAAAATATAATTTAACCTTATTAATAAATTATACAAAAAAGCAGTTTTGAATTAAAATTCAGTATTTTTCACTATACCTCAAAAAATAAAACCTCACAGAAAAATACCAAAAAGTCATCCAGAGATAATTTTTAGGTACATGTTTCATAAATAAAGTTTATTTTAATTTATTAAAGTTATAAAATTTCCATAAACTAGTATTTAAAATAGGTTCTACATAAAAAGGTGGTAAAATTGTCTTTTTAGAAAAATACCAATTTTAATCATAAAACTGGATATATTCTTATCTTATGCTTATAAAAACTATTGTATGAATGTAAAAAATATTTTATTGAATATTTAACATATATATTTCATTAATATCATTCACTAATAGTAATTAATTTTATTTATTATTATAAAACACCATTGTGGTCATTAAATCATTTCCATGATATTCAATTGGTTTTTATATTCACTTCTAATTAATTGTTAACCTATGAATTCATTTTATAAACCATATATTTTCATAAGTTGTTTAATAATATTAATAAAGACTAATTTAATGGCTTTGTTATATCTTAATATATTAAATAATAATATTTTAACAATTTATTGTCGTTCGGTGAAGTGTAATGCAAGTCATCGAAGTTAGGCATTTTTACATGTAACACGGGCCTACAAAATATCAAATTAATTTCAAGATATATCACAGTTTTAATTTCTTTAAAATTTTAAATAAATTTTAAATTATCGAGATATTATATTCCCTTGTGAACATGGTGTTACATTTCATTCACAATATAGAATACAGTGTTATTACTTCATAATTTTAGGGTTTTATATTCTCCCCACCATAAATAAATTGAATCCTTTCAATTTAAACTCGATCTCAAGAATCTAGGGTTTGATATTTGAAATTTTATTATTTAAATCCCACATCGTGATAAAGGTTAATAAAATAACCTCTTAATAAAATATAATTTTCAGTACCAAGGTCACATGAAATAACATATAACTAGGTTTTTACATAGGATTATGTTCATAGGAAATTGAAAATACAGACTTGAAGGAAAATAAGAAATATTTATATGGTTGATTGAGGTCATTGATCATAAATAAGTAAATTACAAACTGAAGGTTTAGGGCCTCAAATCGATAAATCTGTATTGATTTCAAATACCATGAGTTCAACAAAAAATAATTTATTAATAAAACATTTTTTAACATTTTACTAATGTTGAGTAATTATTTTACTAACTATAAATATAAGTAAATATAATAAATTGATATATTTTAATTTCATATGAACAATTTAATATTTTCGTTAGGCTTCAATAAAATTCTAATTCATCACTTACTCCTTGGAATGGATATCAAAGAATGAACCATTTGTTTAAGAACAAAAATTTTCTTTTAGAAAATCATAATACCCATAATGAAAGTCATTATATTTGTCTCTAACTATTTTCCAAAACCAATATGGTTAATAAATTAATCATTAAGCCTAAAATTTGATACCATTTTTTAAACGTAAACATTTATTCATCAAATTTTTAATCTAAATTCAATGAGATATTAACCAAGATATCACATAGGCCAGTGGTAGGTGTAAAAACCTTATTGTCTTTCAGTCATGGGTCCAGTACCACCTCCTTTCAAGATTTTATGGTTTTTCACCTAGCATACAAGTTGTCCTATTATCAAAAAATATTTATATAATTTCCAAATTATTATGTACATCTTTGAAATTTAATCATTAAATAGCCTTTTAACTAAGTTTTTCAATATAACCCAAATAAATAAATACTCCATCCATTTATTTCCACATATGTCCTTCCTTGGTTTAGATTTTATCATTTAGAATAGGGAATTGACTCAAGTAATTCCTACGTTCCTTATAGTTAAGGAAATGAAGTATAAATGGATCATCATGATGATATTTATTTCCTTCCATCATACCCTTCATTTTTCATCAGAAATTATTTTCTTAATGTATTTATTTCACACACATAAATCATTTATTCATTCCACTAACACACTTTCTGGGGTGTCTCCATCCACATTTCTTTTATTATGGAAATCGACCCCTTTTTTCTCTATGGTCTCTACCACTTGAGATCTTAGAAAAATCAATCCTTCTCTTCTTTGGTGAGTCTAGGAGTTGGTTAAGGCATATGTTTTTAATCATATATCTAGAATAATGAATGGGAATTATTATGATATATTTCACTCCTATAAATATTATATTTTTTTCTCATTGTCGCTAACTTGTTCTTTATGTTAAATGTTAACTTGACTCCTTTGGGTCCATCTATTAACTAAAACTAAAACACATCGTGTGAGAAAAAGTTATCATAGTGTAAAACTCATATAATAATTTTAATGGTGTCTAAATATTAACTCATTATTTATTATCTAAGACACCTCAAGTTTAACGTAGGACATTTATTATCATTATCTATTCAAATCTAACATAATGGTTTGTAAACAAAATGTGAATTATCCAAATCATATCCCCTGGGAGTGTCAAACTAAGTGCATAGTGAGGTCTATTGTCATGTACCTGGTTACACTCAAGTAAGGGCTGGAACACCTTTTCAAAGTTATTACCCCTAGGTACATCTATGGAAAAACCACATCCACTTATAGAATCCAAACAGGGATGTATCTCTAGGAAAACCACATAATCTCTATCTAACCAAAAAATTAGGATGTTATTCTACACTTATCCTCAAATTATACCTTAGGGTTATATTCGATAATCTATGTTTCCCTAAATCTAGATCTCAAGGATACTACTAAACCTCATCTGATACCAACTGTATCACCCTGACCATATAATCCTAGAACCAGTGTCTACTACCATTACATTATCATGATTACAAGGAATTAAATCTCTAAGGACCAATGATTTTTGTAGTATTGGTAAACAAAATACATACATGAGTCTTGTGTTACAATTTATTACACTAATTACAACAACAAAATTATTTCTAGGATAACTTTATTCTACTTATGATATTTCTTGCTGATGTTTCTTGCGGGGTATGCGGTGGTTCCGTCGACGGCTCTGCCGCTTTCCCCGGTGAATGGTGGCGCGTGGCGATCGGGTCTTGTCCGTCGTCCTCTCCGACGACCTGCACGGCGGATGGTGCGTGTTGATGTGATCTCCTTCTCTGTGCCGGTGGATGAACGCCGGTGAAGCTCGCCGACGGTTCGGATAGGTTTCTCTGGTCGTCTCGCATGGTTTCGAGGCGGGGCGCGGTTCAAATTACTGCTGGTTTCAAGGGTGCGTGATTCGAGGCGGTGACGTGGGTTCGTGGAACAAGGGGATGAGCTAGCTGATGGGGTGAAGTTCGAGGCCCTGTTTCCTTTTGATGTTTTAAATTTTGAATGTTGGTTTGGGTGCTGCTGGTTTGGTTTGCGCATTTTCTGCACTTTTCTTTATTTTAATAAATAGTCAGGGGCTCGCCTCTGACCACCTTCCTTGTTATAATTCATGGTATCCTAGGGAAGGAAATAAAATAAGGGTGATCTTGAATGCTTAGTAAGAGTAAAATATAGGGGAAACAAAAATGAATCCATGAAAAAAATCAATATGAAAAGGTAATAATTAAACACACATGCCATAAAATTAATAAACTAAGAATGAAGTGAGTAAAAATATGGATAGATAAATTTCTGGAAACACACTCTATTTTTTCAATAAACTGATAATGAAATGAATCAATAGACTTTTTCATATTTTAATATTAGGGATAATAAATACTAAATCAAAATAAAGGAAATGCTTAATTATCTAATGTTATATCTCAGGCACATGAAAACATCTACTATTAAGATCTATCCTCCTAATAGTTTAATACTATAGGTAGAAAGATGTTTAATTTTCAAAACTAATTTTTCTCATTAGAACATTTCAATGCATCTGGGGGTCATATAAAGTCTTGGGACTACTCATCACTACATGTCAAAATCATTCCTCATATCAAGTAATCGATTTAATTAATAAAAAAAATGCCTTATCAAATATCTTTACTAAATAAAGACTACGAATTTATCAATATTTCCATAGATAATTAAATAACTACTAAATTAAATACCATATGTAAAACTTATATATTATTTGAGCGATATAAATATCCATGATAAATGATATAGACAATTAGGGGAAATTAAATGTCTAATGATCATATGAAATTGAATATTTCAAAGGGACTAACAAAGGAATCAAGGAAGTGAATGTCAATACTATCCTTAGAAAAATCAATCATAAATTGTTCATTGAAAGAATAAGGATGGTATCAATACATCATATCCCCAGTGGAGTATAAATAAATGGTTATTTTCTTTAATGAGTATAAATACTATAAAAATATATTTCTAAAACATTCATTAGGAAAATTTCATTCTTATTTTGAAAAATATTTTAAAAATACTTTTCTTTAAAAATCACTTTTCAAAAAAAGATTTTTTTTTGAAAATTAACCATTTAAACATGTAAAGGAAGATTTGAAGAAATTAAGGTGGGTTAATTTATACATGTCATGTAAGGTAAAAATAACATTCCTTTTTCATGGTAAAAAAGACAAAATAATTCATTATTTGGAAAGAGATAAGAATATTACTTTGAAAAAAAAGGCAAAAATGGTAAAAATTTATTTAATAAATAATTTTTCAAAGGTTTAAAACATTTTTATAAAATTTTTAGAAAAAAGGGTTTTTATAAGAAAACAGGTTCTCTAACTAAAGAGAGAAATGAATTTAGGTTTTCTTAAATACATTTTCTAAAAAAAATAAAGTAACAAAGAGTTGAAAATGGTACTATTATATAAAAAAAGTCCATGAATAACCATATGAGACGAAAATTAAAGGATTTATTAAAAAATGATCCAATAATTTCCTTTAATGGAAATTCAAGTGTAAAAAATCTAGAACAAAATGAGATTGTGAACTAAACTCTTTAAAATACCATAATGTTGATGTGAGCATCAGTCAATGACTAGATTATGTGTGTAAAATATAAATCCACATAAAATAGGTGGAAATACAACAATATATAGTAAAAAGTTACTACATACATAATCTTATAATATTAATGACAACAAAGAAGTAATATAACCCATTGATACGGAATCAGGTTATGAAATTCTTTACCACTTGGTAACTTTTAATTAAAATACCCTTAGAATAAATAATTAAAATTGAAACTCAAAATATCATGAAGATAAAGTAATTCATAATATAATATATCAAAATGGTTAGTAGATACACTGCAAAAAATAATTAATCGGTGAATATTATATTTATCTAACTAATGTAAAAAGTGATATGAAAATCTCATACCTTGTGTTTCCTTTTTGGGTCAATGTGTGTTCACCTACTGTATAATAGTTCTAATAATGTTGTTAATTTATACCAAAACTATAATTATATTTATAATATCATATATTAACTTCTTATAATATCTTATTACTCATTTTTTAACAATAGTTTATTATTTTCTCAATTTTGGGTGTTAATTGTTGGTTTCGGACGTAGCAGAAGCGTGCGGTGGTGGTGATATATTAAAATTTATTTTAATAAACATTTTTTGAAACCAAGTGTGAGGATCTTATATGTCAAATTTATAATTAATTTATTTAATATCTAAATAATGAAATATGTAGTCGATGGTACTTTCTTCATTGATGATTGTTGATCCTTCGAAATGGACCTTTTGGATGGTCTTCGTTGTACTTATGAGGATCCAAGGTTAGAATCCCTCTAGCAGTGATCCACACATGCTCCAATGGTATCCGATAAATACCACCCATTCTTCAGGTTCAATCACAGTGAATCAAATGTATTGCATTGTTCATTATTGATTGATCATTCTTTAGTCTTGAAGAAATCCTCTCTTGGGTTTCTCATTCTTGAGAGGGGGAGAGGAGGAGGAGCCGAGAGAGAATTCATTGTGCATAACAATTATCTATTCCCAAACATGGAATTAGTTTTGAATGAATTACAGAATAGATGTAACCGTCTATTTATAGAGCTGGGATTTCGGTTACAAAATTTAATTGTATAATAGCCATTAAATATAATTACAACTATTAATGAAATCTCATTTCGCATAATAATAATAACGGTATTATTATTTTCTGGTGTGCTAACTTTTATAAAATAGATAAATAATATTTAACCACTTGTAAATATTTATTTTATCACCGAACATGGTCTTGGTTAGTTCAAAATTCTCTTGTATTTATTGAAAATGAGAATAAATATTTTGTTCTCTTAAATAAGTATTTTATTCACAAACTAGTAAATAAATATTTATTAAATATTCAATAAAATAAAAAATATATTTTATTCATTATCTAGAGAAAAAATATTTATTTAATATGAGATCAATATAACATAAATAAAATTATTCCTCATTCTTGATAATAATATTTATTTGATTAATTAAATTCAAATATCATTTAATCAATACCACAAGAAACACTTAGTGTGTGACCGTCTAGGATTCTTTCTCGTTAGCATTAGGTAGTTTTTCCTAAAGTACAAGATTATTTTCATGAAATGGGTCAAGACACCTAAGAGAAATAACATAACGTCCAAATCATGACAACTACATAGGAACACTCATTGAGTAATATAATCTCTTTGTCACAAAAATTTCATCAAGGAGGTTGCATGACAGTGTCATTAACCTATAAGTTTCTAATATCATTCCTTAACTATATGAAATAATCTCTTCATTTCACCATGTCCATGGAATTTAGGGTGATGTTTATATTTCAATCAAAGTTTTGAGATATCAACTTCCAAAAATATGGAAGGTAAAGATCTTTTCTTGACTTGTCCATTAAAAACATGTCATTCGTGATGCACCCAAAATACCCTAATTCTTTCCAACATATGGCATGATGGTTTTAGTTAGAAAATCTGAGTGTGTGAGTGGTTACATGCATTAATGATAATATTATAGTGTAAGGACCATTACACACACTTGCAGATAGAAAAATCTAATGACAGCAAACCATGTGAAATTCCTACTAGCAGGTCAGTTCTCACAATCTCTCATATTGAACATTACCAAGTGAGAACTTCATGAGAAAAATTCTCATATGCTTATGGGTACTCACACCTGACATTCTATATACTATATGTCCCATAATAGTATGTAATCTAACTGCATACCTATATTAAGAATATTTTCATAAAACTTCATGGTTCTTATCATAGCGGGGAACTACTATGACCATATCAATTCAAAAAATACTCTAGAACATTATTACATTGTGGTCATGTAGAAAAATGAAAAAATATTTAATAATATTTTTAATTTAATATTTAATACATTAAATATTCATCTAATCAATGTATAGACAGTTGGTTCTAGGACACCAACTCAAAAAAAATTCCACTTGGACCACCACCAACTACCTACGACTTTCAGTATGCTAGACCTCGCATGATAATCATGTTCCTCCTAAGTAAAGGCTTTAGTAAAGGGGTACACCACATTGTCTTCCATGGAAATAATACTCACTACAACTTCACCTCCCTGAGAAAAATCCCACAAGAGATGATACTTCTAAAGTATGTGCTTCGTCTACTGATGTGACCATGGATCTTTTATGAGAGTCATCATTGTAGTATTATCACAATAGAGTGTTATGGGATCTTTACTGTTTGGTACCACATTAATATCTTGGATGAACTTTTTCATCCAAACTGCTTCTTTAGCTACCTTAGAACCTGCAACATACACAGAATATATGGTAGAATCTGCAACAATAGCCTTCTTCCAGCTCTTCCATCTCACAGGACCTCCATTTAAAGTGAAGATGTGTCATTTTTTTGACTTCAAGTCATCTTGATCAGTCTAGAAACTAGCATATGCATATCCTCTAATTACTAGTTCCTCATCTCCTCTATAAACCATGAACACATCCTTAGTACACTGCAAACAATTAAGGATTGTTTTGAGTTTCATCCAACATTGGTCACTTGGATCAGCTTAATATTTGCCTACCACACTTAATACATAGGTGATATCTATCCTAGTACATATCATATCATACATGACTGAACCAATCACTGATGTGTACAGAATCCTTTCCATTATATTTCTTTTCTCATGGGTGTGAAGACACATTTTATTGGAAAGATGGATTCCATGTGATGCTGGAAACAATCCCCTCTTAGATTGTTCTATACTAATTATCTTCAGTAAATTTTCCATGTATGTACTTTGACATAGGCTGAGCAACCTCTTGGATCTATCACGATGGATATTGAGCCCAAGAATATATTCTTCCTTTCCAAAGTATTTAATGGAAAAGAGTTTATTCAACCATTTCTTAACCGACTATAAGACTAGTAATTCATTTCCAATATGTAATATGTCATCAAAATATACTATTAAGAAAATAATTGTACTCCCACTAAAATTTTTGTAGACATAGGACTCACATTCGTTCTTTATAAAACCAAATTCCATTATGGCTTCATCAAAATGAATTTTTCATGACCTTTATACTTGATTTAATCCATAAACAGATATTTTTTAATGTTCATACCTTATTTGCATCCTTCTGAGTCTCAAAACCATCATTTTGTTTCATATAGGCATCTTCCTGAAGGGTCTCATTAAGGAAGGATGTTTGGAAATCAATTTTCTAAATCTCATAGTCATGGTAAGCTAAAATGGAAATTATAATTATGATCGATTTCATCATTGCATCTGGTGAAAAGGATTCATTGTAGTCAATATTGTGATGTTGTTTAGACCCTTTTTCAACCAATTGTTCCTTATATGTACTTACTTTTCCTTCCATTTCTAGTTTATTCTTTAATACTTATTTCAAACCAACAAGATTTACATCCACTGGGGGAATTACCAAAATCCAGACTTTTTTTTGGTACTTGGAATCCATTTCATAATTCATGGATTCTTACCACTTGGAAAAATCTGTTTCACTTACTTCTAACTTGTAGGTTAAAGGATCATTATTATCAACTAATAATGAGTAACCATCCTTAGTAACTATAAAACCATACAGATCTAGTTGTCTAATCTCTCTTGTAATCCTATGTAGTTCTTGTGTCTTTAGAACACTTTCTTCTTCCACAAGGGTTTGTGGAAGTTGATCATGTACCAACTAATGTGTTCATTGAGCCTCGAATTCATCGAAGTTTATGTCACATCCACTATCTATTTCAGATATGTTCTCCCTCTCAAAAAATATGGTGTGTCTTGCCACTATAACACTTTTTTCTGATGGGTCATATAGGTAATATCACCATGTTTCCTTGCGGCATCCTATAAAGGTACACTATGTGCCTCGGGGTGGAAATTTCTTACCAGAAGTGGCTTTAACAAACGCTTCACTTCCCCACATAAGTAAATTCGATAACATGGTTTTTCATCCACTCAAAAATTCTTATGGAATACCATTTATTAATTTAGTTGGTACTTTGTTTAGTATTTGTTCCATTGGTTGTAACGCATATCCCCAAAAGGATAATGGGATACTTTGATGACTCAACATTGATCTCACCATATCCAAAAAGGTGTGGCGCCTCCTTTCCTTAACCCATTATACTGAGGCGTGTAAGGAGGAGTGAGTTGGGTTAGGATCTCAAACTCTTGAAAGTAATCAATGAAGTCTTGATTAACATATTCTCTACCTTAGTCTGAGAAGAGTGTCTTAATCTTCCTACCAAGACAGTTCTTAACTTAATTATTGTATTTATTGAATTTATCAAAAGAATCCAACTTATAAATCATTAATTAAATATATCCATATCTACTAAAATAATCAGTAAAAGTTCTGATGTATAATTACCCACCCCTTTCTTCAACAGTAAATGGTCCACACACATCGGTATAAACTAATTCAAAAATATCTTTAGCCCTTTCATATTTCCAACTAAATGGGGATTTGGTCATTTTACTTTGTTAACATGCACTACATACATCAAGTGTTTTTAGTTCAATAGAATCTAAATATAAATCTTGATGTAATTTTTTCAAAAAAAAATCATTTACATGACATATCCAGTGATACTAAAGTTTGGTGTGGTATGAGTCATTGGAAGTAACTTCACTATCAATTTTCATTACATGGTTCATGTAATCCAACACATAAAGATCATTATGTAAATATGTCTTACCATAAAAAATGTAACCTTTATAAAAGAAGCAAAATTTATTTCTAAATTTTAAAATCAATCCACTTATATCTATTCTGGATACATAAATAATTTTTTTGGTGACTAAAAACACCTAATAAAACCCCATTAAAGCCAAGACCATTCTTTTTAGAAATGTCAGTTTGTAGTCCCTAATAGCTACAGTAAAGAGTTTATCTTTGTTGGTTGCTCATAGATCTACCTCCCCTTGGTAAATTTTTATTAATCTACTTGGTTAATGTATTTTAATACACATTTGAGTACCACAACCTATATATAATACCCAATTTTTATAAATAGATAAATTTCACTTGATAAAAAATGCACCTAAATAGAAGGCTTTTCACTCTTTCTATTTTCTCACCATAAGAAGAGAAGGATTTTAACTCTTCATATATTTATCTAGTTGTAAAAGGAGGATAAGAGGATTGGGTAGAGTTTTCTCAATGTTTTTCATATTAAAATTCAAAACCAAACTAGAGAATCCTTAAGGGATTCATGCCAGAATGAGATCAGTACCCAGTTCTTTGGGGAGTTTAAACCCTAGAGCCTCTAGGTGCTCAATGTATCAAATGAACTTGACTAAGTGAGGCCTAGGTGGAAAACCCTTTCCAATCTTACTCATAAATAGCACCTTTGAAATCTCAAATTTTTCATTTCTTTCTCTTCCTTGGTAAAGACCACTGAGGTTTTCAAGCATGCTATATGCATCCATATTTTTGTGAGACTTCCTGAGTTCACTAGACATAGATGAAATCATCAAAAATTGAACATATACCCTGTTTTTCATATGTTTTTTGTAGACTAGTAACTCTTCATCACTCAACTATTGAGTATGTGGATTGGGTATTGAGGATTATAGAACGTAAGATTTTCGTTCATGATGTAAAACAACCCGAAGGTGTCTAAACCACTCCTGGAAGTTACTACCAGTGAAGAGATTGTTTTTATCCCACATTGATCATAGGGATAGTGTCTTTGAAGAGATTTTCATTTTTTTTTTACAATTCAAAAGATAATATTATTAGTACTTTACTTGATTACAAGTTTTTTGAGAAATAATAAATTAATTGATCTTATTAAATCTCCCACAATTTTATCAAGTCCCAATAGCCCTCACCATTGAACTTGGAATGTATAGTTGCTAGGAAATTCTAGTTTTAAGGATCCATATTACCCTTTGTATAACCCCAACAAGGGTTGGTCAAGCTATTTTGAAGGAATTTAGGTAGGCAAGTCTTTTCCAACTATAGGCTTGCAACTCCTTTATCTGTTGAGTGGACTCCCCAATCTAGAAATCCTAACTTGGATTTTCTCAACACTTGCCTCCAAATTACACCAATTCTATAAAGGGATACTTCATTTTATGTAAAATGGTTAATTTTACCCAAAACATTAATAATAACTCCCCATATAAAAGTAATTTTTCCTAAAAGGGTTGGTCAAATGCATAGTTCTATTGGGTTTTGTTCCTAATCTAGTAATGTAAGGCTTAGTCTGACTTAATATTAGATTGAGGGATTTTATTTTATTATGCATAAATTTTTATCTTATTTAACACTTTACATGTATTATTAATATTTAAGTTGATGTTTACTAAATTAATTAACCATGTTTGGATGAAACATTTATGCATAATCAATTATATTTAAATTTAATCTTTGTATGTTAATTTATTTATTTATATGATCAGAGTTTTGTATTAATAAATATAATTTTAATACATTAGAAAGAAAATAAATAATTTATTAAATGAACCAATCATGAGCTTATCTAATGGTTTATTTAATGAGTGTACATTAAATCAACCAATGACCTAGGGGAAATAACTCCTTATGAAAAACTTGGCATGAGCTGCAGTATTCCCCGTGTCCACCTATATATCACCGAGTTGGCTGCATTATGTTTCTTTCTTGAACCGCCCCCAGGCACCTTGGGATAATCCATTAATTATAAATATTTTTTACTCACGCAAAGTTGAGGGGAACCAAAGGATTGGTTAAAGGGAATTACATAAATATCCTTGGACACATAGGTCCTGCATAATAATGGAGGGAGGGATGACCCTCAGACCATCTTTTAATTTAATAATAAATAATTGAAAAATCATCCAATAAATTTAATTAAATAAATGTCAACACATACATAGGTCTTGGTCATGCTCATTAATGGTCACAAATGCAATGAATACGCAAAAGTAAACTGCTAAAATTCATTTCATTATTCATAATTTTTATTATTTAAGATAAATTTCCTTGCATTAATTAATTATTTAACTAATTAATTAATTAATTAATTCCCTTTCATATTAATGATAATATAATCTTATTTGGATATACCCATCATTAATGGAATTCATGGAAAATAAACATCAAAACCAATAAGGAAATATTAATTACAATAAATTAATTGAGCATTTAAAATTCTTTAAAACCATTATTAAATTGTAAAATACACAATAGTGTGATAATCAATAAAATAATATTTTAATGAATCAATTTAAAATTTATTGGAATTTTAAAAAAAATCATTAATGGGAGACTACACTGCGTGTACATGCAGCTACATGCCATGTACCTGGGTTTCCATATATCTAAGTCACACATCTGGGGCTTTAGTGTGTTGACTCGGAAAAACTATATAGTGTGTACTTCCTAATTACATACTCGGTATCCACTTATCGTGTGCCAGGTTGGCCCGATCAACACGCGGTGTGAAAAAAAATCATCATGTGTAATAAATTACTCAACACATCTAGATACAATGCAAATGGGTATATAGTATGTCCTCTGGCCACACGTCATTCAACCCAGTTTTACTGGCCAATGATTTGGCACTTCTCGGTGGCATCTATAGTCATTCATCATTTGTTCTTAAACCATTAAGAAAATGAAACACTGAGTGAACATGATTAATATTTCAATAACATTTTAATTAAAATTATATTAAATAATAAATAATATGAAATAAAATAAAACCAAAATTTTGTATATATCAATAATAAAATAAATAATTATAAATTTAAATGTGACCGATCTGACACCAATTGTTGGTTCCGGGCACAATAGAAGTGTGTGGTTGTGAATGATATATTAAAAAAAATTAATAATCCTTTCCTGAAACCATGAGCGAGGATCATGCACATCAAATTTATAATTAATTTATTTAATATCTAAAGATATAAATACATGGGCTTAGGAACATTCTTTATTGATGATTTTGGATCATTCGAAACAGCCCTTTCAGATTTCTTTCATTCAACTTGTGAGGATCCAAGGGTAGAATCCATCTAGCGGTGATCCACACATGCTATAATGGTTTCTAAGTAATGTCACTCATTCTCCATGTGGTAGCGTGGCAAATTGAATGTATTTCATTATTTTTTCTTGGTCGATCATTCTTCGATCTTGAAGAAATTATATCTTCAGTTCCTCATTCTTTAGAGAGAGAGAGGAGGAGTAGTCGAGAGAGAATTCGTTGTGCAAAATAATTCTCTATTTCCAAACATGGAATTGGTTTCAAATTAATTACACAATAAATGTAGTCGTCTATTTATAGATCTAGGATTTTGGTTACAAAATTTAATTTTATAATAGCCATTAAATATAATTATAACCCTTAACGAAATCTCATGCCACATATTAATAATAATGACATTATTATTATTTTTTGGTGCTAAAACTTTCTCAAAAAGGATAAATAATATTTAATAACATGTAAATAATTATTTTATCATCATACATGGTCTTGGTCTATTCGAACTCCTCTTGTATTTATTGAACACCCAAATGAATATTTCATTCTCTTAAATAAATATCTTATTCACAAACTTGGAAATATATATCTATTAAATATTGAATAAAATAAATAAATATATTTTATTCACAATCTGATGAATAAATATTAATTCAATTTATAAAATAAATATAACGTAAATAAAATTATTCCTCGGTCTTGAGAATAATATTTATTCCATTAATCAAATTCAAACATAATTTAATCGAGACCACCAAAACACTTATTGTGTGACCCTCTAGAAATATTTATCATTGTAATTAAGAGGGCTTTCCTAATTCCAATATTATTGTCCAGCAATATTTTATGGAACCTAAGAGAAGTTACTTAAATTCAAAATCATGAAAACTACATATGAATGCTCATTGTGTAATATAATCCATTTTTCGCATAATCTCTTCAAGCAAGTTGCACGACGATGTCATCAAGTACGTTTCATGACGATGTCATAATCCTATTTTCTTGGTATATCATTATTTAACTATCTGAAATAAAATCTTCACTACATCATGTCTATGGAATTTAGGGTGATGGTTCTATTTCAATCAAAGGGATGAGATATCGACTTCAATAAATATGGAAGGGACTTATCCATTAATAACATGTAATTCGTGATTCACCCAATGTACCCTACTTCCAACAAATATATTGCATGACGGGTTTCATCAAAAAATCTAATCGTGTGAGTCATTACATTAATTAATGGTAATCTTAAATTCTAAGTACCATTACACACACTCACGTATACAAATATCTCATGACACCAAAACTTGCAGAATTTCTACTGGTGGGTCTGTTCTCATGATCTACTGTCTTGGAGATTACCAAGTGAGAACTTCATGAGAAGAAGTCTCATATTCTTATGAGTACTCACACCAGATAATATATATACCATGTGTCCCATAATAGTATTTTATCTAACCACAGAACTACATTAAGAATATTTTTATAGCACTTCAAGGTTCTCTTCAAAGCGGGGAACTACTCTGGCCTTATCGATGTGATAAATAATATAGAAAATTATTACATTGTTTTCATGTAGATAAATGAAAAATATTTAATAAGATGTTTAATTTAATATTTAATACATTAAATATTCATGTAATCAAAGTACAAATTGTTGGTTCTAGGACAACAACTCTAACATTAATGGCCTAGTTTTTCGAGTATGTTTTGTATTATTAATTCTTGTTCTAATTACGTAGATCATAATTTCATAATATTCAGAATTTAAACCATGATTTAATTTTCATATATATTAATAATATATGTACTTATAATAATCCAAAATATTTTGGAGATAGGAAATGAAATGTATTATTCATGGAGACGGTAGGTCGTACGTACTTATTTATGCTACTTCCATTTCTTTATAGTATTTAAAAATTAAGTGGTATATATATACATATATATTATCATTAAATTATAATGTCACATTAGTTTATTAAAACCATACTTTATACATTCCTTTTATAGCATGAATGAATCACATCTCTTTGAAAAGGTTGTAGTCCACACGTCCACAAACGATGTTTTCGTATCCCCAAAAAATGAAACTCGTGAAGGTCAGTATTATATAAAATTAAAAAAAGTATAAAGAAATTATAAATATAATATATAACATATAAAAATATTATTTCTATTATAATTCCCAAACATGTTGGGTGGTAAAGGAAAAGAAAACGATATTGTTTAGTGAGGTGGTAGTTCACCGTACACGTAAATAGTAAGTTCGTTTCCCATTTGATGGAAGTGTGAGTAGTTGTAGTTATAATACTTAACATAAAAACATCTAAGTATATTTAGGATAATTATTTTATTATTTAATAATTTAATAATGATAATTTAATTAGTGTATAAACAAATAAAACTAAAGTGATCATTGAAGAGCATTACCTCTTATTTCAGTAACTCCTTTTAGTTTATACCAAAATCATTCTTCATTTTACTTTATTCCTATAGTGATGATTCTAGGATTAGGTGAGGGAAGTTGGGATATCATTTGGGAATATTTTGGGACATACAAAGGGATTTATAGGTGTGAATAAGTGGTAGGGGTGAGTTCCATTTTATAGTGGAGAAGGAGTGGCATTCTTATAAATTTTTGAAACTGGAATTCCACCCATGGTTTTTCAATTTCAAGTGCATCCAATAATGAAACTAATTTAGTAAAATGTAATATATGGTCAAAATATGTCCATAAAATGGATTTTGTACAAGTTTCTAAGTTATTTCTGCACTTATGTTTAAGGTTTAGTCTCTTGTTAAGCTGATTTTTCTCTTAATCTATCTAATTAATTATAATCACTTTAAATAATTCTTTTGGTCAAAAACAAAGTTTAACATATTAGACATTATAAATTATTATTATTAAAAATATAGAATCCATTTTTCCAAATTCAAATGATACAAGTGGCATAATATAATTTAAAATTAATCGCATGGATGAGACGACAATGCATGTTTTTAAAGTAAAAAAGGTTCAAAAGTTTGCTTAGTTTTTATATCCAATTTTAAAGTAAAATTGATTCCACTTACCTAAATTAAATTAATTTATAAAAAAAATTATAATCAAAATTTAAAATCAATAAAAAAATATAACTTAACCTTATAAATAAATTTAAAAAAAAGAAGTTTTGAATTAAAATTCAGTATTTTTCACTTTTCATTTAAGTCTTACACAAAAATACCAAAAAATCATCATAATCAAATTTTTATGTTATGATTTCAAAAATGAAGTTTATTTCTACATATAAAATTTCTAAAATTTCTAAAATTTTATTTAAAATAGGTTCTCCATTAATAGTCTGTAAAATTTCATTTCAAGGAAAATATAATTTTTATGCATAAAACTAGATTTATTCCTATCTTATACTTATAAAACCTATTGGATGAACTTAAAAAATATAGGATTTAAAATATAACATAAATATTACATTATAATCACTCAATAATTATAATTTATTTATTTTATTATCATAAAACACCTTTGTGAGCATTAAAAAATTTCTTTTATATTAAATTGGTTTTTATATTAATTTTTAATTAATTGGTAACCTATTATTTCATTATATAAACCAAATATTTTCATAATTTAGTTATAATATTCAAAAAAACTAATTTAATTTGAAGGTTATATCTTATTTTATTAACTAATAATATTTTAATAATATATTATTGTTCAGTAAAACTCAGTCATGCGTGTAACGAAAGTCATAGAAGAATATGGTTGATGCATGTAACACAATCTAACCCGGTATTTCATGCTTTGAAAGTAATATCATAGATTAAATTTATTCAAAATAGTAAATAAAGTGTAAAGTATCATGATATTATATTCCCTTCCATGCTTTGTTTTGCGTGTCATATTTTTTATCAAATACAATATTCTTACTTTAGAATTTGGGATGTTATAGGCTCCATTTAACAATTCTTTTTAAACATTGTTAAAGTCCCCCTTAAAAAGTACTCAAAAGAGTTGTTAAATACCCCCTCTAATAGATTTTTTTCAAGTGTTGGGAAAGCGGGTCTCTAACTGTGTTTTTAGCTCGCACTGTTAAGGCCCTAGTGCTGGATAAACCTAGTTTTTTAGTTGTGGGAATTGCACTAGGTTTCAAAAGGGTCATCATAAAATTGAATATGATGATATCATGAAATCCATTCCTTCAAAAATACAAATATCATAATAAAAATTATTCATGATTCTAACATGAGGAAGAAGGAGAATAAGATTTTTTATATTCTTTCACCGTGAAGTAAGAAGAAACCATGATTAGATTATATATGAAATCATATAAATTTGTAATATGTATATACAATTTTAAAAAAAAATTGAAAAAGAATATGTTGAGAACTATGGATTTATTTATGAAGGGTTTAAAATTCTGAGTCTTTAGGAAGATAAATAAAAACATAAGTAATATGTTAAGAATGTATATTTTTCGGTTCCTCAATTTCCTTGAAAAGTGATTTGATAAATGAGTAAAAAATAATTTTCAGTCAGTTTTAAAGTGTGATATTATAATAAATGTAATTACTAAGAGATATAAGGAATATCTAACATTGCATTAACTATATGAATATTCTATAATTAAAATAAAATATAGTATATAATATAAGAAATAATATTATATCCCACTGAATAAAAAATTTAGTATCAAAGAAATAGGAGTTCACTTTAGATTTTATTGTAGTACTTTTGAGTTGAAGAAGGGTCAGACAATAGACATGTCTCTATACATCCTAAACAGTCAAGGATAAATATCGAATAGATTTAGTTTCATTCTTATACACTAAATAACAAGAATTGAATAATTGTATGTGGTGCCACATATTCAAATAATAAAAAGTTATCATAGAATACCTTAGGTTTACTTCTATGAAGAAGATGAATTTAGAAGTGTTTGCACGGTGAATTAGAAGGATAATAAGAGAAATAAAAAAGAGGAAAAATTCACTTAATTTAAACCCTTTCTAAAAGGAAGTAGATAGTTTGGGATATAGTTCATGTATTATTCATGAAAAGTGAAGATTTTAATTTCCCCTTTTCATTTATATGAATAAAAAGAAGTTTTATGTTCTCCTTTTTTCCATTTAAGAGAAGAATAATAGGAAAACAATTTGAACCGCAACAATTGATTGTGGACTGAAGTAGATAATAAATCTTTGGTTGTTTACCCATTTTAATATTAATATAAAGTGTGTGATTCACTATATTATAATATGAACTAAAAACTATTAGGATATATATAACACAATTATATGTATATTCCTTATTTACCATAATTCACAGGACTGTTTCTAGTGTATCATGTGATCTTGGGTGTTCATGGATCATTCCAAGGATTAGGTACTCTTATGGAGCAGTGAACCTTGTAAATCTATTGTCTTCTTTTTTTGTATTTTTGGATTTACTGATAGAACATAAGTAGGTTGATATAATGATTGATCCATTTACTTCATAGTGCTAAAATAAATGTATAAATATATCAATAAATAAGAAATGCATTCAAGTGATCATGTGGTCCCTAAAACTTCTTTCCAAATTTATCCTCAAAAAGAACCAAGAATTAGATAGAATTGTCATTTTTATACTGATTCATGAGATATATAATATGTTTCATTATAATATATATTTCATAGAATTCCTAAAGAAATATTTTATTTTATTGATGGTATTTTTTATAATATGTAAAAATAGATCACCTAGCTTGCTGAAGAGTAAGAAAATTTGGAGAAGGCCTCGGAAGAAAAGGAACTGACTTGTATAAATATCTACAAGAATGGTGAATCAATAAACATAGTTAATATAGATCTTAAGGATAGATTCTCCAGGTTTAAAAATCAACGTCTCAATTGAATTAAAGATAAATAAAATGTCACCAAATAACTTAATTATAAGATCCATGTGTTTGAAACAATTTAGAAAAATAGAATTCATGTTAAGAATTCATAACTAGAGGTTAAATCCAATCCAATCAAGGTTCTCACCAAATTTTTACAAGAAAATATTAAAATGTATGCTAATGAAATTGAATCAACAAAAAATCATGCTGAAAAAAATAAAGATAGTAGAGGATGAGAAAACCATTATCAATATAAAGTTTCAAGATCATGAAATCCAATTAAAAAAACTAGAAACTGCAATGTCTTTATAAATTTGAGGAAAAATTTAATGCCTCACATAATATTTAAAGGGTTTATTTTCTACTAAAAATCCTCTATTATGTGGAAAAATACATTTGGATCACCTCATTATCTATCCTTATTAATATCAAATAAATTGGTACCATCAATCTCAAAATATAATGTTTTACTATATCTATTTTCATGAATAACGAAGGTTGGAATTCAAAAACTATACAAAAATGGATTAATAAAAATGGAGAAACAAAATCACTAATAAATTTGAGGTGAATGGGAGTAAGAATTGGAAATTCAGTTCCCTAAAATAATTCACCTTGAAAATTAATAATGTTAAAAAAATAATAGATAAATAAATCTAAATAACATAAATTTCAAAGAATAAAACCAATGGTTGTTATAAATTATAGGAGTTGTAAAAGGATTGGGTATTAGTTATAGGATTTTGGCATAATATTTTAATTTTTTAATTTTAAAGGATGAATATGTCAAGGGGGGTAAAGATTGGGATTTTAAAACATCTATAGATTAATAGGCAGAATCTATATGTTTCAAAAAAAAATCAAGTACTTGAAAATATCTGTGGTAGTTATAATGGTTATGGTCATAGGAATAGTTTATTTTTAAATAATAATGAGTAAAAATAAAATAAATAAAGAAGACCAAAGAAATTTATGGACAATTTAAAAACCCCCACCCCCAAAAGTGTACCACTCCTGGTCCGGCAATGTGACAAGGGAGATAGTGACCCCAGAGTCCTGCCTCTAGTAGGCCCCTGGTTGGCGATTAGCATCGAGAGTATAGTAAACACACCAATGGGAGGCATTACCCTCTAAGGGAACACATGAAACAGAGAGATATAAGACAGACTCCAACCAACTCCTACTCAGAATACAATATAAAGTAAACCCAAGTACATATATGCAATTTCATGAAATAACTACTACAACTGGAAGGGAAAACTACAAGTACCAAAAGAAAGTAAAACAACAGTGACCAAGAAGCCCGAATAGCTCCTGTAAACCCAAGCTAGTTGTAAACAGCCTGATCTCCAACCTTCTCTAAGTAACCTGAAAAATAGTTATATATACATAGGGTGAGTATAAAATCCTACTTAGTAGGATCCTCCCCTGAGCCTCTTGTGTAAAAGTAAAGAAATCATGCTAACTCATCACCAAAATTGGTATACTATGTTTGCAGCCTCACCATTACTACTCTCACTAAGTATCACATACAAGAGTATATAATATAATAAAGAATTTCAATGGTACCCCACTACCACTTCCCCCACTAGTTTGTTTCTTTGTCCCAACATCGTACGTCCTAAGCATCTCTCTCCCAAAAGGCCTACTCACAAACACCTGGGTGAAGCACCACAACATTCACCTCATACAGCACAGCCACCACATCGATGTAACCCAAGAAATACTACTGCAAATATGGCCTTTATCGGTGCAAGAAAAGGGAATTAACAGTGCTAGAGAAGTGCTGTTAATCGAGGAAAAGATAAAGGGTCCCTTTTATCAGCACTCTGAAAAGCGCTGATAAAGGAAAACTTTTATCAGCCCTTTTTTTTATGTCCTAATAAAAGTAGAAAAATAAAATAAAAAAAATATATAATGTGGGGGGATCTTTTTACAGCGCTTGACCCCCCCCCCCCGATCAGCGCTAGGCAGAGCCCCCTCCCTTTCATTTCATGCTGCCTTTTCTTGTGCAACCCCCTCCCACTTGCACATGTGACCCTTCCTTCCACTAAAACACAAACCTGAGACCTCCCCCCTTGTGCGGCTATACCTTTACCACTAAGCCATTTAGTTTTTTCTCCATTTAATGATATATCTATTTATATATATAGTTATATTTATTCGTATATTAATATAGATTCATATTTATATAAATATATTTCTTTATACTAATACATATATATTTATTCATATATTATTATATTTATTTATTTATTTATTTTTATATTAATATATTTATATCTATTTATATATATTTTGTTAGTTATAATTTTTTACACGTATATTTTTTTGTATATTAATATATATTTATAAGATAAGTTTTAAATACATTTATGAGATATGTTTTTTATGTGTGTTTATAAATAAATAAATACATACATACATACATTTATACAACACACACACACACAGACACACATATACATACACTCACACACATATAAATATAAATTTAAAAACAACTACATATATATGTGTATCTGAAAATCCATAGAATGTTAAAATGACCATAACTTATAATCCAGAAGTTTTTTTCAACTCCACAACTAGTAAAATCGAATAAAATAAAACAATATTCGATATGATATGTGTTACATGTCTAGAGTACATCTAGATCAGAAGTTATACCTATTTGAATGCTAAAAAATCGGGGTATCCCAACTAAAAACTCAGTTTCAGAGGTTTTATGGGCCTTTATGGGCCTCAAAAAATGTTATAGAAGGTTCCCTTCGGTCACTAGCACATAGAGCTCATCACAAGATTTGATTTGATATGATGTAGAGCTCAAACGGACACCCGGATAAAAGGCTATGGCTATTTGAAGTTTGAGTCATATTTTTAACTTATTTTAGATATTTTATTAATTTTTTTTGATTTTTTTGTGTCTTCAAATTGTTATTAAATGATTATTAATCAATTATAATTATCCAATTATTAATTAATAATATTTTTAAAAATATTTTAAATCCATTTTTATTCAATGTTTTATATATTAAATGTAATATACTATTTATAATAATCTAAAACATATTTAAAAAATAAATATTATATTTATATCAATATAAATATACTTATATAACAATATATTATTTTTCATGATCTTTTTTTTGAAATTTATCAGAGCTAGCAAAAAGTGTTGATGAAGCCCCCCCTTATCAGCACTATTAAAAAAGCGTTGATAAATGGTGGTGTTGTGGAAACCTAGTTTTGTGGTATTATAACCTGGTAGTTTCTATGTGCCACCATATCCCACATAACATGTATCATACATCAGGTATTATACCTCAATCCATTATAGCCCATATGCTGAGTAAGGATCCTCAACCCATCACAGCCTATACATGTTACAACTATAGTAGTCCATATGAAACTTTATCTAGAATATGTGTGTGTGAATAACCACAAGACATTATAGCCCTCTACACACATATATGTGGAAAACTAACTATTGTGCATACCATCACAAGTAACAACGAAGAGAAGAGAGAGGGGACAAAGGGGGTAGTCAGCCATCCATCCTCCCACCGAAATGTTGGGGAAAACACCCCCCCCCCCCTAAGGTTCAGAATCCCTAGGGTGTCAGTCTCCCTAACAAACTGGGTGGGATAGTGTATAGAAACACAAAAATAATAGGATATAATATAGCTCACAACCACACTATGGGCATAACCTAATCTTATACTCAACTACATATAACGTCTCTCGGACTCCCTACTGCCACTACTAAGACTAGGTATCCTATAAGAACACAACCATTTAAAGAACTACATTATATTAATTTATCCCTTTTTATCAGTTACACATTACGTTAATTAATTACTTAACCATTAATTAACCATTATCAATTCCAAATTACATATTATTAGCATCACAACAAAGTTCCATGCCATCTGACAAAACCAAACCAAGTCCACGATTCCTTTAAAATTGTAACCTAAGCATTGCATCCCAGCAAGCTCCAACCCCATGGTTTAACATCATTTATTCAATCATTTATTAATAGAATTATCACTTTTCCATAATTCTCAATCATTATAGAAAATCATTCTAAGATACCATACACAAGGGGCTCAACACAGTGAGTAGGTGAACTACTCATCGAGTATTTTCCACCAATTTCAAGAGCGTAGACCTATCCATCCTCAAAAAGCTAAATATGAAAAGAACATGGCATACCCTGCACAAATGCACCTCTTTTGGAAGGAGAGTAAGAAAAACTAGCTTCCTCAAGAAGTGGGAAAAGTATAGTAGATAAAAAAATTCAATAAGCGTCCAACGTTCACATCCAACACATTTAATCATATTTTATTTCCTCCCCAAAACACACATGAATAAAATTATGCATCTCACCACTCTAGGCATCAAAAACTACCCCCACAACCATAGGTCCTCCCTTCCCCTGTATACCACAAAATCCCTCCAAGCTTAGTCATCCCAGACTCACACCACAACACAAGCGGCATGCAACAAACAACATAGAAACTGGGATCTTGGCCATAAACAAATAATTCAACCTTCACACACAATGAGCACCCATATTTCTAAATAAATAATGTTCTTGAACTTTAAGATAAAGAGGGTAACTCAGAACCCTTCAAGGTATTATCTTTATCACACAACTGGTCCTTTATTCCATATTGAATTAACCTATTCAATTAAATGTGTATAACTACATCAATTTGATTTATCATCAAAGCACAATAACAACAACCATGTTCATTAACTTGCCTCTTTATCTTTGGCCAAATAAATTTAAAATTAATCTTTACTTTAACTTACTTACCAATTTTCATCAAGGACATGATAAACAAGAATGGAATAGATATCACGATATCCAGAAAATCAAGGGGATAACTGTTATCATGGTATAAAGCAACAACATATGATTGATACTAATTCTTTAAAACATTTCAAACATTTATTATTTCAATTTAATTATGATTCAGTGGGATAAATTATGCTTACTCTACTACAACACGTAAGAAAAAAAATACAAAAGTTTTGAATCCCCTACCTCAAAAGGTTTCCAATGTTCTTTGCATGAGAACAGTCCAACACTATGGATAATGATCACCTCTCCCATAATGACTGCATCCACCAAAGGATTTTGTGGCACAACTGCATCAACTAATACCCAAAAAGGTCAATTAGAAACATGGAGATCATAATCCATAACATGGAAAGGATAACATGAGGAAACGGATCAAAGAATCCACAACAATATAGATTGAACATACCTTCTATCAAAGATGGATCGATGCTTCCTACTTGCTCCAAAATAAGGGCACACAGGTAGGGAAAACAAGGCCCATTGCTATAACACAATTTCACGTATCTTTTAGAAATAAAGGTTCTGGGTGCCTTATACCAAGAAAAGCAAGATGAAAGAACAAGGCAGAATGTATCTCAACCTTTTAAAATCTAAACAGTTCGGCTATTTAGATACGGATTTGATTTTCAATTAATGGAGGATATCATCAAGACTGTGTGGTTTGACTGAGTAAAGGAACTTAGACCCTTAGGAAAATTAATATAGGAGTTTTCGGATTTTAATCGGCCTTAAATAAATTAAAATAAGGCTTTGAACGTGTTTTACGTCAAAGAAAATGTCAAACATTTGAAACTATAGGAAGCTCAAAACATTATTCACCAGTTGATCTGGAAACACTATAGCACCTTCCAAAAGATAAATATGACTCACTGACACCAATAGATGAAGATGACTCATTGACATCAACAGATGAAGAGGACTCACTAACATCGACAGATGAAGATACCTCAGTAACACCGAAAGATGAAGATGACTCACTAAAATATGAAGATGAATCATCAACACCAACAGATTAAGATGACTCACTAACACATACAGATGAAGATGACTCACTGACACAGGCAAATGAATATGACTCACCAACACCTATAGATGAATATGACTCACCGATAGATAACTCCCCTACATTTGAAGATGAATCACTGATAGATAACTCACCAATAGTCGAATATGACTCACCAACAGATGACTCACTGATAGATGAAGATAACTAACTGACAGGTGACTCACCGACAGTTGACTATGTCCTGCCGACAGCACTTTTCTCATCTGTCTCACTGACATCACTATTCATAAAACTATAAATACTATTCACATAACTAGAAATTCGGAAAATTTTTGGGGATAAGTCACCTTGATATCCCAGAACACCTCAAACACCATATTTCCAAAAAGGAATGGACCAGAGTGGTTTAGGCCATTAAATATGATACCTCTCAAAACATTATTGACCTTGATAATTTAAAACCAACTCAGATATGAAATAGAAAAAGGGATCGAACAACCACCCTTAGCGATACCTCTCAAGGATCTCGCCATTAAAGCATCTCGACCACTTCCTAGAAGAAACAATGTGAAACCACATGAAAACTAAAATCATCTCCAAACTACTTGCTAGGGGGAGATACCTCTCAAAAGATATCTAGCCACAATAAGCAACCGGAGAAGATATCTTATAAATAGGAAAGGTCTACACCCATAAGATGAACATCATTAAAAAAAGAGCTAAACATCAAATAGCTCTGGGTACTTTAAATGTATATGTGTCTCATGTTCCGAAGTGCTATTCTCTATGCCACTGTGTCACCACAAGACATGAACTTCGGGAATAGAATGCCCGTGCAACACCTTCTCCTTATGTTCCTATATCTTGAAAAGCCTCTACTTGAAGGTTGAATCATATTTAACATTGATATCTATCCCCAATGTATGACGTCAGAGTCATCATGAAGATAAACATGGAACTGAGACACGTGAAAATCATCATGTATCTGACTCATCTATGGGAGAAGTGATACCTGATACACGATGGCTCTGACATGATTCAACACCTTGAAAGACCCAAAAACGAGGAGAAAACTTACTCCCATGACCAAACCTTCACTGTTCATGATGGGGATTCACCTTCAGAAACACATGATCCCCAACATCAAACTCTAAAGGTCTCCTCCTATGATTGGCAAAGGATTTATGATGATCTTACACTACCATCATCCTCTCACGAATCACCTGAACTCTCTATATTTTATTTTGTACAAGTTCTGGCTCGAGAATTTTTGACTCTCTGACCCTAGTCCAACACAATGGAGAATGGAAATTTCCACCATAAAAGGCTTCAAATAGAGTTAGATCGATGGTCGAGTGGAAACTATTGTTGTACGAAAACTCTAACATGGGCAAGTGCATCATCCACGAACCCCCAAAATCCCAGACACAAAAGTTCAACATGTCTTCAACCGTCTAGATGGTTCGCTCTGTCTGACCAACCATATATGGATGAAAAGAAATGATAAGGCATAGATGAGAACCAAAAGCATGTTGGAGACCTCTCCGCAACCTAGAGGTATAACAAGTAACATGATTGGAAATAATTATCCTCGGGACTCTGTGAAGTCTCATCACCTCCTCTAGATAATGCCTTGACAAAACCTCCAGTAAGCTTGACTCCTTGATTACTAGGAAGTGGGTTGATTTCATAAAATGGACCACTACCACCCATATAGATGCATAGGATACCTAATCTCGAGTTTAACAAGTAATAATGTCTATCGATATGTTCTCCCACTTCCACTGAGGAACATATAATTGTAGGAGTAACCCACCATGAACACGGTGCTTGGCCTTCACCTTCTGGCAGACCAAACATCAAGACACAAAATCTGTAATTGCATGCTTCATCCTAGACCACCAAAACTGACTCCTCAAATCTCGGTACATCTTTTTCACACAAATATTTACCACAATGGGTGAACTATGGAACTCTCTGAGAACCATCGCATGCATCGCCAAAGGAATGACAAGCCTTCCTTGAAACAACACCTAGTATTGTTCATCCTTAGACCAGCCATTAGGGGCCTTTCTACAAACAACTGGGTATCTCCAGACCTTCACCTCAAGATCCCCCAACTGGGAATATTCTACCTATTTCACCAAATATGACTGCATCGTCATCCAAAAAACACAACCTCTACACCCAACTTCTCCCATATCGATATGTAATGCTGATAGCTCTTCCATTACTCTCAAGTAATCACCTAATTCATGCACTACATCACTACGCAACTTCCTGATCAGTGCATTGGCTACAGCATTCCCCTTACTAGGAGTATATGATATTTTAAAGTCCTAATCTTATAAGAACTATATCCACTGACATAGTCTCAAGTTCAAGTCACGTTGAGAGAAAACATACCTCATGCATTTATGATCGTTGAAAACCAAAAATTTATCTCTAATGAGGTAATGTCTCTAGAACATTAGAAAAAAAACCATTGTTGCAAACTCTCTATCAAGCGTGGAATATTTATGTTTGTGGGGAATAAATTACTGAGACCCATAAGAAACAACTGATCTCTACTACATCAGAACATAGGCTATCTCCAATTGTGAATAATCATATAAAACGTCAAACTAAACTCATTCTACTGGAAAACAAAGAACTAGAGCACTGACCAACTTCTCCTTCAGATACTCCAAAGCTACCACACATTGATCAGTCCATATGAATGCCAGATTCTTTCTGGTTAATGTTGTCAGAGAAGTCGCAACCCACGGGAAATCAGCTATGAACATCATGTAATATCTAGCAAGACCAAGAAAACTTCACACCTCCGCCACTATATTGGGGGATTCCCAAGACACAACGGCTTCTATCTTCTATGGATCCATAGCTACTCTCTGCTGGGATACAACATGCCCAAAGAAATATACTTCTCTAGCCCAAAACACACACTTTAAAAACTTCTCAAAGAGCAACTATCGATGAAGAACTCCCAAAATGGCATGTAGATTATCTATATTCTCCTCCTTAGACACAGAGTACACAAGGATGTCGTTGATAAAGACCACCACAAACATATCCAACAACTCACAGAACACAACATTCATTAACTCAATGAATACAGGTATACCATTCGTTACACCAAATGGCATCACAGTGAACTCATAATGCCCATAAAGACAACAGAAAGCATTCTTCGAGATATCCTCATCCTTCAGACGCATCTGATAATATCCTAACCACTAGTCAATATTCAAGAACCAACTTGTACCCTTTAGTTGATCGAACAAATAATTAATCTGTGAAAGAGGATAGCGGTTCTTCAATGTCACTTTGTTCAAGCGATTATAATCTACACACAACCACAAACTACCATCACCGTTCTTCACAAAAAAATGGTTTACCCCATGGTAACACACTCAGTCAAACAAAACCACATTTTAATAGACCATCGAGTTTTATACATAGTTCTTGAAACTCATAAGATGTTATCCTATATAGATAAATCAATATAGGAGATGATCATAGTTGTAGATCGATCTCGAACTCGATCTCTCATCAAGGGGCTAATGCTACAACTGCTTCTAGAAAGACATCAGGGTACTCTTCCATGAACATGGGAAACACCAACTACCGAACCTCTGATGAACTCAACGTCATCTCATCCATCAAGGATGACAAGGAAAGAACATTCCTTTGACCCATCTGAGGGTCTCGCATGCCAGAAAACACTGCTAGCTCTCCATCAACATCAAATAAAATAACCTACCCTATAAAGTAATCCATGATAGGATAAACTGAATACAACCAATCCATATTGAGGATGAAATCATATGGTTGTATTTTTAAACACAGGAAATCTCCTCCAAGATCGATGCTACCCCAACACTATCTCGTAGTCTCTAAATACTCCAAACAATTCAACTCAACCTCCAACAGGTGTAGTCAACGCCAAGAGGGCTGGAAACCTCTAAACCTCAACTCCCAAGGCATGTAAAAGGGTAGGTGATATGAATTAGTTCATCGCTCTTGAATTAAACAACTCATACACCCAAGTAGTATACAAGTAAAGGCTACCTCGAATGATATATGGCTCACCCAACACTAGAAATACTAAAGCATTAAGTTGACCACACCCTACCCCCACAACCTCTCTAACCCTACTGATGACAACCAACATGGTCATTATCTTCTATCTGAAGATTTGGAGAATCTTGGGGATGTCCTCTACCTGACCCATCTACCCTCTACTGATCCAAAGCTGGTGAAACCCACTACAGCTGCCTCGGCTGGAACTGCCTCAATGGAGGAACTTGAAGCTGAACACCTGGCACATGATAACTTCTCAGAAAGGTTGGGAACTCTCATTGTTTATGACCTTGGAATCCACAAGAAAAACAAAAACATAATCCCTTGGAATAGGACCGAGACCCACTACCACCGGAGAAACAAGATACTGAGGACTAGGACTTACTCCATGTCGAATGAAACTCTTCTACCCTGAAAACCGAGAACCCAGGACCATAGATTTTCTTCATGAGGAATCCTGATGACTCCCCTCTTGTGATGATCTAGTCCTGGATAATGTTATCTAGATAACCTATTACCTCACCAGCACCTCAAGATATGTCTTCAGCATAAATGATGTGACCTGGTGTTGGATCTCTGGACACAAATCCTCCTTGAAATGCCTCTCCCTACCCTCCTCATATAGAAATTGGTCTGAAGCATATCGCAAAAGGTTCTTGAAATGGATTCCAAACACACTCACACTGGAGCTCTCCCATCGTAGGGTAGGTAGCTCTAGGAAACTTTCCACCTTCGCAGTTGAAGAGAGAAACTCGACTCTGAACTGGTCTTGAAACTCCTCTTAGGTGACTACTGACTCCTCACGATCCTCAAGGAACAATGAAACCCACTTCCTCACTTCCCCACAAAGCATACTCACAACCAACTACACCTAGTGATTCTTCCGAACATGGATCAAACTAAAAGTTGTCTCAACCTCCTCTAACAAGTCTTATGTGACCACATCTGAAACGGAGCCCTCATACTTCTTCAAACTCTAGCACTAAAACTCTCTAAGTGTCCTTCTCCAAGTGTCGTCGTTTACAACCTATACTCTACAGTAATTGTCTAGCATAGCCTACTAAACGTATTCTTCAAGAACCTGAAAAGGATATAGACCTAGATCCATACTTGAAAAATAAAAAACTGTTGGATCTCATAAATCTAGAATACAGAGGACTCAACATTAATTAATTAAATTTTTTCTTTTATTTGTTTTAGGTTAACCTATCCCAAGGTATAACAATTCAAACATAGGCGAAAAGAAGATGATGCATGATCCTTTCCTATATATCTACCCTACAAACAGCATCACTTCATTTGGTATCCATTGTAAACTTGAAGTTTTGTGCCTCGTATCAGAGGGGGGGCCTAAATACCTATGTCTTAAAAGGTATCTAGTGTTAATAGCACTTTCTAAAATTTACTGGCATTATTTCTCTACCAACACATGCAACCTCACATGGGACTAACTCCAAAATCCATATTATCCCTCAACTAGAACTCTGATACCACTCTGTCACAACCCCCTCCCCACAAAGTGTACCCCTCCTAGGATGGAAATGTGAGAAGGGTGATAGTGACCCCTAAGTCTCACCTCCAATAGGCCCCAAGTTGGATACTATCACTGAGGGTATAGTAAACAAACCAATGGGAGGCATTACCCTCTAACAGAACACATGTGAAAGAGAGAGATAAGACAAAAAACAAGAAAAACCTGATAAGAATACAATATAAAAGAAACCCAAGTGCACATATGTAATTTCATGAAGAAACTAATATAATTGGAAGGCAAAACTAAAAGTACCCAAAAAAAAGTAAATTGACAACGACCACGAAGCCCGAACAGCTCCTACAACCCCAAGCTAGTAGTAACCAGCCTAATCTCCAAACTGGTCCAAGGGACCATCAAAATTTTCATATATACATAGGGTGCATATAATAGTATACTTAGTAGGATCCTCCCCAGATCCTCCTGTGTAAAAGTAAAGAAATCAGCTTAAATAATAGTAAACAACAAGTGAAACTAACTCATCACCAAAACAGGTATACTATGTTTCTAGCCTCAAGATAGCTACTCTCACCATGTATCTCACAAAAAAATTATATAATATAATAAATAATATCGAGGTTACCCTGATTCCACTTCCAAACTGGTTTTCTACTTTTCCCCAACATCATATGTCCTGAGCATCACTCTCCAAAAAGTCTTTTCTGCAAACACCTGGGTGAAGCACCACAACATGCACCTCGTGCAGCACAACCCCACATCCACATAACCAATGTAACTAGGTATATTTAGGAAGCCACCATAACTCACATAATGTGTATCATATGTTATGTATTATACTTGAATCAATTACAACCCATACGCTAAGTAAGGATCCTCAATCCAACACAGCCTATACACATTACACCTATAGTAGTCCATAGGAAACTATATCCATAATATATGTGTCTGAATAACCACAATCCATTAAAACCCTCTACACACGTATGTGGGGAAAACTAACTGGTGTGCATACCAGAACAAGTAATGACCAGGAAAAGAGAGTGGTCCAAAGGGGGTAATAATCCATCCATCCACTAACCGAAATGTTACGGAAAACACTCCCCACCACCAAGGCTTAGAATCCTCCAGGTGTCAGTCACCCTAATCTACAGGGTAGGGTGGTGTATAGAAACAAAAAAATAATAGGATATAATATAGCTCACAACCACACTATGGACATAACCTAGTCTTGGACTCAACTCCAAATAATGTCTCTCGAACTCCCGGTGAGTATGTGAACTACCCATCGATTATTTTCCACCTATAGCAAGAGTGTAAACCCATCCAACCTTAATAAGCTAAACACAAAAATCATGTGCCATACCCTACACATCTTCACCTATTTTGGATGGATAGTAAGAAAAACCAACTAACTCAAGTAATGGGAAAAGTAAAGAAAATAACAAACAACAGATTCAACAAGAATCCAATATTCACATCCATCCCATTTAATCATCTTTTTTGTACTCCCTGACACCCACATGCATAAACTAATGTATCTCGCTGCCCTATGCGTCAAATGCTTCCACCAAAACCATTATACCTTCCTTCCCCCACATACCAAAATAGATCTCCAGGCTCAGACATCCCAAGCACACACCACAACATAATAAGAAGGAAACAAACCACGTAGCAACTCAGCTCTTGGCCCAAAACAAGGAATTCAGCCTTCACACACAGCGAGCACTCACAGCTCTAAATAAATAAGGAACCTTACCTATAAAATCATGAGGGTAAATTAGAACCTTTAAAGGCATTATATTTATCACACAACCTGTCATTTATTCTATATTTAATTAAATGATTCAATTAAACTTGAATAACTACATCCATTTGATTTATCATAAAAGTACAACAACAACAACCAGATTCATTAACATGCCTCTTTATCTTTGGCCAAATAAATTTACAATTAATCTCATCTTTATGCTATTTACCAATTTCTGTCAATAATGGCATGCTAAACAACAAGGTCGGTCATAGATATCATGCTATCTAGAAAATCAAGAGTAAAACTGTTATCACTGTATAAAGAAACAACAAACGATCGATACCAATTTTTTACTCTGGTTTAAACATTTATTATGTCAATTTCATTGTGATTTAATGGGATAAATCATGCAAACTATACTAATTTATGTAAGAAAAAAATAGAGAATCCTTGAATCCCCTTCCTCAAAAATATTTCTAACATTCTTTGTATGAGAACAGGCCAACATAACAGATAACGATTACCTCTCCCATAACAACTGCATCCACTTGAGGACATTACAGCACAACTGCATCAACCATCACCCATTAAAGGTCCATTATAAACATAGATATCACATTATGTAACATGGAAAGTATAATGGGATGAAATAGATAAAAGAAACTAGAACAACAGAGATAGAACATACCTTCTATCGAAGAAGGATTGACGCTTCCTACTTATACCAAAACAGGGGTGTGAAGGATGGGAAAACAAAGTCAAAGGATATAGCACAACCACACATCTCCTCAAGAAAGAAATGTTTTGGGTGCCTCATACCAAGAAAAACAATATGTAATAACAAGGAAGAATGTATCTCGTCCTTTTGAAAATCTAAATTGAGAAGTCGTTTAGATACGATTTAGAATTTACATTAATGGAGGATCTCGTCAAGACTACACAGTTTGACTGAGTAAAGACACTCAGACCCTTAGGAAAATTAATATAGGAGTTATGGGATTTGAATTAGCCTTAAATACCTTTAAATAGGGATTTTAACATGTTTTATGTCAAAGAAAATGTCAAACGGGTGACACTATAGGAAGTTGGAAACATTGTTCATCGGTTGATTTGGAAACATTGTATCACCTACTGACAGTTGAAGACGACTCGCTGACATAGACAGATGAGGATGACTCACCAATAGATGAAGATGAATCACTGACACAAACAGATGAAGATGACTCACTGAAACTGATATATGAAGATGACTTTCCAACACTAATAGATGAAGATGACTCACCGACAGATGAAGATGAATCACCGAAAACGATAGATGAAGATAACTCACTGACCCTGATAGATGAAGATAAATCACTAACACCGATAGACGAAGATGAATCACTGACACTGACAGATGAATATGACTCACTAACACTGAAAAAGGAAGATGGCTCACCGACAGAAGAAGGTGACTTTCCAATATATGACTCACTAACAGTTGAAGATGAATCACGAATAGATGACTCACCAATTGTTGAAGATGAATAACTTAAAGATGAATCGTTGATAGTTGAAGATGACTCATTGACATCACTGTTCACATTTTTCTTACAGACAACACTATTCACAAAATTGGAAACACAGTTCACATAACTAGAAATATAGAAAAGTGCTAGTGATAAGTCACTTTAACCTTCTAGAACACCTCAAACACCATATTTCAGAAAAATAATGGACCAGAGAGGTCCGTGATATTACAAATAAACTAATATTTTCATGGGGAAGTATCAGAAGAAAGGAACTAAGAAAAATAATCCCACAGGATCATTATAAAATGTAGACGAGATACCCTTGGGTAATAGACTCAAGAAGGATGAAATGAGTGATATATAAAGAGAGAACAGTTTCTTGTATTATGGAAATAGAGCAACTACCATGGTTATATGTAAAAAAATCATGGATGTATGTTTAAATGGAATTAAAAACATTCAAGTTGAAGACTTGTCCATGAAAAACAATAAGGGATTAGTATAATGAAAAACACTCCCAAGAATCCATGTAGAAGTACTGAATATCCAAAAACTATTTTCCGAGATTTATTAATTATTTTTTCATATTTTTAGAGAAATAAATGAATATAGAAGAATCACAAGTGAAATAAATTTCAAAAGGGAAATAATATTTTTCATATAAAGAAACTGAACATCTTTATAGGTTTTAAACAAATGATAATATAAGAACATTAGAATTTTTGTGTGAAAGTTTTAATTTTTCTGGTAATATTCCTAAATATTTCTTAAAAGTGATGTTATCATAATAATAATTCTTGAAGAAGATGAATATGGAACTAAGTGATGCATATGACTTTTTGGTTCATGAATAGATGAATTTCACACACAAATAGGTTAAAGTTATTAAGAGTTTTATGCTTCTCAAAGAAAAAAATAAAAATAAAAATATATAAGCATGAATAAAAGATATAATTGGTTGATAAAAAATTCTCAATACTTTTATTTACAATTATTAATAAGATGTTATAACTTATTCCCTACCATGTTTGTTGTATTTGTCTGCTAACCATATAGATAATTGATAATAAAGCTAGTTCTTGGGGGGAAAATAAGAGAATAACATATCACAAATATATAGCTTAAGGAAAAAACCATTATCCTATAATGATCTATATATTTATATTCTAAAGAAGATATATTGAATAATATTATCATTTATGAATCTATTTATATTAAAAAAATATAGACATTTGATTGAATGGGATGGCTTCTCATTATGCTATTCTGGAGAATGTGCCCCACGTGCATGGGGGTTTTTGAATTTTTCCCTCCATTACTTCTTCGGCTGACTGTTTCTCGGGGAGGATCCCGGCACCGACTGGTTCTGATCCTGCCCTCCTAGTTCCTCCAAAGATATCATCTAACCAGTGCCAATCTGGACAACCTTTGGGGGATCATAGGGATGTCTTATCCTTCAAGGATGCACTATGTAGTCCGTCTATCAGGCCTTTTCAATCATTTTTTCCTATGGGTAATCCGTTCATCTCAAAGGTAATTAAGAATAGATCTCATCTTTAAGTGTGTTTCCCTTCAGAGGTATATGTGAATGCAGTGAGTGGATTGAAGTGGACTCTAGTGGAGTGTTTTGGATGTTCTAAACATCCCCTCTTGGCTTTCAAATGATTTTTGGAATCCTGGGGTCTTACGGCTCCTGTGAAATTCTCATCTTTTCACATAAACTCTTTTTATATGTACTTGTTGTAGGAGATGAATTTCATCTTTTATTGGAGTAAATCTCTGAGCTACCTGAGAAAATGGAGTTTCAGTCTCTCCATATGGTCATTGGAGGCCTATAAAGGGAGGGAGGACTCCCATGCTATAGTGTGGATCTATCTTCCTAAGCTTCTGCTTCCATTTTTTAATAGTGATCTTCTCAAAGAGGTTGGGGATTTTATTGGAGGATTTATTTGTGTGGGTGATAGTTTTAGAAGTGGTATGAGGTCCTTTGAGGCCCGTATTTGCATGGATATTGACGTATCGTTGCTGCTACCGGAACACATCACCCTGAAGGTAAAAGATTCACTGGTATGGAACCAGGATATTATCTACCATGTGTTTCCCATGTTTTGTCCCACATTTTCTCTTCAGGTTCATTCAAATAAGCATTGTAGAAAGGTTCGTCGTGTTAATCGATGATTGGTTTCTTCCCCTTCGGATGAGGTATCTAACAAGGACATCCCAACTTCTCATTTGGTAAGATTTTATGAGGAGGAGCAGGCTTTGACTATCCCTGCCATGCCACCTATTTTTGTTTCTGGGGATATCTCTTTTGACAGTGTAGGAGGTGTGGCTTTGTCCAAGATTTATGTGTCCTTGAATTACGCTTCATACCCGACTTCAACAGTTGGCTCTTACAAAACTTTTCAGTTACTCTTAAAGGTTTCATGGTTGGGAAATATTTGGAACTCTCTTGCTTGTTGGCAAGGGCGGAGAACCTAGCCTTTGGAATCACTTGGTCATTTTATTAGGATGTCAAATGAAAGGGGAAAAGAGGAGGTTATACTTTCCCATTCCCGTTCTCCTCACTTCAAGGTGTATTGGTCCCATAATTTTTCCAAAGGATTCTTTCCCTGTCAGCCCCAGTCTATTTTTGATTCTCAGACTGTTGGATAGAGTAACCGGTATGAGGACTTTCTCATTTCTAATGAACAGGTCTCTGACTCTCTGACTCCTCAAAGTAAGAATAAGGGGAAGTCTGTCAGGCTAGATTTCCCATTGTCTTATTCGGCTGGAACCAATCAATCATATGGCTCTGGAGTCTGTACGAGAGCTCAGTACAAAATTATCAACGAATGTTCATATACTCACAGTGAGAATCTCGTATCACATGGGGCCCAAACTAGGCACTTATCATATCAATGATACCCATCCTAATTTGGAATTCCCAAGGCATTGGGGTCCATGTGAAAACTGATTTTTTATCCATGAAGTTCAAGAATCAAAAGGTTGGTATAGTGGTGATCTTGGATCATAAATAACACTCAGCTAAAATTAATGTGTTTACTCGTAAAATTCATATGCATGCAGCCTTGCATGCTGATCCGATCAATCAACACATTTGTATCTTTTGGAGTTAAGAGACGAATGGGGATTTGGTTCAAGAATGTGACCAATTTATTATGGTGAAGGTAACCTCAGGGACCAAATCTCTCTTTTGTTCCTTCTTGTATGGAAGCTACAATGCACAATGAAGATAGGACTTGTGGTGTGATCTCAGTGAGTTTGATTCAGAGGGCTACCCCTGGATTGTGGGTGGTGACTTCAACATCATTTATGGCCCGGAGGAGAAGCGTGGAAGGGGAGTTTTTCTTCGTGTTTCCAGCCTTGACTTCGCTCATTTCATTCTTGGAAAGGGACTTTTGGACATGGGGTATTGTGGGGATCGCTTCACCTGGTGTAACAACCAGAAAGGCAATGGGCGCTATTGGAGTCGTATTGATCGATACTTGGACAACTTTCATACCATATCCAAGTATTCAGAGGCGAGGGTGGACCATATGGTTTGTGGTATTTCTGACCATTCACCCCTGTTACTGTCTTTGGTTGACATGAAAACAAGGAGCAACTATTTCAGGTTTTCATATCAGTGGATCAGCACTTCGGGGTTCCACCATCTTATGTGGGAGGTGTGGGAAGATTCGACTCAGGTACATTCCTGGGCAGCCATACATAATAAATTATGTCGGCTCAAACACTGACTACAGATTTCGGTGAAAGGAATTCCTAACAGTGATCAGGATTTTAACAACCTGAAACAAGAAGTGGCGCGCCTGGACCTCAGCCAGGAAGAAAGATGGGATAAATTGGTTTTTGATTATTTTTCGAACAAGAAATCCATCTCAGCAGAACTCATTCTCAAATAGGAGTGCATTTAAAGAGACAAATCAAGGGTGAAATAGATTCAAGAATGTGATAAGAATAAAGCTTTTTTATGCATGTATTAGGGAGAGGAGTTGGCTGGTAAGACAAAATATTAGGATGGAGGATAGATCTTACTCGAATTATAGATATGTGGTTTGAAACTTGGTTCTCTCCATCTTTCAAAACTTTTGGCGGGTCCTAACTCCAACCTGATGAACGGATATCTGAGGGGGAGCACTGATCTTTTTTATAAGATTCCTATTCATATTTCAATCAAGGACGATTCTTTCTTTGAGGCCATTTCTAAGGAGGAGGAGGTGTTTATGGCCATGAAAAAACTTAATCCATACAGTGCCCTGGGACCCGATGGTTTCCCTGGATCATTCTATAGGGGATCTTGGGAGGTGGTGAAGGGTGACATTGTGGCGGTCATTCAGGAATTTTTTCTTGTTGTTCATCTTCATAGGATGGCATGTTCTACTACTCTAGTCATGTTTCCAAAGATTAAAGACCCATCCTCTATTCATCACTATAGGCCAGTGGGGATGTGTAACTTCCCCTACAAGATCCTCTCAAGAATTATCAATGAACAGCTCTCTAAATATACTCCTAGGTGGGTTTCACTATAAAAACATGGATTTGTTGGAGGCTGGTCGATTCAGGGGGATATAGCACTAATGAAAGATATGATTAGAGATATTAATCTCAAGACTCATGGATCAAATATGGAAATCAAAGTGGATATGAATAAGTCCTATGAAAGGATCGAATGGAGTTTCATTAATAGGGTGCTTTCAAAAATGGGTTTCTTTGACTGGTCTACGGACCTCATATTTAGATGTCTTAGCTCTTCCTAGTTGATTTTGTATTTCATGGGAAAATCCCATGGTACTTTTAAAGCTACTCATGGGCTAAGGAAAGGTGACTCGCTCTCCCCTACAATTTTCATCTTGATGCAAGATACTCTCAGCCAGATGATCAACAGGAGAGTTTCTTCTAGAGATATTATTCTTTTTCACCGGAAATTGAATCTTCCCTCTATCTATCATATGATGTTTGCATATGACTCCATTATTTTCACAAATTCTAGAAGGAGGTCGGTTCATGGGATCAACAGGGTTCTGGATGAATACTGTTCCTGGAGTGGCCAGATTATTAACAGATCTAAGAAAAACAATTACATTTATAATAAGTGTGGAATTAATCGAGTCTCTTCTTTCTGTAATGATTATAACATGTAGAAATGATCTTTTCCTTTGTATTTCCTTGGTTCCCCAATTTCCTTAGGAAGAACCTGCATTAAAGACTTTGATAGGATAGTGATTAGAATTTCTAGTTATTGCTAGTTGGGTGCTAAATCGGAAGAATCACTACCTCTCCTTTGGGGGCCATATTACTCTTGTCAATAGAGTCTTATCTAGCATTCATTTAAATGCTCTATAATCCATCAAAGTTCTGAAGGGATTCATTTCTATAATTGACAAAATACTGGCAAGGTTCATCTAGGATATCTTATCTGAAAGCAAGCATCACTGGTCCTCATGGCAAAGGATGGCGAGACCTATTCACGAAGGAGGGATTAATGATCGGAATATTTCAAGCACCATACACTATATGAATGTGAGGCTTGCATGGGTGGTTGTGTAAGAGAGTACTTTATGGGGGGAAATCATGTCTACAATAGCTATGGGAAGTTCTGGGGGTGTCCAAGGTTCCCCTTTCTGGGTGATGATTTCCTTTCTCATTCTGAACCACCATTATTACCCTTGATGGATTATGGGTGAAGGGAACATCATTTTCTGGAACCACAATTGGATGGGGTCCTCGCTTGGCTTTCCTGGGTGTCCTACCTCTCAGATTACATTCAAGGAGGCCAGTAAGCATCCTGGTTTTTTTCAGACTGTTCTGGATGAGTATCAGGGGGGAATTTTTGATATCATCTGCATTAGTTCAGAACTAGATAGGTGCGTATTTACTCCCTCAACCTCAGTTTTCTTCACTTCAAAGGATTCCCGGAGGACTCTTCCCTCAAAAGAAATCTGATTGTTGGAATAACATTGTATGGAGTAGGAATATTGCAACCAAATATAACTTCTTGACTTGGAGAATCAGGAACCAGGTTGTTTTGACCAGTGACAAAGTCAAAAAGCTGGGTATCAATCTTCCCTCAAAATGTCGTTGTTGTACGAGACATCAAGAGGAGACTATGAATCGCTTCTTTTTTTATTGTGAATGGGCTAAAGAGATTTAGAGCTTCTTTTTTGATTTTTCGGGGTTGCACTACACTACTAGTCTGGATGGAACTTTCCTGGAATGGTTGTTTCTTGGAACGAATAACTCGGCTGTGGAAAGACTTGCAAAGATGCTCATTTTGAATGCAGCATGTTGGTGTGTCTGGAAAGCCACATACAGGACCAGGTATAAAAGAAATACCTCTTCCAGTGGATCCATCATCATGATAACAAGTTCACTTCTGTTGCATATGGTTAATGGTATTAATAACTAGTGAGATTCACCTTCTTTGAGATGTTTGCAAAGTAGTGTTTCTTTGGATAATTCTGGCCGGAGAGGGAACAGTGGATAGTCGGTGCGATGGCATCCTCCTGCTTCTGGTCTTAAGATTAATGTGGAAGGCTCGAGAAAGGAGGGGAACATTTGTGGTGGAGGTGTGGTTTAGGATTTCAGGGGAAATGTCCTTATTACATTTTCTTTTTTCTATGGAAGGGGGATGTCAATGAAAGTGGAATCTAAAGGGATGTTCACAAGTTTTCATTTATGCCAACAGAAAAATATTGATCTATTTCAGGTGGAGACTGATTCTAAGATTATCCATAACTCAATGCATAGAAATGTTTCCACTCCGTGGTTGATTATTTACATCATCAGAAAATGTAAATCCATTCTTGGAAACAACACTTCTATGGTGCACACTTGGAGGGAAGGGAACAAGGTTGTGGATCATCTTGCATCCATGGCTATTAAGGATCAAGGCCTTGGTATCATTTGTTTCCCTAGATCTATCTTTTTGAAACCTGAAGGGGTGAATTTTATTAGAGGTGATGAGCTTGGTATTCACTACTTTAGGCTCCTGTAGATTTTCTTGGATCTTTTGGACTTTTGATATTCTTGGATTTTTTCTGGTGGTTTTTTCCTATTTAATAAAAATTTATCTTTGAATGAATAAACATGGGATATCCTAATATCTATCTATTAAAGAGATTATCCTTAATGGAAACAATATTAAGTGTCTCATCAAGGGCGATAAAAGTGAAGTATATTTTTTAGAAGCTTCAAAAACTTATTTAAATCATTAAAATATAAATTATGGAAGGTTCTTGAAAAGGGTGTCATTAAAAAACAAATGATTTCATAACATCTCATATTTAGTTATAAAAATAAGATTCTAACATTATTAGGGTATATTTACTTTAATCAATGACATTTATGAGAAATATTGAAGAATATTCAAGGATATTTTATGAAATTAAATCCTACCATTTATACGTGAATGTTTTCTACCTCTGTATTTAAGTGAGTATAGAAATATATATTGAAAATTTTATAAAAGAAATTCTTATAGTTAGATATAACATGATAAAGGTGATGAGTTATTTCATTTTAGTTGGTATCATATTATTTTTATAATGGAAAAAATTATCTAAATAAAAACACCTTATTTTCTACATTGATCATGGATCATGTACACTTAGAGTAGAATGGTTGATGGAACATTTCTTAAGTATGAATTGGAACAATACTATCTTAAATAATTTGTATTTATTATCATTAAGGGGGATATAATTAAAAGAAAAATAAATGGGTAATGATAAATTGTGATATAAGGAAATATTATAGATGAACAAAATAAAAATAGATAATGACATATTGAAATATCATTTTAGAGCTGGTTTTGAAAATGAATACCAAGGGGGAGATTATTGATCCCACTTTGTATTTATGTTGAATTTGTTTTCAATGAATTTCATTGAATCTAAAGTTCCAATGTAGCTTGATGTAAAAATATAATTAATATGAATTAGAATTAATAAAAATTTATTTGAAGTGAGATGAAGAATTCATGTAATATGAGAAGAAATATTCACAATAATGAAAATTTTCTTGGATGTAAGATAAATAATTCAAGTAATATGATAAGAAGTTTCAAAAATAATGTTTTCACTTTGTATTGTGTGAATATGCATTGTAATATATATCATGGATGTTTCTTTTCATTTCACATAAGAAAAAGTTTTAGATATTGAATTTGGATTTTTATGTATTCATTCATATTGGAGTAAAAATATGTTTTAAGAATTTGTGCTCTATGTAAAATTTATAATGGTAAGTATTATATCTCTGTCAAGAAGGAATTTGAGAATCCCCATGAATGTGACTATATTATTAAAAATAGAAGGATATATGTAAACACTGGGATGAATTTTAGGAGTTTTAAAATATAATTTGTATTAAGTATGGATGTTCGTCAAGAGTACCTTCTTATTTGGAAATGGAATTATCTAAGGAGTTATAAAAAATACTAGCTGACCCAAAACCATCACATCCACCTGAGACGTCAGGCCATTATAGGGATAAATATCCAAGATCAAATGTGGTACCCAACTTTTAGTAGGATATATGATGTATAAGGATAGTGTGGGATAGTATTGGCTTGAATATAACACACACGGAATGGCTCAGTGCTGAGTGAAGTAGTAGAGATACCATGCTAGATGACACGATAGATCCACAATGTAGGGAGTCCCCAATGGATTTTTATGGGTTTATGGAGAGTGCCTAGGATAATAAAAATGTTTAACTCCCTTCTAAAACATTAATTTTGAACACATAATATGTGATTATTCTTCATCACATAAAACTTGAGTCTACATTAGTGTAATGATGTTATCTAGAAAGTATTCTCCACTATGAATGGTTGCTTACTGGTTTTTTCCACACATGATAAGTGGTACCTCACCTTCGACAGTGGAGTGATCCAGTATATGATTTCCAGAGAATATCATAAAACATTCAAGAATTTCATTTTGTAAATATTATTTAAAAATGAGATAAAATGCTAAATCTTGTTGGAAGAAAATTGATATGTTATTGTCAATGTAACATGTGAATGAAGATAGTGGTGATCATGCATGTATAATCTCAGTGAATCAAAATAAAAAGAGTTGATTCACTATTAAATGGAAGAAATTTACACTTAAAGTAACATGGAGTTCATATAAAATTATTAGTTCATATTATTCGCTTTTTAATTTTAAAAAAGTAGGCTTATAAGAGTGGTTAAATTCAAATGAGTTCCATGTTTTGGAAGGATAATTAGAAAATTGAATTTGAAGATTCCTTGTAAGTCATTATTTCATGTTTTATAATATAATGGAAATAATTATAAATTATTATAGTAGGATTAAGAAGAAGAATATTTGATAGATTTTTTGTTTCATGGAGTAAGGAGAAACGGTGACAAAATTATGCATTGACTCAAGCCTACATAGAATATGAATATGTTGGTTTTATGAAATATTTTCATAAAAAAGAATATGCTGAGAACTATGGAGGTATCTATGAATGGTTTACAATTAAAAGTATATAGGAAGATAAATTTAAAGTGTAATAATATATAAATATTTAATATTTTAAGTTTTAAAGTCTGTTGGTTTAGGAAGTTTGAATAGTGAGAGTTATAAGGAATATCTAAAGATATATTCACTATAAAAATATTCTATAAGTTAAATAAAAATGATCATATGATAAGATATATGATATTGAATCTCATTAAATAAAACCTTGAGTATTAAGTAAATATGATTTTGACAAAATTTTTATTGCAAACATTTTAAGTTAAATAAGAGATACAAAAGATACTTTGCTATATATTTTCTAAAGATTTGTAAATTAAAATATAAGTGATCAAATTTAATTATTATGAACTAAAGAATAAGAAGAGCAGGTAAATAATTGTATCTGATGCAACATATAAAAAGAATAAGAATTAATAATTCAAACCCTCCTCTCAGATACTACTAAAAATAAGAAGAGTTCATAAGTGTTTATATAGTGAAAGAGAATAATAATAATAATAATAATGGAAATAAAGAAGAAGATTGATTCACTATAAATATATCCTATCATGAAGGAATCATATGGCATGATAACTGATGAAAGAGTTTTACATTCAAATTGAAGAGGTCACTTGACCCATGTGGTAGTAGTTGAAGAAAAACAAGTGTTACTTGATAGTTATTGTGAAAGTAAGAGAAGAATAAGGGGAAGAACAAGAAGCACATCAACAAATAAATTTGAGTCTAATGTAGTGAAGGACTCTAAGATCATTTACCCCATTTCATATCATTGTAAAGTGTGGGATATACCAAACACTTTTTAGATATGTGTATCACAAGTACTAAGACATTACCTTCTTGTTATAATTAACATTTTTTTACTAGTTTATTGTTTGATCGTGAGTGTTTCTAGATCATTATGATGATCAGCTACTATTTTTGAGTAGTGGACTCTATATATCTATAGTATCCTTTTTTGTATTTGGATGTACTGAAATAATGTTGGTAAGATAAAAGATTAAGAGATCCATTTAGTTAAGAGTGTGAAGGTAAAATAAAGGGATAAAAAATAAATTTTTTAAAAAGACCACAACACTGATTCACCCCCCCCCCCTCCAGTGCTGAGAATATCCTAAAAAATCTTATAATGTTGTGTCCTTCATGTTTCAATTGTTTTACTTATTCTTGATTGTTATGTTAAATCATGGGTGTGTTCTTGTGATCTAAGATGTAAATACGACACAACTGCATGTGATTCTATTATTGCACATTAGCCTCATTGTTTTAGGGGTGATGTCAGGGTTTGGTTGGGGAGATATCTCTACTTAGATTATTTCTCTTGGCTAAGAGAGAATAGAGAGGTGAGGGAAACCAATGTGATCTTTCTTGAATCCTCAAATAATAAATGAGAGTGAGTCACATATTTTCTTTAACCTTTTATGGTTAGACCATCTTTAGGTGGTTCTTATAACACACATCAGACTCTTCCATTTTGTGATTATCGAGTACATGTTATAGTAGCCTTTGGATATTTTTGTGTATGCATGAAAATTAATTTTTATAGTGAAAAAACTAGACATGAACCTAGAGGAAAATAATCCTACTACAAGAGTGTTGTTCTTAAACCTAGAAAATGATGATAAACCTACTCAATAATGATTTCATGAATCAACATAAGACTTCCCTATATTGGAAACCCATCCAGTTTCACTACGAGGCTTGGAGGGTTGTAACGACACAATGTTTTTCAATGAAAATTCCATTCTAATAAGTATGTCATAAAATCACATGAAAACACAACATAATGAACTAATAAGTGATTAGTGACCTTTAAACATAATTTTGTCACTTCTGCATTTGGAATTTCGAAAATCCGGCATACACGATTGTAATCAGCAAGTTCTTTGGAGTCTGATAAGAAAAACTTAATTTTTTTGAATAGTAACCTACCCTAATGACTAGTAGCATACCCTTATGAATAGTGATATACCCTAATGAATAGTAACCTCACCTATGGTGTTATAAAAATAATATTCAAGTTGGTAGTACGATATACCTATATTTTAGAATAAGTTAATGAATGTTTTAAAACTGGTTTTGATAATAAATTATTATTTTAATTAAATATTAAAATAATCATATTTATAAAATTATTTTTGAATAATGGACTTCATTTTTTGGATTATACACGTCGAAAAATGGTTAGGTTGAATTTTTGGGATTTTTCTGAAATACTGGAATTTTTTATGAATAGTAGAATCTGATAATTCACAATAAATGATAAATGATGGATTAATTGAGTCATAGATGATGTTATAATGATGTAAGCTCACTTGTTTTAGGATCAAATGATAAAATCACTATTCTTGGTAATGGAATAATTACTATAACTTATCTTGGGAATAAATAATAAATTAATGATTATAATATTATGAAATCCCTCCTCTCCTCCACTATAAAAAACCCCCCTTCACTCCCTCTTCTCTCCACTCCTCTCAAGCCTTATGAATCGCCATTATTCTTCCCAAATCTCTCCCCAAGGTCCACCCCCTTGTCCAAAATCTGTCATCCTCCTCAAAATTCTAAAACCACTCCCCTTAAGAGGTTCTCAAAGGAGGAAGTCTCAAGAGGTAAATTCATCTTCCCAATTTGTTCTTTTCTTTTAAGTTCTTTTCTTTTCTATTTCTTTCCTCACCTCCCTTCACCATAATAGTATGATAAATCTAGTAACATGCATGTACTGGAATTTATTCATGCTAGTGGTATATTTCATTATCTTCTCTCCTTTCCCCACCCTTTTATTTGAAAGAAATGAAAGCACTGTTTGAGATGTGCCAATTTAGCACATTCAAGGACAACGGTTTATCAATTTCTAATATTATCCTTAATTCTGGTCATGAAACCATTTTTTTATGGTTGAACCAGATTATTATATAAGTAATATATCCTATTTTTGGTTCTGTAATTCTTTGGTACAAATGGAATTAAGTTATAAAGCAAAACACATTCTTTGTAATCAAATCCACTGATTAACAAATACGGTTATCACTATGGTTATATATATAACAATTCGACTTCACTATAAGTAAACTAATTAAAATTAAAACCATGTAATATCCTTGATATGATAAAAATAATATAACTTAAATTATGTACAACCACTTTCATCTTGCATATAATAAAAACTTGAATATAAGTGAACCGGCCTTTTAAATCCAAGTAAACAAACGAGACTGAACAATGAAATCGATCCTTGTAACTAATCAAAAAGGATTTGAATGAACTAAAAAGGTTTATAATAAATAAATTGAATATATAAGATGTTATGGACTTATTAATTAAATAGCCTAATATTTTTATTCAGGTTGTTAATAACAAGTGGAGAACACCAACGGATTTTTGGTAAGGGATCGTCCCCTTTTCACTCTCAATCAAGATTGTTCTCTATGCTATTTCTTTTTTTGTGCACCCAGATAGTGCTCCAATTCATTGGGTAAGGTTAAGTCTCATGAGATGCGATGTGAAATGGTATTGGTGGTTAGCCTTGACCCATACTAAAATGGGAAACAGGATTGGTGGTTAGCCTTGACCCATACTAAATATATGATTTATGATTCTACCACATTTATATGATTCCATGTTTATATGATCTCATGCTTATATTAAACTATTTTATAAGTTTCACACTTTGGATATCATTATGTCATTCCTCCTAACTCATGTGCTTGAGATGTATCCTTATGTTCTTTCCCTTACTAGGCTTTTTAGCTCATCCCTTTGTTCATGTGTTCCCTAGGGTACCCTATGCAGATGTAAGAGCTCAAAGGATTTTAGAAGCTCTTTATGGAGATTAAATAAAGAAGTTTTTTTTAGCCCCATGTTTTATGTTATATGTACCTAGTCTTCCAAGACACTAGACTTAACGATCCTTGGATTGTAATATGATGATTAATTATGCTTAAAATCATGAAATGTTATATGTAAAAGACTCAGGTCACTATAGTTGGTATCAGAGCATGGTCTAGTTATTTTTGGAGATTATGAATAGAGCACCTTAGTAAGAACCTTAAGCATGAGACTAAGTATAAGAAAACAGTCCTAAATTTTGGTGAGTATATAGTAAGTGGTTTATAAATCAAATACATCCATGTCTGGATACGAGCAAGTAGAGTCATATTTGGTACAAATGTATCTAGGGGTAAAACCCGAAAACACCGCTTTGAACTAGACTCGAACGAGAACTGGTGCATGATAACGGGTCTTGCTGCACTCTTGGTTACGACACTCCTGGGGGATATTCTTTGGTAGATTCACGATCTTAGTAGAAACTGTTATTAAGGGACCAAAAGAAGCCCATAATAATATAAGTTAAGAAATAGATCGAGGATGACCTAGATATAAACCTAAGGAATCACAATTTAGGATATAATTATTCTTTATAAGTTTATAATTATATGTTCAAAGTTTTCTTTTTATGATCAATAGCTAAGTATTCAATACCTCTAATTATATATTCTATTTATTAGTTAATGGCGGGAAATAGAAGAACATGTTCCAACAACCAATGTGATAGGAAATGTGATGACTGCCCTAATTACATGCTTGATGTGACAAAAGCAGGTGCTCAAAAATTCATGGCAGTACTTGCTCAACTAGCTCGAGTTATGAATAATAACTTGAATTAGGTGGAACGTCCCCCTCCTCCAAGGAAAGATCAAGTTGTCGTAGAATCCTTCATGTGGCAAAGGCCTCTCATGCTTAGTGGGTCTTCTGATACCCTCCTTGAAGAACAATGGATTATCTCAATTGAAAAGATTTTCTCTATCCTCTAGTGCTCAAAAGAAGAGAAATTTGTACTAACAGTCTATCGTTTTGAAGGGGAAGTTGATCACTGGTGGACACTGATCAAGAATACAAAGTCCCAAGAGGAAATTGATTCTATAAAATGGGAGTAATTTAAGAGGATTTTTTTCAAAAAATATTTTCCCCGAACCCTCCATCTAAAGATGGAAAGAGAGTTGCTCGGACTCAAGTTGAAGGAAGATGAGCCATCGGGGCGTATGAAGAAAACTTTAAAAGGATTTCAAGGTACGCCTCTGGCCTTTTCATGAACACCAAAAGAAAGGTGGATCACTACTTTTGTGGACTAAAGTCGAGTCTATGAAAATTCTTGGCGATTCGAGACTTAGACATCTATGAGGATATTTTCTGTTATGCCCTCAAGGTTGAAATAGAGATTTGGGACTCTCAGTAGTCTCATGGTTCTAGTGACAAGAAGCAGAAAATGGAGAACATCATGGGTAGTTCATCAAACAAATCCCATGATAGAAATAAGCCTCACTTTCCCCTTTGAAAAATTGTGGGAAGAAGCATCTTGGTGACTGTCTCAACGGAACCAAGAATTACTTCAAATGCGGAAAGTTTGGTCATTTGGACAAGAACTGTCGAAGGGATATAAAAAAAACCCACTAATTTTGAAGAAGAAAAGAAGGTTCAGATCAACACTCAGCCTACAGTGCAGTGTTACAACTGCAAGGAGCTTGGGCATTATGCAAATAATTTCCCTAAGCCAAGGGTTTTCAGAGGTAATCAGTAACAACCTCCAAGGCAACAAGGAAGGTCTTATTCTATCACTAATGATGAGGTGGAGCCGAAAAACGATGTGGTGATAGGTATGCAAGTTATTCATTCAAGAATAGAAAACATACTATTTGATTTTGGTTCTACACATTCTTTCATATCTTGAAAGTTTAGTAGAACTATTCAAACACGACCTCAAAATTTGGAGGAAAAGTTATCTGTGAGAATAGATAATGGGGAAAATACTGCATCTATGGTTTATAACTCCTCCCCGGTTAATTTTTGTGGATTGAACCTCCCTTCCAATCTCTCCATACTTCCTTTAGTGGATTTTGACGCTATCTTGGGCATGGATTGGCTATATTTTTACAAGTCAAACATCAATTGTCAGAAAAGGGAGATCACTTTTGACATCCCAAAGCATCCTCTGATTCTTTACAAGTGTAAGGAGGAAGATGAGTATCCTTTAGAATTTTCATCTCAAGTTTGGATATTACTTCCTTGTGAGAAAGCATATCTAGCTCAAATTATTGGGATAAAGGATAGAATAATTCTTGAAGACATGCCCATCATGAGGGATTACACTGAGGTATTCCCGGAAGAGTTGTCTGGTCTTCCTCCTGAGCAAGAGGTTGAGTTCTCAATTGAACTTGTCCCTCGATCTTTTCCAATCTCAAAGAAACCTTACATAATGTCCATCGTAGAGCTAGAAGAGCTGAAGAAGCAGTTACATGAGAATATGGAGAAGGGTTTTATACACCCGAGTGCTTCACCGTGGGGTGCTTCAGTCCTCTTCGTCAAGAAGAAGAATGGATAAATGCACCTCTACAATGATTATCGTTAACTTAATAAAATCACGATTAAGAACAAGTATCCCCTTCCACGGATAGATGACTTGTTCAATCAGCTTCATGGGTCCAGTTATTTCTCTAAGGTGGACCTTCGTTTGGGATATCACCAACTAAAGAGGATAAAGGAAGATATTCTCAAGACTGCCTTTCGAATGAAGTATGGACACTATGAGTTCATAGTGATGCCCTTAGGACTCACTAATTCTCCATAAATTTTCATGTATTTAATGAAAAGAGTCTTTAGAAATTACCTCAACAAATTTGTGGTGGTCTTTATTGATGATATTCTGATATACTACAAGAGCAAGGAGGAACATGAGGAGCATTTGAAAACAGTGTTTAAGAATTTGCAAAGGGAGACGTTGTATGCATAGTATAGTAAATGTGAGTTCTGTATGGAGGAAGTATCATTCATGGGGCATGTTATCACCAGCAAAGGGATATCTATGGACCCTTCCAATATGAAGGCAATTAAAGAGTGGCCGATGCCAACTTCTATAACGGAGATCCGTAACTTTTTAGGTCAAAATAGTTATTATTGACGATTCGTGAAGAAATTTTCACAATTTTCAAACCCAATGACTAAGATGACACAGAAGGGAGTAAAGTTCTTTTGGATAAATTAATGTGAAGACTGTTTCAAGGAGTTGAAAAATAGGCTTATCATTACACCAGTACTCACACTCCCTTCAAGTGGAGACCTCTTTATGGTGTATAGTGATGCTTCTAAGAAAAGCTTAGGCTTTGTGATAATGAAAAATGATAAAGTGATAGCTTATGCCTCAAGGCAGTTGAAAATACATGAGCAAAACTATCCCACGCATGATTCGGAGTTGGAGGCTGTGATCTTTGCATTGAAAATCTGGTGGCATTATCTCTATGGGGAAAAATGTGAGATATATACTGACCACAAGAGTCTCAAATATATATTCACACAGAAAGAGATTAAAATGTGCCAGAGAAGATGGATAGAGCTCATCAAGTATTATGAATGCTCAATCCACTACCATCCAGGTAAGGAAAACAAGGTGGTGGATGCTCAGAAAGGATCCTGCATCTTTATCAATGATGAGAATTGAAAAGGATCCGATATTCTTAGATTTGAAAAGGATGGACATGGGAATCATTAAGGTAGGAAAATCATCAATACTTTCTCAAATTATTGCTCAGCCATCTCTCTTAGAGAAAATAAAGGATTCTCAAAGAATGGATGTGGAAATTCAGAAAAGGGTGGAAGCTATTAAAAATAGGAAATCCTCTGATTTCAAAATTGATGAGGAAGGAGTTGTATGATTTTTAACATGATTATGTGTACCGTCTGATCTAGACATAAAGAATGATCTATTGAATTATGCACATATCTCAACCTTCTCTATCCACCCAGGGAGCACAAAGATGTATCGAGATATCTGATAAAACTTTTGGTGGGACAATATGAAAAGGGAGATTGCTGAATATACATCAAAGTGCCTCATATGTCAGCAAGTGAAGGCTGAGAGACAAAAGTCTAAGGGGATGATACAACCACTACCCATACCATCATGGAAGTGGGAGAACATTACCACAGACTTTTTCCCTGTACTTTCAAAGACATCTAGAGCAAACAATGCTATATGGGTTGTTGTGCATCATCTTACGAAGACAACTCACTTTATCGTGGTTTGAGAGGACTTCTCATTGGATCAACATGCACGTATGTACATCAAAGAAGTGGTAAGACTGCATATAGTACCACTATCTATTGTATTTGATCGTGATCTGAGATTCACCTCGATGTTCTGGAAAAGTCTCCAGTATGCTCTGAGCACTGAACTGAACTTCAGTACGGCCTATCATCCTCAAACTGATGGTCAATCTGAGCAAACTATTCATACATTGGAAGACATGTTGAGAGCATGTTCAATAAGATTCAAAGGAGGATGGGACCAACATCTTCCACTAGTTTAATTCTCCTACAACAATAGTTTCCACTCATGCATCCGAATGGCACCATATGAAGCCCTTTATGGGAAAAGGTGCAGAACACCGGCGTGTTGGGATGAAGTCGGTGAGAGTAAGCTGCTAGGACCTGAAATGGTCGAAGAAATGGTGGAGAAGGTGAAAAACATTCAACAGCATATCAAGGCAGCACAAAGTTGATAGAAGAGTTATGTAGATAACTGTCGACGAGACCTTGAGTTCAAAGTTAAAGACATGGTATTTATACGTATATCTCCATGGAAGAAGGTTATGAGGTTTGGGAAGAAAGGGAAGTTAAGTCCCAGGTACATCGGCCCCTTCGAGATCCTTGATCGAGTCAGAGATGTGGACTATCGATTGGAATGTCCACCTACCATGTCAAAAGTGCATGATGTCTTTCATGTATCTCTCTTAAGGAAGTACAAACCAGACCCTTCACATGTACTCTCTTCAGAGGTGGTACAGTTGGAGGATGATCTCTCTTACGAGGAGCAGCCAGTGAAGATCTTGGATCGTAGAGACAAAGTTCGACGCTACAAGACTACTCATCTGGTCAAGGTACTATGGAGAAACCATAAGTATGAAGAAGAAACATGAGAACTGGAGCAAGAAATGTAGGAAAAGTACCCACACCTGTTTTTGGATTAGAATTTAAAATGAAATTTCGAGGGTGAAATTTCAAAATGGGAGAAGAATATAACGACCCAACGTTTTTCATTGAAAATTACCTTCTCATAATTCTGTCATAAAATCACATGAAAACACAACATAATAAACTACAAATTTCTAAGTGACCTTTAAACATAATTTTTTCACTTCTATGTTTGGAATTTCGAAAATCCATCATACACGATTGTAATCAGTAAGTTATTTGGAGTCCAATAAGAAAAACTTATTTTTTTAGTGAACAGTAACCTATCCTAATGAATAGTAACATACCCTTACGAATAGTGATATACCCTAATGAATAGTAAACTTACCTATGGTGGTATAAAAATAATATTCAAGTTGGAAGTACGATATACAAATATTTTAGAATAAGTTAATGAATGTTTTAAAACTGGTTTTGATAATAAATTATTATTTTAATTAAATATTAAAATAATCATATTTAAAAAATTAATTTTGAAAAATGGACTTCATTTTAAGATTATAAACGTTGAAAAATGGTTAGGTTGAATTTTTGGGATTTTTCTGAAATACTTGAATTTTTTATGAATAGTAGAATCTGATAATTCACAATAAATGCTAAATAATGGATTAATTGATTCATCAATGATGTTCTGCTGATGTAAGGCCACTTGGTTATAGATCACATGATTACATAACTATTCTTGTTCATGGAATACTTACTATTCCATGTCTTATGAAGAAATAATAAATTAATGATTATAATACTATGAAATCCCTCCTCTCCTCCACTATAAAAAACCCCCATTCACTCCCTCTTCTCTTCACTCCTCTCAAGACTTGTGCCTTGCCATTATTCTACCCAAATATATCCCCAAGGTCCTCCCCCATGTCCAAAAGCTCTCATCCTCCTCAAAATACAAAAACCTCTCCCCTTAAGAGGTTCTCAAAGGAGGAAGTCTCAAGAGGTAAATTCCTCTTCCCAATTTGTTCTTTTCTTTTAAGTTCTTTTCTTTTTTATTTCTTTCCTCACCTCCCTTCACCATAATAGTATGATAAATTCAGTAACATACATGTACTTTAATTTCTTTATGATAGTGGTATGTTTTATTATATTCTCTCCTTTCCACGCCCTTTTATTTGAAAGAAATGAAAGCACTGTTTGAGATGTGCTAATTTAGCACATTCAAGGACAACGGTTTATCAATTTCTTTTATTATATTTAATTTTGGTCATGAAACCATTTTTGTTATGGCTGAACCAGATTATTATATATGAAATATATCCTATTTTTGGTTCTATAATTATTTGGTACAAATGTAATTAAGTTATAAACCAAAACACATTCTTTGTAATCAAATCTGCCGATTAACAAAAACGGTTATCACTATGGTTATATATATAATAATTCGACTTCACTCTAAGTAACCTAATTAAAATTAAAACCATGTAATCTCCTTGATATTAAATAAAGAAAATAACTTCAATTCTGGACACCCACTTTCATCTTGCATATGATCCAAACTTGAATATAAGTGAACCGATCTTTTAAAGTCAAGTAAACAAACGAGCCTGAATAATGAAATTGAACCTTGTAACTAATCCAAAAGATTTTGAATGAACTAAAAAGTATTATAATAAATAAATTTAATATAGAATAATTTCTTTACTTATTAATTAGTAATCCTAATTTGTTTATTCAGGTTGTTAATAACAAGTGGAGAACAACAACCGATTTAAGGTAAGGGATCCTCCCCTTTTCACTCTCAATCAAGATTGTTCTCTATGCTATTCCTTTTTGGTGTAATACCAAGTGATGGGGTATGTTAATACACCATCCCCATACTTCCCTAATGTTTTATAAGTGATTTCAAACCCCTTATATCTCTCATAAATCCCTCTTAGTTACACCCGATACCATGCCGATAACCATGATGGATTCTACCTGAACTTCCTTTATTCCTTCGGGTTGCTCTATCTTTCTTTTTACCAAAATATAGTTTTCTTTTATTTTTTTTTAGAACATAAAAATTCTGTTTATATGCTCCAAACTCATTTTCTAAGATCCATCTCTCATTCTATTTCAGGGATATGCATGCTTTTAAGTGAATCTCTCCTCGATACTTCCCAATAAGCACACTCGTTTTAAAGGAACTTCCCGAACTTTTAACTAATTTAAAGTGAAATCTATATTCTGTTTTAAGAAACCATTGTCTTTGTAAATTCGGTATTTTTATTATGAAAACCTACTTGGTTCAATTCTGGTTTTATATAGAATAATTTATTCTTTACTATTTTAAAAGCTCTATAGTATTTTCCTTAAAACTGCAGAAAAATGTTTTAATGCTAATGTCTCTCAAATACATTTCTTATGTGATGTCACTTATATTTGTTAAAACCTACCATGTTATATGCCTATTTTAACCTATGAACACCCATGTATTTTCTAATTATTTCCTTACATGGACGCTTCCATGATACGCCCATTGGTTATGATTTATGTCATGATTGTGGTACCCAATTCATTCCATGGGTACCCTTATGTTTATGTATGGTTGATTATGTATGATTTTATATGTGGTAAGAATATTTATGTGGAAATAATATTAATAAAAATTTTGAGATGGGTGCACCCAGATAGAACTCTAATCCATTTGGTGAGGTTATGTCTCATGAGATGTGATGTGAAACGGGATTCCCGGTTAGCCTTGACCTGTACTAGAATGGGAAACAGGATTGGCGGTTAGCCTTGACCTGTACTAAAGATATTATTTATGATTCTACCACCTTTATATGATTCTATGTTTATATGATATCATGCTTATATTAACTGATTTTATAAGTTTCATTCTTTGGATATCATTATGTCATGCCTCCTAACTCATGTGCTTGAGATGTATCCTTATGTTCTTTCCCTTACTGGGCATTTTAGCTCATCCTTTTTTTCATGTGTTCCCCAGGGTACGCTATGTAGATGTAAGAGCTCAAAGTAAGTTAGAATCTCTTTATGGATATTAAATAAAGAAGTTTTTTTAGCCCCATGTTTTATGTTATGTGTACCTAGTCTTCTAATACAATAGTCTTAACGATCCTTGGATTGTACTCTGATGATTAATTATGCTTAAAATCATGAAATGTTATGTGTAAAAGACTCGGGTCACTATAGAGGGCATTCTCAATCCACAAAAGCTATCACAAGTGCCTAAGAATCAATAAAGAACCACTTTGGAATGATTTTTACCATAAACATTAATTAAATAAGGATAAATAATTCTAATAAAAATAGGGCATGACCTGTATGTAAGTTGTACATCTATGCCATAAAAAATTAGTGTGAAACAACCTAATAACAAACTAAAAAATTAGTAAATACAAATGATCATTAGAAACCTCCCTCACTACCACGGTCTCCCTCCCCTACATGGAAAAGACCCTAAACAGATGCCTTTTCTTCACCCACAAACTATTATATCTACCCTCCATCAGAAGAAATCAATAAAATATTAATTGTATGAGAAAAATAATTTAAAGGGAAACTTTTTGGTCATTCTAGGAAAAATAAAAAAATGTCCTACTAAAATCACATAATAGGAATAACTAGATGATTGCAAGGAAAGAGTCTAAAAATAAAAAAACTAAAATTTTTGAACACCATCCCCAATGACCTAAGGTCACTCTCAAACCAAACTATAACACCATCACTATGAGATAAAATAGAATCTAAAACTAAAATAGAGATGATATATATAATTGTGAGAATGAAAATTATCATTATGCCACCACTCGCCTTTCCAAGTGATTACCCATTAACTAAAGATTCCTTATCATGTTATTTTTAAAATACACTAATTCAAAATAAGGTTTTTAATATTTTTATAAAAAATTATAATATATATTTTTACCATTAATTTCTTAAAACAATAGAGAACATATTTAAAGTACCAAAAAGAAAGAGGACCAGTGGTTACCAATAGAATGAGATGGGAATAACAATAAATGTAAATAGGTAAACCTAAATCAACATCATAAAAGGATCAAATAACAGGGAAATGAATATGAGAAAAACACTATATAATAAGTAAAAAAGGAAAATATTTTTATTATTTTTAACCTAAAAAGATAATTAGAGAAAATATAATTTAAATATAAGGATTTTGAAATTGGAGTAAAATGAGATAAATCACAGTGGGAAACACTAAGAAACTAGGGTAATCAGGGTTCTAGGATCCTCACTATCACTGGTCAAAAAATATACATATATATATTCTCATACATAATACACTAGAGGGGAATAAACCAATTTCCAATTATATAAATCCATATCATGTAGTTTAGTTAGTGTAGTAGAAAAATCATACTAGGGAAACTGGGTCGAGTCACTATCAACTCACCTAGAATACTTGACCTAGTTTTCCCACCAAGGTACTCAGAATTCCCATGTTCCATGGCCAAAACCAAAACACATAAGGGAGGTATTTTAGAAAAACTAAATATCAACCAAAAAATAATTAAAATAAAAAATACAACACCACCTCAACCTCATTCACTATCAATGTGAATCCCCTCTCTTAGAATCATACCTAATTTCCAATCATATCAAATATGATTCCAAAAACAACATAAAATAATGGAATTACATTGTAGTGAACTTCACTTTTCAAAATATTTTAGAAAGTTACAACATGTCCTATATCATTTATTTCGAAATTCATTTAGAGACTTGTTCAAAACCATATTTGAAAACTAGTTTTGAATTCATATGGCATCCTTCATATTATATCCATATGTAATTACACACACACACACACACACACATATATATATATATATGTTATTTTACATATTCACATGATTATATGTGATTTTGTACAATTAAATATGTGTGTGTGTTCACTCATGCATATGAGTATAATCGTAGGATACCTGTAATAAATATATACAATTTCACAATTATCTAACTTAAAACCACTCTTGAGATACTTCAAAAATAATTAGCGAGTTGTGTGTGTGTCTATATATATATATATTAAACATTCACACAAACACACACACACACACACACACACACACACATATATATATATATATATATATGTATAAATAGATAAGTATTAGTAAATAATAACACAAAAGGGTATTAAAATAAGATGAAACTAAACTAGAATGAAATCAAGATTATGAGTTCAATGAAATTTCATTAATAATTAATATAAAATTATAAATAATTCATGAGACATTTAAAATACCCAATACTACTTTAAAAATCATTACAATTTTTTTTTCTAGAAAAATTAGAATGTATTTTTCAGAGGCAGAAGAAACTAAAGGGGAAACCCAATGGAATTATGAGGTGAAACATGATTTCATCTATAATTATTTTATAGTTACCCATGATAAAATTATTATATATTCAGAATTGTGATTTAAAATCCAAGAAACAAAATTCCATAAAATTAAACGGTCAATCATGGGGGAAAAACTTGTAATATTTCTCCTTTGACAACTAAGACTCAAATCCACCGCAATCAAGCCAAAGAGACTCAGAAAAGAAATCACACAATCTAGGCACAACAAAATAACCAAAATAGTTTAACCATGCACATAGGTTTTTTCCTATACATAATGTACCAAGGGGGAAAGTTGTATTAGGGGATAAAATGGAAGGATAAGAATTCATAGGGGATGAAATACTTAACTAGAATGATTACACACCAAATCAAAAGAAAAAAATGTGAACAAAGGATGGATCGAGGGAGGGGTCATGCGTGAGAGGGTTGTTCATGGGGGAGAGGGTACCATAAAAGTGGATTGAAAATGGGAGAAAGAAATTTTTAAAAAACCCATCAAGGAAATTTTGGAAAAATAAATTTTTAACACCCCAGGTGAGTCGCACTATTGGGCCACACATTTGGCTTAATAGTGCGCTGATTGTGAGACATGTACTGGCCACCCAGAACAGCTGCATGGTTGGGCCATATGGATTAAAAAACTATATGTAAACAATGAGTACTCCCTATATTAAAAATATAGGGCCACCAACATGGTTTCTGTATAGTTTGGCCTACAATGAAGCCAAACCATGCAGCATTCTAAAAGCTTTAAAAAAATTGAAATTTCCAAATTAAAAGGCCCAAACCTATGAAAGAAAATTATAATTAAATAAATAGATAAAATATTCATTAAATAAGCTTCAAGGTGTTAAATTTCACCAATAATGAACTTTTATTTCCTCCTAAATCTATCAAACCAGTGAAGGAAGATGCACCAAAGAAGCTTAAACTGGAAAAATAAACCACTAAAACAAATCCAAACCACCTGATATCCTATGAATACCTAAGAATCAGCAAACATATATAAATTTACACATCACACTTGACCATTTTCATCAAAAGAACAAATGGATTAAACACTCATGGTGGATCTCTCCACCATTTAAGGATTCCACTAGATCAATGGATCAACAAGGAACGATAACTTCATGAAAACCACTAAAAACACTACATAAGTTCTAAGTCGAGTAGAACCAAGTTAAAATTATCAAATAAATATCATCCAAAAATCCATTGAAACAAACACTAATTATCTAAAGTACCGAAACTCGGATCAAAAATAAAATTAATATTAGAAACTGAGAGAGGAATAAAGAGAAAATAAATAAAGACAAAAGAAATAAAGAGAGAAGGAAAGGAAGTGTAAAAAGAAAGATAACACCCTAAAAGTTCCATCGAACAAATCATAAGGAACAACAAGACCAAAAGATCATGGACCACCAACACACAGATCACCACATGTTTACCAAGGAATAATGAAGAAGTGGTATAAATCAAATACCTTCCTCTTCAACAATGACATGGGATCCACTCAAATGTCAAAAAAAGGGGTATGACCTAGTACCTCAAATACAAATCAATAACAATGGATATATATACAATATCCAAAATAAAACCATCTCATGCAAAATCTCAACTAGTGTGGAATCTATCCTAGTCACCCAAAACACACATTGAGGGTTTCCCATGGCTTTTTAACCAAAAAAATACCTCACCACAACCTTCATCACCTAAAAACATCAAAAATCACATTCACGCAGATGTGTCAAATTCATATCCCAAGAGGATCTCAAAATACATGAAAAATCAAAGAGGGACTCAAATAGAAAATCCCAATCAAGGAAAAACCTAAGAACTTGACTATTCAAGAACCCATAATAGGAAATTTATAAGTCCCAAGACACTAAACACTTTTCTGGGAGGCATACTCAAACAACATAAAACATGAATACCAAAATAATACCAAAATCATCACAATAAGACAAATGAAAAACCCATATAAAAATAATCCAAAATCCTAACTTTAAGTTTTTAAATTTTCAAAAAAAATCATTTTTTCCTTAAAAATTTACCATTCAATCCCTTCTAAAAAATTAAAGAAAATTTATAACAGAAAATCCAAAAATAATTCACATTTCAAAATAAAAAATCAAGAACATAAATCACGTCCACATGTAAAATAATAATAAAAAACAAATCCATTAATTACTCATTTAAAATCATCTGAAAACCCCCCATTTGTATTTCAAAACCTTAAACCTTATCAAAAGATAATTTTGATCCTTACTTTCCAATTTCAAAACAATGACCATTAAAACCAATTTAAATTTTCTAAATTCCATTTTTAATACCCCAAACATTTATTTAAAATAATTTTAAAGCTTTTCAAGTTCTTTTTGAAATAACATCATGAGACATTAAATATAAAAATCTATATTACATCATTTTAAATAAAACACTTGTTAACAACTTCAAAACTAAATTTTACTATTTAAAACCAATTTTATTTTTAAACATCAATGGAAATCCAACTAAATGATATTAACATATCACCCAAAAAAATTTCTAATTACAAAAGAACCCAAAATAAAATTCTCAAGGGGCTAGCCATTGTACATGGTTAGACCACAAGGTTTGATGGACTGCGGACTATCATGAAACTACTATGGAGAGTTGTTAGGAACCATCTGCATAGACTTCACATGGATGGTGCGACCATTTGAGATACTAGTGACATTTTTTCCACTCAATTTCTACACCAAATCTCAAGAATATCTTTAAGATACCCATAAAACAAGTAAAAACAAAACTCAAATTTAAAATTTAATTCCCAGAAACCCCTGGTAACTCGAGTTTTATCATAAGGGGTGGTGATAAGGAACCAACACATGACCCACCATATTAGTTCTATAAATCCCATCTCTTGTCTACCAAAATCCAAAATAGAAAGGGATACCCACGAAAGATTGAAGGTTCCTATGGATAAAATAACCTAACTATATTTGATACCATTTTTTCACAAACAAAACCCGATCCATCCCTCCATAAAACACCTGACCCAGTTTTCAACAAACCCAGAAGGGTGTTCCTAATCCCCATGGGATATCACAAGTGACTGGGAATCAAGAAAGCACCACTTGGGAATGATTTAACCCATAAAAATTAATTAAATAATGAGTGGAAATTCTAATAAAAACACGGCATGACCCATCCATCAGTCAAACATCCAATCCAAAAAAATAAGTAGGAAACAACCTAATCAAAAAATATGAAAGAAGTATATATAAAAGACCAAGGAAAACCTCCATTTTCACCCGAGTCTCCCTCTCTTATATGGAAAAGACACCCACTATATGGATTTTCTTTTCCCACATGTGGTTATAGTTACCCTTCATCCATAGAAAGCAATAAAATCATAATTATATAAGGTAAATCATTCAAAGTGAAACTTTACAGGAATTGTAGAAAAAAAAATAGATCCTACTAAAATAATGTAATAGGCATAGTTAGATGAATGTGAGGACAGAAATTAAAAATAAAACAACTGACATATCTGAATACCATCCCCTATGGACCAATATCACTCTCCAACCAAACATGAACACCAACACTCTGAGAGTGACTGGAAGTTAAACCTTGAACAGAGATGATATATAAAGGAATAAGAATAAAAATGACCAATAGTCAACAACCCACCATTCTGTATGATTACCCTTTAATTAAAGATTCATTATCATGATAGTTTGAAAATACGCTAATTTAAAATAAGGTTTTGGATATTTTTATAAAACAATATTAAATCCCTTTTTATAACAACTTTCTAAAAACATTATAGAACATATTTAAAGTACCAAAAAGAGATATAACAAGTGTTTACCAATAGAATTTCAAGGGCATAACAGTAAATGTGAAAAGGAAAACATAAATCAACATCATAAGGGAGCTAATAGAATAGAACTTCATGTGAGAGAAACACTATATAATATGGTAATAAGAAAAAAAATTATTCTTTTGAACCTAAAAAAGGGAACTATTGAAAAGATAATTTAAATATAATGCCACAGAAACAAGAGTAAAATGAGAGAAAGTAAAATGGGGAACCCTAATTAACTAGGGTAATCAAGGTCCTGGGACCATCACACTCTAGATGATGAAACAACTTACATATATTCCTTTTCATGCATACTCTATAGTAAGGGATGAACCTAAGGTCCAATGGTAGAAATTCATCTCATGTGGTTTAGTTAGTGTTGTAGAATAATCCTACTAGGGAGATCGGGTTAAAGTCATGTGGAATCTTCAAGCATACTAGACCTAGTATACCCACCTAGGTACCTAGGGTTCATATGTCCAGTTCCCAAAACTAGAATAAATAAGGTATGTGTAGAAGAAAAACCAAATCTCAATCACATGACCATTCAATGTAATCATACAACAACACCTCACCTCCCTACACTACCAATGACAATCCCCTCTATTACAATCATACCAACATTCCAATCATATCAATTCTGAGTCCCCTAACAACATAAAATAATGGACTTCCATTGTAGTGACCTTGACTTTCTAAAAGACATTAGAAATTATCAACCATGATTATACCATTTATTTTTAAATTCATTTAAATGAATGTTCAAAACCATATTTGAAAACCAATTTTGAATTCATATGGAATCCTCACTATTGTTCCCACATGAAATTTAAAAAACACACACATATAAATATATATATATATATATATATAATTTAAAAAATTCACATGTTTCTATGAGAATTTTTATAATTAAATATGTGTGTGTGTGTGCACTCATGTATATGAGCATAACCATAGGACGCCTGTAACATATACATAGAATCTCACATTTATCTTATTTGAAACCAGTCTTGAGATACTTTATATATAATTATCTTAGTATATTTATATATACTAAACACAAACACACACATATATATACATAAATAGATAAGTATTAAGAAATAATAACTCAAAGAAGTTTTAAAATAAGCTACAATTGAACTAAAATGGAATCAAGCTTATGAGTTCAGTGAAATTCCTTCAAGATTTCATATAAAATTATAAATAATTCCTGATACTTTTAAAACACCCAATTATACTTTAAAAATCATTATAATTATGTTTCCAATAAAAATATGAATCTAATTTTCAAAGGTAGAAGGAACTAAACTGGAAAACCCAGGAAAATACAAGTTGAAACCTGGTTTCATCTATAAATATTTCATCATTACCAATGATAAAATTATTAGATATTAAGAATGTGTATTTAAAATCTAATTAATCAAATTACCAAAAATTAAAAGGTTAATCATGGGGAAAACCTACCTTAAATTTTTCACCTTTAACAACTAAGGCTCAGATCAACTATTATCGAGCTAAAGAAACCCGAAAAAGAGATCACACCACCTAGGCACAACAAAAATAACAAAAAATTCATTAACCTTTCACCTAGGGTTTGGTGCATACATGTTTTTATAAGTGTTGAAGTAAGAGTATGGGGGAAAATGGAATAATAAGAAGAATTTGGAAATAATTAAGTATTAATCTAGGATAATTTCATATCAAATCAAAAGGAAAATGGTGAATGGGGGTCGAACCAAGAAAGGGGTTCCCACAAGAGAGGGTTCGTCATGGGGGAGGGGGATTAATGTCAGGGGAGTGGGAATGGGATGGGAAAAATGTATACAATTACTTAATGTAATTTTTTGAAAAATAAAATGTTAACACCCATGGAGAGTCGCATGATTTGGCAGCAAGGTTGGCCAAAATGTTTGCTGAACGTGCGACCAGAAATGGCCACATAGAAAACCCATATATTTGGGTATCTAGGATTTTAAAATTTTGTACCAATTTGTAAAACCCCCTTTCTTAAAAATACAAGTCCACCTATAAGGTTTTAGCACTGTTTGGCCAATCATGCGGCCAACTGTGAGACATACTGAAATTTTTAAAAAAAATTACAAATTAAAAGACTCGAACCTCTCAAACAAAAAAAATAATTAAATAAATAAAATAAAAAATCATTAAATAAGGGTTGGGTGTGAAAATTATGAATCAATATAGAATATTGACCATGATATTTCACATAATATCTTATAGTTTTCAATATATTTGGTGGAAAGACTGAGCCTTGGAAAGGAGGATTCGGTCATAGTGAGTTCTTCATTTTTTTTTTTGAATTATTTATGCATGTCTCTATAAGGATTAGTTTTTTCATGTATTTATATTTATTATACTCTTTTTAATTCATAGTTTTAAGTTTGTGATGATCACACCCCATTCATGTAGGCTAATTATTCGAAGCATGTGAATCTTAATGTATCTTTACTACTTTCCACTTATCTTTTATTAGACCTAATATTTATTGAATGTCCATCAAGGTTTGATAATTTTGGGATAGATTTAATTATAATTAAAGATTATTTGTCAATATCTAAACTATTATATTTTTTTAAGAAATTTTTGTATATTTTTAATCTGGTTTCTTGTTTTACATATATATAATTATGTTTGCTAGTTTAAATAGGTTCTATTTTTTCTAGTTTTTGTAAGTGTATATTATTTCCTTTGATCTCACTTACTAATATAGATTTATTATCTACAAGAATATATTTAGGTTATGGAAATGTTTATTTTTACCACCCAATTCTCATGTCATCTAATTCAGGTTTAGTTGGAATCATCATATATAGATTTTTATTTATATACTATGGGAATTTTGTAATATTGATTTTGTTTTACCATATAATTTTAGTGCCACTATTCAATGCATGTTCACTACTATAATCATTTGATAATTCCTAGTTTTAGTCATTTAAACTTTTTTCATATTTATTAGATTCATTTTTTTTAAATTAAAATTTTAAACATTAACTTAGATTTCATATTTTGGGTTTTCTTAAACCAAATTTATACCCAATGGATCTCAGTCATTGAATGTGGACTACCCCATAATATATATCAAAGTCACATGAAAATGACACATTTATTATCTTTTTTATCCATCCTAGGTAATAAGTCCTTTTTTAAAATATCATGCATTTTCCTATAATTTATCTATCAAAAATTATTATACTATAAATCAAAAAAGTATAACTATAATGAGCAATAAGGAGCAAAATTTGTATATAAATTGAATAATACATCTTACAAATTCCCTTTTTTAATAAATATCCAACAATTGTATAGAATAAAGTTATCATCCTCAAATAAATTCTTGAACCCAAGATTGATTAATAAGATCTCCAAAACAAATTTTATACAATGTTTAGGCACATGAAAGACATCATTTATAGTGAGGATATTTCTTGAGGTAAAATTGATATCAACCACACCCTTCCCTTATATTTTTATACTAACAAAGTTCCTTATAAAGAAGGATGTATCATCACAGATTAATTTGATCCTCGTGAAGAGAGATTTTTAGTGGGACACATGTTGCATAGTGCCAAAATTGATACTCTAAGCAGGGTAATTCTCTAAAACATTGTTTTTTAATATCATAGCTATATAGTTATGCTTTAGAGTATGTATCCTTCTTTCTTCTTATAAAGAAAATGTCTCATATAAATTTCCTTATATTTCCATATAAGTGGGATACTCTATTCATATTCTTGAATTATGAAACCCTATTTGAAGGATGATTTGGATGTTTATTCCACTTTTGGAACTTTGATAGGATAACTCTCTTCACCTTAAGTACCTTGTATTTTTCATCATTACGTTCATTTTTCTCCTCATTATTTTATATTCCTAATTAATATTAATATAGTTGAGAAACTCATTGAATTAAATATATTACTTCTTAATTTTAGATAATATTTAACATTCTTCCAAGAATGGGTAGTTTAAACAATGATGTATGTGATAATAATCACATCATTTAAATTTATCTTGTTTTTTTAATGTTATATAATATGTTGAATTTATTAAGATTTCTCTATGATAGATTGATTATCTACCATATTGAAAAAATAATAATTCTTACTGTGAAATTATTATCCATCACATATATTAGTGATTTATTTTTCCTCCAAAGCATCCCAAATATCCTTTTTAGTCTAATGATACTGATATATATCAAAGAGATCATCAACCAATAAGTTGAATATGTGTCCTCAACACATGAGATCGTCATTATCTCGTTTTTTCCTTATTCTATAAGCTGGGAGTGTCTCAACTTCAAATGTAAGGGATATCATAGTTGAGAACACATACATTAAAGGGTATAAAGTAAACCATCATAACATCACATTTTTATGTTGAGAATATAAATTTTGAAACCACTTATGAAACTTGGATTTCATAACAAATTTGTAAGATATAAATTTAGAATCACTCAATTGAAATATATGGGAGAGGGATTTATTCTATAATGTATCGCACCAAAACAACTTGATCAAATGATAAAATTTCAAAATACACAAAAAATGGAATAATTAAAGTTCTCACACACAACACGAAAAAACACAAGGATTAACATGGTTTGAAACTTAATTTTATTCCATAATAGAAAAATTTCTTCTACTTGTTACTAACATAAGAAAATGATTGTATGATTGTAATAAAAATAAATAATATCCCCCTTCTATTTATATAAGATTCAAAATGGTAGATATTCTTCCACCATCATCTAATCTATACGGATAATGTCATTTGCTTTCTGTTCAATTCATGTGAACCTCCATCTGTAAAACACCATAGACTGTTGCATCGCATAAGTTTAAAATTTTTGTAAATAGTGAAAGATAAATAATTAATATTATATATCCCTATTGAAGTGTCTTGCATATTGTTTTCAAACCATAAATTTATGCTTACGCAAATCCTTTAATGTTTTTATTATGTGAGCTAGAGAACCTTATGAACTTCATAATTAGAGACCTAGTATCAATTGACCACTACCATGTGTAACACCTTTTGTATTCACTTCAACATATACTTTCAGATCTTCCATGGTTTTTCTGAACATGCTTTAATCTGGTTCAAGAATATATCCTTTAAAAACAAACATTCTAGAAGATTCAATGTTTTAGAACCAAGGTTATCAAATATGAAGTTTGATAATGTGTTTTATTTTTTTTAATTCATTCTGGGTTAATCAAGGTGTTTGAAAGTCATGATGGGTTTTTTTCAATTAAATTGATGCCTAGAATAAATTTTTAAATAGTGAAATTTTCTATTTTTAACCAAACTTTTGGGAGATAAAAATTTGAATCTTACATGAAATATTTGAGTAAAATGAACTAAAACCAAAAATCATCTATGAGAATTTCATAGAACCTGTGTGAACTATATAGGGAGTATGTGAATCCACGTAGCACTTTTGTTGAAGGGTTTGGGAAAATGAATTCTACCTGTATTGTAGGTTTATGAACCACAAAGGAGCCAAGAAAAGTTATGATAGAGTAATTTGGAAAGGTGTGAATTTTTCATAGGGGCTAGGCTATGTTAGACACATTTCACTTTCATAAATTTGTGAAGAAATAAATCCATATTATGTGAGAGGAAGTTTTTATTTAAGTGACCATAATGTAAATTTTATAAAGTAGTATTATCATTTTTAGTTAGCGGGTGGTTTTTTTCCTATAAAGGAGGACCCTTTATCTAGAAATTACACAGTAATGGTTCCCAAAAGAGATTAAATGAAATTTTAGTGATTAGAGAGTTATTTACAGGTTTTTACTAATAAATTAACCTCTAATCCCATAATTAGGGATCAAAGTAGATCTTAAGAAGATGTGGAGTTATTTTTTAAAATCAGAAAATTCCAGTTAAACTCATGGAAAGTAAATTCTATATAACAGTTTCAATTCAAAAAGTAGGTAGCATCATTACTCATAATAAATTATGAAGAAATAGTTTTCATAAAGAAGTTTATGGAGTTTTCTACCACATACCTCAAATTAGATCACATACCGCAAATGGTGTAGTACCATGTAGCACAATTCCATTCATGTAACATAGAATTTGGATCATGATGCAGATAATTAAGTGAATAGTGTATCACATAGTACTAATTTCTTAGCAGTTTTTAATCTTGTATTTTATGTAGCTATATGTGATGATTATTATGAATATAGAGGAGTGAATTGGATAATCACACTCTTGAAATCATGATTAAACATACTTGATAAATTTCTCATAATTAGGGAGTGTCCTTCAAGTCATTAAACTGGGGAACACTTCATCTAGTGTAGTGACAATGAGGAATTGATGGAAGTGATCTAAAGGTGGTAGTTTTCTTTCCCTAAATTCATTGTAAAGTTAGTTTTCTTAGAATATAGTGACCATGAAAAAAATTATAATCCATAAAAAATTGTGAATCTTGGGGTATTTTTTATGACTAACATATAATTGGTTTATTCTCCTTGGAGTAGCCCTAAGTGGTGAAATAAGTAAAATCCAGGTAGTTCTATTTATTTCTACTTATATGTATTTGGTGAATGTTTATGATAATTATATAGGTTTCAAAAGTCCCTACTAGAGTGGGGATAAGATTTATATAGATCAAAAAAAGAAGTTAAAACCGTGATTCACCTATCCCCTCTTAGGCCATTCTATAGTATAATAAGGGGTATTGAGAATTCATGTTTTAGATGTTAAATATATCATCGGGTATTCTTTGAGATAGAGAACTTAGTAAATTATACTTGAGTCCCTCTATTTGATGGAATAAACTACCATATTTGGAAGAAAATAATGTGATCACATCATTGACCTTTTAGGATATAAGTTATATTTTCTATAGTTCAATGGATTCAATACAATGATGTTATAGGATGTACTACGACTAAATCGGATAGGAAAATTCTAGATACAAATTAAAAATATCAAAATAGTTCTAACGGAGCTTTATCAAATCAAATATATTTGAAAGTGATTATTTGTACTATAATATTTTCCATGTGTGTAAAAATATAAAATATATATAAAGATGATAGTAAGTTGAAGGAGGAAAAACTCCATGTTCTGAAAAATAAGATGAAGGATTGAAAAATTCATCTTGATGAAAATGAAGTTAGTTTATTCAATCAAACTTCTGATATTCTTGATAGATTTGATTTCTTGCTGAATAAATTAAGAATATTAATATTTTAAAAAATATATTGAGAATTTTTTCACCTCTATATAATTTAAAAGTTTCAAATCTTGAGTAAAGGTATTTGTTAAAGATTTATCTTGATGATATGCTAATCAGTTTCATGGCCTATAAAGTGAGATTCAAACCATAAGATATCCCAATTCATGCAAGTAATGAGATAAATTTCAAATACATGGAGAAACATAATATTTATAAAGGTGTTGGTAGTGAAGAATATGTGGAAAATGAATTTATTTCCCTTGTGTCTAGAAAATTCTAGGGAGGAAAGGGGAGATTCAAAGGAAAGATACCCTTATAATGTTTTCAATTTCATAAAGTATGGAAGAATTCTGCAAGGTGGTCAAGAAAATTTGATAACTAATAAATAAAATTAAAAATCATGTAGAGGCCACAAAGGAGGTTCTTGTAAAATGTAAACTTCAAATCAAGAAATAAGTTGAAAAGGAATAGCATCATTAGCAAAGAGTGAGGTGATAATGGGGACTTTATAGAGGAATCAGAAATAGTGTTTAAGTATGATGTTGAAGTTATCATGATGGCTATATTTTAAAAATAAGAATATATAAAGGAGAAAAATAACCATCCATGAGGTATATTTGATCTCAAGGTGGGGCTTGGGGGATCTCTATTATAACTTGATTTGTAAATAAAGAAGGATCATAAGGTTAATTTATTGTTCAAATAATCTTTTGAATATGTGGATCAACTTGAATAAGAGATTATTCATCTATGAGAAGATTCATATAATCAGTTTTCTATACAATTAAATTCAGAAGAAGTTTTTAATTTCCATAAAAGGATTTAATAAATGACTAAGGTGACTAATGAACTTAATTCTTCTGAAAAATAGTGAATGAAGAAGGTAGAATACCTAGAAAAATAGGTTGTTACTTTGATTGAGAATCAAGTTAGAATTAGAAATAAAATCAAGTGATCCATAGATGAAGTTACACATCAAGAGGTTAATATATGGAGAACTGATATAAATAATCAAGTGAGGCTCAAAAGGTTTCAATAAAATTCTATATAAACAAACACCCATATTTTAAGGGAAAATGGAAATTGGTTGTGATTTTGAAATGTAAAAAGTAGCAAAATATTATAATAAAGGGAAGTGGAAGGGTGGAACTTTTAATTTCAAATATAAAACACTATCTATTCAAACAAATTAAACTCTTATTAAAGAAAATTAAATAGAAGAAAATAATCCTCAATCCTCAAGAGTTAACCAATAATGGTTGTAAAGTTTTATAAAGGTTAGGGGTATATGGAGAAGTGAATGAGAGAAGATATTTCATCTTATTGAATTTAAATTTATTGATTTCGTTGTCATACCATGTACTACTATAAAGAGGTAAGATTTATATTAATGGATAAATTTTAGAAGGTTTTAAAAGTAGAATGAGGCCATATGCTTCATCATATAGAATAAATAATTTCTTTCAATATTATTTTAACTATTCTAACTTTGGGAATAAGACCTTTAATTATAGGAAAATAGGAAGTGGAAAATATAACTATAAAACCAAATAAAAATTAATATAGAGAAAAAAATCAAAATCACTCTAAAAAATAAGTACTCCCACTTATAAGAATATAGTGAGTATCATTTCACAACGCATGTTGGGAAGAAATTGGATAGGTCATCTTATGACTCAATTTAACTAGGTGTCTCATGGAAGGAAAAAATAATATTGGGAAGTCCAACATATCTAATATTTTATAAAAATATATAAATAATAGTATCACCTAGATTTTTTATAGTGGATGCTCATCCCACATTACTTGAAATGTTAATTTGGGGGAAAATGTTATGGAAAGAGTTAATGGAATACTCTGTTTCTGTAATGATGGTGCCTTAAAGATCAAAGGAAATGGAAATACCTAATTAAGAGGTGATGGGATGAAGAAAATAGAAGTTATATATAGATGATCTATGTCAAAACCTCTTAGGTTCGATTCAAACCTGTGACTTAAGAATACATAGAGACCCATTTGTTTCCTTGTAATAGTTTGAAATATTTCTATATATATTTCTAGATCCACATGCTGAGATAGCGTGTGATTTCGAGGGCTGATGTGCCCATAATTAATTTTATAAAAATATTAAATATATTTTATATTACATGTTTATATTTTCTTAAATAAAATGGTATAACTCTTAAATGGGAACTCAGATCATAAATTTGATACTACAGTTGAGTCTTGAATGTGATGTTTAACTAAGGCGTGACCTAAAATGAGTCGGCATAGGGCGTTCGGATAAAACGTCCATTGATTGTACATTTATTAGATTATTTTTTCATTTATTTGTTTATTACAATTAATATAAACTATTTTTCCTAAAAATAAATCACTTTAGAGAATCCTATAGGTTTTTTGAATAAACTGTGGGAGGATTCCATAGTGTTCTTCCTCCTTCTATTGGCAAATCACATCCAGTGATGATGAATCTCAGGATTGGAAAAGATCGGGGTGAAGCGACTGCAATGAATTATTCCAATTTTTATTGAGAATGTTATTTTATGAAAATTATCCAATCTCTAGGTATGACTCTTCAAATTGTGTATTATTCTTTTCTTTATTAAATTGGATGAGAGGAATCATTTCTTCTTTAATATGCACCCATTTGTTGAATCTTGGCATGTGCATATGTTCCAGTTTAATTGGTAATTCTTATTTTATAACTTGGATCTCCCAATTCTGTTCATTAGATATTAAAACTTATCTAATTATTGATAAAACTTTTTTTAATTTATCTATCTCCCACAATTTCATCGTGTTTTTTACCAATTGGATCCTGCGGTCCTAGTTTGAAATTTTTAGACCATATCGAGCCAGATCGGACCCCTAGAATTGCCAAAAATATATGTGTGAGAAGTGGATTGAAAAATAAAAGATTTTTTTGGATGGATTGAAACTTTTGGGTGATTTTTTTATCATCGTCATCCAAATCATCAATTATAGAAGAACCAGAGGCGTGAACGGTGCGAGTGGTGCATACGGGTTCACATGGAATCAACCTGGATTCAACTTCCAGCCACCTGAGGGCTGGAAATCACTCTTCAGAGAAAGATCCTTCTTTTTCAGGAGGAGAAAAGTCTATAATTGAATACTAAATCTAGATCTAGAGCATAGATTTTGGATCTTTATTTAAATGAAAAATGTGGCTATAGTTTATGTACTGGGATGATCACACTACGTCTAGCACCTATGATGTGGCGAATAGGGTTTTGTAATTTTATAAGGATTGAAAACCATGTAGGCTCCATACACATCATGAACATATTCCCCAAATAGAAAATATGTGTGTTGGTCCACATGGGTAGTACCTCATGCGGAAAGACATGACCAAGCACATGGTTGTGTACTGAAGTACACGGACATGGCCAAGGTGCACGGCTAAGGACCACAAGTGCTTGGAAATTCCATGTATATTATCTACACATCATGTAGTTCTACATAGTTAGTGAACCATGTACCTATAAGGACACGAGTAGGTGATGGAGCAGGACCACATGCCATGTCGATCTTCTCATACACCATGTACCCCTTGTTTCCTTTTGTGGAAACTTTAATTTCTCGTATCTCCATAGTTTGGAATCAAATTTTGGCCTGTGAGTAGCCTATCATGGGTAATTTTTCAAGTAGAACATGATGGTTCCCTCTATTGTGGATTTTGATATATGATGAAACATGTTATAGTACTTTCACTTATTTAAGTGATGCACGATGATAGCAGTGATCACGTAGGATCACCAGGGGATTTCATAGTGGAACCCTCTAGCTTTTCTGGGCATGGGTCCTCTATAAACCATAAGAGTGGAACCCTAAAATGAGGTTAGGCCATGGGTCCTATAGTATCAAAGAGTGGAACCCTCTTATTGGATCAGGGAATGGTTCCTCTATCTATAGGCTATCGGAGTGGAACCCTGTTGCTGGGATAGGGCATGGGTCCTCCATGTTTTAGAGTGGAACCCTCCAGCTAGGCTGGGCATGAGACCTCTATCAGTGATCAGAGTGTAACCCACCTATGGATTCAATGCATGGTTCATATAACATCAGAGTGGAACCCTGCTATAGAGTCAAGGCATGGGTCCTTTAACTTCTAATTGGAACCCTATAGTTGGGTAGGTCATGGGTCCTCTATTGGCTATTAGAGAGGAACCCTCCTATTGGAATAGGGTATGGTTCTCTATCTATACACTGAGTGGAACCCTCTTGTTTTACTAGGTCATGGGTCATCTACCTATATATTTTTTCCCTTGATTGTGTGGAAAAATGATGATTTTTGGTTTTAATTAGATGTTTTTTGTTGGGAAAAAGTGTGATATTAGAGGCATCGTTGATGGACTTCTAGAACATTTGTTGACTCTATTTTTGGTTAGGTCTATGAGATAGAGATCCTCATAATCTCTTATTTGAGACTCATTTTTATGAACCTGTATATATTTGTGTGTTTGTATTCATACCTTTGTATTTGTTTAATCTTCCTCTATGGGATTAAGAAGATGTGTGAGGTATCTTACATGCATTCTGTGTTTAGATTCTCATGGTTCGATGAGACTGCTCTCCTGTTATGGGTAGCAAAGACTCAATGGGTATTCTATCTACAAAACTTGTTGATCCACTTTTTCTTGGATGAGGTTACTCTTTCTCTTTATTTGGTTTGAGATGAATCATGTTTTACAATTTACTGTCTTTCTATTCCTATTGTCTCACTTAATTATCCCCCTTTCAACTTTTGAGGTATCATACTGGGTATGTATATACTCACCCCTAAATGGGTTTTTCCCACATGTTTCATGTCTCTGGCAGACGATGGATAGGTTGGTGGTGACTGAAGGTTTCGGGCGCAGCAGAAGTGCATGGGTGGATGTGCCCACTTGGCCTTTTGTCATTAGCAATGATCAATCCAGGATCAATACGACGTTAAACGTTAGTCTCCACAGATCAAATCACAGAAAATGACAAAGAAGATGGTTTGTCCCGGAACCACAAACAAGTATCGTTACAGGTTGATTATAGTTAATTTAATTAAATATAAAGAAATACCTTTTGGGTGTTCTTTCTTCGTTGATGTTCTCGATCACGTTTTCGATGTGATCCGTCATTGCATCGTAGAATCCAAGTGTAGACTCCCTCTAGCGGTGATCCACACGTGTACCTTGTATCTCTGGACATCGCCAAAGGATTCTCCGGGTGCTAGCGTGGAGAAGCCTTTGCTTGCGTTGTCCGCCTTAGATCGTCTTGATCCGATGGAAGAGGATCTTTCTCGGTCTTAAGAGAGTTCTTGGAGGAAGAGGTTCTTTCAGTCTTGAAATAATTCTCCAGAGATGTTGTGCACAACGATTCTCTTGTGTGTCGGAAAAGAGTTGGGGTTGTGAAGATATTTATAATCGGGTGTGTGGGGTTATAGAGTTATGACAATAAATAAACGTGTTACACATTTTATTTATTTCATTGAATCTTATTTAAAACCCCCATGTCGAATAGATAATTCCTTGACAAGCGCCCACGCTAATTATAATAAATATCATTAAAAACAATATTATATCCTCAAAATCCCGACTGGAAAAACTACACGGTGTGTAATAATAAATACACGGTGTGTACTCATTTTTCATTGAAAACTACACGGCGTGTACATTAAATGTACACGGCGTATATATCTTGTTTTCATTTATTCATTTCCTTTCAAAAATAAAACTACACGGCGTGTACATTTAATAATACACGGTGTGTACTTGTTTTATTTTATTTTTCCTCCATCATTTAAAGCAACTTAGGCTTCCTTGAATAATTATTAAACCACGTACAGTAATAATCTTAATTCAACTTGAGATACTTGGATACACTTAGTGTGTGACCCTCTAGGCCTCTTTCTCGTTGGCATTAGGCAGGCTTGCCTAAAGTCCAAGATTACTGTCCAGCAATGGGTCAAGGCACCCAAGAGAAAGAAGTTGACGCCGCATTGACGTATCACCTCATACGAACGCTTACTGTGTAATTTAATCCCTTTGTCTCAATATCTCATCAAACAGGTTTCATGGCAGTGTAATAAACCTATATGCTTGATCTGTCATTCTTTGACTACCTGAAATAAACTCGCCATTTACACCATGGCCATGGAATTTAATGTGACAGTTCTATTTCAATCAAAGGGCCAAGATATCAACTTCCATAAATGGAAGGTACAAATCCTTCCTCGACTTATCCATTAACAACATGTCACTTGTGACTCACCCAACGTACCCTACTTCCCGCCAACTGTCTGTGTGATGGTTTTCGTCAGTAAATCTAAGTGCGCGAGTCATGACATGAGTTAATGATAATCTTTCAGTCTAAGGACCATTACACACACTCGTAGATAGCAATATCCGATGACAGCAAGACATGAGGAATTACTACTGGCGGGTCTGTTCTCATAATCTCTCATCTTAGAGATTACCAAGTGCGAACTCCATGAGAGAGAGTCTCGTCTTCTTATGAGTACTCACACATGACAGTCTGTATATTATGTGTCCTATCATAGTATGTCATCCAACCACATAAATTTATTTAAGAATATTGTTATATCATTTCAAGGTTCTCATCATAGCGGGGATCTTCTATGACCTTATTAATGCAACAAATATTCCAGGACATTATTATATTATAGTCATGCAGAACAATGAACAATATATAATAAGTGAAAATTTATGTAATAAAACTACAAAACAGTTGGTTCTGAGGACAACAACCCTTACAAACTCCCACTTGGACTAGAGCCAACTGCCTACGACTTTTAGTCCGCTAGACCTCACATGATGATCATGTTTCTGCTCAGTCAATGATTTAATCAATGGGTCTGCCATGTTGTCTTCCGTAGAAATATTGCTCACTGTAACTTCACCTCTCTGAGAAAAATCCCTCAAGAGATGATACTTCTGAAGTATGTGCTTTGTCCGCTGATGTGACCTTGGCTCTTTTGCAAGTTCCACCGCTGCAGTATTATCACAATAGAGTGTGATAGGATCTTTACTGCTCGGTACTACATCCAATTCTTGGACGAAGCTTTGCATCCATACTGCTTCTTTAGCTGCCTCAGAAGCTGCGATATACTCGGACTCTGTTGTAGAATCTACCACCACACTTTGTTTTGAGCTCTCCCAGCTCACTGCACCTCCATTCAAACTGAAGATGTATCCAGTCTATGACTTCATGTCATCTTGGTCAGTCTGGAAACTAGCATCTACATGTCCTCTAATGACTAGTTCCTTATCTCCTCCATAAACCAGGAACATATCCTTAGTACACCTCAGATACTTAAGGATAGTCTTGACTGTCATCCAATGGCGGTCTCCTGGATCAGCTTGATATCTGCCTACCGCACTTAATGTGTAAGCAACATCTAGCCTCGTAAATAGCATAGCATACATGACTGACCCAATCGCGGATGCGTAAGGGATCCTTGCCATCCTCTTTCTTTCCTCATGTGTCTAAGGACACATTTTCTTGGAAAGATGAATGCCATGTGACACTGGCAACAATCCCCTCTTGGACTATTCCATACTGAATCTCTTCAGTATCTTGTCAATGTATGTACTTTCACTCAGGCCCAGTATTCTCTTGGATCTATCACGATGGATCTTGATCCCAAGAATATATGTCACCTCGCCCAAGTCTTTCGTGGAGAAGAATTTATGAAACCATTCCTTAACTGACTGTAAGACAGGTACTTCATTTCCAATTAGCAATATGTCATCAACATGTACTATTAGGAAAACGACTGCACTTCCACTAAAACTTTTGTAGACACAAGACTCACATTCATTCTTAACAAAGCCAAATTCTGTAACAACTTCATCAAAATGAAAGTTCCATGACCTTGATGCTTTCTTTAATCCATAAATGGATTTCTGCAACTTGCATACCTTGTTGGAATCCTTTAGAGTCACAAACCCTTCAGGTTGTGTCATGTAGACATCTTCCTGGAGGTTCCCGTTAAGGAAAGCTGTTTTGACATCCATTTGCCAAATTTCATATTCATGGTAAGCAGCAATGGCCAATAGGATTCTGATGGACTTCAGCATTGCAACCGGTGAAAAGGTTTCATCATAGTCAATTCCTTGACGCTGTCTAAAACCTTTTGCAACCAGTCGTGCCTTATAGGTGCTGACTTACCCCTCCATGTCCAGTTTCTTCTTGAATACCCATTTATTACCAATAGTCTTCACATCAACTGGAGGATCTACCAAAATCCAAACTTGGTTTTGGTACATGGAATCCATTTCAGAATTCATGGCTTCTTTCCACTTGGCAATGTCTGTGCCTTCAACTGCTTCCTTGTAGGTAAGAGGATCATCATTGTCAACCAATAATGAGTCACCATCCTCGGTGACAAGAAAACCATATCGTTCTTGTTCTCTCACCTCTCTCGTGCTCCTACGTAGTTCTTGTATCTCTGGAACAGATTGTTCTTCCACGGGGCTTTGTGGAATCTGTTCTTGTACCAACTCATGTGTATCTTGAGCCTCAACTTCATCAAAGTCTATCTCACTCCCACTATCTCTTTTGGAGATGTGCTCTCTCTCAAGGAATATGGCGTGTCTTGCCACTATAACCTTTTTGTCTGAGGGGTTTTATAGGTAATATCCCCTTGTTTCCTTGGGATATCCTATAAGGATACACTTTGTGCCTCGGGGTGCATGTTTGTTACCTGAAGAGGCCTTAACTAATGCTTCACTACCCCACACATGTAAATTCGATAACATGGATTTGTGTCAACTCCATAATTCTTATGGAATACCATTTATCGATTTAGTTGGTACTTGGTTTAGTATGTGTGCTGCTGTTTGTAATGCATATCCCCAAAAGGATAATGGAAGACTCGCATGACTCATCATTGATCTCACCATGTCCAACAGGGTGCGGTTCCTCCTTTCACTTACACCATTCCACTGAGGTGTGTAAGGAGGAGTGAGTTGAGATAGAATACCAAAATCCCGTAAGAAATCAATGAAGTCCTGATTAAGATATTCTCCTCCTATGTCTAAGTGGAGTTTCTTAATCTTCTTACCAATATGGTTCTAAACTTCATTCTTGTATTCTTTGAACCGATCAAAAGAATCGGACTTATACTTCATTAAGTAGATGTATCCATATCTAATAAAATCATCAGTAAAAGTTATGAAGTACGAGAACCCACCCCTTGCTTCAACTGGAAATGGTCCACACACATCTGTGTGAACTAATTCTAGAATCTCTTTAGCTCTTTCACCTTTCCCACTAAATGGGGCTTTGGTCATTTTTCCTTGTAGTCACACATGACATACACCAAGTGGTTTTAGTTCGAAAGAATCTAAATACCCATCTTGATGTAATTTTGTCAAACGTTTCTCATTGACATGACCTAGCCGGTGATGCCAAAGTTGGTTGTGGTATGAGTCATGTGAATTAACTTTGTTATTGATTGCCATTACTTGGTTTGTGTAGTCTAACACATAAAGGTCATTATATAAATGTGCCCTACCAAAACAAACGCTATCTTTATAAAAGTAGCAACATCCATTTCCAAAATTGAATATGAATCCCTCAGTATCTAATCTGGATACTGAAATAATGTTTTTAGTAACAGAAGGCACATAATAACAACCTTACAAAACCAAGACCATCCCGGTAGGCAATGTGAGGTGGTAGTCTCTGACAGCTACAGCAGAGAGTCTGGCTCTGTTGGATGCTCGTAGATCTACCTCCCCTCGATCAATCTTCCTGAATCTACTTGGTTCCTATATTTGGATACAGATGTGAGCACCACAAGCAGTATCTAATACCCAATTAGTAGAAATAGATAGATTTCATTCGATAACAAATGCACCTAAAGCTTCCCCTTGCTTCCTTGGCTGGGTGCAGTTTTTCTTCCAGTGGCCCTTCTTGCCACATGAAAAACAAACAGCATCTTGTTCCTTTGCCTCCCCTTTGATATTCCTTTTCTTTGAAGGCCTTGAAGGAGCTTTGGGCTTAAATCTCTTCGTATTCCCTTTCCTTTTATTTACCATGAGGACATAAGGCTTTTCACACTTCATGTTAGTGTCCACTTGGCGAATGAGCATGAGAAGATCAGACAAAGACTTCTCAATGTTGTTCATATTGAAGTTCACAACAAAGTTTGAGAAGCTCTGGGGGAGTGATGCGAGAATGAGATCGGTACCCAGTTCTTCAGAGAGTTTAAACCCTAGAACCTCCAAGCGCTCAATGTAGCCAATGAGATTGACTACATGAGGCCTAGCTGGGGCACCCTCTCCAAGCTTGCTCTAAAATAGAGCCTTGGAGATCTCAAACCATTCCTGTCTTGCTCTCTCCTGGTATAAACCATGGAGGTGCTCGAGCATGCTGTAGGCATCCATGTCTTCATGAGACTTCATGAGCTCACTAGACATAGATGACAGCATCAAGCATTGAACATCGAGAGCATCGTTCAAATGTTGATCATAGACTAGTAAATCTTCATCACTCGCCCCTAGGGCAGGAGAATCAGGAAGTGAGGACTCCAGCACGTAAAACGTCCGTTCATGGCATAGGATAACCTGAAGGCACCTAAACCATTCCTGAAATTTACTGCCGGTGAGGATGTTGTCTTTATCCAGAATTGATCGCAGAGAAAATGTGGTTGATGTGTTTGTCATATTGATTCTACAAATTAAAAGAGTAGATTCATCAGTACTTTCTTGATTACATTTTATGAGAAATAATAAATTTTATTAAGTCTGCCACTATTTTATCAAGTCCCAATGACCCTCACCATTAAACTCGGAATGTCCAGTTGCTTTGACATTCTAGTGGCAAGGATCCATATTCCCCTTCGCATAACCCCAACAAGGTTTGGTCAAGCTATTTGAAGGTATTTAGGTAGGCAGGTCTTTTCCAACTGTGAGCTTACAGTTCCTTAATTTGTTGAGTGGACTCCCCAATCCTGAAATCCTGACTTGGATTTCCTCAACTCTTGCCTCCAATATTACACCAAGTCTAGCAAGGGCTACTTCTCTTGATGTAATATGGTTAAGTCAACCCGAAACCTTTCATAAGGGCTTCCTTTATAAAAGTAAGTGTCCTAACAAGGGTTGGTCAAACACATAGTTTTATTGAGTCTTGCCCTTAATCAGGTAACAGAAGGCTTGGTCTGACTTAATATGGTATTGAGGGATTTTATTCCTTTATGCATAGTTTCACATTATCACATGTTTGTTAATATTAAGTGATGCTTGCTTAAGTGATTAACCATGTTATGATAATGTTTATGCATAGTCCGGTTTTTATTTTATTCCATCTTTGCATGCTTGTTCATTTTATTAATTATGTGATCGCGACAACACATACATAATAAATAAACCATGAAATCAGACAGAAATAAAATAATATGGCATGATCATGAGCTTCTATTGGTTAGCTTATCTAGCGGTTTTGATAAGCTAACCCTGACCTAGGGAAAACACCTTGAACCTGATGGTTCATGTTTTGCATCTCCCACCTGTCCACTTGTCCACCTTTGTATCTTCTTGTGTCGGTTTCGCCTTGGCTTCGGGATTTGAACCGTCTCCTCTAGCTTGGGAGATCCTCCATTACATGGGTTTACATTAAAGAAACCATGGGCATGCAGGCCCTACATTTTATTGGAAGAAGGCTCGCAGGCCAACAAATTTAAATTAAATAAATTTAAATGAAACCATACACATACAAAGGGTCTTTGGTCTAGCTCATGATCATCCATAGTATGTAATGACATTTACGCATATTTAAAATCCAAATTCTTTTAATCGTTCTTTTATTTATGATAAGACGCACTCAAATTAAATTAATTATGATCTTATAATTAATCAATTCTTTATCTTAAATTTCTTTCTGAATTTCCTTGAGATTATTCTCATCTATATTCCTTGTACGGGTCTTTGTACATTAGAGGAAACCTGGTGAAATTCCATTTCTGGAAAGTACACAGCATGTAGATGAATCATACATGGCATGTACTTCCTTGTTACACGGTAACCGGCCTGGCGATCCGGTGTACGCGGTACACGGCTTATCTTTGTACACGGTTTCACCTGGGTCAGAATGGACTACACAGCGTGTTGCTCCAACATACACATCGTGTATTCCAGTTTCCACGCGCCGTTCAATTATGGTCAACACGGCGTGATTAAAACTTAGGCATAATCAATTCACATGGCGTGGTTTGGCGGACCAGTGCTGGTTCGTTGAACCTAAGTACATGGCGTGTAGTTTTAATTACAGGCAGTGTAATCCTATGTTGTACAGACAGAAAGAGCGGCTCCTCTGGATGAGTTCCTCATTTTATTTTAATCAAAAATTAAAATTAAAATGTCGTTTCTGTGATATGAATCGAGAAACGAAGGAGGAAGAATAGATCTCGTTAATTCAGATTTATAGAACGATTTATTTCGAATTGAATCAAATATGAAAGCGTAAATTATCAACAAAAATTAAATAACTATAATCAACGTTTTAACCTCCCTCTGATACCATTTGAAGGTTCCGGGCGCAGTGGAAGCGCGTGGGTGGATGTGCCCACTTGGCCTTTTGTCATTAGCAATGATCAATCCGGGATTAATACGACGTTAAACGTCAGTCTCCATGAATCAAATCACAGAAAAGGACAAAGAAGATGGTTTGTCCCGAAACCACAAACAAGGATCATTACAGGTTGATTATAGTTAATTTAATTAAATATAAAGAAATACCATTTGGGTGTTCTTTCTTCTTTTATGTTCTCGATCACGTTGTCGATGTGATCCGTCGTTGGATCGTAGAAGCCAAGTGTAGACTCCCTCTAGCGGTGATCCACACGTGTACCTTGTATCTCTGGACATCACCAAAGGATTCTCCGGGTGCTAGCATGGAGAATCCTTTGCTTGCGTTATCTGCCTTAGATCGTCTTGATCCGATGGAAGAGGATCTCTCTCGGTCTTGAGAGCGTTCTTGGAGGAAGAGGTTCTTTCGGTCTTGAAAGAATTCTCCAGAGATGTTGTGCACAATGATTATCTTGTGTGTCAGAAAATAGTTGGGGTTGTGAGGATATTTATAATAGGGTGTGTGGGGTTATAGAGTTATGACAATAAATAAACGCGTTACGCATTTTATTTATTTCATTGACTCTTATTTAAAACCCCCATGTCGAATAGATAATTCCTTGACATGCGCCCACGCTGATTATAATAAATATCATTTAAAACAATATTATATCCTCAAAATCCAGACTGGAAAAACTACACGGCATGTAATAATAAATACACAGCGTGTACTTTTTTTTCATTGAAAACTACATGGCGTGTACATTAAACGTACACTGTGTGTATATCTTGTTTTCATTTATTCATTTCCTTTCCAAAAGAAAACTACACAGCGTGTACATTTAATAATACACGGCGTGTACTTGTTTTATTTTATTTTTCCTCCATCATTTAAAACAACTTAGGCTTCCTTGAATAATTATTAAACCACGTACGGGAATAATCTTTATTCAACTTGAGATACTTGGATACACTTAGTGTGTGACCCTCTAGGCCTCTTTCTCGTTGGCATTAGGCAGGCTTGCCTAAAGTCCAAGATTACTGTCTAGCAATGGGTCAAGGCACCCAAGAGAAAGAATTTGATGCCACATTGACGTATCACCTCATAAAAAATCTTACTGTGTAATTTAATCCCTTTGTCTCGATATCTCATCAAACAGGTTTCAGGGCAGTGTCATAAACCTATATGCTTGATCTGTCGTTCTTTGACTACCTGAAATAAACTCGTTGTTTTCACCATGGCCATGTAATTTAATGAGACAGTTCTATTTCAATCAAAGGGACGAGATATCAACTTCCATAAATGGAAGGGAAAATCCTTCCTCAACTTATCCATTAACAACATGTCACTCGGGACGCACCCAACGTACCCTACTTCCCACCAACTATCTGTGTGACGGTTTTCGTCAGTAAATCTAAGTGCACGAGTCATGACATGAATTAATGATAATATTTCAGTCTAATGACCATTACACACACTCGTAGATAGCAATATCTGATGACACCAAGACATGCGGAATTACTACTGGCTGGTATGTTCTCATAATCTCCCATCTTAGAGATTACCAAGTGCGAACTCCATGAGAGAGAGTCTCGTCTTCTTACGAGTACTCGCACATGACGGTGTGTATACTATGTGTCCTATCATAGTATGTCATCCAACCGCAGAACTTTATTTAAGAATATTGTTAAAGCATTTCAAGGTTCTCATCATAGCGGGGATCTTCTATGACCTTATTAATGCAACAAATATTCCAGGACATTATTATATTTTAGTCATGCAGAACAATGAACAATATATAATAAGTGAACATTTATGTAATAAAATACAAAACAGTTGGTTCTGAGGACACCAACCCTTACAGTGACTACAGAGGAGCTTAGGGATACTTTGTTATGTGGACTACATACGGTGTTCATATCTCAGCAATCAAAAGTCGGGATCCCTTAGTAGTTTACTTTATAGTTTTTTAAGTTTGGGACATATTTCTGGTTTGTCAAGTATTTTTCCCCTTTACTTTTGGTTTTCAATACTGTACTATTATACTATCTAGAGGATACAAATGCATGGTGTTTCCCTATTATTTTTGTATCTTTTTATTATTATTACTTTTCAATTCTATATTGAGATGGTTGTGTGTGTGTGTACAAGTTTCTGGGAAAATGTCTCCCTGTGTTAGTTGTGCCTTTAGCATTGGTTTCTATCCCCTGACCTATTGAGGTGGGCTTGGGGTAGTTTCATCTTGAGCCTTGGTTAGGGTCAGGTCTTGAAATATTGGTATAAAAGGGTGGTTCAATCCTTGGGATAGTGTTTGTAGTAGTCCCCTTATGAGGATTTGGTTGGGATTTAAGGAAGTAGTGTCATAGTTTCTTGAGTTTAGATATCAGGCTAGGGAACCCAATGATGGTCTGGGTCGCCAAAGATTCCATTCAAAAGGTCCGTTAATACCTTATAATTGAATCATCATACTGAAACATTGGTTCTAAGGATCAATGGTACATGCATCATATATGATTGAGGCTTTTACTATCCTTCGTGATTTATCTTCCCATTATTTATATATATATATATATGCTCATTTGACTGTGATATGTCTAAATAACTTTGTAGATGTCTATGTGATGGAAGATAGCTAGGATACCAGTTTTATATCGTGATGAAGGTCTAATGAGTGATGAGACCTTAGTTAAGAGTCCATCCCATGATCTTCTTCCTCTAGGTGGGAAGTTAGCAACACCCCCAACATTCAAGCAACAAATCAACCCAACAGATTAGGTTGAGGATACGTTCAGGCTTAGCACACTCTATGAGTTCCAACACTAGAGGTTTATGAGCTTCCACAGAAAGCTAGATCCCCAGGTAGTAAAGGATTGTCTAGATTCAATGATCCATGTTTTCAAGATCATCCAGACACTAATGGATCAGGTGGTTATAGTGGCATCAAACCTTTTCCATGGATCATTTGGGAACTGGTGGAGTCTTGTTACATTGATTCATGATGATTCGACACTCTCATGGCCTAATTCTAGTTGTTTTTTCATGAGGATTATTACCCCTCCTATTTTTGATCAATTCGGATTCAGGAGATTTTAAAGTTGTAGTAGGGAGGGATGATGGTGGCTGAGTATGCAGCAAGGTTCACAGAACTTAGGCAGTCCTCCCTTAACATGATTTGAGATTGTTACTTCCAAGAATATAAGTTTGATCAAGGACCTTTTAGAGATATTTGTGCTTTTTTAGTGCCCTTGTTCATCCCCACCTATTTCGAGGTGTTTGAGAAAGAACTAGTGATATAAAACTTTCTATCAGAGGGATTCCATGTAGTTAGAGATGGAAGTGGGTGTCACAGAGCTGATTCATCTAAAATATCTAGAAGGTTATATTCAGTGGGATCTTGGCATAGGAGATCCTTCCATGATCAGACTCATATGTGCGTTCATGTGGCATAGAGATGTCATAGAGAACCAGGGAAACCCAAAGAGGTGTGGTGATTTTCTTTTGATTAGAGAGGTCACTTAGCATGTGACTACCAGACTAGATTTTCTATAGAGAATAGTCAGGTATCTGATGGACCTCCATGAAAGATATATAATCATGATAATGGATCTCCCAAGAGAGGGTAGGGAGGCCCCTAGGGAGGCGGAGCTGGCAGAGGAGAAGGAGGAGTTGTGGGTGGTGGGTGGTGGACGAAATTATGAGTTCATTCAACCACCACCACTAGAAAACCCACATCATTCTTAGGGAGCTAGAATTTAGGGTTATGGACAGCTATGAGCTTTGGAATATTACAATCAAGAGGCACATGAGATGATTAGAGGTAAAATCTGTGTGTTTTACACTTTTTCTTTAGTATTAGTAGACACAAGTTCCATTCATTCCTTCTTATCTATACTCCTTTTGTGAGAGATGGAGCTCCCAATTGAGGATCTATCCAAGAAACTTCATCTTAAGGTTCCTACAAGGAATGATTCTTCTCTATCTTTTATCTACTGACAGTACGACCTATCGCTTTGTGGATAGAGGTTCAAGTGGGACCTTTTTATTGGAATGATGGAACCCTATGATATCATCTAGAAAATGGATTGTATTTATAGGGTTAGATCCAAAATTTACTATCACCATATATGATTTATATTCCTTCACACTGATGGGATGAGATTATCCATTATAGTCAAGAGGGGTCTCATGGTTGGGTGAGTGGGTGTGGTGAGTAGGAGGCTAGATCCCATCACCCATTAGTTGGTAAGTATATCCCTTAGTGTAGCATGCTCTTTAGGAATCTAGATTCCTTAATTTGTGGAGTATTTTATTGTCATCTTCCCTGAGGGTATTATGGGACCACCTCCATGGTAAGAGATGGAGGTTTTTACTGACTTGCATCTAGTGAGAACTCCAATATCTTCTAAAACATATCGGATGGACCCTATTGATCTATAGGATCTACGATTGAAGTTGGAGGACCTTCAAAATAAGGTTTTCATCATACCCAGTGCAGCACCCTAGGTAGATCCAGGGTTGTTCATGAAAAATTTCGATGAGATTTTCCGGCTTTTAGAAGATTATTATCACCTAAACTGGGCCATGATAAAGAATAAGTAACCATTTTCATGGATTGACGACCTCTTTAACCTTTTGTTAGGTGTGATACGGTTCTCAAATATAGGTCTCTAGTCTGGATACCACCAGTTGTGGGTTCATGGGGCTGATATTCCAAAGTTAGATCTTCGATGTCACTTTAGACACTATGAGTTTCTGGTGATTCCCTTTGGTTTGATGAATGCCCCCTCAATGTTTATAGATTTTATGAACCAGGACTTCCAGCCATACTTAGACAAGTTTATGGTTGTCTTTATTGATTAAATACTCATCTACACTACAATTGAGGAGGAACATGCAGAGCACTTAGGATGGTTCTATATTTTCTTCAAAAGAAACAACTTTATGGGAATCTCTCAGAGTTCCAGTTCTGGATTAATGAGGTTTGATTTATAGGACATGTCATTTATGAGCATGGTTTAATTGTGGACCCAATGAATATTGATATAGATATTTCTTGGTATCCACCCAAGATCATGTCATAGGTGTTGAATTTTCTTGGTCTAGTAGGGTACTATAGGATATTTGCAGAATAATTCTATAGGATTGCAGCCCCTTTGACCTCTCTGATGCAGAAAGGGCATCCTTTTACCTGGACTGATCAATGTTAGAGGTCCTAGAAGGATTTGAGTCTATCACTGAAAAGTGATCTTATGTTGAGGCCACCATAGGATAGTGTGAATTACATGGTGTATTGAGATTCCTTAGGGACAGTGATCAATTTTGTGTTGATGTAGCAGTAGTCATTTATCACAAATGGGTCAAGGCAGCTGAAACCCCATGAGCAGAACTACGTGACTCATGACCCATTATTGGCAGCTATAGTCATCAACTTGAAGATGTGGAGGCAATATCTTCTGTGAGAGCGCTTCGTGGTTTTCTCATACCATTAGAGTTTCAAGTACGACTTCACACAAATATACTTAAACTTGAGACAATGGAACTAGTTTTAGTTTATACAGGACAGTGACTTTGAGATAGTCTATATTATAGGTAAGGTAAATGGAGTTACAGATTCCCTTAGAAGTAATTACTAAGATCTCTTGGTGGAGGAGTCTTTTGAGTAGTTTTATTTCTTATAGTTAACCCTAGTAGAGTAGGTGGGTGTAGATTTTCTTCAATAGATGGTGTTGACTCCTTCACCTCTCGAGTTTTTGAGAGAGTCTTAGTAGGGAGACATTTAATTTAAGGTATTATGTGACTAGATATCCATAGGATATTCGGCAGATGGAAATTTTGAAGGATGGAATCACATCATCCATTTCCATGGATGGATGGTGGTCCCAATCTTGATGTGGGAGTAGGTGATGTGAGAGTTCCATACTTCTCCCATGGTTGTACATCCCAGTGTGGAGAAGATGTAAAAAGACCTTCAGTAGTAGTTTTGGGGGTACAACATGGGATGGAGGGTGGATGATTTCATCTAATTATGTCTCAACTGTCAGAAGGTGAAAGTTGGGCACTAGGTTCCCATAGGTTTATTACATCCCCTTGAGATCTTGGACTGGAAATGGGATGGCATATCCAAAGTATTTTTGATAGGTCATCCAAGAATAGTGAACGACCATGATGCCATCTGGGTGATATTTGTCTGACTCAAAAACTTGGCACACTTCTTTGCTATCGAGGAGCAATGTTTGTTGGATATTTTGGGAATTTGTACGTATGAGAGATTATTCACCTCTATGGGGTTCCCTTGATGATTGTCTCCAATTGTGATGCATTGTTTACATCACGGTTATGGAGATTCCTACATGAGGTATTTGGGACCCATATGAGGATGAGAACAACATTTCACCACCAGACCAATGGGCAGGCCAAGCACACTATCTATGCATTGGAGGATATGATGAGATATTGTGAGTGAGACATTAGTCAGAATTGGGAGGATCACTTTTCCTTGGAAGAGTTTTTATATAACAACAATGTTTACTCTACCATTGGTAGTAAACCTTTTGAATCTCTTTAAGGGAGACCCTATACTTTAACCTTATGTTGGATAGAGATTGTCGAGACATATCTTATAGTTATATAGTTGGTCTTGGCATCGACAGTAAAGGACCAAGCCATCCATCAGTGGATGATGACATCCCAGAGCAGGTTTAAATATTTGCAGATCACCATCATAGGCCATTGGATTTTAAGAATGGAGAGAAAATTTTCTTTAGAGTATCCCCAAGATTAGGATTATGGAGGTTAGTCTAGAGAGGCAAGAAATCCCCATGTTTATTTGTTCTATTCAAGATTGTTCATAGGGTTGGTGAAGTTTCTTATAACCTCGCACTACCCCCACAACTAGGGTGGGTGCACGATGTCTTCCATGGGTCACAACTGAGGAGATACATTCAATAATTTACGCACGTTGTAGAATGGAGAAAGCTGAACATCGAGGGCATAGCCACATTTCACGAACACCCAGCGGTGATCGAGGATCAAGAAGAGAGGACCTTGTGTGGATAAATCATTCCCTTGGTTTGTGTGTTATGGCAGCATGAGAACATGTATGAGAGCTCCTAGGAGTGGGAGAACCAAATGTGGGCTCAGTATCCTGAATTTTTTGTGTATTTTCTCTTTTTAAGGGAGAAAATATTAAAGAAGGAAATGATGTAGAGACCCAGATTTTCACTTGCAAGTTTTTGAAATATTTCTATATATATTCTGATCCAAGTGCTAAGAAGGCATGTGATTTAGAGTCTTGGTGTTCCTATATTTATTTTTATAAAAATGTTAAATATATTTTATATTCTACATGCATGTTTTCATAAAAAATAGGATAACTCTTAAATGAGAGATCATACCAGAAATCTGACACCACAGTTGAGTTCGGAGCACAATTTTTACCCTAGGTACAACATAAAATGAGTCATGATAGAGAGTTTGTATAAAAAATCATTGACGGTACATTTAGTGGATTGATTAATTCATTCATTTTTTCATTCATTTGACCTAAACTATTTTTCCAACATATACATCGCTATGGATAATCCTCCAGGGTTAGCCATATAAACCCTATGAGGATTCTAAATAATCCTTACTACTTCCATTGGAAAATCACATCCGAAAATGAAAAACCTCCAGATTTGAGTATATCGTGGTGAATCGAACACAAAAACATATTACATTCATTGGTGAGTGCGTTATTTGATGATGAATGAACCAATATCTAGGTAGGACTCATCAAATTTTGTATTAAACCCTTTTTATTAAAGTGGTTGAGTAGAATCATTTCTTATTTGATATGTTCCCATTTGTTGAACCATAACATGAACATATGTACCAATTTAATTGGTTATTTCTCTTTTCTAACCAAAATCACCCAATTCTATTCATTGTACAATAATTTTTTTCCAATAATTGATAATCCTTTGTTGATTATGCCTATCTCCCAAAATTTCTATACATTCTTCACTGATTGGACCCTACTATCCTGGTTTGTTATTGTTGGGTGGTACCAAACCCGATCGAACCCCTATAATCACGATGAATCCATGTGTGAGATATAGAAAAAAAAATATGGTATTTTTTTGGATGTATTGTAGATTTTGGGTGATCTTTTTGATAATCAGAATACAAATCATCAAATATAGAAGAAATTGAGGTGTGTGCGATGCGAGTGGTGCAAATGGGTTCTCACAAAATCAAACCAAATTCTACTTTAATCCACTAGAAGGCTAAAAATTATTAGCTGGAGAAGGATCCTTCATTTTTTGTAGAAGATAAGGTCGAAATCAAAGTGGAAATGCCTGATCTGGATCATGGATTTTAGACCTATATTTCTATGAAAAACATGTATATATGTTGTGTACTATAATGAACACACATCATGTAGCCCCTATGCTATAGCAGCTAGGGTTTTGGAATTTTATAATGATGGAATGATTTGTAGACTCACTACATGTTGTGTACCTATTCCCCAAGTGGACGAGTTGTATGGCGGTGCACATGGTCAGGACCTCATGTCGAAAGACATGATTGGGCACACAGTCATGTATAGAAGTACACAAGAACGTCCAAGGTTCTTGGAAAAAGACCCAGAGTGCTAGGACATGTCATGTATACTATCTAAAGACCATGTAGTGATATGCAGTTGGAGAACCGTGTACCTCTAAGGATATATACTGGTGATGGAGTAGGACCACACATTGTGTGGGTCCCCTCACTTGTCGTGTACCCCATGTTTCCTTTTTAGAAAACTTTAATCTCTCATATATCCTTCATTTGGACTTATATTTTGGATCCTGAGTAGCCTATACTGAGTTTTTTCCATGTAGAACATGATGGTTCCCTCCATTGTGGCTTTTGATATATGGTGATAGATATTATAGGCTTGTATATTATTGAGGTGATGCTCGATGATGCCAGTGATCATGCAAGATCGTTAGGGTCTTTTAGAGTGGAACCCTCCTACTGGGATGGGATTTCTATCGAACCATAAGAGTAGAACCCTTCTATAGAGACAAGGAATGGGTCCTCTAGTATCAAAGAGTGGAACCCACTTGTTGGTACATGGAATGGGTCCTCTATATATTATCTATCGGAACAGAAACCTCTTTCTAGGATATGGCATGGGTCCTTTATGTTTCATAGTGGAACCCTCCAGTCACATTATGCATGGGTCCTCTATCAATGATCGAATTAAAACCCTCCTATAGAGTCTAGTCATGATTACTCTAGAATCAAAGTGGAACCCTCCTACAGAGTCAAGTCAAGGGTCCTTTAGCATTAGAGTGGATCACTCCTACTAGGTTGGTCATGAGTTCTCTATTGACTATTAGAGTGGAACCCTCCAATTGGAATAGGGTGTGGGTCCTCTATTTATCCATTGAGTGCAACCCTCCTGTTGTACCAGGGCATAGGTCCTATACCTATAGTTTGGTTCCCCTTGACTTTGTGTCAAAATGATTATGTGTGGTTTTACTTGGATGTTTTCTACTGAGTAGACGCGTGAGATATTGGGCATCGTTGATGGACTTATAGAACTATTGGTGACTATTTTTATGGGATGGGCTATGAGATGGAGATCTCCTTACTCTCTTGTTTGGGATTATTTTTGCTGAGAATGTGTGTGTGTGTGTGTGTGTGTTTGTTTGTGTTTATCCATTCCTTTGGATTCATTTACTCTTCTTCCATGGGATTGTGAAGACACATTGGGTATGCCATGTGATTTCTCTATTTATCATCTCTTAGTTGGATGAGGTTTCTCTCCTTATATAGATGGAAAGGACTCAACATATAGTCTATCTACACACCGTTTTGAGCCCCTTGTTCTTGGATTAGGTTAATATTTCTCTTGATTTGGTTTGGTCTTCATCTTTTTTTTACTATTTAATAACTTTTTATTCCTATTGTGTCTCATACAGCTCCCCCTTTTAGATTTCAGTTCATCCTACTGGGTATTATATACTCACCCCTTCATGGGTTTTCCCACACTTGTCATGTCTTATGTAGATGACGGATAGGACGGTGGTGACTACATAGTAACTTTTGGATACTTAGTGCTTTAGACCATGTATGGTGGTTTTATCTTAGAGATCAGAAGCTGGGATCTCTCAATAGTTTACTTTCCACTTGTTTCACATTGGGACATATTTCTGGTTGGGCATGTATTTTTTTCCCTTTACTTTTAGTTTACACTATCGTACACTTTTACTACCTATAGTTTCTATATTCATGGTTATTCCCCTATTGTTTTGTATCTTTTTATTATTATTCCTTTAAAATTATTCATTGAGATGGTTGTGTGTGTACATATATGATTCTAGGAAAATTCCTCCACATGTTAGTTGTGCCTTCAGCACTAGTCACCATCCACTATCATATGGATGCAAGCTTGGGGTTGTTATGGATCAAACCCTGGTTAGGGTTGGGTTGTGATAGACTGGTTGAGATATATTAGTTGTGAAATTTAATCCTGAAGGATGCACTATCAATGGAAAATTAATAAATTCCCTAATGAAAAGATTGTGGATGAATTCCAATATATACCAAGTGTAAAGAAAATAAAATTCTTACTTATTAACATTTTAAGAATAAAATATCTTTTGGAACCATAGGTTAGGTAGCGTTAATCATTAGATCATGAAAAACTTATATATTCTAAAGGATGTAGTGTATATTCCAAGTCTAAGTCATCCTTGAGAAAAGTCATGTGAGTCTTGTATATAAAGAAAAATGGTATGAAATCCCTATTAGTCAAGGAAAAAATGGGAATTAAATCTTCTTGATATGGTCTATGCTAATATATGTGGTTCAATGAATATATTCCACATATATGGTGAGTGGTAATTAATTATTTTTATTTATGATTATATTATAATGGAATGTATGGTGTTTATAAAGACCAAAAAATAAGTGATTGACTGCATAGAGAGATACCTCTGGAGAGTTAAGAATTAAACTGGACAGACAATCAAAAAATTATTATCTAAAAATGGAATAGAATTCACATACATTTAATTTTGAAAATTAAGATGAAAACATGTGATCAAGAATAAAGCTTCTTTAGTGAGAACACCTCAATAAAATGGGGTTGTTGAAGGAATAAATTGATAGGTGAACAATATAGTCAAAACTATACTGATTGAGAGTGGTGTTTCTTATCACCATTGGAAAGAGGCAGTCCAATTTTTAGTTTATACTCAAAATTGGAAAAGTTTATGTCTAATATAATAAATGAAACCCTATAAAATATTTCATGGAAGGAAGCCCTCACTAAATCATTTTTGAGTTTTTGTTAGTAAATGTTATATCTAAAAAAATAAGGCAATCAAGGAAAGTATAGGGAAAATATATATGAAGGATTATTCCTCTGATACTAAATTAATAGTAAATACTATAAATACTACAATAATTGGATTAGAAAATTTATGGAGGTAAATGATTTCAAAATATTGAGGATAAACTTATGAAGAACTCTAAGATCTCAAATTTTGATGTGTTTGATGATAAATAAACAGGAGAAAATGAAACCAGTTCACATAAAAAAATGGAATTTTCTCCTTATATTCAGGGTTCTATATATGATTATGTTTTAGTGGTATAATCCGAGGATTAATTCATTATTGAATAAATTCAATTTTAACCTTATAGGATAAGAAGAAAATAAGAAGTTGATCCATTCAATATTATCGGATATAGGTCAACAGGTACATATACAAAGAGAATTATTAGTGTAGAGTATTCAACTCTCCTATAAATGGTGGAACCAACCTCATTTGATAAATTAATAAAGGATGAATCATGGGTTAATTCTATGAATGAATAATTAGATAAAATTTATAAAAAAATGCAACTGGTAGCTTATTTAAAGTCCATAAAATCACAATGTGATCGAAACAAAGTGTATCCTTGTGAATGAATTTTATTATCATGGAAATGTGATAAAAAACTAGTAATGATTGGTTTGTAAAGGATATACAAAGATTGAAGGAATTTGTGTTGAATAAATTCTTGATATAGTATACTGAGGATAGTAAATTTAGATCTTTCTAGATATGAAAATTCAAAGAGGATGAAAAGTTTATCAGATGGATGTCAAAATAGAGTTCTTAAATGGAATTATCAAAGTTTAAATTTACATTAAATATCTAGTGGGATTTTATAGTGTAAATGAGGAAACAATGGTATGAAGATTGAAGAAGACTCTATATGGTCTAAAGTAGACACCATGAGTCCAGTATACCCAAATGGATTCATATTTAAAGAAGATTAAATTTAGAAGGCATGGTTTTGAACTTTATATCTAGGTGAGGATGTCCAAGGAAGACCAATTTATGGTTCTTGTGTATGTGGATGGTAACATATTTGGTGGATGAAATCATGGATAAATGGAATAACTTTTTAATCACAAGAAATAAAAAATTTAAAATGTCTATTATTGGGGAACCTACAAACATTTTGGGGCTTTTAGTGATTCAAAATAAGTAACTCACTTTTATATATCAACTAAAGTATGTAAAATAGCTACAAAATAATTTTATTCTGCATGATTCCAAACCAATGTTGACTCTGATTGTTGTTGGGAAAAAACATGGGAAGAATAAGGATGAGAAATTTGTGGATCTCACTTTTTATGGGAGGATAATAAGAATATTGTTGTATTGGACTACAATATAGCCAGATATCATCTTTACAACATGTTTATAAGAATACTTTTAGAGTAATATGATGGAAAGGATTATCACAGTGGTTAAATGAATCATAAGGTATATTCAATGTACTCTTAATTTTTTCTTACAATTTTAAGTAGGAATAGATCATGAATTTTTACCATTTTCCAATACTGGCTGGATTGGAAATGTGGTGTATTGAAAATCCAAAAGTGGTGGTGATTCATTCATTGGAAATAAATGCGTTTGATAGTCAAGAACAAACACACAAAAATCACTTCTCTTAGTACAACCAAATAAGTGTATATATCTATGAAAAAGGAATGAACTCAACTATTATGGTTGAAAAAATAGTTGAAAGATATTGGTGATGATATGAAATAGTCGACGGTGATATTTTATAACAATAAGAGAGAGATCGATCTCACAAATAATCTGGTTCAATACTCTCATACCAAACATAAAAAGATCAGATATCACATTATTAAAGATAAATTAAAACAATGGGTGATCAAAATGGAGAATATTGGAACTAATGATCAAGTAGAAGAAGTCATGGCTAATCCATTGGCCGCACCAATTTTTGAGAAATATCATTTAATTCCCAGTGTCCCCCCCCCCATCTTTAGGAGGTTTGGATATTTCCCCTCTCCTCATTGTATATATTTATTTTCATGGTTTTTCAAGATTGTTAGGTTATAAATCTTTGGGTTTATTGAAAAAGGGTAATAAAATGTCTAAATTCAAGAAATTATTGAACTCTCTCTATTATAGGTGGTTTAACATGTGATATTCAAGGGGAGATACAATCTATGTGGAAATGAAATTTGATCTTGGTATGGAAATTATATGAGTATGAAAATAGGGGGAGTTATTGAATGAGGAATATAAAGAGGCATCGAATGATCACCTTATATCTTGTTTTGTACATTGAGCATTGCTCACATATACTTAGTGTGATGTGTGAGTTGTTACACTACTATCTGGGTGAATTAAAGAATATGATCTGAATTGAATTTTATATTTATATTTTTAATAAACCCAATGTGGGACAATGTTAGAACCAAGGAGATCTAGGTTAGAGTTTTATGAAATTTTATGTCTATTATTAATCTATTATTAGTTTATGAAGGTTTTTGAAAGTCATGAGAGTCTATTTGTAAGTAAATTTATGTCTAAAACAAGTTTTTAAAGGAGGACATTTCCTAGTGGCTGCAAAATTTTTGGGGGAAATTGGGATATTTCATGAAGGATTTGAGGTAAATGAACACAAATAACATAGTGCCTATGCGAAAAACATGCCATATATGTGAACCACATAACACCTATGTGAACCACATAGTGAGTACGTAAAGCCGCATAGAACATTCATCAAAGTATTTTTTCTAATTGAATTTAACTCGCATATAAGGTTTGCAAACCATAATGGACCGATGAAAATTTGTGATACATGAATGTAGAAAAGGAAGGGGTTTCTCATAAGAATGGTGTTATACAAATGGCATAATAGAGTCATAAATCTACAATGTAAGAAATTCATTTATAGAGATAGGCAGTGTTTTTTGAGTGACCATGAAGGAAATTTCAAAATTGAGGCTTTTCATTTGAAGTCTTCAAGTGGTCTTTTTGTGATGTGTGCAACAGAGGATCATCTATATAGAAATTACATGGTGATGAATCATAAATAGGCTCAAATGGAATTTTAGTGAATATTGAGTTCTTCAAAGTTTTTTTCTTATAAATTTCCCATCAACCCCATCATTAAGCATCAAATTGAAGCTTAAGAATATCTCAAGTTATTTTATAAAATTGAATAAGTTAGGTTGACCACATAGTAAGTTGAATCCATATAGAAGGATCCAGTCACAAAGTAGGTTGGATCAAAAAGTAGATTGTCTTGTGAAGTGATTGGTTCTACAAAGTATCTCATGGAAAATTCTATCAAATATCATCAAGTAGCTTATATAAAACAAGTGTAATTACATGAGGAAAGTTTTTGAGGTGTAGTACCAGGTAGCACAAGGCTATTCATGTAGAATATAATGAATCTCACAAATCATAAAATACAGTAAATAGTGTATTGTGTATCACTTATTACTTGGAAGCTTTTAGATCTGTTTTTTTATGAAGCTTTATCAAGTGGCTATTCTGAAGATAGAGGAGCACATCAGACCATCATAGTATAAGATTCAATATGTAAAATAATAAAAAAATTATTGATGAATAGGGATCAAACTTCAAGTCATTAAATTGAGGAGGACTTAATTTAGAGTAGTGAGTAAGGAGGAGTCGATGGAAGTGATCTGAGGGAGGCAGTTCACCTTCCATAAATTCATTATAAAGGTATTGTAGCAAGAATAGAGTGACCATAGACAAAAAAAATTAATCCATGAAATATATGGGATCTTAGTGGATTCTAGTATGACCGAAACACTATCAGCATATGATCCTTAGACTATCCCTTAGCGGTGAACCAGGTAAATTTTTTTTCATTTTATTATTATTATTATTATTATTATTATTATTATTATTTGTTTTTAATGAATTTTCATTATAATCAATATGGTTTAACAAGTTCTTACCATTGTGGGGAAAAGATCCATCTAAATAAAAAATAAATACTTTCTACCCTGATTCACCCCTACCCTTTAAGGGTGTATCGACGTATAAAAAAGTCCTTCACTGAAAACAATTCTCACGGTAGTCCAATAATCTCCCACTTTAGAATTTGTTCTTCTTTATTATACCAAATTCAATTAGATCACTTTAGCATTTCATCCTTCCTTCCTTCCATATTTATAGTCGATGAGTCTCCATCCATTTCTTTATGGACACCCAATTACCAATGACTCATAGCATTACCTCAGAAATTTCCAGACTATGACCTTAATTAGCATATCATCCAGATTCAAACTGCTTTATATATTCCATAACTCTAACACACCTTCCTTAATAATATTTTAGATGGAGAGATATTTTAGTTGAATGTGTTTTTTCCATGAGTGAAACAATAGATTATTCACAAGATCAATTTCACTTTGATTATCAAATAATAACACTCTATTTCATTTCTTCCTTCTGAGATCATATAAAATACCCTTCAACCATATGATCTCCTTCCCAACTTTTATTATCACATTGTAAATTTATCCCATAGTTGATGGTAAAAATATTGAATAAAATATTGATATCAAACTTGTGGAAGTTCCTCCATGGGTAAAAAAATATGTTGGTACTTCTCTAAGTGTCTTCATCCCCTATAAAGTCAGCATTAACACACCCTTATAGCAAATCATTGGTTCTGAAAAACAGGGATAGTGCTTCCAAACCTTTTTGATACTAAAGTATCCACTTCACCACTTCCCATTACTCCTTTATCGATTTTTCATCAAATATACTAACAAATCCCACATAATGATAAATGACTCGCCATGTAAAAAAATGGCATACACAAAAATTATAACTGATTATTCATAAGGGTTCATTTCTATGTACTTATTATATTCTTCCATTCATGGTATCCTTACTTTAGATAATTTAAAATTTATAACTAATGGGGTAGAGACCAGTTTGGATCCCAACATTCTAATCCTTTTTATTATCTTACTGATGTACTATGAATGAGACAACATCAATTTTCTATGATTCTAGTCCCTCCATATCCTTATTTCCAATATCTTTTTAGTTTCCTCGATATCCTTTATCTCAAACCTTTCAAATAAATCAATAATGAGATCTTAAATTCATTTATTATCTAGACTCTCCAAGATAATATCATCCATATACAATAGATGTATGGTGAATCTCCAATCATTGAACACCATATAGTAGTGGTAATGGTTTGTATTGCACAGGGTGAGAATCTATTATATTATAAAGGCATCAAACTTTCAATTCCATTTACTTGGTTCTTAATTCATCCCAAATAGAATCTGCTGATGTTTTCACACTAGGTTGCTTATAAATTTTTTTAATACTTCTAATTTCTCCATGTAAATTTCCTCCTCCAAATATCCTCAAAGGAAATACTTCCTCACATATAATTGTTCAAGATGCAGACCTTCTTCTACAACTATTTCAATAACTGTATGGGTTGTTGTGTGGTTAATTAATAAAGAGAAAATTTCTCAAAATTAATCTCTTTCCTTGTATTGTAATTATTTCACAAATAACCATGATTATTACCATTTCCATCATTTACTTCACCCTTTAATTGGTAAACCCACTTGTTCTATAGTGGATTATTTCCAAAATAAAGCATTTAAAGCTCCCATATTTTAGAAGCATGCATGGATTATATCTCCCAATTCATCACCAACTACCACTAATTTTCATCACTAATACTTTCCACCAAATTTAATATCTTAGGCTCCCCACCATCTATAAGGAGTAGATAATGTAGAATAGACTCATACCTTTGTCTTGACCTCTATACTCTAGTAAACCACCTCAACTCTTAAGGTTTCACTCTATTCCACTTTAATTATTTTGAAACTCTTAAATGATCTTCTATAGTGGTTAATATATTCAGCATACCTGGAATTGGTTGAACCATTAGAATCCAACCTCAATCTTAAACTCCACCTTCCATACAATCTGATTCTTTTAGAACTTGGGTGATTACTAAACTAACTGGAACATCTGAACTACCATCTAGATAAACCTCAATATGTAATGAATCTTTGTTCTCATCTATATATTCCATTTTTTTCAAATCCTTCTAAATTATTCATTTATTAAAGTGAAATTTTATTCGTTTTATAACCTTATGAAAGTCACTATATAATAATGGAAATCCTAATTCATCATTTCCATAACCTATAAAAACACACTTACAACTCTACTTCTAACTTGTTTGTTTCAAAAAAAAATAGATAGGGGAAATAAATCCAAAAAAAAATAGGTGGGACATTTCAACCTTTATTCTATTCCACCTATATTCTAGAATATCCCACCCCAATGGATAAAAATTACTTCTATTTATAATGTATAATTCATAACTTGTTACTTCCTCCCAAAACTCCTTGGAGAAACCAGAATAAATTCTCATGCTTCTAGCTCTCTCACATAAAATTTAGTCCATTCACTCTATCACTACATTTTGTTTCATATTTCCAAGTATCGTCTTATCAAAAAAAATTCCCTTCTTATATAAAAACAATAAAAACTCTCTACATTTATGCTATCAAATGTTATCAAACCTCAAGAACTTCAGATTTAAACAAGACTCTATTTCCACCATGGATATCTATTTAATAAAGGTTTTTAATACCTTAGTCTTGTTCATGAGAAATAATGCTCACACATTTATTGTCACATCAATGATGATGTTACGATAATAAAATGACCCACAAATAGATTAAATTGGTTCTGGACCCATACATCCATTTTTACACAACCTAGATGGAGGCATCTTTTATTTTTGAGCTTTATGATGGTTCGTTCCAAGTTCCGGATGTAATGGTTAGTGTTTTTGGCCTTTTTAAAGGTTGTTTGGAATTTCTCATGGAAAAACATGTCGGACCACATCATGTTCTAAAACTTTTTTCACCAAGGTGGTGCTTATACACAATGGTAAGATCCACCATGACCAGTGTAGGGCATGGTCCCTAGTGCAGAAAGTTGGTGGTCGCCATATACACCAGAGATAATAAAGCCCGCCATAATGTCATGGGGTCCACATAAAAACACAAATTTCCTTTTTTTTGGGGGGGGGGGTTATGGAATTTTTTTTGTGAATTTCAGGTTGTATGGTGTGGTTTTATCAGGACCACCATAGGCGTGGGGAACTCCCACTGTGATGTGGTGTCATATGTTTCAGGAATACGAATGGATAAATCATCCACCTATTTTTGAGAAAGGTGCTATACCTATTTATAAAAATAAAAAGGAACATTATGAGGGTTTTTAGTTATACATTCAATAGGTTTCATCATCTATTAAGACTTACTTATTCATTCCCATTCTAGTGTTTTGAATCAGATGATTTTGGGAAGAGCTTTAGGTGTCTGTTCTTCTATTGGGTGGATACCTTAAGGTATTTAGTTCTGATTAAAATTTATGTCCCATACTCTATTGATCTATTACTATTTTTATTATTAAGGGATTAATCTAAGGACCTCCTATTTCTATAATTGGATCCCTCTCTCATTATTTTTGGATCCTAATGTTGTTGTCGTGCAAACTTAAGTGTGATGTAGGTGGTTCTATATCTAGTCTTAGATTAGTGACCATATATACTCTAGTTTTATAAATTAATTTCTAAATGAATATTTTAATGATCATTTTCCTTCTTTATATACAAGTGAAAATGGATTTTGATAAATTATGTTTTTTCCATTATTTTGGTAAAACAAACATGTTTTCAAAACACTATGAAATAGCTTATGGAAAAAAGTATAATTTTTATGGAAAAATGGTTGTTTGTGAACTATTATATGAAATTATATTATCCCCTTTAAATGTTTTAACATATGAAACACATGGGAGCCTTAGGTACTAAGGAAGGGTTTTTCATATTGGGCATTATCTTTGTTTCCATAGGGTGTTCACTCATGGGGTGTTCCTTTATGCCTTATGCCTTGTTGTTCTAGGGATTTGATTCTTGAAACTATAGGGGGTTCACTCATGGGGTGTTCCTATATTATCTAGGCCCTATTGTTCTAGGTATTTTTTAGAGCACACTACATATTTATTTGATTATTGTGGTACGTGACACCTAGCTATCCCAGACCTATATTATCTAAGGGGTTAACCCCATTGTACTCAGATTTGTTTGTTTTTTCTTCTGTTATGACCTTGATATAAAAAATAATTTATGATTTATAAATTCATTATTTGAAAATGTTATTTAAAATATATTATATGGAACCTAAATTAGAACTCTAAAAAGGGAATATTTATTTACCATACTTTTGATATAAATGTGAAAAATGTTTTATCAGGCCATGTTTTTCATATATTGAGTATATTGGGATTATTTGATAGAGACTTACTATGAAACATTTGGTTTGGATCCAACTGAGATTGTTTTTATCACACCCTGCATATACCCTTGGGGGTTTTTAGAAATTGTTTTTTCTAATATAGGATAGGGTAAGTCACCACGGTGAGGTAGTGGTGTTTCATTTTAGTTGGGCTTGGGTGTCTGGAAGTGAGATAATGGTATGTTTCCTATGTATCACACATAGTAATTATCAATATTTTCGGTTTCCTTTGGTTTTATTCTTGGATATATGCCATGGTTTTGTATTATTTCCAATTTTTATTTCTACCACTATTGGGTTTCAGTTATGGAATATTTATTTTATTTTCATCTTCCTCTATATATATGTCATGTTGTTGTTTTTTAAGTTAGGAAAATAATTCCTTAGATTCATTTTTAAAATCCCATGTTTTTTTCTCTAGCCCGTGGGGATCAAGAATTCCTTTATCATCTTTCTGTAGTCTGGTTTAGACCCTATTTGATGGGTTTTATAGGCCATGTCATCAAAATTTAGTATAAAATCTAGTATATGCTCAGAGTATTTCAATATTGGGAAGTCAGTAGATACCAAATAGAATTTTTGGGACTTGAGGGTCATGTTGCAAGTGGGTTCCTGGGAATCTCTCATCATAATGAGCCTTAATTCACTATGGTTTTTTGGGTTGTGTGTCTCTTTTGTGGGTTATTGATCAAGATATTAGTTTATTATTATATTATTTTAGTATAGACTGAGATTGTTTCATTGTCTAGTTGTCTCTTTCTATTTTTTGTATATTTAATCATTCCTCTAAGACTTCTTACAAGGATTCGTCATAAGGGTAAAATGGGAAATACTTTACAATGGATTCCAAAAATCAATCAAAATATCATCAAGGTCATCATGCAGACAGTTCATGTCATGGATCAAAATGTGTTGCTTTCTTGGAAACAAACAAAAGAGGCATAAGAAGGAGTTGGATGACACAAGGATTGAGCAAGAGAATTACTACGCCAAAATCCCATTCATTTTAAGGGTACTAATAAACCTTAAGAGGTGGAGGACTGGATGGAAAAAATTGATCAAGTCTTTGACTTCTTGGAGACACCTAAATCTTTCAAGGTGAAGTGTGCATATTTTAAGCACAAGGGTCCTAGAAAGAGGTGGTGGGACTCTATGGTTCCGGCAAATTAGTATATGTTCATCAAATGGAAATACTTCAATACCATTTTATTTTATAATTTCTACTCAGAATCCTTCATTATGGGGGAGTTTATATATTTCCTTTCCTTTTAATATATAGATCATTCAGTAATATAGTATATTAACAATTTTTTTGAGTTGGTTCATTTTTCTTCGGAGGTAGTGATGAATTATAAGCTAAAGAGTCATAAATACCAACAAGTATTTTGACCTAATATCTTATTTTAGGTTTATATGATGAATATCACCACCTATACTAAAATACTCAATAAGTTTATGAAGTAAGATATTTATTTGGTAAGCAAGTCAGGATGTTTTGGGCTTCCCCTTCCACCAAGTAGAAATTTCAATGGAACTCATAGAAAGGAGAGGAACTAGAAAAATAATTATAGAGGTGGTGGAGGTATCACTCAAAAAAGATGTATTTATACTCTATCAACAGTTTCTAGAAGTGTTCTCAGAACTTGCTACCAATGTAGCAAGATAGGGAACACTTAATGATCTAGCACTACACCTCTAAAGGCCTAAAATGCATGTGGTCATCAAGGTCATTTGCAATGATTATTACAAGATATATCAACACCTCAATATCGTTACAGATCCTTGGAGACAAATGGAACTATTTCACTAAAGGAAGCTTCAAATTCCAAAAGGAACTAGCCATAGGCCTCTAGAGTGAAGTGGTTTCAATAAGTTGATGACATACTGGTGGATGTTGATGTGGGTCTAACTACAATGAGAGGTACCATTTTTGTTGAATCTTATATGGAAACTACCTTATTTGATACTGGTTCCTCGCATTCTTTTATATATAACCATTTTTTGGATATTTTGAAACTTCTAATAGATCTCATGTATTATGTTATGGAGCTAGAAATGCCTCTTGGAAAGAGGAACGATAAGAGGATTCATTTTCCTTCATGTTCTCTTTTCATAGATGATGTTGATTTAGTCTATGAATTTATGGTTATTTATCTATATCTTTTATGTGTTTTCATTGGGATTGATTGTATGGTTTTTCAATATGTATATATTGATATCTATCATAAACATGTTTTGTTCTTTATTCTTGATGGGAACTCTTAGGTGTTCTAGGGAGAGTGGGATCTGAGGTCTAGTTGTATAGAACCTTATCACCTAGAGCATAGGAATCAATTGTCTGCTATTATGGTTGAGCCTAATGTTGTGTCTTCCCCTGATGATATTCCCTTTATTGTTCAATATTTTCTTGATATTTTCTTAGATGAATTATCCATTATTCTTCTATAAAGGGAGTTAGAGTTCTCCATTGGTCTAGTTCCTGGTATGCAAGTGATTTTTATACCCTCTTATCATATGTAACATTCTTGGTTAAAAAGGATTAATATTAAATTGGAAAACCTATTGAAGAATGGATTTATCACCAGTAGAAATACATTATTTAATGTCAAATTATTAACGTTGGTTTTTTATAAACTGACGCCGATAATTTGTTCAAGAATTTTTTGTGTCGGTTTTACTAAAAAATGACACCAAAAATTTTAATGAGTGGATAATGCGCTGATTTTTTGCATTGGTTTTAACATGAACTGACGCCAAAAATAAAAAAAAAACATTTTTCCTCGTCGGTTTTCCTTAAAACCGACACCATAAATGTTATTTTTGGCGTCGATTTTCCACAAAATCGACACCGAAAATAACAACCTCGAAGACTTTCGGCATCAGTTTTTACCAAAATGGATGCTGAAAGTAAAAAATATATATATATTCGACATTGGTTTTTTCCAAAACTGATGTGGAAATGTTTTTTTAAAAAATTTGGTGTCGATTTTTATAAAAATCGACTCCGAAAGCCATTCAAAAATTATCAGGATTAAGAAACCCTTGTCTTCATTGTTCTTTGAAATCAAAACCCACGGTCGATCCTCTCGACTCACAATGACTCCAAAGACTTATTTGTGATTTTCAACCACCATTGTTGATGATTTTATTCCATTTTTACAATTTTCAGTCTGTATTATTCATTATATGGTCTTCTTTGATCGTCTATAGATTATTTGTTCTGCTTAATTCTATTTTGAGCGACTTTCAACCATGGTTTGATTTTCATTAATTTTTTATATTTATTTTTCATTGTTACAATAACTTTAGTTATACATCTTATAGTGCTTAGTTTTTTAAAAGTTTTATACAAATCAAAGTTCAGACTAGAGATCTATTTTCGAGTTAAACTCTGAAGTTTGTAAGTTTTTTTTAATTTTGAAGATAAATTATTGATCATTTAATATTAATTTTTATTTTCTTAAAATATTATTTTATAGTTTATTTAAAATGTGTTAGAACATAGTTAATAGTCATCCATAAGTGTGATTAGTCAAAGTTCTTGATATGGATTGGAGTTGTATGATTTTAGGTTATGAATTTTTATCTAACATTATGTATAAATGTATTAGTCATTGTTCTTGAAAATATTATACCAAAAACCAATTGAATTATTTTTATCTGACATTATTTTTATCTGAAATTATGTATAAATGTATTGGTCAATGTTCTTGACCAATTGTATTAGTCAATGTACTGAATTTGTTTTATCTGACATTATTTTTTTCTTGACCAATTGACTAAATAATGTTTTGACATTTTTTTTATCTTACATATTATTCCTCAAAGTATTGAGAAAATACACCTGAGAGGGGTGGGGTTGTGGGGAATGAATCAGGTCTACCTAAATTATAATTAAAACCAAATAATCTATGTATATACTCATTAGAACTTGTAATGAATCCACAACCACTTATTATTCATAAAATGATTCTATTTTTCTCTCACCCAAATATATTTTAAGATGTATCAATTTAGTTATGTATTTAATTTAATCTGGCATAATTTTGGGTGTATTAGGATTGATTTCACTTATAATATGTACATTTACTCTAATTATTATTTCATATTATTAATAATAACTAATTTTTTACCCTTTAAATTAATGTAATCTTCAATACTTTTGATACATGGAATATCAAAATAATGCAACAACTATGTAAAATGAAATAATAAATTTTAAAAGATTGATATTATAATTTAATTATAATATCAATATAACACATGTATATAATATGAAAATAAAATGTTTAATCTTTATAAATGTGTTTCATATCTGATGTTTTTTATCTAATTATCAATAGTTTTTCTTAAAAGTGTTTCTATTTACAATTTATCTGTAAATATATATATATTTATTTATTTAAATGTTTATATGTTTTAATATATTATCCAATTATTTTTGTGATATCAGATATTGAATGGATCATAATTGGATATATTTACAAAGAATAAATAGTGAATATGATAAATGAGTTGATGAATTCTTGGAATTTTCTAAACGACATCTTCAAAACATTGATTTCATATTTTGTCCATGTGTGAAGTGTTCAAATATGATAAAGTTAAACTCTAGAGAAATCAAGGACCATATCATTTGTTATGGTTTTAGCCTTAATTATACACGTTGGATCTAGCATAGTGAAAGAACTAAAAATTCAACATCCAATGTTGATGACAGTATTCATAATGAGGCAGATAACCATATTAAAGAATTAATTCATGATTTAGGTGTTGAAACCATCAAAAAAATAGAAACTATTGAATTATTGTATGGAGATTTTGAGAAACCATTATTATCAGGTTGCCATAAATATACAGTTTTATCAGAAGTTTTGAGATTAGTTAATTTAAAAGAAAAAAATGGGTGGAGTGATAAAAGTTTCTCCAGCATACTTGAGCTTTTAAAATAGCTACTTCCAGAAGGCAATAGACTTTGAGATTCCAATTATGAGGCAAATAAAATATTATGCCCATTGGGATTGGGGTATAAAAAGATACATGCTTGCCCCAATGATTGTGTGTTGTATAGGAAAGAAAATAAATATTTATCAAGTTGTCATATATGTGGGACATAACGCTATAAGATAGATGGGAAAGTCAACTCAGATTCATTCTCAGGTGATGTTAGCTAACATCATGAAAAATCAATTTTGTACTTTTTAATGATATCATCCAATATTTTTTGCATACAATTCTAATATTTCAATTTTGATTCATTTTTAGGTACAAGAATCAAAACTCCTGCTAAAGAAATTTGGTACCTTCCAATAATTCCCCATTTGAAGCGTCTATTTTCAAATTAAATTGATGTAAAAAGGTTGTGATGGCATTAAGATGAGTGCATCTCTGATGGTACCTTATGTCACCCTGCCGATTCACTACAGTGGAAGAGTTTTGATAAAAAATCATGATTTTAGAAGTGAAGAAAGAAATATCATAATGGGATTGTGTACTGATGGAATGAATCCATATTGGAACCTCAATAGCCAACGTAGTTCATGGCCTATTTTAATGGTTCTTTACAACTTGTCCCCACATCTTTGTATGAATAAAAAATATGTTTTGATGAGATTGATGTTTTCTAGACCAAAATAACTGGTAAATGATATTGATGTGCATCTTTTACCATTGATTGATGATTTGAAACTTATATGGGAGGTAGGTGTTAAAGTTTTTTATGCATACAAGAAATAGTATTTTATTTTGTGTGGTATCATAATGTTCATGATAAAAAACTTTCTTGTATATGGAAACTTATTTGTATATAGTGTTAAGGCACATAAATCATGTCTAATTTTTGAAGAATAGACTTCATATTATCAATTGTAGAATGTAAGAAAGACAGTGCACATGGGACATCAAATATTTTTGCAAATTGATCATCCTTATCGTAGATTGAAAAAATCCTTTAACGGATTACAAGAATATAACCTTCCCCCACGACCATTGTCAGCTAAAGAATATTATGAAAGGGTGAAAGAAATTTATTTTACATTTAGAAAGAAAAGAAGTTGTGGTCTTCAAAAAAATATTTGGAAGTAGTGGTCTATTTTTCCAAACTACGTTATTGGAAATTTTTAGAGATAAAACATAACATCGATGTTATGCATGTTGAGAAAAACATATGTGACAGTTTGATGGGAACTTTTTTATACATAAAAGGAAAGAAAAAAGATGTATTGTATTCTAGATTGGACTTGATATTAATGAGAATAATTTTGGAGTTAGCTCCCACTATGAAAGGAAACAGAACATATTTACCTCCATCTTGTCACACATTAAGCAGGATTGAAAAGTTGAATTTCGGTCAGTGTCTTCATGGTATCAAAGTACCCAGTGGTTTTTCTTTGAATGTGAATAATTTTGTGTCATTAAAGGACTATAAATTAATGGGTATCAAATATCATGATTTCCATGTGTTGATGCAATAGCTTCTACCAGTATCAGTGTGTGGTATATTGCCGAAAGCTGACAGAAAGACTATCATTAGGTTATATAATTTTTTCAAATCCATTTATAGAAAATTCATTGATCTAAATTTGTTAGATGTTTTGGAGAATGAAGAAACTCTTATTATTTTTCAACTAGAAATTTATTTCCCACCCACGTTTTTTGATATAATGGTTCATCTGCTGATTCATTTGGTGTGTGAGGTAAGAATATGTGGGCTTGTTTATTTAAGATGGGTGTATCCTTTTGAAAGATTTATGAAACTTTTGAAGGGATATGTTAAAGATTCTAATCAACCAGAGGTGTCTATTGTTCAAAAATATGTATCATAATAGGTGATTGAGTTCTATACTGATTATTTGTATAAGGTGGAGCATATTGGTCTCCCTGTATCTCGACATATGATAGTTGATAGTGAAGGTATAGGGGTTCGATGCTTAAAGGTAAAGTTCATTCCACGTGATGAAGTGATGTAGGAACATTTATAAATTTTGAACAACACAGATGAGGTTCAATCATATATATCCTTGCATATTGCTGATTTAAAGTTACGATATCAGAAAAGAAACGAAAAGTGTTTGATGATTGAGAATAAGAATATATTTGTTTCATGGTTTAAAGAGAAATTCACCTCAGATGAATCTACATCAGAAAAATTGAAGTGGTTAGTAGGGGGGTTATCTCTTAATGTGAGCACATGTTCTAGTTTTGATATCAATGGATAAACATTTTACAAAAAAAACCCGGATGACAAGAGTATCGTTCAGAATAGTGGTGTGATGGGTTTTGCTGAAGCAGTGCATTTTTCAAGGGCCAAAAATAAAAAACCAGTTTTTGCATCAATGACATATTTTGGAGTTCTATAAGACATATGGGAAATTGATTTTATTAAATTTTGAGTCACCTTTTTTAATTGAAATTGGGTCGATAGTAATAGTGGTGAGAAAAATGATAAATATGGGTTTAAATTGTTTGATTTGAAAAGATTTAATTACAATGAAGAACCATTTATCATGGTGACACATGCAAAGCAATTATTTTATGTCACTGATCCATAAAATGATCAGTGGTCAGTTTTTTTTCAAGGAAAAAATATACCATTTGGGTGATGAGGATGATGCTGATGATGTTAGTGATTTACATAAGCCTTATTTGTCTATTATGCAATTTTTGGATGATTACAATGAGTATAGGACAGACACAGTGCTTGCAGTACATAATTATCATGATGAAGGCATGTGGGAAAACACTAAATTAGTCTCCTAATTTTTCTAGTAAATATTTATATTTTGTTACTTTTTTTGAAACTTACAAATGCATGCCTCTTTTCTTTACTTACTTATTTTTTTCCTTCCTTGTTTCTAAATATTTTGTTTTATAATGATATGTAGGTGCACAAAATTTCATTACACTTTATAGTATAAATGTCAGATACAAATATAGAGGAGCAGTTACCGAGGTATATATATTTTTACATATTCTTAAATATTTAGAAATATATTTATTTAAGGAAAAAAATTGTTAATTTACAAAATAAAATTGCAGAACTGCTGATGTGCCCTCTATGGAGGAGACTTCTCCTATTACTACTAAAAAAATCAAGTTCTCAAGTTAGTAAATGTGGTATTACAAGTTTACCAAAACAATCACTTGCTTATGATGATGACAGAGTACACATCTGCTTTGATGATGATAATAATGAAATTAGCCCAAATACAGTTTAGTTTTTCAGTTATATAGTGATGCAGATCCATTGCAGGATTAGTATTTTATATCCTGATTGGAAGTCAGCAGACAGCATGGAAAAGCAACAGCTTTGGGAGTCTATGATGATAAAATATGTTAATTTATTACTTTTATCTCATTTTCTTAATATTATATATTTTAAATTACATTTAATTTATTCAATTACATAAGACATTCAATTTTTAGGAAACCAATGAAATTAAGAAAAGACATCTCTCTTTAGCGGGAGTTCGTTGGAGATATTTTAAAACAAAACTCACAAAAAATTATGTTTTTGGAAAGAGAAGGTTTGAAAACCCGTGCCTCAAGTATCTATTTATATATGAAGATACATGGAAGTTATTTTTTACATTCATAATGAATAAAAATTTCAGGTATGATAATTATTTTATATTATAAAATTTATTATATACTTTTCTTATTACTAAGTAGTTTATTTTTATATAATAGACCTCCAGGAGATCTCATCAGGAGATCCAGTTGAAAAATGTATACCCTCATACTTTATCAGGTCGAGGGTACTCGTATTTGGAGCAGAAAACGATTTAAGAAAAATTTGAAGCATTAAGAGCTTGATCTAGTAGTGGTTCAGAAGAGGTCTAGTTTGGTCCTCAATCTCCTCCCACTCACTATAAAAAATGGAAATTAGCAAGAAGAAGAAAAAATGAACAGTATCTTATAGAGGAATCTAAGAAAGTAGCTGATAAAATTGTAAGTAAATATTATTTATTTGTTATCAATTTTCCTATTTGATAAATTATAAACACTAATATAACTTTTTTATTTTTCATTTTAGGATGAACATCAGGAGCAGGAGACATGGGGCTCTTTTATCCCTGAGGGTAGGATAGATATTCTAGACACTACTTTAGGAAAGGCATAAAACCCCAGCCGTGTTAGAGGATATTAGGAGGGTGTTAGTATTCGGAAGATTTTTGGTAAGAGTAATCAATCAAGAGACTGAGAAATAGAATCCTTAAAAGCATAGCTGAAAGATATGAAACAGTCTATGGGTGATCAAATTCAAGCAGCAGTGCAGAAGGTTTTCTTAGAACACATGGCAAGAAAGTCACAGTCTGCACAACCTTTTCATCTATATTATTTATTTGTCATCAATTTTTCTATTTTATAAATTATAAACACTAATATAACTTTTTCATTTTTCAGACTTATCAACCTACTCACCCGGACTACCCTTCCCCATCTGCCTACCTCACCCCTTGTGAGCATCCATCCTAGGTATATTATTTATTTTTTACCAATTTTTCTATTTTATAAATTATAAGAACTAATATAACTTTTTCATTCTTCATCCTTCCCAGTCTGCTCACTCAGACTACCCTACCCTATCTGCCTACCCTGCCCCTTATGAGAAACCTTTCCAGGTATATTATTTATTTGTCATCAATTTTTCTATTTTATAAATTATAAATAGTAATATAACTTTTTCATTTTTCAGCCTTCCCAGCCTGCTCACCCGGACTACCCTACCCCGTATGAGCAGCCTTCCCTGGTATATTATTTATTTTTCATCAATATTTCTATTTTATAAATTATAAACACTAATATAAATTTTTCATTATTCATCCATCCAAGCCTGCTCACCCAGACTACCCTACCCCATCAGCTTACTTTGATTCTCCACCACCTCACTCAGACCAAAATGTTTATTGGGAATTTTTTACTGGAGATCCTCACATATATATTGTTGCATTAGGAATCATGCATTTTTTTGGAGATTTTGTATACCACCAGCCTATAAAGATGGGAAAGGTTAGAGTATCAGTACTCGATATTATAGATCCTAATGCTCTACTACCATTTCCTACCGAGGAGATCACCATAGTTGGGGATTGTGTTGGTCATTTTTGACTTTGGCCAATTGGTTTGCTTCGTTATAATTCATATGAGGTATATGTTTTTTTAAATATTAATTAAAAATGATTCAAAATTAATTATAATTTTTTCTTACATTTAACTTATATAGGATTATCTGAAAGAAAAACAAGCTGCACAAATGAAAAAAAATGTTCAGGAACAATCGACTGTAGATACTTTAGATATTTCTTATTGGACATAAAGACTATCTCAGGCATCCTCTTCCTTGAATTTTATCTATTAGTTTCAGATGATGAACAATATATGCGGAAGATAATATCCATTGAGATTACTCAAAAAAGATATCATGAATCTAGTAAATTTTGAAGAGCATGGCCAGAATGTGGTGCACTTGTTTACCATGTAAGTAAATTAACATTTAAATTTTTATTTCTTTAATAAAAGATGGTTTTAAATTGACTAACTATATTTTTTTCAATTAGGTATCTACACACTCTTCTTTTACAAAATTAAAGAACATACATTTATGGTTTTATAGATCCAGAATTCATTTCAATAGAAGTGAAATATGTGAACAATCCTGATAGAGTTGCATATATGTGTGATAAATTATCACATACAAAGATTTAGTGATGGTTTCTACCATTTCTTGATAAGTAAGAACAGAAACATAATTATGAACTAATGATCATTATAATTTCATTAATTGTGAACCATTTGTATTGTAGGGGGAATTAGATGTTAGGAATATTATTCCAAAGTGAATTTACCATATATTGGTTTTTCTCTTTATTAGGGAATGTTCATAAAATATTTTCCACCTTATTAGAAATGTGAGTTTTTTTTGTTTTTTATAATATCATTATGTTTAGATCTCATTGTTTATATATGTATTATTATTTCATACATATGAAAATGTAGTTCATGGAAAAAAATTAACAAGGAATACAAGTCAATAAAGACACAAAATAAAATCAAATATGTGGAAGTACATGTAATTAGTTTTTATATTATAATTTGTTCTAATTTTTTGTTATATATTAATTTTTAGTAATAGTTTAATGTCTTATAACTGTAGTGTCATTGTTAATAAGGAAATGTTGAATGTGGTTATTATATTCTACGATTCATGTATGATATAATCCAAACTGGGAGAACTGGTGACTTTCATAAGGTTAGTTCTATTAATTGTTTTATATTTTCTTCCATATTATTCTATTTTTTTATCTCATATAATTCAATGTTATTGTTGGCATTCAATGATTCACAGTCTTATTCCCAATCTGATATGACCCATATTCAATCTACTTTTGGAAACTATTTGTTATGTCTGATTAGTATTTGAGGTGTGTATATTCTAATATTAAAAATAATGTTACATATGGGTTCAAAAAACAAAATATTTTGATATATTAGGTGTTTGAACCTACTAATAATCAAATGAATGCTTCAACAATAACCAACAATGAGCATGCTGTAAATTTTATGTATGTGTATTTTAATTCTACTTTATTTTGAAAGTGTAATATTCTAAATTTTATATAATATAATTGTATCTTTTGGCGTAGGTTTTTTTGTTTATGATTGGTATATAAAAGAATAAATAATCAATCAACCATGTGCTGAGAGGTTATGTATTATCCAAGATGACATGAACCCATGTCATACCTGATACAACTCCATGGAAAAAGGATAAAAATACATTACAAGTGACAAAAAACAATCCAAAAGTGTATTAAATATATTATATGGTATCCTTAAGTCATTAAGTATTGAGTCTGGCCATAATGATGATGTGTGCACATGTACTTGATATCCACATGGCATAAATTTCTTTCATGGTACTTGGTATCCATAATGAATTGTATTTTAGTTCAAGCCATAGGACAATCATAGGTACATCGTAATCATTGTCTCATGTCAGGTCAACCACCCTGGTATAATCATATCATGATGGTACACTTCTTCCAACTACCAGATAATGCTTCCCTAGGTATGGTAATACATTCAATAAGAAAAATCATAAAATGAAGCATAATACATGTCATCATGAGATATTTGTAGAAACATACATAAATATTTGATAATTATGTAACATGGTAACAATTTACATAAGAATTTTTAGGGAATAAAACATCAAATATGGTCTCATGGGCTACACATTCACATTAGTTTCCATATCAGAAAACATCTCTCAAGTTCATACACACGCACACACCACTGTGTATAAAATAAAAATCAGGGACACATTGGAAACATAGATATTTTGATATATTCTAAATCCACTAGTGGTCACAAATAAAATAACATGAATATAATGCACGAACTTCCCTCCATTGTATATGATCACCCCAAGTGGTAACAGATTGATGAGGTATCCTATTAAACTAGTTTTTCAGCTTATCATCAAATAAAAATGAAATATAAGATATTTATCTACTTCTTCTGAGATTATTTTTAACATATCACATATTTATATGAAATTGGAAACATGGTAATTTGGGTATTAAATCACAAAATCCCTAAATATATATACTAGTATACATATATTATAAGAAATTTACATATACTCAGCCGTCATGGGATATAAACACACACATAAAAGGAAAAAATCACTAATTTGAAATGATAAATGAAGTTATTCCACCGGGTATATTCATTATCCATCTCATTCTCAGCCTAATTTATCTGATCAGCCATTATAGCACAGTTTACCCTCAAACCATCCCATTCAGCCTTATCCATAGATGTCTTGTTGCCTACAGTGGCATATACTTCCAACATTTGACACTAGAATTTATTGAGTTCTATCAAGTACCTCTAAAATGACTTCATCTAATTTTTTATAAGATTTATTGATCCATTGATCTTTAACTGGAATCCATGTAAATTTTCTAGTGACTCAAATTTATTTTCTTGGATATCAAAGAATAGTTGGGCGGTGCGAGAACTGAAAATACTAGAGTCATGGGACTTGCAAAGGTCACAAACATTTTGAAAGAATTCATTGATTGCAGGTACGTGTATTTTAATTCTACTTTATAATACAAATTCATACATAATTTTTTGATTACCTATATAAAAGTATGTAATTTATATATTTTTATTGAATGATAAATACAGTTTGATTTTTTGTATATATTGTGTTTTTTTTACAGGGGTTTCGATTAAATTGGATTTGTAGTTTTTCTTATTTTTATAAAAGAATTAACTTAAGGCATCGGTTATTTTAAGAACCGACACTGATTTTAATAAAATGGTTTTCAGCATCAGTTTTCTATAAAACTGATGTCGAAAACTGGTTAAAGGCATCGGTTTTATCCAAACCCGATGCTGTAAACCCGAGCCTGTTTGATTTTTGGAATCGGTTTTACCTAAAACCGATGCCAAAAATCGATTATCATCATCGGTTTATTTAATAAACCGACGCCTAAACCCTCAAAGAAAATAATATTTTTTACATTTCCTTTATAGACATTGGTTAAAAACTAACATTAAAAATAAAAAACCGACATTAAAATGTGTTTTTTCACTAGTGTATTCATCCTAGTGTTTTATTGTGGGTGGAACCTATGCTCTATTCCAAGAAGGCTGATGGTTCTCTTTATTTTTGTGTATATTATTAGAATATGAATCAGGAAATAGTTAATAATAAGTATAATTTACCAAATATGGATGACCTTCTTGATTAGTTAAAGGAGAAAGGTGGTTTTTGAAGATTTATCTTCCATTGGGTTACCATCATCTAAGATTTAAAAAGTTAGATAACCTAGAGACTTCTTTTATGGTCATGTATGGTCTCTATGAATATCTCATGATTCCATTTGTACTAACTATCACTCTTGAAATGTTTATGGATTTGATATACTAGATATTCCACAAGTATCTCAATAATGTTTTTGTGGTGTTGATGGATGGTATCTAGTTTTACTCAATAAATGAGTATGATAATGAGTACCATAGGAATTTAGTTATGGGAATTAGGAGGAGTATTAAACTTTATGAAAGGTTATCAAAATAAAATTTCTAGATTGGATAGGTGAAGTTATTGGAGAATGTCATTTTGGAGCATAACCTCTCAATTGATCCTAAAAAAGGTGAAGGAATTATTTTCATGGGAAGAACTACAATTTTTTTTTGATATATAGAGATTTCTAGTCCTGGATGGGTATTATAAATGATTTATAAAAGATTTATCAGAGCTAAAATCACCATTGAATTTACTTACCAAGAAAGAGGCTAAATTATCATGGGATGTTAAGTGTTAGGCCTCTTTTGATAAATTGAAATAGAATCTGATGTCAGTCCTATTTTGATTTGAGCAGATCCTACAAAGGGAATTGATATTTATAGTGATGATTCTAGTGTTGGACTTGGATGTGTTCTTATAAATGATGATTATGTTGTGTTGTATGGCTCTAGTCAGTTTCAGACTTGTGAGAAGAATTATCCCACTCATGAATTGTGACTCACCACTATTATTCATGTTCTAAAGTGTTAGTAGAAATATCTTTTTTAGGAGAGGTTTGTAGTCTATTCTAATCACAAGAGCTTAAGATGTATATTATATTAGAGGGACCTAACCCTCAAGTTGAGGTGATGAGTGGAGTACCTCTATATGTTTGACTTTGACGTCACCTACACCCCTAGGAAGGGGAATGTTGTTGCAGACTATATTAGTAGTAAGTTTCATTCTCACACCATCCTCAAAGAAAAAAAAAGAGTATAATCTTATGTAGATTTTGTCTTAGTTGCATCTGGATGTGTAGAAGTATGATTTAGTAATGGTTCTAACTAGTATTTTGGTGTCTTAATCTCTCCTTGAGTCATTTCTATAGGAATAGTAGTAGTACAAAGAGTTCATTTAAATCAATAAATACTTATATAGTGGGGAGGCCACTCCTGGATGGTCTATCCCCTCAAATTGAATTTTTTTCTTCAAGGATATGTTTTTCTTCCCTTAATATTTTATGAATTTAGTGATTCATGACTATCATAGTTCTTCATAGTGAATTTATCTTGGCACTATATTGATATATTATAAAATGAGACAAAATTTATGTTCCCCAAGTGTGCAGTGCGACATTGATGATTATGTTTCATGTTGTTACACCTTCCAAAAGATCAAGGTATAAAACTGAAATACTTTTGATTTTCTTTAACCTATTACAGTGCTAGTATGAAAATGGGATGAGGTTTCTATGGACTTCATAGATGGATTACCAAGGACTCAAAATGGGAAAGAACTATATTTGGGTGTTGATTGATATGATGATAAAATCATATCATTTCATTTCTATAAGGGACACCACCAAGGTTGAAGATCAAGGTAACTTATATGTATAGGAAATTGTGAAGTATTATGGGTTTCCCTCTGGTATTTTATATAAAAAGGATCCCATGTTTACTTTAACATTCTAGAGAGGTCTATAATAGGTATTATGGAATCAGGTCAAGTTGAGTACAACTTATCATCCTTATATGAGTGGTTATATAGAGCATGTTATTTAGATTCTAGAGGATATTCTATATGCCTATATCTTGAAGTATTTAGGATCTTGGGATAGCTATATGGGATTGCTTGTGTTCTCTTATAATAATAGTTACCAATAATCTATTAGAAAATCTATTTTTAATGATTTTTATAGTTTCCAGCGATTTGACCTGAATGGACCGAAGGCCTTCAATTTAGGAGATATCAGAGAGGATTTAGAATATACACTAATGATTAGATACAACCTGAAGTTGGAAGAAATATTATGCAGATCCTTGATTCCATCCTTTAGGGATTTCTATTGGTGATCAAGTCTTCTTGAAGGATTCTCCTCAGTTGGGTCACTTTTGGTTGAGGAAATAGGGAAGTTGGCTCCGAGATATATTAGACAGTTTGAGATCACTAAGAATACTGGAAAAGTAGCTTATTGGTTGGAATTATTATCTTATTCGATGGGTATTCACATTTTTTTACACATAGATCAGTTCAATAAGTATCATCCTAATCCTTCCCATGTTCTTAATTTAGAGTAAGTTGATTTGGAGAAAGATGTATTAGTTGTGGATTAGTCAATGGCGATCATTGACTCTTAGATAAAATTTATATGTAGAATCCATCCAAAATTGATTTTTTTCATTTCAAAAAGCCAATTTAGGATTAGTGTGAAACATTAAATTTCAAACAAAATACTATACAAGAGTCCACAAAATTCAATTTCAAATTAAAACTTTCAAAAAACATCATCACCCATCTTAGTTCCTATCAATATAGATCCACATGCTAAACTCTTAGATAAAATTTCTATATAGGAATTTTATTCATTTTTTCAATGTGTTATGGCAGTATAGATAAAATTCTAATGATACTTGGGAGCATGAATCATTGATGTTGGAGTAATCTCCTAACATAATTTCTGATCAACCCACTTATTCTTAACTTTATAGGGATAGAAAGTTCTATGGTGGGGAGGTCATCACATCTCATCTTGAGGAATGTTCTATATTTGTGATTTAGTATGGTTATTTCCAACTTTGGGATGTGTTGGTTAGTGTTGGAGGCCTTTTAAAAGAGTGTTCGTCATTTATCAGAGAAACAGGCTAGAGCACACCATGTTCCAAGTTTTCTTTATCCTGGGTGGTTCATACACACAACAGGTAGATCCACCACACCCAATATAGGGAATGGTATTGGGAATGGAAATTTAGTTGTCTACCTATACACCAGTATCAATAAGGCCTCACCACGAAGTGGTGGAGGCCATGGCCATACCCAAACAGACAAGGTTTTGAATCTATGAAATGTTCAATGTGTGTGTTGGGTTTCATAGTGTGGTGTGATCAATACCACCATGGGCATGGTAAACACAAACCATTACATGGTGTTGTCTATATTTTATAATCATAATGGACAAATAGACGGCCAAATTTTGTGGAATCCATTATACTTATTTATGGAAACATAAAGGATCATTTTGAGGGGTTTTTTATTAGATATTCACTTGGATTTATACTCTATCAATAATTCCTTATCCATTACCTTACTAGGGTTTTGAATCAATTTATTTTTGGAATATATTTGGGTTTTCAGTATACTTTCATATGAATGCCTTAGAAGATTTGGTTCCCCTTTCCTTTGATGATCTATCCACTCTTGATCTGTCCATCTTGTTCTTATTGTGTGATTAGTATAAGGACCAAATCTTGGTGTTTTTGGGTTCTTATTTCTCATTTTTTGTGGATCTTGTAGTTATTTTCATGAGAACCTAAGTTTGAGTTAGGTGGTTCTATCTCTAGTCTTGGTTTAGTGAACCATATATGCTTGGGTTTTCTAAATTATTTTCTAAATGATGATTGGCATGATCCTTAGTATCCATAATGTGTTTTTAAATGTTTTTTGATAAAATATGGGTTTTCCCATTATTTTGGTAAAATAAATATGTTTTCAAATCACCATGAAATGGTTTATGGAATTGGTTTTCAAATCATAATTTTAATGGAAAAACAGATTGTTTGGGAACTATTTTATGAAATGCAATGATCTCTTTGAAACATTTTGAAATATATAGCACATGGAAGCCTTAGATACCAATGAGGGGGTTTTAATATTGTTCCTTTTCCTTATTTTTATTGGTATTTCACTAATGGGGTGTTCCTCTACTGACTATTACATGTTTTTCTAGGGACTTGATTCTCTAACACCATAGGGGGTTCACTCATGGGGTATTCCTCTGTTCCCTAAGACCCATTTTTATATGGACTTTTTTAGTGTGCACTTCATCTTGATTTGATTAATGAGGTATGAGAGACCAAGCTATCTCGGACCTATGTTATCCTATGAGTGATCTCCATTGTTCTCTACTTTGTTTGGATTTTATTTTCTTATGGACTTGATATTAAAAATGTTGCATGCTTTGATAAATAGTTTATTTAAAAATTTGATTTGGCCTATGTTATATTGAACCTATATTAGAACTATGAATGGGGGGAAAATTACCTTAATTTAGATATAAAATGTGAAAAACATTTTATCATGCCATGTTTCTTATATATTGAGCATATTAAGTTTATTTAATAAAGACTTGATATGGAACACTTGGGTGGGATCTTACTAGGATTATTTTTCTCACACTCCCTTGGGGTGTATAGAGCTTGTTTTATCTGATATAGGAAAGGTAAAGGCACTGCAATGATGGAGTGGGGTTTAATGTTAGTTGGTCTTGTTCAGTTGGTGGTGAGATGGTGGGATATTTCCCATCTATCACACAGAGTAGTTATCGATAGTGTTTTTTTCCATTTGTTTTTTTCTTGGGAATTCACCTTCGATTTGGATTATTTCATTGGTTGTATCACTACCATTATTGGGTTTCAGTTATGGAATATTTCCTTTATTATCATCTTCCTCTAAATGTATTCCATGTTATTGTTTTTCAAGGTTAGAAAATTGTTACTTATGGTTATTGTTGGTCTCTCAAGCACTATCCATTAGCTCATGAGGATTAGAATTACCTTTTGGGTCTTATCGTAGTTTGGTTTAGATCCTATATGAGGGGTTTTCTGGGCCAAGTCTTAACACAAATGCACTAACTCTAACTTTTTTTTATTATCCTTTCCGTATTGAAAGACTCATTTCACTACTTCTCTAGAATTTAATATTCACATATTTTATACTCCATATGGTTAAGTTTTAGTATTCCCATTATATTTAGGATCTTCACACCTTTCTCACCCAAGTGTCCAATAAAATAACACCATGAATTCTACATTCCAAAAGTTTTTTGTTTTGTAAAGTGATGTATCTTATGTACTCTTGGTAATATACAACATTCAATATTTTACTACTTTTCACACAACCATGGAAAGTCCTATTACCTTACACTCCTTTTATAAAAAACTCATATAGAAACCTGTATCATCAAGCTGACCAACCATGATTAAATTTTTCCTTAACCTCAGCATGTGTCGCACCCCTTATAACTCTAAAAAGTATTTTATCCTAGTTTAAAAATTTACATCACATATTCTAATAATATCAAGAGTTTCGACATATAAAGTATGTACATTTATTAATATTCCATAAGAATAATTCTACATACTCTCCATCTCAAATTTTGAGTGAAATGAATTCCCAAAATTAATGATACACGGTTCCAATGGACTTGAAGAAATTTGTTATAAATTTATTCCCACCATAGTTATAGTGTTTTCAGAATTGTTTCAAGAAAAAATCCTTTTGGAATTTTACCATTTTTATTTTCATTCTTTATTCAATTCCCCTTTATTCCCACAATACTAACATATGGGTTCAGGCCCTATCAATTTACCTCGACTCTCTTGCCTCTTTTCCTTCCCCTTCTTCTAACTTTGGCTTTCCCTTCTACCTAAACTACCCCGACCTTCTGCACTGAATGTTTTTCTGGTAGTTCTATGAACCTTCTTCTTTTAGATCTCTTCATTCAAAAAAAGATCTTATATCTACTCAAAAATCAATTCATTTTCTCCATTAGATTTTATAATGGTAGTTTCCATCACATACTAAGACTTTAATACCAAGATATCAAAAGTGATGAAACAAGAATCAAGTCCCACATACATTCTGTGAAATCCACCTTTACTTATTCAAGTTGACTATGAATCATATTTAACCCATTTACATGATACACCACATAATTTTCTTCCAACATCTCCATACAAAATAGTCACCAAAAAATGAGCACTTTGTTCATTATGAAAGGCTTATCATAAATGTTTGCAAGATTTTCCATCAAGCCAGCAACTGTCTTCACCTCCTAGATATTGAAGGCCATGTTCTAGGACAAATTCATCAAAATCAACTTTAGTTATTTCCAATCCAGTCATTCCCATGTTACTTTTTACATTACTTATAGTTTTATACCCTTAAGCATAATCCGAACATCTTTATGACATAAATAATATTTAACATTCATTATCCAAAATCTTATGTATGAATTGTTGAAGATCTAAAATCATACCTTAACTTATTTTAATTGTATTACATATGAAATATTTAGATATCATTGAATCAAAAAAAGTGTTAAGGATAATAAATATTCATGGGTCTAAAACTAATATCATATTCCACTTTTTGTGCTAGGAATCTATATTCTAAAACCCCATCAAAAAAAGTCAGAAGATCTATAAATTAAATCACCCAATTGAAACATCAAGATAAGGGAACAATACTCCAATTTCTCACACTAAATCACCTTGATCACCATAAAATATTCTATAAATCACAAAAAATGAATAAAATCACTCACACACAACATAAAACAACAAAAATATTAACATGGTTTGGTGTTGGTACTGGGTGAATAGTAGAGACCTGAAATAAGGGGATATAAAAAATTCATGAATGGTACAATGTCTTGACTTTATCTTTGGAAATATGGAACTGAATAAACAACCTAAGCATCTATTGTGATCAATAATAAGCACAAAAATAAAATCAAAATGTTACTTGATTTGATTTGAAGACACTTTCATTTTTCACTCATTATCAGTGTTTTCTATATCAAATAACTGAATATGGTTCCCTCTAGATCATCCAAAATTTATCTAAAGGTTTATTGGTGCATTAATTGTAAATTTTTTTGGTGCTTGTGTAGATAATTTATAAACCACTTGACATCCCAACAATCATAGCAATAGTGCTTATTTGATTAGGGAATAAAAACTCAAATTAAGGTGCTAGGAAGGAATCCTTACCACACTAGGATACATTATAGATGAGATAGAAACTCCCAAATTTTATTGAATGATTACTTCTCATAATATGGTATTATCCCAAATTATATAGCTAGGTTAAACTTATAGAAATAACACAATAGCCCCCAAATATGTTTAACCTTTTAAATAATCCCAATAACACTATTATAACCTAATAATCATGTCGCAAATGTTATAATTAGTCCATCACATACTTTTAACATATAAAATATGTCATGTAATATAATATGAGTCTTTAAATTGACTCATTTTTCTAGAAAATATTAAAATAACCTTGAATATTAAAAATATTATTTGTTCATAAAATATTATTCCTAATATTAACTTAACAACTCATGAAAATTATGGGTAAATAACTTTTATTCCTATTATTATAAAATTTAATAATAATAAATTTATTTACTTCTTGGTTCAAACTTGGACATCACCTAAACCCCATGGTGGTGACCACCATATCCAAAACTATTAATCACGGGAATAGGTTATACTTTTGAATATATGCTTAGTGTGTGACCCTCTAAGCCCTTATCTCGATGGTAGTGAGTTATACCCAAAAACCAAGAGTAGTATCTAGAACTACATCATAGCCTAAAAGGAGACAAAGCCTATTCATATAAATGAAAACCTCATAAAAACACACACCGTGTAATATAATATCTTTTTCTTGTGATGTCTCATAAAGAAGGACACGTAGTTATTTTCATCATCATTTCAAGCTATATTATTTTATGACCTTACTGGATGGACTTACCTTATACTATCATGGATATGTATTTAATAAAGTTACAGAAACCTTGTTCAATTAGGCCCAAGATATCACTTCCTTTTGGAAGAAACAATTCCTTTCTTGACCATTCAATCAATTCTATACCACTAATGGCATACCCAATGCAACCAACCTCACAGCAACATAAATTTCATGGCTTTATTCTAGCATGAAAGTATATAATAACACAATAATCTTGAATAATGGTCTCTATTAAAGACACCAATACATGTGTTATATCATGACCTAACCCATCAGGGCTTGGTTGGCCTGCGGTGATCCAAGATTTAAACCCCAAATCCCTAAACATTAAGCATTAAGAGAGAGTTGGCTCATTATTAGAAAAGTTGATTCAATCAAAGATAGAGAAAATAACAACACAGATATGTTAAATGATATACACCAAGTCTCAAATTAGGTTCATTTTCTCACACCCAGCTTAGGATTCTATGCAAGGCTCAAGGATTAAATTCATTCGAAAGAACACTCCGTGATTCACACCAAAAATGTTGGAACTCATCTGAGAGGTTCAAACCGTTGGGACTTTCCATCTGTGGTAGGTACTGGAAATCACAAGATATTAACACATAGGTATGGGAATATTCCCATGTCCTATGGGGTATAATTAAAACCTATATAGAGTAACCAACTAGGAAGGATATCACTTTCCCATAATATCAAAAATGGGATACCTAACCTAACCTAGGAATGATTGATAAGGATCTCACCTCAGGACGCATAGAGGGATACCTGAATCTATCCATAAATAACCCATTTATGGGATCCCTCATCCTATACTCAATAAAGGATGCCTCATTATAACCTATTAGGGTTTGACCATGGGTACACACCCAGGATTATGATGTAATTAGACTGTGGAAAACAAGGACTACACTCTACCTTTAAAGGAGTACATGGTGTTTATATGGGGTGAATGTGTGTCCATCCAAGTTCATCCATGCCATATTTTTTGTCCATGTACTTTGGCATGTTTTTGTGTACTCTAGTTATTCCTATATACTCTAGTTATTCTTGTTCTTTTGTGCCTAGGATTACACGTAAGTTTTCCGTCTTTGGGTTACATGGAATCTGAATAGGTCACACAGCGTGTAATATTTATCTTCATACATAAACCCCATCTTCCATGAAATGGGTCCACACATCATGTGTTCTTCTGAAATACACATCACGTATATCTATGTTTTTTATAATATAATGGTCTTCATTCATACCTATCTATGTTGCATCCACCTACACTTTAATTCCAAATCATGCCTGTATAACTCAGATCTAGGGTTAATTGAGCATGTATCATCACCTATGGCCAGATTTTATCCACCTGTTGATCAAGAATCACCTCTCATCATATTGTAGAATCCAAATGAAAAAACCCATGAAATGAAATACTCTTATCATACACTGGTCTTCTATTGTTTTCATCAAGTTTCATTGTTCCCTTAATCTCAAATCTAAACCCACAGCAGAAATCTATCCTTTAAAAGATTTATGGTTCAAAGACTGATTCTGGGATATAGTTAAACCATCTATCAAAAAAATACCAATGATGAATATTCTATAAATGATGGGAGAAACGAATAAAACAAAAAATTGATAAATAGACAATGTCTATTTTTTGGTTGGTCTTCATTATTTGATGGAGAAATCATCGTATGAATAGAATATACATTAATCAAACAATTCTATAAATTAAAATAAATAATCACTCATAAAAAACATAGTACGTGAATTGATTTCTAATAAATTGATTCACATTATTCATATAGAAATATGGAATGGTTATTAAGTAAAAAAAGACAAATATCCTACCTCAATATCAGATCAATAACTAAAGAAAAAAAATCCATTTCATTGTCCTTGAGATCCAAGAACTCTATTAATGAACGTGTTATTTCATGAGAAACCATTTTTTTGTTCATCATCATCTCCACTAAACTCCCTGATCACACCCAGATATCCTTTTTATGGGTTATTAATAGATTTTTTGGAAGGTTTTTACATTAATTAAAAAACAAATACATTATTTAATATAATTAATTTATTTTATCTAATATATGATAGTGACTACTCATTTAATATAACACTCGATATGCATGAAAGTTATGTTATTCCTAGAGTAAAACCCACATTATTGATTTAATATAGGTCTCATTTTCCTATATAAGATACCATTTCATAGGTATTCCATTATTTAAAAAAAACTCAAGTGTGATATATTATATTTAATATTTTAAATATATCAACACTTTGGATCTATGATATCTAGAATCCCACACTGACTCAATGCCTAAGTCTGAAAGTATTCTTGAAAATATTTCAAAGTGTTATATGAAAAAAAAATATTCTTTACATTCTCCCCACCATAGGTATTTTCATCCTGAAAAGAAAAATCCTTCTCAAAAAATGGGGGTACTTAAATATAATCTGGTTCTCCCATTCCCATGTGCTCTCTTGAAGATTATCATGATGCCAATGAACATGAACCAAGGGATTTTCTCACCCATGAAGGATCTTTTCCTTCTAATACTTGATGCTCATCGGATAGTATATGAAGGTAACATTCTCCACAACATCCATATCACCCTAGTTGATAACATGTGATGGGTCATGCACATATCACCTCATCTCTGACATGTGCAAAACATCATGCCTGGTAAAAATTTGTGGTAAGGATAATAAGTATTCCACATCACCAACCCTATATAATATCTAGAAAGGGACTATAAATCTTAGAGATATCCTTCCACCTCGGTCAAATCTCCAAAATCCTCATTGATGTGAGACCTTCAAGAACACGCATTCTCTCTCAAAAAACTCCAAGAGCCTCCTTCAATGGTCTGTATAATAATTTTGATATTTCTAGGTAGTCCTCATCCACTACTGGACGATCTAAAAATTATCTATCATAACATTCACCAACTTAGGGCTCATAAGCATTGTCACCCTTGGCTCTGTCCGGCCCAGTGATGACCTACAAGGTATCCTGTATAATGCATTGAATGGTAAAAAATTGATGGTGGAGTGGAAACTATTTGTTTAAGAAATCCACCAATGGTAGAGTATCCTCCCAACTATGGCCAAAAGTCAACATGTAAGCCCAAATCATGTCCTCTAAAACATGAATGGTTCGTTCTATCTGTTCGTCTGTATGGGGGTGGAGTGTCATTCTCAATCATAACTAAGTCCCAATGGCCTCTTGTAATCATCTCCATAATCATGACATGAATCAAGAATCTAGTTTTGAAATGATCATTGAGGGAACTCTATGAATCCAGAATATCTTATATATATATATAAGAATCACAATCTCTCCATTATACTCTACTCTTGGATGGGTATGAAGTGGGGAAAATTGGTGAGTCAATCTATGATCACTGAGATAGTTTCATGACCTATATATGATCATGGAAGTCCTATCACAAAGTCTATATAGATACCATATCACTTGCACTCTGGAAACTTAAGGGGTTGGTCTAAACCAACTGGAACCTAGTACTATGCTTTCACGTACTGGAAAGTGAGGCACCAAGAGATAAACTCAACCACATGTATCTTCATCCTAAGCCACCAGAACTGATTCCAAAGGTCTTGGTACTTTCTTTACTCTTCTGGTTGTACCACTAATAAGGATGTATGAAACTCCATTAGCACCTCCTCTCAGAGTGTGACTGGTACCATCATTTATCCTCATAAATTAATGACATGCTCTCCACCTTTATAAAATCAATCAAGAGAATTTCAAGTGGATATATTTTCATGCAATACCCCACAATCGATATCCCCAAGTTGTGCCTCCCCCACACACTAAAGAATAAAAGGGGTAACAACCATCAATTAGAGGTATGCTACACTATCCTCATCTACTAGGGAAAACAATAATGGGGATAAATTCACTAATTCCTCATTAAACAAATTAGATCATTATTTACAACTTAGAGAATATGCCACTATGTTCCCAATATTGAGAGTTTAGAATCTCTAAAATTTATAATCCTATAGAAACCCCATTAATCACCTCTATAAAAAAACTGACCCACTGGGGTCAACCTAGCAGGTGATAATATGGGTGTGACACCCCAAATCACCAAGCACAATGAATCAATAGAGTTTCATCTCATGGTCACAAAGGTGAGTCAATTAGAGAGAGAGATAATTATAACCTATATATTATAAAAGATAGACACCAAATATAAAAGTAATATAACGTCCTTACTACTATCATAGGATTATACCTGAGGCTCAAGGGGTACATTTTTTTTGAGATAAAGCTTCTTGTGTAACACCTATGACATCTGGCTTTTTTATTACATAAGCTTTTCATTTACATGGTACAAATAGAGGATATTTTAAAGTTTAATTTCTTGTAAATAAGGTACATAATACATGAAAACCTAATACATTGTTCTAAATAAACTTGAATAGATCATCATGGGTTTATCCAAAGTACATTACTGCATCTCATATCCTGGGTAAATACAAAAAAGGAACGGGGCGATCATGAGGCCTAGTAAGGGTAAAAAATCACATGTGATCATTAGGAATTATAATAAGAACATGAGGAATTTTATTTAGGAATGATAAAATTAAAATAAGTACTATAATAATAAAAATAAAATGAATCATAACATAGAAATTTAGATAAAACATTTAAATGAGACATTCATAAGCATATCACCAAGGTTTGTCACTGAGGTGTCATAAATGAAAATTACTAAGGATATTCACCAAGGTATCTTAAAACATGTCATCTCTAGAGATTAAATTCTTTACCCAATTAATTAGAGAAATATCAAGATGAAACCTTAATATTTATCAATTAATTTTATCCACATAGATAATAATCAAACATTTCATAAATAACCGGTCGATAATAGAAAAACATGTTTCATATCAAAATCATGGCATTTAAAAAGTGATTAAAAACATGATCATTGTGTCATTTTCAACCCATGGAAAGGGAATTCAGGTTTCATGTATGTTAATACTAGAATCAAATAAATAATTTTTAAATTTATTTTAATAACCTTGTAAAAAAATATTTTTGGGTATTCACAAGAATAAAATAAAAAATAATTTCTTTAGGAGAAGATGAAAATTTGGAGAAGTAAATTCGGCCGCATAACGAGTATAAAATGTGGTTTCAAAACAGAGTAAAATGAGAGGGTACAAGGGTATACCATTAAAAAAATACTCTTATTACTGTAATGGGATAAAATAAATTGGAAAATATAAGTTGGTTTGTAAATTTTAATACATACAACATAAAAAAGGGAACTTGAATGGAAAAGAGAAGTGGATATTTCCCTTGCCTTTAAGAGTTAATCTTAGATCTTGAGGGATGGAACCTTAAGAAATTGAGGAAAAATTATGGGACTAATTGGGAGAAAAAAATACCATATATTTGTGTAGGATGTATTGTTATTGAATGGAAACAGAGAAATGGTTGGGTATTTATAGAAAAAGTGGAGGATTTTTTTAATTATTTTCAAATATAGGCCATGGAAGTTTAGGTTGTGCAAAATGAAAAACCAAGGGATTAACCATGGTTTTTCCCATGTTTATAGACATTTCATAAATATGTTATGTTATTTTAACCCCAAAGAATCAAGAATCATTTTATATTACTCTTTTGTAATGGAAAATTAATGTTTACACAAAATAATATTTTAATGTCAAAGTTTTCATTTTAGACTTTAGAAAGTAACTTATTGGCTTGTAAATTGATTAAAAACTATTAAAATGCTTGATATTAATAAAATAAAACATTTTAGGTCTTTTAATTTGTTTAATTAATTATTATATAATTATTATATAACTTTTTGGTCATTAAACATATCGAAAAACTCAAACTGTATTTTTACTATTCATAAAAAATAAAGCATTTTAGAAAATTATCATAAATTCACCCTAACCTAATTTTGAAGTGATAATTTCAAAAATAGTATTTATTTTATCATAATAACTCTATAATTATGAGAATATTAAATTTTAAATATAAAAATCCTTATTTATTAAAAAAATGTGTTGAAAATGCATAGTAAAATTTCTGACACTTAAAAAAATTTCAGGACATGATAAGATTATTTATCATTTATATTTAAATGATATTTTTTTATAATAGTATTTAATTAAAATAATTATTATTCATAATTCATTATTTAATTATAAAAAATTTACATCCTTTCTGAAAAGTACAATTTGTGTCTGAAAAATCAATTTATCAAATTCTTCATATTTAAGAAAAACTATTCTTAAAATGGAATTGATGGAATAAAAATTTTATTTATACAATGGAATTACAATTTAATTAACTAATTCTTGGACATGTAACCCCTTATAACACCCACTTACAACCTAAGTGTAAGGTGTGTGATAGTGATATATTTATGGGGTCACTCGGCCAACATCACCCGAGTGGTAATTTCCACAAACTTAAACTTCTCCCATAGATGATTTCATTAAAGATTAACTTGTTGAAGCTCTACTTGGGATTGGTCAAGGGAGAATGCCAGAGATGATACCTCCCTCCCTATTTATAACAAATGGAATTCATATGGCATGAATCTACTAGTTGAGGCTATCACTTCTCTTTTCTACATTAATAATAATTTATCATTTCTACTTATAAGAACTAATTATAACATTAAAATTATTACCAAGAGTATAGTTTCCAATGGTCATACTGACCAATAATCATATTATGGCTAAATACAGAAGTTCAAATTTCCCTTTAAACTCTATAAATACCACTTCATTATTAAATATATAGGATTTTGTTTTGTAAAATAAAATAACACACATTTTTAGATAACAAATATCATTTCAAATGTATGGGTCCTTACATTCTTCCCCCCTTAAGTAAGCTTGTCCCTAAAATTTCAACTCATTCTCTCAGTTGAGAAAAGGTGTGTATGCATTTATCTCATTTCCTCCTCAATTTTCCATGTCACTTATTCAAATTTATGGTTCCTCCACATCACTTTTATGAGGTGGGTAGTATTGTTGCATAGAAATTTGTCTCTACAGTCCAATATCTCCATTGGTTGCTCCTCATAAGAGAGGTCATGTTCTAGTTTTACCCTTCCAGATTCAGTAAATGTGAAGGGTCAGGTATGTACTTCCTCAAAAGAGATACAAGGAATAAATCAAGACCTTGATCTAGAATTTGTGGAAGTGCTAGCTAATAGGCCACAAAACCTATGTGGTCAAGGATTTAATAGGGGAAAAAGTACCTGGAGATATGCTTCCCTATCTTCCTAAACTGCATGACTCCCATCCATGCTGATATTTGAAGGAAAACTTTATCACCAACATCAAACTCCAAGTCCCTTCGACAGTTGTCAGCATAGATCTTCTGGAGAATCTAAGAATACTTTATGTGTTATTGGATGGTCTGAACCTTTTCGGTCATCTCTCGCACAAGATCAGACCTCAATAGATTTCTCTCACTAACTTCATCCCAACAAGCATGATTTATACATTTCTTCTCATATATAACTTTATAGGGTTCCATTTAAATACTCAAGTGGAATTTGTTGTATGAGAACTCAAATAATAGGAGGTGTTGATTCCATCAACATTTAAATTCCATTGAGCATGTTCTCAATATGTCCTTGAGTGTCTGAATAACCCTTTCAGATTGGACATTAGTTTGGGGTTGATAGGTCATACAGGAATTCAATTCAGTATTTACATCATGTGGAAGACTTATCCATAATTTAGATGTTAACCTTAGATCATGATAAAAAATGATATAAAGTGGTTCCCCATTCAGCCTCACCACTTTTTTATGTATATCTTGTCAATTTTTTCATGAGAGAAGTCTTTCCAAATATTGATAAAATGGGCAGTCTTTGTGTGTCATTCCATTATATCCCATATCGCATTGTTTCCTTTGGATGTTCTTAGGAGACTAGTGAAAAAGTCCACATTGATATTTTCCCTCTTCCATGTTGGTATAATGAGTGGTTATAATACCCCTTTAGGAATTTTTCGATCTGCCTTCACTTTTTGACACACCAAATAGATTTCTTGTAGTAGGAAATCTCCCTTTTAATATTATCCCACAAATAATGATCATAAAGTCCCCTACACATTTTAGTGCTTCCAGTATGTATAAATAATATATATCTATAAGCCCAATCCATCAGTTCTTTATTTATCTCTAGAATAGATGGAATACATAGTCTTGTACAAAATTTGAATACACCTTCTTGATCAATATTGAACTCAGTAAATTTCTCATTATTCATAATCTATATCTTCTTTTGTAATAATGTTTCTTTTATTTGATATTTCTTTATCTTATCTAGTAATGATGTTTGAAAATAATTTGGGATAGGGATGATTATTTTCCTTCCATTATGATTCCCATGTCCATTTTTACTTGGTCTTTTATCAAAGGATATCCTTGAATCCTCATCATCTCCAATGTAGTAGGGTCTTTCATAATTAATGAATCAGGAACTTTGTTTGCTCTTTCAGGGTGATAATGAATAGAATATTAATACCCTTTAAGAATTTCCAACCATATTATTTTTCTCATGTTCAATTCCTTTTGTGTGAATATACACTTCAAACTTTGGTGGTCTATGTATATATCACATTTCTCACCATAAATATAATGCCTCTATATTTTTAGATCAAAAACATCCGCATCTAGATCTAGGTCATGTGTTGGATAATTCTACTCATGAGTCTTTAACTATAGATATGCATAAGAAATCGCCTTGTCATTTTTCATGAGGATGCACCCAAGCCCTTTTAGATATACATCTCTAAAAATAATTAATCCTTATCCAATAGAGGGTAGATTTAACATAGGTGTAGAAAACCAATCTCTTATTCATTTATAAGAAACATTATTTACACTCCTTAGTCCAAATGGACTTATCCCCTTTTCAAATTAACTTGGTTAGTGTATTAAAAATTCATGAAAAGTTTTTTAAAAGCCACTTATAATATTCTACTAAACCAAGGAAACTATGAATCTCAATTACTATTGCATTATGAGGCCACTCCTCCACAAAATTTTTCTTGGCAGGGTCAACTGAGATTCCTTCATTGGTTATAATATTCCCCAATAAAGAAACTTGTTTTAACCAAAATTCAAATTTTCTAAATTTTATAAATAGCCTATTCTTCCTCGGGTTCTTTAATATAACCCATATATAATCCTCATTCTCCTAGAAACTTTTATAATATATTATAATATCATCAATAAAAACTACTAAAATTTTATCAATGTAGTCCTTAAAGACTCTATTAATCAAATCCACAAATATAGAAAGAGTATTAGTCAAGATGAAGGGAATAATAACAAACTCATAATTCCCATATCTTGATTAGAATAAGGTCTTTGGGATTTCTTCTTTATACACCTTCAATATATGATAACAAAATCAAAGGTTAATCTTGGAGAAGAATTGAGCCTCATGAAGCTGGTAAAATAAATCCTCAATCCTTAGGAGAGGGTACTTGTTCTTCCATATGATCTCATTAAGTTCTATATAATAACTGCAAAGTCGCATTGATCCATCTTTCTTCTTCACAAAGAGAATAGGTGCTCCCTAGGGAGACACACTTGGTCAGATAAACCTCTTCTCCAAAATATCATGAAGTTGTTTCTTTAATTCTTCTTGCCCCAAATTTTTTATTCTATATTGGTTCTTTGATATCGGCTTGGATCCAGGCATGAGTTCAATGGAGAACTCTACCTCTCTTTCTATGGGAGGTCTAGGTCACTCTTCAAGAAATACATTAGTGTATTCCTTAATTATAGGAGAATTTTCTATTCCTATACTTTAATTTTCTTCTTCCTCTTCACTAATCATCTCCATAAAGAAGGATATATAAGGTTCTTATAAACAAAGATCATGTTGCAATATCTCTCCTTTGAAAATAACTATAGGTTTTCCATTAAATACAACTAAGATTTTCTTGCTTCTACGGTTCATATTAGCATTATAATTTGAGATACAATCCATCCCTAGTATAATGTCGAATTCCACCATGTAAATGGCTACTAGAATTGTGATGATATTGTTCTTTCCAAAGTAAATACATGAGTTACTATACACTATTTATGAATTGGTAATTCCTTTAAGAGTTTGTATTGATAACTCTACTTCTAGAAGTTTAGGGATTGATTCTATATTCTTTCTAAACATAGAGGAAATAAAGGAATTTGTAGAAAAAGAATCAAAAAAGTGTTTTCTAGCTTTGAGAGAGAAACATGATTACCTACCACCACATCATTTGGAGATTCTAATTCAACAATCATGATAGAATACTCCCAACCTTGATCTCTTGGCCTATGTTGACGTTCATGGTGATTTCCATCCATTATCTTCTAATTTGGACAGTGATTGGAAAATTTCCTTAGAATTCCATAATTGAATCATTGGACTTCAATTTGGGCCTGCACCATATTCCCTTTGGCGTTAGTGTTGAGAGGTTGAGGCTTCACCTCACCATGATAGTTATGATCTATATGGTCATATATTCCACACTTGTAACATTATACACTCCTGATCATGCGGTTACTTGAATTTTTCTTCCCAAATTTGTTACAAGTAGGAAGTTTCACTTGATTTAATCCTATTTGGTGATCAAAGTTCCTCCCTAATTTTGTCTCCAAAATAAATTATTATCATTCGATTTGTGTGACCACTATGTCTCTCGGAACTCCAATTTTACCTTTATACAACTCCACACTATCTCCTAATAGTTTTCATAGTCTTTAGTGGTTAGATTCCTTTATATATGGGGTCATAGTCCACCAAAGAATCTATCAAACTTTCCATTAGTATCCAGAAAAATCTAGAGTTGTAATGATAAATACTTGTAATGTTCATCTCATAGCTTCCAATGGATTCATTTTCCTTCTACTTCATCTCTATGAATTCCTTTTCCATTTTTGTTCACATCAAATAGGGGGAATATTTATTGAAAAAAAACAAACTCTTCCCACTCTATAGAATCAATATCCCTTCTTAGGTTCATGTTTTTAATCTGTTTCCACCACTTATCAGCTTTCCCCTCTGAGTGGTATATAGTCAGCATGAATTTCTATTATTTCAAACAACAGATTATAGAAAATATCTTTTCAATAGAGCTTATACATTGTTTAGAAATCAAAGGTTTGGTATATCCACTAAAAGAATGTGTTTGTCAACACATAAAGGACTCAATAGAAATTTTTCCCTTTAAGGTGAATCTGGTCACTTGGCTTGATTCAAGTTTTTATTCATAAATTGGTTTAGTTGATTCATCATTCTCAAGGAATTTTCAATTCCGACTTCCATTGGAGGGTCATCAGTACATGGTCTATTGGGATTATCATTTATGAGGTTCCTTATATTTTCCTATATTTTCTAAAAGAATAAAAACTTAGTGAGGAATGTGTTTATTTTAAGAATATTATAATTCTAAAGGGATTTTATGTCTTAAAACATCATTCTTAAATATTTTATTCTTAACAACAAATACATTTTCTATAAATCTTTCATAATGGTTCACACAAAGATTGTGATTAACTAAACATATCCCCCATGAGTGTTAAACTAAGAGTGTAGAAAGGCATGTTGTCATTCACCAGTTCCCATTTGAGTTTAGCTTAAAGAGGTTTTTTGGGGTGTTACCCCAAGATCTATTCCAAATCCACATCAACTTGTTCGTATCCGTATAGGGATTTCGTTACTCGAAAACCACATAAATAATATTTTACCAAAATATTAGGATGTTTACCTATATTTAAATATTTTTATAGGTTTCTTACTAAAGTTTTTAAATCCTAACTTTCAAAAATAACTAAACCATCATTTGATACCAACTAAGGCATCATATATTTTTATTATATAAACTTTTCATTTACATGATACAAACAGAGGATATTTTAAATTCTAACTTCCTAGAAATAAGGTACATAATACATGAAAACTTAATACATTATTCTAAATCCACTTGAATACATCCTCATGGGATCATCCTATGTAAATTATTTCATCTCATATCTTGGGGAAATATATCAAAGGAAATGGGTGAGTAAGAGGACCATTAAGGGAAAATAGTTTACATGTGATCATGGAGAATAATAATAAGAAAATGAGGAATTGAATTAAGACATGAGAAAATAAAAATAAGGAATATCATAATAAAAAATAACATGAATAATAACATGTAAATGTGGCTATACCATTCAAATGATACATTCATAAGCATATCACCAAGGTTTGTCACTAAGGTGTCATAAATGAAAACTACCAAGGTATCATAAAACATGTCATATATAGAGATTAAGTTATTTACCTAATGGATTGGGGCACAATAATGGAACACCCTTAATACATATTAATTAATGTGATCTATATAGTACAAAATCAAAATTTTAATAAATAACCCATGGAGAATAAAAAAATGTCTTTCAAATCAAAATCATGGAATTTTAAAAGTACTTAAAAACATGATCATTATGTCATTTTCAACCCATAGAAAGGGAATACTGGTTTCATGTAATTTAATAACAGAATAAAATAAGTCATTTTTAAATTTAGTTTAATACCCATGGAAAATAAAGAGGTTTGGGTATTCAAAAGAATAAAATAAAAGAGAATTAATTAAAAAGTAGAGGAAATTTTTGAGAAGTAAATTTGGTAGCATAAAAGGTTAAAAATTTGGTTTTAGAAAAGGGTAAAATGAGATGGAACAAGGTTATATCATTCAAAAAAGACTATTATTACATTAATAGGATAAAAAATTAGAAAATATAACTTATTTTTTAAATTGGAAAACATATCACATAAAAAGGGAACTTAAATGGAAAAGAGAAGTAGAGATTTTCCTTACCTTAAAGAGTTACTCCGAGATTCTAAGGAATGAAAACTTAGGTGATTGAGGAAATATTAGGGGACTACTTGGGAGTAAAATACCATAGATTTTTTATGATGTATTTTAGTGAAATAAAATGGTGAAATTGGTAGGTATTTATAGAAAAAGTGGAGTATTTTTTAATAATTTTCAAATATAGTCTTTGGAAATATTGGGTGTGGAAAATTCAAAACCATGGTTTTTTCCCATGGTTTTGGAAATTTAGGACATATTTTATGTTTTTTTAACCCATAATAATCGTTAATAATTTTATGTTACAACTTTTTTCATGGAATAGTAAAGTTTCTACAAAATAATATTTTCGGTGTTAAAGTTTCCATTTTAGACTTTAAAAAGTAACTTATAGGTTTGGAAATTGATTAAAATATATTAAAATACTTGATATTAATAAAAATAATCACATTTTATGACATGGATTTTAGTGAAATAGTTATTACATAATTATTAAATAATTATTACATAATTATTAAATAATTATGAATTCATTAAACATACCAAAAAACCCAAACTATGTTTTTACTGTTCATAGAAGATTAAAGTATTTTAGAAAATTATCATAAATTCACCCTAACATATTTTTGACATTTTGATTTCAAAAATGATGTTTATTTTATTATGATAATTATTTAAGTATGCTAATATTAAATTTTAAATATAAAAATACTTATTTATTAAAAAAACTGGTTGAAAACGCAAAGTAAAATTTATAACACTTGAAAATTTCTAATGACGTAATAAAATTATTTTATCATTTATATTTAAATAATATTTTTTATCACAATATTTAATTAAAATAAATATTATTCATAATACCTTAGTTTATTATAAATATTTTACACATTTCTGAAAACTACAATTTGTCTATGAAAGATCAATTTATCAAATTTGTCATATTTAAAAAAAATATTGTTAAAAAGGAATTGATAGAATATTATTATTTAAATAGGTATAGTTTTGTTGTGTAAAATAAAATAGCATTATCTAGATTATCCCACTAGGAAGAGGATATCATTCCCAGGATATTGAAAATGGGATACATAACCCAACCTAGGGATCAATGATATAAGATTTCACATTGGGTCATATAAAAGGATACCTGAATCTATCCAAAACTAACTCATAGAGGGTGTTGCATATCTTTTACTCAATATGGGATGTCACAATATACCCTCTTAGGGTTTTAACATGGTAATTTACTCAGGCTCTTATATTTACTAAATGAAGAGACATAAGGGATATGGTATTCCCTAAAATGAGTACATGGTGTGTGTGTGTGTGTGTGTGTGTGTGTGTGTGTGTGGTGTGTATATGGTGTGCATGGTGTATCCTTCCAACTTTGGCCCTGTCGTGTCTGTGTCCACGAAACCCACCCCATGATTGTGTAATCTAGTTATTCCCATGTTCTATGTTCATTCATGTGCCCATGTACCCAAGGTTACACACCAGGTCACCTACTTTAGGTTACATGGAGTTTAAATAGGCCATATGGTGTGTGATATTTATCTTCATGAGTAAAACCAAGCATAAATTAAAGGGTTCTACATATTATGTTTTATTATAACAACATTCAATGTATATCATTATTTTTTAAGAATCCAATGGAGTTCATTTGTATCTATTTGCATCAACTTCTATTACACTTCAACTATAAATCATGCTCACATAACTCGGATCTATGGTTGACTGAGCCTAGGTCATCACTGGTGGCCAGATTCTAGCCACTCATTGATTGAGAATCACCTCCTATCATAATACACAATCCAAAATCCAAAACACATGAAACAAACTCCTTTGATCCAACACTAATATTTCATTGTCATCATTAAGATTCCATTATTCCCACAATCCCAAATATGAACCCGCGATATTGATCTGTTGCTCCAAAGATCAATTGTGCAAAGACTAGTTCTCATATATAGTTGAATAATTGGTCAAATTAAATACTTATGATGAACATTAAAATAATTATCGGAGAAAAAAACCAAACAAAAAAGTGATAAATGAATGTTAGTTATTTTTTGGGTTTGCCTTCATCTGCTGATGGATAAATAATCATACAAAAGGGATATATGTTAGTCAAACAATTCCAAGAATAAAAATAAATAATAATTCATAAAACAGAAACCCATTACCAAAAATAATTTCTAAATAATTAATTCGTCTCATCATATAGAAATCTTGAATGGGGACTTACCAAATAAAAACAAACTCCCAACCTCGATATCAGATTGATCACTAGTAAAGAATGATTCTTCCCCATTGTTATTGGTAGGATCTAATAACTCTATTAGAAAATACGTTCTCACACTAGAAACCATTATTGTATTCATTATAGTCTCTACCAAACTCCCAAACCATGCATGGATATCCTACTTGTGATGACTGCTCCAATTCTTTAGGGTTATACAGTTAACCCTTGAGACTACCATAATAGGGTTTTAATAGATTTCTTTATAGGTTTTTTCATTAATTAGAAAATAAATAAATTATTTAATAATATTTATTAATTTTATCTAATATCCACTAGAAATTACTCATTAAATATAACACCTGATACACATAAAATTTACGTCACACCTAGAGTAAAAGTCATATTATAGATTTAATGGGGGTCTTGGTTTTCCCATCTAAGACACCATTAGGGAGGAATTTCATTATTTCATAAAAAGCACATGTACATGATATAATATATATAATATTTTTAATATATCAACATCAAGAATCCTTGGGCCCCAAAATCTCATGTCGACTTTGTGCCTAACTCCAAAAATATTCTTTTAAATCTTCCAAAGTGTTACATGGAAAAAACAAAGTCATTGCATACTAATAGATAAGAACAAACAATGAAATATAAAGCATGTGGTGTTTTTATTGGTGGGTCATCCTTAAATATCTCATATATTTTAGATCACCAAGTGTGAACTTAATGAGAAGAATTTTCAATGCTTATGATCCCCTAATAGCTAATAGTTGAACAATATTTGTGTATTTTTAATATGATGTATCTAGAGCATGGTAAATATCTATAAAATTACAATCATAGTATCTTAAGTTTACCATTATAGTTTGGAACTACTATAACTTTTTTATATAATATATAATCTAAATATGTTACCATACTTATAGCCCAAACAGAATAAATGTGTAACACCTCATGATTTTATCATATATATTTTCTTTAATTAAATATTATGTTAAATATATTCTTTCACATATTACACCAAACTAAAACAAACTATAATAAAAATTATTAAAATAATTCAATATGTTGTGAAACATCAATAAGAAAGTTACAATAACAATAAAGTATCAAGTAAATAAAAAATAACAAAATACTTTATTATAGAAACATATATTTGAGTTCCTTACATATTATGATTATTTTTAAATAATGATCAATGTATTTATTAAATATATGTTTTAAAATATAAATAATTAATGAATTGTTATTAAAAATATTAAATGTTTAAAGGAGATATTTTTTAAAGTGATGTGTATTTGAACTAATTAATTAAATTGATCACATTTAAAATACGATTCCAATAATAATTAACATTTTAAAAAATATATTAAAACTATTTGAATAAAAATTTTATATTAAATAATATTAAGAACATTAAAAGTTTAAAATTTTATTTTTCTATAAAAATAGTTTCTTTACATTTTTTATTTTCATTTAAAAAATAAATTTTAAAATTTTAAAATTTTAGAATTACAAAATAAAATTAATTATTTAATTCATCGTGTAAAAAATATATTAGGATAAATTTCTAGGTTTTTTCATAAAATATTGATTTTTATGTAAATTGTAAAGAAAAAACGTTTTAATTAATACTTTAGTGTTTTTGAATTTATCATGATCAAAGCTTGACATAAAATATTTATAAAAAATATTCATGATAATGAAAATTCTTAAGGAGTAAAATTATTCATTTAAAATATGATTTTGAATTTAGAAAACTTATGATTAAAATTTTGAAGTTTAAAAAATCTTTTATTCTAATAAAAAACTATTTTTCACTTTTGATTTTGATTTTTTTCCATGGTAGATTTCTATTTTGGATTACTTTAAAATCCACATAACACTTATTTAGTTTATAATAAACAAATTAATTTCATATAAATTAATAGAATTGATAATTATATCTTAATCATAATTTTTAAGCAAAAAAATACACTTTTTCTTAAAATGGTTTTTACGTGTTATGTATGATAATATTAAATTTAATTTTTATCACACTTGGAAATTTTATTTGAAAAAAGGATTTTATATTTTAAATAATTCAGTAAAAAATATTTATTGAGTCCAATTTTATTTTTAGTAATTAAAATTTATTTTCTTACATAAAAAATTAGATACCGTAGTAAAAACAAAAAAAGGTAAAAGTGAAAAATATAATAGGAAAATACTTAAAAACTTGTTAAAAACATGTGTAAAAATGTACGGTTGAGTCTTGATCATCCTTAACTCTTCCCTAACTCCATTATTTTCCATCATTGGATCTATTTAACTTTTTAATAGTGACATTTCCTTTTATATTATTCCAAAAAAGCTCACTCCCCTCCCATATAAAAGGATTCATCCCCACCCCACTTTTACTTGCACCCAAATCCTCTTATATTCATCCAAAATATAAAAAAAATAACACCCCAAAACTCCTAGTGTCACACCCGACTTTTGAAATTAATTTTTATTTTATTATTTCAAGGCTCCAGGTTTTCATGCCAAGGTTTGGGTTTGGTCCTGGTTTAAAATATTCATCGTTTAACAATTTTACTAGGTTTTGAACCCGTGTGTGGTCACTACGTGGGTGGCGGTAGCCGCACAGTCTGTTCAGGTGTCATGCAATTACTCATTAATCTTATTATCATTATTATTGTATTTATTATATTATTATTATTACTTTTATTAATTATTATTATTTTTATCTTTATTATTGTCATTTTTATTATTATTATTATTTTGTTTCATTATTATTATTATTATTATTATTATTATTATTATTATTGTAATAATATTATTATTATAAGAATAAAACCTAACCCTAATCCTGTCGCCCCAGCTGCCCAAGACCTTTCCCCTCATGTTCCCTCCCCTGCAACCCTCTACGCTCCCCGACATCTCCCTCTACTGCCTTTGTTTCCCCGCTCCGGCTTCCAGCGCACCCGGCCTCACCCCTCCTTCACACAGCACTGCACCAATCCCCAGCATCGGCCTCCTACCATCCCGGACCTCTGCGATCCAACCTTCTGCACTCTCCCCTCCTATAGCCGCTCCACTTCCCTCACCTCCTGCTCCACTCCTCAGCATTCGCCCGTAGTAGGTCCCTTCCCCCCCCCACCCCCACCTCGCACCTCCAGCCCATTTGTTCTCACCCAGCACCCACCTTCACCCACTCTTCCACCCTCATCTCTCACCCTGGCCACCTCCCTTGCCCCTTTGAATCTCACCACGTGCGACCCACCAGCAGGAAGCCCTCTCCCACTCCAGCACCCTTCTACCGACCACCGCCTCACCCCTCGTCATTCTAGCCTTCACACATCAATCAACTTTCTCAGTCCAGTGATGTAACTGGTCCCCAAAAACCTCCCCTCATTTCCAGCGGTCTCCGTTATGCTACCCGATGATGGCCTCCCTCTACTGCTCCAGCCGACACGAGTTCTTTGGTCTGACGACCTCACCAGTGGTAGTTTTCTTTTATTTTTCTGTGTTTTTATTTAAGCTGGCAAAAATCCAAAACCGTAGGTGTTGATTGGCATGTTTTTCAAGCAGTTTTAGGTGTATGGTCCATCCGAAATAGGTTGTTCTTCCCTCCACTATAGCAGTGTCTCTCTCGCACACCTTTGAGGTAGATCGTTTCCGAATTTTTACTTTCCTGCATAATTCATGGCACTTGTGTGTTTCAAAATTATTATTTTACATCGTACACCCCTTTATGATTATTGGAGTAAACTCATTGTAGTGTTTTTTTTTGTATTAGTTAAAATTGTTAAAAATAGTTTTTTGGATGAATTATCTGATTTTTTTTGGGTGGTTTTATGAAAAACATGACTTGATAAGTTATTTTTCAAATCTAATTAACTTATATTTTTCTTTAATTAAATTGGTTGGTGTGAACTTAGTTTTTAATAAAATTTAACTTGTGTTTGTTTTATTTTTGATAGTATGCTTGTATGGAATGAAGTGTGTTTTGGTTAAAACCTGTTTTGAGCTATATGTTAGTTTTCACAAAGTAGGAAAATAGTTCATTTGGTTGTGCAAGTGGTGCGAGTTATGTTTTGAAAGGTGAGAAAGTAGTTTTTGAAGTGTATGTATATTCATTGGATGTTTAAATGTAATTTTCATGTGAAGTTGGTAGAATCATGATATAAGACTTTGTTGTGTTCTTTTGAAAAGGTTTTCTTAAATTATTAAATGATTTATTAAATGATGATTGAAATATGAATCATGGGTTCAAGGTGTTTCAGTGTGCATTTGGTTTTGGTTTTCAGATGTTCTCTTTGGATTTTAGTGTGGTTTTTGATGTCGGCACATCCATGAGTGCATTGGTTTCACACATGGAAGTGCCCTAAAATGAATATGGTACTTTTAAAGTGGTATTTCTCTATAAAGCTCAGTTTCCTAATTGGATATTTAGTGTTCAAATAAATTTAGCCTCCTTGAGTGGTTTTGAAGAGGGTTTTAGATGAGTTTTATAAATTATTGCTTCCTGATTTTTGAAAATCTTGGTTTTAAATGTGTTTCTTATAGTTGGCCTACTTGGTTTGTAAATGAAAAAGTATTGTTTGATTGATAGTTTGATGGTGTTTTTGGACATGTCAAATCAAAGGCCCTTTTGGCACTTTTAGTTATAGTGTAATTTTTATGTTGATTCCTTGAAAGGATGGTGTCTGATAACTGTGTGCTCATTTGGAAACTCTATTATTTTGTAAAATGTTTTAAATGTTTTTGGAAAAATGGTTTCTATATGGATTTGATGTGACAGCCCAGTTGTCATGCTGTTTAATGTGAAATGATTGAATGTGTATTTTGGGGCTCTCCTATCTAGGGTAACCCTTTATGGGTGAATTCATAGGAAGCATCCGTGTTTGGGGTAGGTAAGTGCGGTGAGATGATTCACACGTGCGAGGGCCTCCTACTTACACAGTATTACTATAAACACTATGGGTTTGTGGGTGTCTTTTAGTTGATCGAGTGATGCTTTATTATTATCCCTGATTAGACGAGTTTGTATCCACTGTTAGGTATATAGGCCAGATGGGGAGTGCTGCTGGTTTCTTTTGTCGTGAGGGCATCCAGTTGGTTATAGACTTAGGATTTTCACCATACCCCAACAGGTGGTTCCAAAATGAGTACATCAAGGGTTCTTATAGGGATGTTTAGGATCACCCATGGTTACCCATTTATTTACATTTCTTTTTTACTTTATATTGTATTATTTTATTTCCATATTCCCTTGTTCACCTTTATTATTTTAGCCCAGATTTGGTATCTTTTGTTTGGGTTTTTTGGTTTTTAAAATTAAAAATGGTTTTATTGAAATAGCATGTAGCGTCTTCTATATTTTGGAATGGTAAAACATGTTGCTCATTTTAAAATGTGAAAACCCTAATTTTATAATTTTATTTCAAACTTGTGTCATTGGATTGCTTTGGAAACTGAGATTATTTGTTTCAATGGATTATCTTGTAAATCCTACTAAGCATTTTTAATGTCCATGCCTATTTTATCATTTCAGTTGTAGGTTTCCTTTGATCAGGTTTTCTTGGATGAGTTTATCATTATTGGAGCAATGTCGGCCTTTGGTTGCGAGGAGACCTGTAAGGCCACGTGGAGGTATTTTGAGTTGTTTTGTTTATTTATTTTCCACTGATAGAGTTCAATTTTATTTTTTAGTTTATTCTTGTTTATTTATTTATCTTATATGGTCCAAATTGTTCCCAGTAATTAAGTTTTGATTCTCGGCACTAGTTTCTAGCCCAAGGGGATTGAGAACGCCCCTCAGGACATGTCGTAGACTGACTCGGGTGACCAATTCAGGGTCAAACCGGGTTGGTTCGCGACACCTATAAACTTTATAAAGGTTCGAGTATTATCAAAAGATCACCTATTAAATCCTTAATCCAATTTACAAAAGATATTTTCCAAGGAGTATGGTAAAATTCTCAATTACTCATTTTCTATTTATTCTCCATTGATTATTCTTATACCTCCTCAAAATATAATATAACCATGTATAAATACTTAAATAAGTATCATAAGTACACTTAAATGTTATTATGTTTATGTAAAAACCATTTTCTACCATCCTCCCAACCATCTGAAAAACAAAAACATCATTTATGTTATGTGCGGACTACCACCTTCATAAGTGACGTGATTTTTTTTATAACCACCTAGAATGGAAGTTTATAAAAGGGTATTTAATATATTTATATTTTATTTATGTCATTATTAATATTTTTAAATTATAAATCATACCCTATATTCCTTCCTTTCTATGGAAACAAACACATCACCCATGTGTATGTGTGGACGACCGCCTCCAAGAACGTAACATATTTTGTTTTTCATATAGTCTTTTATTACTTATAAATCTAACTTAAAATCTGATTAAATTCCTTAAAACATATAAATAATATCATTATTCTTTTTTAATAATGACATTATTCTAATAGAATCACTTTCTTAACCATACTCTTCAATAGATTATAGTTTGTTCTAGTTTGGGTCTGTTTAACCACCTACATGAATAATGTTATAAATTTATATCATAGATGAATATGAAAAATTAAATAATGTTGTTAATACACATTGATGTGAAAATAATGTTAATTTTATTCTTCTGTAAATTTTATATTAATATTTAACTTTTTATTATTGTACAACCATTTTATTCCTAAAAATTTACAAAAATAAGATCATCACTAACTTCGTCATCAAAAATCATAACAAGAATACTTATGAAATGGAATTAAAACATTATAAGTCATTATAAAATATCTATTCCAGTACCTATAATGACCTTTTAATGATAAAATTTTAATCTATAAATAGGAATCAACATCACCATTATGAAAGTAATACTAAACAAACAATCAAAGCTAATAATATCTAATGTTGAAAACATAATAATACAAACTAATTTATTTTTAATAAATGATTATAAATTAAATTTATAAAGTGTTATAGTAATGAATAAAGTTCTAAAATAGGTGATTAGTATATTTATTTTTATATACATTAGGTTAGATCATGTTTGTCTAAGTGGGATAAATAGTATGGGTGTTTCATTTCAATTTCCTTTCTTTGAGACATGCTTTTTTTTACACACATAATTTCATTTAAATAGTTTTTATAGTACCTATTGGATACATAATATCATGAAATATATTTTATTTATGGTATTTCAAGTTCAATTTCAATTTCTCTCTTTCAATTTATTTCTATTAAAAAACTTAAATTCATAAGTGGTTCTTTATTGACTCAACTTATTTTCTTGAGTAATAGTGATTATTTTTTACAATGGTTTTACAAGATGGTTTTATTATATTATATGATGATACTATAATTCCTTCTCTCTTTGTTGAAATGGACATTCTTAGTTGAAATATTTTACCATGATAAACTTCTTTCTCAAAAATTATATCTTTGTAAAGAATAATTCTCATCCAATTTAACAAAAATTTACCTTCTATGTAAAAATTTATATTCCAACCAATGTTCTCCTTTTTGGAAATCCTAATTATATTTTATCTCACGTATCCTTCATATTTACCTTTCCCTCTTTCCAAAAGAAATTTTTATTACTATTTTTTATGATTTGTGATTTCAACAAAGGTATTTTAAAATATTAAAAATATTTTCCTTCAATGATCATTTTTTTAACTTCGACTCAATATTTCATCAAGATGGTGTTTATTCATTTTTAAAGGCTCCATTATTAAATTTCTTTTATTAAAGAGTAAAAGATTTTAAAAAATTTCACTTCACCTTTTTAAAAATAACTTTTTAAAGTGACTCATAGCTTCATCTTTTTATGATAATGTTAAAAATGATTTCTAAAATCTCTTTTAATTGTGAATGGATTCTTTTACATTTATTATCATTATTCTAAAAAAATATTCCATTCCATATTTTAAAACAGTTTTCCAAAATATTTATATTATTAATTATTTTAAAAAAGAAAAGGAAATATTGTTATATTTTTCAAAAGTAAAAATTTTATTTTCAAAAGTAATTCCTTATTTTGTTTAAAAAATATATTTTAAAGTCTTGTGTTTTTAAGAAATAAGTATGTAGTGTTTTTTATAAATTCTTAAATAAATTTTTTTGAAGCATATTTATTTCATAAAATTTATTTTCTAAAAACCATTTCTAGTTTTGAATGGTAATTTTTAAAATGATTTACCAAGGCCAAAGTATTTTGTTTTAGAGAAATAACTTTTAAGGGGATTTCAAGAAATTCAAAAAAGGGAATTTCTTCTTATTTTTCAAATTGATTTACCCAATTATCTTGAAAATGTATTTTCATTTATATCAGCATTATTAATGCTCCTTATGTTACATTGGGGATATATTATTATACTGTCATCCACATTCTTTATGAGGATGGATTATGAAATTTTTTATGGAAGTTTTCAGGAAACCTATATTTTTTCCACAAGTTAATTAAGTTATGTTTGAAATATGAATTTTTTCATGTTATCTTGGCACACAAACATATGTATGACTATTATTTCTAGGTGGGGTCCTATATAACCCTCCAAATAATTTTTTGATATTTTAAATCTCATAATCTCAGGAAGGTTCACATGTTGTTATCCTAATACAAAGAGCGTATACAAGGAGTATCCAAATCCCAAGAGGGTACATAGGTAGTAGACCAAGCCCACAAGGGTAAACGGGTAGTATCTCAAGCTTAAGAGGGTACACGGGTAGTATCCCAATCCCAAGAGGGTGCATGAGTTATTATCCTAGGACTAAGTGGGTGCACAGGTTGTTATCCCAAGACTAAGAGGTTACATGGGTAATATCCCAAGACCAAGAGGGTACACGGGTTCTTATCCCATGCCCAAGAGGGTACATGGTTTGTTATCCCAATCCCACTATGTTATGAGAAACAGGTTGCAATTTCTACTCTATCGGGTTATTATTTTCAATTCTTTCACTTATGAATCATTTCTATGTTATATGATTATGTTATGATACTACGAATAATGTTCATTATATCATGTTTCTACACTCTTGTGACATGTTATATATTTGATCATTTGAGACTATAGTTCATTTCATGATATCTTAAGGGCAAATATCATTGTTCTATATTCCTTTTAATAATACATGTATCATATTCTCTTGATTTATCATATGTATATGATCTAAAACTTGATAAAATGTTGTTGAGGTTTTTCCTTACTGATCATTTTACCTCACCCCTTTCTTATATTTCCATCCCCTAGGTTATGAAGATGAGTATAACTAATGAGAAGTCTAGAAGGGGGTCTAGTGTGGTTTTATTATGGAGAAATGTTCACAAGTATCATAAAATAATTTTCTTATATATTTCATCCTAAAATACAGTAAAGCTTCCATTATTGGGATTGTATGATTATTTGTAAGAATTAATGTTTAACCTATAGAAATATGTCAAATAAAGATAGGTTTATCTCACTTTGTATGAAATAAAGTGTTTTTGGCACTAAATCCAATAGTGAGGATCAGAGGAACCATAAAATGTTACTATAATGGTAAGATAAAACACATGTGTATAGTAAATTGTATACATGTAATGGTAATAAAAGTACATACAGGATTAGGGTTTGGGGAACTCACTCACAACACTCACACTTATACTAGAGACAACTGGTAACAACTCTCAACTCGTTATCTATCACATGAGATTCATGCTTCTATTGAGATATGGCTTTTGTCAAGGGGTCTAGAACAATATCCTCTCTGGAAACTCTGCTAACTATGAATTAACTTATCTAAGTAAAATCCCTCAAGATATGAAACTTATAAAGTATATTCCTTATCCTCCAGTGTGATATTCTCTCATTATCAAGTGCCCCTGCTATAGTATTATCACATTATACTATCACAAGGTCTTCACTATTATGCACAATTCTAGTATCTAAGACAAATATTCCTATCCAAATTGCTTCTTTATCTATATTTGAATCCACTATATACTCAGATTCTACTATAGAATTGGTGAAAAGGGTTTACTTAGAGATTCTCCAGCTCACTGCACCACTATTCAGGTAAAATTAATATCTTGACTATGATTTGAGATAATCATAATCTATATATAAGCTAGAATTAGTGTATCCCCTCACTAATAGCTCCTTATATCCTTTATACATCAATAATATATCATTTATACATCTCAATTACTTCATAATAGTTTTTACTGTTATCTGATTTACTTCTCTTGGGTTGGCATAATATCTACCTACCATGCTCAAAACATAGGCAACATCAATCCTAGTATATATCAAGGAATATATTCTAGATCCCACTAATCATTCTCCTCCTATATTTTTTGATACATTTTATTAGATATATTGGTCTCATGTGAAATTGAAAACAATAATCTATTTTATTATTCAATGTTATACCTTTTAAGTGCCTTATCAATATATATACTTTGAATTATCACAAGAAAAATCTAAGATATATCTCGATGAATCTTAATCCATATAATATAGGGTTTTTTCTTATGTATTTCATGGATATTCATTCATTTAAACAAATATTCACTAATGGTAAGACTTGGACTTGATTTACCATAATTAATATGTCATCAATATATAACACTAGGAAAACAATGTAATTTTCACTAAACTTATTATAGACACATGGATCACTTTTTTTCTGGATGAAACAAAATTCCCTTATGGCCTTATCAAAGAATAAATTCCATGATCATGATGAATGTTTCAATATATAAATGGATCTCTATGAATTTCATACTTTATTAGAACTCTTTGACAAAATAAAACCCTCGGGATGTGTTATATAAACATCTTCAACCAACTTACCATTTATAAAAGTTTTTCTGACATTCATTTTCCAAATCTCATAATCATGGAAGGCTACTATTGCAAGTAATATTTTGATGGATTTTATTATTGAGGTTTGTGATAAGGTTTCATCATAGTAAATGCCTTGACATTTCCTAAAACCCTTTGCAACCATTCATTCTTTATAGGAACGTAATTTACTATCCAATTATACCTTTTTCTTAAATACCCACTAACACCCAATAGGTTTTTCATAAACTCGAGGGTATGTAAAATCCAAACATGATTTTAGTGAATAAAATCCATCTCAAAATACATGGTTTCTAACCATTTAATAGCATCATTTCCATATACTACTTTTATATTGGATATAGATTCATCATTATCTGGGAATAATGTTTCAAATGACTCAGTGGCAAGAAAATCATATCTAACTAGTTCTTTAACCTCTCTAGTGGACCTATGTAGTACCTGTGTCTTGGGTTCATCTTCATCTCCCACTATCTCTTGTAGATATTTTTCTCATATGAACTCTTGTCCATCTAGATAATTAACTTCATTAAATCAAATCTTTCTCCCACTATTTCCATTAGAAACTAGTTTCCTTTCTAGAAATATGGTATGTCTCAGCACAGTACCTTCTCTCTCTAAATGGTTATATAAGTAATATTATTTTATTTCCTTATTTAATCCTATAAATATTCACTTCATACATCAAGATGATATTTTTACATTCAGTATTGTATTTAAAAATTTCACACATGTGCATACATTTATATAAGATAAAGTTAGTTTTTTTCATACCATTACTCATATAAAATCTCAACTATTGCCTTAGTTTATGCTCAGTTCAATGCACAAGCTGTTGTATATAGTGAATATCCCCAAAATGATAATGTTAAAGTTCCATGAATTAGCCTCAATATTACCATATCAAGCAATGTATGATTCCTCCTTCCACTTATACTATTCCACTGAGATGTTTAAGGAGGACTGAGTTAGGCGACCATACCAATAATTCCTCATCCTTAAACATTAGATAATCTTGAGTTTTAGTCAAGAAATTTATTCCTTTCACATTGAGGATACTTACAAATTTAGTTTTTTAGATAATTATTACATAACTCATACATAAAAAATTCAATCAATAAATATGGTTATGAAAAATTAACAAATGTTACAATCATGGAGACAGTAGGTCGTATATATGCATAAGTAACATTTAAAAATCTCAATGATCATTATGAAAAGAATGTAAGTAAAATATATATTTTTATAATGATAATTAAGTCATAAATATCAATTTATTTATTCATATATAAATGTATATATAATTCCTGTGATGCAAAATGAATCACCTCGGGTTGAGGAGGTGGTAGTCCATATGTCCACGAACAGTGTTATCACTTTTTTAGTGTGTGAAAAGAGTAATAAAAAAATTATATATTATCTTTAGATAAATTTAATTATGTAATTAATATTATATATATGTCCTTTATCTCACATATTTTTAATTAAACCCATCCTTAATACATTCCATGTAAAGTATGAATGTATCATATCGCTTTGAGGAGGCGGTAGTCTACATGTCCACAAATGATGTTATCGTATTCCCAAAAAATGGAAAGCAAGAAAGTATGTGAATATAAAAATTATAGAAATATAAATACATCATAAATACCATATATATATCATATAAAAATAGTGTTTCTATCCTAATTCCTAACCATCAAAGGTGGTAGAGGAAAAATGAATGACATCATTTCACGAGGCACCAGTTCATTGTACACATAAATGGTAATTTCATTACCAATTTGATGGAAGTGTGTGTAGGTGTAGGTAGAACCATTAACATAAAAAAAATAAGTATATTGAGGTTGAAAATTTAATTATATAATCATGGAATAAGAATAATTTAATGGGTGGAAAAAGAAACAAAAAAAATTGTGTGCTCCCCACATTTTTACCCGCCAAGATGATTCCATAACACAAAAAATTAGATAAAATCAAGGGTGAGGTCTAAATATGGACATAAAATAGGTTTTTTAAAATTTTAGGGCCATTTTTATACCTTAAGTATAATTATTAACCACTAAGTTATCTTGTTTTTACCTTAATCATTATAATTAATTTTAATCAGTTTCATTAATATTTTTTATAAAAAACTAAGTTGACATTATTATGAATTATAAATTATTATGATTCCAAATATGGAATACATTTTTTCAAATTCCAATCACAGAAGTGGTAGAAATTAATTTAAAATTAAACTCATATATGGAACAACAAAGCGGTATTTTTAAAGTGAATATGTTCAAACGTTTGCTAATTTTTTATATAAAATTACAATGTGAAATTGATTCTAGTTACCTAAATTGGTTTAACTGATAAAAATTTAACATAATTATAATTTAAAAACAATTCAAAACATAATTTAACTATTCAAATAAATTATTTGAAAATGAATTTTTCAACTAAAAAACATCGTTCTTCACTATTCATCAAAATAAGAAACTTCTCAAAAAATACCAAAAATTCACTCAAAGTTAATCTTGATATTCCTCTTTCAAAAATGGAGTTTATTTTTTCATATAAAATTATAAATATTTAAAAAATTAGTTTTAAAATAGGTGAACCATTAAAAGGTGATACAACTTCTTTTTAGAAAAAATAGAACTTTCAAGGGCAAAACATTATTTATTCTTATCTTATTCTAATAAAATATATTGGATGAATGTTAAAAAAATTATAAAAATTTGAAAACATGATATAGTTAGTCCTATTTATTCCCACTGATATAAAATCTAGTTGATATCTTCCATATTTAAAAATAACCTTAGCATTATATTATTTTTTGTTATAACTCAGTCTTACATGCTACATAAGATTTCAAAGAAACTCATTATTGTGTGTTATGTACGCAATTGGACATAGCATCCCTTTTATTTTAAAATTAATATATAAGTCATAAATATTAATAATTATGAAAATATCTTATTCTATAATTACCTGGGATGTAACATCCTTCCCCAATTTGTAAATTGCATCATCATAATTTTATTTACTTATCAAATAATTGGGGATATTTTTCCCTCATAGAATTTTCAGATTTCCATGTTGCCTCTTCAACCATATGGTTTTTTTCATAAAACCTTAACCTAGTGAATTACCTTATTTTACAACACTTTCTCTCTGTGCTCAAGAACAGGAACTAGTTGTTCCATATAAGAAAAATTATCTTCCAACTAAACTAATTTGGAGACCACAAAATGAGATGAATTCAGTACATACTTCCTTAACATTGAAACATGAAAGACCTTATGTACTTGGGAAAAACATGGAGGTAAATCCACTTAGTAGTCAACTAATCCAGATTTATCCAAGATTTCATATGTTCTAAGGAACTATGGACTCATCTTCCACTTCTTAACAAAATTCATCATAGTTTTCCTTGGAGAAAATTTTATAAAGAAATGATCACTTACCTCAAAAGAAAGATCTTTAATGTGGTTATCCACATAACTTATCTGCCTGCTCTAAGTTTTCCTCATGTGTCACTGAATCAACTAAAATTTATTTGTTGTTTCCTATACCAACTATGGTCCCATCAACTTCCTTTCTCCTACATCATCCCAAAACACTAGTGTAAAAAACCTATTTCCATATAATTCCTTGAAAGGTTCAATCTGTATACTGAAATAAAAAATGTTATTGTAAGAAAATTATACTAAATAAATATTTCAATACAAACTTACAAGGTAATCCATTGAGAAATAATGAATCATATCTTCCATGGTCTAAATCATTTTCTTAGACTTTCTATCAGATTGAGGAATAAAATTTGTACATAAATTTAACTCAGTACCCAACAACTTTTAAAATCTTTTCCAAAAATTAGATGTGAACCTAGAATCAAGGTCTGATACAATAGAGATATTCACTCCATATAACCTAAAAATATCTTTTATATATATAGTCGAGAAATCTAATCTAAAGACATCATATCTCTAATGGGAAAGAAATATTCATATTTAGTTAATCGATCAACAATAACTCAAATTGCATTGTTTCCTTGATAAGTATATAGAAATCCTATAATTAAATCCATTGATATATTTTCAAATTTTAACTCCAAAAAGGGTTAAAGAATACTCTTCTGTAACTATCACTCTCTTTTAACCTATTGACAATTTAAACACTTCATGGTAAATATAGCAATATATATTTTCATTTCATCCCACCAGTAATACTCTTAAAGGTCTTTGTACATCTTATTACTTCCCAGATGAATAGAAAATAGAGATCTATGAGATTCTACCAAAAACTCTTTCCTTGGTTTTGAATAAAAAGGTACACATAATCTTTTTCCAAATCATTAAACACCATCTTAATCAATATTAAAATCAGGAAACTCACCATTCTTAATAGATTCTAACTTCTTTTGAAAATATTAATCAACCATCTGAGTTGTCTTAATTATTTCAAACAAATTTGATTGCACATAAACCTAAAAAATAGAGGATTCCCCTACATCCAAAAATTATAGGACAAAATTAATTAAATAATTTCCAAAAGGGTCACATTTTAAACATAACATGGTTAATGTAGATTTAATTTTTCAACTTAAATCATCGACCAGTTTTTTCATTTTTGGGATGATAATTAATTGTGTAGTCATAATACTTTATATATTCTATCCAAATTCTTTGTCTCGTATTAAATTCTTTCTGAGTGAATATATACTTCAAACTTTTATGATCAGAATATATTTTACACTTCACTCTATAAAAATAATGCCACTAAATTTTTAATGAAAAAATAATAGTAGCTAATTAAAAATCATGTGTTGGTTAACTTAATTCATGAGCTTTCAACTAACATGAATCATAAATAATTACGTTGTCATTTTACATCAAGACACAACCATATTCTTTTAATGAAACATCACTATAGATGAAAAAATCACCATTTCTATAAGGAAGGTCCAAAACTGGGGAATTGACCAATCTTCTTTTTCAGTTCCTAAAAGAAAACATCACATTATCCTATATAGATAAAGCTAACTCCCTTTGGTGGTAACTTAGTTAGTGGTCTAGATAACCAAGAAAAGTTTTCATAAAACCATCGGTAATAACCCTTTAATCCAAAAAAACTATGAATCTATATAACATTATAAAGTCTTCATCACTCATAAAAAACTTTTTTTTAGTAGGTTCAACATTTATTCCATATTTAGAAACAATATATACACTGAATGAAATTTTTTTCAAACAAAATTCACACTTACTCAACTTTTCATATAGTTTATTTTCTTTTACGGTTTTCAAAAAAATCCTAAAGTTCCTTTCATGTTCCTCATGGATTTTATAATATACCAAAATAACATCTGCAAATGAAACCAAAAACTGAGAGAAGAATCTATTCATAAGATTCATAAATACAGTAGGTTCATTAGATAACCCAAAGGGAATAACTACATACTCATAATTCCCTTATATCATCCAAAATTCTATCTTCATATTGTCATCCTCCTTCACCATCAGCTGGTGGAAACCGAACCTCATATCAATATTTAAAAAACACTAAGATCCCTAGATCTGATCAAACAAATCATTGATATGAGGCAACAGATACTTTTTATTAACAGTTATGTTATTGAAGGCTCCATAATCAATTCAAAGTATCAGGGAACCATCTTTCTTTTTCAAAAATAAAATTGGAATACCCCATGGGGATGTGTTAGGTCGAATGAAACCTTTATCAAGAAATTCTAGCACCTGGTTTTTCAATTCAACAAGTTCTAATCAATCAACTGGATAAGGGGGTTTCGAAATAATCTTAGTATCAGCAACTAAATAAACAGTAAATTCAACTTTCCAGTCACAAACCACACTACACAAATCATCAAGAGAAACAACCATAAATTAATTTATTATTGGTATGTCACTAATTAGAACTATTTCTTTTCTTCAAAAAAATGATATAGATAAATTTCACTACTACCTTTAACCAATTTCTCAACTTATAGTTATGTTATCAAAGTTATAAAATCATTTAATAAAACTTTATTAGCTTTATAACCTATTTCAACATGATAAACTGAAATCCAATCCATACTCAAAATGATATCAAACACTATTAGGGGAAATTAAATAATATTTTAAAGAAATACCATCCCACTAATGATAATATGAAGATTACTATAAATTTAGTTTTCTCTAATACTCCCACTAGGAGTTTTTACCAAAATTTATATCTTACTTTAATGAGGTGATATTCCCAATTTTTTAGAAAATTTCTCAAAATGAAATAATGTGAAGTCCAAAATCAAACGGAGTATTGGAATAATTTGAATAAACCAATAAAATACTAGGAACCACTTCATTTTATGGCCCAATATCAACCTTAGTAGTAGAAAAAGATGTTTCCACACCATTTTTCTTTCAATATTGATGGTCTCCACCCTAGGTAATCAACTTTGGACACTCATTAGCATAATTTTTGAACTTGTTGCAACTAAAACATCTTACCTTCATCTTTTCATTTCTTTCCTAATCATATTCATTGTATTCACGATCCGAATGACCAAACTTACCACATCAAAAGCACTCCCCAGACTTTGGAAGACACTATCCAGGATGCGCTTTACCATAATTATCACAATATGGGAATTTTGTTTTATACCACTAAACTTCTTTGATGAATACTTTCTCATTGCCTACCAACTGGACCTCTTATTTTTCTTATTGTCATGGGACACATGATCATCATCAAACTCCAGTTCTACCATCTTTGTATATAAAAAAAGTTTCTCATAACTCATAAACTCATGAGAATCCAATTCACTTTGAAATATTAGCTTTAATCCTAAGTAAAACAGATTTATCATACTATTAATATCTCAGATAAAATTTGGGATGTACCTCTCTAGTCAAGTGAATTTTTCTTCATATGAATCCAAAAAATATTCCTCTTTTTCCTCAATTCTAAGAATTTTTTTCCATCCTAATTCAAATAGCCTTAATAAAATATTTCTCATGGAAAATATTCCTAAGTTCATCCCATTCCAAGGAATTAATCTCTTCCATTTCCCTAATATTCTTAAACATTGACCACCACTATTCATCTACACATTCAAAACAAAAAATTTAAAGATTTGCCTTTTGGTGATTCAAAAAAACCCATGACATTGAATATCTTTTATAGGGATTTAATCCATCCTTCATCTAACACAGGGTCAAATGATCCTCTAAATTATGATTGATGTTTTCGTATAAAATGCTTCACTATCATCATGTTCCTATATGGTAGATTTGATTTCTCTCTTTCATGGATACCACCACCATTTATAGCATGTTTCAATTGATCAACCGCTACAAAAAATCATCTCAATATTAATTCCAACCATCTCGAGGTGTTGATTTAAAAGGATATTTTCCTCTTGTTGACTTCCCACTACCGCTTCATTTTTTCCTTTGAGGAAAACCTTTCTGGACAAGAATACTTTAAATGAAGCAACATAGTAATCTTTAAATATTATATCATTCTAAATTAATAATAAAGTAAAATATTATAAGGGAATTATATTAACACTATCCAAACATCTAAAGTTGTATAAACCTTTACTCTAATACCACCTATAACTCCATAACCTTAAACATTACATAATATTGAGTTTTAGTAAAGAAATTTCATTCTTTAACATTGAGAATCTATTCAGGTTAATATTTTTAGATAATTGGGCCATAACTCATACATAACAAAACCATAAAATAAAAAATTGGATACTTCCAAATAGTATCCATTTTCTTATAATCTAAAACATTCAAAGTAAAGTATTATCTCTTTTATGAAAACTCTTTATTACTTTAAACATGACTTCTTCAAATCGCCTACCCATCCTTAAGTCCTGTAAAAAACATTAAAAAAAATTGGATGAGAATACAAAGCTCAATGAAGGATATAAAAATAAGGAAACCATTAGTCCATTGAGAAACATTAAAACCCATTAAAACTTTATCATAAAGAAATAATTTCACCCATAAGATGTAGTAAATACTTTCCTTTGAATATAATCTTATTGCTTACCCTTTTTGTAATCACAAGATTACCATAAAACCCATAGAAAGAATATAAAACCCATAATGTTATCTTGGTAGATTATTATACTTTTTATTATTATAAATGGAATAACCATGCGGTCAACTTCCATACATGTCACTCTTACAAATGGAATATTCATAAGGATGACTTCAATACCCAATGCATTGGAGGGATATCACAGACCCACCAATCATTAGTTTATCACAGAACCACAAATCATTGGTTTATCACATAACCAGCCATCCAATTTCCAATTTTCATTATAAAATAATAATACATAAAATAATTCAATATTCAAAATTTCACTCCTAATATTTAATTTTCACTCCTAAGAAAACATTTTAATTTATTGAAATAATCAATTATTTTTAAAACCGCATTTTAATTAACAAAATACCCAAAATGAAAAAAAATGATTTGGTTTTAATAAAACATGTAATCTTGTAAAGTAATATAGAAATAAAATAATATTCATGGTTTTGGAAAATTTATTTTCACCATGTATGTTAAGAATAGAACATTCCTTTTGTTGTTTAACCAAACTTTCTTTATAAAACACATAAAAATATTCTTTATGAAAACCTTTGAATGAAATTAAAAATAGAAATAAAATTTCATTTATAATTCTTTTATATCTATATAAATAAATATGTAAAACAACATGAAGAATATTTATATGGAGAGAAAAAAATATTTGGAATTAAATATTTAAATATTCAAAGTATCCCATACCACATTGAACATTTAATTCATATTCCAAATGAAAGAATAACATTTAACCAAAACATTAAATAACATTAAAATGATTAAATTCATGATAGGATATATAAATTGGATATTATATACACCTCATAAAATAATTTGGTTTTATAACATCAAAATATTCCACAATGAAAGTAGATTGAGATGAAATTCCTTACCATGATTCTGACTTGTCATGTGTGTCTTTATCTTCCTCAATAATAAACTTATGTTAATTATTTACATAATTCAGAACCTTTTTCAAGTTTACCATGTAACACCTTGAGAATTTATGAAAAATATTCTTTTTAATTTCATTAATATCTTGTGTTGTACGCTACACCAAAAGGAGCTTGCACGACACGCATCCCTGACTTGGATTGTATTACACACAATCGCGACCTTCCACGATAGCGTGTGTTGTACGCAATACCGAGTTTCGCTAAAAAACAATATGTTATATAAACTAGCCGTTATGAATAGTAATACCCACTTTTTAAAATTTTATAAATTTTATCTTATGAAATGGACTTCATTTTTGGATTTTGAATATTGAAATTAGCCTAGGGTGAATTTTTGGAATTTTTCTAAAAACTTTCAATTTTTGATGAATAGTGAAAACACTGGGTTACTATTCAAAAACCGACTTTATATTTAAATAATTATTTATTTTATTTAAATTCATTTTATGTCAAAATTGATACAGAATACCTATATAAGTTCAATGTGATTGATTGGAATCATTTTATAATAATTTTAGATATATAAAAATTTTATTGAACTTTTCACCGTCTTTTACCCACCGCCCAGGAGAATTTGGAAATTCACATAAAACTTAATTTTACTGCTTCTATGAGTGGAATTTCAAAAATCCGAGAGACACGGTTAATATCAAGGACTAAAATGTGGTTCAATGAGAAGAAAATAATTTTTGGTGAATAGTAACTTTTTACTTTTATTTACCACGGTTAAAAGTAAATAGGGTAATTAAGGGTAAAAATGATATTATTATTATCCTAACACGTGTCCTAATTCTATTGGATAAATGTAATTCAACCAAAAACAACCTTAGGTATAAAATATGACCATTTAGGTCCACTGGGATTAGATTAAGACATTTATTATTAATTTATTTAAAGAAGGGTTAAAATAGTTAAAATCAAAGTTTAATAACTAGATCATATTTAATATAGGGTTATACATACGATAAATTAGACTATAAATATTAATTATAAATATTAAAATATTTCCTACATAATGGTATTTTATTTATAATTTTTAGACATTAAATAATATAATTTATTTATGACACAATGATGATGCAGTAATTATCTTATTAATGAAATATTAACATAATTGATGTTATAAATACCCAAATAAATGTAATTTGAGACTTTTTATGAATTCCAATAATTTTATAGGTTAATACTACATGTTATTATTGATTTAATTAACTTTTTTCGAACTAATCATGCTGTTATGATTTTAAAAAAAATCAATTACCAAATAGTGTCTAAATTGACATAAAATAGTTTTTAAAACAAATATTATATTATTAATTGTTATTATATTTTTAAAAATCTAATGTTCAGCCAAGATACTTATATCATGATAGTTGTATCATTAATGGACCATTTGGGGGTCGTTTGGATGTATATGGTAAGTTTATTAACTATATAATATAATAATACAAAGTGACATGGTAAATGTCAATCTAATAAACTAAGAGTTAAAACTAAAAGATAAGGTTAATATAATGACCCAAACCTTTCTAAAATCTATTGGTTGAGAGAATTTCGACCCATCCCCATATTATATTCGAAATAAGTCAATTTGGAGCTATTAAAAACCAAATATGACTTTATTATAAAATAATATTTTAAGTTTTTCCAAAGGTGCCCCTCTCCTCCCTTATAAAAAGGGCACCCCTTCCCTCTTCTCTTCACACCATTTTGAGACTTGAAGCTCAGCCAAAACCTACCCATTTCTCTTCTCAACTTCCCTAGAAACATTCTGGAGGTTATGGTCTTCTCAAAAGACCAACTCTACTTCCTTAAGAGGAATCTTAAAGGAGGTGCGTCGAAGAAGAGGTAATCTCTTCTAACGATTCTTTCAAATTTCTTTCTTCTTCAACTTCTTCTTATTTATTTGTTTTATTATAAAGTAATAACATCAGTATCTATAATATAATGATATGTTATTATAAATATTAAACAACCCTATTTCACCTTCTATCCATCCTACGGAACAGCGCGTGCGTACGTACGGAATATCGTCTCCACATCGTGGTGTAATCTGTTTTTCCACCACCACCTTACTTGGATGGGTATAATGGTGTAAAAAATAACTATATATGATTATTATAACATCATACTGATTATAATATATTATATTATCCCCTCTAATTCCATTCAATAAATATGTTAATGATATCATCGCTTGTGCGTATGTACGAATTACCGTCTCCACGACGCGATGAGATTCATTCTCCATGTTAACCATTCATGAATGATTATAAAGAATATATAATGAATAATAATGAAATATATGACATAATAATGATATTGGATTTATGTATATATATATTTATGTCATCTACTTAATTCCATTCAATTCAATAAGGAAACAAAAACAGCGTTCATGCGTACGTACGGCCTACCGTCTCCATGAACAGTGTATTTCATTCCATTTATCGATCTATCATATATATGTATATTCTGAATATATATTATATATAAATCATTTTTTACATTATGGAATTATGTAAATCAGTATATAAGTAATAATATCAAGAACAACAAGTCGAAACACGTACGATAAATGAAACGATTTTACCCAAAACGCTGCTTTAACATGGAATTTACAAAAGAACCAGTAATATAAAGTCATAAGTGAACCATATATGATATCATAACAATGAATATGATTATTTAATAAGTCAATGAAATTATTTAAATCATTATACAGGAGATTCGGATATGTACGAATCATATCGGACCTAAGGTAAGGGATAATGTTGCAATCTCAATTGTTTTCTATCCGAGATTGCTTATACGTAAGTATTTACTGGGGTTATATTTATCATCCATGTCCAAGTTTTATAAAAATGTTTTCATGTATTTTTAAAGTTTTTTTTACCCATTTTTGAATTTTACTACATGGTATGTAAAGAATCTTTTTTTTTACCATACGAGGTACTTTTTGACTTTTCCGACAAAAGTTCAAGAAGAATGTTATATTTAACTTATACGGTGTGAACAGATTTTTACGGTTTTATAACGCATCATTTTCATGAAGCTTACTCTACAAGATTTTATAACTATCTTCAACAAAATACTTTTATTTTAAAATTGCCTAGCATTTTGTGAAAAGAAAATGATTTTGAAGAAGAAAGGATATGTTCCTCAAAAATTCATTTCAAATGTTTTATCAAAACCATTTTCCATATAAGATGACATTATTTCATATGTGTATGTTTCAAGTTTAATGTCTATATGATTTACATGGTTTCACTTTTCATATGATGAAATGTTCATTTGTTTTATATGGATTATGAGATGATGGGATGATGTTTATGAAACCCATTTTATTCTTTGGGTTATGATGAATGTTTTAAGTTTATTTTGTGGCACAAGTAAGAATGATTTCATTATAAGATGGGTGGGACCTATATCTCCATCCAATGCATTGGGTAATGATTTATATCTCATGAGATAGACATGGATGGAAAGGTAAGTTAATCCAGTTCAGTAATATAGGACTGGAATGAGGAGTGAACTCGATTCAGAAATGGACTTTGTCCACTAAGATGGTCTTGGTAGTAATGCCTTGGCTACTATGGAAATCATATCATGTGCTTAATGGTTTCCACAATCACATGTTTTATTCCAATGCTATTTTATCATGATTAATGTTTCTTTATGTTCTATGCCTTATGTACTGCCATGTTTTATGTCATTGCCAGAGATTTTGATGTTTAAACATTATGTTCATGTTTTTAAGTTCAAATGTATATGATTTGTTTTATTTTATCCATGCTTACCCTTACTGAGAATTTGAGCTCACCATTTATATGTTTTCTTTTCCCCAGGATTTAAATAAAGGTTTTAGGTAATAAAACCAAAAGGGAAATATCTTTATGGGATATGTTGAATATCTTTCACTATGATTAGAATATTACGTTCCGAGTTTCCAAAGCCACCAAACTATTACGGTCCTTGTGTGTCTGTTTTTGTTATGTATTAAGTATTCCGCAAAAGTAATGTAATGTTCATGTACGTCAAGATTCGGGTCTCTACAGTTGGTATCAGAGGAAAGGTTTAGTTGACCTTTGGAAACTAGGATACGAAAACTTTAGTTAGATCCCTAGATATATTTCTAAGGAATTTCTAGGGATGTCCTTAAGGTTAAGTATAAGTATAGATTATAATCCTAGAATTATGGCAACGATCATAGAATTAAACCTAAGATTTTAGATATTGAAGGTACTCCCCCTTTATTATCTTGTTTTCCCTAGCATGATTTTTTCCTCTCACACTATTCTTTTTGGGTTTTAGACGATGGCTGGAACCCAAAGGAACAGTGTTGATCAATGTAATGGACAATGCAATGATTGTCCTCCTAAACAAACCAATGTTATGGGAGATGGAGTGAAAAATCTTATTTTTATACTTACATAATCTATGAATCATTCTGGACTTCCAAATGAGTAGAGAAGGGAACAATATTCTATTGATTCCTTCATGAGGAAAGGTCCACCTTCTTTCAGTGGGTCTTCTGATCCACTTGTTGCTGCACAATGGATCAGTACCACTGAAAAGATATTTTCAGTTCTTCAATGTTCTAAACATGATAAAGTCATCTTAGCAGTATATCGTTTGGAAGGTGAATCTGATCAATGGTGGAATCTTATCAAGAATATGAGGCCAAGATATCAAATTGATTCCATGGAATGGGACGAGTTCAAGAACTTATTTTTCAATAAGTACTTCCCTATTATTCTTCGAACAAAGATGGAGAATGAGTTTCTTGAACTAAAGCAAAAGGATGATGAATTTGTTGGTATATACGAAGCAAATTTTACAAGGCTTTCAAGGTATGCATCTGGCTTTATCATCCAACATGAAATTAAAGTTGATCGATTCTTCAGTGGCTTAAAACCAAGTCTTCGGAGGGCATTGGCTATAAGAGACTTCAGTAGCTATGAAGAAATTGTGCGTTGTGATATAAAGGTAGAAATGGAATTTGGTGTTACATATCCATCTCATGGTTTTGATAATAAACAAATGATGGAGTTCAAGGAGAAATATCAGAATAATGCTGAAAAGAAGATAAATGTTTCCTTATGCTCAAAGTGTGGAAAGAAGCATGGTGGAGATTGTCTTAAAGGGACTAGAAAATGTTTTAAGTGTGGAAAAGAAGGTCATCGAGCATCTGAGTGTAGAAGTAATGGAAAAAGGGTTTCTAATGATGTGAATAAAGAAAAGACTGTAGAGAACGCACCACCAACACTTCAATGCTTCAAGTGCAATGAAATGGGGCATTATGCTAATCAATGCCCTAATCCAAGGGTTAATGATGATCGACATGAGCAACCACTTAAGACAAAGGACAAAGGTAAGTCACATGTGATTACTATTGGTGATTTTGATTATGACAACGATGTGGTGGAATGATTAAGTGTTTATGTAATGGGATTCCAAAATAAAGTTTTATATAGTATCGTGGAATATTGGAATATTTATGTATTGGTCTATTTTGGTTTTCAATAATTTTATGGTACTGGTAACCATGGAAAGTGATTGAGATATTTTTGGAAAGAAGATGATATGTGCATAATGAAGGGATAAGGAGAAAATAAAATGTTTGACAGTATTCATGAGCTCATGACTGATATAAGAAAATAGTTATATCATGGTTTGATTATATAGAATTTTTGGATTTTGGTATGTGGAAAGAGTTAACTTTTGACAGCATTTATGTTTTCACTAAGGTTCAATGGTTATTCATTTTTCAAGAGAATACATGATTAAGGTATTCACATAATTGGAATGTGACCAACAAGATATATGAAGGATAAATGATGGTATTCACATGCTTATTATATGACCTTTTTAGTAATCGTTCTCTTTATACTATGAGTTTGGAAAGAAGTATTTTGGATAAGCCTAAATATTGGAATGGATTATGTTGAACATAAGTTAGTATTGTTTAAGGCTAGAAATTTTTTTGATATTATTGCAGGAATGTTATAATAATGTAGTTTTAGAAAAAGGGACAACCTGCAGGACGGGTGACAACCCGTCGTGTCGGACAAAGCTGTGCGAATCAAACACACAACCGAAGTGTGACAGGCCTTTATCGCCTACCACTAGCCTACAGGAAGTCCCTGGTTAGTAGAAACTAGTTTTATTATTTTAAGCGGTATGATAGATGAAGTATAAGTCCATTTTTGGAACCATATATGATTAATGTCACCATAAATGGAGTTATATATATATATATATATATATATATATATATATCTTTTGCTAACCTTATTTTTGAGACAGATGGAATGACCTATCATTCTATCACATGGTCTGCTAACACTTCACGGAAGACAAATTCAACTTCATTTCTTTAAGAGATGAAGTGTAAATTGTTTAAGGCACAAACAATGCTGAGATTGTACCGAAATAAAGTAAGTATTTCTTCTAATTCAAATTCTTCAAATTTAGGGAAATAATCTTGAAAACCAAAAATGTTTTCCTAGTGCCCTTATATCCGATGAATCAGATGGAACCCTAGATCATCACAAATTTATGGCTTTGTGATTGTTGGCTTTTTCATAGCCATGTTCTCTAACACTCTCCATCAGAACATGACGGTTAGATTTCTCTTCCATATCCATATTTTCACCTATGTTATCCTATATGGAAACATAGTGATTAGTTAATTTGGGTAACCGTTACATTTAATAATTTAGTTTTTAAATTCAAGTTTTGGTATTCCTTTTTACGATGTGGGTTTCTATTAAAGAAACTTTCGAGTAGTAAACCATTTATAACCCCGAAGAATTTTAAGGGTGAAATTCATTTTAAGAGGGGTAGAATGTAACACCCCGAGATTTTATGAAAAATATTCTTTTTAATTTCATTAATGTCTTGTGTTGTACACTACACCAAAAGGAGCTTGCATGACACGTATCCCTGACTTGGCTTGCATTACACGCAATCGCGACCTTCCACGATAGCGTGTGTTGTACGCAATACTGAGTTTCGCTAAACAACAATATGTTACATAAAATAGCTGTTATGAATAGTAATACCCACTTTTTCAAATTTTATAAATTTTATCTTACGAAATGGAATTCATTTATGGATTCATAATATCAAAATTAGCCTAGGGTGAATTTTTGGTATTTTTCTGAAAACATTCAATTTTTGATGAATAGTGAAAACACTGGGTCACTATTGAAAAACCGACTTTTTATTTAAATAATTATTTATTTTATTTAAATTTATTTTAGGTCAAAATTGATACATAATACCTATAAAAGTTCAATTTAATTCATTGGAATCATTTTATAATAATTTTAGATATATAAAAAATTTATTAAACTTTTCACCGTCTTTTACCCACCTCCTAGGAGAATTTGGAAATTCACATAAAACTTAATTCTACCGCTTCTATGAGTGGAATTTCGAAAATCCGAGAGACACGGTTAATATAAAGGACTAAAATTTGGTTCAATGAGAAGAAAATAATTTTTGGTGAATAGTAACTTTTTACTTTTATTCACCACGGTTAAAAGTAAATAGGGTAATTAAGGGTAAAAATGATATTATTATTACCCTAACACATGTACTAATTCTATTGGATAAGTTTAATTAAACCAAAAACAACCTTAGGAATAAAATATGACCATTTAGGTCCACTTGGATTAGATTAGGACATTTATTATTAATTTATTTAAAGAAGGGTTAAAATAGTTAAAATAAAAGTTTAATAACTAAATCATTTTTAATATATGGTTATACATATGATAAATTAGACTATAAATATTAATTATAAAGATAAAAATATTTCCTACATAATGGTATTTTATTTATAATTTTTAGACATTAAATAATATAATTTATTTATGACACAATGATGATGCAGTAATTATCTCATTAATGAAATATTAACATAATTGATGTTATAAATACCCAAATAAATGTAATTTGAGACTTTTTATGAATTAAACTAATTTTCTAGGTTAATATGACATGTTATTATTGATTTAATTAACTTTATTCGAACAAATCATGCTGTTAAGATTTTTACAAAAATCAATTACCAAATAGTGTCTAAATTGACATAAAATAGTTTTTAAAAAAAATATTATATTATTAATTGTTATTATATTCATAAAAATCTAAGGTTTGGCCAAGATACTTATATCATAATATGTGTATCATTAATGGACCACTTGGGGGTTTCTTGGATGTATATGGTAATTTTATTAACTATATAATATAAAAATACAAAGCGACATGGTAAATGTCAAACTAATTAACTAAGAGTTAAAACTAAAAGATAAGGTTAATATAATGACCCAAACCTGTCTAAAATCTATTGGTTGAAATTATTTCGACCCCTACCCACATTATATTTGAAATAAATCAATTTGGAGCTATTAAAAACCGAATATGACTTTATTATAAAATAATATTTTAAGTTTTTCCAAAGGTGCCCCTCTCCTCCCTTATAAAAAGGGCACCCCTTCCCTCTTCTCTTCACACCCTTTTGAGAATTGAAGCTCGGCCAAAATCTGCCCATTTCTCTTATCCACTTCCCTAGAAACATTCTGGAGGTTCTGGTCATCTCAAAAGACCAACTCTACTTCCTTAAGAGGAATCTTAAATGAGGTGTGTCGAAGAAGAGGTAATCTCTTCTAACGATTCTTTCAAATTTATTTCTTCTTCAACTTCTACTTATTTAGTTGTTTCATTATAAAGTAATAACATAAGTATCTATAATATACTGATATGTTATTATAAATATGAAACAACCATATTTTACCTTCTATCCATCCTACGGAAAATGAAATCACTGCGTGTGCGTATGTACGGAATACCGTCTCCACGTCGTGGTGTAATCTGTTTTTCCACCACCACCTTAATTGGATGGGTATAATGGTGTAAAGAATAACTATATATGATTATTATAACATCATACTAATTCTTAGATATTATATCATCCCCTATAATTCCATTCAATAAATATGGGAACGATATCAACGCTTGTCCGTACGTACGGATTACCGTCTCCACGACGCGATGAGATTCATTCTCCATGTTAACCATTCATGAATGATTATAAAGTATATATAATGAATAATAATGAAATATATGACATAATAATGATACTTTATTTATGTGTATATATATTTATTTCATCTACTTAATTCCATTCAATTCAATAAGGAAACGAAAACAGCGTTCATGCGTACGTACGGCCTACCGCCTCCATGAACGGTGTATTTCATTCCATTTATCGATCTATCATATATATGTATATTATGAATATATATTATATATAAATCATTTTTTACATTCTGGAATTATTTAAATCATTATATAAGTAATAATATCAAGAACAACAAGTCGAAACACGTACAATAAATGAAACGATTTTACCCAAAACGCTGCTTTAACATGGAATTTACAAAAGAACGGGTAATATAAAGTCATAAGTGAACCATATATGATATCATAACAATGAATATGATTCTTTAATAAGTCAATTACATTATTTAAACCATTATACAGTAGTTTTGGATATGTATGAAGCATATTATACCTAAGGTAAGGGATAATGTTGCAATCTCAATTGTTTTCTATCCGAGATTTCTTATACGTAAGTATTTACTGGGGGTATATTCATCATCCATGTAAAAGATTTATAAAAATGTTTTCATGTATGTTTAAAGTCCTTTTTACCCATTTTTGACTTTTACTACATGGTATGTAAGGAATCTTTTTTTTGTTTACCATACGACGTACTTTTTGAATTTTCCGATAAAAGTTCGAGAAGAATGTTATATTTAACTTATACGACGTAAACGAATTTTTACGGTTTCATAACGCCTCATTTTCATGAAGATTACTCTACAAGATTTTATGACTATTTTAAACAAAACACATTTATTTTAAAATTTCATGGCATTTTGTAAAAAGAAAACGATTTTAAAGAAGAAAGGATATTTTCCTCCAGAATTCATTTCAAATGTTTTATCAAAACCATTTTCCATCTAAGATGACATTATTTCATATGTGTATGTTTCAAGTGTAATGTCTCTATGATTTATATGGTTTCACTTTTCATATGATGAAATGTTCATTTGTTTTATATGGATTATAAGATGATGGGATGATGTTTATGAAACCCATTTTATTCTTTGGGTTATGATGAATGTTTTAAGTTTATTTTGTGGCACAAGTAAGAATGATTTCATTATGAGATGGGTGGGACCTATATCTCCCTCCAATTCATTGGGTAATGATTTATATCTCATGAGATAGACATGGCTGGAATGGTAAGTTAATATGGTTCAGTAATACAGGACTGGAACGAGGAGTGAACTCGATTCAGAAAGGGACTTTGTCCACTAAGATGGTTTTGGCAGTAATGGCTTGGCACTATGGAAATCATATCATGTGCTTAATGGGGTCCACAATCACATGTTTTATTCCCATGCTATTTTATCATGATTAATGTTTATTTATGATCTATTCCTTATTTACTTCCATGTTTTATGTCATTTCCCAATATTTTGATGTTTAAACATTATGTTCATGTTTTTAAGTTCAAATGTATATGATTTGTTTTATTTTATCCATGCTTACCCTTACTAAGCATTTGAGCTCACCCTTTATATGTTTTCTTTTCCCCGGGATTTAAAGAAAGGTTTTAGGTAAGAAAACCAATAGGGAAAGATCTTTATGGGAGATTTTGAAGATCTTTCACCATGATTAGAAGATTACGTTCCAAGTTTCCAAAGACACTAAACTATTACGGTCCTTGTGTTTCTGTTTTTTTTATGTATTAAGTATTCTGCAAAAGTAATGAAATGTCCATGTACATCAATATTTGGGTCTATACATACCATTAATTTTATTTTACTTATTACATTTTTTATAAATATAATTAAACAATTAATTTTATGATGGGTGTTTTGACCATATTCGGTTTATGTGTCAAAAATGACTTTGGTGGGCCAGATAAGGTCAAATGGGTCATTATAAAAAAATATCTAGACTAATAATCATGAAATAATTGTCATATTTATAAATCAATTATACTATTAAAACTAATAATTAATTATGGTTATAAAAAATGAACAAAAACTACTGTCATGAAGATGATAGGTCGTATGTATGCATGAGTAACATTCCCATTTCTCAATAATCATTATGAAAAGAAGTTAAGTGACATTTATATTTACAGAATGGTCATTAAATCAAAAATACCATGTTATTTAATCATATATACTTATATATATAATTATTTTAATGTAAAAGGATTCACATTGCATCGAGGAGGCGGTAGTCCACATATCTATGAACAACGTTGTCACTTTTTTATTGTGTGAAAAGGGTAATAAATAAAATGATATATTATATTTACAGAAAATAAATTATTCCATTAATATCATATATATTTCATGTATGTCACATATTTTTAATTAAAGCCATCCTTTATACATTCTATGTAAATTTTTAATGTATCACATCCCTTTGAGAAGGCGATAGTCCACACGTCCACAAACGATGTTATCATATTCCCACAAAATAGAAAGCATGAAGGTATGTTTATATAAAAAATACATAATTATTAATGAATCATAAATAATACATATATATATATCATATAAAAATATTGTGTTCATAATAATTCCCAAACATGGGATTCCCCCAACCCACACACCTTTTTTTTGTTTTCCTGTTTTTATAAAGGCTAATATGAGTAGCCTTTTTTAGTATTATATAAGGATTAACCATTAAACATTACAAATTATAGTTACTTTAAACTATAATTCACTTTATTACATTCCCAAATATCTTTTAGGATTATAGTTTTAGGGAATTAGGTCATAATTATTACATAACAAAACCCATATATATATATATAATGAGTATACTTTTAATCAGTATGCATTTTTTCCATAATATAAAAAATTTAAAATGAAACATGTTTTCTTTTCATGAAAAATATTCATGACTTTCAACTTGTATTCTTATTTTCACTTTTCCATCCTTAAACCCTATGAAAACATGTTCAAATGTGGTATGAGCATAAAAAATCTCAATAAGGTACACAAAAATAATGAAATAAATTGTTAGTCTATGAATACTTAAAAAAAATTCCCTTTTTCAAAACAGACATTGGGATCAAATTAAACATTTTCTTACCCAAAAAATCACCTTCTCTACCCAAATATTTTCATAAAACGTTTCATAACAAATATTAAAGGAAAAAACAAAACTCATAAAGTTTATTTTAAATCATGAAAAATTCATAATAACTTTTCTTCACAAAGTTATAGTTTCCACCCTTAAAAATAGCATATACTTTCCTTTAAACATAACATTATTATCTTACCTTGATAAATAATAATATTTCTGTAAAAACTCATAGAAATAATAGATAAAAAATGTAGTTTAATTGGGATATAATTTCCATATCACTCTTACAATCACTCTTAAAAATGAAATAACCATACGGTCAACTTCCATACCCAATTCATTGGATGGATATCACGGATCCACCAGCCCTTAGTTTATTAAGGAACTGCCAATTATTGGTTAATAACATAACCAACCATAATTTGTTTATAAAAAAACCACCCATAATCATAACAATTCCTAAGAACCACAACATAATCACAACACATAAAATATTTCATATTTCCATCATTACAGTCATAAAAAATCACTTTCATCCATAAGAAAATATTTCTTGATAATTAAATATTCATTCCATTTAAAAAAGCCGTTTTTGAAAACAACAAGAATATATGGAAAGAATTTTTTATTTGGAGAATACTTGAAATCTTATTAAGGAATCCAAAAACAAAATAATAGGCGTGTTGGTGGTAAAATTCATTGTTGTATATGTTAAAATATAACATTCCTTTTAATCTTTTTGTAAAGAACGTCAAAACATTCCATAAAAAATACATTTTAAGACCTTTGAATTATATTCAAAATAGAAATAAAATTTACTTTATAAATCATTTATTTCCATATAAATACATATATATTATAACTTTTAAAAAACATAGACATGGAAGAAATGGTGTTTGAAGGGAACTTTAAAAGATGGTTTTAAAAATAAAGTCAGTTACCTTGAGTTCGACTTATCACGCACATCATTTATCTTACTAAATAATAAAATTATGTTAATTATTTACTTATTTGATAAAAAAATTCAATTATATTATTCATTTTATCAAAATTATTACCATGTTATAATAATTACTTAATCATTTAAGTTCACTTAAAATGATTTGACGATATTTGACTCATAAGTCTGAAATGACTTTAATAGGTTAACAATGGTCAAAGAGTTCATTATTCCATAATCTTCAGAATAATAATCATAATATAATTTTCATTTTCATACTTTAATTATAATTTTAAATGTAAAAATTAAATATGGTTATGAAAAATAAACCATGTTACAATCGTGGAGACAGCAGGTTATATGTACGCATGAGTAACGTTTCCATTTTTAAATGATCATTACAGAAAGAAGGTAAGTATTATTTTATATTTAAATAGTTATCATAATATTATAAATATAATATTAATTCTTTTAATATACTTATATATATAATCAATGTGATGTGGTGATGAAAAACGAATCACATCACTTTATGGAGGTTGTAGTCCACACATACGCATGGATGACGTTATCATTTTTCAGTGAATAGAAAGGTAAGAAGATAAATAATATATTATATTTTATGAATGATAAATAATTCATGAATATAATATATAAACATTAATTATATAATTATAATCAATAAATGATAGATGGTGATGGAAAATGAATTACATCAGTTCGTGAGGCGGTAGTCCACCGTACATAGGTACGATGGTTTCTTTTCCCATTTGATGAAAGAATAGATAGATATAGGATATTCAATTAACATAATAAAATATCAAGATATATATGATATAGTTTTATTATTTTATAATGGTTTAAAAAGATTTTAGGGAAATGGAAAAGGAAATAAAACTAAAACATGTGGTCAAAAACTATACCTCTTGTTTGGAAAATATCATTTGTTTAACACCTTAAGACCTCTAAGATTGGTAATATGCCTAAAATATAGCGTCTAGAACAAGTTGAGGTATTTTACGAAGTAATTTGGGTAGATATTGGCCAAAAAAGGTTTTGTATGTGTTATGGAATTATAATAAGTGGTACCCTTTTATAAGAAATGGGAAGGGAACTCTTGGAATTTATTAAAATATTAATTTAATATAAATTAATTTTGAACTAAAAATGGTAAAAAATTGATAATATTAAAATTTAAGATGCGTATTAGTATAAATCATCTTATAAAATATTTTTTTTTAATTTTATATCACATATTTAGCCTTATCTTTTGGTTTTAACCCCTAGTTAACCTTATTTTATACTTACCATGAAAATAAGATTTTATACACTTTGAGGGTCAGGATAGTTACTATAAATGGAAAAAAAATACCATAAAAAACCATGTATTGTTTTCTAAACCATATAATAATCAATTTTATGAATATATTATGTTTATGAATTTTATATCATTTAAAAAAATATTATTTCTATAAAATATCAAAAATGTCAATTTTATAACTATTCATTTACTTTGGCTTCTATAACATCAAGAAAACAAATAAAATTAAAATAAAATATTTAATACATCCCTAAAAAATATTTTTATCTAAAATTTTTTTGGTTTTCCTTAATTATTTAAAATTACACTACTTTTAAAAAATTTAATATCATTTATTTTACTTTTCTATCAATTGAATAATTATTGTGTTAGTGTTGTGTGGAGATTTAAGGTAATTATTTATTTAATAAAAATTAAAAATAAATTACCCTGATGAAGATGAATAATTTATATTTAAAAAATATATTTATAACCAAACATATCCATTGGTTATCCCTATATTAAAAATATTATAGTTTTTAAAAACAAGAGTGTGACATTTTTTACTTTTCTTTAAATAAAATATTATAAAGTTCATAATCACATCCAAATGAGAAAAAAAAAAGAACATATATTATAAATTTTGATGAATATGAATTAAATATAATCATATAATAAAATTTAGTCAACTGTTATAGTCTTTTTGTAGTTCTTATATATTTATTTCTAACTTTAATTATCTTATTTACCTTTTACCATGGTAACAAAATTACTAAGGTTTCTATTTATATTGATCAAAAAAGTATCAATTTAAAAAATTTAAATCACTTAATTCCAAATTTTTAATCCATTTTTCAATATTTAAAAAATATTATTTCTATAATTTAATTTAAAATTAAATCGTAAAAACACAATGAAAAATGAATTTTTAAGTTTAAAAATGTTTTTGTACTAAATAAAAGTTTAAAATTCACTTGAAAGACTATAATTAGATTTTCTTAACATAAAGGGACAAATTAAATTTTAACTCTAATCAAAAATATAAATTTACTTGGTAAATACTTCAAAAGAAAATAAAATTTTCAATAAAAACCCGTATTTTTTACTATTCACTGAAAAAAAAAATTTCCTAAAATTCTCCAAAATTATTATTATGGTTATTTTAAAATATGTAATAAAAAAATAAATTCATTTTATCAAATTAAAATGAAATTATATAGAAACCAATACTTTAAATAAAACTATATAATGCCTATAAATCCAATTTGGTTTGAAATAAATCTTTTCCCTTTTAACAAAAAAAATTACATAATATTTTTATAATGAATATAACTCTATAATATATGACTAATGAATGATTTATTCTACCATTATCTAGGTTTTTATATTCTCCCCCATTTTGGAAATTATTTCCTCACAATTTTATTCACTTATTAAACAAGTGGAGATACCTTTCCATAAAAGAATTTTCATACTCTCATGTAACTTATTTAACCATGTGGTTTCTCCAAGAAACATTATCCTAGTGAATTAACTTGTTCCACAATACCTTCGGTAATGGTCAAAAATCTAAATAGTTTTCCCTCATAATAGAGATTATCTCCGAATTAAAATACCACATAGCTCGAAACATGAGACGAATATAGTACATACTTTCTTAACATAAAAACTTGAAAAACATTATATACCTACTATAAACACATAGGCAAGGATACATGGTAAGAAAATGATCTAACTTTATCCAATATTTAATATGGCCTAATGAATTGTGGACTTAGATTCCCATTTTTACCAAAACTCATAAAACGCTTCCATAGTGATACTTTAAGAAAAACATGCTCACCTGCCACGAAAGAAATATCTTTACTCCAATTTTCCACATAAATTTTACTTCTCCCCAATTTTTTCTCATATGTTGCTAAATTACCTTCACATTATCAACCATTTCCTCTACCAATTCTACTCTCGTAAACTTTCTTTTTTCTACTTAATCCTGAAAATTAGGATTTTGAAATTGTTTTTCATATAATGCCTCAAAATTTTCTATCTGTATAATGTAATGAAAACTTTTATTTTAATAAAACTAAAATAAATAAATATGTTGATTACAATAACCCTAATAATCCATTGAAAAATGATGAAGTATGTCTTATAAGTTCTAAATTGTTCATTTGTACTGTCTATTAGACTGACGATGAAACGATGTATTGAAATTTAATTCTGATTCCAATGACTTCTGAAGTCCTTTCAAAAATTTTAATTGAACATAGGATCACAGTCAGATACAATGGAGAGAGAAATTACATGTAACCAAAATATCTCATTGAGATGTAATCAGGAAAGCTAATACAAATACATTATATCTTGAACGGGACGGAAATATAAATATTTAGTTAATCAATCAATAATAAGACAAAACATATTACAACCTCAAGAAGTCTTTGGTAATCCCACTATGAAATCTATGGATATATTTTCCCATTTCCACTATTGCACTAAAAAAGGTTGAAGCATCCCCTTTGGTAATTTTCATTCTACTTTAACCTGTTGAAAAGTCAAGTATTTCAGGGTAAATTCAGAAATATATCTTTTCATTCCATCCTACTAGTAAAACTTATAAAGGTCTCAGTACATATTATTGTTTCTAGGATGAATGAAAAATAGGGAATTGTGAGCTTCAATCAGCAAATTTACATTCAATTAGGAAACCAAAGTCAAACATAATCTCTTTCAAAATCTTGAAACACTATCTTTTTCAATATTAAATTCTGGAAACTTATTCTAATTAAAAAATTCTACATTTTCCTATAACTCATGGTCTTCCTTTTGATATTTCTTAATTATCTTTGATAGAGATTATTTTACTGACACCTAAAACAAAATAGAGGAAGTTATTGTATCCACTACTTATTGTCCAAAACTCATTAAACATTAAACAAAAGGTCATATTCTAAATTTAACATGGTTAATGGATAATTATTTTTCTTACTCAAAGCATCGTCTACTTTGTTTTCTTTTCCATGATGGTAATGGATCATGCAATCATAATCCTTGATTAGTTCCATCCATCTTCTATGCCTTATATTTAACTCATTCTAAGTAAATATATACTTTAAACATTTTTTATCAGTATATATTTTAAATTTTACACCATATAAAGGATGTGTATTAATTTTTAATTAAAAAATCATCATAGATCATTCCAAATTAGGTGTTAGATAATTTAACTCATGAGGTTTCAGTTTCTATGAAGTATAACAAATTACCTGATGATTCAACATCAGGACACAACTATATATCTTTAATAAAGCATCATTGCGGATGAAAAAATTAACATTTATAGAGGTGAAATCCAAAATTGAATCATTCACCAATCTTATTTTTAGTTCCTAAAAACAATAATCGCATTATTTCATCCAGATTGATTTAACTCATTTTCGAGTTAACTTAGCCAATGGTCTAGACAACCGAGCATTATTTTCAACAAACCACCATTAGTAACCATAAAATAGAATAAAAATATGAATCTATATGAAATTATTTAGTCTTGGACACTCCTAAAAATGTTAGTTTCAGTATGTTTAATAGTTATTCCATCTTTAGAAACAATATAACCAAGAAAATGAATCTCTTAGAACAAGAATTTGTACTTAATAAATTCTCCACATGGAATCTTTTCTTTTAAGGTATGAAAAAAATACTTAGGTGTCTTTCATGATCCTCATTAATTTTATAATTTACCAATATATCACCAATAAGCACAACCACATACTTATATAAGAACTAATTTAAAACTCTATTCATTGGATCTATAAATATAGATGGTTCATTAGATAACCCAAAAGTAATAATTATAAACACATATTGCTCATATCTAGGCTGAAATTAAGTCTTCATAATATAGTCCTCCTTCAACTTCAACTGATGGTACCCTAACAAGAGATCAATCATCAAAAAGTAACATAATCTCTAGATCTAATAAAAAACATCAATTTAAGTAAAAGGGTACTTGATCTTAACATTGATTTTATTTAAGTCTTTATAATCAACTCAAAGTCTCATTAAACCATCTTTATTCTTAACAAAAAAAAGATAAGAGCACCCAATGGTGAGGTTTTATGATGAATGAAACCTTTATCTAGAAACTCTGATAATTTCTTTTTAAATTCTAAATGATATACATAAGCTATTTGATAATGTGGTTTTTAAATATACTTAACATAATATACTAAGTCAATAGTAAACTCAACCTCTCGATCAAGAATAGCACCTGGTAAATCCTCAAGAAAAACATCCATATATTCATTCACAACTGGGAGATAACTAATCTAAACAGTTTCTTTATTTTGAAAAACATGTGCTAAGTAACTTTCATCGACATTTATAATAAATTTCTAATATTTTTTATATGTTATCAAAGGTATAAAGTCATTGAATAAAACTTTCTTAGCCCTGAAATGTATCTTATCATTATAAATTGAATTCCAATACATACCTAAAATAATATCAAACTCTATCGTGGGTAGTTCAAAAATAATTACAGGAAATACTACTCCACTAATAATAATAGGAATATTCCTATAAATCTTGGTTGCTTTAACATTTGCACTTTGATTTTTTACTAAAATTTCTATCATAATTTCATGAATTAATATTCCCAATTTACTTGAAAATTTATTATAAATAAAAGAATGTGAATATCTAGAGTCAAATAGGGTATTGGAATAATTTATATAAAGTAGTAACATACCTTTAACCAATTCATTTAATAGGCCAACATCAATTGTAGTAGTATAAAAATATTTTTCCACGCTATTTTTCTTTTGATCAAGATGATTTACAGCCTAAGTTTCTAACTTCGGGCAAAAATTAGCATAATGTCCTAACTCATTTCAAATAGAGAATCTTACTATCAGTTTTTCATTATTTTTTTATCATCTTCTTTATAGTCATGATCCATATGCCTAAACTTTTCACATCAAAATCACATCCCAAATTTATTAAGATATTCACCAGGGTGATTTTTACCACACTTATCATAATATAGGAACTTGATTTTATTACATTTAGACTTATTTGATGAATTATTACCCATTTACTTACATCCAAAACTTTTCTTCTACTTGATATCATAGAATGCATGATCATTGAAAAACTCCATTTCTACCGTCTTAGCACATCAAACAGGTTTATCATAAATTTTAAACTCATTATAATTAAATTCCATTTAATATCTTTCCTTCAATCCTAAGTAAAAACAAATAATTTTACTATCATGATCCTAGATAAAATTTGGTATATAACTTGTTAAATGGGTGAAGTTTGTTTCCTACACAACCACTTAATATTCCTCCTTTTATCTCAATTATAAGAAATTTTTTTCTATCCTAAGTTGAATAGCCTTAAGAAAATATTCTAAAAATTTTCCCATTTCATGATATCAATCTCTTCACTTTCTTTAACATTCTTAAATATTTTATACCATTGATGGGATTCACCTTCAAAAAATTAAACAGAAATACTTACCTTTTTATGCTCTGAACAACCCACAACATCGAATATCTTCTCTAAAATATTTAATCCATCATTCATCTACCACTGAGTTAAAATATTTATTGAATGATAGAGGGATTTTTATAATAAATTGATACACTATTGACATGTTCCTCTATGGTAGATTTGGTTATTATCTGGAATAGATACTAAAACCATTTATAGCATGTTTCAACTAATCCATTATTGTAACAAACTACTCTGTTCTAATTCTAACCATTCTGGGTAGATAATTCGAAAGGATATCATCTCCTTGGTTCCTTCCTACATCAGCTTCCCTTTTCCCTCTACAGAAAACCATTCTGAATAGACATAATTTAGATGAATCAATATGGTAATATTTAAATTTTATATCATTTCAAATTAACCATAAGTGAAATTTTTTATGGTTATTCTATTAAAACTATCCTAACCTATAAAGTTATCAAAACCCATATTTGATACCAATTATAATGACCCAAACTTAAAAATTACATATTATATTGACTTTAAACTAGAATTCACTTCCTTACATTCCCAAATATCTTTTAGTTTTTAGAGTTTTATAGATTTAGTTAATAAATCTTACATTACAAACCCATATATATACAAAGTGGATGCTTCTAATTAGTGTAAATTTTTTACATAATAAAAAACTTTTAAAATAAAACAAATTTTATTTTCATGAAAAATATTCATAACTTCCAACTTGAAATTTTATTTTCCCTTACTCACACTTAAACCCTATGAGAAATATTTTAAAGCATGGTTTATCACAAAAAAATCTCATTAAGTTACATAAAAAAAGAAATTTTTATTTAATGAATACTTATAAAAAATCATTTTTTAAAATAGATAGTGGACTCAAAATAAACATTATCTTACCCAAGAAATCACCTTATCTACCCAAATATTTTCATAAAAAAACTCATAATAAGACTCAAATATAGAATAAAACTCATAAGTATATTTGAAATCATGAAAACTCATAATAACATTTTTTGCAAAGTTATACTTGTCACCCTTAAAAAGATTCATATACTTTCCTTCAAATGTAATATTATTATATTACCTTAATAAATCATAATATTACCATAAAAACCCATATAAATTATAGATAAAATATGTAGGTTACATGGTACATCATTTCCATATCAATATTATAATCACTCTTACGAATAGAATAACCATACAACTGAATTCCATACCCAATACAACGAAGGTCTATAATAGACTCACCCATTATTGGTTTATCATGGAATGAATAGTCATTAGTTAATAACATAACCAACCATACTTGTTTATAATGGAACGACTTATCATCATAACAATTCCCAAGATCTATGTCGTAATCTCAAAAGAAAAAATATTTTATATTTCCAACATTACACTCATAAAAATATTCTTTGTATTTATAATAAAACATTTTTGGATATTAAAATACTCATTCCATTTTAAAACACCTTTTTGAAAATAACCATAATATAGGGAGGGTTTTATTTGAATAAAATATGAAATATTATAAATTAATCCAAAAATAAAATAATGGCTACAATGTTTGGAAAATTTATCGTTTCTATAATGTTAAAATAGAACATTCATTTTGTCTTTCTATAACGAACATTAAAAGATTACGTAAAAATATTATTTTTGAAAAAATTTAAAATAAAGTAAAAAAAGTGGAATAAAATTTCCTTTATAAATCAATTATTTCTATATAAAATTATCTATAAAATAAATTTTAAAAAATATAAACATAGAATAAAAATAGTTGGAAGGGAATCTTTAAAAGATTATTTTTAAAAGAAATTCCCTTAACTTGAGACTGACTCATCACATATGTTATTTATATTCCTGAATAATAAAATTATGTAAAATATTTACTTATTTGATAACCATTTTAAATTATATAATTTTCTTTATCTCACTTATTACCATGTCATAATAATTACTTAATCATTTAAGTTCACATCATATGTTTTGATGATATTTGGTTCATAAGTCCAAAATGACTTCGGTAGGTGCACTATGGTAAAAGAGATCATTATTAAATCATCCTAGGAATAATTATCATGAAATAATTATCATTTTTATACATAAATTATAAATTTAAATCCAACAATTAAATATGGTTATGAAAAATGAACTATGTTACAATTATGGATTCAGTAGGTTGTACGTACGCATGGGTAATGTTTCCATTTTTCAATGACCATTATGAAAAGAAGGTAAGTATTATTTTATATTTAAAGAATTATATTAATATCATAATTATAATATTACCTATTTTAATATACTTATATATATATATATCATCCATGTGATGTGGTGATTAAAAAAGAATCGCATCGCTTCATGGAGGTGGTAGTCCACACGTACGCACGAAAAACATTATCATTTTTTAGTGAATGGAAAGGTAAGGAGGTAAATTATATAATATATTTAATAATGAAAAATATGGAATTAATATCAAATTTTTAAACATTAATTTCATCTTTGTAATTCATCCATGAAAGACGGTAATTGAAAACAAATTACATTGGTTCACAAGGTGGTGGTCCTCTATAAACATGAATGATGGTTTTGCTACCAATTTGATGGAAAAGGAGAAAGATATAGGTTATTTCATTAATATAATAACATATAAGTATATGTAGGATACTAGTGATATTATTTTATCATGGTTGAATAATATTTTAGGGAAGTGGGAGAAGAAATAAAACTAAAACATGTGGTTAAAAACAAAACCTCTTATTTGGAAAATCTTATTTTCTTAACACCTTAAAACCTCTAATATTGGTCATATTACAAAAATAATGAATCTACAACATGGGTAGGGATTTTATGAAGTATTTTGGGTATATATTTTCTTAACAAAATTTTTTTTTGATGAGTGATGAAAAGATAATAAGAGACACCCTTTTATAAGAGAGGGGAGGGGCACTCCAAGAATTTACTAAAATATTAATTTAATACAAATTAATTTTAATGTCAAAATGGATCAAAATAGATAATATTTGAACCTAATATGTGTATTAGTCTAAATAATCTCATATAATAATTTTTGGAAAAGTCTAGATCACATTTTGTTCTTTATATTTTTGTTTTACCCCCCCCCCCCCTCAGTTAACCATTTTCACAATTACCATGACTGCAAGGATTTTTATTCTTTGACGGTCAAGATAGTTACTATAAATTAAAAAATGGTTAGAAAATTTAACATGACTTATTTTTTCAACTATATAAAATCACATGTAAATATATAGTATTTTTAATAATTTTATATCATTTAATAAAATATTATTTCCATAAAATATCAAAAATGTAAATTTTATAACTATTCATTCACTTTGATGATAATAAAATCAATACAACAAATTAATTAAAATAAAATCTTTTAATACATCCCTAAAATTTTATTTTTATATATATAATTCCTGGGTCACCTTAATTATTTCAAATTACACTGCTTTTAAAATTTTTAATACCATTTATTTTATTTTTTCACCAATTGAATGATTACTGCATCAATATTGTGTAAGAATTTAAGGTAATTATTTATTAACTAAAAATTAAAAATAAATTTCCAAGATTAATATATATCATTTATATTTCAAAATAATATTTATAACTTAACATATCCTTGGGTTATACCCATGTTAAAAATATTGTAATTTTTAAAAACAAGAGTGTGATATTTTTAACTTTTCTCTAAATAAAATATTATAAATGTCATAAAAACATCCAAATGGCAACAAAAGGCCATATATTTTAACTTAAGATGACTATAGATGAAATATTATTATATAATAAAAAAATTCAAGTGTTTTGAACATTTTATAGTTCTAATCATTATATTTTTTACTTTAATTACTCAATTTACCCTTTGGCGTGGTAACAAAATTACTAAGGTTATTATTCATATTAACCAAAAATAAAAGGGAAATATTTACAAAATTTACACCCCCATGATATATAGGATCCATTTTTTCAATATTAAAAAATTATAAGTGGAAGAATTTAATGTAAAATTAAATCGAAAAAATGCAATGAAAAACGGTTTTTCAGAAGAAAAAAAATGTCTTTTTTAAGTATAAAAATGTTTTTATTATAAATTCAAGTTTAAAATTAATTAAAAAACTATAATTTGATTTTTTTTAATAAAATTTAACATATTAAATTTTAAAACTAATTAAAAATAGAATTTTAATTTGTAAATACTTGAAAAAAATACAATTTTCAATAAAAATCAAAAAAATTCACTATTTATTGAAAAATCAATTTTTTCAGAAAATTATCAAAAATTAATTCTAAGATAATTTTTAAATGATGAATACAAAAATGAAATTCGTTTTTTTCAAATTAAAATCCTATTATTTGGAAACCAAAAAATTTAAATAAAACTATATAATGCATGAAAATCCAATTTGGTTGGAAATAAAACTTTTTCCTTTTAACTGAAAAATTGCCTAATATTTCTATAATGAATATAACTCTATAATATCTAAATAATGAATGATTCATTCTAACATTACCTGGGTTGTTACATATTCTGTGTCTACATATGTATACTATATTCACCTTAAAACCTGGCTAAACACCCTATATATATATATAGACACACACACAGATATGTGTGTGTGTGTGCATTATTAATTTTTAAGTGAAAAAAACGTTTTCAATCAGACTTAAATATTCAGATGGTTTTTTCTTGGTTGTTCAAGAACATATTGATGTGTTACTCATAGTTTTAGGAACGTATTGATGCCCTCTACAAGAATTCATGATAATGTAATTTTATTTTTGCTAAAACAGTTATATGATCGCTATAATACCACTTATCGGTGCCAAGCGAATAGAAAAAACAAAAAAATAAGGTGATTTTAATATTTTATCATTAGTGTAACATCATGAAATAATCTCTGGTGATATGAAACATGGTAAAAAACCTGAAGATCATGTATGATCATGAATAAAACCAAAAACAAATTCAAACTATTGCCTTATTATATTTCATGAAGCAGCCATGTTCTACTAATCATTAGTATTCGCAACCTGAAGGAACCAATATTAGATCCCTCTAGATCATCCACACATACTCTAAAGTTTTATGGCATGTCAATCATTGATTTTTTAGTGCTAACATAGATAACCAATGAACCACTTGACATCCCAATGATCATCATGACGCCACTTCTACAATCCTGGAAGGAAGAAATAAGATCGAGGTACCCTTAAGGACTCCTTCTCACACTAGGTTATGAGATAGATGAGAGATAAGTTCAATAATTTGATTGGATTAATAGTGTTCTAAATTTGGGAATCTCTGATCTTGTAGTGATAAGTTAAACTTATTGAAATTACATATTAGTCCATGAATTTGTTTAACCTTTTAAATATGACCAATAACACTACTTATATCCTTGTATTCATGTCAAAAATATCATAATTAGTCCATTAGATTATTATAATATATAAAATATGTCATGCGATAAAATATGATCCTTTAAATCAACTCATTTTTTTCTCAAATATTAAATGACCTTGAATATTAAAATAATATTGTTTATAAAATATTATTACTATTATTCACATAACAAATCATGAATATAGTGAGTAAATAAATTATATTCCTATTATTCTAATCTCAAATAACAATGATTTTTTGTGATTTTTCAAACTTGAGCATCACCCAAACATCATGGTGGGCCTCACCTTGTCCTAAACTCTTATTCACTTGAATATGATGGACTTTTGAATACACTTAGTGTGTGAACCACTAAGACATTAACTTGAAAGAAGTTAGTCTTGATCATGGACCAAGAGTGGTATATAGTAACACATAATATCCCCTAAGGAGATAAAGTTTAGTAATATTAATGAAAACCTCGTACAAACATATATCATGTAATATAATATCTTTGTCTCATGATATCTTATAAATCTAGATTCACTCTTTGTGTTATTTTCATTTCTTATTTTAATATTTTATGACCTTGATGGATGGAATTTCCTTTTTCTACCATGGCCATAGATTTAAAAAAGTAACTACCATATAGGTTAACTAAGACTAAGATAACCCTTCCTTTTAGAAGCATAAATTCATGTCTTGAACATTCAATAAATTTCATAACACCAATGATTAACCAAGCACGTGTTGTCTCACTACAACATAAATGTCATGGTTTTTTCTAGCATCAAAGTACGTGATCAAATGGTACACACTAATAATTATCTTTGGTTGAGAGACCAATACATGTGCTCGTATATAGGAACAACCATTGATATATGAAACATGTGGTGTTCTTATTGGTGGTCCAATAATCATGATCACAAATAATTGAGATCACTAAGTGAAAAAATCATGAGAAAAAGTCCCAATGCTTTTGATCCCCCAATACCTAATAGTCAAACATCATTTGTGTCCTATTAGTATGAGGTATCTTGACCATAGGATTTATCTCTAAGATTACTATTATTGTATCTTTTGGTTCTCATTATAGCTAGAAAACTCTATTACAATTTTATATGACATGTAATCTAAGGACATTTTCATACATATAGAACAAGCAGAATAAATGTTACTATGATACTAAGAAAAAACACTTGTATATAGAAACTTTTATACATGTAATGGCAATCAAAGTACATACAGGATTTGGGTCTATAGCACCCACTCACAATATTTGTAACTTAATCATACTCCATGAGAGAAACACTAATTCTCTTAATTACTAATGGAAGAGAATGATTACAATGTTGAAATAAAAACAAATGGTCATACCCTACTATTTATAGAATATTCCCACTGGAAAGTAAAGTTCCACCACCATCTGATCTATGTAGCCAATCTCTAATACTTTTTAATCTATATGGATCACCCTCCATATAGTCATAGCCACTAATTAATACACAAACATAACTTTACAACCTCTATGATTAGTGAAATATAACTTATTAACCCTATATATCCCTATTAAATAATTTAACATAGTCTTTTCAAACCACCAAGCTATCCTAAAGTGATTCCTTTGGGCACTATTTGGTAAAATAGACCTATTTTCAAAGGAAAATTATAATGAAACAGAACAAGAAATGTTTCAAATGATTAAAGGGAATTGGTATTTTATATCACATTTAGTATGGATGGAAAAATTATGGGAATCTAAATTAATAAAATAATGTATAAAAAATAAACATTTAAAATGATGAAATTTTCTAGATCAATTAGTTTAAAACCCCACCACATACCTTTTATTATCATTCACCTTCATAGATGGCTTGATGGTGACCGAACCGAGGGGAGATGTCAGCTACGACGTATTTAACAAGGGGAGTCAATGCTGAAAACAAAGGAAATTGAATCCCATGATAACAACTAGGCTAGGGGCATTTTTTGTTGGAATTCATTTTCCATAATTCAATGGAATCCACCACTATGCCAAAGAAAGAATTTAGTAGTGGTTTAAACCACTTTTAAATCATGTGTTAGCAATCATTTAGAGGTGGTTTTTCAAAACTATTGTAGAATGATTTAGCAACAGTTTTTTTAAATCAATAGAATCATTTAGCGGTGGTTTAAACCGCCACTAAGTTGTTTCACAATGGTTTATTTTTTATATTTTTATTATTTTGTTTTTTAGTTTTTGTAATTAGTTTTATTTATTTTTTGTTATTTTTTATTTTTATTTTTTATTATTATTTATTATTATTTGTTATTATTTATTATTATTTATTATTATTTATTATTATTCAATATTATTATTTACTATTCATTATTATTATTATTTATTTTTTTAATTTTTTTCTATTATTCCTTATAATTATTTATTTTTTAATATTAATTTATTTTTTATTATTTATTATTATGAACATGCACACGCACATTTCTGCATGAATATGCCAAAGTAAGCATTTAGCAGCGGTTTAAACTGCCACTAAATTGTTCTGTAACAATTTTGAAAAACCATCATTGGGGTAGATTGGCATTAGAGTTTCTTTTTGTGAAATACAATATGACCATTTATTTATTTGAAATTTGTAATATAGATATTTTTTTATATTAGATATGAGTCCTCTTTGTGTGTTTGTAGTATCTTGTTTTACCACTAGCTTTCTCTCGAACTGGGAGTTTATAGGTGGCTTCGATGACCATTCTTTTCAAATATGGTTGCAGGATCTAAGATTTTTGAAGTATTATGGGAGTTCTAAAAATGTTGGTAAGTGTTAGTGTTGATATAGTGTTTTGTTTTTGGAATTTTTTTTCTTTTTTGGTTTGGTAGTGTGTTGGTTGGCAGTAGTGTGGTTATGTGTTTGTGTTGTTTTGATGTATGATTTCCAATAAATAATATGTGAATTATAAATTAATAATAAAAAATAATTAATAAATGAATAAATAAAAAATGATAAATTAATAATATATTATAAATAATATGTAATAATATATAAAAAATATTCAATAAATATTCAATATTAATTTACCAATAATTTAATAATAAAAAGTAAATCATTAAATAATAAATTAGTAGTACATAAATTTTAAAATAATAAATAATAAATAAAAATTGAATAAATATTTAATAACAAATAATAAATAATTAATGTATATAAATATCTATAAATATATATACATATAAAAAATTTTACATAAATATATATAAACACACATTTATGTAACATAAATATATAAAAACACACAGAGATATATAATTGTATATTAATATAAATATATATATAAACACAAGTAAATATAAATATCTCTATATATATTTACACATATAAGATATAATGATATATAAATATGAATATGTATAAATATATACAAATATTCATAAATAAATATAAATAGATATATATATATATATATATAATAGATAATAAATCACCAAAAGAGGGGGAAATACAATAATTACAACACTATAAAATTAATAAGAATGTAAATCAATGTAATAAAATAATAAATGGCCAAAAATCATATGAATACACTCTTAAACAAAGATGAAATCTTATCGAATGTTCAAAAATCATGATATAAAAATAAAAAAATCATTTTTTGAGGCTTTTTGGGCTTCTTTTGACCTTTAAAAAAATAGTGACCAAGGTACCTCCTAATTTAAAAAACATAGATATTGTCTTAGGCTTTTATTGGATATGTGGTATATCAAAAACGGACACCGAGGACAAAATTTATTGATTTTTGAAGTTGAAGTCTGATTTACAACTTTTCTTAAAACTATAATAAATTTTATTAATTTAATTATTACCAAATTATTATCTTATTTGGTTTTAGTTCATTTAATAATCTTTGATTTGACTAATTATGGAGCTAAAACACACTCTTGGATCAAAAGTTATGGTCATTTGATGATGAAATCTGATTTTCAATTTATTCAAGAATTATTTTAATTTTCAAATTATTATTAACTAATAATTATAAATTTTTATTAATTGACACATTATAATTAATTAAAACATTAAATAATAAATAATTTATGATAGAAAATAATAAATTATAAATCATAAATCATAATTAAATATTTTATATTTTATATTTTTCCTTTAATTTAGTAGTGGTTCCATAAAAATCACCGCTAAAAAAATTTAAAGAAATAAAATTTTAGAAAAAATTAAACACATTTAGTGGAGGGTTTCAAAATCACATATAACTTTTTACTAAAAAATATTTAGCGGAAATATTCAAACCCACCATTAACAAACCACTATGAAATCGGTTTTTTCTTGTAGTGCTTATTTACATTCATTTACACAAAACATAAATTTTCTTATTTTCCATTTTCATTTCCATTATTCATACTCCTTTTCTCTTATACCAATAAGGCCATATAATTATTCCAACATGATTTAGATCTCCTTCTTCACTTCATCATCTAGATCCAGCAGTCATTGGCCACTATCACCTACTCCAACTTCTACTTCGGCTTTCACTTTCAAATCTCCCTTGGTTTCACTGAACATGCTTTCATCTAGTTCTAGGATATATCCATTAGAAATGTTCCTTATAGAATTTATAATAACTTTACAAAAAAACATTCCTCGTGGAAACTGAACTTGCATTGTGTGACCCGGAATGTGTAGGTGTGTTCGCATATATAGTGTGGTCCACATTCCCTTATTGGATTTTCCCCTCTACGTTTCATTTTTTGAATAATGATAAAATATTTCCCCTTATAAAGGGGACCCCACTCTCTCTCAATTTTAGATGTAAGATTCCACTTTTTTCTAGGGGTGGATGAATATCAGTTATGGTTATAATCCAAATTGATATTCGATAACCATTTGCTTTTTTGTTATAATTTTAATTACTAAACTAAATAACCATTTTTATTTTTTTATTTTTGGTTATTAATTTTCCCTAACCATTTTCATATTTTTATTCCTAGTTTATATTAACTATTCAGATAAACATTATATAAAAAATTCACTATAACCATTACAATTATAGATTAGGTGATATTCAGTGCTTCCTTTTATCAGTGCTAGATAAAAGTGATAATAAATAGGGGGCTTTATGAGTGCTAAAAAAGTATTGAAAATGGTATATTTCATTAAAAATTATATCATAAAAAATCATATATTAATATATTTATATATTTATATATTTATATTGATATAAATATAATATATTTTAATAAATATGACTTATATAATACTATATATACATTTACACTTAATATATAATATATTTAATGAAAAATTCCATATATAATAATTAGAAAAAATTATATATTATTAAAAATCATATTTAATATAGAAATATAATTATATTGATATATATATATATAATTTTATTAAATATGATTTATATAATACTAAATATGTATTTATATATCATATTTAATATAGAAATGTGTTTATATTAATATATCATATATTTAGTGAGAAATGGTTTATAAGTAAATTAAAATTAATATTAATTAAAAATATTGGATAATTAATATTAATAGACATTTAATAAAAAAATTATCAATTTCATATGTTTTTTTAGTTTGACATATATATCAAATAATAAATATTTATTAATTAATTAAAAGAAATTGACTAAATATGTTACACTTAATATATCACCCAATAATTTCACATATGCATATACAAAATTAATATATTTTTTATAAAGATAAATATACACAAATAATAAATTGTTAATTTTATTGTATTATATTTTTATTTATTAATATTTAATATTTAATATATTTTGTTTTTAATTACAAAATTATATTCATTTTTTAATTTTTCTAATATTTTATTGATTAACATTTAATTTTTTTAATACAATTTTAATTTACATAATTAATATATGTATTCATTTTCATTTTACAAATATTCATTTTATTTTTTAAAAATTTATATAATTAATATCTCTTATTCAGTTTTTTAATATTTTTTCAATCTATTCATCTTTTAATTAAATTTCGCTCATTTTTAACATTCGTTTATTTAATAATATTTATTCACTAACAACGTTAAGTGTTTTTTTCTTTCTTTCTTTTCTAATTTTTTAATATTTATTCATTTAATATTTTTGAAATTTATTCATTCTTAATGTTTTCTATTCATATTTATTCATTAATGTATTTAATATATTTAACATAGAAATACAGCCATATTTAAATATATATATATATATATCAATATATATAATATTTCTATAATTAATGCAATTTTATATAGAAACGTGCACACGCATATAATATTTCTGTAATTTATTCAATTTTTAATATTTACTTTAGAATTTTATTTCTTAACCTAAAATATTTAATATATATTATGTTATTAATGGGTAAAATTATTCATTTTTTATATTTTTATTCAATATATAATATTTATTACTTTTTAATATTTTTTCAAATGTATTCATTTTTAATATAATTTATTAATTGATAATGTTGGTTATTTTTTAATATTTTTTATCTATTCATTTTTAATTTTTCTATTTTTAATATTTTTGTAATTTTATCCATTTTTAACATTTATTTATACATGTTTATTCATTAACATTTAATATTTTTAATATGGTTGTAATTTGTATAATTCATATGCATTCATTTTCATTTTAACATATATTCATTTTTTATTTTTTTAGTAATATATATAATTAATAACATTTAATCATTTTTTTAATATTTTTTTCAATCTATTCATTTTTTTAATTATTAAACTTAACCCTTTTTTAACATTTATTCATTTGATATTATATAGTATTATTTATTCACTAATAATGTTATTTATTTTTTCTTTTTTCCTAATTTATTATTTTTTATTATTTTTCATTTAATATTTTTTCAATTTATTTATTTTTAATATTTATTTATACATATTTATTCCTTAACATTTAATATTTTTAATATTTTTGTAATTTATATATTTAATATGTATTCATCTTCATTTTAATATATATTTACTTTTAATTTTTTTAGTAATCTATATAGTTAATCAAACTTATTCTTTTTTTAAATATTTTTAAAGTCTACTCATTTTGAGTTATTAAGTTTCACCTATTTATATAATTATTGCATTTAAGATTATTTATTCATTAATAATGTTAATGAATTTATATTTTTTTAAAATTTATTCATTGTTAATATTTTTTTTTAATATTTCTGTAATTTATTTTATATAGTTTTTATTGGTGCTTTCTAAAAAATGATAATAAATATAGGTTTTATCATTGCTAAAATTAAAATTCCTAATAAAACTTATCATTATCAGCACTTTTTGGAAAGCACAGATAAAATTGTTTCTACCTTTTAAATATGACCCTAAAAGAGAACTCTACTCGTTCGCACCATTCAAGCTCTCCCAAAACTCAAACTTTATCATCGCTCCCCCTTGAACTTCTCATATGAATTAACCCTTTCAAAACTGAAGGTATGTAATTATTTCTACTCCTTTTAGGTGATCTTTCATTGTTTCACCATTCTTAGTTCTTCTTTTCCTCTTCACCATATAATCCCCATTCTCATTGGCATATGGGTATTGTAGTGGTTTTCCCATGTACCTTATGACAACCATTTTTTATTTCCAAGGGGTTTGGATACACAATGTTTGGGTGTTTTTATTTTTTCAATTTTGTCAGTGTAACTTTAAATATTATTGGTAGAACTTCCTATGAATATTTATAATTACCCATAGAAAAATCTATATTAAAATGAAAATACAATTATGAATTAATTTTTTTGTTGAAAATTAATCAGAAAATATTCCCATAATGAACTCAAATATATGTATTCTATTTCTATTTTGATTTAATTTTTTGATTTTATATGCATGTATAAAATATATATGGGCACACCCATGCATATATGAAATAAAAAAACTGTTATATATGAATATATATATATATGCACCCTATATATATCAATATACAAATATATATTTAGCATATTTTTGGATAGAGTTTTAGATGATTGTGTATTTTGGGCCTAGTCTATTCCATTCTGATTACAGGTTTATGTAGAGTCCAAAAGGATCAGTATAGGTCAATTGTATTCTAATAATTAAGTGGGAATGGAAATCAACTGGTCGGCTCTCCAATTAATTTTCTCTCATATGTGTGTTACACGTTACATTACTTTTTATTTCATCACATGGTTTTATAGTTTGAAAATACTATATTATTAACATGTTACCTAGTAGATACACACACATATATCTATATACATATTATTAACATTTGATTTCTTCACATGATTTCTTTATATTATTAATATGATTTACAAAGGGATTGGGTACTCAAAATATTTTTTTACTTAAGAATGAAATATATTTTTCTTAAGTTGTCTCCTTTGGAGGTTGCTAATTGAGTTCTATGTCAATTAAAAGATTAATTGATCCAAAATTAATTAGATTAGATTTATTAAAAATAGATTTATGATTTAATTCAAAATGGTGATTTTTATTGGAAAATGTGTGTGGAAACAGTGGGTTTTGAAGAATGAAAAACAAATGAGAGAGTTACAGAGGGTTGGAAAGGGAATAATTTATCTTTTGAGTAAAGTAAGAACTAGATTTAGAGTAGTGAATTTAAACGTGTTCAATCTATATAAAAATTCCTAAAATAGAGCATTCATACACTCAAATTATGATACTTTATTTACATATCAATGTATATATACATTATATAAATAAATTATGTTTATTTATTTATTTATTGCATAAAATGAATATTATTGAACCATATAGGATGGATATGAGTAGAAAATGGATGGATTCTGATCATATGACAAAGGAGTGTGATGATGGAATTAAAGAGTTCATCAAGTTTTCAATTGAGCATGCATACAACACTTCTCAGATCCTTTTTATGTGTTTATATTGTTGTTATTCAAGAAGAATTCATCTATAAGAGTTTTAAAAACATTTGATATGTCATGGAATATATCAAAGCTATAAATATTGTACTAGCTAAGGGAAAAAATGAATGTATATACTGATTGCGATGATACTAACATTTATGGATTATTTGATATGAATACTAGTGTAAATGATGATGGAGATCATATGGAAGAAATGAAAATGAAAATTGAAGATGAAATTCATGATTATCCAAAGTTTTTTGAGAAGTTAAGTAACTATGAAAAGAGACCATTTTATGCTAGTTGTACTAAATATACAGCATTTTTATCTATATTGAAGATATATAATTTAAAATTTGGTAACATATAGACTGCCACCAGTTTTTCAGAACTAATTGGTCTTCTAAATGATATGATACCAAAATAAAATGGTATTCCTTTTATAACATATGATGCTAATAGAATTCTAAGTTCGATGGGTATGATCTCTAAAAAATACATGTATGTCCAAATGATTGTATATTATTTCATAAGAACCTTTAATTACTCATAAAATGACATAAGTTTGGTGTGGATCGATACAAGAAGGATGAATCAAGTCCTTTGAATGTTGTGTGATACATTCCTATCATTACAAGGTTTATATGATTATACAGATGTCATGAAACCACTAGAAAATTAACATGGCATGCTGACATAAGAATTGAAAATGGGAAACTACGTCGCCCAATGGACTCTCCTTAATAGAATAAACTTGATTATTAGTTTCCTAATTTTGGAAATTATTTGAGAAGACTTTATCTTGTGTTATTTATATATAGAATAAACCCATTTATTATATAAATTATTACTCATAGTACATGTCTAGTTATATTGGTAAATTATAACTTTACATAGTGGTTATGAATGAAGTGAAAATACATTATATTGTCACTGTATTTATCTAGAATAAAAAACCCCATAATGATAATGATGTCTATTTGGATCCCTTGATCGAAGATCTAAAATCATTGTGATATATAGGTATTACATTGTATGATTCTCAAATAAGTGAAGAGTTCACATTGAAATCCATGTTGTATGGGATGATAAATGACTTTCCAACTTATGAAAAAAATTCAGGTTATAGCATTAAAGGAATGTCAAGGTGTACCATTTTTGAAGAAGGTGTAGACTTGGTTAGGTTGAAACATTCCTTAAACACTGTGTTTGTCAAGACCTGAACCACCAGGGACCTCTTGGCTGGCAGTAAGCCAAGTGTGACACACCAAGTCTTCCTCTAATACACCAGGTGATAGAAAAAAGCACAGAGTAGGCTTAAAACTGATATGGGAGGCCTTATCCAAAAAAAATGTATACACATGCACACAACTATCTCCATGAAATATTGTAGAGATATAATAAAATCCTAGAAACATCTAGAGTTTAAATCGTGCATAAAATAGCCACTAAGAAAAATACCAAAGTACAATAGTTTAATACAAATCATTTAAAGGGGAAAATGAACACCCAACCATAAATAGAGTCCCAACCTGATAGAAACTAGAAAAAGGGGAAGGCTGAAGAGAACCTTGCTCATAATCTCCAAGGGAAACCACCAAACAAGGTCAGTTCCAAGAACTATTATTCTCCACCTAAACCAAGTCTACCAATTTCACTGATGAATTGTATGTCATGTTCATATGACACAACACATATGAGAAAATCCCATGCAGGGGTGAGGGCATACATACCCTGTAGGATGCCCAGAAAACCAAAAATAGAGCAACTAAAATAGCAGTGGTTGGATCAACTTATAGAGAAAAGAGAGTAAATAAACAAAAATACATATATAATCAAAAAAACAAATGTAGAGTGAAAATGGGTCACAATATTCACATCAAACTAAGAACAATTAGTTGATTTTTACCTCCCAAAGGTCTATTTCTAATGCCCATCACCACACGCAATCTCACAATAATCCATGTGGAGGGCCCACACCTCTCCATTGCACTCAAAATCTGAGGGAGCATTAAAAACATTAGAGGACCTTATCCTGATCAAAGCTCAATTGTGGGGGAGTACTAGTCCGTATATAGAGGACTTGTTCCCTCTATAGCATGGGGGAGTACCGACTCTACCTATGTAGAGAGTATGGGCACCCTCACCCTAGTGCGATCGGGGAGTACCGACCTGATATCTCTCTGATGATAAAATATGATCGCTCTCACCGGTCAAGCATCACTGAAGGAAGTTTAATTCTCATAACATCCCATGTTGTATCTCTAATTCCAAAACAAATTCCACCATCACATTCTATGTGGAAAAATTATCAGGATAAGCTACTCACTGGCCCAAATCTAAGTCCCAAAGAAGGAGATACACAAGCTAAAAGTACTTGGGAAAAAGTACACAACATGTACTAAGTATACAAAATTTGTATTGGATATCTCATGTATTACCATTTACTACAGGCCATTCCCATGTACTCTAAACTATGCCTGTGTACTCTGGTCATGCTTGTATACTCTGGCCATGCCCGAGTTCTCTAGTCATGGTTGGGTACACTGGTCGTGTTTGTGCATGTGTATCCTAGTCATGCCCATGTACCGGGCCATGTTTGTGCCTATTTACTATCAGGGTACACACTGAGACACTAACATCGAATCACATGGAATGTGTCCTAGAGAGATGGTATGTGATATTTTTTTTCCACAAAACCCCTTTCATCATAGTAAGGGTTTACATGGCATGTCTTCATCTGAACTAAACGTTTTATACTTCAGAAATTTCTAGAAACTCGTGGTCTTCTTGTGGGAAATTAGATCCACTCTATCCACTTTTTCCACCATTTTTTTACCACTCAAAATCTCAAAAAAAATTAAAGTTTTAATCCTCCAATCATTGATTATTGACCTCCGATTGCTAGAAATCAGAATTCCAACTACTAATAATGGAGCTTCCATGTCTCTCATCATCATATGGGGGATATTGATCCATGATTCCTTCACCCGCATCCTACAAAACACCTCTATCCATCCATAAAACACAAATCCCAAGTCATTTGTGCATCCACCATGAATCTGGGGGTTCGATCATTCTTAAATTTGACCCAGAAATGTTGAATCGCTAACCCCATGAGACAATGAAGAACATGAAGAATGATGGGGGGAAGTAAAATAATAAAGTGGAAAACATAATTTCTTGGTGAAATAATGTTATATGATTACATAATGTGGAGTGGGGTAAAATAAAGGCACAAAAATAGAAAAAACTCTGTTCAAGGACCCAATTTAAATTCGTGCTCAAGCAAAGAATGTTAATTTCTTGAAAAAAAAATCAAATATAAAATCCATGCTTGTAAAATTAACCAAAAGGGAGGAAATCCAATAAATAAAATTCCCTACCTCAGGATTAGATCTATCTCTATTTAAGAACATTACTGATATCGAATAAGTGATGATCCTACTACATTCCTTGTTCGTATCAGGATTCTCTATGATCGTCTGTTGCTGATCCACATTCCCAAGTTTCCAATATAAATGATCTCCTCCTCATATCTAATTTCCTAGGGTTATGTGTCCAACCCTGGGGATTTTCCCAAAGGAAACTTATATAGAGTTTGGGAATTAGGTTTATCTATTAAATAAATACATTAATTAATTCACTTAATAGACCTACCAATGGTTTTATTCAACTGAATTCTCAATGTTGACCAACTTTATGTTGTACCTATGATAAAACCTAGGTTTCGGAAACAATTGTGGTCTTAGATTTCCCATATGAGGTCATGATCAATGGGAAAACCATTTATTCCAAAAATATGTGTGAACATTATTTAATATACATTAATTTATTTAATACATTAATTGTAGGGTCATACAACACCAAAACATAGTGTGGACTCCTAGGAAAAATACATAGATATATATAGAAATATTTAAAGGGTCAAACAACAAAAAATATAGTTGTTACATTATCCCCTCCTTCGTGGATTTTCATCCTGACAAGAATAAGTTAGACAAAAAGATGGGGGTAATAAGTCTACATCTGGATCTCATGCTCTTGGGAGTACTCATACACACTCTAATACTACCAAAGAACTTTAAAAAAGAGGAATTTTCCATCTATGCAGGATCCTTTCCTATTGATCCTCAATTGAAAACAGGTACTTTGAAAAGGTGGATCTATCATCGATGTCCAACTAGCCCAATCCAATGATGTTTGTTGGGTTGTGAACGTATCTCCTTATCTACAACACATAGAAGACATCATGAACCCAGCTCAACTATGGGGGTAAGACCAAGTTATAATCAAACACGTCAACCCTTTGTAGGATCTAGATTGGCCCGATGAACCTTGGGGTTGATTTTTTCCCAAGGTAAATCACCACAATTCTTATTGTGGGGAGACACTTAGAAAAACTTGGTCTCCCTACTTGAACTCCAAAGGCCTAATACATTAGTCTATTTAAGATTTTTTTGGGTATGGGTTGTCCTTATATTCCCACAGATCACCTGAACCTTCTTTATCATTGCTTGCACCAGCTATGGCCTAATAAGGGATTTCCTCTCCAATATCAGTCCCACACAAGGGTGACTTGTGGGTTCTTTTATATAGGGCCTCGAAATGTTTCATGTTGATATTGGAGTGATAGATATTATTATAGGAAAACTCCACTAATGGAAAGTGATCCTCCTAGCTTTGGTTGAATTACAACACACAGGCTCTCAACATATCCTCCAACACCTGGATATTCTACTCGGTTTGGCCATCTTTCTAGGGGTGAAACATTGTGGTCATTCATAATTGGATCCCAAAAACCTCCTGCAGTCCTCTCTAAAACTAAAAAATGAACTGAGTATTACAATCTAAGATAATCTATGTGTTAACCCCATGAAGCTAGATGATATCCCGTATGTACAACATCCCCAAACTCTCAAACAAAATCTACATGGTGAAAATAAAGTGTGTAGACATGGTAATTCAGTTAAAAATAACCCAGATAACACCATCAAATCTCACATTCCATAGAATCCCTATCACAAAATACATCAAAATTCCATCCAACTTCAATTCCAAGATCTCAATAGGTTGATTCAAACCCACTGGAACTCAATATTCTGCCTTTACCTACTGGCATGTGAGACATTGAGAAACAATCTCAACCATGCTCTGCCTCATGCCAGCTCACCAAAACTATTAATAAAGGTCCTTGTACATATTCTCCATGTATTTATGTAATACCAAATGGTAATTATTAAACTATCTCAACACCTCCTCACACAACATGACTAGAACCACATCTATCCTTAAAAAAGAATTATGTGCTCTTCTACTTCATAAAATCCATCTGGTGAATATCTTGAGGATATCTAGTCACACAGAACATCACAGTTAGTGTCTTCCAACCAGGAATCACCAACTTGTTGAAGAAGTTATAGATTCTTTACCATCATATTAAGATAGTTTTTACCCCACTCCACCATGGTCAATTGTAATGAGGCCAACTACTCTAATTCCTATTCCACCAATCAATAATAAGATTTACTACTAAGGGAATCTACTATAACATTTTAATTCCCTATAGTATAGACTATATAAAAATAATTATCCCATAGGAACTCTAACCAATTCCTCTATCTCAGGTTGATATCTCTCTAAGTGAAGCTATACCTGAGACTCTGATGTTCTGAGTAAATAATAAAATCCTCACCCAAAAGATAATGCATCCACACCTTCAGGGAAAATACTACCACTATCAACTCAAAGTCACGATTCACATAATTATTCTCATGGGATCTGAACTACTTCAACCCATAATAAATTTATTTCTACCTTTTCATCAACATGCAACTAATACCAGCTCTAAAGGCATCACAAAATACCATGTACTCAATACCCTCCAATGGTATCCTCAAAATAGAATCATTTTACAACCTCTACCTCAACTCCTCAAAGGCTCTCTGACACTGCTCAGTCTAGGCAAACATCTTCCCTTTTCATGTCAAGGTAGTTAAATGGGATGTTATCCTGGAAATTTCTTCTATTAATCACCTGTATTACCCCACCAAACTAAGAAAAATACACACATCTAACACACTCTTGGGTGGTTCCCAAGAAATCACTATGTTAATATTTACTATATCTATAGCTAAACCATGATAAAAGATGAAATATCCCATAAAATGAACCTCATAGATCCAAAAATGGAACTTTGATAGCTAACCATAAATCTTATGCTCCTGGAGTAAGTCTAGGACCACCCTAAAATGAATTTCAAGCTCCTCCTCCAACACAGAGTATATGATAATTTCATCAATAAAGAAAACTAAAAATGAGTCCAAGTATATATAAAATATACAATTCATAATATACATGAACATAGTAGGGGAATTAGTCACACAAAAAGGCATCACCATGAATACATAGTGTTCATAGCGAAATTGGAATCTCATATTTAGAATATTATCCTCAAAAACACTCAAATGATTTTAGTCTAACCTAATATCATTCTTTGTGAACCAACTCACACCTTTCAAGTAGTTTAAAAGGTTATAAATACATATCAAGGGGTACTTTTCTTGACTTTAACCTGATTCAAGTGACGATAGTCAACACAAAGCCTCAAACTCTTATCCTCATTTTTCAAAAACAAAATCAGGGCTTCCTAGGGGGACACATTGGGTATGATAAATTCTTTCCCTAGAATTTCCTCTATCTATAACCTTAGCTCTTGAAGCTCAGTGGGGTTCATTTGATATTACATATTAGATATTGATGCATTCTTAGGGTGAAAGTCAATATAGAAGTCAATCTTCTTCATTTGAGGTATTCCTAAAACATATTCAAGAAATACATCCATATAATCCTCCACTATTTTTAGAAGCCAAATGCCTGAATATCTTACTGAACCATAAGAAAAACTCACCAAATGTTGGGTGATAGGTTATGTCTTCCTTCTTTTAATCCCTACCTGCTCGACTATAAGATCTCATTCTCCCATGAAAGAGAATCTCATCCCATCATAATGAAGGAATCAAACTCTCCAGTGATGATATTCAATATGGGCATGCAATGTGGAAAACGAGCTCATTCCTAGTATGCAAGAGGTCTCGTGATAAACTCTCTCTACTGGGTGCTAGCTCGCATCACCGACATATGTGTGATGTAAAAGAATCACACCATATATGAACCTCTATCCATATTTTTTTAGATAAAGAATCAAATTTAATCTCTATATCATGAAAAGGGATATGAAGAAAAGTAAATACTTGTGCCACTATTTACTAGTATAAGAGCTAGAGTAGAAAATATAAAAATAATTACTAGAATAATTTCAGGAGCATCCAGATCATATCCCTCTATAAAGATCTAGGCTTAACATACATGGATATTACATCATTTTTTATGAATATTCATCACATTATCTTCAATATCTTGGTGAAATATCTTTAATATCTCCATAAAAGATATTCCCCTTTAGTGATCCTACTTAAAATCTTTCTTTATAACCTAAGGAAAGGAAACATAAGAAAGGTTTGTGCTCAGATGATCAGTAAGGGAAAAAATGGATATATGTTAGAATAACATGAGTATATGGGTATGAGAACTTGATAATAACATTAGAAGATCATACCATACATATCAAAGATCATAATCAAGATTCTTGGCATAAATATTAGTAGTTCATAAGACATGAATCATACGGGAATCAAGATCATAATCTATGAAATCATAACATATGAATAAGATATGGAATTTTGGAATACACAAAAGCATAGAAAATCATATTTCAATGATACCTACCAAGACCCTCATAACATTCTAGGCATGGGATAATCATCTATGTACCTTCTTTGGGCTTGGGATGACCTCTTGTGTGTCATCTTATTTTGTTCTTGGGATACAACCTGTGTACCCTATTATTTTCAATATTGGGATATAACTCATGTACCCACTTATTTTCTAGATTGGGCTACAACCCATTTACCTTCTTATTTTTGATCTTGGGATATAACCTGTTTACCCTATTTTTTCTAGCTTTCACTACAAACCATGTAAACTTTTATCTCATATACCATTTATCATTACCCAATTAATTGGAGGGAGATATAGGTATCACTCGTCACATAATGAAATCATACATAAATGTTTCATGAGATAAGAAAACATTCATCATATCATGACCCAAAAAAATAGATGGGTTTCATAAATATCATATCGAAACTCATGAAATGAAATGGGTATCATGAAAATTTCATCATATCATTTCCTATATAAAAGAGATAGGTTTCATAATCATTTAATCCTAGAATAAACTATGAAAGGAATAAAGTTTCAGAATAATTTAGCATGGTATAACCTATAGAATAGAAATGGGTTTCATAAACAATATTCCATAAAAACATAAAACATTTAGAGAAATAATATGAATGGTATCCTTGTATCATATCCCTAGTAAAGCATAAAATATATCAAAGTATTTCATCTTAGATGAAAATAATTTTGAAATATATTTTAAAAACATTTCTTGATAAAAATATATTTTCTTTGAATAAACACTTTGAACATATTTTCTTTGAAAATAAACTTTTTAAAACATATAAAGGTAGCTTTTAAAATCATTTAAAACAGTTCTTGAACATAAAACATTTTTTTAAAATATTTTCCTTTGAAAATAGATTTAAAAATTTATAAAGGTAGATTTGAAATATTTGAAAATATCTTTCAAAATTTTTAAATGGATTTATAAAAAAAATTAAAACCTTTTATTTTAAAATATCTTTTAAAACTTATAAAGTAATCTTGAAAATATTTTGAAAATCATTTCTTTGAAAATGTCTTTGAAAACTTATAAAAAATATTGAAAAACATTTTGAAAGCATTTTCAAACTATAAATAATTTTATTTTAAAATTATCTTAAAATATCATTTTAAAAAAAATTAAAACATTTTTAAAAAACATGGTTTTTGAATAAAATAGATTTCTGATCGAAGAGATAAATAAAGTCAAATGTTCTTAAAAACATTTTCGTAATTATATTAATTAACAAAGAGTGGATAAATGGTACAATTACTTGAAGATATCATTAATACCTATATTAGAATAAATTTTAAGAGAATTATTGAGATATGGATTATAATATTTCATCAATAGAAGCATAATCATAAACAATCCTGATAAACAATGAGATTGCAGCAATAAACTCTTACCACCTTGGCAACTTTGAATCATAATCACCAAGAAATAATAAAATTTCATGAATCTTAAAATATCATGAAATTAATAATATTCATGAAATATCATTTCAAATTTTAGTATATACACCTTGTAAAATAATATAGGTGCATAAGAAATATGTGTCTCAAAGAAGGAAAATTGAGACAAAATTACCTTACTAATTTGGTAACTTTTGAACCGTAAAATCTAATGAAATGTAGATAATAAAATATATATATAAATACCCATAAATTTAAGGATAATTATTATATAATAAATTCATGTTTGATATATAAACTAAAAAAAGATTGGTTAATAAGGTATAAGTCTCACAGAAATAAAAGTGAGACTAGAAATCCCCTTAATACTTGAGTAACTATCGAATTGTGATATTTGTAAAATAATAACATAAATTGAAAATTATAATATATTGAAATAAATTAAATTTATGATATAACATATCATATTAAAGTATATATACTATATAACAAGAATAATTCATTAATATAGCATATATCTCACCTAAATAACAGTGAGACGAGAAAACCCTTACCTTAAGTCTTGAATTTCTTTATACGCATTAAAACCACATATATAATAAATATAAGTTTATTATAAATATACCAAAGAAATATATTATTATATATAATACCATATATTATTTTATTATGACTTTATATTTCCCATTTATTTTCAATTCCATGTTAATATTATGTTTTTGGGTAATAACCACTTTGTTTTTCATATATGTTTTGACTCATTATTATTCATCCTATTAGATAATGATTTAATTATTTAAGGAATGTAAAAGAGGATATAAATACCATATATATTCAGTATATATTTATTTATAATACTCTATAAAATATATAAATAAAAAATTAAATACATCATTCATGGAGATGGTAGGTCGTACGTATGCATGAACGTTGTTTCCATTTTCTTATCATATTGAAAGAAAGTAAGTAAATGAAATATTTGTGTGTGTGTATATATATAATATCATTATAGTAATGTAATTATGTCATATATATTATATAATTTCACTAAACCCATCCTTAATACATTCCATGTAAAGTGGGAACAAATCACATCACTTTGAGGAGGCGGTAGTCCACACATCCACAAACGAAGTTGTCATATTTCCAAAAAATGGAAAGCATAAAGGTATGTGTTATATGTAATTAAAAAGGCATAAATATATCATAAAAATATTATATATAAAATAAAACCCTAAATTCCATCATTATTCTCAACCTTGAAAGGTGGTAATGGAAGAATGAACGGTATCAGTTCGCGGGGCGGTAGTCCATTGTACACACAAATGCTGATTACGTATTCCATTTTATGGAAGTGTGTGTAGGTGTAGGTTAAAACCTTAACATAAAAACATATTAGTATATTTAGGATACTTATTTTATTATATAATCATGGAATAATATTAATTTAGGTGGTGTATAAAGAAATAAAACAAAAGTGCTTATCGAACGATGTTACCTCTTCTTTAGGTAATTCCTTTGGGTTTACACCAAAATACTAACTTGGTTTGATTTCTAAATAAAGTGATGATTATATTATTATAGGAGGTAATTTGGGATCTTATTTTTGTAGGTTTTTTATTATATTAAGTTCTTGATATTTTTAAACAAATGAGGAGGGTGAGCGCCCTTTTATAGTGGAGGAGGAGTGACATTCTTGTAAATTTAAAAAGGTAAACACTATTGAGAGGTATCTCATACATCATGTGCCTTAAATAATGGTCCATGTTTAATAAAAGGGATTATATGTTTTAAATATGGATATAAAATGGATTTCAGACATGTTTCTAGGTTATTTGTTCCCCTAAGTTAAAGGTTAACCACTAATTAAACTTGTTTTTATCTTAATCATTGTAATTAATTTTAATCATTTTTACTAATCTTTTTGGTAAAAAACTAAGTTGACCATAATATAAATTATAAATTATGATGATTAAAAATATGGAATCCATTTTTCCAAATTCTAAACACATAACTGGTAGAAATTAATTTAAAATTAAACCCACAAATGGGACAAGACAGCTGGTTTTTAAACTGAAATGATTCAAAAGTTTGAAATGTTTTTATATCTGATTTCAATTTGAAGTTGATTCCAAGAACCTAAAATTTTATTAATAGATATATAATTGATTAAAATATTCTATAATACTATTTTAAAATATAATTTAACAATATAAATAAATTAGATTTAATGCATTTTTTAATTAAAATTTAGTATTTTTTACTATTCATCCAAAAATGAAACTTCTCAGAAAAATACAAAAATTCACCCTAAGAAAAATTTGAAATGAAACTTTAAAAAATGAAGTTTATTTTATCAAATATAATTTATAAAATTTTCAAAATTTAGATTTAAAATAGGTTCCTCATTAAAAGAAGGTAAAATTACCTTTTAGAAAAATATATATCTTTATGCGTCAAATTGGTTTTATTATTTTCTCTTATCTAGATAAAAATAATATGAATTTTAATTATTTGAATGAATATTATATATATATATATATATATATATATTACATAAAAATAATTTATAAAAAGTGGTTTAATTAATTTGTTGAGGTAAAATGTGTTTGATTTCATAAATATATTTTTCTAGTAAAATATTTCCGATATTTTCAATAGGGTTTTATTTTAAATTCTTGTTAATTGGTAACTAAATAATTATTATTATACATATGTATAAAGAATATTTTCATAATTTAATTAATATTATTCATAACCACCTTTCCAAAGGATATGTGACAACTATAATAATATTAACAGTACATTGTAGTTTGGTAAAACTAGGTCTTGCATGTAATATAAGCTATCGAAGAAACTAGAAATTATGTATAACAAAATAAAAACATACTGTTATGTGTACCATAATATAATAAAAGTGTTGCATGTAGCACAATATTGACATGGTGTTTCATACAAATCAATAATAACTTGGTGCTTTCATATAACACAAGTTATATCTAGTGTTGCGTGAAATGAAAAATATTGAATAGTTTAAATTAATTTAAAAAATATATATTTAAAAAAATGTCATGGTGTTGCATTCTACCCCATTAAAATGAATTTCACCCGAAAAATTCATCTTGGTTATCAAATTTTTAGTACATGGAAGTTCCTTTTATATAAACCCACATAATAAAAATGAATACTAAATATTCCTTTAAAAAAATAAAGTTGGAACTATAATGGTTACCCAAAGTAACTCATAAATAGGTTTCCATATAGAAGAACATAGGTGGGAAGTAAATATTTGACACGAAAGACAAGCATAAATAATTATAGAGAGTGATAAATATCATTGACCACAAGAAATTTAATGATCAATTTAAAGTTAAGGACCTAAAACCCATAAATATGTGGTGATTTATAAGACCATTGGATCAATAGAAATAAAGGTATTAGGATAAATATTTTTCAATATAATTTTCCTAGAGTTAAATAATTTTATTGAGAATATATACTTACTTGATATCATTCCATTTCATAATCACAATCTATCCCTTTGTTTGTGCCTTGAACAATTCCCACTTCATCTCTTACTCAAGGTAATAAAGGTGAAATTTTCATTCCTGAAGCACTAATAGATCCTGAGATCCATAAATATAATGATAAGTCATTCCATCTACCTTTACTTAACATCACAGAAAAATGGTTAGCATAGGTTATCCAATATTCATAAATCCTTATAAGGTGAGATAATAATTTTATCTCTAAAACCTCATCTGAAGTTTAACTTAAACCCTTCAATAAATGGTTAACCTTGTAACCCTTCCAAAAGATAAAAACACAAAAAATTAGAAAGGAGGTCACTAAATTTTTCAAAATAATACTCACATTGATCCCCCATATGTCATATAATATCTCTTGACTGTTACATAGAAAATATGTAAATACCATCATCATGTATTCTCTTGAAACATGTTAATAACCTAAATTTCCATAAATCCTTATTGAAATTATACATGATTTCAAAATATAATTCACCCTTTATTCCTTTAGTAGGCTCTTAACTTTAAAAAAAATCTATTGGAAGCTTGGGTTCATCTATGAACTATTAGAATATCAATGTGATTTCATTAATCTAGAATTAGTGTAGAGAGAGATAATCAATGCTTAGAATCATATCAAGTTCCACTAAAGGATGAACAAAAATATTTTCATATATATTATTTTTACAAAATCCCACATGAAATTACCCACTCTATATTTCCCTAATTATCATGATTCACTTCATCCATTATGATTTCATATTATTTCCCTTTTTCATTTGTCTTACAGGTTTTTTACACTGATCACCATTATTAACCCTTGTATTTGGAAAATTTTTATCAAAATTATAAAACTCTCTGAAATTGAAACACTGAAGTGTGTGAGGTGAATTATTTAGAGATTTATCATTATTTTCATCATTAGATAACATTTTTCAATCACTTCGACATTCAGCCACTCATTTTCCTTCCTTTACACACTTAAAACATTTACTAGTCTTATTAATACAATTACCTCTATGTTTCTTCCCACATTTTGAGCATAAGTGATACCTCATCTTCTTCTTTCCATGGTTCTTAGATTTTACTTTTAACTCCATTTTTATCTTCTTATCAAAACCATGTGGTTTATACATAACTCCAACCTCAATTTCCACGTTAATATCTCATCAAAAAATCTATTCATATAATATTAAGTCCCTTATGGATAACACCCTTCATATGTTTGGATTTAAGCCATTGAATAATTGGTTAACTTTACTTTCAGGCTGAATGATAATACTCTAGGAGTACCTCACAAGTCTTATAAAATTTTCTTCGTAGGCACCAATAGATTCATCCTCCTTCTATTTAATCTCTATTAATTACTTCTCCATCTTTTTTCATAGAATATGAGTGAAATACTTATTGATAAATATCCCCTTAAACTCTTTCCATTCCATAGATTCAATTTCTTCTTGTTTCCTCATGTTCTTAATAAGGTTACACTGTTGATATACTTCACCTTCCAAATGATAAATAGCCAAAATGAATTTTTCAACCTCTAAACACTGAATAATGGAAAAATTATTTTCAATGGTATTGATCCATTACTCAGAAACTATATTATAAATATAAACACTAAAAGAATGTGGAAGTTTTCTCATGAAGAACTCAAAAGAGTGTTGTTCCATACTTTTCTTGTTTTTATGTTCAACATGATTTATAGCTTGGAAAAGTTTTGTGAGCATAGAAACAATTTTATCCATTCCCTCTCCCATAACGTTCGATGTCTCAAGAGAAAAATCTTTTTGTTTTATATTTCATTTAGTATTAACACAGTTCTTTCATGTTCCATCCATTAACTAAAATTATAAATCATAGCATGTGAAACACTTATCATAGTGTAAAACTACATAATCAAGAAAAATTACATATAGGGTGCCTAAAGCATGACACCTTGTTTTAGTTTTATGACACCTTAGGATTAACCAAGTTTATTCATAGTCATCTTCTGTTTAAATCATTTGTGATGGTTGGTAAAGAGTTTTTTTATTCCCAAAGAATATCCACTACGAGTTTCAAGCCAGGCGAGCAGCAAGGCATGTTCTCATACACCAGTTCCCAATCGAGTATAGCTCAATATGGGGTTTTTGGGGTTATTAACCCTATCTAAATCTATTACAGATCCACATCCACTTATAGTATCCAGATAGATATGTATTTCTAGGAAACCACTCACTCTATCCTTTACCAAAATTCCAAGACATTATCCTTTACTTTAACTGATCCTTAGACATATTCTTAATGACATTCCTAGACATATCCTTAGAAATATCCCTAGGGATATAACTAATGTTTTATCTTACTATTTTCTCAAGTTTGACTTAACATTTCCTTTGATACCAACTATATAGAACCAGGATTAACATACATGGATATTACATCATTTTTTATGAATATTCAGCACATTACAAAAGTACATTCCTGGGACCATAAAATTTTATTGTATTTGGAAACATGGAATCATAATATTCTATATTGGTGAAATATATTCAATAACTCACTTAAAGATCTTCCCCTTTAGTAATCCTACTTAAAAGATTTATTCATAACCTATAGAAGGAAAACATGACAAAGGGGTGAACTCAGATGATCAGTAAGGGTACAAAAGGGAGATATGTGAGTATAACATGAGCATAAGGGTATGAGAACATGATAATAACATTATATGATCATACCCTACATATCAAAGATCATAATAAAGAGTCACTGAATAAATATTTGTAGTTCATAAGACATGAATCATAAGGGAATCAAGATCATTATCTATGAAATTATATAATAGGAATAAGAAATAGAATCGTGGAATAAACATAAGAATAGAAAATCCTATGTCATGGCTATCTACTAAGACCCTTATAACATGTTAGGCTTGGGATAATCACTTTTTTATGTTATTCAGGATTGGGATGACCTCCCATTTATCATATTATTTGTAACGTCCCGGTTCTGGGTGCCACTCAATGGGTGCCCCGAACCCAGTTTGCCACATGACCTCAAGCACATTTCCCCAAAAACCAGAGGCTACTGACTAGCAGAGAGGGCCTAGGTCTGATAGTGGGGAAACTATGCCCTCATTTGTCAAAGTGTAGCGTAATAGAATGAAATAAAACATACAACAATAGCAGAAGCAGTAAACCATACTCAACTGAATTAAAACAACTGCAGTAGAGATAACCAACTAGTATATAAATAATGGTTCAACATGTCTCAAATTATAAGAAAGCAGCCAGAACATGTTACACAACAATACAGTACAGTAAAAGTATAGAAAATCAAAATAGAACAAAACAGCTGGTAGCATCGTGATCCTCATCCCGGTCCCATGCTCCCCTACTCCTTAGTAGCAATCAAGTACATGTATAGGGAATCATGCCCCTATCAACACCTGTAGCAGTATAATCTGTTTGGGCCGAAAAGCATGACCCAAATAGGGTGTGAGAAATAATTCCTAGTAGGCACCCACCAAAGGCCTGTGCTCAACTGTGTGTAAACATGGAACAACAGTGTGTAGTAGTAAATGAAATAAACTAAGCAGTAGTCAAAATTAACTAACTTAACCAGTTATATTGCCATTTTAATTATTCATTTAACCATTTAATATTAAAAAAACACCATAGTGAATTTCTAAGAAAGCAGTCAGCGTCCTCAGACAAGCAAAACCTTGCCCTCAGGTAATCAGAATCCAACCCGCAGGTATTTCCCTCAAGCATAGGAAGTGTTACCCTCATGCACATAAGTCAATCCCTCGGGCATAAAAGGTTTCCCTCAGGAGAAATAGAATGTTTCCCTCAGGCTAATACAGTCATGCCCTCAGGCTATAGTAAAACACCTCCCTCAGGCATAAGTAACTGGGACATTCCCAACATATAAACATGCAATTTACATACAATTCCTCTCAAGGAAAAAGTAATGCATAATTAAACATTGCATACCCTCGGGTATCCTGACCAAACGGCTAAACAGAGGAACGCACCCCTCAGGATGTTCCTAGATCCAAGCAATGATCCCAAACAGCAATTTATTATCACATTTTAATTACCTATACAATTTTAGGTATTTAAACAGCTACGGCCTCAGCCACACAACACCCCAACATGGGTTTGTAGCATAACAAATACACAAAACGCACAGCAGTTGGAAAATAAACACCAAGTCACCTACCTTTAACACCCATGAACGATATACGCGAATGATGATCCTCGATTCATCCTAGAACGACGTAGATCTGAGGTGAAAGAAAACCTCGTTCAAACTTAAATAACTTCCCTATGGGAAAGAATTGGTAAGAACTACTCTAGGAGAGGGGAGAACTCACCCGTGCGGTTCCAAGGAGATCGGCAATGTAGAAAACGGATTCCCGACATGCGCTCGGTGGATCTCCAAATCTCCAGCCTCCCTATTCTGCTCCTTCCCGTTCTAAGCCTTCCCTATGAACAGGGGAGGCTACTTACCATTTTAAGTGAAAAAAACAAAGTACACGACGTGTATTTCCAAGTACATGGTGTGCACTTCCCTTTTTTTTTAACTGTTCCTCTGGCGGCTCCCCGCCAGCGTGGCACTGTTCATCTGCCGATATGACTACACGACGTGTATTCTTGAGTACACGGTGTGTTCTTTCGCACAGTTGGCCACTGCCTTACTATTTTCTTTTCGACTGACTACACGGCATGTAAAGTACCACTACACGGTGTGTAGTCGGTTTCTACACCCTTCATCGCCGACATGGCCACACGCCCCATGTACTAATCCCACACGGCCAAAAGTACACGGCGTGTGGCAAAAAGTACACGACGTGTACTTCTAAAATTTAGGATTTTTCCCCATTTTTCTTATTTTTTGAAAAACACTTAAGGAAAAGAGAAAAGAATAAACTCGTACCTCAAAACTAAGAACCGGGTTCTTACAAACTTACCCCCTTAAAGGAATTCATCCCTGAATTTCCCTTCTAAGGGTGGTGAAGATATATCCATGAATAACTCTGGCCACTGAGCACGTACATCGGTCTCCCGCTCCCAGGTTTCATCCTACACTCGGCCATGCTGCATTAGCACCTGTACGAGAGGAATTGACCGGCTTCGGAGAACCTTTGTGCTCCTGTCAGTGTTATGGATCGGATGCTCCTCAAAGGACGTATCCTCCTCCAGCTCAACCTCCTCTGGATGAAAGATGTGAGACGGGTCTGAATGATAGCGGCACAGCTGAGATACATGGAAGATGTCGTGCATGGCTCGGTACCTCTGTGGTAACTACAACCGATAGGCGACCGGCCCGACTATTTCCAGAATCTCAAATGGCCCCACATACCTCGGTGAAAGTTTACCCTGTCTTATGATCCACCTGTGTCCCAACCTCAGTGAAACATGCAAAAAAACCTGATCCCCGACCATGAAATCTAAAGGTTGTCTACGGAGATCAGCATACAATTTCTGACGAGACTGTGTGGTAGCCATCTGCTTCTGAATCAATTGGACCTGCTCAGATTTCTCCTGCATGAGACATGGTCCCAGTAAAGATGCCTCACCTGCCTCTAACTAGCACAAAGGTGATCGACATGGCCTACCATATAAATCCTCGTATGGTGTCATCTCAATAGTTTCCTGAAAACTGTTATTATAATCAAACTCAACTAGGGGTATATGCTTCTCCCAAGAGCCCCCAAAGTCTAGGATGCATACACGCAGCATGTCCTCAAGAACCTATATCGTACGCTCTGACTGACCATCGGTCTGAGGGTGGTAAGTTGTGCTTAGAAGCACCTGTGTACCCAGTGCCCTCTAAAAACTTTTCCAGAAACAAGACATAAAATGGGCGTCCCTATCTGAAACGATTGAACGAGGGACCCCATGAAGATGTACGATCTATTTGATATACAACCTTCTGAGCTCGTCAACATCGAAGGTCTCCTTGATCGGAAAGAAGTGAGCTACCTTCATGAGTCTGTCCACAACAACCCACACGACATCATTGCCTCGAGGTGACCTTGGCAAACCAGTCCCGAAATCCATCGCGACATCATCCCATTTCCACTCCGAGATGGGTAATTGATGTAACAGTCCAGATGGCCTCTGATGCTTCGCCTTCACCTGCTGACAGGTGGAACACCTCGTAACAAAACCAGCTGCATCACTCTTCATACCCGGCCACTAGTACTGATGTCTCAAGTCTCAGTATATCTTGGTAACCCCGGGATGAACTGACCAAGCTGAAGCATGAAACTCTCACATCATCTCCTCATATATATCCCCTGGAACCCATACTCATCCATGGAAATTCATAACCTCATCATCGCCTATCTTCCAACCAGGAGAAGGGTCCTCGCTTTCCACCGACTGCCGTAGGACTAGGCCTTTTGAATCAGATAGATGTCTCATCCTCACTCTATCCAGGAGGGTAGAAGTCACAGCTAAAGAGGAAAGATAAGTCTGCCCCTGACTGTCATGCACCTCCAAATTCATCTCGGAGAACAAATCCATGATCTACCACTCACCACCAGCCTCCTGCACAGCCTGTATCTAAGTCTTCCTGCTCAGTGCATCAGCTACTGCATTACCTTTACCAGGTGTATAGGCAAGCTCAAAATTGAAGGACTGAAGGTATTCGACCCAACTTCGCTGCCTCAGATTCAAGACACACTGAGTAAAGATATACTTGAGACTTTTTTGGTTGGTGAAGACCACAAAATGTTCTCCCAATAGATAATGTCTCCAACAGTGCAACGCATGCACAACTACATCCAACTCGAGATCATGCGTCGGGTAATTCCTCTCATGTGACCTCAACTGCCGAGACTCGTACGCAACAACTTGTTCGCCCTATATCAACACTGCTCCCAGACCAATACATGATGCATCACAGTAAATTGTATAGCTCTTCCCTTGATCTGGAAGTATCAGGACTAGTGCTGATGTAAACTTCCCTTTCAGGTCCTGAAAGGCTGCCTCACAAGCTTCTGACCAAACGAACTTCACACCCTTCTTAGTCAGACCCATCAACGGTGCTGCTAAGTGAGAGAAGTCCTGGATGAAGTGTCTGTAGTAACCAGTCATCCCCAAGAAACTCTGTATCTCAAACACGTTCTTAGGCTCCTCCAAGGAAACTACTTCTCTCACCTTCTCTAGGTCTACTGCAACTCCTACCTCTGAGATGATATGACCTAGGAAGTGAATCTGGTTCATCCAAAAGTGGCACTTGGAGAGCTTAGCATATAATCGATGCTCTCTCAGTGTACTCAATATGATTTCAAGATGGGTGGCATGGTCGTGTCGAGTGTGAGAGTACACCAAGATGTCATCCATGAATACTACCACAAAAGAGTCCAGATAAGGATGGAACACACGATTCATCAGAGCCATAAAAACTGATGTCATGTTCGTGAGTCCGAACAGCATAACCAAGTACTCATACAGACCATATCTGCTCCAAAAGGTTGTAAGCAGTATATCTGATAGTCTCACACACACCTAATGATATCCTGACCTTAGTTCAATCTTCGAGAACACTCGTACTCGACGAATTTGATCAAAAATATCATCTATCCTCGGCAAGGGATATCGGTTATTAACCATCAACTGGTTCAGCTTCCAATAATCCACACAGAGTCTGAGGGTACTATCTGCCTTCTTCACAAAAAGGACTGGAGAACCCCAAGGAGAAGTACTGGGTCAGATAAAACCCTTTGACTATAACTCCTCTAACTGCCTCTTGATCTCCTGAAACTCAGGCGTGGCCATCCTATAAGGAGGAATGGACATTGGTGCTACTCCTGGCACAAGCTCAATAGAGAAATCCACCTCACGCTCCGGAGGTAGACCTGAAAAGTCATCTAGGAAGACATCCCTGAAACAATCAACAACTGGAGGGAAATTTGTCTGACAAGTCCCCTGATCATCCAGATATAAACTCACAATCTGGGCTGTGACTTCACCTCACCCACGATGCTCTGGTCCAGCTCAACTAACCTGAACATCCCATTCACCTTTGTATAGAAACTCTCCGCCCTCTGGTGACGTGAAACGCACCCTACGACGATAACAGTCTATAAAGGCTCGAAAGGGAACCAACCAGTCCATCTCAAGAATAACGTCATAGCTTGTCATCTCTAAGACATAGAGGTCACAAAGGAAGTGACACCTACCAACCTCAAGGGGGAACTCCTTACACTGACGCACACCAGTAGTTCTAGTCCCTAATGGAGTGTCTAGCGTCATGATATCAGAAGAAGAAGAAACACAGAGCCCAAGGCTCTCCACAACGGGCACAGATATAAAACTATGAGTAGCACCCGTATCAAAAAGTACTAAAGACAAGACAGAAGCTACTAGAATAGTACCTCTGACTGTAGAAGGTCCGAGATCCTTCTCCTGCTGGGCCTGTTGCACTACATATGTCTGCTCAGTGTCACAGCCCTGCGACACAACCTGGCTACCCTGAGCTGTCCCGCCCTGCTGCCTCTGAGATCCTGGGGTCTGGCTAACACGGCCACGACCACCATCTCGGCCTGCACGCCCTGACGTATTCCAGTTCCATGACTGGTAAGAATCCACTGGTCCTGCACCCGTATGCGGAGTCTGAACAGAACTCCTCTCACTAGCCACTGATGGAAACGCCCTGCAAAAGCGCTGTAGATGACCCATCTTGCCGCAAGCTCGGTACTACACTATGTCTCGTGGATACTGTGGCCTCTTGTGCCCCTCTTTACCACATGGGTAGCACCTGATCGGACCACCTGAAGAAACTGCTTGGCTGGTCTAGCCACCTAGAGAGAAGTCCATATGTCTCTTCCTCTTACCAGCAGAAATAGTACCAGTAACTGGTGCTGAACCGCCCTAGCCCGCACCACTAGATTCCCGCAGGTTCCTCTCTGTAATCAGCACCTGGTTCACAATAGCATATACTAAAGGCAACCTAAAAACATTCACCAGCGCCCAGATGTCATAACAAAGACCATCCTCAAAACTTCTGGCTCTCAGCGTCTCACCACCCACGAGTACGGGTGTAAAATGTTGAAGCTCGGTGAAACGAGCAGAATAGTCCATCACCGACATAGCATCCTACTGCAGATTCCTGAACTCTTGAGATCTATCTGCCCACAGTATCTCTAGAAAGAAGAAGTCATAGAAGACTGCCTAAAAATATTCCCACGCCATTTCTCTGTGATACTCTGACTGGGTGGTAACATCCCACCACCTCTTGGCAGAATCACGAAGCATGTAAGTCATGAGCTTGACCCTCCACCCTGGAGGTGTCTCAAGATGCTTGAAAACAGTCTACATTGATCCTAGCCAAGACTCCGCAGCCTGTGGTCCGCCATCCCCTCAAAACGTTAGCGGATGCTGCTGCAGGAATATACGAGTCAGCTCAACCAAATATGTGGCAGCCTGTGGTGCTCCCTGAAAGGTCTGCATGAACCACATGAAGCATTCATGGAACTGTGCATCTGCATCTGTGTCTGGTATAATGGCTGGCGCTGCATCTGGCTCTGCTAGAGGATCAACTGGTAGCCCATGGCCCACCATCTCTGGAGTATAGTCGTCGCCGCTCTCCTGGAGAATAACGCACGGTCGTCTCGGTGGCATGACACTACAAGGTCAAATGCACGCCTTAGAACAAGATTAACAATGACCAAAAATGAAGAAACCCAAAAGGGAACAGGAGGAAGAAGGCATTTAAAATTTTCAAAACAAGACTAAACAGCGTGTATACTGACTACACGACGTGTACCTGACTTCTTTTCCCCTGCCCGGGTCCTTCTACATGGCTAAGCCACACGGCTCCCATTGAACAAAACTACGCGGCGTTTATATCATCTACACGGCATGTATGGTGTTATTTCCAACTTCCTGTGTCATTTGTGACACAGCTGACTACTCGGATTGACACTACACGGCATGTGACACCCGAACACAGCGTGTACACCACCCCATTTTTCCAGCCACATGACTAAGTCCACAAGGTCTGTCCTCGGACAAGACTACACGGCGTGTCCCACAGGTACACGGCGTGTTCAAGGAGAGGTGACACTGACCCATGTTGTTAGTTACACGACCGAGTCCCCAGGTCACACTACACAGTGTGTTCATCATTGACACGGCGTGTATGTCTTCAGTCTCCTCCGTACGTGTTGTTAGTCACACGAGCGGACTCCGGGTCAACTCTACACGACGTGTACATCCGGTACACGGCATGTTCGCCCCAAGCTCTTTCCTTCCCCATGTCGCCGCCCACATGGTTTGTGACACGAGAAGAGACTACACAGCGTGTACTTTGGGTACACAGTGTGTACTTAAAAAGTTTTCTTTTCTTCCCAAACAGAAGAACCTACATGGCGTTTTTAAGGAACTACACGGTGTGTATACTGTGTTTTCCAGATAGTATTCCTCAGAAACTACTCTCGAGCCCAGAAAATACTGAAAAATAACACCTAAGTGTCAAATTCCGATCTGTGAGGGCCCATACTCCCCACGAATCAAAGTTTGACATCTTATCTGTGTTATAACAAAAATAAAAAGTCAATGATCCACCAAATTCCTGTCAATGAGGGCCCATACTCCCCAAAAAACAATGTTTGGAGTCCATTCTATAAATCGGCTCATACGAAATACCCTATCACATAGCAGGTATTTATCAAAGCAGTTATCACAACAGCATTCTTTTCTAGCACAATAATTATCACAACAACAAGCAATTTCTAATGCACCTACATGGCATGGAACTATGCATGGAATGTGATTTCTAGCATGTGCCTAAATGATGCATGAGATGGCATACCCTAATCTCATCGGGTTGCAACTAAATAGAACCCATGGATCAAATATAAGCAGCATAATACAAGTGCGTCACCCAGTGGTGAAAATCATATCAAATGTAAATTGCAAAATCAGTAAAATTGCAATACAAGGTAAATTGGATTGTCCCTGTACACGGGTTAGCTACACCTGGGCACAGTTTATTACCAAATACCGTTCCCATCCTATCCCTGACTAAGGATCCAAATAGTAATTCAAAGAAAATAACCCATTTGATACCACTTTGTAATTTCCCGGTTCTGGGTGCCCCGAACCCAGCTTGCAACATGACCTCAAGCGCATTATCCCAAAGTCCAAAGGCTGCCGACTAGCAGTGAGGGCCCAGGTTTGATAGTGAGGAAACTATTCCCTCATTTGTCAAAATGTAGCGCAGCGGAATGAAATAAAACATACAATAATAGTGGAAGCAGTAAACTATACACAACTGAATTAAACAACTATAGTAGAGATAACCAACCAGTATATAAATAATGGTGCAGCATGCCTCAAATTCTAAGAAAGTGTCCAGAACATGTTACATAACAATACAGTACAGTACAAGTACAGAAAAGCAAAACAGAACAAAACAGCCAGTAGCATCACGAGCCTCAGCCCGGTCCCATGCTCCCCTACTCCTCAGTAGCAATCAAGTACCTGTATAGGGACTCCTGCCCCTATCAACACCTACAGCAGTATAATCTATTTGGGCTGAAAAGCATGAACCCAAACAGGGGGTGAGATATAATTCCCAGTAGGCACCCACCAAAGGTTCGTTCTCAACTGTGTGTAAACATGCAACAACAGTGGACAGTAGTAAATGCAATAAACTAAGCAGTACTCAAAAGAAACTAACTTAACCGGTTATATTGCTATTTTAATTATTCATTTAACCATTTAATATTAAAAAACACCACAGTTAATTTCTAAGTAAGCAGTCAGCATCCTCAGACAAGCAAAACCTTACCCTCAGGTAATCAGAATCCAACCCGCAGGTATTGCCCTCAGGCATAACTGAAATTGCCCTTTGGCATAGGAAGTGTCGCCCTCATGCACAGAATTCAATCCCTCAGGCACGAAAGGTTGCCCTCAGGTGAAATATAACATTTCCCTCAGGCTAATACAGTCATGCCCTCAGTTTATAGTAAAACACCGCCCTCAGGCATAAGTAAAACGCCGCCCTCAGGCATAAGTAACCGGGTCATGCCCAACATATAAACATGAAATCTACATACAATTCATCTCAAGGAAAAGGTAATGCATAATTAAACATGGCATACCCTCGGGTATCCTGGAAAAACAGCTAAACAGAGGAACGCACCCTTCGGGATGGTCCTGGATCCAAGCAACGATCCCAAACAGCAATTTATTATCACATTTTAATTACCTATACAATTCTTGGTATTTAAACAGCTATGACCTCAGCCACACGACACCCCAACATAGTTTCGTAGCATAACAAATACAAAAAACGCACAGCTGTTGGAAAATAAACACCAAGCCACCTACTTTTAACACCCACGAACGATATACGCGAACGACAATCCTCGATTCGTCCTAGAATGATGTAGATCTGAGGTGAAAGAAAACCTCATTCAAACTTAAATAACTTCCCTATGGGAAATAATTGTTAAGAACTACTCTAGGAGAAGGGAGAACTCACCCGTAAGGTTCCAGGGAGATCGACGGTGCAGAAAATAGATTCCTGACGTGCGCTCGGCGGATCTCCAAATCTTCGGCCTCCCTCTTCTGCTCCTTCTTCCCATTCTAAGCCTTCCCTGTGAACAGGGTAGGCTATTGCCCATTTTAAGCGAAAAAACAAAGTACACGGCATGTATTTCCAAGTACACAGCGTGTACTTCCCATTTTTTTAACTGTTCCTCTGGCAGCTCCCCGCCAGCGTGGCACTGTTAATCTATCGACATAAATACACGGTGTGTCTTCTTGAGTACATGGTGTGTTATGTCACACAGTTGGCCACCGCCTTACTATTTTTCTGCCGACTGACTACACGGTGTGTAAAGGACCACTACGCGGCGTGTAGTCAGTTTCTACACCCTTCATTGCTGACATGGCCACACGCCCCGTGTACTCATTCCACACAGCCAAAAGTACACGGCATGTGGAAAAAAGTACACGGCGTGTACTTCTAAAATTTTGGATTTTTCCCCATTTTCCTTATTTTCTGAAAAATACTTAAGGAAAAGAGAAAATAAGAAACTCGTACCTCAAAACTAAGAACCGGGTTCTTACATTATTTTAGGATTGGGCTATCACCAGTATACCCTCTTATTTTTTAGCTTGGGATATAGCTTATGTACCCTCTTGTTTTCGAGCTTGGGCTACAACCCATGTACCCTCTTGTTTTTTGTTTTGGGAAAAACCCCGTGTACCCTATAAGCTCATATACCATTTATCATAACCCCATTCATTGTAGGGAGATATAGGTCCCAGCCTTAAAATAATTAAATCATACATACATGTTCCATAAGATAATAAAACATTCATCATATCATGACCCATAAAAAGAGTTTGGTTTTATAAACATCATATCATACCCCATAAAATTAAATGGGTATCATAAACATATCATCATATTATAACCTATGGAAAATATACAGGTTTCATAATCATTTCATCCTAGAAAAAAATGTGAAAGAAAGTGGGTTTTATAAGCATTTATTATGGTATAACACATAGAAGAGAAATGGGTTGCATAAAAATCATTCCATCAAAACATAAACCATTTATAGAAATAATATTAATGGAATCCTTGGATCATATCCCCAAAAATCATAAACTATATCAAAGTATGTCATCTTAGATAGAAAATAATTTTGAAATATCTAATAAAAAAACATTTGATAAAAAAATATTTTCTTTGAAAAACACTTTTAACAACATTTTATTTGAAAATAAACTTTTTAAAACATATAAACGAGGCTTTGAAAATAATTTAAAACAATTATTGAACATAAAACATTTTTTTAAAACCTTTTCCTTTTAAAATAGATTTGAAAACTTATAAATTAAGATTTGAAATAATTAAAATCCTTTTATTTGAAAATATATTTGAAAAGTTTTAAAGGAATATTGAAAACATTTTGAAAACATTTTCTTTGAAAATATCTTTGAAAACTTATAAAGTAAGCTTGAAAACCTTTTGAAAACCATTTCTTTGAAAATATATTTGAAAAATTATAACAGAAGATTGAAAAAAATGAAAACATTTTTAAAACATAACACACTTTTAAAATAATTTTCCTTGAAAATGATCTTAAAATGTCATTTAAAAAATTTAACACATTCTTAGGAAACATGCTTTTTAAATAAAATAGATTTCTGACCAATGAAAGAAAGAAATTTATATTTTCTTAAAAATATTTTTGTAATTATCTTAAGTACCAAAGAGTTGGAAAATGGTACCATAAATTTATGATATCTTAAATAAGTATAGGAGAAGATAACTCAAGAGAATTATTGAGATATGGATTATAATATTTCATCAATAAAATCATAATCATAAACAATCCCAATAAATGATGAGATTCTATAAATAAACACTTACCACCTTGGAAACTTTGAATCCTAATACCCATGAAATAATAACATTAAATGAAGCCTAAAATATCATTAAAGGAATTAGATTCATGATATAACATATCAAATTAAAGTATATACACCTTGTAAAATAATATAGGTGTATAACAAAACATGTGTCTCAAAGAAGAAAAATTGAGACAAAATTACCTTACTGATTTGGTGAGTTTTGAACCGTAAAACCCCATGAAATAGAGATAATAAAATGGATATGTAAATAAAAATAAATTTAATGATATTGATCATAGAATACATCCATGTTTAGTATATACACCACACAAAATAACTGAGTGGTGAATAAGGTATAAGTCTCGTAGAAATAAAAGTCAAACTAGAAATCCCCTTACTACTTGAGTAACTTTTAAATAATGATATTCATGAAATAATAACATCAATTGAAACTTTTAATATCATGAAATAAATTAAATAAATTATATAACATATCATATGGTGGTATATACACAACAAAATAATAATGAGTGGTGAATATAGCATTTATCTCACATATATAAAAGTGAGATGAGAAAACTCTTACAATAAGTCTTTACTTTATTTGTACATGTTAAAACATATTTTATAATAATTATAAGTTTATTATAAATATACCAAATAAAAATATTATTATATATAATACCATATATGATTTTATTATGACTTTATATTACCTTTTTGTTAATAATTCCATGTTAATGTTATGTTTTGGGTAACAACCACTTTGTTTTTCGTATATGTTTTGACTTTTTTTATTGAAATTTTAACTTAGATCATGATATAATTATTTTAATAATGTTAAACAAGATATAAAAACCTTATATAATCACTGTATATGTATTTATAATACTCTATACCATTCATGGAGACGGTAGGTTGTATGAACATATGAACACTATTTCCATTTTCTTGTCATATTAAAGGAAAAAAGTAAATAAGATATATATATATATATAATTAAATTAGAATTATTATTTAATATATATATTATACCTTCAATAAAACCACACTTAATACATTCCATGTAAATTTTTAATGAATCACATCGCTTTGAGTAGGCGGTAGTCCACACATCCACAAATGAAGTTATCATATTTCCAAAAAATGGAAATCATGAAGGTATGTGTTATATAATAATTATATAAGCATAAATAAATCATAAAAATCATATATAATATAAAAACAAAAATTCCATCATTATCCCCAACCTTTAAATGTGGTAATGGAAGAACGAATGACATCGGTTCGTGATACAGCAATCCGCTATAGACACAAACAATGATTATGTTTCCCATTTGATGGAAATGTGTGTAGGTGTGGTTTGAACCCTTAACATAAAAACATATCAGTATATTTATTATACTAAGACAATTATATAATAATTTAATAATAATAATTTATATCTGGATAAATAAATAAAACAAAAGTTCTTGTTGAACTTCTTTGGTTAACTACTTTTGGTTTTCACTAAAAATCTAAATTGGTTTTATTTTTTCCAAAATTGAGGATTACTGGATGATAGGTTGGAAGTTTGAAACTTATTTTTTCAGGTTTTTTATGATAAAAACGTCTTTATATGTGTTAATAAGTGAGTGGGGTGAGTTACCTTTTATAGTGGAGTGAAATTCTTGAAAATATAAAAAGGTAAACACTGTTAAGAGGTCTTTCTTATATAATATGACTTAAAAAATGAAAAATTTCAAATAAAATGGAGGATATGGTATATATATATTTATATAAAATGTCTTTTGGATATGTTTCTAGGTTATTTTTTCCTTAAAGTTAAAGTTTAACCACTAAGTTAACTCATTTTTACCTTAATCGTTGTAATTAATTTTAATCATTTTCACTAATATTTTTTATTAAAAAATAAGTTGAAAATACTAGAAATTATAAATTATTATTATTAAGAATATGGATTACATTTTTTCAAATAATAAATGCATAAGTGGTAGAAATTAATTTAAAATAAATCCTACGGACGAGACAAGAAAATGGGTTTTTAAAGTGAAAATGTTCAAAAGTTTGAAATATTTTTATATCTAATTTCATTGTAAAATTTATTCCAATAACCTAAATTATATTAATAGATTTATAATTGATATAAATATACTTTAATAAAAATTTAAAATATAATTTAACTATATAAATAAATTAAATTAAAATTCATTTTTGAATTAAAATTCAGTATTTTTCATTATTCATCCAAAAAATGAAACTTTTTAGAAAAACACAAAAAATTCACACTAAGTTAATTTTGAAAATCATATTTAAAAAATGAAGTTTATTTCATCAAAAAAAATTATAAAAGTGTCAAATTTTATATTTAAAATAGGTGCTTCATTAAAAGGTGGTAAAATTATCTTTTAGAAAAATATATATCTTTATGCGTAAAATTGGTTTTAGTTTTACCTCTTATCTATAAAACACATAAGATGAAAATTAATTTGTTGAATAAATATAATATATATATATATATTAACAGAATCATTTTTCAGAAGTTTTTTAATTGATTTATTGAAGTAAAAAAATTTATTTCTTAAATATAGTTTTCTAGTAAAAGATTTCTTATATTTTAAAAAGGGTTTTATTTTCATTTATGGTTAATTGGTCACCAAATAATTCTTATTATATACATGTTTAAACCATTTTTTTATAATTTAATTAATCTTATTTATAACCATTATTCAAATGTCTGTTTGAAAATAATAATAATACTTTAATAATATTATTAATAGTACATTTTAGTTTGGTAAAACTAGGCCTTACTTGTAACATAATCTATAGAAGGAACTCAACATTATGTATAACAAAATCCAAACATAGTATTGTGTGCACCTCAAGCTAATATAAGTGTTTTTTGTAGTGAAATCTTGATATGGTGTTTCATATAAAGCAATAATAACTTGGTGATTTCATACAAATCAAGTTATATTATGTGTTGTGTGAAATTAAAAATATCAAAGAGTTTGAATTAATTCAAAAAAATTACAAAATCTCAAGGTGTTACACCCTCCGTGGCCTACAACTACCCTCACCCTTGACTTTCATCCCTCTAAGCCTAGTTTGGGATACCTAGTGGTGTTGTTGTGAGTATATTGTAGTGCCATCCTTCACATATGGATCCTTACTCTAGAACTCCACTAACTCCTCTATCAGCACCGCCTCCCTAGGGACTGCCCTAACTATTACTGGGAGATCCCCAATCCTGACACTACCTATTCTGTGGTGGTCCATACACTACTTGTCTACCATCCACAGAACTTCGGGTTTGGTAATCATGATCCATGTGACCTTTCCCATCCCAATAATATCATCAGGCATCTCTTAGCTGAATGGAACATATTCACAAACCATGAACTGCAGATCTGTGTGTCTGAGTCCAAGCATGAGAATGCCTCCTATGATGAGACCCTAACATCTAATGTCTGTTATCCACTACAGACAACTCAGACCCATATTTCCCACTGTCATATCCTACTACCTAGCATCCTTCCTCTAGGAAGCTCTTTGTAACAAAATATTTCTCTAGAACTCCAGTATAAGTGAGAATTCACAAGGAGACCACACTAGCACATATGAATCAATAAAGTCCCTAATCAAACTTTTATGCACAAAAGTATCCATCCCAAACCATATTGAGAGAGTATCATGTGAGGTCAATAAACTATGTGGCATACTCAAAAACTACAATATCACCCTATTGCATCTTGAGAGGCTCCTAAATACACACAGAGTGCATGATAGAAGGGTAATACTCATCAAAAAACAAATTTTGGAATTCTAACCATGAGAGTGTCACCTCATCATGAGTCTGGGTGATCAGACTCCACTAGTGCCCTAATTCTCTATAAAAGAGACTTGTCACAAACTCAAACATCTAACAGGCTGGAGTTCAAAAAATCTGTAATAATGAAACCACCACCTCAAGCCAATCCACCACTACCTAAGGTTATGGATCCCCATAAAACCTCAGCGGTGTCTATTTTTGGAACTCACATAATTCCCTAAGACTACGTGCATCAACATCCTAACCTGTCGAAACTATTATCTACTCAACATGTGGTAGCACTACTCTATGTATGTCTGGAGGAAACACCTCATGAGTAAGTCCTTGAATTGCGGCATCATCTATCAAATTATTATCATCATCATCCTATATTAGTATCCTAATTGGATGTCATCATGTAGGAATATTGAAAGTTAACAAGATTTCCCATGGTTAAATGAGAATATATAGGGAACTGACTCAAGAAGGACATAAAATTCGAAATACTCAATCCTATATGATGCATGTACCATTAGTTTCCCTATAACCAGTGTCTCAGTATGCCAAGTTGACAATAAATTATTCATAGTTTTGGTGTATGGATATGTCATCCATCGCACCAACATTGGGTTCTCTATACTAAGATTCAAACTCGAGACACTCTAAAATATTTTCCCTAAGTTTCTAAATCAAACCTTACAACAAGTAAATCTCTAAACAATGACTTAATTACAAACCACCTCTGATACCACTCTGTCATCACCCGACACATCGGGGCTCACCTGGATGGCAGTAAGCTAGGTGTGACACCCCAAGCCCACCTCTAATAGGCTAAGGGCTGGAGATAAGTGCCAAGTTGGATTAACACTAATATTTGATGCCTTGGCCTAAATTATATATATAAAAACACACAAATACCTCCATGAAAGAGTAAAGATATATAATAAAAGACTAAAACATCTTGAGTGTAAACCAAGCATGCAACAACCTCTAGGAAAAACATCAAAATAAATCAGTATAATACAAATGATATAAAGGGTAAAATTCGCATCCAACTAGAAATGGGGTCCCAGCCTAGCAATAATTGGAAAATGGGGAATACTAAAGAGATTCTGGATAATAATATCCAAGGATAACCACCAAACATGGTCAATGTCAAGAACTTTTGTGCTCCAACGAAACCAGATCCACCAATATCCTGTCAAAATTCCAATTTTCTACATATGACACAACACATGTGAAAAAATACCATTTAGGGGTTATTATATACATACCCAAAAGGATGACTAGATAACCAACAAGGTAGAAACAAAAATATCAATAGTCATCTCAACCCATTAATCAAGAAGGTAAAGAAACCCATCATCTGATATGATCAAAAGAAACTTAAGAGAAGAGATAAAGGGGTTCTTAATCTCCATAACCAGATAAGAATTATAATTCAACCTATATAAACCAAGGTCCCATATCTAACTCCTAGCATCATACACAATCTCACAAAAAAATTGGGTGGAGGTCCCACACCTCACAATCGTGCTCTAAAGTCAAGGGAGTGCTAACTAGAGTAGAGGACCCACTCCACATTAGAGGTCAGTGACAGGGTAGTACCACTCCATAGATATAGGACTCTCACACTCTATAGTATGGGGAGTACCAACTCTACCTATGTAAAGACTATGGGGGAACCATGCCCTGGTGTGATAGGGGAGTACCGACCCGACATCTCTCTTATGAGAAAACCCGATTACTGTCATTATCCAAGCATCACTGAAGGAATAATCATGATCATAACACCACATTAAATATCTATGATTCCAAAATGAAATTGAAAATCATGTTATACATGGAAAACTACTCATGATAGGCTAATCATGTGTCTAAATATGATTCCTGAAGAAGGAGATACACAAGGTAGAGGTCCCTGAAAAAAGTACATAGTGTGTACTAGGTATACATGGTATTTCTTGGATAGCCTAGATATTATTGTGTACTATGAACCATGTCCATATACTATGGCTCATTCTCGTATACTTTGGTTGTTCCAGTTTACTTTTTCAAAGCCCGGGTGCTCTGGTCGTGTCTGGGTACTCTGGTCATGTCAGTGCTTGTGTACCCTGGTTGTGACTGTGTACCTGGTTGTGTCTGTGTTTGTGTACTCTTGGGGTAAAAATTGAGCCACCAATATTTAATTACATGGTGTTTGGTCTAGAAACATGGTGTTTGATATTTTATTTTCCATGAAACCCTATCCACCATAGTAAGGGTCCATACGGTGTGTGTTTATCTGAACTACACACAGTGTACTTTAAAAATTTCCAGAAACTCATGGTCTTTACGTGGGAGCTCAAATCCACACTATATGTCACTTTCACCACCATTTTACCACCTAAAATCTAATTAAATAAAAGGGGTGATCCACTAATAATTTATTCCCAACCTTTAATGATAGGAAATTAGAAGTCTGATTACCTGTGGGGGAGCCATCGCGCCTCCTGTCACCTTACAGGGGTCCCAATCCCTGATTCCTTCTCATTCATCCTACCACACACTTCAATACATTTGAAAAAAACTAATCCCAACTCATTTATTCATCTTCCATGAATTTAGGAGTTCTATTGTGCTTGAATATGGCCCAAAAATGTCAAATCTCCGTCCCTATAGACCAATGATGAAGAATGTGAAGAATGGTGGGGGGAAGCACAAGAATGAAGTGAAAAAATCATTGGTTAGTGTGATCCCATACAATGATTAATTAATGTAGAAAAGGGGTGACATCAAGGAATAAAAAATATATAAAACTGGGTTCAATAACTGAATTTAAATTTGGGCTCATACAACGAATTGGAATCACAGGAAAACAAAAACAGATATAAAATCAATGTTTGGAAAATTATTCAATATGGTGGAAATCTATGAAATAGAATTCCTTACCTCAAGAATGTATCATTCATTGGTGAAGCATGCATATTATTGAGAATAATTTAATGATCTCATCGTATTCATTATTCATCTCATGATTCTCTATGATCACATGTTGTTAGTCTATGTTTCTGAGTTTCTAATTCCAACGCTCTCATCCTCCTCTCTAATCTATCTGGGTTATGTGGACAACCCTATGGATTTTCCATAATAAAACTTATATAGATGGAGGTAATTAGTTTTATCCATTAAATAAATTAAATAAATTAATTAAATAATTCACTTAACACACTTTCCAATAGTCACCTTCAACTGAATATCTGATGCCAACTAACTTTATGTCTCACCTATGGTAAAACCTATGTTTTAGAAACAACCATGGACTCTAATTTCCCATCGGAGGTCCTAATCAGTGGGAAACCCATTTATTCCAAAAATATGTGTGCATGTGAATTAATATATATTAGTATTTTTAATATATTAATTCAAGGGACTTTGGATTCCCAAACACAGCACTAGATCTGAGGAAAATCAATATATATATATATATATATATATATATATTTAAAGGATCAAACTACAAAAATAGGAGTCATTACAGTTTTTTTAGGACATCATATATTTTTACCCTGATTACATAAATATTGATCCTAGACAATATCATTTGATGTAAATACAGAACATGTTACAGCACCATCTCTACTAATGGGTGGTCAACAGTTTGAGAAAGTGAAAGATATTGACATTGATTTCAATGAACCTTTTTCAAAAAATATTATAAAATCAGGTTGGAAAACAATATCATTTTTTTGAATTACTAGAATTTTTTGCTCATCAAACATTTTATTGGTGTCATGAATATATAAAAAATATATGTGATATTGGTATTGTAACATTACTAATTTTACTAGAGAAAATTAAATATTGAATTAAGACTAGGTTGGACTAGATTCATGTGGGTATAAGGGAAGAGTTGGAACTGATAAAGGGTGAAAGATTAAATTTTCTTATTCTAATAGCTTACACTCTATCCAAATAAGAAAATTTTAAATTTTGAAACTTCCTTAATGTTATAAAAATTCTATAGGGTTATTCATACAATATCGAGAATATAATTTCAATGACTAATTTGAATTTACAAGGTCTAAAATCACACGACTTTCATGTTTTGATGTTAGATTTAATATATGTAGCTTTATGTTTCATTCTTCATAAAAATTGAGGACATACATTAACTAGAAATTTATTATTTTTAAAATACATATGTAGTAAAGTTATAGACCCAGCAAATTTCCAATCATGAATATGGAAATTTAAGTCAAATTATATGTATTAGAGATGTCCTTACAACCATAATTCTTTGATATAATGGTCCACCTAATGGTTCACTTGGTTAGAGAGATTCAACTATGTGGTCATATACATTACAAATTTATATACCCCCAGTGAATGGTATATGAATATTTTAAAAGGGTTTATCAAGAATTGAAGTCATCCCAAATGTTGTATTGTAGAGCGACATATTGATGAACAAACTGTTGAATTTTGTACCAATTACCTATCATATATTGATATAATTGGTGTTGGGACCAAGTTGAATGAAGATGAAAGTTTGAAGAGTTAGCTTTTGTAGAGTGTTGTATTTTGTTGTCAAAGGCGATAAATCAATTCACTTTGTAGAAGGATCATAAATCAGACGATGCTTTGCTGGTATGTATTTCACACAAATCATGAGTTAGGAGAACTTGTGATGCAAGCCTTATGAAGGAAAGGGAGAGAAATGATGATTCCAGTCATATAATGTTTTGATTGGAAGGAATGATGCTGCTGGAAGATAGGAAAGATTCAGTTCCCATTGCAACTCTGACGATGCTTAAGCTGATCTATCAAAGGATAAATATCACGATAGTGGGATTCGTGATAAGAGCAGAAGAATGGTTATGGGAATCAGTAAAGAGACAAAATGTCAAAGCAATAGACAATCTGGGGATGGCAGAAAAGCACAGTTTAAGGTGGCGCCGTTTTCCAGTGTTTGCCAAATTTTAGGGCCTGAAAATCGGGAGATGAAGAAATGTGCTTGGAAATGGATGTTGCGCATAAGATTGAAGATGGTTTATACATGCAAAAGAGTTATTCAAGGTCAGAACTATGGAAAATGACAAAGGAATGGAGTGCATGGAAATTTAGGCACGTTTCGCGCAAAAATAAAGTGGTGTGCGCAATATCTGCGGGATGCGCGAAATAGTAGCGGGTTGCGCGAAAAATCTGCGGGATGCGCGAAATATTGGCATGGTGCGCGAAATTGAGGAATGAAGTTTTCGCACAAATGATGGTTAGAGATCAGAAGATCAAAAATTGGCAAAGGCATAAAATGCGCGAAATATTGGAGCAGTGCGCGAAATCTGATGTTGCAGGAAAGATTGGGTTTGCGCGCAATGTGGAACGCGGTGCGGAATTTTGCGCGCAATTGGTGCTTCATGCTTAGAAGGATGAAAAATGGCAAAGGCATGAGGTGCGCGGAATATTGAAGCATGGCGCGAAATATGAAGTTGCATAAAAGAGTTTTTACACGCATGGAGGAGGTTTTACGCGCGGATTAGTGTTTTCTGCGCGGGTTCAAAAATGCCTATAAATATGAGGCTAACCCTTGTTAGTTGTTAATGCTCGACACTTAGAATAAATCTCGAGCTCTGGTGCGTGTAAAGTATACACTAAGTGAGTTGCGCGAAAAGAAAGAAGTTTGCATGAAAAGAGCATAGCTGCGCGAAAACTTGAGAAGTTGCGCGAAAAGAGAAAAATTTGCGCGCAAAAGGAAAGTTGCGCAAAAACGTTTTTCGCGCCAAAAGGGGTTTTTATGTGCAAGTCATTTGAATTGCGCGCAAGTCACCCTAAAGGCTGCGCGAAATATTTGGGGTCTTCTCGCGTATTCAGTTTTGCGTAAGAGGGTTCTTACTGGGTTCTGGGTAAGAAAGTGAAGATTTGTACTCCAGAGAATACATCTGTTCAATTGTAAAGAAGCACTGAAACATTGTGTTACCCTATTTGTGCTAAGAGGGAGCACATGCACTATTAGATTGTTTTTAAATTGATGCACGAGTGTAAGGGTATATCCTACTCGTTGTATTCCACATCAAATGATTGTTTTCTAGTGGATTGTGTGGTACTGGATTGTTTCCGTACCATACCAAGGACGTAGCTACTCTTGTTGAGTAGTGAACCTTGTAAATCTTGTGTTCCTGTGGTTGTGTGTGTTCAGCAGGGAAGAAAATCTTTAATAGGAGGCGAAGGTTGTTTCAAAAAAGGGGGAAACTTAAAAAGAAAAGGATATCACTGATTCACCCCCTCCCCCTCTCAGTGATACTTAGATCCTGATTGGGAACTTCAATTGGTATCAGAGCGAAGGTTCCCTTCGTTTACTCTTTGCTGAAGTGTTTGAAGAGAAGTTGTGATGGAAAATCTAAATTGCGTGAACAGTAAGGGGATTCCAATCTTCGATGGAAAGAACTATCACATCTGGAAGGACAGAATGATGTCGTATCTTATGTCTCTTGGATATGAAGTTCTTGAAACTACAACAGATGGATTTCCTGATATTGATGACAAGGTCCCTCTTACTCCTGTCGATAAGAAGAATCTTGAGAATGATGGACGAGCTAAAAATGCATTACTCTCATCACTTTCTGAGAGTGAGTTTTTAAGAGTGAAAGGTGTCACTACTGCTAAAGGCATTTGGGATAAGCTAATGAATATCTATGAAGGAAATACAAAAGTGAAGAAGGCAAAACTACAAATCTGGAGGCTGAAGTATGAAGACTTGAAAATGGGAGAATCTGAATCTGTTGGGGAATTCTTTACCAGAGTTAATGACATTGTCAGTACAATCAGATGTCTTGGTGAAAAGTTAGAAGATGATACAGTTGTTGAAAAGATCCTGAGAATTCTGCCTGACAAATTTGATGCTAAAGTTTCTTCACTAGAAGACAGAGATCCGGAAACATTATCTCTTGATGATTTGCACAGTACTCTCATCACTTATGAGATGAGAAGAGAGAAGACCATGAAGAGCAAAGCAAAAAATGATAGAGAAATGTCTTTCAGGGCAGAAAAGAAAGAGAAGTCAAAGAAAATTCTTATTAATGAAGAAGCTGGTGAATCCAACTCTGAAAATGAGGTATGTCAAAATTTTGATGAAATTCTATCCTTGTTTTCTAAAAATGTTAAAAGAGGCACAGGGAAATACAAAGGGAAACACCCTTTGAAATGTTTTGAATGTGGAGCAGTTGGCCACTTTGCGGCTAATTGCCCTCAAAGGGGGAAAGATGCCGTCAGTGATGAAGAAGACAGAGGACCAAGAAGGTCATGGAAGAAACAGGATCGAAAAGATAAATATTCTAGTAGAAGTTAGAATAAAAAGTTCTTTAAATCAAAAAGAAGAAGCTTTTTGTCAAAAGATAAAGAAGATGATGATAGCGAGACTGAATCAGAAAAATCTGCTACTGAAAAAACTAGAGAGAGTACCTTCTTTGCAACAGTGAATAATGATGATTATGAGAGTAGTAGTATTGAAGAAGAAGAGACTCAACTTGAACAGTATCTGAAAGAAGAGCTGAAGGAATGTTTGAGGAAGATCAGAAAACTTGAGAAAGAAAACAAGAAGTTAATAAATGAAAATTCCACAATAAACAATCAAGAAGGTTTTACAGATGATAAAATCATGATGGAAAAAGAGATTGATGATCTGAAAAATTCTCTTGAGAATACAAAGAATCGTAATGATCATCTTGAAGTGAAGTTAAAGGCAAAAGAAGAAGAGTTGGAACTTGTCCAACAAAAACTGCATAAAGCTAAAGAAATGAATATCAGTTCCAAAAACTCTATCTCAGAAGTAGGGGAATGTTCCAGTAAGAATGAACCAAAAAGGGATCTACAAAACTTACCTTCAAAGGTTGAAATGAAAGACAAAACTGGTTCTGATAAGAACAAGGCTGGAAAGACAAAGTATGTGGTCAAAATCAGCAATGCAGAAAAATCAGAAGTGCATAAAAATCATGAGTCAAGAAAAGCTTCTAATACTCCTGGTACTGTTGAATCTGAGCTGAAGAAGAGAGTTACAGATGAAAATATGATGGTTTTTGAGAAGCGTGTTCACAACTCCATTCAGCATAAAAGTTTCAGAGGTAAATATTCTTTCTATGGTTACTGCTGGTATTGTGGTGGATTCGGACACATGGAAAGTATGTGTTGGTTTAACCAACAACATTACAACTATTCCAAAAGTTTTGAAGGACAAGTATTGAGGGGGAGTCAACGCTTTCAAAATAGAAGATCTCCAAATAAGTTTCAGAAGACATCTGAGAAGACTGGTGTGAAAGTTGGGAATAGATTCCAACCACTGGAAACTTATTGTGAAAGATGTGATCAAACTGGACATCTTGCTAAGGGCTGCCTTAGTGTGTTACCAGAGCAACAAAAGTTTGTTAATAATTCTCAGAAGATAGAGTTTTTAAAATACAAAAGGGACAAGTATGGTAAGTCTGAAAAGAAAGAATGCATGGTTCTCTGGCCAGAACACATTGATTTGGCTAGGAAATTGGAAGAAGCAAAACAGAAAGTGAAGGAAAAGGATGAACAAAAAGCACTTGTTGTTGAAACAGCTTTGAAGGCTACCAAAGGAGAACGTCCATGGATTCTTGATAGTGGATGTTCATCTCATATGATAGGAGAATTAAAGCTGTTGAAGAATGTGAAAGACTTTAAAGAAGGAACTGTGACATTTGGAAATGATGAATCTCTAAGGATCAAAGGTGTTGGATCGGCCATCATTGGAAAAGAAAAGATGAAATCCAGAAAAACACTATATGTTGATGGACTGAAACACAACCTGCTCAGTGTGTCACAACTCTGTGATGAGGGCAACAAAGTGATCTTCAGAAAAGATGGATTTGTTGTAAAAAGTGAAAATGATGGAAACATAGTTACAAGGGGCCAGCGTACAAGAGGGAATTTGTTCCAAGTTGGGGATGGACAGAACTCTTGTTACATGAGTGTGGTGGATGAAAATAAATTATGGCATAAAAGGCTGGGGCATATGTTTCAGAGAAATATGTGCAAGTTATCAAAGCGAGAAAGTGTTCGGGATATGCCTGATTTATCAAGAGAAAGAGATTGGTGCTGCACTATTTGTGAGAAAGGGAAGATTGCTAATTCTATGCACAAGAGAGTTGAAATTCGCTCAAAAAGACCCTTAGAACTCATACACTCGGATATATGTGGGCCAATGAGCAAGCAATCTTCAAATGGAGATAAGTACTTCATTACTTTCATTGATGACTTTACTCGCATTACTTGTGTTATGTACATGAGACATAAGTCAGATGCTCTAACAATGTTTAAGAGTTTCAGAAGGAAAGCAGAGAAAGAATGTGAGTATTCAGTGAAGAAGTTGAGAACTGATAATGGTGGTGAGTATAAGAATGAAGAGTTTTAAAGTTATCTTGAGAAACATGGAATTCGGAATGAGTTTAGTTCACCATACACACCTCAACAAAATGGGGTGGCTGAAAGAAAGAATCGAAGTCTGGTGGAAATGGGGAGAACTATGTTACTTGAACATAGTCTCTCTCATTATTATTGGAGGCAAGCCATGAGCACTGCTGTGTATATTCAGAACCGGTGTTTCTATAGGCCAAACTCAGATATGACTCCATATGAAATGTTCTATGGAAAAACTCCAAGTCTGAAACACTTGAGAGTCTTTGGGAGTCCATGTATTATAAAGAAGAAAGGTGGAAATCTGGGAAAGTTTGAGCAAAGAGGAGATGATGGAATTTTTCTTGGCTACGCTCCAGAAGGAAGAGGATATAGATGCCTCAACAAAGAAACAGGAAGAATTATTGATTCTTCAGATGTAAAAGTTGTTGAAAGTGATGAGAAAGAAAAGCAGTCATATGTTGATGTGGAAGTCAAGCAGGATAGAGAATATTTTGTTAACAATTCTGATAATGTTGCAGAATTTGTTCATCCTACTCAAGAAGAGGAATCTGACTCAGAAATATCAAGTGATGAGGATGAAGTTCAAACAACTCATCCTAGGTTGAGGAGACAAGTGGAGGCTCAGAACATTATTGGAGATAAAAATCAGAGGGTTCAAACAAGAAGAACAACGAATGCTATATCACATACTTCTCTTTATTCTAAAGTTGAATCGAATGATGTAAATGAAGCATTTGAGCATCCAGAATGGGTTCATGCCATGAATGAAGAGCTTGATCAGATAGAGAAGAACAATACTTGGGAACTTGTACCCAAGCCAGACAACAAGAACATTATTGGTACAAAGTGGGTTTTTCGAAACAAGCTGAATGAAGAAGGTAATGTAATAAGAAACAAGGCAAGATTGGTCTGCAAAGGGTATTCACAAATTGAAGGCATTGACTTTGATGAAACCTTTGCTCCAGTAGCTCGATTAGAAACAATCAGAATATTTCTTGCCATTGCTGCACAACGAGGTTACAAAATCTTTCAAATGGATGTAAAATCTACATTCTTGAATGGTGATCTTGACGAGGAAGTTTACATTGATCAACCTTGTGGATTTGTTATTGGGAAAGATGAAAGCTATGTGTCCAGGTTGAAGAAGGCTCTGTATGGGCTAAAACAGGCTCCGAGAGCATGGTATTCTAAATTAGATACTTGCTTGAAGAAGATGAACTTTAAGAAAGGGAGAGTTGACAGCAATCTCTACATCAAGAAATGTCAGGAGTTTTCACTGATCGTTATTGTTTATGTCAATGATATTATATTTGCTGGAAATAATGAAAGATCATGTGAAAAATTTGCTGAGGAGATGAAGAAGTTATTTGAGATGTCCATGCTTGGTGAAATGAAGTACTTTCTTGGGTTACAAATTTCACAGAAGAAGAATCATGTTTTTCTGTCTCAAGAAAAGTATGCTAAGGAACTTCTGAAGAAGTTTGGCATGGAAAATTCGAAACCAGTTTCCACACCGATTTCAGTGGGAACCAAGTTGTCTAAAGATGGAGAAGGCAAGGAAGTTGATCAGAAAGAGTTTCGAAAACTGATTGGAAGTCTGCTATATTTGACTGCCTCAAGACCCGACATCGTCTATGCTGTTACTTTATGTGCAAGATTTCAGAGTGCTCCTAAAGAATCACATTTGATTGCTGGAAAAAGAATTCTCAGATATATCAAAGGCACAACAAACTTTGGAATCCGATATGACAGCTCTGAAAATATTGATCTATTTGGGTATTCTGATACTGATTGGGCAGGAAATGTTGATGATCGAAGATCCACATTTGGTGGAGTATTCTTTCTAGGAAAAAGCTGTGTTAGTTGGCATACCAAGAAACAGAATTCAGTAACTCTTAGCACAGCTGAGGCTGAGTATGTTGCTGCTACTCAAGCTGCAACTCAACTAATGTGGATGAAGACTCAGCTGGAAGATCTACTTGTTGAAGTAAAGCTACCATTGCTCTTGGGTTGTGACAATCAGAGTGCAATCAATCTTACAAGAAATCCAGTACAACATTCTCGTTCAAAACACATTGATATAAAGTACCACTTCATCAAAGAGCAGGTTGAAAAGAATGAACTGAGGCTGGAGTATGTTCCTACATCTGAACAAATTGCTGATATATTTACAAAACCGTTACCGAAGGAACCATTTGCAAAGTTGAGGTTGAACATGGGTGTACAACCTTCTTCTCATCAAGGTTAAGGAACATGTTTCTGTCCCCTCTCTCGTCTTAGATTTGGATAGTGTTGTCAAGGGGGAGAATTGTTTCATAAATCTATCCATAAGGAAGAATGTATTAAGGGAGAGTTGTGGGTAAGCTGTGAATTCAGTATGTATGTGAGTGAACTATTCTAACTAATTGTTGGAGTGGTTGTAGGAAACAAAGTTGTTTTACAGGAAAGTAGAAGAAGTGAAGAATGCTATTGCAAGAGTGAAGAATGCTGAAGTAAAAGATTGCAAGATGTTCTGAAGAAGGATGAGGAGGTATGTTCATGAGATTTCACAGTCACTGCTTTTGGACAGCATGGTTTTGGCTGTCAATAAATCTTGTTTCCTACAATGAGTTAGCTCACGTAGGCTTAGAATTGTTGATAAGTAATCCATTGCAAAAGGTTTCAAAATTAAGTGATTTATGAATCTTTGTTGACAACAAAATCCAAAGGGGGAGATTTTTGGGACCAAGTTGAATGAAGATGAAAGTTTGAAGAGTTAGCTTTTGCAGAGTGTTGTATTTTGTTGTCAAAGGCGATAAATCAATTCACTTTGTAGAAGGATCATAAATCAGACGATGCTTTGCTGGTATGTATTTCATACAAATCATGAGTTAGGAGAACTTGTGATGCAAGCCTTATGAAGGAAAGGGAGAGAAATGATGATGCCAGTCATATAATGTTTTGATTGGAAGGAATGATGCTACTGGAAGATAGGAAAGATTCAGTTCCCATTGCAACTCTGACGATGCTTAAGCTGGTCCATCAAAGGATAAATATCACGATAGTGGGATTCGTGTTAAGAGCAGAAGAATGGTTATGGGAATTAGTAAAGAGACAAAATGGCAAAGCAATAGACAATCTGGGGATGGCAGAAAAGCACAGTTTAAGGTGGCGCCGTTTTCCAGTGTTTGCCAAATTTTAGGGCCTGAAAATCGGGAGATGAAGAAATGTGCTTGGAAATGGATGTTGCGCATAAGATTGAAGATGGTTTATACGTTCAAAAGAGTTATTCAAGGTCAGAACTATGGAAAATGACAAAGGAATGGAGTGCGTGGAAATTTAGGCACGTTTCGCGCAAAAATAAAGTGGTGCGTGCAATATCTGCGGGATGCGCGAAATAGTAGCGGGTTGCGCGAAAAATCTGCGGGATGCGAGAAATATTGGCATGGTGCGCGAAATTGAGGAATGAAGTTTTCGCGCAAATGATGGTTAGAGATCAGAAGATCAAAAATTGGCAAAGGCATAAAATGCGCGAAATATTGGAGCAGTGCGCGAAATCTGATGTTGCAGGAAAGATTGGGTTTGCGCGCAATGTGGAATGCGGTGCGGAATTTTGCATGCAATTGGTGCTTCATGCTTAGAAGGATGAAAAATGGCAAAGGCATGAGGTGTGCGGAATATTGAAGCATGGCGCGAAATATGAAGTTGCATAAAAGAGTTTTTACGCGCATGGAGGAGGTTTTACCCGCGGATTAGTGTTTTCCGCGCGGGTTCAAAAATGCCTATAAATATGAGGCTAACCCTTGTTAGTTGTTAATGCTCGACACTTAGAAGAAATCTCGAGCTCTGGTGCGCGTAAAGTATACACTAAGTGAGTTGCGCGAAAAGAAAGAAGTTTGCATGAAAAGAGGATAGCTGCGCGAAAACTTGAGAAGTTGCGCGAAAAGAGAAAATTTGCGCGCAAAAGGAAAGTTGCGCGAAAACGTTTTTCGCGCCAAAAGGGGTTTTTATGCGCAAGTCATTTGAATTGCGCGCAAGTCACCCTAAAGGCTGCGCGAAATATTTGGGGTCTTCGCACGTATTCAGTTTTGCGTAAGAGGGTTCTTACTGGCTTCTGGGTAAGAAAGTGAAGATTTGTACTCCAGAGAATACATCTGTTCAATTGTAAAGAAGCACTGAAACATTGTGTTACCCTATTTGTGCTAAGAGGGAGCACATTCACTATTAGATTGTTTTTAAAGTGCTGCACGAGTGTAAGGGTATATCCTACTCGTTGTATTCCACATCAAAGGATTGTTTTCTAGTGGATTGTGTGGTACTGGATTGTTTCCGTACCATACCAAGGACGTAGCTACTCTTGTTGAGTAGTGAACCTTGTAAATCTTGTGTTCCTGTGGTTGTGTGTGTTCAGCAGGGAAGAAACTCTTTAACAGGAGGCTAAGGTTGTTTCAAAAAAGGGGGAAACTTAAAAAGAAAAGGATATCACTGATTCACCCCCTCCCCCTCTCAGTGATACTTAGATCCTGATTGGGAACTTCAATTGGTCTCCTAAAATTTCATTATAGATTATTCCTTTTTTTAGAAAGGATTTTCAGAAGATATATTGTTACAATTTCCATTATAGAGTGAGATAAATCTCACCTTTACATTTTATACAATAGTGTAGAGGTTTATCTATATATTGGAGGTCACAAAGTAATTATTAGATATTTGAATCCATAAAGAGTTGAAGGATGGATACAAAATACCCATAATAATAGTTTATAGGTGTAACATCCTAAGTTTTAAGAAAGAAACACTATGTTCAACACCGTAAATGATACGCTACATCAAGCTTAAACGAACAACTAAATATTATTATTTAAATGTTACCATTATAACCTAATCGTTGGAATAGAGAGAATGAATAGTATCAACTGAATTATTAAAATATGGTTTACACATGTTTAAATAATGATTAATTGGTTACCAAATTTATTAAAAATGGAAATAAAAACCAATTAAATATAAAGGATATGTTTTTATAAAAACCTATATAAAGGATAATAATTGTGTTTATAAAATCATACCACTCTTTAAGGATTTTTATTTAATGAAAAATATATTTTATATATTCAATGTAATTTTTTATATTCATATTATATGTTTTATAGATATTATATAGGAAAAAATTTGATTTTTTGGATAAAAGAAGTATTTTTCAAAAAAATACAGTTTTACCACCTTTTGATGGAGAACCCTTTTTAAATCTATTTTTTGAAAATTTTATAAGTTATATTTGAAATAATAAACTTTTTATTTGTAATTGTAACATCAAAATTTACTTTTTTTAAAATTTTGGTATTTTTCTGATTAAATTCATATTTTAATGAATAGTGAAAAATAATGCACTTTGATTCAAAATTGTTTTTCGTCAAATTTATTTATATAGATAGATTATATTTTTAATTGGTTTTAAAGTGTAATTGGATTATTTTTTATAATTTAATATAATTTTGGTCATTAGAAGTAATTTCACAATTAAATTGGACATAAACACATGTCAGTCTTTTGATAGTTTTAACTTCTTAAAAACTCACTTTCTCATTTTTGACAACGGGAATTAATTTTAAATTAATTTATTCAAATTTTGTGTTTTTAATTTAGAAAAATGTATTCCATATTTTTAATCATATGGTCCAAATTATGTAAATAGGTACCTTTTATTTTTTGACATTATGAATAGTAACTTCAGTAATTTTTTTTATTTACCACAGTTAAAGGGAAAATTAGGTAAATAAGGGTAAAAATAATATCACAATAATATAAAACTATCCTAAAATGTGTCATGAAATTATTTTATGAGTCATGGGAGACAAAAAATCCTTATCCCTAACTTTTTGAATTTGTGAGCCACTTGGGTGTGATAATGACATGTTATAATAATTAATTTAAATTAAAGGAAAATATAACATGAAAATGTATCTTTTTACTAAAACAATTTTAATGTGTTGTTATATAATTTATCTATTTGACTATAAATATTAATTATAAATACAAAAATATTTTCTAAATCATGGTATTTTATTTATAATTTTTTAGACATTTAATAAATAAATTTATTTATGACACAATGATGATGTAGTGATTACCTTATTAATGAAATATTCAAATAAATGATACTATAAATATTAAAATAAATGTAATTTGAAAATTTTTATTCCATACATGAATTTTTTGGATTATTATGACATTTTTTATTTGATTTAATTTAGTTTTTTTTAATCAATAAATATTATATAGTTTTAACAAAAATCAATTACTAAATATTGTCAAAATTGACATAAATGGGTTTTTAAAACATAAACTATTTTATTAAATGATATAACAGTCATAAAAATATAAAATTCATCCAAATTACTTAGATAATGTTAAAATTTTAATTAATTGTCTACTTCAAGTTATCTTGAAATTTTATAGTAACTATATTGACCATATAGTGTAAAAATACAAGAAGGTGTGGTAAGAGTAGATTTATTTAACTAAGGGTTAAAGCCAAAAGATAACGTTACGTTTGTGACCTAAACTTGAATAAAACCTATTTGTTGAGATGATTTAGACTCATCCTCATATTATCCTCTAAATATATCACTTTTTAGCTATTATAGTTCGAATATAAATTTATAATAAAATAATATTTCAAGACTTTCCTAAAGTGCCACTCCTCCCTCTTATAAAAGGCCACCACCTCTACCCACTTAAAAACACCTATAAATCCCCTTGTATTATCTAAATTAGGCTAAAATAATCTCCCATAATCCCTCACTTCCTCCTAGAATCCTTAATTCTGGAAGAAGGCAATTCAAGGAAGCCTTTTGGCTCAAATTAAAAGAAGTTACCCAATTTAGAGGTAATGTCTTCTCTCAAGATCTTTCATATATTTTCCTTCTCCAACACCATAACCTCTCTTTATTCCATTATTTTATAACAAAAAAAGTATAATAAATATACTAGGATGTTTTTTTTCAAATTTTTTTACCTAAAATTATACATACCTTCATCTAATGGATATATAACATATTGTTTCTATGTATGGTGAACTACTGCCTCACGAAATGATGATTGTTCAATTTTCTCCTACTACCTATCATGGTGGACATTATGATGGAAATATGTTTATATATTAAATATATTATATTTATATTGTCTCTATTCTTTAGTAATTTTTATTTACAACATACCTTTATGCTTTCCATGATGTGTAAATACGATAATTTTATTTGAGGAAGTGTGGACTACAGCCCCCTCGAAGTGATATGAATCGTTCATGCCATACAAGGAACATATAAGGGATGTAATTAATGAAGTTATATAACATATAAAATGTATATATTATACTTTAATTATAATATACCTATGTATCGTTTAGTTTTCATTCCTCTAATATGACAAAGAAATGAAAATAGAATTCATGTGAATGTACGGCCTACCGTCTCCATGAACAGTGCATTTCATTTCTTATCTACAAATGTTATAGACTATTATAAACAAATATATACTGGATATATATGATATTTAAATCATGAATAATATTCTGTAGATGATGTACTTTTTACCACATGGAAAATTTACATCAAAACAAATTCATTTTCGACTCAAGTACTGAATATCGACAAAACAACCAATAAGAAATTAAATAATTATGTAATTTTTATAACATGGTAATAAGTGATATAAAAGGAATAATAAAATTAAAAAAATCTCAATAACTTATAAATTAAAATAATTTTATTATTCAATAACATAACTATTGTACGTGAAGAGTCGGACTTAAGGTAAGGGAAATCTTAACTCAATCTCCCTTCATTGAGTTAAATATCCATGTCATTGGTTCTTTTTCAAAGAATATGTTTGAATGACCTCTGATTATTTTAAACTAAATATCCACTTATATTGGGTGTATTTCTGTTTTCACACATAATAATTTCATTAATTTATCCTTAATCTAATGATACAGTCTTTGTAAGGGAATTCATCTCAATGTCCTTTCATTGAGGCGTATTTTGATAATATACACCTACTTTTTTATATGGTGTATAATTATACCCTTTTTATTTTAATTTAATATAATGGTTTTCAGAAGGAATATTTTTATAAGAATACTTTTACTAAAAGACAAAAAATAATCTCTTTTTTAATGTATGCGGTGATAACAACCTTTTCTGCCACTATGACCATTTTTTGGTATTTGGATTCCTCTACAAGTCATAATGTTTTTAAAAAGAAAATTAAGTACCATATTACTTTTTTAGATATTATGGTATTGAAAATGGATTTGAGAATTGATTAATTTTATCAATATATTGAAATGATATCTTATGATTTCAATGTGGAAATGTAATTTTTCCTTTATGCTTGTCCATGTGTTATGATTATGTTATGGTTCTTGGGCCTTTATTATGTATATGGGTGGTTATATAATAAACCAAGAGCAGTTAAGCCCGTGATAACTCTCTAATGCATTGGGTAATGTGATGGAGGTAAATAATAAGGCTTCTCCTAAGAGATTTATGGGATATACTATGATGGGTATTCCAAACGAAACCATGAAGGTTACTCCTTATATACCTGTGAAAGCTACAATGAAAGTATGATATGGTTTCCACAAGTTACCTTTATTTTTATGATTTCTATGAATTTTTTTAAGAATCTTATGATAACATGATTTAAGCTAAGTATTTTATGTTTTATGGGTGAAAAGTATGATTTTTTTAAAATGTTTTCATGGGTTTTAAATATTTATAGACTAATGGTTTTATTCCTTATTTTATATTCCTTAGTGAGATTTTTATTATCATGCTAAGTTTTTAAAATGTTTTACATAGGGTATAAGGATTAGTAAGTGAAAGTAAGAACTCAAGAATATTTTTATCAGAAAAAAATAAATCATGTTTTGTTTAAAGGGTTTCCTTTGGTCGAAAAAGTGGATACTGAGTGTAACTATCCACATTTAAAGTATGGGTCTATTATGTAACAGTTATGGCCTAATTCTATAAAACTATAAACCTGAAAAGATCCTAAATGTGAATTATTGACTTAACTCAAGATTGTGTAATGTTTAAGGTTGATTCCTTATAGTTGGTATCAGAGTTTGGTTTAGACAACTTTGTAGATTATTATGTTTTCTAAAGAGTGAGGGATATCATCATGGGTTTATAATTTTAAGGTTGATCATAGTAAAATGTCTTAGAAAATCCTTTTGAGGCTTTATGTTATAAAATATTAAGGATACTAATGGTATTTTAGGAGTCATTCACCTTTGAATAAATTATGGGATCAGAAAAACCATACAAATATATGTTTACCAATACCTAATACCATTCCAATTTAAGATTAGGAAACTTAAAATAACCTATAAATGGTATGGATTATTTATTAGCTTGTGATTTGACATTATTTAATCTTAGAACACGATTCATGTTTTTGTTTTAGTAAGTAAGTATTAAGGAATAATATGGAAAATCATGGTTAAAGGATCATTAAGGATACTAAATTATTATAATGGAATTCAAGAGTTATGATATATTGTATGATAATAAATGTTTAAAAGTATTAATTATCTTTTAATGATGGGATTACTTTGGAATACTTTTCTATGTATGTGTAATAATTAATTTTCTTATGTAAAAATTTTATTTAAAGAATAATTATCTTTTCTTTTATGGATATAATTATAAAGAACCTTTATGGTTTATATGATCCTTGATTTTGATGTAATTATGGGTTATTACTTTTTGGAATGAAAAATGAAATGCATGAGATAAAATTTGAGGTTAAAATATGTTAGGGTTATTTTTTAGTATTTTATCTCATTTTGTAAATGTTATATGAATTTTATAGTTTTTGAAAAAGGACAACACGCAGACCGTGTGACAACTCATCGTATCGGACAAGGCTACGGTATTTGAACCGACAACCTAAGAGTGATAGGGATTTATCTCCTAAAACTGGCCAACATGAAGTCCCTGGTTAGTATTACTTATTATTTTTAGTTAAATGATTTTATGGATTAATAAAAAGTTGATTTTGGGAACTTATGTTTCATAAAATTGATATTAGGAAAATGATTTGGTGATTAAGTGATAAATTTTATTTGGGAAGACATTCACTAATTTGGGAATACTATATGACTAAGGAAAATAGAATAATATATAATTTCATTTGAGGAGTAATGGTTAAATTTTATTTTGTAAGAATATGTGTTTTTATTATGGACATATGGTGATTTAGGTTATTTATGGAAATGATTAACCTATCATGGAGAATATTTGATTAGGATAATTACTTTTAAGTATGAGACTTTAAGAGTATTCGATGTTATTTGGAGATACATGTTCATATTTATTGTGGAAGGCTATGTGATCAAATACTTATGAATTTTGGTTTTAAATATCAGTTTGGATTATTTTGAGGAATTTTAATGACATTTGTTTGTTGAATGGTCTATGTAGAACTTGGGTATTACTATTGAATTTTGGAGGTTAAAAGTAGTTCTCCTTATAAAGAATTATTATTTTGGGGGGATTATCTGATCTTGTACTAACCATTTTGGTTTTGGTTAATTTATAAAGACATGATAAACAAATGGTTCATATTTTTTAGATTATGTTAACCTCTAGAAGTTTATTCTAGTGCTTCAGGAGTGACCAAGTCATCTTAAATACTCATCAATTTGGGAAAAAGATGAGTTTGTGGTGGAATTCAATTAATGGATGAAACTCTACATGTCAAGTAAGTATATTTCTTTATTTTATTATTCTATGTAGTAAAATAATTCCTCAATTTTATGAAGTGGATCTTAAATCAAAAAAAATTCCATTTAAATTTTTCAGCTACAAAATCAAAGACTATTTAACCCATCAAAATTTTTTGGTTTTCTGGTTGTTAACTTTCTCCTCATCATGTTTTCTATCACTCTCCATAAAAACTTAATACTTAATTTTTCTTCAATATCCATGTTTTCCTATATGGAACCCTAGTATGTGTTATCTCGGGTGACCATTGTACTTCACTTTCTATCTTTTAAAGTGGAAGTTTTATTAACCCTTTTTCTGATGTGGGTTTGCAATAAAGATATTTTGAAAAGTCATACCCAAGTTATCGACCCCAAATTAAAATTACAAGGACATAATTTATTAAAGGGTTAGGATGTAACATCCTAATTTTTAAGAAAGAAACATTATGTTCAATAGCGTACATGATACGCTACATCGAGCTTAAACGAACAACTAAATATTATTTTTTAAATGTTACTGTAATTACCTAGTCATTGGAATAGTGGGAATGAATAGTATCAACTGAATTATAAAAATATGGTTTTAAAATATTTAAATAATGATTCATTGGTTACCAAATTTATTATAAATGGAAATAAAAACCAATTAAATATAAAGGATATGTTTTTATGAAAACCAATTTAAAAGAGAATAATTGTGTTTATAAAATAATATCACTCTTTAAGTATTTTTATTTAATGTAAAATTTATTTTATATATTCAATGTAAAGTTTTAAATTCATCTTATATGTTTTCTAGATATGATATAAGAAAAAAATCAATTTTTAGGATAAAAGAAGTATTTTTCAAAAAAAATACGGTTTTACTGCCTTTTGAGGGTGAACCCTTTTTAAATATAGTTTTTGATAATTTTATAAGTTATATTTAACATAATAAAATTCTTATAGGGACATAAAAATTTAACTTTGTTGAAATTTTGGTATTTTTCTGATGAAATTCATATTTTAATGAATAGTGAAAAATACTGCATTTTAATTCAAAACTGCATTTTCATCTAATTTATTTATATAGTTATATTATATTTTTAATTAGTTATAAAGTGTAATTGGATTATTTTTTTATAATTTAATCCAATTTTTTTCATTGTAAGTAATTTCACATTTAAATTGGACATAAACACATGTCAATCTTTTGATAGTTTTTACTTCTTAAAAACCCGCTTTCTGGTTTTGACAACGGGAATTAATTTTAAATCAATTAATGCAAATGTGTTTTGAATTTGGAAATATGGATTCCATATTTGGAATAATATGTTCCAAATTATGTAAATAGGTATCTTTTATTTTTTTCATTACGAATAGTAACTTCGGTAATTATTTTTACTTACCATGGTTAAAGGTTAAATCAGGTAAATAAGGGTAAAAATAATATCATAATAATATAAAAATACCATAACACATATCCTAATATTATTGGATGTGTCATGGAAGACCCAAAAAAATCATTAGGCTGAAAATTTTTCATTTGGGATCCACTTGGGTGTGATAATGACATGTTATAATAATTAATTTAAAGTAAAGGGAAATATAACATTAACATGTATCTTTTTACCCAAAAAAATTACAGTGGGGTTATATAATTGATATATTTGACTATAAATATTAATTATAAAGATTAAAAGATTTCATACATTGTGTTAGTTCATTTATAATTTTTATACATTAAATAAATAAATTTATTTATGACACAATGATGATTTATGATTACCTTGTTAATGAAAGATTCAAATAAATGATATTATAAATATTAAAATAAATGTAATTTGAAATTTTTGATGCCACAAAAGAATTTTATTTATGATTATGAAATTTTATATTTGAGTTAATTTATTTTTTTAGTATCAATCAGTTAGTTATTGGTTTAAAAAATTAATTACTAAATAGTGTCAAAATTGACATAAATGAGTTTTCAAAACAAATACTATTTTATTAAATGATATAATAGTCATAAAACTCTAATATTAGTCCAAATGACTTAGATAATGTTAAAAATTTTATTAATTATCCACTTTATGTTATCTTGGCATTTTATAGTAACTATATTGACCGTATAGTGTAAAAATACAAGAAGTCATGGTAAGAGTTCATTTATTTAACTAAGGGTTAAAGCCAAAAGATAAGGTTACATTTGTGACCTAAACCTTTCTAAAACCTATTAGTTGAGAGTAATTAGACCCATACTCATATTATATTATAAATATATCACTTTTTATTTATTATAATTCGAATATCAATTTATAATAAAATAATACTTCAAGACTTTTCTAAAGTGCCCCCCTCCCTCTTATAAAAGGCCACAACCTCTACCCACTTACTCACACCTCTAAATCCCCTTATATTATAAAAATTAAGCTCAAATAATCTCAAAACATCCCTAAATTCCTCCAATAATCATTATATTGGGAATAAGGTAATTCAAGAAAGCATTTTGTCTCAAATCAAAAGGAGTTACCCAATTTGGAGGAAACGTCTTCTCTCAAGATTTTTCATTTATTTTCCTTCTCTAACACCCTAACATATATTTACTCCATTATTTTATAACAACACCAGTATCATAAATATACTAGTATTCTTTTTTTAAAATTTTTCTACCTACAATTACACATACCTTCATTTAATGGATATAGAACATATTGTTTCTATGTACGGTGAACTACTGCCTCATGAAACGATGATTGTTCAATTTTCTCCGACCACCTATCATGGTGGAAATTATGATGTAAATTTATTTATATATGAAAAATATTATATTTATATTGTCTTTATTATTCTCTAATTTTTATTTACAACATAACTCTATTCTTTCCATAATGTGTAAATATGATAATTTCATTTAAGGAAGTGTGGACTATCGCCCCCTCAAAGTGATATGACCCATTCATTCCATACATGGAATGTATAAGTGATGTAATTAATGAAATTATGTAACATATATAACATATATATTATAATTTATTTATAATATACTAATTTATCATTTATTTTTCATTCCTTTAATATGACAAAGAAATAAAAGTAGTGTTCATGCGTACGTACGGCCTACCGTCTCCATGAACGGTGTATTTAATTTCTTATATATAAATGTTATGTACTATTATAAATATAAACATACTGGATATATATGATATTTAAATAATTAATAATATTCTACAGATGATGTAATTTTGACCACATGGACAATTTACATCCAAACAAGTTCATTTTCAACTCAATTACCGAATATCGACAAAACAACTGATATGAACTTAAATAATTATATAATTTTTATAACATGTTAATAAGTGATATAAAAGGAATAATAAACTTGAAAAAAGTTCTCAAGAAATTATAAATTAACCTAATCTCATTATTCAATAACATAAAGATTGTATGTGACAAATCAGACTCAAGGTAAGGGAAATCTTAACTCAATCTCCCTTCATTCAGTTAAATATCCATTTCATTGGTTTTTGTTTTTCAAATAATATGTGTGAATGACCTCTAATTTTTTTACACTGAATATACACTTATATTGGGTGTATTTTTATTTTCACACATAATAATTTCATTGATTTATCCTTAATCTAATTATACGGTCTTTGTAAGGGACTTCATCTCAATCTCCTTTCATTGAGGCATATTTTTATAATATACACCTCCTTCTTTTATACGGTGCATAATTATACCCTTTTAATTTTAATTTAATTAATTTTTTTTAAAAATTAATCTTTTTATATGAATCATTTTACTAAACAACAAAAAGGAATGTTTTTTAATGTATGCGGCGATAACGACCTTTTCTGCCGCCATGACTATTTTTTGGTATTTAGCTTCCTCTAAAAGTCATAATGTTTTTAAAAAGAAAAGTAAATACCATATTCCTTTTTTAGGTATTTTGGTATTGAAAATGGTTTTTAAAATGTATTGATTATATCAATATTTTGAAATGGCATCTTATAATTACAATGTGTAAATGTTATTTTTTCTTTATGTTTGTTCATGTGTTATGATTATGTTATGGTTCTTGGGAATTGATTATGTATATGGGTTGTTCTGTGATAAACCAAGTGAGGGTGAGAATGTGATATCTCTCTAATACATTGGGTAACATGATAGGTAAACAATAAGGTTTATACTAATATATTTAGGAAATATACTATGATGGGCATTCCAAACATAACCATGCAGGTTAATCCCTATATAGTTGTGAAAGATACAATGTAAGTATGATATGGATGCCACAAGTTACCTTTATGTTTTATGATTTCTATGTAGTTTTGTAGGAATATTATGATTACATGATTTAATCTAAGTAGTTTATGTTTTATGGGTGAAAAGTATGATTTTGTGAAAATGTTTTCATGGGTTTTAAATATTCATGGACTAACAGTTTTATTCCTTATTTTATATTATTTACTAAGATTTTTATGCTCATACTAAGTTTTTGAAATATTTTCCATATGGTATAAGGATGTTTAATAGAAAGGAATAAGTCAAGAATTTTTTTATCAAGAAAAATAAATCATGTTTTGTTTAAAGGGTTTCCTTTGGTGGAAAAAGTGGATACTGAGTATAATTGTCCACATGTAATTTCTGGGTCTATTATGTAATAGTTATGGCCTAATTATCTAAAAATGTAAACCTAAAAAGATCCTCAATGTGAATTACTGACTTAAATCAATATTATGTAATGTTTAAGACTAGGAATTATAATAGGATGCTTTCAAGATCATATTTATAAGGATTTATCTAAAAAACTTAATTCAATTGCTAAACGACTTTGATAGTTAGCCATGGGTCCAAGTTTAAATGTTTTATTTTACACTAGTTTTGTAATCAATGGTTATACATTCTATAAAAAGGAACAAGATGGATAGAGTATGATGAAAAATAGTGGAGTTACACTTATAGAAGAAGTGATGTATCTAGTTCCAAGGATAGATTTCTAATTTATGTGAATGCATTATATTTCAGCATCATCGAATAGATATACGAGTTGTATTATACAACATTTCAATTATCAATTTTTCATTTCAAATGGGTTGAAAATAGGAGTGTAGTTAAATTAGATGAATTTTGATTCATAGAGGTTAATTTTAGTGTGGAATGGTATAAGTAAAAAACCATTCGTAATAGCATAAAAGCAATGCAAGTATTTTATGTCCCAGGTCTAGCAAATAAGAATTTTTAAATTATTTTGTTGATGACTAAAATAACTATATGTTCAAATGAAAATTAAATTGGGGGTGAACCTATTATTGTGGGATCACAATAATTACACTCAGGTCCCAATATAGATAGTTTCTTGTACATTAGGCACATCCAAACAGAGGAGATTTGTATAATTGATAGGGGAGCCAAATCCCTTCAACCCTTAAAGAAAAAAAGAGAGTTAAATGAGTAGGTTAAAGCTTTTTTTAAACATACTATTATTTTACTCATAATGTTATGTGTTCTCTATTATATTTATGTAATATAAATTCAATTTTTGACTAATCATATAGATAATGACTTCTCCACACATTTATATTACCAATCCCAAGGAAGAACACACGATTGATGTTAAAATAGCAGAATTATTAGGGGATAAATAGCATGTGGATGAAAAAATCAAGATTGTAATTGTATCATCATCTTAACTGAAGTTATCAATTCAAGAATAAAATGTATAAAATTTTAGGATGACTAAAATCAACACAGCCAACCTATTTACCCCAACAAGTCAATGTTCATTAGTTACATTGGTGTCATAATAATAATGCATGTGCCAATTCATATAGATTCATAGCATAATGTTATTTATATATTGAATACAATCATGTGGTAATATATTAGGATAATGATATAATATAATTTATCTATTTTAAAAAAAACTAATATAATGAAACATTGATTTAATTTTCATTTTCTCTTGTAGATTTCTTTTATTTTATATTATTTTAAAGGAAATTTGACTTAATGGTCACTAGAAAATATCATAGAACCTTTTGGAAAAATTTTAAAAATAATCATTTGAGGGATACTGAGGGGAAAGTAAACCCACACACAATAGCTTTGTATTCACATGTTATAAAATAAGAAACATGGAAAGCTTTCATTAGTCACTTCTATGTGGAATCATTTTAGTTGTATTATAGTTGATAATATTTTATTTGAAATTATTTATTTTATCCAATTTGATTCAAAATTGTTAATTTATAAAAGAAAAAAGGAGTATTAAAAATAATTAACATGCATCAAAACCAATGTACCCCTACTGAAAAGTGAGGATGGGGTATGCTTTACTTAAAAATAAAATGGTATGTATTTTATATATATATAGTAATGTTTTATGTGATACTAAACAACATATGTTCTTTTTTATAATCATATTGATGAATCATAATCTAAATGCACTTCCATCCTATTTCATGTGCTATGGTAGGAGGCTTGTGTGAATAAAGACTGAAAACTGGTAGATAAAAACACACAAGCAGTATGAGAATCATGTGTGAGTATGACATAATAGTAATTTGTTATAATTTATAAAATTATTACATAAAAATATCTATTTATGTTTGTGTATTTTTTATATGGTTTATACATAAGAATTGATATCAACTGTACCTGAAGAAGAACTACTTTTAGTAGCTTTGAAGTGGCCAGAACAATATTTTCGTGTTAAAGGTGAAATTTTTGGAGTGTCACCTAGGACATATTGTGAGTAGATAAAGCCTCAAGGAGATATATATGAGATGATGAAAGGAATTTAGTCCTAGATAGATTCTTTAAAATATATTATTTTCCATTCAGGTTTGGTGGACCAATATACGTGAAAATATCAAAGTGAACCAATAGTGGGACAACGATCAATATATGAAGAGAAACATGACCCCACAAGATTTGAGGCTAGTGATTCCCCTCAACCGAATACCTTACCTGAGTAAATCAATTTCTTAATAACTCTTTCCCCTAAATTTGAATCAAAAAATTTCTAATAACTTTATATTATTAAAAAAATTTAAGGTGAAATTGTATATGATTTATATCTATCAACACTCACGTATCACATTGTTGTGATGGGTATGGTGTACAATATCCTAGGGGACATGATACATAATAAAAACTCCTAAAATATCACATGATAGTGGGTATTAAAGTAGCTCTTGAACTAAGAACTAAGTTTCATATTCCTCTTGATGATCTAGATGTTACCATGGTCAATAATTCTATTGTAACATTCATGGAATATCCATTTAATATTATAAATATAAATTAGGTATGTCCTTAACATTTTTTTAAAATAAAAAAGCTTTAAAATTTGATGAAAAATGTCATAAATTAGGTATTGTATTACAGAAATACAAAACAAATGGGAAAAAAGGTCGAATCAAGAAAATCCAATGGATCAACCAAGAAATCAAAAATACCTTTTAAGAGTAACTTCACCCCACCAATTACACTACCACATATATTAAAACTACAAGTTCATGTAAATATAAAATTCAAATATGAAAATATTTCCTATATTTAATATGAAGAAGAAATATTTGGAGAGGCCATTACATATGTGGTTAGTCTGAAGAATATTATCAAGTTTTAATGGTTGTGATTCTTAGTTGTGAATACACACATGATGTACATTTTTGTAATCTATTTGTCCAAAAAATGATCTAAAATTTTCATTATAGTTAATAATTATTCATATTTTTATAGGAATATATATTACTACTATATAAAAGAAACCCCTATGAAGTAATATTTGGACTCATTAATCCCTCTATCATTTCTACATAATAAATTTCATTGGAATTAAAAAAAAATTGAAAATGAAATAGATGAACTAATTATGATGTTTGAAAAGAAAATAACAATCAACAGACTCCTCTTGACACTTATAATGCATGGGTAAATCTCTGTAATGTGGTTATATAAAATATATTCTTATTTTTTCATTACTTATTTGTTTTTTTAGGTAGAATTGGATATTAATAACAATCAATTTGGATACCCTAAATGTTTGTTTTTTGGATCCAAAACATGGTTTTCTAAAAAATCGACCACATATTATGTCCACTGTGAATTTTTAAGGCACTTTAATCAACATTTTACAAATAAATATCAAATTATATGTTTTAGTTTGTGTTTTAAAAATAATTTTGTTATGTTAAGGTGATCTATAAAAATAATCTAAATCGTGGTATAAGGTTAGTGACTGAACAAAAAAATCCTAAGGATTTATTCAAATGCAAATAGATTAAGGTATATATAGTATGATTTAACTATAAAAACATATTTCAAAACAATTTAACTAATTTTTTAAATGTTTTTCTAGTATCTGAAATAAAATAACAATAATAACTGTGGATGTTACATTTGAAAATTTATAAAGTATATTGTATACCATCAACAAATTACAATCCCCATATAGGTAAATTCCAAAGGTAATTACAATTTTATTTAAAATATTTGTTAATAATTTTTTGTCTATGTTTTATTAGTACTACTAGGGCTACCAATAGTCTACATACTCAAAAGAAGAAGTAAATTTATTTATAGATGAGTGGGTAGAGTACATGGTGTCAGAATTTTTACTGATGTCAATTTGATGTGATTACTTATTATGTTTTCGATCTAGTATAGGTTATAACCTTAGAGATACATTTGGGATGTGAATCATTAATATCATAATGCTTAGATATTATTTTTACTAAAATAAAATTCATATATTATTGGAAAACTATTAGTTATAATTTTGTTATAATCTTACATTTTCAATTTTGATCCAATTTCTTTTAGATTTGATCCTCCCATAATTTTAAAGGATTTTTAACCCCACCATAGATTGTCTTCCCGTATTGAGTGAGGATAGGGGGTTGATGATCCTTTCCCACTTGTGGTTCCTCCTCCTGATTAAAAAAATATGAAAGTTTTTTTTAGTTTGTTTCATCTAGGAGTAGAAGAAAAATAATCTCGATAATTGAAACAACATTGTTGTGGGAGCCCTCAAATGATTAGTGTGATTTTGGGGTACTTAGGTGCAGTAGAGTGGCTGGCCAAGGTCATTTCTCAAAGGAGGAAGTAAATTAAAACAACTTATTAAAGGTATTATCAAAATAAAATAGAATAGAACTAAAACACTACTTGAAAGGATGGGGTTGTTTAGATTTTATAAATCTAGAAGAAGTTTTCTGGAAGAAGATTGCATTTTTTTGTTTTTAATTTTGAAATGAAGTTTGATTAAAAAGACACAACACGAAGATATTTTTTTTTTAGAAAATATTTAAAAAGGCATAATCAATCTAACTCTACCTCTTCACTCGATTATTAATCATTATAATTTAAATTAACATTCAATTAATTATGATCCCTTAATTTTTTAAATCCCGAACCCTACGAGAATTAACTTTACCACGAAGATGAAGTGAATTTAACCCTAGGTTAACTTCGGAACATGCAATTGAAACACCCTGCTTTGATTGATGTTATAAGATTAGATTATGTTCAGTGGTAAATTAAGGCACATTTACCCTTTGGAAATTATAATTAATTGAGTTTAGGTATTATATTTTAACACTAAAAATTGATCCCTTATGGTTTGGTATAACCGATTAAGTTCGCACTCTCACAATTTACACAAAATCTCGTCCTCGCGTGTTTTTGTGTTAATTGTTTAATTGATTGATTATTTTAAATTAAATTAAAAGATAAATTAATTGAACATATTATTTGAATTAAATTATATAATTGATTCAAAATTAATTAATGTAGAAGGTAAGAGATAGATCGATTACTAAAAGACTACTCTTCCATGGGTGGCGTAATCATCGTAGAAGCGAATTGCATTTGCAATGGTTTATAATGGGTATAACCCAATAACGCTTCTACTCAAGAATTACAGCCCAAAGAGGAAGATTAATAGAAGAATAAATTTAAACAAAACATAAGAAAAGAGAATAAATAAAATAAGAACAAAGAAGTTTAAAACAAAAATGAAAATATAACAACATGAAGAAGAGAAGGAGGCTTCGATGAGGGGATCCTTGCTTCAAGAGCAACCCCTCTTACAATGGTTGGAGAATTTGGGTGAAAACAATTCTCCTCTTCCTCCAATATCATAATGCACGTCCCCAACCCATCCAAATGAGAAAAACACTAATTTATAGAGTGGAGTGGAGGCTAGGTTTAAATAGGTTTCAAGTGTGAATGGGAAATCTTGGATTAATATTTTAATACAACTTTAACTGCCCATTTAACCTTCAAAACGCGTGAACTATCTCTCCTTCCAGAAGTATGATTTGTGAAAAAATGAATCCTCGAGATCCTCTCAAAAGTTTGGCCTAATCCAAGAAAGGATGAAGAAGTTATGGCCCAAATACAGAACCTATTTCCATTTTGGTGAGTCCATCCCAACTTTGATTTCATGGCCCATTTTTAACAACCAAATGAACTCTTTAGCTCTAGTGTCATGAATAAAAGTTGTATAAAATTAAGTTAGGAAAACTTTTAAAAAATTTAAAATTCAAATAATAAATATAAAAATATTTATCTTCGAAATACTATAGTGCACTATAAAGTGTAAAACTGGAATTTTCACCAAATTTTCAAATGAATGATCAGATCCCAAATATTTTATAAATAAACATATTTAACACAATGTGAGGAAATTATTTCATTTATTATCAATAAAATATTCAATAAAATAGTGTTTTATTAACTCTCCCACACTTACCCTTTTGCACTCCTGGCCAAAACCTCATATCAAGTAAACATTAATATCAAATCAAAACAAATTTTAAAACAAATATCCTTGAAATCCAACAATTACACACCAAGAAACAAAAGATATCATGCCTCATCAAAAATAATTATTTCTAGTTATCCATTTATATCATTCAATATATTTCCACTTCATTTATCCTCCCATGCACAAAACACTTACCTCGCTTGAATTTTCTCTTATCACACAAATATCAATTTTTTTTGCAATGTCTTTCTCATCCAAACTCATAAAAGGGTCACCATAGGCTTGATAAATTCTTACATCGCCACCCAATGTGATTCAAAGACATATGTTTATCATGAGGAATTTTCAGGTTTGTTTTGTGGCTTTCAGTTGGTAGGATTAAGGTGTGAAAAATTATGAGGCTGAATGAGGAGGGCTTGACTCTTTTTGAAGCAAAATTGCATTAATCTAATTTTCACTTAAATATGGTCTTCTCCTTAATCCTCATAGTATCAATTAATCTCCATCATCATGAAAAGTTAGGTGAAGTTTACATCATTTATCATTTCAGCATCAAAAATGTCAATCTTCTCAAACATGATTTTCTTGAAAGCTCCAGATAGGCATAGATTTCCACCTCAATTAGAAGCTCCAGAAAAGGCACAGCTTCACTTGTCATGAAAGCTCCAGAAAAGGCACATCTTTCAATATAATTATTTTCTTCAGCTGCAAACACATCTCTTTAGAATTTAATTTTTCACCCAAAGTATCACATAATGTGGTAGCACAACACAAGATAGCTTCACCCACACTTAAGCTCAACTAGATTATGCAATTTCACTTCAAGAGTTAGTTGGATAAGGAAAATTGGCTTGCAATGTGGCTAACCTAAAAGGTTGTGCATGGATCCTAAGGGATAAAAGGATTAAATGTTCAAGGTAGGCCATTATAAAAAAGGATTCTTTGAAATAGAAGCTTTAATACCAAACAAATTCCTCAATCATTTAAACATAAGTACCTCAAACCCTCAAGTTTTGACAGAAATAAATCAAATTCTGGTTAAATAAAGCATGGTTTGGTTCTCTCAAGAAGTGAGGTGAATGTAAATAATATGAAAATAATGGTTTAGAAGCCTCACAGGAATGTGGTTTCAAATATAAAGACAGTGAGATGTGGCATGGCATTCAAAATTCAATGTACTTTTCATGAAATTACTAAATATTTTAACTTGAAACAAGGTCATTTTCAGCATTCATTTATGCTCAGTTTCATGGAATAAATTGTTTCACTCATTGAAATGCATTTCAAAATTGTGATGAGAATCATTTCAGCTCAAAAATTTCATAAAAAAAACAATGAAAATTGAAAAATAAACACACTAAATTTGAAAAACACATATTTTTTTTGTTTTGTTTTTTTTTAACAGGAAAACAATTGAAATTACTAAACTAAAAGGTTCCCTCCCCCACACTTAAAATATTTCATTGTCCTGAATGTGAACCCATGAGACGATACATGAAATGCATAATTTTTAAAAAGGACAAATAATATAAAAGTGAAAGGGTTAGGAACAGCCGGATGTGCTCAAGTGATGATGGGGTCATGTAGTGTGATAAAATCCACTGCATTAGTAGGAAGCCCCTCAATGTATCTCTTCAAACGTTTCCCATTGACTATAAAGCTCCTTCCTGTTTCCTCTTGTGTGATCTCCACTACACCATAAGGAAAAACATTAGTCACAACATAAGGACCTAACCATCTGGAACACAACTTACTAGGCATCATCTTCAGTCGTGAACTATAGAGAAGGAATTTCTCTCCAACATGAAACTCCCTTTGTTGGATCATTTTGTCATGAGCTGCTTTTGATATTTCCTTATAGAGCCTTGAGTTCTCATATGATGATAGTCGAATCTCCTCAAGCTCTTGAATTTGCAACTTCCTTTGCATTCCAGCTTGGGCCAAATCCATGTTGCAATTCTTTATAGCCCAATATGCTCGATTCTCGACGTCCACTAGGAGATGACATGCTTTCCCAAAAACAATCTGAAATGGGGACATACCAATGGGTGTATTGTATGTTGTCCTACAAGCCTACAATGCATCATCCAAGCGCTTGCTCCAATCTTTCATATTTGGCTGCACAGTTTTCTCCAAAATTTCTTTCAATTCCCTGTTTGAAACCTCAGTCTGGCCATTTGTTTGAGGGTGGTATGGTGTTGATGTTTTGTGTGTCACCCCATACTTTCGAAGGAGGGAAGCAAGATTAAGATTGCAGAAGTGTGTCCCTTGGTCACTGATGATGGCCTTCGGTACTCCAAACCTACAAAAAATTTGCACTTTGACAAAGTACACAACAACATGAGAATCATCAGTCCTAGTGGCATTATCCTCCACCCATTTACTCACATAATCAACAGCAACCAAAATGTACAAAAAACCAAAGGATCTAGGAAAAGAACCCACAAAATTGATGCCCCATACATCAAAAATATCACAGAATAGTATGGGTTTTTGGGGCATCTCATGTCTCCTAAAAATGTTCCCAGTGTGTTGGCAATGATAGAATGACTTACAAAACACATGGGCATCATGGAATAAGCTAGGCCAATATAATCCAGAGTCCAAAAATTTCCTAGCTATCTGTTGGGGTCCAAAGTGTCCACCATAAGCAAGTGTATAACAAAAATGTAAAACAGACTCCAACTCATGATCAAGAACACACCTCCTAATAACTTGATCACTATACATGCGCCAGAGGTATGGATCATCCCAAACATAATACCGAGACTCACTTTTTAATTTTTGGACTTGATGTTTCTTTAAATTTGCAGGGATTTCAGAGGCAACAAGGTAGTTAACTAAATCTGTATACCAAGGATGCGTACCTGAGATGGAATAAAGATGCTCATTGGAAAAAGTGTCCCGAAGCGGTACCTGGTCCAAGGTGTCATCCTCTAGTGTGTGAGTAATCCTACTCATGTGGTCTGCCACCAATTTTTCTGACCCCTTTTTGTCCTTTATCTCAATATCAAATTCTATAAGAAGGAGCATCCATCAGATTAGCTTGGGCTTTGCATCTGGCTTCTTCAAGAGGTGCCTCAGAGCTGCATGGTCAGAAAAAACAACTACTTTGGAGCCCAATAAATATGAAAGGAATTTATCTAAAAAAAATATGAAATAAAGAAACTCCTTTTCCGTGGTTGTGTGGTTTTATTGGGCTGAATCCAGTGTCCTCAATGCATAGGCGATCACATGTGAACGTCCCTCCACCCTCTGAGATAAGATAGCTCCAACCGCAAAGTTGGAGGTGTCACACATAATCTCAAAAGGAATCTCCCACTGTGGGGGCTGTATGATAGGTGGAGTGGTTAGATGCTTCTTTATCTCATCAAAGTAAGTCCTATAAGAATCATCAAACACAAAATCAGAATCCTTTTGAAGTAATCGTGACATAGGAAGAGCAATCTTACTAAAATCTTTGATGAAGTGCCGATAAAATATTTCATGCCCTAGGAAAGATCTAACATCACGCACACATAAAGGGAAGGGTAAGGATGAAATAATGTCTACCTTAGATCTATCAACCTCTATCCCATGTTTTGACACTACATGCCCTAATACAATGCCATTCTCTACCATAAAATGACCATTTTTAAAGTTCAGGACCAGATTCTTCTCAATATAGCGATTCAACACCTTTCCCAAACAACTTATACATTCATAAAATGAAGACCCATACACTGTAAAATCATCCATAAATACCTCCATGAAGGTCTCAATAAAATCAGAAAAAATACTCACCATGCATCTCTGGAAGGTACATGGGGCATTGCAAAGTCCAAATGGAATCCTCCGGTAGGCAAATGTGCCAAAGGGATAGGTGAATGCAGTCTTCTCTTGATCCTCCAGAGCTATAGGAACCTGAAAATATCCAAAAAATCCATCCAAGAAACAATATTGTGTCTTCCCAGCTAGTCTCTCAAGAATCTGATCAATAAATGGGAGGGGGAAATGGTCTTTGCGAGTGGAATGATTTAGTTTACTATAATCAATACACACACGCCAACTGTTTTGTACCCTCATTGGAACTAACTCATCTTTCTCATTTTTAACAACAGTAACACCACTTTTCTTAGGCACAACCTGAATAGGACTTACCCACTAAGAATCTGAAATGGGATAGATTATACCTGCCTCGAGAAATTTTTCAACCTCTTTTTTAACAACCTCCAGAAGGGTTGGATTCAGTCTCCTTTGTGGTTTCATCACCAGTTTAGCTTCATCCTACAAAAGAATCCTATGCATGAAAATGGAGAGGCTAATACCTGATATGTCAGCCAAGGTCTACCCGATTGCCGTGATGTTCTCCCTCAAAAGATTCAAAATATTTTCTTCATGTTCAAAAGGGATATTGTTAGCAATGATAATAGGTAATTTCTCACCACTTAACAAGTATGAGTATTTGAGATTTGGTGGTAATGGCTTGAGTTCCAGTGTAGGGGGTGGTGTATGGATGGGGTTATAGAAGGAACTAAAATATGTGCACAAAGAGCATCAGTATCAGAATATACATCATCAAAATCAGAGAATAAATCATCAAATCCATTAGCATACTCAATAGCCATGTCATAATTAGAGTTCACAAGATCAAAATCAGAATATGATTCCATTTCAAAATAAAATCTTAGAGAGTCTTGTTCCTTAGAAACGGGTGTGGAAGTACTCTTAGACATCAAACTAGAACCAATAATCATAATCTCCCTAAGCATAGGACAATCCAATTCCATGGTGTTTTTACTTGGTGGTTAAAAATGGGAGATAAAAAATGCAGAATAATCCTCTGAGGGGTACTTCATGGAATCCATAACATTAAATATCACAACTTCATCCCCAAATTCCATGGAAAGTGTACCCTCATTGACATTTATGATAGTTTTGTAGTTTTGAGGAAGGTCCTACCTAAGATAATGGGGGCATGAGAACTTACCAGATCATCCTCCATGTTAAGCACGTAGAAATCTGCTGGAAAGATCATGTCTCTTACCCAGACAAGTACATCCTCAAGAACTCCCGATGGATATATTGTAGCTCTATTAGCCAACTGCACCACTACTCTCATCGGTTTCAGCTCACCAACCTACAAAGAAGAGAATAAAGAGTGAGGAATCACATTTATGGAAGCTCCCAAATCACAAATTGCATTAGAAAAGTGTAACTCCCCTATGGTTCATGGGATAGCAAATGTCTCGGGATCCTTGCACTTTGTTGGCATTGCTAGAGTTGGTGTAATGAGTGCTGAAACATTCCTTCCAAGATTGATCCTCTCATTTCCCTTGAGCCCTCTTAGATTGGTACAAAGTTCTTTTAAGAATTTCGCATACCTTGGAATTTGCTTAATGGCTTCAAGTAGAGGAATGTTGATCTCTACATGCTTGAATGTGTCCAAAACCTCCTTTTTCATTGCTTCTTCAGCCATATTCTTGGTTTTAACAACCCTGTTTGGAAAAGGAAGGGGTTTAGGAGGAACATCATTAATCTTTTCCTTACCTTTATCTTTCTCCTTGGATTGCTCATCAGTTGGTATAGAATGCAGCTTCTCTGGAGTTGAGGTGAATCCTGGTGGAATGGTAGGTACAGATGTATCGTTCATTTTCTTCCCACTTCTCAATGTGATGGAACTAACATTCCCCTTTGGATTTGGAGTGGGTTGGGAAGGTAGATTTCTGGAATTCTTACTTACAAGTTCATGGAGGGTGGTGGCAATCTGGGTCATTTGAGTCTTCAACTCCCTCAACTCCGAACCTTGACTTTTCAGCTCATTCTGTTGATTAAGAACAATTTGCTTCAAAAGTTCATCAGTGTTAGAATCTACCTTGGGTGGGGGATTCCCTTGTTGTTGGCTTGTTGATTATTGAGAGTCAAATCTCCTTTGGGGTTGTTGGAAACCCTACTGGTAAGGTAGAGGCTGCTAGAAGTTTTGTTTAAAAGAGGACCTTTGTTGTTGTTCAGAGCCATACCTCATGTCCGATTGATCCTTCCACCCTTGGTTGTATGTTGGAGAAAATGAATCAAACTTCTTTTGGGGGTATGTCTATCGTTTCTGCTGATATGGTCTCCCTGGAAATACTACTGCTCAATCCTTTGTCTCTTGTAGTTGTGGGCAACAGTCAGTTGGGTGGCTTGTCTCGGTGCAAATGTCACAAGGCCTTGAAGGAGTGGGTTGGGATGTATTTTGAGCCAAAGAAATATGTCTCACCATAGAGGTCAATTCTTCCAACTTGGTATCAATCAAATGACTTTCAAGAGAAGAAGGACTTACCTGATGTACTCCCCTGACATGTGGTGTACCTCTATCACCAAATTTTTGGGAGTTTTGGGCTATCTTGTCGATCAATGCACGTGCAGCTATTGGTGTCTTGTCCACCAATGTTTCTCTAGCCACAGCATCCACCATGCTTCTCTCCATAGGTGTGGATCCTTCATATAAGTACTGGATGATTAATTGCTCACTGATTTAGTGATGTGGGCAGTTTGCACACAACTTCTTGAATCGCTCCCAGTACTCATACATTGACTCCCCTTGTTCTTGCTTGATCCCTGAGATCTTCTTACGAATGGAAGTGGTCCTTGATGCTGGAAAAAATATCTGCAATAAAAGACATTTCAAATCGTTCCAACATATTACATCTTCAGGTTGTAAATAGTAAATCCAATCCTTTGCAGCTCCATCAAATGAAAATAGGAATTCTCTTAATTTGATTTGATCTTCAGAGACATTTCTAGGTTTTAGGGTTGAGAAAACCACATTAAATTCTTTGAAATACTTATTAGGGTCCTCAACAGAGAGGCTATGAAAATTTGGAAGTAAGTTAATTAACCATGATTTTAGTTCAAAGTCTGATTCGATATTTGGGTTTGCAATACAATTTGGTTGATAGTTAATATCAGGTGCATCTAATTCTCAAACGGTTCTATTAAGTTCATTTCCATTATTTTCAGCCATTGATTCTTGTTTTATGGTTGAATTTGAATTTCTTCCAATTTCAATGTTCTGATATTGGAGTAATTCTCCAACTGGTTGAATGTTAAAACTTCCCGTAGACTGAGAATGTCTGATTCGAGGCCGAAGGGTACGTTCAATCTCAGGGTCAAGATCTAAGAGATCTTCAGGATTAGCTCATTTCATAAATCAAATAAAAATGAAAAGAGAGAAATTGGACCATAGTAAAATAAAAATAATAAGTTTGAGTTGATGGTCCAAAAAGAATTAGAAGAGAATAAAAGAAGAAGAAAAGAAAACAGATTGGGTAAAGAAGGAAGAAAGAAGAGAGGAAGAGAATAAAATGTAAAATAAAATAAATACCTCTAATTGGTTGAAATAATTACTTTCCTCCCTGACAATGGCGCCAATTTGAAACAGTGCTATTGTGGGCACCCTCAAATGATTAGTGTGATTTTGGGGTACTTAGGTGCAGCAGAGTGGTTAACCAAGGTTGTTTCTCAAAGGATGAAGTAAATTAAAATAACTTCTTAAAGGTATTCTAAAAATAAAATAGAATAGAATTAAAACACTACTTGAAAGGATGGGGTTTTTTTAGAGTTTATAAATCTAGAATAAGTTTTCTGGAAGAAGATTGCATTTTTTTGTTTTTAATTTTTAAATGAAATTTGATTAAAAAGACACAACAAGAAGATTTTTTTTTAGAAAATATTTAAAAAGGCGTAATCGATCTAACTCTACCTATTCACTCTATTATTAACCATTATAATTTAAATTAACATTCACTTAATTATTATCCCTTAATTTGTTAAATCCCGAACCCTACGAGAATTAACTTTACCACGAAGATGAAGTGAATTTAACCCTAGGCTAACTTCGGAACATGAAATCGCAACACCCTACTTTGATTGATGTTCTAAGATTAGCTTATGATCAGTGGTAAATTAAGGCACATTTCCCCTATGGAAATTAGAATTAATTGAGTTTAGGTATTATATTTTAACACTACAAATTTATCCCTTATGGTTTGGTATAACCGATTAAGTTCTCACTCTCACAATTTACACAAAATCTCGTCCTCGTATGTTTTTGTGTTAATTGTTCAATTGCTTGCTTAGTTTCAATTAAATTAAAAACTCAATTAATTGAACATATTATGTGAATTATAGTATATCATTGATTCAAAATAAATTAATGTAGAAGGTAAGAGATAGATCGATTACTAAAAGACTACTCTTCCATGGGTGGCGTAATCATCGTAGAAGCGAATTGCATTTGCAACGGTTTATAATGGGTATAACCCAATAACGCTTCTACTAAATAATTCCAACCCAAAGAGGAAGATTAAGAGAAGAATAAATTTAAACAAAACATAAGAAAAGAGAATAAATAAAAGAATAACAAAGAAGTTTAAAACACAAATGAAAATATTACAACATGAAGAAGAGAAGGAGGCTTCGATGAGGGGATCCTTGCTTCAAGAGATACCCCTATTACAATGGTTGGAGAATTTGGGTGAAATCAATTCTCCTCTACCTCCAATATCCTAATTCACGTATCCAAACTCTCTAAATGAGAAAAACACTAATTTTTAGAGTGGAGGGGAGGCTAGGTTTAAAGAGGTTTCAAGTGTGAATGGGAAATCTCGGACAAATATTTTAATACAAATTTCACCGCCCATTTGACCTCCAAAACGCATGAAATAGCTTTCCTTATAGAAGGATGATTTGTGCACAAATAAATCCCAGAGATCATCTAAAAATATGGGCCTAATCCAAGCACGGATGAAGAAGTTATGGCTAAAATACAGAACCTATGTCCATTCTGGCGAGTCCAGCCCAATGTTGACTTCATGGCCCATTTTCAACAACCAAATGCACTCTTTAGCTCTAGTTTCCTGAATAAAAGTTGTATAAAATTAAGTTAGGAACACTGTTACAAAATTTTCAATTCAAATAATAAATATAAAAATATTTATCTTTGAAATACTATAGTGAACTATAAAGGGTAAAACTGGAATTTTCACCAAATTTTCAAATGAATGATCAAATCCCAAATATTTTATAAATAAACACATTTAACACAATGTGAGGAAATTTTATCATTTATTATCAATAAAATATTCAACAAAATAGTGTTTTATCAATAATAAGAGACAACTTGATTGGAAATAATTTCAGGTACATTCAAATCCACCTACATATATGGATGAATTCCAACATCAATTCAAACTTTAAGATACATTTACTAAAACTACATCTCATGTGATTACTTCAATCATACTATTATTACTGTAATTTTTAAATGATTCTAAAGGGTATATTCTCATTCCCCTATTGATCATGCATTTATTTTGAACTCTTCACTAATTTCCTTCCTTTAGGAGTTAGGATGAGTTGGTAGAAACTGTAAAACTCTTTAGTGATGAACCTATAATGAAAGAAATATTTGAGATATTTCTCAAGGAGAATTATCATGGAGGGTTATTCTCAATGGATTCTGATAGTGCTAGTAACATTTCTAATGATTCTTGTTCACATTATATATTGTACTTCAAGGTAGCAGTTAAGATAATGGAGAGAGGAAAATGGTTCAAAGATCCTTCTACCCACAAATATAAAGACATATTACCAACTTTTAGGGAAGGTATTTCCATGACCCTAGCCTCATAATTATCATTTTGTGCCTTTATATATTTTTATGAGTTTTTTAAAATATCATGGGCCCTATTACAATCACTTACACCTCCATGTTGAAGAAGAAATATGAATTCCTTTATTTTCATGTTTTATTCAACCAAATACATGACAATGTAATATACTGTAAATACTAATAGAGATTCCTCACTCATATCCTGATCCAATTTCTAAATTATAATTGAGTAATTAATTGTGAAGTAAGTTGAACTAGGGTTTGAAGTTGAAAATGTTAAGGTTTTGATTGATCTCTATAAGTTAATTTAGTTTAAAACACATTTCACATTTTCAAGACTAAGAAAATGAGCTAAGATTATTTTCAAAATTTATTAAAATGGTCCATAATTTATTTTTCATGTGTAGTAATTGACCACACATCAATCTTACAAACGGTGTGGCTTATATGACTCAAAAGGTATGTTTTCAATATAAAAGTTTCATTTTAGTTTAAAACTCATGTCACATTGTAAAATTTGAGAAAAAGAGCTAATATTATCTTCAAATTTTAGTACAATGATCCATAATTCATTTTTTATGTGTAGGAATTGATGGCACATAAATTTTTTGCATGTTGTGGTCAGTATGACTCAAATTGTGTAGTTTTAATATAAAAGTGTCATTTTAGTTTAAAATACGCATCACATTATCAAAACTGAAAAAACATGCTTAGATTATTTTCAAAATTTAGGAAAATGACCCATAATTCATGTCCATGTATAGGAATCTATTTCACATCAATTTGACACACAATGTGGCTGGTATAACTCAAATTGTGTGTTTTCACATTTAAAATATCTTTTTACTCTAAAACACACGTTACCTAGCCAAAATTTAGTAAAAAAGATCATATTGTCTTGAAAATTTAATAAAATAATCCATAATTAATTTTTGAGGTGTAGTAAATAACCACACATCAATCTGACATATGATGTGACCGTAATGACTCCAAATGTGTGTTTTCATTATAAAAATGTTATTTTAGTTTAAAATGAACATCACATTATCAAAACCAAGTAAACAAAATCATATTATTTTCAAACTTTATAAAAATTAACCATAATTAATTCGTGTCATATTTAAATCAATTGTGTATCAATCTTACACAAGATGTGGTCGGTATGACTCAAAGTGTGTGTTATCACATTAAAACTGACATTTTAGTTTAAAAAACACATCAAATAACCAAAACTAAGAAAATGAGATTGTATTCTTTTGATAATTTAGTACAATGATCTATAGGTAATTTTTTTTATAAATTTAACTCATTTCAATCCTATACATGATGTGGTCGGTATGACTCAAAGTGCATGTTTTTACTTTAAAAGTGTCGTTTTAATTTAAAACATGTGTCATAAAGCCAAATCTGAGAAAAAAGGCTTAGGTTGTCTTTACATTTTCAAAAAGAGATTCATAATTCATGTGTGACATATAGGAATTTACCACACATCAACCTTATGAATATTGTGGTTGGTATGAATTAAAGTGAGTATTTTCAATATAAAAGTGTCATTTTAGTTTAAAATGCATGTTACATATCCAAAAATGATAAGATGGTCTTCAATTGTTTTCAAAACTTTTGACAGCGATCCATAATTCATTTATGGAATATAGGAATCAATCACACATCAATCCAACACATGATGCTGCTGGTATGACTCCAAGTGAGTGTTTTCAATATAAAATGTCATTTTAGTTTAAATCAATCGTCACATTTTCAAAACCGAGCAAACAAGATCATATTGTTTTCATATTTTAATACACAAATCCATAATTCATTTTTAATTCATAGGAATAAACTGAATATCAATTTGACACACTATGTGTCCAGTATTACTTCAAGTGTGTGTTTTCAATATAAAAATGTTATTTTAGTTTAAAACTATTTCATGTATCCAAAATTGATAAAATGAGATTGGATTGTTTTAAAACTTTATAAAAATGATCCATAATTCATTTTTTATAAATAGGAATCAACCACATGTCAATATGATACATGATGTAGTCGGTATGACCCAAAGTGTATGTTTTCAATATAAAAGTGTCATTTTAGTTTAAAATATGTGTCACATATCCAAAACTAGTAAAATGTACTTGGGTTGTTTTCAAACATTATTAAAAAGATTCATAATTCGTTTATGATGTACAGGAATTGACTACACATTAATCCAACACATTTTGTGGTTGGTATCGGTCAAAGTTTTTGTTTTCAATATAAAAGTTCCATTTAGTTAACATGCATCACATTGTCAAAAACTGAGTAAAAATGTATGATTATTTTCAAAATTTATGAAAATAATCCATAATTAATTTTTGACATGTATGAATTGACTTCACATCAATCAGACATACGATGTGGTTGGTATGACTCCTAGTGTGTGTTTTCAATATAAAAGTGTCATTTTAGTTTAAAACGCATGTCACATTTTCAAAACCAAATAAATTATATATGTTGTTTTCAAACTTTAATAAAACAATAAATAATTTATTTTTTATGTGTATTAATTGACCACACATCAATATGACACACAATGTGGCTGGTATGACTCAAAGTGTGTGTTTTCACATTAAAAGTGTCATTTTAGTTTAAAAACACATAATATTTACAAAACTAAGAAAACAGGCTCATAATTTCTTGATAATTTATGAAAATGGTTTATAATTCATTTGTGACATATAGAAAATGGTCTCACTTCGATCTGACACACGATGTGGCTGGTATGACTCAAAGTTTTTGTGTTCGCATAAAAATTGTCATTTTAGTTTAAAACATGTGTTATGGATCCAAAATTGAACAAACAAGATCAGATTACCTTTATACTTTAGGAAATTGGTACATAATTCATGTGTTTTATGTAGTAATTAACTACACATAAATTTTACACATGATATTGTTAAGCAAAGTATTGTTTTCAACAATACGTATTAATGTTATTTAAAGGGAGAGATTATTGAAAATAATACTCTGTCTCTTTATGATAATTTTGATGCTCATAAATACCCTTAGTTATTTTCTAATGATTTTATTTAGTATTTTGCAAGAGTTTATTAATTTATTTTACTCTTGAAATAATGAGAATTTATTACTTAGCGCGGAATCTGTTTTAGCGCGTTCTGGAAACACTGTTCACATCTTACGTAGATAAATATAGCGCGGAATCTGTATTACCGTGTTCTGGAATCACTGTTCATACCCTACGTGGATAAACGTAGCGTAAGGATGAAAAGCATGTATACTTTTTGAGATAAGATAAAAGTATGGTTAAACAACCATACGTGTTCAGCAAAGTATGGGAGAAGAATCTTATGTTAGAAAGGAACCCTACGTTTTGGTTATTAGCAAAGTATGGAAGGAGAACCATACATAAATTCTAAAGGTTATGTTTGTTTCTCAAAAGTATGGTTCATCAACCTTACTTTTGTAAACAGCCATACGTCCTTGGAAAAGTATGGATCAATTAAAAGTATGGATCTTTTATCGTACATTTGAATGTTGAAGAAAAAGTATGGATGATCAACCCTACATTTGTGATCAACCTTACGTTGTTAACCTTACGTTTGAAGACTATGTTATTAACCCTAAGTTTGGAGGCCACGTCATCAACCTTACGTTTGGCGTTGGAACTTTTGGCAGACAGTATTTATGTACAACGATCAGTAAGCTGATTTCTGGGCAGATTTCAAGCCGGATTTAAAGTCATTTTTAAATTACGACTTTGACTGATTCAAAGCCGTTTTATTAATGGATTTAAGATCGAATTAAAAGGAGCTTTTTATGCCGAGTCCTAAGGGAAGTTACGACTTCTCTGTAAATTCAAATTTTTGAATATCGCGAATCAGAAGGCGACTTTTATGGATCTAAATGTGCAGGAGATATGCTTTATTATATATAATCTCTCTGAAACACCAGAAAAAGATGATGTGATCGATCTATTATTAAAAAAGGTGGAAAACAGAGATTGCAACTATTTTACGATTGATCTGCTGATTCAACAGGAGCGTAAAAGCTCTGTTTTTTCAAGAAGAAGGAACTCGATAGAAGATTCACCTGTTCTACATCGAATATCTACTGTGGATCTACTACTACTAAGGTTGTGAACTATATCTCTATATCTACTACAACTAGATCAACTCAGAACAGCTTTGTCTTGAAGATCAATATTTCTATAGACTTCGATCCATCTGCTGTCAATTGAATTTTGTTGCAATTGTGAAGATCAACTGGAAATTTCTTTCTGAACTTAATTCTTTATTTATTCTTGAATAACCAGATTCTCATTCTAAGCTATGTAGGTTCATGTTGGAACCAGAAGGCTTTATTTTTCCTTGGATTATAAAGGTGTCAACTGCCTGTACTCTGTTGTGAATCGGTCTGTGGAAAAGAGGACCAGATAGTGAAAATCACCAAGCTTGTGAAGTAGAGCGTTGGTGGAGTAGACTAGGGTCTTTCTGTTCCCCGAACCACTATACATCTTTGTGTTCTTAATTTTACTTTTTTCGCTGCACGATCAAATCTGATAAAGTATATAGGACAGAACTCGTTCAAGAGAAGAGTTATTGAAAAAATTGCAAAAGTCACAATTCACCCCCCCCCCCTCTTGTGTATAATCTGTAGATTCAGATCCAACAATTGGTATCAGAGGAGGAGCTTCTGATAGAGCCTTAGAAAGCTAGAAGCATTTAAGGATTATACAACAGAGCATCATGACTAATACAAGATAAGGGATGTCGATGGTTAGAGCACCATATTTTAATGGAGACAACTATGGTTGCTGGAAATCACGCATGATAATATATCTGAAAAACCTCGGATATAGAGTCTATTCAAAGATTCTGACTCCTTATGAAATTCCTGAAAATCCTGAGGCATGGAGTGCTGCTATAGAGGCAGAGTACGATATGAACTTGAAGGCTATGAATGCAATTATCTGTGGTCTAGGACCAGATGAATTTAAAAGAGTATCTCAGTGCCCGACAGCATATGAGATGGGGAAAACAATAGTTGTGGCATATGAAGGAACAGATAATGTAAGGCAAATGAGATATGAAACTGAAAAACTGAAATTTGATACTTTCAGAATGATTGAAGGTGAGAGCATTACCCAAATGAATGGGAGATTGACAGAAATTTTCAATAACATAACTGCTCTAGGAGAACCTATCAAGCAGGCTGATCAAGCATTAAAAGTAATGAGAGTACTTCCTACTAGATGGAATGGTATTTCTGCTGCAATCAGACAATCAACACCTGTCAAAGATCTAACTATGAGAGAGCTGATTGGTACATTGATGATGTATGAAGCTGAAATGCAAGATGAAGCTAATGAACATAAAGTGCTTATCAAAAGAGAAGATACTGCCTTGAAGGTAACTTCACTACAAAAGAATAGAAAGATGAAGAGCAAAGAAGTCAAAGCTAAATCAGAAAGCTCTGACTCATCCAACTCAGATGAAGAACTGTATCAACTATCCAGAAAATTTAGAAAATTCTACAGCAAGAAAAGAGGCTTCAAAAAATCCTTTAAGGGAGATAATAAGGAAGTGAGATGTTATGAATGCAAAAAGATGGGACATATTAGACCAGATTGCCTACAATTGAAGGATGCAAAGAAGAAGAAATTCTTCAAAATAAATGACTTTGAGCAGAAAACAAGAAATCTATGAAAGCCACTTGGAGTGTATCTGAAGACTCTAGTAGCTCTTCTGAATCAAGCTCAGAGAAAGAAGAAGTCAATATAAATTAAAACATGTGTTTCATGGTAGAAACTGATGAGGTACACTCATATTACTCCTCTGAATCACATTATGAATCAAGCTACGCAAATGAAAAACTTGCAGCCTACTGTAATATGCTTGAAAAAAGATATGACTCACTATTTAAGAAACATAAGTCACTAAAAAATATACATAAATACATTTCAGATGAAAGAGACACAATTCTAAAACAACATAAATAATTAACTGACAAATACAATTTGATTAACACTAACTATATTAATTTTGAATCAAGAATAAAATCAGTGTAGGATGAAGTAGAATATTACAAACAGGCTGCATTGGTTTTTACAAAAGGAGAGAATTCATTAAATGAAATTCTTGGAAAAACTATCATTAAAAAGGAGAGATTTGGAATTGGCAGTAAAGGAGAAAAACCAAATCTATATAAAAATTATTTTGTTCCTAGCTATAAAAAGCTTAATTGTAATTTTTGTGGGGAAAAGGGACATGTAGCTAAAAACTGTTTCTTAAAACAACCTTAAATTTTTGGTATTAAGAAATCCTATGTTTCAAAAGACTTATATGATTCAGCTAATTTTAAAATAACAAAGAAAATATGGATACCCAGATCATTGCTATCTAACACTCCTGGGCCCAACAAAATATGGGTACCAAAGCAATTTGTTTGAATATCTTTGCAGGTAGCAGGTCACCAAATAAGAAAAGATATATGGTACATGGGCAGTGGATGCTCAAGAAATATGAGTGGAAACTCATTGAATTTTTCTTCACTCACTCAAAAGGAAGGAGGACTTGTCACATTTGGTGACAATGCCAAAGGAAAAATCATTGGCATTGGAATTGTTGGAGATCCAAAAACAGTTTCAATCAACAAAGTACTTTATGTACAAGGAATAAAACACAATATGATAAGTATCTCTCAACTTTTTGAAGATGGATATACTGTTGATTTTACTAACAATTGTTGTACTGTTTCTAAAGATAAAATGTTTAAATCTAAAGCACCAAGAACTGAAAATGTCTATACTTTGGATCTAAATTCCTTGTGTAAACAACAAGTAAACTGGTTGACTGCTAAAGTAAGTGAACCCTGGATCTGGCATAGGATACTTAGTCATTGAAATGTATATGTTTTACATAAGTTATCTAAGAAACATTTAGTTTCTGATTTACCTTGTCTCAAATTTGAAAGTGACACATTTTGTGATGCATGTCAACTTGGAAAGCAACACAAATCATCCTTAAAATCTGTTAATAAGGTTGCTACATCTAAACCTTTAGAACTTATTCATATGGATTTGTTTGGACCTTCAAGAGTATCAAGCTTAGCTGGTAAATTATATGTATATGTTTTAGTTGATGACTATTCAATATTTACATGGATTTTCTTTTTGAAATTTAAAAATGAATCTTTTACTTTATTTGAAAGTTTCTGCAAATCTGTTCAAAATGAAAAAGGTTTCAATATAATTTCATTGAAAAGTGATCATGGTGGAGAATTTGAGAATCTGGAATTTAATTCCTTTTGCTAAAATATGGGTATTAAACACACCTTTTCTGCACCCAGAACACCTCAACAAAATTGGATTGTAGAAATAAGAAATATAACAATTCAAGAAATGGCTAGAACTATGTTAAATGAATATAGCCTACCTATATATTTCTGGGCAGAAGCTGTGAATACAGCTTGTTATATAATTACTAGAGTTTTAATTAGACCTATTTTGAAAAGGACACCCTATGAACTATGGAATAACAGAAAACCTAAAGTAAATTACTTTAAAAATTTTGGATTCAAGGTTTATATCTTAAACACCAAGGATAATCTTAGTAAGTTCGATCCAAAATCTGATGAAGGTATTTTCTTAGGATATTCTGCTACCTCCAAATCTTATAGATTTTATAATAAGAAGTCAAGGATTGTTGAAGAATCAATTCATGTGAAATTTGATGAATCTGATCCTTTTGAGAAAAGGATAGAACAAATGGATGAACTTGACTCTAATGATAACATGAGACTTTAGAATTTAAAGAATGATTTTGAAAATGATATAAAAGAAATTCAGCCCAGTTCAGGGGAACATGATACTGAAGAACCTTTAAATATGTTACCTAGACAGTCTAGAACCCTAAATAATCATCCTTTAGAAACTGTAATAGGTAACTTAGAAACTGGTGTTCAAACTAGAAGAAACTTAGGAAACCTAGTGGAATTATCTGCCTTCCTATCTCAACAAGAACCCAAGACTATAAAAGAAGCTTTAGATGATGAAAGCTGGGTAATAGCAATGCAAGATGAATTAAACCAGTTTAAAATAAATGAAGTTTGGGAATTAGTTGAAAGACCTAATAATTATCCTGTAATAGGAACCAAATGGGTCTTTAGAAATAAACAGGATGACCAAGGCACAATAACTAGAAATAAATCAAGATTAGTAGCTAAAGGATATAATAAATAAGAAGGAATAGATTATGATGAGACTTTTGCACCTGTAGCTAGGTTAGAAGCCATTATAATCCTTTTAGCCTATGCATCTTATATGAATTTTAAATTATTTCAGATGGATGTTAAATCTGCCTTTTTAAATGGTTATTTAATGGAGGAAGTTTATGTTGAGCAACCTCCTGGTTTTGAAAACTCTCAAAAACCTGATTCTGTTTTTAAACTTACTAAATCTCTTTATGGACTTAAACAAGCACCTAGAGCTTGGTATGAAAGATTAAGTTCTTTTCTTTTGAAAAATGATTTTACTGTTGGAATGGCAGACCCAACACACTTTAAGAAAACTGTGAAAAATAATGTTTTATTGGTTCAAATTTATGTTGATGATGTAATCTTTGGATCAACAAATAAAACTCTTTGTCATGAATTTTCAAAATTAATACAAGAAGAATTTTAAATGAGTATGATGGGAGAATTAAATTTCTTTTTGGGTCTTTAAATATTTCAAAAAGATTTTTTAAATGTTTTAAATCAAAGCAAATACATTACTGATTTACTTAAGAAATTTGGACTTGAGAACAGCAAGACATTTACAACTCCTATGTGTACTAATATAAAAATTGATTTGGATGAAACTGGCAAGTCAATTGACAACAAGTTATATAGAGGTATGATTGGTAGTCTGTTATATCTTACTGCTAGCAGGCCAGATATAATGTATTCAGTATGTCTTTGTGCTAGATTTCAATCAAATCCTAAAGAATCCCATCTAACTGCTGTTAAAAGAATTTTTAGATATTTAAAAGGAAATGTTTTTCAATCTCTTATTTATCCTAAAACTTCTGATTTTAATTTGATTTCATATTCAGATGCTGACTTTGGAATTTGTAGATTAGATAGAAAAAGTACATTAGGTACATGTCACTTTTTAGGAAAGTCCTTAGTATCATGGTCTAGTAAGAAACAACATTCAGTTTCCCTGTCAACAGCTGAGGCAGAATATGTTTCTGCTGGTAGTTTCTGTGCACAAGTGTTGTGGATGAAAAACAATCTTATGGACTTTGGATTGAATTTTAATAATACACCTATTTTATGCGATAATATAAGTGCAATTAATATTTGAAAAATCCTATTAGTCATTCTAGAACTAAGCACATTGATATAAGGCATCACTTTTTAAGAGATCATGTTATTAAAAAAGATATATTTTTAGAATTTATAAATACTGAAATTCAATTAGAAGATATTTTTACTAAACCACTTCCCACTGCAAGGTTTTATTTTATTAAGGGGGAGCTAGGTTTATTTAATTTTAAATAATTTTTTTTATGTACTTATGTAAATTTTTTTGAATGCAGTTTAAGTTTTTCTTTCTTTCGTCGTATGAAAAATTTATTTGTTTTTAAATATATGTAATGATGAGTGATTACACGGGAATTAAGGTTGTCAGATCCTTTTTGAATTCTAAACCCTTTCACTTCTATAGAAACCCTAACCTTCCTCTTCTGAAACCCTAACCTTCGAACTTCTGAAACCCTAACCTTCAAACCTTCAGAGACTCTCACGGAAATGGTAAGGACTAAAAGAGCCAGTGAGGCCGAGCTGAGCAATGTCAAGAGACAATGCACTGAGGGAAGAAAAATCTTACAGGGTAAGGTAATCGATCTTGACTGGTTATTTCAGATGAATCTATTGTTGAAGCAAGCGTTGTCGTTTCAGAATCTTGAACAGATGTTCAAATGTGAAAATACGGAATTTCTGTATGAAGTAGAACTTAGATACTTCTACAAATCTGTACAGTTTAGTCTGGGAGATACTGAAGACAGTATGATGGCTAAAATAGAGGATAGGGATTTCTCAATCTCTTCAGTAGAGATTAGTCAGATTCTCAGCTGCCCTCATGAGGTAGTTTTTCATTTTGACTTGAAAAATATAGGAGATTCTGTGCATAAATCCAAAGACATCATGTCTTTTCTTTTCAGAACCAAGACAATAAAGAAAATGTTTGATAAATATTTGGAGCCTGATCAGAAGATTTTGGTAAAATTTATTCAGACCGGAATAGCTCCACGGATGGCAGAAATGAAGAAGATTTTGTACCCAGATATGTATATAATGTTTCTTATGTTAAGTTATATTAAGTTAAACTTTCCAAGATACATGATAAGGTATCTCAGTTACTGCTATCAAAGCGAGGCCAGGATGAATTTCTACCCCTTTGGTAGATTTATTTCTAAGCTGTTGTTTAAGAAAGACATGGTGAGATTAGTGGATGCAAGAGTTAACTGTCATCACAGTAATACGTTTAATGCTGGAACCTTGAGGAAAGTTGGATATTTCTGGAGCACAATTAAAGGAAAAATTTTACCAGTAGGAACTGAGGAAGACTCAGAGAGTGCTCAGGCTCAACCTACTAAGTCTAAGGAGGGACAATCTGAATCCAGAGTCAGCAATGTAGCAATAAGGATTCGCTTTGAAGTGGCCGATGTTGAGGAAGATAGAAGTCAGGAGGGACTTCAATCAAGAAGAAAAAGACCAGTAAATGAGGAAGTCACTTCCATTACTTTGGAAACTCCAACAGAACCTTTATTTTCTTATTATTTTGTAAGAGAAGATGTTGCTGATAAAACCATGGAAGATGTTACTGATAAAACGGCTTCAGTAGAGAAATCAGGAGTTCAAGAAGAAACTCAAAGGGAAAATCAGGAACAGATTGTAGGTGATGTTGAAGTTGTACTTCAACAGGAACAAGAGATGAAGGTAGTTCCTGGTGAAGAAGTGGCCAGACCTCAGGAAACTTCGGAAAATATTGTTCTTGAAATTCCAAAGGAAGACAAAGATACAGATAAATGTGATGAGAATGCTTCTGAAGCTCAAACATAAGTACTTCAAGAGGATTTTTCTATGAAGGAGTTTGAAAACTCTAAGGAAATATCTGTGGACCAACCTTCTCAGGACAAAGAAAAAGAAAAATCTGATGCTAAATCATTGCCTTTGGTACTGCTGCATCAACCTGAGAATGTGAATCAAGCACAGGGTGCATCTGATTCAAGGAAAGAAGAATTTGAAGAACTGTATAGAAAAGTATCTCAGTTGGAATCTGAGAATGATTCTCTGAGAAATTCCTTAGACTTAGAACATTTGAAGTTTCAAAAGCTTAAGGAGTGTACAGTTTCAAGGCAAGAAGTTGAAATGTTTAAAGAGGATATGCTGACTGCTATTGGACAATTAAAATCTGAAATGGTTATGAAGTCAGATTTATCATATCTGAAGTTTTTTATGGAGAACCAATTTGCATCAGTTGCAAATAATGCTGTTAGTGGATCAGGTACTTCACCTGATTTAATCATAAGGTTTCAGGCTATCACAGCTGCATTGATAAATATGAATGACTGGATACAAGATATTCAATGTAATAGTTCTCCTTTGTCAGTGTTGCTGGACAATCAGAAGTTCTTAGTGGATCAACTGACATCTAGTGAGCCATCGATCAGAATTTTGTTAGATCAATTATCAGAGAAGCTGTCAGTATTTTTTCAAAAAGAGGAAAGGATGCATGAGTTTTTCAGTGTCAATTTAATTTAGGATATTCATATGACTCAAGAGAACAGAGAGATCATTATCAAGCTTGGATATGGGATGATGAAGAGACTTCGGGAACAGTTTACAGAAATCAAGTCTGCAATCCATAGGAGATAGACCCTATTGCCTATCTTACCCAAACCTTGATTCCTGTGTATATCATTGTCATGTATATACTACTGTTTTTGAATGAAAATTTTCTTCATTGTTTATTTGTCTCTTTCCTTATTTGTTTTACTAACTTTATTTTTAATATGCCAGTACTCCAGATTTAATTATTGATAAACAGTTCGTAATAGCATTTACTAACAATTTAGTGCAATATTAAACGTGTTAAAATCCATGATTTTTCATTCTTCTTGATATCACAAAAACGGGGAGAATTTGGAAAAACACAACATCAAAATCATTTTATTTAGGGCCATTTTATTTAGGGGGAGAATTTATTTTATTGAGGGAGAAAATTAAATGAGTCATTTGGATTTATAATTATCTTTTTGGTGGAGAAGTTTTTATTTAAAACTTTATAACGAATTTTGAAAGTTAATTTTGTTTAAATAATTTTAATTATTTTATGGGTTTTGTGATCATCAAAAAGGGGGAGATTGTTGAGAAAAGTATTGTTTTCAACAATACGTATTAATGTTATTTAAAGGGGGAGATTATTGAAAATAATACTCTATCTCTTTATGATAATTTTGATGCTCACAAATACCCTTAGTTATTTTCTAATGATTTTATTTAGTATTTTGAAGGAGTTTATTAATTTATTTTACTCTTTAAATAATGAGAATTTATTACTTAGCGCAGAATCTATTTTAGCACATTCTAGAAACACTGTTCACATCTTACGTAGATGAATATAGCGCGGAATCTATTTTAGCGCATTCTGGAATCACTATTCATACCCTGCATGGATAAACGTAGCATAAGGATGAAAAGCATGTATACTTTTTGAGATAAGAGAAAAGTATGGTTAAACAACCATACATGTTCAAAAAATTATGGAAGAAGAATCTTACGTTAGGAAGGAACCCTACGTTTTGGTTATCAGCAAAGTATGGAAGGAGAACCGTACATAAATTCTAAAGGTTACGTTTGTTTCTCAAAAGTATGGTTCATTAACCTTACTTTTGTAAACAACCATACATCCTTGGAAAAGTATGGATCAAGTAAAAGTATGGATCTTTTACCGTACGTTTGAATGTTGAAGAAAAAGTATGGATGATCAACCCTACGTTTGTGATCAACCTTACTTTGTTAACCTTACGTTTGAAGACTATGTTATTAACCCTACGTTTGGAGGCCACGTCATCAACCTTACGTTTGGCGTCGGAACTTTTGGCAGACGATATTTATGTACAACGATTAGTAAGCTGATTTCTGGGCGGATTTCAAGCTGGATTTAAAGTCATTTTTAAATTATGACTTTGACTGATTCAAAGCCATTTTATTAATGGATTTAAGATCGAATTAAAAGGATCTTTTTATGCTGAGTCCTAAGGGAAGTTACGACTTCTCTGTAAATTCAAATTTTTGAATATCGTGAATCAGAAGGAGACTTTTATGGATCTAAATGTGCAGGAGATATTCTTTATTATATATGCTCTCTCTGAAACACCAGAAAAATATGATGTGATCAATTTATTATTAAAAAAGGTGGAAAACATAGATTGCAACTATTTTACAATTGATCTGCTGATTCAACAGGAGCGTAAAAGCTCTGTTTGTTCAAGAAGAAGGGACTCGATAGAAGATTCACCTGTTCTACATCGAATATCTACTGTGGATCTACTACTACTGAGGTTGTGAACTATATCTCTATATCTACTAAAACTAGATCAACTCAGAACTGCTTCGTCTTGAAGATCAATATTTCTAGAGACTTCGATCCATCTATTGTCAATTGCATTCTGTTGCAATTGTGAAGATCAACTGTAAATTTCTTTCTGAAATTAATTTTTTTTTCTTGAGTAACTAGCTTCTCATTCTAAGCTATGTAGGTTCGTGTTTGAACCAGAAGGCTTTATTTTTCCTTGGATTGTAAAGGTGTCAACTGCCTGTACTCAGTTGTGAATTGGTCTGTGGAAAAGAGGACCAGATAGTGAAAATCACCAAGCTCGTGGAGTAGGGCGTTGGTGGAGTGGACTGGGGGCTTTCTATTCCCCTAACCACTATACATCTTTTTGTTCTTAATTTTACTTTTTCCACAGCACGATCAAATATGATAAAGTACATAGGATAGAACTCGTTCAAGAGAAGAGTTATTGAAAAAATTGCAAAAGACGCAATTCACCCCCCCCCCCCTCTTGTGTATAATCTGTAGATTTAGATCCAATAGATATGTCCAGTAAGAATTAAAGTGTGTTTTTTTAATATAAAAGTGACATTTTAGTTTAACATGTGTGTCACATAGACAAAAATGAGAAAAAGGATTCATGATATTTTCAAAACTTAGGAAAATGATTCATAATTCATTTTTGATGTAAAGGAATTCGTGACACATCAATCTGATAGGCGATGTGGACGGTATGGCTCAAAGTGTGTGTCTTCAAATGTCATTTTAGTGTAAAACATGCATAGTGTAGCTAAAACTGAGTAAATGGGCTCAAATTGTCTTGAAATTTTAGGAAATCTATACATAATTCAGTTATGGTGTATAGGAATCGATATCACATCAATCAAACACATGATGTGTTCATTATAACTCCAAGTGTGAGTTTCCAACATAAAGGTGTCATCTAGTTTAAAATACATGTCACATTGTCAAAACTGAGAAAATGTGGTCAGATTGTTTTAAAAAATTAAGACACTAATCTATAATTTATTTGTGATGTGTAGGTATCGATGCCACATCAGTCTGACACATTATGTGGTTGGTATTACTCAAAGTTTTTTTTCAATATAAAAGTTTCATTTTAGTTTAAAACACATGTCACATATCCAAAAATGATAAAACAAGCTTGGATTATTTTCAAACATTATAAAAATGATCTATAGTTCGTTTAATATTTATAAGAATTGACTATATGTTAATCTGACACATGATGTTGTTGGTATGAATCATAGTGCATGTTATTTTTGTTTAAAATGCACTTCACATGGTCAAAATTGATCAAATTAACTATAAATATTTTTAAACTTTAGGATAATGATCCATGATTTATTTTCGATGTGTGGGAATCAATCACACATCAATCTAACACATTATGTGGCCAGTATGGATCAAAGTTCATATATTCAATATAAAAGTTTCATTTTAGTTTAAAACATGCATTATATAGCCAAATTGAGAAAATGAGATCGAATTGTTTTAAAACTTTAGAAAAATGATTCATAATTCATTTTTGACATGTGGGAATCAACCACACATCAATATGACAAATGATGTGGCTAGTATGACTCTAAGAGTGTGTTTTTAATATAAAAATATCATTTTAGTTTAAAATGCATGTCACATAGCCAAAACCGAGAAAACAATCTCATATTGTTTTAAAACATTAAGAAAACAATTCATAATTCATTGGTGACATGTAGGAATTGACCGCATGTCAATCCAACACATGATGTGTCTTGAACCAAGTTGGGGTTCCATATAACTTAACACCTGACCCATCCCGTGACATGGCCCAAAGGGTGTTCACGATCCCCATAGGCTGGAAACTAGTTCTTGGGAATCAAAAATCACACTTAGTAATAATTTCTCCCATATAAATAACCAAAAAATCCAGCAATAATAAAACATCATCACATTACCAATACCAATAACCAATGGGAAATACAACTATCACAAGTTAATTATTTTACATTTGAAACCAAAACCAAAATTCCAAAAATGGGGAGGGGGCCAACTACACAAATCATCCACCATGAAATAAGAGTTACAACACCCTTATGCCACCTCCACTAACACTTGTAAGAAGAGGGGACACTAGTAAGAAGATCCACCATCATCATCATGGAACATCTTGCCTTTACTTGGGTCAAACATAATAAGTTCTACATACACCCAATGGTGTATGTTGGGTGTGATCCAAAGCCTGATGGGATATCACCCAAAGAGATTCCATGCTACAACATTATAAGAGGAATCAACATGAAATTTTTTATAAAATATATTTGGAAACATTTTTCATTAAAAATTTTAGGAAAAATGTTTTCAAGGGAAAACAATCTTTGAAATTAAAATGACAAGTAAAGTCCATTGTATGTCTATGGTAAGCATATCATCACATAAGCACCACAAGTAATCCCTAAAGTCACTAGGTTTAGTGGGGATATAGATCCTTTTACCTCGATGATAGTGGTATAGTAACCACAGTCCATAGTATCCTCATGCATGAGCCACTAGAGAGGAATACATCCAAAAATTGTGTGGTCTCCAATCATCATCAAATGTTTAGTTAGTGTTGTAGCATCAATATTCCTAATGGGAATAGGTCATTGGCCCTACCAATCAGGAGAGAGTACTAGAAATAGTCTTCCCAAACTAGAAACCATGGATTCCCTTTGTGCTATATTTATTTTCCAACATCACAAAATTCACCTCTTTCATATACACACATTCAAAAATGGAAGCACACATGAAAACCCACTATTTTAAATAGGAAAAACACTTTAAAACCCTTACCAATACCAAAACCATTTTAAAACATGTTTCTTACTACCCACAAAATCCATATAATACATTCAAGAAGCACATCAAGCATACTAAAATCATCCAATAATGCTAAAACATGGAATCACCTACCTCAAGCTTAGAAACTTCTACAATCTAGTGTAAAACCACAACTACACCATAAGGAGACCCTAGAGAGGAAAAGGAAAATAATAAACTTAAATATTAAACTCAAATAACCATGGTTATACCTACTTCATAGAAACCAACCCACTGGAGAAAGAAAATCCCAATAGAGTAGGAATAAGGAACCAAGAATAAGGAATAAATCAAGAGAGGAGAGGCTTTATTGATGATTCTTTGAAGATTCAAGGACAAATACACCCAAAGATTGAAGTCCAAGGGATCCAAGAGGGAGGTAAGGAGTCATCTAGGTCTATAAATCCTGAGTGGGTTTAATTAGTGGTGGATTGGTGTTAAAATCGAGGAATGGTAGTTTAGTAAATTCCATAATTTTAATGACCCAGACAGGCCGCACGGTTTGGCTGCATAGACTGCCAAACCATGCAGTAACCATGCAGCCTCCTCTATTCAAGATGAAACTAGATGCATAGTTTTCCTATGGAGGGTGCATGGCCGTATGGCCTGGATAGTGCCACTGTTCAAGGCATAATGTCTCTTCTGGATTAGTGCATGGTTTCTACTAACTATACGCTAACCATGCGCTACCTATTGTCGGTACAAAAATCACCATTTTCACCAAAAAATCCTAATAAATCCAAGAGATAAATATAGGACCAAAAAATAATCAAAATAATACCTCAAAATAAAATCACAGATGTGACAGTTCTATCCACCATGAAAACTTTTTTTCCTCGGAAAGTTATTCCAAATTCTAATCAGAGAATAAAAATGGGTATTGCTCCTCAACCAAAGTATTCTACTCCCATGTCTTATGCACATCATTTTTTTACTACCAAAGAACACTGACCAACATTATGGAATTCCCTCCAAGCACTTTCTCTTGGGAATCCACAATTTGTACTAGTTGCTCAAAAATAGACAATTCGGGTTCCAGCTCCAACTCTTCACAACTTAACACATGAGACAGATCTGGATTATACTTCTTCAACTGTGATACATAGACTGTGTCATAGATTGATGTCAAGTAAGATGGAAAATATAGCCATTATTCCACCTTACCAACTCTCTTAGTAATCTCTAAAGGTCCTACATACCACGGTGTTAGCTTCCCTTACTTACCAAGACGATGGTGACCCAAACGAGGGGTCACTTTCAGGAACACTTGGTCACCAATTGAGAATTATATGTCTTGGAACCTATGGTCAAAATAAGACTTATAGAAGCTCTATTTTTTCAAGAAATGATTTCTAATCAAAGGAAATTTATCATACATATCCTGTACAAGGCTTGATCCCAACAATGAGGTCTCACCCACCACCCCCCCAACAAAAAGGTGACTGACACGGCCGACCATAAATAACCTCAAAGGGATACATTTTTATAAAGGACTCATAACTGTTGTTATAATAAAACTCAATAAAACCCAAATGGATATCCCACAAGCCTCCAAAATCCAACACACGTTTCTAGAGCATGTCTTCCAAAATCCAATTCTCTTTATATGTCTGACTATCCATTTGAGGATGGTATGTCATACTCAACTTGACATACAACCCCATTTCCTTATAAATTCCTTCCTAAAACCACAAGGTAAAACATGGATCCTTGTTTGAAATGATAGCCGATGGAAAACCATAAAGACTCGCTACCTCCTGAACACACAACTGTCCCAATTCATCCACTTTGGTTGAATCCCTGATCATAATGAAGTGGGATGATTTGGTTATGTGGTCAATCCCTACACAAATTGTATTCTTCCCATGGGGTGTATGAGGTAATCCAATAATGAAGTCCATGGAAAACTCATCCTACTTCCAGGTAGTGATGGTTAGGGGATGAAGTAAGTCATGGGGCCTCTAGGGCTTGGCTTTAACATGTTGAAAAGTATAACATTGAGATATGAATTCAGTTATATTTTTCCTCATGCCTAGCCACTGAAACTGACAACACACATCATAGAACATCTTTTTGGTACCATGATGAAAGGTCCCCTAAGAATGGTGGCTATCCTACATCACCACCTTTCATAGAGACAATGAAATTACAACATGGACTTTAAAATATAGAACTCCCTCAAGAGATGATGACCATTCACAAGGAATCTCCCCACCATTTAGGAACTATATAGAACACTGGAACAACTCATAACTCGGATTGCCTTTCCAAATAAACTCCATAAGGGAATTTTTCAATTTAACACTAACCAATAACACACCTCCACTATGTTCCATGTTCTCCATATGCATCTTAGAAAAATTCCCCATCAATGTCCACTCATCATTGGACTCTTTCAACTCTTTCACTGACACTTTACTTCTCAAAGAATATACTACCACATTACCCTTACTCAGCGTATAAACGATGTCAAAATTGACCCCAAAAGGTACTCCACCCAAAAAAGTTGCCTCAAATTCATATCTTTCTTGGATAAAATGTATTATAAGATCTTATTATTAGAATAGACCACAAGCTTCTCCCAAAAAAGATAATGAAACCATGTATTTAAAGCATGAATCACTGGTGTTAATTATAGGTTATGGGTTAGGTAATTATTTTCATGTGGTTGGATTTGGATATAACCATATACCACCACATTCTCATCTGGCATCAACACACACCCAAGACCCATACCTAAATCATTGCATTAGACCATGTATCCCAATCCATATTCCGAAAAAATAAAAATATGGGATATGGTCATCCATCGCTTAAGCTTCTCAAAGGATGCATGACATTCTGGGATCCACTAAAACTTTACCCCTTTTAGGGTAAGCATCATCATGGGTTGAAAAAACTGAGATAAATTTCTAATAAACCACATATAGTAACCCACTAGGACCAAAAAGCTTCTGATTTCAAAAACATTATTTAGCTTCTCTCATGAAATCACTACACTGATATTATTGGGGTCCACTGAAACCCCACACTCCTAGATCACATGACCCATTAACAATACTTCCCTAATCTAGAAGGTGCACTTGGAAAGTTTAGCATAGAGGCAATTGTCTCGAAGAGTTCCCAATACAATCCTCAAGTGTCACTCATACTCTTCTTCAGTCCCAGAGTATACCAGGATATCATCCAAAAATACAATGATTGAGGAATCAGTGTACTGATGGAACATCTTATTCATAATCACCATGAAAATCGATGGAGCATTCATCAACCTGAATGTAATGACCAAATACTTAAAATGGATATACCTACTTCATATATTTGTCTTAGGAACATATGCCTCTCTGAATCTGGCCTAGTGATACCCAGAATGCAAGTTGATCTTGGAAAACCACCTTTCCCCATTGATCTGATCAAAAAGGTAATCAATACAGAGCAAGGGATATTTATTCTTGATTGTTACCTTATTCATCTTCTAGTAATCAATTCACAATCAGAGATATCCATTTTCCTTTTTTTCAAATAAAACTAGGGCATCCCAAGGTGATATGCTCAGGAGAATGAATGCTTTGTATTCCACATCATCTAGTTATATCTTTAATTCCCTCAACTAGATAGGGACCATACTGTATGAGGGAAGGGATATCGGTTGTGTTCTCGATACTAAATCAATGGTAAACTCTACAACCCGCTCTAGAGGCAAACCTGAGAAATCATCTGGAAACACCTATGGGAACTCATCCACCAAAGGAGGTAATCCACCCTCAAAACCTATATCATCATCCTCCAACATGAGTGATGAGATCTGAAAAAAAGGATCTCCCAAATCCAAAAGTGTAGGCCCCTCACATCCTGACAAAGGATACCATTCACCCTAGAAAACAATCGATGTGCGCAAAGCTCACTCGCCACTGATAACAATCGATGTGCATCGGAAAATGCACAATCCAATCCATACTAACGATCATGTTATAGAGGTCCATTTCTAGAACCATGAAATCCCATTTCAGATCGACCCTTGACAAGGTGAGTGTATAATATGGACACTCGTAACCCTTATCTCTCTTCTTACCAAGTGGTGTCACCAATTCCATTGCATACGGCATGAAATCAATCGGAAGATTCAAAAAATTCACAAAACGAGCAGAAACAAAAGAACTAGAAGAACATGTGTCAAATAAAACAACACCTATGGATGATGCAATAATAATCATACCTCAAACCGTTTTAGGTCCTATATCATATTATACTGGTGACTGATCCAAAGAATGGAGGTGCCTCTCCTCGTTCTGGGCCTAAGAATGACAAATGACATGTGGCTCTACCTTAAGAGGACTCTGGACATAAGAAGATCCATCCCTATCACCACAACAGCCAAAATGAGATCCTGTTGTCCTATATAGATCAAACTGGTATGGAATTCCCCTAGAAACTGTAGAAGTTACACCACCCTAATATGGAAATGCATCTCTACAAAATTGCTACAAATTACCTATAATTCCACACCTATGGAAAGGCCTAGGTGGAGATGAACATGTTGACTGCACATGCCCCACCTTCCCACACTAATGGAATAGAACTATTCTAATATCCTAATACACAAAATAAATAGTTCAGGAAGGATGGTATAAGCTACCGCCCCCGCCCCCCTATTTTCCTACTTGTCTCACTTCCTCTTCTTTTTAGACGAACTACCACTACTCTGGACCAGTGTGGAAGCCATTCCAGAAAAATTATACTTTCCATTTTTCTTGATCTCTTCCATCAAATAATAGTCAACTACCTCATCATAGGTATTCAAATTGAAAAAGAATAATTGGGGTTATATATACATCTGTAACCCCATTTCAAAATGTTGAGCCTTCAGCTACTCATTGGAAACTACCTCTAGTGAAAACTAAACCAACTCTGAAAAGAAGTTTCCATATTCTAACATAGTTTGATCCCCCTTGTGGAGGTCCAGAAACATCTGGTTCTTGGAGAATTCCAAGGTCTCATGGAAATACTACCCATTGACTACTACCTTAAAGTCCTTCCAACCCATCTCCTCATGCTTCTTTTCCTAAACCACTGAGTCCCACCACCTATGACTGGGACCCTCCAACAATAACAAATCACATTTTACTTTAACTACCTTAGGAGTGTCAACAAACCCAAACATCCTTTTAATTTTATCAATCCAAACCTCAACTTCATAGGGATCCATGCTACCCTGGAAGGTGTGAGGCTTGTTCTTGAGGAACTTCTGAGCTTTTTCCTTTATCAGGCTTGGTTTAGCTTACCTGACTTGAGCGGGGCTAGGGTCTACTCCCTGACCCAATGCCTGGATAGCTCGAACCACAGCTTCCACTAGTATCTGATCAATTTTTTAGGGAGAACTCTCTATAGTCTCTTCTCATGGTTACACAGTAAGTCTCCGAGGAGGAATATAAGTATATCAACTAACAACCACAAAGAAAAAACCATTAACACACCATTCTGAAACTTTTTCAACAGCAATAGAAAATTCAAAACACTTCCTTAAATCAAATAAAAACCATATTCAACACATTAACAAGCCAACCAGTTTTACCCATACTTAGTGTCTATGAACAATCTATAGTTTGTACGTATCACCTAGAGGAGAAGTCAAACCAAATACCAACATCTCATGGTGAATCTAGGCTCATTATGAGGTGTGTTGGCCAGAAACCCCACTCACAACCATAACCTCAAGACCCAACAGTCCTAGATCTTATCTATCTAGTCTCTCCCAGATAAAATGACCCCAAGAAAGAGTTAAACCTCCTATGATTCCATTTTTTTATGAACCAAGCCAGGGTACCATCCAACCCAACTTCTAAACTAGCTCGTGACATGGATTAAAGGGCGTTCCTGATCCCCACGGGCTGCCAACTAGTGTCTGGTCATCAAACATAACACTTGGGAACAATTTCGCTCATACAAATAACCATAAACATCCAACAAGAATAAAACATCATCACATAACCAATACCAATAAACATTTGTAAATACAACTATAACAAGTTAAACATTTTACATTTGAAACAAAAATAAAAATACCAAAAATGGGGAGGGTAACCAACTACACAACTCAACCTCCATGCAATAAGAGGGTCAACATCCTCATTCCGCCTCCACTAGAACCTACAATAAGAGGTGCCAATAGAAATTGGATCCACCATCACCACCACGGAACATATTTTCTTTACCTAGTTCAAACATAACAGGGTCTACATACACCAGAGGTCGTATGTAGAGTGAAATTCAATGCCTAGTATAATACCACCCAAAGATAAGTATTCCATTTCAAAACATTACAGGACAAATCAACATGAAAGTTTTCAAAGGAAAAAAGAAGAAAACACTTTTAAATGGAACAATCTAGTTTTATAAAAAAAAAGGAGAGATGAAATTTTAAATAAAAACATGCTTTAAAAACATAAATACAAGCACATACAACCAAGATCCTAACCGTAGGAATATCATCACATGAGCACCGTGGGTAACCCCTAAGCACTAGTGTCATTGGGACCCTAGGAACCTCATACCTCAACGAAACATGTTATAGAAACCATAATCTATAGTGTCCTCAAGCATGGTTCACTAGAGAGGAATCCATTTAAAGTTCTAGTGGTCTCCAATCATCATCATAGTTTAGTTAGTGTTGTAACATTAATCCTGCTAAAATGAACCGAGCCTTGGTCCCACTGATCTAACAAGTGTACTAGTCCTAGTTTTCCCACCTAGTCACCTAGGATTCCCTTTGTGATCAATTTCATCATCTCATATCGTATAAACCATCTCTTTTAGACACACACCAACCACCATTAACACACATGAGTAACCACTATTTTTTATAAGAAACCCCTATTTCAAATATATACATGCACCAAGTCCATTTGAAAACATACTTTGCACCACTTACACAATTCTTTGAATAAATTTAGAATCTCCACAAAGAAAGAACAAATGAAACCCAAAAAATTTCATTTTTAAAATCATCTCTCAACCCATGCACAACATTAAAACTTTTTAAAATACATTTCAAACCAATCACACAATCCATAGATCACATTCAAGAATCACATAAAGCTTAATAAAATTGTCTAATAATGTAAAAGCATGGCATCACCTACCTCAAGTTTGGAAACTTCCAGAATCCAGTGGAAAACCACAACCGCACCACAAGAGAACCTATAAAGGCAAGTTCATATCATAAACACCAAGATTAAACTCAAATAACCATGGTTAAACCCACATTAGGGAATCAAATCCTCTAGATAAATAAGAACCCAAAGAGGAAGGAAGTAAGAACCATGAAGAAGGAAGAAATCAAGAGAGGAAGGTATTACTTGATGATTCTTTGAATATAAAAGGCCAAATACCCCCAAATATTAGAGTCCAAGGGAGCTAAGAGTGATGGTAGGAGGCACCTATGTCTATAAATCCTAAGTGTTTCTAATTGGGAGTGGATTGGGGTTAAAATCGGAGAAGGGTAGAAAGGGAAAATCAACATTTTAATGACTTGGACAGGAATCATGGTTTGGCCGCATAATTTTTTCAAACTGTGAGGAAACCATGCATGCCTATCTATCCAAGGAGTAATGAGGCCACATGGTTTTAGGGGGAAGGTGAACGCTCATGCTTCTGACCATGCACCCAAGACAGAACCACTGGTCTGGGTGCATGGTTAGTCACACGCCTATGTGGTAGGTCGTGTAGACTGGACAATGACATTGTCCAGGGTGCACGGTCTCTCCTGGGCTGGTGCACATTTTCTACTAATTGTGTGCCACCTCTTATCAAGTCCAAGAACTTTATTTTTTTCCAAAAACTCCCTGTAAAGCTAACGAACCAAGTGAAGATAAAAAATAAACAAGCTAATTACTCAAATTAAAATCATGTATTTGATAATTATCCCCACCATAAAACCTTTCCACTCTCAAAAAATCATCTTGAAGTATGATCAGAGAAAATAAATGGGTACTGATCCTCAACCCAATATTTTTTCTCCCATGTATCATGATCATCATTCATGTGCTGACAAATAACTTGGACCAATGGTATGGACTTTCCCTGAATCACTTTCTCTTAGTAATCCATAATTCACATTGGTTACTTAAACACAAACAAATCAGATTCCATCTCCAATTATTCCTAATTAAGCACATGAGTTGGTTTTGGATTATAATTTTTTAGTTGAGAGACATGAAACACGTCATGAATTAACATAAAATGAGATAGAAAATATAATTTTTATGAAACATTACCAACTCTATCAGTAACCTCAAAAGGTCCAACATACCTCAGTTTTATCTTTCCTTTCTTACCAAGATAAAGGTGACCCAAATGAGGGGCCACCTTCAAAAACATCTAATCACCGATAGATAATTCTAAGTCTTAGTGCCTCTGATTGGCATAAGACTTGTGGCGACTTTGTGTTGTCAACAAACAATGCCTGATTAACTTGACTTTATCAAACATTTATTGCACAATGCTCAATCCCAATAATGAGGTCTCACCCACCTCAATCCAACACAGTGGTGACCGAAATGGATAACCATAAAGTGCCTCAAAATGATCCATTAAAATTGAGGATTGGTAAATATTTTTATATGAAAACTTGACCAACCCCAAATGGTTATCCCACAACCCTCTCAAATCCAACACACGGTTTTCCTACTCCTTCTGACCATCCTTTTGAGGATGGTATGCCATGCTCAACTTGATATGTGGCCCCATTTTCTTTTGAAGGCCTTCCCAGAATTAAGAGGTGAAAAAAGGGTCCCTATTTGAAACAATCGATGACAGAACACCATGAAACCTTGCTATCTCCTGAGAATACAACCAACCCAATTAATCTACTTTGGATAAATCTATGATCAGGATGAAATGGGATAATTTGGTCAAACAGTCAATCACTACCCATCTAAAATTCCTTCCCTATGGTTTATTTGGTGATAAAATAATGAAATCCATGGTGACCTTGTCCCACTTACAGGTAGGAATGGGTAGGGGATGAAGAAAACTGAAGGTCCTTTGGTGTTATGCTTTAACCTTCTAACAAACATAACACCTGGATACGAAGTTAGCTATCTGAAATTACCACCTTCTACAGTGAAAATGGAAACACCATACAAACCTTGAATCAAATAACCCCATATGAAGACAAAGACCATTCAATAAGAACCTCCCCGCCATCTAAGAGCTACATAGATTGCTAGCACAGCTCATCTTCAGGATATTCCTACTGAATCAACTCTAGGAGGGAGGGCGTCAGCTGAACACTGGCCAATAATGCACCTCCACTATAGTCCTTGGTCTCCAGATACATTTGGGAAAGAATCCCCATTAAGTTTCACTCAACACTGGACTCCTTCAAATCTTACACTAGCATATTTCTCCTCAAGTCATCTCCTACCACATTACCTTTACCCAAGGTATAAACGATACAAAAATAGAACCCCTAAAGGTACTCAACCCAATGATGTTTCCACAAATTCAGATCATTTTGGAGAAAATGTAGGCCAAGATCTTATGATCTGAGTAGACCAAAAACTTCTCCCAGAAGAGATATTTACTCCATGTGTTCAGGGCATGAATCGCTATCATTAATTATAGATCATGGGTTGGGTAATTATTTTCATGTGGTTGGAGTTGGAGAGATCCATACACCACCACATGCTCATCCTGTATCAGCACACACCCAAGACCCATACTTGATCATCAGAGTAGACCACATATCTCTTCCCACATTTGGGTAAGATCAAAACAGGGGTTGTGTTCAACCATCGATTAAGCTCCTCAAAGGATTCCTGACATTATGGGCTTCACTCAAACTTCACCCCTTTTCAATTAAGTGTTTTCATGGGTGAATAACTCTGATATAAATCCTGAAAAAACCACCTATAATACCCATCTTGGCCAAAAAATCTCCTAATTTCAAAAACATTACTCTATTTATCCCATGAAATCATAGTACTAATATTCTTAGGGTCCAATGAAACCCCTCATTCTGAGATCACATGACCCATAAACTTTAATTCCCTGATCTATAAAGTGAACTTGGAGGACTTATCATAGAGTTGATGATCTTGAAGAGTGCCCAATATGATCCTTAAATTTTGATCATTCTCCTCCTCAATTCTAGAGTAGAACAAGATATCATCAACATACATAATGATGAAAGAGCTGAGATATTGGTGGAACACCCTATTCATGAGTTCTATGAAAACTGATGGAGCATTTTTCAACCTAAAGGGCATAACCAAATACTCAAAGTGTCCATAACTGCTTCAAAATGCTATTTTTGGGACATATTTATCTCTAAATCTAACTTAGTGATACCTATTAGGAAAATTAATCTTGTAGAACCACATTTCCCCCTTAAGATGATCAAAAAGGTCATTGATGTGGGGAAAGGTATATTTGTTTTTGATCGTCACCTTGTTCAACTTCCAATAATAAATACATAACCAAAGAGATCCATCATCCTTGTTATCAAACAAGAATAGGGTGTCCCAAGGTGAGATAGTTGGGTGAATGAGTCCTTTGGATTCCAAATCATCTAGTTTTATCTTTAATTCCCTCAACTCGGTGGGGTCCATACTATATGAGGGAAAAGATATCGGTTTTGTACCTGATTCCAAATCAATGGTGAGATCCACATCCCACTCTAGAGGAAAACCTGAAAATTCATCTGGAAATACCTTTAGGAACTCATCCAATACAAAAGGTAATCCACTCTTAGAACCATAACCATCATCCTCCAACATGAGTGATTAGATCTAGAAATAATACTACCCAAATATGGAAGTGGAGGTCCAACATATCCTGACCATAGATCCCATCCACCTATAAAAATCTAGGTACTCCCATCAAGTTCCACAAAACGTACTTGTTGGTGATAATAATCGATGTGTTCCTAAAAACACACCATCCAATCTATACCGAGGATTGCATCAAAGAGGTCTATCTACAAAACTAGGAAATCTCATTCCAATTCGACCCCTGACACGGTGAGTGCACAAGATGGACACCTGAAACCCTACTCCCACTTCTTTCTAAGCGGCCTCACTAACTCCATTGCATATGGAAAGATCTTAGTATGAAATTTAAACATATCCACAAGATGTGTAGAGATAAAAGAAATAGAGTAACCTGTATCAAATAGAACAGTAGATATGGATGATAAAATAAGAATCATAACATGAACCATTTCAGGTTCTATATTGGTTCTACTGGTTCTTGGTCCATATCATGAAGATTCCTTATCTCTTCCTGGTCCTAAGAATGACCATTAACCCACGGATCTGCCTTAGGATGACTTTTCCCGAAAGAAGATCTCACCCTTCTGCCACAACCTCCAAACACAGAGCCCGCTATCCTTAATGGTTCTGACTGGTATGACATCCCTCTAGAGGATACAAAACTTGCACCACCTAGATATGAACAGGTATCACTAAAAAACCACTACAAGTTCCCCATAATTTTTCACTAATGGAAAGGATTAGGTGGAGCTGAACATGTTGACTGCACATGCCCTACCTTCCCACACCAATGGTATAGAACTGTTCTGACATACGAATCCACAGATGAAAGAGATCGGGAAGGATGGCCTAATATACCACCTCCCCTATTTTCCTACTCATCTTGATTCCTCTTCTTTTCAAATGAATTTATACTACTTTGGACCACTGCTGAAAATACCCCAGAAACCCCAGACTTTTCGGCATAGTCTATCTCCACCATAATGGCATGATCAACCACCTCAGCATACATCTTCAGCTTAAATAAGAAGATATATGATTGGATATACAGTCATAACACCATTTCAAACCATTGAGCCTTAATCTTCTTAATAGAAACTACCTCTAGTGCGAACCGAACCAACTCTGCAAAGTGGTTGGAATAATCCATCATGGTCGGATCCCCTGGTGGAGATACATAAACTCTTGGGTCTTAGTGAATTCCAAGGTCTCAGGTAAATATTTCCCATCGAAGATTACCTTGAAGTCCTTTTAACCCATTTTCTCATGCTTCCCAGCATGAACCACTGAGTCCCACCACCTCCAACTAGAACCTTCTAAAAAGAACGAAGCACACTTCACCTTGACTAACTCAAGAGTTTCAAGGAACTCAAAAATCCTTTCAATCTTCTCAATACACTACTCTTTCTCCAGAGGATCTGTATTTCCCCGAAAGGTAAGAGGTTTGTTCTTGAGGAACTCTTAAGCCATATACTTTCCTGGACCCAGTTCAGCTTCCTTGGCTTGAGTTGGACCAGGGCCTGCTCCCCATCCCAAGGCTTGGATAGCCCGAACCATTGCTTCCACTAATCTATAATCAACTAGTTATAGAGAACTCTCTATGGACTCTTCCCATGATTTCACAGGAAGTCTCTGGGGAGGCATGATGCTACAACAATTGATAAACACAAGGAAACCATCAATACCATCATCAATACAACATTCTAAAAATTTTCAGCAACAAAAAAAATTCCAAACACTTCCATAGATCAATAAAAAACCATAACAAACTCAATAGCAATCCAAACCACTTCACCCATGCCTAGTTTCTATGAATATTCTGATGCTTTTACGTCTCGCCAGGAGGAGAAGTCAACCAAATTCCCAATATCCCATGGAAAATCAATGTCTATAATGAGGTGTGTTGTCCATACACCCCACTTACAACTAGAACCTAAATCCATGATAGTCCTAGATCTTATATATCTAGACTCTCCCAAATAACATGAACCAAAGAAAGGGAGAAACCTGTTTTGATGATTTTTTGTTGTGAACTGGCCGAGGGGGTACCATCCAACCCAACACCCGACCCGGTCTGTGACATTTCCTAAAGGGAATTCCCAATCCCCATAGACTAGAAACTAGTTCCTGGGTGTAAACATTTCACTTTTAGGAATAATTTCACCTAAGATCATCAACTATAAACAATTCACAATAATCAAGCATCACATAATGAACCATAACCATATTCAAATAGATCCAACTATCCCAAGTTAAAGAATTTTACATTTTAAAAAAACCAAAAAGTATCAAAATATATCGGAAACCAACTAGACTACGACCAAAAGCCTCTATTAAATGAGAGGGTCATCACCCTCAGGCCACCTCCACCAACACCTAAAAGAGAGGAACACTAGTAATTGGATCCACCATCACCACCACAAAACATATTTTCTTTAAAAAGTTCAAAAATAACAATGTCTACATGCACTCAAGGGTGTATGTAGGGTGTGATCCAATGCCGAGTAGGATACCACCCAAAGAGAAGGATTTCATGCTAAAAAATTATAAGAAAAATCAACATACAAGTTTTCAAAGGAAAATGAAGAAAATTATTTTAAATGGAACAACATAATTATATAAAAAATGGTGAGATAACATTTTAAATAAAAAATACTTTAAAAATATAAAGACAAGAACATACAACCAAGATACAAGTTATAAGCATATCATCACATGAGCACCATAGGTAATCCCTAAGAACTAGTGTCAGTGGGACCTTGGTAACCTTGCACCTCTTTGAAACATGGTATAGCAATCGTAACCCACAATTTCCTCATACATGATCCACTATATGTGAATCCATACAAAGTTCTAGTGGTATTCAATCATCATCATAGTTTAGTTAGTGTTGTAACATTAATCCTTCTAGAGTGAGCTAAGCCTCATCCCCACTGATCTAACGAGTGTACTCATCCTAGTCTTCCCACCAAATCACCTAGGATTCCATTTATGCTTAATTCCATCATCTCATATCATATAAACCACCTCTTTTACACACACACCAACCATCATAAACACAAAGGAATAACCACCATTTTTCATAAGCAAAGATTTTTTCAAATCCATATTCACACCAAGTCCATTTAAAAACATACTTCTCACCATTTATACAAATATTAGAATGCATTTAGAAGCACTGCAAATAAATCACACATGAAAGCCAACCAATTTCATTTGGAAAATCATCTTTCAACCTGTACACGCCTTTAAACCTTTTGAAAATGCATTTATCATCACTCACACAATCCATAGATTACATTCAATAATCACATCAAGAATATAAAAACCATCTAATAATGATAAAGCATGGAATCACCTACCTCAAGATTTTAAACTTCTGGAATTTGGTGTAAAACAAAAACCACACCATAAGGGACCCTATAAAGGAAAGATCGTACCATAAACACCAATATTAAACTCAATGAACCATGATTCAACACACATTAGGGAAACCAATCTTCCTGGAGAAAGAATAACCCAAAGAGGAAGGAAGTAAGAACCAAGAAGAAGGAATAAATCGAGAGAGGAAGGTATTACTCGATGATTCTTTAAATATCCAAGTCTAAATCCACCAAAATATTAGATTCCAAGGGATCCAAGAGGGAGGTGAGGAGGCACCTAGGGCTATAAATCCTGAGTGGTTCTAATTAGGGGTCGATTGAGGCTAAAATCCGGTAAAGGTGGAAAGGGAAAATCAATATTTTAATTACCCGGATAGGCTGCATGGTTTGGACGCATGGTTTTCTAAATCATCTGGCAATTGTTCATCCCTATCTGTCCAAGGAGTAATGAGGCCACACGGTTTCTGGGGGAAGGTTCATGTTCATGCACGCCAAAAATAACCACTGGTATGGGCGCATGGTTATCCACATGCTTGTTCCACCTAGAAAGTTCCACTATCAAGGGTACATGATCTCTCTTGGGCTGGAAAATGGTTTTCACTAACCGTGAACCAACCGTGCACCACTTTATTTTGAGTCCAAAAACTCCATTTTTCTCCAAAAACTCCAATGAAAGATAAGGAAACAAGATAAGACCAAAAATAAAAAAATACCTCAAATTAAAATCACATATGTGATGATAAATGTATTAAATACAAAGTCAAACCTTTCTATATATGTCTCACAATATGAGGTTTTAGCTAAAATGGATATCTAGACATGTGCAATATATTCAGAAGATCCCCATCATGCGTGATGTTGTACATACAAGGATATAGAAATACAGACCAATATACACTATACTACAACAAATAATTGATTTAAATGTTTATGGAGGAACACTAATCAACAAACTAGCTGATAAAAATTCTTTTTCAGACTTTTATGATTCTCTATTTTCTTGAATTTTTTTAAAAAATTGTTTGATCTCCTTTCAAAAAAAATCAAGGACCCCAAAACATCTGAATCTATTCAGATTGAGAAATACTACATCTTTACACATCTTATCTCTTTCTCTTTATTTTTATTGTTTTCTTTCAAGATGTGTTTTTGTTTTACTCTATTTGTCTATAAAACACAGACTCCTGCACTTCTTTAAATTTATACTCCCACGTATAACTATAGAAGAGTTTTTGTATCACTTGGACTGCCTGTGTGTATTTTTTATCATTATTTATTCCCATGAATAATTGTGTAATAGGCTCTATTCATGGACAACCTTGTATGATGCTGTGTAAAACCTAATCCATGTTGTAGATAAAGTTTATTTTATAATAAACTGCTTAGTAGTAAGTGATTTCTAAGTGAAGGGGATTAAGTCTTGGCTTGATACTGAACCCCTTGTTTAAATTCCATTGTGTGTTTTATTGTTTTTGTTTTTACATTTTTTTTTAAATAAACAATTATATTTTTCAAAATTAAACATTAATAGTTAACTTTAATTTGTCTGTTATATACTGTGTTTGATACTAGTAGATTAGTTTCAAAAATTTAAAGTAGTTTCAAAGTTATTTTAACTATTTTTTATTGATATTTTGAGAATATTTTCCAAAGATAAATTTATATAAATCTACACTTTTAGTTAACTGGGAATTTTTATCAAATTTGGGTATTTAAGTTTAAAATTTTTTTTGACAAAAATTATAATTGGAAACTCAATTCACCCCCATCTTGGGTTATCCACTCCGACCAAAAACCTTGAATAAAATTTTAAGAACTTATCTATGGATACAAAATCAATTTCCCATAAAATCATAAATTCATGTGAGAATACACATGCTAAGTAATTAAGTAATTAATGAAATCCATTTTTGTTGAAACTTAAATGTGATGTTGTGAAAGCTTGAATGTGATGGTATGTGTTGATGTGATTTTTGTGAAGCTATGGTGGTTATATGAAGATTTTTGGGGCTTTTACGGTGATAGTGGTGTCGAGATTGGGTATAGAATATGTTGGGTAGTGAAGAGATGTTTCATTGGAATGAGATGTGATGTGAGCGGATGTGTGGTGGTTGTGATGTGTGATGTTTGTAGTTAGATGGATTATAATTCATTGTATTGTGGTGATGGTTGATGTGGGGTGGATGAGTTTTTATATGGCGTGGTTATGCTAGTTTCCTAGTTAGCCATGGGATGAATTGGAATCTTGAAACTAAAATGGAATGGGATGGTAAATGAATCAGCATAGTCTAGAATTAAATAAAATAATGGGCTGAAAATGATGTGTGATAATTGGTTTTAATGAAATGAATAATAAATTAATGGTAAGTGTTAATGTGAAATGAAATGGATTAATAAATGAAAATTTATGGGAATTCATTAATTTTGGAATGGTTGAAACTTTATTAAAAGTGGAATATGTGTAGTTATGTGTGGTGGTTGTGTGGTGTGATGAATTTAGTGGTGGAAATGATTGTGAAGAATTTCGTGAGGTGAAGTGGTGGTGGTGTATAGTATTCTAGTGTATTTTAGGTTAACCCATAGGTTTGGTATTGTGTGTTATCTATCTATCTTTTATTTTATGTTATTTATATATGTACCCCACCTAAATTAGATTTCTTACCAATGCCCAAAAAATTTTGATTCTGAGTGTTTCCCCTAACTTCTAAGATGGTGGTGAATTGAATAGATGGATACCCCCTCCTCCCCGCTCTTTATTCAAAAGTATTAATGATATGGGTTTGTGTTGTAGATTACCCAGTGATGATATGGATTGGTGTTGGAGACTACCTAGTAATGTATGGGTTAGTGTTGGAGATTACCCAGGGATGATACAGGTTGGTGTTGGAGATTTTCTAGTGATTATGAGGATGTCAACTATGGTGGGGCTCACATGTGGTAGGAGAAGAGAATAAGGTTGATGTCCTTCATGTTGATGATAACCTACTATCCTAGTTATGTGGATGAGATTGTGATACGATGATGACTGGTGTTATCACCAAATTCTAGACTTTGTGGGATATTGGTATAGGTATGGATGTGTCTTGACCCACATCATAGATGGATGAACATGTGATAAGAAATTCATGTAAGGAATGAGAGAACATGAAGTTTGACGTTGGGGTGTGAGAGTAGAAATTCAGTGTGGAAGTGGTTGTAGGGTGCCTTGTCGTATATTCTTTTGATACTATGTTACTACATTGGATGTGTTATTTGGTGAGTGTGACATTATGAGATTTGGATTTTTTTGGTTAACCTATTTAGGTGATTTTGGTTCTATTGTTTATTTATTGGTGCATTAGTAAACTCTTTTCACATGAACATGAGAAATATTGGGTATGATTGATGGTTCTGGATATAGTAGAAGCATGCAGAGGTGGGAGATATATTAAAATTTATTTTAATAATCATTAACTGAAACCCAAAGAGAGGATATTTTACATAAAATTTATAATTAATTTATTTAATATTTGAATAAAAAAAATACCTGGGCTTAGGAACTTTCTTTGTTGGTGAATTTTGATCAAATGAAAAGACCCTTTTGGATTACCTTTGTTATGGTATGAGGATCTAAGTATAGAATCTCTATATCAATGATCCACACATGATCCTATAGTCTCTGAGAAACACTGCTTGATCATCAGGTGCTAGCGTGGTGAGTCGAATGTCTTTAATTGTTCGTTCGTGATCACTTGTTATTTGGTCTTGAAGAAATATCTCTTCCACTTCTTATTCTTGATAGGGAGAGAGAAGGAGGAGTTGAGAGAGAATTAATTGTGCACAACAATTCTCTATTCTCAATTTTTGGATGCTCTACACAATATACATAATCATATATTTATAGAGTTTGGATTTAAGTAAAAATATTATTTAATTTCATATCATCCATTAAATAAAATTTATTTCCTTTAATAAACCTCAAGCCACATAATAATAATTATATTATTATTATTTTGTGGTGTGCACCAACTTGCAAAATAAAAAATATTATGTAATGGCCTTATTAATTAATATTTATCACTGGACTCAGTCTTGGTCTATTCCAACTCCTCTAGAATTTATTAAATAATTGAATAAATATTTTATTCATAAATAAATATTTTATTCACAATCATGAAAATAAATATTTATTAAAATATTCAATAATTAAAATAAATATTTTATTCACAAGCCGATGAATAAATATTTATTTCATTTATGGGATCAATATAACTTGAATAAAATTATTCCTCATACTTGAGAATAATATTTATTCCATTAATTAAACTCAAATAGAATTTAATTGAGACTAAAAAAACACTTAGTGTGTGACCCTCTAGGATTCTTTGTCATTGGAATTAGGTAGGCTTTCTTAAAGTCTAAGATTACTATCTAAAAATGGGTCAAGGTACCCAAGAGAAATAACTTACTGTTTCAACACTGACAACCACATATGAATGATCACTGTGTAATTTAATCCCTTTGTCACAATATCTCATCAAGAAGGTTGCACATCTGTGTCACCAATCTGTATGCTTGATATGTCTTTCTTTGACTATCTAAAATAAACATGTCGTTACCCCATGGCCATAGAATCTAATGTGATATTTCTATTTGAATCAAAGGGTTGAGATATTAGCTTCCATAAATATGGAAGGGACAAAACCTTCCTTGACTTATTCATTAATGACATGTCATTTATGACACACCTAATATATCCAACTTCTCCATGAACAGTTATTGTCGTGTTTTATGATATAAATCCAAGCACGTGAGTTGTAATGTGAATTAATAATAATCTTAAAGTCTAAGGACTATCACACACACTCATAGATAGGAATATATGATAACACTAAAACATGTGGGATTCCTACTTGTGGGTTTGTTCTCATGATCTCCCATCTTAGAGATTACCAGGTGTAAACTTCATGAGAAGAAGCCTCATCTGCTTATGAGTACTCACACCTGAAATACTATGTACTATGTGTCCCATCATAGTATGTTATCCAACCACAGAACATTATTTGAGAATATCATCATAGCACATCAATGTTCTCATCATAGCGGGGAACTGATATGACCTTATTAATGTGATGTATACTATAGGGAATTATTACATTAGATTCATGCATAACAATAAAAAAATATGTAATAAGAAGTTGTATTAATATTTAATACATTGAATATATATGTAATCAAAGTACAAATAGTTGGTCCTAGGATACCAACTCCAAAAAACTCCCACTTGTACTAGAGACAACTGCCTATGAAATTCAGTCTACTAGACCTCACATGATAGTCTTGTTTCTACTAAGTCAAAGATTTAGTCAAGGGGGCCTTCATTTTTTTTCCATGGAAATAATACTCACTACAAATTCTCCTCTCTAAGAAAAAAACACTTAAGAGATGATACATTCAAAGTATGTGCTTTGTCTGCTGATGTGGTGTTGGATCTTTCGAAAGATCCATTGCTTTATTATTATCACAATAGAATGTAATAGGATCTTTACTACTAGATACCACATCAAGATCTTGGACAAAGTTGTGTATCCATAATTCTTCTTTATCTGCCTCATAATCCATAATATACTCAAAATATTCTATAGAATCTGCAACCACAACCTTCATTGAGCTCTTCCAGCTCACAAAACCTCCATTAAAAATGAATATGTATCCCATTTGTGACTTCATATCATCTTGATTAGTTTGTAAACTATCATTTTCATATCCTCTAATGACTTGTTTCTCATCTTCTCCATAAACCAGGAATATAACCTTAATATGCATAAAATACTTAATGATAGTATTGATTGTAATCCAATGGTGGTCACCTAGATCATCTTGATATCTTACTACCACACTTAATATATAGGAGACATATTTCCTAGTACATAGCATAGCATACATGACTGAACCAATCGCTGATGCATATGGAATAATTGTCAATTTGTTTCTTTCCTCATGTGTCTTAGGACACATTTTTCTATAAAGATGAATGTAATGTGATGTTCTAAATATTCTCCTTTTGGATTATTCCATATTGAATCTCTTCAGTATCTTATCAATGTGTGTACTTTAACTTTGGATGAGCAACCACTTGGATCTATCAAGATGGATCTTGATCCCATGAATATATGTTTCCTCACCCAATTCCTTTATAGAAAATTATTTATTCAACCATTCCTTAACAGATTTTAAGACTATTATTTCATTTCCAATGAGTGATATGTCATCAACATATATTATTAAGAAAACAACTACACTCCCACTAAACCGTTTATAGACACACAACTCACATTCATTCTTTATGAACCAAATTCCATTATGGACTCATCAAAATGAATGTTCCATGACCTAGATTCTTAATTTAATACATAAATGGATCTTTGCAACTTATATTCCTTTTTAGTATCCTTTGGAGTCACAAAACCTTCAGGTTGTGTCATATAGACATATTCCTGAAGGTTCACATTAAGGAATGATATTTTGACATCCATTTTACAAATATCATAATCATGGAAATCCATAAAGTAATTTACAATTCTGATGGATTTCAGTATTGAAACTAGTGAAAAGGTTTTGTCTTATTCAATGATTTGGCATTCTTTAAACCATTTTGAAACCAGTCGTGCCTTATAGTTACTGACTTGTCCTTATATGTGTAGTTTCTTCTTCAATACCCATTTGAAACCAATGGGATTTACATCTACTAGAGGGTCTAAAAAAATCCAGAAATAGTTTTGGTACATGGAATCCATTTTAGAATTCATGGCTTCTTTCCATTTAGAACCATTTGTTCCATATAATACTTCCTTATAGGTTAGAGGATCATTGTTATCAACTAATAATGAGTCACCATACTTAGTGACTAGAAAACCATACCATTCTATTTCTCTAACCTCTCTAGTACTCTTACATAGTAATTGTGTCTCTGAACAATTTCTTCTTCCAATGGGATTTGTGGAATTTGTTTCTATATCAACTCTTGTGTATCTTAATACTATAATTCATTGAATTCTATCTCACTCCCATTATCTATTTTATATATAATATCCTCCTCAATAAATGTGGGACATATTTCAATCACAACCTTTTTTTCTAAAGGATTGTATAGATAGTATCCATTTGTTTCTTTGGGATATCCTATAAAGATACACTTTTTGCCTCAGTGTGCAATATTTTTACCTAAAGAGGCTTTTAAAAATTATTCACAACCCCACAAATGTAAGTAAGACAACACAAGTTTCTTTTCATTCCATGATTGGTATGGTATACTGGTTTTTGCTTTAGTTGGAACTCATATTAATATGTATAATACTAATTGTAATGTGTATCCCCAAAAGGATAATGTAAGACTCGCATGACTCATCATTGATTTCATCATGTCTAAAAATTTATGATTCCTCCTTTCACTTACACCATTCCACTGAGGCATATAAAGAGGAGTGGGTTGAGATAAATTACTAAACTCTCATAAATAATCAATGAAGTATTAATTAAGATATTCTCTACCACATTCTGAGTGAAGTTTCTTAATCTTCTCACCAAGATGGTTCTCAATTTTATTCTTTTATTCCTTGAATTTATCAAAAGAATCTTAACCATACATCATTAAGTATACATATCCATATCTACTAAAATCGTCAGTAAAAATTATGAAGTATGAGTACCCAACCCTTAATTCAATAGGAAATAGTCTACACACATTAGTATAAACTAATTTAATAATCACTTTATCTATTTCACATTTCCCACTAAATATGGATTTGGTCATTTTTTCTTGTAAACATGTGTGACATACACCAAGTGTTTCTAGTTCAAAAGAATCTAAATATCCATCTTGATGTAATTTAGTCAAGTGATTTTAATTTACATGACCTAGTTTGTGATGCCAAAGTTGGGTGTGGTATGATCCATGTGAAGTAACTTAATTATTGATTTCCATTATTTATTCTATGTAATCCAACACATAAAGACCTTATTTAAATATTCCTTACCATAAAAATTGTTATCTTTATAAAAGAAGAAACATTTATTACCAAATTTAAAAATAAATACATTTTTATTAATTATAGATATAGAAATAATGTTTTTGGTAACTAAAGGCACATAATAACAACCCTATAAAAAGAAGATCATTCTGGTCGACAATGTTAGGTGGTAGTCCCTAATAGCTAAAACCGCAAGTTTATCTTTGTTGGCTGCTCAAAGATCTACCTCTCCTCGGTCAATATTTCAAAATATAATTGGTTCATATATTTGAATACATATGTGAGAACCACAAGTTGTATCTAATACCCAATTTTTAGAAACAAATAAATCACACTCTATAACAAAAACACTTGAATCTTACCCTTTCTACTTTGGATGGGTCCATTTTTTCTTCCAGTGGCCCTTCTTTCCACTTTCAAAATAGACAATGACTTGTTCCCTTTCTTACCCCTTGATCTTCCTCTTCTTGGAAGGTTGTGAAGAATCTTTGGGATTAAAGCTCTTCACTTTCCATTTTTGTTTTTTCACCATAAGGATGGAAGTTTTTGCATGCTTCATATCCTTATCTACTTGGTGAAGAAGAGTAAGAATGTCAAGCAGATACTTCTCAATGTTTTCATATTAAAATTCACAACAAAGATGGAGAAGCATTGAGGGAGTGATGACAGAATGAGGTAACTGCCCAGTTCTTTAGGGAGTTTAAACCCTAGAACCTTTAAGCACTCAATGTAGTCAATGATATTGACTACGTGAGGCCCAACTGGGGAACCCTCTCCAAGATTTTTCTAAAAGAGCACATTCTAAATCTCAAACTGTTCCTGTCTAGCTCTCTCCTGTTAAAGACCACAGAGGTTCTCAAGCATTCTATAAACATCCATGTTTTCATGAGACTTCATTAGTTCACTATACATTTATGAAAGCATCAAACATTGAACATCAACTGTGTCACTCAAATTTTTTCATAGACAAGGAACTGTTCATCACTTTCCTCTTTAGTAAGAAGATTATGAATTGAGTATTCTAGCATGTAAGATTTCTGTTCATGGTGTAGAACAACCTGAAGGTGTCTAAATCACTCTTATAACTTACCACCAATTATGAGGTTATCTTTCTCCAATATTGATCATAGGGATAGTGTGAATGATGAACTTTTCATTTTATTCTAAAATTAAAAATAGAATATTATTAGTACTTTTATTGATTACAAAATAAGTGAGATATAATAAATTAAATGTTTTGTTAATTTATTTATTAATTCTCCCACTATTTTATCAAGTCTCAATATACCTCACCATTGAACTTAGAATGTTAAGTTTCTTTAATATTATAGTGGCAAGGATCACCATTAATTTTCTTAATAATCCATAATTTGGAAATGAAAACCATGATAAAGTAATTAGGTAGGTGGTATTTCCAACTTCAAACTTACAACTCCTTAATTTGTTGAGTGGATTCCCCTATCTTGAAATTCTGACTTGGATTTCCTCAAAACTTGCCTTCAAATTTGTATTGAACAAACTTTTTCTGTTAAACTCAATATTATTTTGGTTAAGTTAAATAAAAACTCTCATGAGAACTCCTGGGTAAAAGTAAGTGTCTAGACTTTGGTCATGTACTACACTTAATTTATTATGCATAAATTTCATATTGTTTTATCCTTTAAAAGTCTTATTAATATTAAGTGGATGTTACTTAATTAATTAAGCATGTTGGATAAAACATTTACACATAATTCATTTATTTAATTTCCATATTTTCACATTAATTCATTTATTTATGTGATCATATCCTTGAATCCATAAAATATATAATTTCATAGATAGAAATATTTAATTAATTAAATGACTCGTTCATGAGTTTTATATAACAGTTGATTCAATGAGAGGACATTAAATCAACCTTTAAACTAGGGGAAATAACTATTATTTCTGGTCTTGGCATGAGTTACAACATTCCACTTATCCGCCTATGTATCACCTGGGTTGGAATCATTGTGGTTCAATATTGAACCACCTCCATGCACTTTGGGATGCACCATTAATTAAAAATATGTATTAGCCACACACAAGTGAGAGGAACAAAAGGATTGGTTAAAGGGGATTATATAAATATCCTTGGATAGATAGGTCTTACATAATAATGGAGGGAGGGATGACTCATAGGCCGTCATTTAATTTAATATTAAATAATTTTAAACTCATGCAATAAATTAAATTAAAACATCAAACACATACACAGGTCTTGTTCAATATCATGAATAGTCATACATGCAATGAATACACAAAAGTAAATAGATAGCATTCATTTATTTATTCATTCTTTTATTATTTAGGATAAACGTACTTTCATTAACTAATTAATTAATTAATTATATTTCATCTTAATTATCATATGATCTTATTTGGATATACTCATAATTAATTTCATTCATGTCAAATAAATGGTTGAACCAATAATGACATATTAATTACAATAAATTAATTGAGAATTTAAAATTCTTTAAAACCATTGTTAAATTATCAAACACACAATGATGTGTTCATAAATAAAATAAGGTTTTAATGCTGCAATTTTCAAATTTAATGTAATTTTAATTTTTTCCATTAATGGGAGACTACACAGCGTGTACATCCAACTACATGCCATTTACCTCGGTTATCGTATATCCAAATCACATGTCTGAGGCTTCAGCGTGTTAACTCGATCGTACTACACAGTGTGTACATGCCAACTACACACCCTATATCCACTTTCCATGGGTCAGGTTTTCCTGTTCAACATGTGGTATGTAATAAAAGCATCGCGTGTAATTAATTTATTGGCACATCTAGATATAATGTGCATGGGTATATGGCGTGTTCTTGGGCCGCAAGCTGTGTAACCCGGTTTTACTAGTGAAATATTTGGAATTTCCCAATGGCATCTCCAGTCGTTCTTCATTTGTTCTTAAAAATTTAATAAAATTAAACACTGAATCAACATGATTAATATTTTGATGACATGTTAATTCAGGTCGGATTAAAGAATGAATAACATGAAATAAAAATCTAAATAAAATTTCACATAGATCAATAATAAAATAAATAATTATAAATTTAAACATGACCACTCTGATATCACTTCATAGTTATGGGTATAGTAAAAGCATGTGGATGTGGTTGATATATTAAAGTTTATTTTAATAATTGTTGCCTCAAACCAAGAGTGAGGATCTTCCACATCAAAATTATAATTAATTTATTCAATATTTGAAGGAATAAATACTTGGTCTTAGGAACTTTCTTCATTGGAGAATGTTGATCATCTGAAAAGACCCTTTTGAATTACCTTAGTTATGCTATGAGGATATAAGGATAGAATAACTCTAGTAGTGATCCATATATACTCCTATGATCTTCAAGCAACACCACTCAATCTCTAGGTACTATCACAGTGAGTCAAATGTCTTGTGTTGTTTGTTCTTGATTTATTTTTCTTTGTTCTCAAAGAAATCTCTCTTGAACTTTTCATTCTTGAGAGGGAGAGAGAAGGAGGAGTTGAGAGAGAATTCATTTTGTGCAACAATTCTCTATTCTCAGTTTTTTGATGCTCAACACAATAGACATATTTTTCTATTTATAGAGTTTTAATTTAAGTTAAAATATTATTTAATTTCATACCATCCATTAAATAACATTTATTACTTTTAATAAACACCATGTTGTGTAATAATAATTATATTATTATTATTTTGTGGTGTGCATCAACTTGCGCAATAATAAATATTATGTGATGGTCTTGTTAATTAATATTTGTCACCGAACTCTGTCTTGGTCCATTCAAACTCCTCTAGAATTTATTGAACAATCAAATAAATATTTTATTCATAAATAAATATTTTATTCACAATCTAGTGAATAAATATTTATTAAAATATTTAATAAATAAAATAAATATTTTATTCACAAGCCGATGAATAAATATTTATTTTATTTATGCAATCAATATAAATTGAATAAAATTATTCCTTGGAATTGAGAATAATATTTATTCCATTAATTAAACTCAAATATAATTTAATAAAGATCAATAGAAACACTTAGTGTGTGACCCTCTAGGATTCTTTCTCATTGGCATTAGGTAGGCTTGCCTAAAGACCAATATTATTGTCTAGAAATGGGTCAAGGCACCCAAGATAAAGAACTTAATGTTGAAATGTAAACAACCATATATGAATGCTCACTGTGTAATATAATCCCTTTATAACAATATCCCATTAAGCAGGTTTCACATCCTTGTCACCAACCTATATGCTCGATATGTCTTTTTTTGACTATCTAAAATAAACACGGCATTACACCATGGCCATGGAATCTAATATGATAGTTCTATTCCTATCAAAGGGCTAAGATATCAGCTTCCATAAAGATATAAGCAAAAAATACTTTCTGACTAAATGTCCCGAAGGCCTTATTTTTTATTGATTTTCTGATAACCCCCCTTTCAAGGGATAAGGGGGAACCCTTACAAGGCCTGTAGGCTTAGGAATTACATTACTCATAGGCTTAGATACATTACATGGCCTGTAGGTCTTAAGGAAATCATACAGACTATGACTACTTGAAACTGCACCTCCCCAAAATTTGCATCGTGATCATCTCTCCACCTTTGCATGACTGTTCGACTAGCATGTCCATGTGCAGGGGTGCACAGGTGCGGTACCGATGGAAAATTCCATACCCTCCCATTCTTCCAAAGTCCATTTAGCCCTGCTCTGGTGGATGTTCCCTGCTCTTTTCCTCCTCTGGAGTGGTTCCTTGTAGAATCTGTCTGTGCAACTACAAATCAGGTGGCCCTGAGGGCCTTGAGGTGGCCCGAAAGCCTTACTGACCCGAAGGCCTTCATTAATGACATGTCACTCATGACGTACCCAATTTATCCATATTATCCATGAACTATTATTGTCATGGATTATGAGATACATCTAAGTACGTGAGTTGTAACATGCATTAATAATAATATTAAAGTCTAAGGACATTCCCACATGCTTGTAGATAGGAATACCCGATGACACCAAAACATATAGAATTCATACTAGTGGGTATGTTCTCATAATATCTTGTTTTAGAGATTAACAAGTGAAAACTTCATGAGAAGAAGCCTCGTATACATATGATTACTCACACCTAAAATTTTATTTGCTATGTGTCCCATCATAGTATGTTATCCAACCACATAACATTATTTGAGAATATCTTCATAGCACATTAAGGTTCTCAACATAGTAGGAAACTGTTATGACCTTATTAATACGATGTATAGTCTAAAAAATTATTACATTAGAGTCATTTAGAACAACAAAAATATGTAATAAGAAGTTTTATTAATGTTCAATACATAGAATGTACATGTAATAAAAGTGCAAATAGTTGGTCCTAGGACACCAACTCCGATAATGATCCTACTGATTATACATATTTACTCACCCTACATATATATAAACTATTTTTCTAGTTTCTAGGATAATTTAAGGAACGATATTTACATTAATAGTTTATATATTGTACATACTGTTGAGTTTACATTGTAGAACTTGTCTTTGGTACTTACTTGGAGACTTTTTTTGTATTTTTTGACATTTTACAGGAATTGTGGGATGGTTTTGTTTTACTTTTATATTATTCAAGGGGTTTACTTGGAGAATAATTATCCAATATTATAATAATATATTAATATTGATTTTAATGCCTTCTATATGTGAGATTTTATGTCCTTGATGCTAGTTTATAATCTGGGGCCTACTGAAGGTGGGACTCAGGGGTCATTTTCTCTCTTCCTTCATTGTTATCCTAGGATAGGTACCTTTAGAGGGAGGGGATCATTGTAGTTTCCATATATACTTCATCCACCCACATTGGAATGAAAACCTTTTCCCCTAATTTAAAATATATATAATTGTGAAATGGTGAAAAATTTCATGTTGTTATAGATAACAATTTTCATCTTGAACAAGTGACTTGACTTTTGGATCTTTTGGGAGATAATATTAGGGATATTAGGTAGAGCTCTATTGATATAAAAAGTATTGGTCTCTCTATATGTATACATAGGATTATTTTAAAAGATGGGGATAAACCTGTTAATAAGCCACAAAGGAGTCTAAAACTTTATTAAAAGTTGTATAAAGAGAGTGGTAGAAAACTTATATAAGGGAACTATCATTTATCACATATCTGGATATTATTAATTTATACCTTTCTAGGTTATTCCAATGAAAAGAAATTTTTTTAGTTATAAAAAGTGGGTGTTGATGAGTGTTGGGAGTTAAATCTGATGAGGTTGTAGAATAGTTTGTGAGTACGAATAGATTATTGGAAACTAAATCAATCCACCCATAAGGACCATTTTCCGATTCCTTTAACTAAGAATATTATTGAGAGACTCATAGGTAGGAAACACTATTACTTCTTGGATGGTTTGGTTATTTTTAGGTTCTTATTGCACTATAGGACTAGGAGAAGGCAACTTTCACATGATCGTTAATCACATTTTCTTACCAAATGATGCCATTTATACTTTTTGATGCCTTGTGTATTGTCCAAAGATATAGGGAGAGTATATTTTCTAATTTACTCATGACATTCATGGATGTACTCTTTGATGCTTTTACTATATATAGATCATCATTTGATTAGTGTCTCTCTATCTTGGTCACCCAAGTAGTTATCACTATTATATTCTAGGTTCAAGTTTGGGAAAGTGCTTGATGTTGTGCAATACTAGGTTTCTTGGATAGAGCATGGAGTTTGAGACTAGGATAGGGATAAAAACCTTTTCAGGGGTTTTCTCATTATCCTTTTTTTTCTTTTATATTTTTTATATGGTATGTTGATGTATTCTTTTTTGACATTATATATGGTGTATTTCATTATAGAATGGGTTATTTAATTATTTACTATCACTTGTGTGGATGTCATTTCACTATTTTCTTTATCTAGTGATTTTCTCTATTTATGTCACTGTTATACTCTAATATGTGATTATATTCACCCCACCATACGATCTCAAGACCACGTTGCTAGTATATAGCTTCTAGCATATGGGGAGGTGCACTTGAGGTATAGTATCAACCACCAGTCTGGTCATCGATCAGTGGTCCAGGATGACAGGGGTGTTTCAAAATGGTATTAGAGATTTTTTTTCCTTTTTTTACTATAGGTGTGGTAGAAAAGAGGTAGGAGTGTGTCCAGACATGGTATGGAGCTTGTTTTTTGGGACTAGACACCCTACATATGAGGAAAGTCCATGTTGTTAGGGATGAGATTACAGTTCATGTTGTTCACTTTTACTGTTGATCTAATTTTACCTCGAGTGGTGAACTTGATTTTGAGGTAATTGATTTATGGTATTTTATCTCTTAGAACAGTATGGAAAGAGGGGTTGTGTTCATGCATCATATCAGAAATCTAGGATACACATCTCATTTGTGTCATTTCTTATTATTTATTTTTTGATTTTGTAGACAGTTACATGAGTCAGTTATTTAAACTGTCTACAACCATTTATATAGTGTTTTCATGTATAAGTGTATCATCTAATCTTACTTATTTGATCCTATAAATGAATAAAATAAATTTTGTGTGATTATTTTGGCTTAATTTTTATTAGGTGTCAACTAATTAAAATGATAATTACAACTTAAATAGTGTTTCCCATTATTAGGAAACTTATCCCCTTGTTAGGTAATTTTGGATGAAATAAATGGTTAAAGGTAAATCATAGAGTGAATTTTTTTGGGTTTTATATGATGTCTTCTAAATAAAATTTTAAGTACATCCTATAATTTTTTTTCCTTTATAACTTTTACTTAATATTTCATTTTTCTGGGTCGTTATTATGTGGGGTTCTTACTAATGTAAAATGGAAAAAAATTATCAACCCTATATATATGATTTGATCCTAATGGGTATTTTATGTGGATCCAGTTTATGGGTGGTTGAGTATATTTGTAGAACTTAAGTTATGTGGTATCACGGTTATGTTGAGGCCTTAAATCATAGGTTTAGTTTGATGTAAGTCATGGTATGTGAATCCTATCCTTGAGATGGATAAAGGGGGGTAGAGTGAGATACCATGTTTTGAGACCTTAAAGTAAGTATTTGGAATGAAGTATGTTTTATGTCCTTGAGAAATAAGTGAGTTCCACCTAGGTTTATGACCTATGTGAGATAGAAAGTGAAGTATAGTTGGGAAGAACCTAGTGGCATTCTTGACATGGCCCCATATTTGGGAGTGGATACCTTGCGACCCTCGATAGTGACCCATGAGAGGGGTAAACCAAGTTTTTGAGTGCCTCTAATTATGCGAGGTAGGATTAGATGCTTCAATATATGACATCGGTACACAAAGGGTGTTACCGGGTATGTGTTACAAGCATGTTAGATGTCTTTGGGGATATGGGGAGAAGCAATTATGTTATAACACCCCAAGATTTTACAGTATGTCTCTTATTAAATAAATTCAATTTCTTATATAGATTACATTGTATGCAACAGCATGATAATCTTACACTACACACAACAATGAGTTGTCTTACGTTACACGCAAGACATAGTTTTAACGAATAAAAAAATATTATTAAAATATTTTTATTTAATATAATAAGATATAACCTAGTTGTTAAGTTGCAATTTATATATAGTATTAAATAACTTATGAAAATATATGATTGAATTCATTGTTTACAAATTAATTATAAATTAATATAGGAACCAACTGAATATATAGGAAATTTTTTTATAAAGAACTATTTTTATTCTCACAAATTCATTTTATCCTAATAAGTTAAATTAATTACTATTATATAATAATATTAATTAAATATATGTGTTATATATTAAATCAAATATTTTTTATATTCATATAATATATTTGATAGGCATAAGATAATAACAAACCTAATATTACACATAAAAACCTAAATTTTTTATAAAAACAGTTTTATCATCTTTTAATGAAAAACCTATTTTAAATCCAATTTTTTCACTTTTATATACTCTATTTGAAAAAATAAACTTATTATTTTAAATTTTAATATAAAAAATTACTATTTTTCAATTTTTGGTATTTTTCTGATAAGTATCATGTTTTGATGAATGGTGAAAAATACTAAATTCTAATTGAAAACAACTTTTTTCATCAAAATAATTTATAGTGTTAAATTATATTATTGAATGGTTTTAAATTATAAATAGATTATTTTTTATCATTTAATCCAATTTATTTCATTGTCATCAATTTTACATTGAATTTATATATCAAAATGTTTCAATCTTTTTCATGTTTAAACTTTAATAACTTGTTTTCTCACCTCGTCAACAGGATTAAATTTAAATTAATTACTGCAACTTATGTGTTTTGAATTTTTAAAAATTGATTCCATATTTTGAATCATTGGTTCTAAATTATATAAATAGGTTTATTTTATTTTTAGGCATATGAATAGTAAAATTTATTAATATTTTAATTACCATGATTAAGGGTAAATCAGGTAATTATGGTTAAAAATAATATTATAAATACTATAAAATTAGCATAACACTTGTCCTAATTTAATTGGATGAGTTTTTTTAAACCAAAAGGATACTTTTTCTGAAATTATAACCCTTTTTAAGCCACTTTTGTGAGAATATTGAATTTATTCTATTTTATTTAAAGAAGAGTTAAAGATGTCATACTCATATTTTAATAAATATATCAATTTTAATATAAGGTTATATAGAAGATAAATTCACCTATAAATATTAATTTTAAAGATGAATTTTTTTTATTTATCATGGTAATTTATCAATAATTTTTATGAAATAAATAATTACCTTAATGGCTTATACAATTGTGATGTAGTAATTGTCTGATTAATGGAAATATCAAACAAATGATGTTAAAAATATTAAAATATATAAAATTTTATATAATTGATATCATACATGAATTTTTTTATATGACTTTGAAATTTTATAAATGAGTAGATATAATTTTTGTAAGATATCATGTTTTTATGATATTTTTAAAAATAAAACTAATGAATAGTGTCAAAATCGACACTAATGATATTTTACCAAAATAATATTTTATTAAATTATTTAAAAATACAAAATAATTATTATATGGTCTAAAATGTTATAAATTATTCATTTATGGTCTAATTTACATCAAATAAGTAAAAATTACAACATTTTAATATTGAAAAAGTTGTTACCTTAGTTAAAGTTAAAATATGTTAATGAAGGGTGAATCAAAATGATAAGGTTTGAAAAAATTCTAAAACTTATATAAAATATATTGGTTTATGATATTAAAACATTATATAATCTTTGATTATAATAAATTACATTTTTTTTATTTGAATAGAGATTGAATTTATTATAAATTAATATTTTTAGAAAATCCAAAAGAGCCCCTCGCCTTAATTATAAAAAGGCACCTCCTCCCTCATCTCATTTCATCACTTTGTTACTTATAGATCCAACAAAACCTGTCCATTTATCTTATAAACTTACCTATACACATAATATAGGTTCTTTTGTTTCTCAAAAGATCAACCCTAGTGTTCCTAAGAAGATATTCAAAGGAAGTTCGCTAAAGAAGAGATAGTCATCTTTACCGACTCCTTTAAGATTATTTCTTCTTCAACTTCCTCTTTATGTGTTGTTCCCATTATAAAGTAATAAATTTAGTATCATATATATGATGAGATGTTATTATGATTAATTTAAAATCGTATCCCACCTTTTATCCATCCTGTGAAAAACGAAATCATTGATCATGTGTATATACGGCTTACCATCTACACGCCATGGTATAATTTGTTTTTCACCACCACTTTACTTGGATGGAAATAATGATGGAAATAATGAATATATATAGTAATTATGACATGATATTTTTTATTTATAGTTAACATACCATATAATTCTTTACCCTTTTCACTATTAAAGGAATGATATCGTTGATCGTGCGTATGTACAGCCTACCATCTCCACGATGCGATGAGATTCATTTTTCATGTTAACCATTCAATAATGATTATAAAAATGTATATAATTAGTAAATATAATATCTATGAACTTACTATCATTATTTATATGAAATAAATATATCCTATTCATAATAAACATGACTTACATGACAAAACATGGATGGGAAAATGAAGCAGTTAACACCCGAAACAAGGGTAATAACGAAATATTATTAACAAAATGATATAATTAGATCATATATGATATCATAAATTTTTATATTATTATGTTATAATTTAATAAAATTATTTAAACCATTGTACATGAGGTTAAATCACATTAATCTTAATGAAAGTACAAGGTAAGGGTTATTTCACAATCTCATTATTATTCATGATTGTTTATACATAAGTATCTATTGGGGAATATTTATCATTCATGTTCATGTTTCTTAAAAATATTTTACAAAATATTTTTACTATTATCCTACAAATTTTTAAAGCCTTTTACCCAAATTTTACTTTTTATAATGGTTTTAAAGAAACCTTTTTTCATTTTTCAAATGATGTACTTTATGGATTTTTCAACGGAAGGAATGTTTTTTTAACTTATACGATGTGAGCGGATTTTTCTATTATCATGACATATTAACGTTTTTAATCTTCCCTTACAATATTACATGGTTATTTTCAAAGGAAATTTTTTCTTTTATAATTCAATGGCTTTAAAATAAATGATTTCTAAGTAAAAAGGTGTATTTCTCTCAAGATATTTTTAATGATATTATTAGAGTATTTTCATTTATGTCAACATCCTTTGTTGGATCTTATTCTTGATTGAGTTTGATCTCTTATGATACCATTTACCATATTTCATTGAATGGTTTATGATTTAGTTTGACTATGGATGTGATATTTTGATATCATACATGGTTTATAGTTTAATTATTCACATTTTTTATGCTAGTTTTAATATAAATGTTTATGTTGATTATGTTTCATCCCCCCTTTCATATAAGGAATTCATTGGACTTAGTAATTGATGAGCAGGGATCGCTATATCTCCTCGATGCATTTGTAAGTCTCGTGAGACAAACTAGTTTGGGTATTGATTGATGTATTACCCGTTTATGTATGGTGTCTTGGCCGAAACCTTGACGGTATGTTTATGATGTCCGGTATCATGCATTACCTCATTATGAAATTAGTTATTGATATTCTATGTGATTATTCTATTATTAGAATATTCATTTGATTGTTTATATGGAATTATTTGATTTATTCTTTCCATATTATGCATAATATTAGGTTTAAATGGCTTGTGTTTCAGCTATACACCTTGAAAAAATGTTTATTCTTATTTATTCATGATATATTCCACTATAATCTTACCCTTACTAAGCATATGAGCTCACACATTTCTTATGTTTTATTTTTTTCAATATGTTAAGAAGTGTATTATGACTAATATTCAGGGTTAATATTGGAGAATAATGATGTTCTCAAAGGATTTTTTATGTTGTATTTTACGTTTTAAATTGTAATGTAAGGTTATTGTATGTAATCTGGCTTCTAAGACTACTAAACTGATTGGTCCTTTTGGATTCGAGTTTTTTATATATTCTAATTTAATAAAGTAAGGCATTGAATCTAGTATATATGGGTCGGGGTCATTAAAGTTGATATCAATGTAAGTTTAGCAGTAACCTTGGAAACTAGATTTAGAAAACTTAGATTCAGAAACCTGTCCCTAAGATAGACTTTGAGGATAAGTATACAAGAACATCTAAGAATGCTGGTAAGGTAGAGATTATGTGGATCTTCCTAGAAATACATCATTGTCACTCCTGGGGGATATACTTAGGATAATTCACATTTTCCTTACAAACCATTATGAAGGATTTGAATATATGATGAAAATAAATACCCTAGGTTAAATCTAAGGTGTTTTAGATTAAAAACAATGTGTCATGATATTCAATAAATGATTATATATTTTTCTCACTATGACTATTATTACTCACACTATGTTTTTTTATTTTAGTCAATGGCTGGAATATGAAGGATTCATGTTAACATTGAACATGATAGACAAGGTGGCGACGATGATAAACCAAATGGAATGTTGATAAGAGTGAAAAATATTGTGTTCATACCTAAATCGTTTTCTCAAAATATGATAAACAACATATACCTTAACCAACTCCTGAACTCACTAAAGAAGAGAAGGGCAATACTTATTAAGAGATCTGATGGTGGGGACCATGGATAAAATAAGGATCGATTTCCATCAAGCAATAAATATAGAAGGAGACACCCAGGAAAGTGTCTTAATGGAATAAATAAGTGCTTTATGCGTGAGAAATAAGGACATAAATCAAAGAATTGCCGAGGAAAAATGAAGGGTATGATGGAGTAAAATAAAACTCATCCTAAGAATCCATTTGTAGTCCATTGACTTAAACATGGGAAACCTAGGCATTCATTGAGTCAATTTACTATTCTATAGGATAAACTTTAGACCAATAAAGGACCTATGTGGAAATAAATAGATGAAGAATTTATGTATTGGGGTTGTATGTAAAACCTTATTTAAAAGTATATTTAGTGATTAACCTTATTTCATGGATGTCCATAATATTTATTTTTAGAGTTATATTAATATGGTTTTAGAAAAATGACAACCTATAAATTTGGTGACAACTTGTCGTGTTCGACAAGGTCATGGGGTTTGAACCCACAACCGAAGGGCAACAAGGGTGCAGTGCCTTCCACTATCCTACTTGAAGTTCAGGTTATCATGACTTTTTTAGTTAAAATATATCATGGATAAAGGTGGTTTATCATAAGCTTTGGATTGGAAAATGATTTTGTGATTGAGTGATTAATGTTATTCCAAAAGACGTTTGGTGTTTTGGGAATCCTATTAGATTAAGGTAAAAAGAATATTTTGAGGAATAAATTTTGAATTGTATTTTAGAGTCAAATATGATTTTATTTTGGACTTATAGTGATTCAATTTATTTATGGAAATGATTATAAAACCTTGGAGATTATGTGATTTAGATAGTTAAATTATTTAAGAGTGATTGATGTTATTTAGAAGACTATATGATCAAATCCTTTTTATTTTTGGGTTTTAATCCTCTAGAATATTTTTGAGGAAGGATAGTTATTTGTTGAATGATCTATGTTGAAGTTTGGGTTTTACTATTGAATTTTGGAGATTCTTTTTAGAGAATTATTTTATCTTATCCTGTCAATTTTGGTTTTGGATAATGTATAATGACAGGAGGAATATATAGTTATACTTTTGTGGATTTTTTGATCTATATAAATTGATTCAAAATCTACAGTTATGAAAAATTTATCTGAAATACTCATCATTTGGAGAAAAGGATAAGTTTGTGGTGGAAATTGATTAAAGGGAAAAACTCTACTTATCAAGTAAGTATGTTTCCTTATGTTCTTAGTCTATAAAGTAAATTAATTCTTAAACTATATAGAAAATATCTTGAAACCAAAAAATTTATCCTAGTACCTTATTTTCTGATGAATCAAATGGTCCCTTAGATCATCACAGGTTTATAGCTTTTTTATTGTTAACTTTCTTCTGACCAGGTTCTCTATCACTCTCCATCAGAACTTGATGGTTTGATTTCCCTTCCATATTCATGTTTTCCTATATGGAACCCTAGTATGTGTAATCTATGGTGACCTTAATACTTCCCTTTCATTATTTTAAATTATAGGTATCATTAAACCTTTTTTGATGTGGGATTTCAACAAAGATAATTTGAAAATTCAAAACCCTAGTTTTCGATCCCGAGTTTGAATTGTGAGGATGAAATTTATTGAAGGAGGGGAGAATGTAACACCCCAAGATTTTATAGTATGTCTATTCTTAAATAAATTCAATTTCATTGATATATTATGTTTCACGCAACACCATGATAAGCTTATGCTACACACAACAATGATTTGGCTTGCATTACACGCAAGACCAAGTTTTACCGAACAATAATATATTATTAAAATATTATTATTTAATATAATAATATATAACCTAGACATTAAGTTGAAATTTATAAATATTATTAACTAACTTATGAAAATATATGGTTGAATTCATTGGTTAAAAATTAATTATAAATGAATATAGGAACCAACTGAATATATAGGAAATGTTTTATAAAGAACTATTTTTATACTCATAAAGTCATTTTATCCAAATAAATTAAATTAATTACTATTATATAATTATATTAATGACATCTATATTTTATATAGTCAATAAAATATTTTTTATATTCATCTAATATATTTAATAGTCATAAGATAATAACAAACCCAATATTACACATAAAAACCTATATTTTTTATAAAGACAGTTTTATTGCCTTTTAATGGAGAACCTATTTTAAATCCAATTTTTGACACTTTTATATGTTATATTTGAAAAAGTAAAATTCTTATTTTAAATAATAATATAAAAATTTACTTTGGATAAATTTTTGGTATTTTTATGATAAGTTTCATGTCTTGATGAATAGTGAAAAATACTAAATTTTAATTGAAATAACTTTTTTCATCAAAATAATTTAGTGTTAAATTATATTATTAAATGGTTTTAAAGTATAAATAGATTATTTTTTATTATTTAATCCAATTTAGTTCATTTTAATCAATTTTATATTGAATTTAGATATAAAAACCTTTCAATCTTTTGCATGTTTAAACTTTAATAACATGTTTTCTCACCCTATCAACGGGATTAATTTTAAATTAATTACTGAAACTTATATATTTTGAATTTTGAAAAATGGATTCAATATTTTGAATCATTGTTTTCAAATTATGTGAATAGGTTAATTTTATTTTTGGTCATATGAATAGTAAATTTTAGTAATATTTTAATTATCACGGTTCAGAGTAAAATAGGTAATTATGGGTAAAATTAATATTACAAAGACTATAAAATTACTGTAACACTTGTCCTAATTTTATTGGATTAGTTTTTTTCAAACAAAATGATCCTTTGGCCGAAATTATAACCCTTTTTAAGCCACTTTTATGAGAATATGACATTTATTATATTTTATTTAAAGAAGAGTTAAAGATGTCATACTCATATTTTAATAATTATACCAATTTTAATATAGGGTTATACAAAATATAAATTCAACTATAAATATTCATATGAAAGCTAAAAAAATTATTTAACACTGTAATTTATTTCTAATTTTTATGAAATAAATAATTACCTTAAAGGCGTATACAATTATGATGTAGTAATTGTCCAAGTAATGGAAATATCAAACAAATGATATTAAAAATATTAAAATAAATATAATTTTATATAATTAATATCATAAAATAATTTTATGTATGAATTTGAAATGTTAGGGATGATTTAATTGAGTTGGTTTGAAGATATCTTGTTGTTATGATATTTTTAAAAAGACAAATAATGAATAGTGTCAAAATTGACACTAATGATATTTAAAAAAAATTATTAAACTATTTAAAAATCATAAAAGAGATTTAAAAATACAAAATAATTATTATATTGTCTAAAATTTTATAATTTATTCATTTATAGTCTAACTGGCCTCAAATAAGTAAAAATTACAATATTTTAATATTGAAAAGTTTGTTGCCTTAGTTAAAATTAAAATTGGTTAACTAAGGGTGAATCAAAATGATAAGGTTTAAAATAATACCAACACTTGTATAAAATATATTGGTTTATGATATTATAACCTTATATCATCTTATATTAGAATAAATGAAATTTTGGTGGTATTTGGATTGATATTTAATTTATTATAAATTAATATTTTTAGAAAATCCAAAAGAGCCCCTCACCTCAATTATAAAAAGGCACATCCTCCCTCATATCATTTCATCACTTTGAGCATTATATCTCGACCAAAACCTGAAAATTTCTCTTATAAAAATTTCTATACACATCCTAAAGGTTTTGGTATTCTCAAAAGACCAACCCTAGTGTTCCTAAGAGTATATCCAAAGGAGGTTTGCTAAAGAAGAGGTAATCGTCTTTACCGACTCCTTTGAGATTATTTATTCTTAAAATTTATCTTTATGTGTTATTTCTATTATAAATTAATAAATCCAGTATCATATATATTATGAGATTTTATTATGATTATGGTACAATCATATCCAACCTTTTATCCATCATATAAAAAAAAGAAATCATCGCGCGTGCGTACATACGACTTACCATCTCCATGTTGTGGTGTAATTTGTTTTTCATCACCACTTTACTTGGATGGGTATAATGATAAAAATAATTAATATATATATATTACTTATGACATGATATTTTTTCTATATAATTAACATATCATCTAATTATTTACCCTTTTCACCATTAAGAAAATGACATCATCGCTCGTGCGTACATACAGTCTACCGTCTCCACGATGCGATGAGATTCATTTTCATGCTAACCATTCAATAATGATTATAAAAATGTATATAATGAGTAAATATAATATCTATGAATGTAATATCATTCTAGATATGAAATAAATATATCCTATTCATAATAAATAGGACTTACATGATAAAAAATGCATAGGAAAATGAAGCAATTAACACCCGAAATAAGGGTAATAATGAAATATTATTAACAAAACGATATAAGAAGATCATATATGATATAATAAATTTGTATATGATTTTTGTATAATTTAATAACATTATTTCAACCATTATACAAGAGGTTAAAGCACATTCAACTTAAGTAAAGTACAAGGTAAGGGGTATTTCATAATCTCATTATTATTCAATGTTTTTTATACGTATCTGCTAGGGAATACTTATCATCCATGTCCATGTTTCTTAAAAATGTTTTCCAAAATATTTTTACTATTATCCTACAAATTTTTAAATTCTTTTACCCAAGTTTTAAATTTTATAAAATGGTTTAAAAGGAATATTTTTATTATTTTCCAAATGAGGTACTTTATGTCTTTTTCAATGAAAGGAATATTTTTTTTAACTTATGTGGCGTGAGAGTATTTTTCTACCATCGTGACGCCTTAACATTTTTAATCTTCTCTTACAATCTTACAAGGTTTTTTTCAAAGGAATTTTTTTCTTTTTTAATTTAATGTCTTTCAAATAAATGATTTCAAAGTAAAAAGGGGTATTTCTCTCAAGAGATTTTTGATGATGTTATTAGAGTATTTTCATCTATGTCAACATCCTTTGTTTGATCTTATGATTGATTGAGGTTGATATCTTATGATATCATTTACCATATTTCATTGAATAGTTTATAATTTAGTTTGATTGTGGATGTGCTATTTTGGTACCATTCATGATTTATGGTTTAAGTATTCACATTTTGTATTCTAATTTTAATACAAATGTTTATGTTAATTATGTTTCATCGCCCCTTTCATGTAAGGAAATCATTGGACTTAGTAGGTGATGGGTGGGGACCGCTATAGACTCTCAATGCATCAGTAGGTCTCATGGGAAAAACTAGTTTGGGTATTGGCTGATGTCTTACCTATTTATGTATGGTGTCTTGGCCTAAACCTTGATGGTATGTTTATTATATCCATCATTATACGTTCCCTCATTATGAAATTAGTTATTGATATTCCATGTGATTATTAAATTAGTATAATATCCATGTGATTATTTATATGGAATTATTTGATTTATTATTTCCATATTATACACAAGATTATGTTTAAATGGATTATGTTTCAGTTATACAGTTTTCCACAATATTTATTCTAATTTATTCATGATAGCTTTTTTTGTACGCTTACCCTTACTGAGAATCTAAGCTCATCCCTTTCTTATGTTTTATTTTTCCTAGGATGCCAATAATTCTATTATGACTTATAGGTAGGGTTATGCTAGGAGAATAATTATGTTCTCAAAGGATTTTCTATGTTGTATTTTACATTTTAAATTATAATGTGAGGTTAATGTATGTTGTCACGACCCGCCCTCGGGGTCCGTGCCGTGACTACCCCAAGCCCACCTTCCATAGGCCAGGGGCTGGGACTAGCACCAAGGCGTAAATCCCGGTAAAAAGGGAAGGCATTGGCTTTGTAAAGTAACAAACACCACAAAGTAAGCAAGCGGAAAGTAAACACTAAGCAAAAGCAGAGTACAACTGAAAGTGCGGAAAAGTAAATGGGCCAGTATACAAACCCAAACTGAAAGTAAAGTACAACTCGAAAGGGAAAACAGCAACTGTAAGTAAAAGCCGCTACACCGAGCTGTCCACTGGAGATCCCACCTGAAGGATGGGTACAGATAGCTCCACTGCTCCATGGGTCCCACCGTCCGCTCCTAGTACGTCTCGCCCAGTGGTCCACCTCCAAGTACCGTCCTGCTCTGCAAGCCTCAGCCAAGATCAACGTTGTCCGTCGTCTGCAACCAACACAACGTAGTGCGGGCATAGCCCGTGCAAGGGTGAGTATAAGCTACTCAGTAGGGACCCCGAGACCCCTGAAGGTCTCTCAAAATCCACAAAGGATAAACCACAAAGGAAGGTACAATCACGAAGTAACAACCGACACTGCTTAGGTATATGCCCATACATATACCTAAGTCATCAATTTCAAATACGCTCCAACCTCCGAGCCCAAGTACAACTCAGTCCACACAGGAAAGTAAACGTATTCCACACAGGAAAGCAAAACGTAATCCACTCAGGATAGCTCAACACAATCCACACAGGAAAGCAACAGGATTCAGCTCACACAGGTATACTTCTTCAAAGGACGATAAAGATGATCTCTGATCCATCTAAGTCGTCGTACCCACGAAGGATCGATAGGTAACTAACCCCCGCAAAAGACCCACACAGGATCGGGCCCACACAGGACCTGTAGGCGCTGGTTCACACAGGACCGCTGAGCGCAAGGACCCACACAGGATCGGACCCACACAGGATCGGGCCCACACAGGACCTGTAGCACTGATCCACGTAGGATCGCTGAGTGTTGTAGTCGTCGTCGTCGAATCCACACAGGATCTCTGTACTGTCGTCGTCGCAGTCACAGTAGCAGTAGCAGTAGTAGTCACAGTCGCAGCCAGCACTAGGGTTCCCGCACACAGCAAGCTCGTTCGGAGGGTCCGCTCCACGAGCCGAGAGGCTGATACATCAACTGTCACAAGTCCAGAGTTGATGTATCCAAAAGTTCCGTATTGTCAACAGGTACTCAACGCAACAGACGGCGCGTCGATCGGACGCTCGGTCTGAGAGTTATTGGCTTTTTCGTCCCAGGGGCCCGGTTGGTTTCTATGGCAAAACCAACCCGACCGTACTCCACCTGCGTCCAAACCTCGGGCGGCGTATGCCAAAAGATCCGTCTCACTAAGAGGAACACAACAAAGGTGACGGCACGTCAATCGGACGTCCGTAGCTCAAGATATGAGCGTTTCCGCTCCGAAGGCCCGGTTGGTTTCGTGAACGAACCAACCCGGCCGAACTCAAAGTATTCCGAAACTTTGAGTGCGATATACCGAATTGACCGTCTCGATCCAAGGATCGCGTTGCCGCAGACGGTTTGTCAATCGGAGGTCCGTGGCTCAAGTTATGGCCAAAAGACCGAAACCATCTCGAAAACGGGGGGTCTGGGTCCGGGCCGACCCGGCCCGACCCCCCTGGGTCGGCCCGAACCGGGTCGACCCAAACCGGGTCCGACCAGGCCCGGCCAGCGGCGGTCCGGCGCGGCGGCGCGGACCGGCGCGGCGGCGCGGTCCAGCGCGGCGGCGCGGTCCGGCGCGGCGGCGCGGTCCGGCGCGGCGGCGCGGTCCGGCGCGGCGGCGCGGTCCGGCGCGGCGGCGCGGTCCGGCGCGGCGGCGCGGTCCGGCGCGGCGGCGCGGTCCGGCGCGGCGGCGCGGACCGGCGTGGCGGCGCGGCCTAGCGCCGCTTGTCACCACGTGCGGGGGGCAAAGCCCCCGCTTCATCAGATTGGCGGCGCGGCTTTTAGGCGCGCCTTTTGCCAATCAACGGCCCCCCTCCTGGGGGCCTGCTTTGAGGAGAAACCGGGGGGGCGCCTGCCCCCCCTCAAAGAAACTGCCCCCCCTCATAAATGGGGGGGTTTTAGTGCTGGCCGGGGGAATTAAATTCCCCCGGCCTTTGACCTTCCGGTCGGCCATCTGGCCGGCCGGTTTTCCTCCAAGGGGACCGGTTTGCTGGTCCCCTTTCCGGCTTCCGACGCCGGCGGCCCGGCCGCCGGTCTTCTTGTCCCGCCGCGGCCCGGAACCGGCCGCGGTGTTCGTCGTCCGGCGCGGTGCAACGGCACCGCGCCCCTCCGCCGCGCCTTTGATTCCCTTCGACGCGGCGCAACGGCATCGCGTTCTTGATGATCCTTCCACGGCGCGGCGCGACGGCGCCGCGCAATATAATCGTGCGAATAACCGCGTGGTGCGACGGCACCACGCCATCTTGTTTCAACCGCAAGATAAATCATCAAGAACAAAGGAGGGGGTTCGGCCGTGTTCATGCGGTCCAGCCCCCTCACGTTAAACGATAACACATATTTAAATATCCTCACGTTTGTCATGCTAGAACCACCAACGAGAATAAATAAATAAACAAATAATCAACAACAACCCCTACCTCGATAGTCGCACGTTGACGTAGTCGTGGGAAGCGGTCGTCGTTTCGTTGACGTTGGTTAGAAGACGAAGAAGTCGAGGAGGAAGCAATCGGAGAAGACGAGTCAAGATGTCATCGTCGGTGTTCTTCGTGGGCGGCGGACGTTCTTCGCGTTCTTCCACGAAGGAGATAAAGATGGTGGAGGATTTCTTCAGCTTCTCTCCAAAGCTCTTCCACACCTCACCCAACAATCCAAATAAAATAAGGTCCCTCCTTATTTTATTTACTAAGCCAAGCATTTCAAAAACTTAAATTTCAAAAACAAAACACTTAATTAATTATACATGAGTTGTGTAATTAATTAAGTGTTAAGTTATCAAGCTTTAAAGAGAGAGAGAGGGGAGTTAGGGAATTTGAAAAGGTGGGGCTCGGGTGGGCCCCTCCTCACCTTAATCCTCTCTTAGGTGGTTAAACCACCCAACTTCCAACAAAAGATTTTAACCACTTTAAAGATATAAAATAAATATTGTTTCACAATTTTATTTTACTCTTCATTTCATCTAGAAAATTAAACAACTCCTCCTAGGCAAACCCAACTTCGGAAAAGGTCTTCTTAAGCGAATATCGGCGCTGCGAGTTCATCGGTGTCCTCGGATTTCAATTCCGAGCACCGGATCAAAAGTTAGGAATTCCCGCTCGTTCGTTCACTGAACGTACCCGAGCCAAACTTTGGAAATTAATTCCGGGCACTCCGGGCCTCGGAATCAGGTTCCGTCAGAAACTGCGCTCTTGTAAAATTCCAAAGAAAATTAAGAAAAAATTTCCCTTGAATTTTACAGGTCTTTACATTACTCCCACCTCAGGGCTTTACGTCCCCATAAAGATACATCAAAAACTAGGGAAACAAATGAGGGTACTGAGCACGCATCTGAGCCTGCCGCTCCCATGTGCTCTCCTGGAGGTTCCCGTGCTGCCATCTGATGCGCACAAGAGGAATCGATCGCCCACGCAGGACCCGCTCCTGTCGATCCTCTATCTCCACCGGGACCTCTGTAAAAGTCGCCCCATCGTCAACGTCAAGCTCTCCATGGTCAATGATGTGCGTCGGGTCGTGCACGTATCTCCTCAGCTGAGACACGTGGAAGACGTCGTGCACCCGGTGCAACTGAGGTGGTAGAGCCAGGTGATAAGCCACCTCGCCAATCCTGCTGAGGATCTGGAAGGGTCCGATGAAGCGCGGAGATAACTTGCCGCCTCGGCCAAATCTCCGAATACCACGTTGAGGTGAGACCCGCAAGAAGACGTGGTCTCCATCCTAGAACTCTAGTGGCCTCCGCCTCCTATCAGCATATGACTTCTGCCGGCTCTGAGCTGTCCTCATCCGCTCCTGGATGACCTGGACCTTCTCTGTCGTGGCCTGGACCATCTCCAGTCCCACCAGTGCTGACTCCCCAGGGTCTGTCCAGCACAAAGGAGATCTACAAGGTCGGCCGTACAACGCCTCGTACGGTGCCATCCCGATGGTGGAGTGGTAGCTGTTGTTGTACGCAAACTCCACCAAGGGTAGGTGGTCCTCCCAGCTACGACCAAAGTCGAGGACACATGCGCGGAGCATGTCCTCAAGAGTCTGAATGGTCCTCTCCGTCTGACCATCCGTCTGAGGGTGAAAGGCTGTGCTCAGACATAGCTGCGTCCCGAACGCCTCCTATAACCCCTTCCAAAGCCGGGAAGTAAAGCGAGCATCTCGATCGGAGATGATAGATGATGGCACACCTTGGAGCCGCACAATCTCCTGAACGTAGAGACGTCCCAAGCTCTCCACTGAGCCCTGCTCTCTGATGGGTAAGAAGTGTGCCGACTTGGTGAGTCGGTCAACAATCACCCAGATGGAGTCGTAACCTCTGGAAGTGCGTGGAAGTCCAGTCACGAATTCCATAGATATGTCGTCCCACTTCCACTCCGGAACCTCCAAGGGTTGTACCAAGCCTGCTGGTACCTGATGCTCTGCCTTCACCTGCTGGCAGGTGAGGCATCGAGAAACGAACTCTGCTACTGCCTTCTTCATGCCCGGCCACCAGTTCTGTCGTCTGAGGTCCTGGTACATCTTCGCCACTCCAGGATGTACCGCCAAAGGAGAAGTGTGAAACTCTCTCAGCACTTCCTCTTGCAAAGCGACTGGTACCATGGTACGTCCTCTGAAAAGGATGTCGTGCTCTGCTCCAAGGGAGAAACCATCAGATGTCTGTCCCGAGGATATCTGTGCACGCCGTGTCTCACAGTCAGCGTCCCCACGCTGTGCCTCCCTGACTCGCTGCAGTAGTGGAGGAGTGACTGTGAGAGACTGAAGGAAGGCTGCTCCATCTCTATCCATGAAGGATATCTGCAAAGAGGCTAGTTGCTCTGTCGCCTCCTCAAGTAGTTGAATGCCCGTCCTCCTGCTGAGGGCATCGGCTACTACGTTCCCCTTCCCAGGAGTATAGACTATCTCAAAGTCATAGTCCTGGAGGAACTCGAGCCATCGCCGCTGTCTTAGGTTCAGGTCCTTTTGCGAGAAGATATACCTGAGACTCTGATGATCGGAAAAGACTGTAAAGCGCTCGCCCATCAGATAGTGTCGCCATGTCTTCAGAGCGAAGACCACTGCTACTAACTCCAGGTCATGGGTAGCGTAGTTCTGCTCATGCGGCCTCAACTGACGTGATCCATAGGCGATCACTGCCCTCTCCTGCATCAAAACACATCCGAGTCCGGTCCCTGATGCATCGCAGTAAACTACGTACCCTACTCCCTCCTCGAGCAACCTCAAGATAGGTGCGCTAGTCAATCTCTGTCTCAGCTCCTGAAAGATCTGCTGACATCTGTCTGACCACAAGAAGGGTTTCCCCTTCTTCGTCAAATCTGTGAGTGGTGCCGCTACTCTAGAGAAGTCTGGCACAAATCTCCGATAGTATCCAGCTAATCCCAAGAAACTCTGAACCTCAGTCACGCTCCTGGGTGGCTCCCATGCTAACACATCCTCAATCTTCGCAGGATCCACTGCAACTCCCGCCTCAGAGATGACGTGACCCAAGAAGTGGACCTCACGTATCCAGAACTGGCACTTCAAGAGCTTACCATAAAGCTGGTGCTCTCGGAGTGTGTCTAGTACAACTCGCAAGTGATAGGCGTGCTCCTCCTCAGTCGTAGAGTAAATCAGAATGTCGTCGATGAAGACCACGACAAACCGATCGAGGTATGGCTGAAAGATCCTGTTCATGAGAGCCATGAACACTGCTGGAGCATTGGTTACACCGAAAGGCATAACCAAGAACTCATAGTGGCTATACCGACATCTGAAGGCCGTCTTCTGCACATCCTCGTCTCTGACTCTGAGCTGATGATAGCCTGACCTGAGGTCTATCTTCGAGAACCACCGTGCTCCCTTGAGCTGATCAAAGAGGTCATCAATCCTCGGTAGCGGATACTTGTTCCTCACTGTCACCTAGTTCAGGCGACGATAGTCAACACAAAGTCGCAAGCTCCCGTCTGCCTTTTTGGCGAACAATATCGGGGAAGCCCAGGGTGAAACACTGGGTCGGATGAACCCCTTCCCTGCAAGTCCTCCAACTGTACCCGTAGCTCTCGAAGCTCGGCGGGGGCCATCCGATATGCTGGAGTAGATATCGGGGCTGTCCCGTGGTACAAGTCAATATAAAAGTCTACCTCTCTACGAGGAGGTAGCCCTGGAACGTCGTCGGGAAAAACGTCCGCAAACTGATCCACCACTGCAGGAAAACCAGGACTCCGCACGTCAACTGCTCCAAGGATGAGGCTAGCCAACTGATGAGTGATGGGCTGTCCTCTCCACCGCGGAAGTCCATCCTGTGCTGCTAAGGCTCCCTTCTCTCCGGTGAAGGTGAACCTGCTCCCGTCGGTGCGTACACATCGCACCTTGCGCCTAAAACAGTCAATCTGCGCATGGACCGTAGATAGCCAATCCATGCCCAAGATGACGTCGTAAGGCCTCGACGCTGCTACAAGAAGATCCCAGCCGAAGCTCTCGCCTCTTAGAGTAAGCTCACACTGTCGGCACCAGTGCGTAATCGTCGAGTCTGCTCCCGTAGGAGTCTCTAGCCGTAAGAATCGAGCCAACGGCTCTGTCGGAATCTCCGAGCTCCGAACAATGGCAGCGGCTATGAAAGAGTGACTCGCTCCTGTGTCTATAAGAACTGCAGCAAGGGTGGAATAGACACATATAGTACCTAGAATCATCTCGGGTGCTCCGTGGTCGTAGGCCTCTGCTACCTGGAGCTGTGCCTGTCTCTGCCCGCCATCTCCCTGTGGTCGGGGTGGACCTCCTGGTGGTGGTGGTGGCAGAGCCTCAAAGCGTCGTCCACCACCTGCTGCTCGGCCAGCTCCTCTGCCTCGTCCGCCTCCTCCCTGTAGACCGCCACAGTCGACCCTCTGCCTCTGCCTCGGTGGTCCCTCAACTGTCTGCTGCTCCTCGGCACGGCGGGTCGGGCAGTCACGAGCCATGTGGCCCTGCCCGCCGCACGAGTAGCATTGTCTGCCTCTCGAAAGACTGGCTCCTCGCTATGTGCCCCGCACTGCTGAGCCAGTGCCCTGAGGTCGTCTGCCCGAAGGTCTGGTCTGTCTGGACCCCTGAGTCATCCGTTGACTACCTGCTGCAGATGACTCTGCCATGTGCCGCCCTGCGGTGGGTCGCTGCGCTGGTGTAGACTCAGCAAGGAAGCTCTCGATCAGAAGGGCCCGCTCCAGTACTCCTGTCTGAGTCGGTATGCTGAGGGAGATCAGCGATGCCCTGATCTCGTGTCTCAAACCCTGCTCGAAGGTCCGGGCCCGGAAGAATGGGTCCTGTACCATGTCGGTCGAGTAGCGCGAGAGATCAGTAAATCTCGCCGAGTACTGAGCGACCGTCATGCTGCCCTGCCGCAGCTGAAGAAGCTCTTGGATACGCACCGCACGAAGGGTGGCTGGGACGAACTCCGAGCGGAAGAGGCTCTCAAAGTCCGTCCATAGAAGAGATGCCTCATCGTGCACCTGGAGCATCAAGCTCCACCATCGTCCTGTTGCTGCGTGTAGTAGGCTCGCAGCGAGGATCACCATGAGGTCTGCTGGTGTCCTCACTAGCCTAAAAACATGTACTACTGCCTCCAGCCAGTCCTCGGCTGCCTGGGGATCTGTCTCCCCACGAAACCTGGGTGGTCGCTGGCGCTGAAACTCATGCAGTGCGCTGAGGCGACGTGCATCGTCAGCGGCTGGTGCTGGAAGTATCGGTGGCTCGACGGGTAGAGCTACCGCCGGTGCCACTGCTGACAAAGGGCCCTGCACCGAAGCCTCGTCGCTCGGTGGGCTATCGTCACACTCGACTCTCGGAACCCTAGCTGGCTGTCGTCGTGGGGCCATCCTGAAAAGGAAACAGGTGCGCCACGGTCAGAACAGTATACCTGGTGAGCTGATATAAGTAATCACAAAGAAAACTTTGAAACACACACGCAATCAATGTTTTCGTGCATTAAGTCGGAAATCAGAAGTCAGGGTCCTGGTGTACAGATACGTTGGTCGCCGCACCAACACTGGACTCCCTGGACTGAGAACCACACTCAATACGCTAAACATTATTGCTTCACATAGAAAAGATCAGAGTTCGCGGTAGAACCGAACTCCTCTGATACCAATTTGTCACGACCCGCCCTCGGGGTCCGTGCCGTGACTACCCCAAGCCCGCCTTCCATAGGCCAGGGACTGGCGACTAGCACCAAGGTGTAAATCCCGGTAAAAAGGGAAGGCATTGACTTTGTAAAGTAACAAACACCACAGAGTAAGCAAGCGTAAAGTAAACACTAAGCAAAAGCAGAGTACAACTGAAAGTGCGGAAAAGTAAATGGGCCAGTATACAAACCCAAACTGAAAGTAAAGTACAACTCGAAAGGGAAAACAGCAACTGTAAGTAAAAGCCGCTACACCGAGCTGTCCACTGGAGATCCCACCTGAAGGATGGGTACAGATAGCTCCACTGCTCCACGGGTCCCACCGTCCGCTCCTAGTACGTCTCGCCCAGTGGTCCACCTCCAGGTACCGTCCTGCTCTGCAAGCCTCAGCCAAGATCAACACTGTCCGTCGTCTACAACCAACACAACGTAGTGCGGGCATAGCCCGTGCAGGGGTGAGTATAAGCTACTCAGTAGGGACCCCGAGACCCCTGAAGGTCTCTCAAAATCCACAAAGGATAAACCACAAAGGAAGGTACAATCACGAAGTAACAACTGACAATGCTTAGGTATATGCCCATACATATACCTAAGTCATCAATTTCAAATACGCTCCAACCTCCGAGCCCAAGTACAACTCAGTCCACACAGGAAAGTAAACGTATTCCACACAGGAAAGCAAAACGTAATCCACTCAGGATAGCTCAACACAATCCACACAGGAAAGCAATAGGATTCAGCTCACACAGGTATACTTCTTCAAAGGACGATAAAGATGATCTCTGATCCATCTAAGTCGTCGGACCCACGAAGGATCGATAGGTAACTAACCCCCGCAAAAGATCCACACAGGATCGGGCCCACACAGGACCTGTAGGCGCTGGTTCACACAGGACCGCTGAGCGCAAAGACCCACACAGGATCGGACCCACACAGGTTCGGGCCCACACAGGACCTGTAGCACTGATCCACGTAGGATCGTTGAGTGCTGTTGTCGTCGTCGTCGAATCCACACAGGATCTCTGTACTGTCGTCGTCGCAGTCACAATAGCAGTAGCAGTAGTAGTCACAGTCGCAGCCAGCACTAGGGTTCCCGCACACAGCAAGCTCGTTCGGAGGGTCCGCTCCATGAGCCGAGAGGCTGATACATCAACTATCACAAGTCCAGAGTTGATGTATCCAAAAGTTCCGTATCGTCAACAGGTACTCAACGCAACAGACGGCGCGTCGATCGGATGCCCGGTCTGAGAGTTATTGGCTTTTTCGTCCCAGGGGCCCGGTTGGTTTCTATGGAAAAACCAACCCGACCGTACTTCACCTTTGTCCAAACCTCGTGCGGAGTATGCCAAAAGATCCATCTCACTAAGAGGAACACAACAAAGGTGACAGCACGTCAATCGGACGTCCGTAGCTCAAGATATGAGTGTTTCCGCTCCGAAGGCCCGGTTGGTTTCGTGAACGAACCAACCCGGCCTAACTCAAAATATTCCGAAACTTTGAGTGCGATATACTGAATCGACCGCCTCGATCCAAGGATCGCGTTGCCGCAGACGGTTCATCAATCGGAGGTCCGTGGCTCAAGTTATGGCCAAAAGACCGAAACCGTCTCGAAAACGGGGGGTCCGGGTCCGGGCCGACCCGGCTCGACCCCCCTGGGTCGGCCCGAACCGGGTCCGACCCGGCCCGGCCGGCGGCGGTCCGGCGCGGCGGCGCGGACCGGCGCGGTGGCGCGGTCCGGCGCGGCCTGGCGCCGCTTGTCGCCACGCGCGGGGGGCAAAGCCCCCGCTTCATCAGATTGGCGGCGCGGCTTTTAGCCGTGCCTTTTGCCAATCAACGGCCCCCCTCCTGGGGGCCTGCTTTGAGGAGAAACCAGGGGGGCGCCTGCCCCCCCTCAAAGAAACCACCCCCCCTCATAAATGGGGGGGGGAGGGGGTTTAGTGCTGGCCGGGGGAATTAAATTCCCCCGGCCTTTGACCTTCCGGCCGGCCAGTTTTCCTCCAAGGGGACCGGTTTGCCGGTCCCCTTTCCGGCTTCCGACGCCGGCGACCCGGCCGCCGGTCTTCTTGTCCCGCCGCGGCCCGGAACCGGCCGCGGTGTTCGTCGTCCGGCGCGGTGCGACGGCACCGCGCCCCTCCGCCGCGCCTTTGATTCCCTTCGACGCGACGGCGTCGCGTTCTTGATGATCCTTCCACGGCGCGGCGCGATGGCGCCGCGCAATATAATCGTGCGAATAACCGCGTGGTGCGACGGCACCACGCCATCTTGTTTCAACCGCAAGATAAATCATCAAGAATAAAGGAGGGGGTTCGGCCGTGTTCATGCGGTCCGGCCCCCTCATGTTAAACGATAACACATATTTAAATATCCTCACGTTTGTCATGCTAGAACCACCAACGAGAATAAATAAATAAACAAATAATCAACAACAACCCCTACCTCGATAGTCGCACGTTGACGTAGTCGTGGGAAGCGGTCGTCGTTTCGTTGACGTTGGTTAGAAGACGAAGAAGTCGAGGAGGAAGCAATCAGAGAAGACGAGTCAAGATGTCATCGTCGGTGTTCTTCGTGGGCGGCGGACGTTCTTCGCGTTCTTCCACGAAGGAGATGAAGATGGTAGAGGATTTCTTCAGCTTCTCTCCAAAGCTCTTCCACACCTCACCCAACAATCCAAATAAAATAAGGTCCCTCTTTATTTTATTTACTAAGCCAAGCATTTCAAAAACTTAAATTTCAAAAACAAAACACTTAATTAATTATACATGAGTTGTGTAATTAATTAATTGTTAAGTTATCAAGCTTTAAAGAGAGAGAGAGGGGAGTTAGGGAATTTGAAAAGGTGGGGCTCGGGTGGGCCCCTCCTCACCTTAATCCTCTCTTAGGTGGTTAAACCACCCAACTTCCAACAAAAGATTTTAACCACTTTAAAGATATAAAATAAATATTGTTTCACAATTTTATTTTACTCTTCATTTCATCTAGAAAATTAAACAACTCCTCCTAGGCAAACGCAACTTCGGAAAAGGTCTTCTTAAGCGAATATCGGCGCTGCGAGTTCATCGGTGTCCTCGGATTTCAATTCCAAGCACCGGATCAAAAGTTAGGAATTCCCGCTCGTTCGTTCACTGAACGTACCCGAGCCAAACTTTGGAAATTAATTCCGGGCACTCCGGGCCTCGGAATCAGGTGCCGTCAGAAACCGCGCTCTTGTAAAATTCCAAAGAAAATTAAGAAAAAATTTCTCTTGAATTTTACGGGTCTTTACATATGTAATATGGTATCTAAGACTACTAAACTAATCATTCCTTTGGGATTCAAGTTTTGTATCTATGCCAATTTAATAAAGGAACCGACTCTTGGCTGCTAGGGTTGGGGTCGTTACATATGTGTTAGTAACTTTAGTCTTACAACTAGTTTTGAGTGGGTAAATCTCATTCAAATACCTATTCATGTTATCTCCCTTTCATGGTTTTGATGGTTTAGTAAATGAAATATCATGGATTCTAGATTTGGAGATAGAAAGGTGTGGCTAAATGCTTTGTTAGAAACCAAAGCATGTGAGTTGATCAGGATTGTGTAGTTTTTAGGCATATGGATGTTGTGGAAATGATGATATAGGTGGGGTAGACCTGGTGACTGTGAGGTGGATAAGGCTTGAGGTTCCTATGAGTAAGAACACCCTAAAAAGGGATTTGGTGTGAGGAATGTGAAAATTATTGGTGCGCTTGAATGAAAATCACTATGAGGGTTAGTGCTTTAGTATCACTTATAGTTTTTTAGGACGGGACCTGTTAAGTGTCTGACCCAATCAACTCAGGATGCGCTTTTAGGAGAACAATGATAGTATAAATGAACCTCTATGGAACTTTAGAATGATGCTCAAGTTTTGAGTGGTCATGTGAATGGTTTTGGCTGTGAGATGCCTCTGAATCTAAAAAGGTGCTAAGGGTGCTTTCTCTTAATGAGACTGGCATTAAAGAGAGGCATGGATAATAACTTGGGCGTGTGAGATGAGTTTTGGGTGAGAAATAGATCAATGGAATGGGAGTCAAGCCTTGGTTTTGGGTTCCATGGATGCATGCAATCGTTGAGCTTTGATGGAATCTTTGAGGCAAGCATATGTTGGAGATGTGTTGTGTCATTTGGATTATGGTTTGGGTGCTACAAAACGTATGGTCATGATTCTTAAATGAGAAAGCAATTTTGTGTGTAGGATGAGTATTGATGTGGGTGTAATTCCATTGGACTCATGGGTTTGGTGATCAAGGGAGTATTCTTTCTATGTCTAGATGAGATCAGTTAGTCTTGTTGGTCACACATGATGCCTTATGGGTGTGGTTTGGTAGGCAGTCGTACTCAAGTCATGAACCAGTGGGAGTTGATGAGACACATGTAGGCTATCCAACCTAAGGTTTATGGGAAGGAACTTAAAGTGTCCCCAAAGTAGGGGATAAAGGAATGGATGGACCAGATGTAGTGGCATGATCGATCTGGGTTGAACCTCGATGGAAGCATCAGAGGTTGATATGCCATATGTGGAAGTGTGGATCAGGAGGAATGACACACATGTGGTTCTAATGATACCTAAATGGGTTGGCACTCTAAGAGTGGTAGAGGGTGAGCCATATGGTGTGGAGTACACCATCATTCATTTAAATGTGTTAAACTCGTTCTTGTCAAGTATTTTTTATAAGTATCATGAGAAACATTTCCATGAGCTGATATTGGACGATGAGTTACCTTTCATCGTGATGCTTAGGTATGAGAAGTTCCAGCCCATCTAGTCATCATATTTAGTGATGGATAGATCAGGCGATAGGGAGATCAGTAAATGGTTTAGTAATGAGATGAAAAGGATTCTCCTAGATTGGGGAGTAGTATGTCGGTCATGGTGAATACTAGGTATGGTTTTAGATATGGTGTTGGATGGAACCCAAGCCTTGACTTCAGCCTCAGGTGGGTATTGGAATAGTAAAAGTTTTACAGTTTGGTGGTGCGTTAGTTCTCACAGTATGTAATGATGGTGTACATTTTTGGTTTAAGGAATAGTGTTCAGGAGTGTTGGTGACTCGTTAATGGGGGAAACCAAGAGTTTTGAGGTGGGTAGGCCATAGGAAGGTCAACTTGTGTTCTCATGTGAGGTCGGATGCTGTGATTAGAAAACCACATAGGGCATGTCGTGTTTGTTGTGGTGGGTATGTTTCAAGTATTGATCGATAATTTTGAGAATAAGATAGCATATAGTGCATGACCCGAATAAATAAGACTATTTAGTTTTGGTTATAAATTGAGGATGAAGGGTTGGGTTGGTTTTTGACCTATGTTTCATGAATGGTTTGGTGTGGTGAATTGGAGGTGGATCCAATCAATTTAGGGGATCGCAAAATGTGAGTTCTTTAGGAAATTCTAGAAATGGGAGCAACACTTGAAATCATCCATGGTTTTAAAGACCCCATCCCCAATAGCTCCGAGTTGGTGCCTTACATTATTACGTTGAAATAACAAACAAGGAAGTCACATCCCAAAGGACCGAATAGTTTATTAGTTTTGGAAAACCAAATACAAACATAAGTTTTACATTACAAATTGAAAGGAAATACAATATAAGAAATTTTATTAGAAACATCCATAACTCCTAGATTATCCCTACAAGTCATTCATAATATTCATCTTCACATCTTGTGGGAAAATAAAACATAATAAAGGGGTGAGCTCTGATGCTTAGTAAGGGTAAGTAATATAGAAAAAGCTAATATAAACAATAAGGCATGGTGAATGACTAAAAACACATGCCATTAGAACATAAAATTGAGCATAATATGGCAAGAATAAAAGTTTAATAAATAATTCCATAAAAATAATCACATGAGAAGGAAGCTTACCCATGAATATTCTATTAGTTGAATATTCACATGGATTATCGATTACCAATATCATAATAAGGGAATGCATAATGTCGGACATCTGAAACATACTGTCAATGCCTCATCCAAGACATCTGAAAATAAATGGTTAAGGCCTCGGCCAAAACCATATCTGAAAATGAGTAAGGGATCAGCCAAGTCCATATTGATTTTGTCTCATGAGACCTACCGATATGCATCGAGGGGCTATAGTGGGCCCCAACCATCGTTTAATAAGTCCAATGAATTACTCATATGTATAAAAAATGATATCTTTAAATCAAAGTGTCCCATAACACTTTGAAATATTTGAATCATAATCATAAATGAAAATACTCTGATAAAATTATTGATAAATTCTTGAGGAAAATAATCTTTAAACATTCCAAAGTGTCTCATACCACTTTGAAACATTTAAATCATAATCCCTATAAAGGAATAACATTAAATGAATATTATAAGAATAATATGACTCATGATTTAATATATGAAATGGTAGTACATATACCACATGCATGGAATAAGTGGAGAATAAGACATAAATCTCATACAAGTAAAAGTGATATGAGAAAAACTCTGTTTACTTTGGAAAGAAGAGTTCTTTTGAAAAACCATTTATATTTGTCATAAAATCTGATTGTAAACATTTATATCCCATAAAAGAAAATATAAAAAAATGAAATTGTATGTGAGGCATAAATTATTCCTAACAAAAGTGAAAACTTGTAAAAAGAGTGTTTAAGAAACTATAGAAATGAGCCTTTTTAATGCGGTTTAAGGAAAATCTTAAAGATTATTTAAAACAAAAAAAGGAATAATTTTATGTATAAAACCAAAAATGAACCATGATATTTTTTCATGGTAAAATTAGTGATTTTAAAAAAATGGTGGCTTAAAACAAATTATGGATAACACATGATAATGGGTAAGAAATCAAGGTATTCTCTTTAATCGGGCTTGCTTATCTGGAAGATTTGAGAAGGGGGCTTTCTAAAATGTGTATTTTACTATCAAAGAAGGATGATATGATCTGAATATATAATTTTGTAACATATAATAATTTAAAAAAAATAAGAATTGCATTGGATTAAAGAGAGAGAAAGAGTAACCCGAATAAAGAATGGGGGTCCAGGTAGAATCTATTACCTTATGTCTGAAAGTGTTCTACACTTGACCTTAATGTCCTCGATAATAAAATTAAATCCATTAATTAATTAATTAAGAACCTTTTCTACATGTATTTTATTTATTATAATTTTATTAAGTTTATTTATGGTCTTTTTGATGAGTTATAAGATACAATTTTATGATTCATGAGCGTTTTTTTTTTCTGGGTTTTCATGATCAGTTTACTTGTATATGAGTATGGATGTCCATGTAAAATGGGAATAGATATCCAGAATTGAAGTTATATGTTATTAATGAACATACAAAAGATTAAATTTTTATATAATTCATTTGGTTATTTGGGTGAGGATAAATCATTAGATAAGACATTAGTGATAATCATTTAGATTATTTTTTGTGGTTTTTCGACCGTCACGAACTAGTTTTGTTTTATTAGTTAACATCATGTGTATATAATTATTCCAGGACATTACATAGGTTTTAATACATATAGTATAATTTTTTTAAGCATAAAAATTGTTTTATGACCATCCTAGAAGGCTTTAATGGAAAATGAAAATGCATCATCCATGATGTCAGTAAATTGACACATCACGGGCGATGTTTTCATTTATAGAATAAGAGAGAGAGAGAGAGAAGTTTGATGATGGGTATTCCATTAACATGATATAATCCCATTATATAAATTATACTGGAGTTATCATGTCTCTTTGTATAGGAGGGTGAGGGAAGGATAATAAAATAAAAGAAATTGAAATGAAAATAAAAGAAAAGAAAGAGGATTTTTACCTCTTGAATTCTCCTCCTTTAGAACCTCCTAAAGGGAATTGATTTTGGAATTTTGTTGAGAACAAAGGATCGTAGACATGGGTTAGGGGCTTGGGAAGATAATTGGGTAGAAAATTGACAAGTCTTAAAGCTTGGAATGTGTGAGTAGAAGGGGTGGTGAGGGGTGGTATTTATAGTGGAGGGGAGGGGTGTTTTTTAAATATTTTATTTATTTATTTATTATTTTTCTCAAAACAAGAAATAGTGAGTATTATTGTGACTAAATACAGTAATTATTGCATTTGGTTTCGAACCAATGTTCACTTACATCATCCATGAATCAAACATGACTCAAAAATACATTTATTTACTTATACTGTAAATTACCGTATTTTATAATTCACCAAAAATTCAAGTATTTTAAAAAAATACCAAAACTAACCATTTTTTGATGTTTAGAATTAAAAAATTAACTCTATTTTATGAAAGTAATTTTATAAATATTAGAAATTTAATTTTTAATTAAAATTGTCATTTATTGGAAAAATACTAATTTTAAAATTATAATTGATTTTATAACACTTTGAAAATTTAATTAATGTCTCAAAAATTTATATTATAATCAAAAGACAAAAAAATATTAATTTTTTAATACATTTTTTGAATATACATTTTCTTTTAAATCGTTATATTAATTGTAAAATTGAAAATAAACATTTATGTTTTATAAAAATATCAATAATTAATTAATAATTTCTAAAATATTTATTTACTTATACTAGGATATAATTATTCCATATTAACATATATAAGATACCAAAATTTTATTTATACTTTCATAGTTTAGTTTATTATTATAATTTCCATATTACTATTTCTGGTTATATTTTTATTCGAACGGTCACATTACTATTCATCAAAAATTAAACTTATCAGAAAAATACCAAAAAATTAACCAAAGTAAATTTTGATATTATTATTTAAAAAATAATTTTTATTTATTATAATATAATTTATAAAAGTTTCAAAATTTTATATTTAAAACAAGTTCACCACTAAAAGGCGGTAAAACTGTGTTTAGAAAAAAATATCCTTTTATGTGTAAAATTTGATTTATTCTTATCTTATGTCTCTAAAAATGTTTTAGATGAATGTAAAAAAAATATTGAATATATAATATATAAAATTCATTACTATCTTTAACTAATAATTATTAATTTAATTTATAAAATGTCATTATGGGTATAAAAATTGTTTTTATAAAAATATGTCCTTTATATTTAATTGGTTTTCATTTCTAGTTAATTGGTAACCAATGAATTAATTTTATAAACATATGTAATATATATTTTTATAAATTACTTAATCTCATTTATTCCCTCCATTCCCAACATTTAGGATATTACTATAATAATTAAATAATGATACCTAAATTATTTTTTAAGCTGGTAAGCTATCAAAGAAGTTAAATTTAAAAAGAGCAATAGTGTAAAATCTTGGGGTTTTACATTCTCCCCTACTTAAATAAATTTCATCCTCTAAATTTAAAATTTTTCTAAATAATCATATTTTGATACTTGAAAATTCTTTTATAGTAAACCCACATCTGAAATAGGGTTAATAAAATATCCTCTTAATAAGAGGGAAGGAGAAATGTATAGGTCACCTCAAAACTAAGAATTCGAATAGGATAACATTTGTGTGAAGTGAAAATATAGAAGAATAATCTAACCATAAAGTTCTAAGGAAGATTTATAGAGAACATGGTCATTAAAAATTTAACCATCACAAAACCATAAATCTTTTGATCGGTTAAAAGGCCATTGGTTTCTCATAAAGATAAGTACATAGATAAATTTTTTGTTTCAAAAATATTTTTCCTAGAGTTGAGGTATTCTTATAATATCTATATAATCACTTGAGAAAGTAAAATTACTTGATTAATTTCCATGTCATAATCATAATCTCATCCTTTGTTTGTGCTTCGATTTATTTTCACATCATCCCTTACACCTGGAAATGAATGTTCAAGATGAATTTTTCATGCCTAAAACACTTTTTACGAATCATATGTTTCTTAAGTAATTATTTCAGTCTTTAAAAGTTTACTGAACCAAGAATTTTAGCACATTTTATCAATGAAAAATGATTTCCAAAGTTTAACTTGATCCATTCCACAAGTAGTTAATCTTAAGACTCATCTAAAACATGTATGTCCACATTCAATGACCAAAATTTAGAAATAAAATCACTAAATTTCCCAAATCAACTTAATATAATATTACCCAAATAATTTAGCTCTTAATCCCACATAATAAATATATTATTACCTTGATCACCTTTAAACCTTTATAAAACATGCATGCTTCCAAGAGTAAAATTCTCATGTTGTTGAATATATTCCTTAAATCCAAACATCTAATAATCCTAATAAAGATAGTATAAACCATAAAATAACTAACCAACTTCATGGTTACCTATACTATCCCATAACCATCTATTTATTATTATCTTAACATCAAGCACATATTTAGGATTATCTTTCCGAAGTCATGTGTTTTCAAAAGATCAACTTTCCACCGAATCGCTTTTCTTGGTAAAATTCAAAACACGCTTTCAAATCCTTAACAAAAAAAGTAATGTAGTACAATCCTTATATATCTCATGATTCATATTACCAAAAAATTATTGATAAAATACTCAAATAAAATAATTATTGATTCCAAACACATGCATATTAATCATTCCTCTTCATCTGAGGTAGTAGCATAAGCTTGACCATGATCCATTTGCTTATTCTGAGCTATATTCCCTTAATGTTTGAGACATTCATTTATGTAGTGCCCTGTATCCTTGTAGTTAAATCATTTCACATTGGAAAAAAATTACCCTTGCAATAACTAGCATGATGACCTTTCTCTCCAGACTTGTAGAAAACTCACATTCCTCTTAAGCAAGTACCATGGTGCTTCTTCTCACAATTATCACATGTGGTAAAATACTTCTTTCTCTTATTTCCTTTATCCAACTTTTTCCTAGTTATAATCTTGTTCTCGTTCTTCCCTCTGAATCCATAATACATAGAAAACTCTTTCTTCTTTTTTTAGAACATTATATTATCTCCTTATATGGTGAGAACGTTTGAGAGACTAGTTCCCTTCGAAATACTAGCTTAAACCCATCAAAAAAATAATTATTATTCTTTCGATTATATGCATTGATGTGGTTCCAATTCCTTATGCTAGGAACCATTTCTAAACAATGTCATACATTGTATTAGATCATAACATTATGAAACATAATGTCTAATCCCAAAACTAGTGAAATACTTAACATAAATTGAATAATTTATGTGTATCTAATCTCATAATAATAAACATGGTTTATTTGGGGATATATTTAATTTTAAATCCTTCATAATGGTTTATAAAGAAAATGTGAATTATGCTAAGCATATCCCCTAGGAGTGTCAAACCAGATGTGCAGTAGGTCCCATTTTCGTGAAACATGTTACCCCGAGTCAGGCTCGGGACACCTTGTTGGAGTTGTTACCCCTAGGTACATCTGTTCCAGAACCACATCCACTTGTAGTATCTAGACAGGGATTTATTTCTATGAATACCCACATAATCTATACCTTACCAAAATTCAGGGATGTTCTTCTATGCTTATCCTAAAAGTCTATCTTAGGGTTATGTTCCCTGATCTATGTTTTCTAAATCTAGTTTTCAAAGTTTCTACTAAACTTCCTCTGATATCAATTATCACTACTACAAACACGGCCTTTATCAACGCTAAAAATGGCCTTTATCAGCGCTAGAAAAGAGCTGATAAAGCCAGCGTAGATAAAGGGGGGGGTCCCCTTTATCAGCGCTTCCTTTATCAGCGCTTTCGTTTTAGCACTGATAAAGGACCCTTTTATCAGTGCTTTTAAAAAAGTGCTGATAAAAGTTAAAAAAAGTTAAAAAAAGTTAAAAAAAGTTAAAAAAAGTTAAAAAAAAGTTAAAAAAAATTAAAAAAAAATTGAAAAAAATTAAAAAATTACTGCCAATCGGGGGGGCTTTTATAGCACTTGAACCCCCCCTTTTACAGCGCTTTTCGGCCCCTATACAGCACCCCACGCACCCCCCTCCACCCTTTAACAGCGCTTTCTCCAATATTCCCCATGCGCGCGCACCCCTGCCTCCACCAGGATTTGAACTCGAGACCTCCCCCCTGCGCGCCTAAGCCCTTACCACTACTCTATTTTGATTTGCTTTCCAATTCATGATATCTCTATATATATATATATTTATATATTTAGTTATATTTATTCGTATAGTAATATATATTTATATTAATATATATATATATAGTTATATTATAATATATATATATATATAGTTATATTATAATATATATATATATATAGTTATATTATAATATATATAGTAATATTAATATATATATAGTGGTATTAATATATATCTATATCTATATATATATATTTAGTTATATTTATTCGTATAGTAATATATATTTATATTAATATATATATATATAGTTATATTAACATATATATAGTTATATTAACATATATATAGTTATATGAATATATATTTATATAGTTATATGAATATATATTTATATAGTTATATTAATATATATATAGTGATATTAATATATATATTTATGGTGATATTAATATATATATTTATAGTAATACTAATATATATATATGTAGTTATATTAATATATATATAGTTATTAGATTAATATATATATAGTTAGATTAATATATATATATAGTTAGATTAATATATATATATATAGTTAGATTAATATATATATAGTTAGATTTATATATAGGTATATAAATATTCATTGTATTCTAAATAAAATGGATGTTAGTTATTATTTAGATAAAGCTAATATATTTTATATGTAAATATATTTTATTATTTATATTTATAATTAAATTTTTAGGTGTGAATATTTAAAAAATATGAATATATTGTTATATATTTGATTATAAATAGTAGTGCATTATAAAAAATGATGAAATTTCAAAGACATAATATCAATATGAATGTAATACCTTGGAATAAATTCATACCCCACCCAAAAAATCCAATAATACCCCCTTAAATGAGGGTGAAAATCCACAAAATGTTAAAAAATCGGGGTACCCCGACTAAAAACTCAGTTTTGGAGACCTTTTGGGCCTCTTTTGGCCCCGAAAATCGCTTTACCGAAGTCCCCCCAATCATAGCGACGTAGAGCTCGTCGCAGGCTTCGATTTGATATGTGGTAGAGCTCAAACGGACACCCGGATCAAAAGTTATGGCCGTTTGAAGTTTGAGTTGCGTTTTCAACATATTTTGGATCTTTTTTTAATTTTTTTTTTTATTTTTTTAGTCTTCAAATTGTTATTAAATGACTATTACTCCATAATGATTAGCAAATTATTAATTAAAAATATTTTTTTAATTTTTTAAGAAGCCATTTTCACTAAATATCTTATATATTATGTATAAAAAGTGTAAATGTACATTTATAGTTATCTAAAATATATTTAAAAATTATATATTATATTTATATATCAATATAACTATATTTATATATTAATATATTAATATATTTAAAAAAAAATTGAAGCTGACCCTTTATCAGCGCTTTTTTGTTAGCGCTGATAAAGGGGGGGCGGTGTGAAAATCTATTTTTGTGGTAGTGTATAAAGACCCCGACCCCAGTAGCCCAGAGCCAATGATTTACTTTATTACATTGGTATAATAAACAAGGAAGTCACATTCCAAAGGACCGAATAGTTTAGTAGTTTTGGAAAACCAGATACAAACATAATTTTTACATTACAACTTGAAAGGAAATATGATATATAAATTCCATTGGAAACATCCATAACTCATAGATTATCCCTGCAATTCATTCATAATATTCATCTTTGCATCATGGGGAAAATAAAACATAAGAAAGCGGTGATCTCTGATACTCAGTAAGGGTAAGTAATATAGAAGAATCTAATATAAATAATAAGGCATAGTGAATGATTGAAAACACATGTCGTTAGAATATAAACTTGAGAATAATATGGAAAGAATAAAATCTGAATAAATAATGCCATAAAAATAATCACATGAGAATAAAGCTTAACCATGGATATTCTACTAGTCAAATATTCACATGGATTATCAATTACTAATATCATAATGAGTGAATGCATAATGTCAAACATTTGAAACATACCATCAAGGCCTTGGCCAAGACATCTGAAAATAAATGGTTAAGGCCTCATCCAAAACCATATCTGAAAATGGGTAAGGCCTCATCCAAGTCTATATCTTTTTTGACTCATGAGGCCTACTGATGTATCGAGGGGCTATAGTGGGCCCCGTCCATCACTTACTAAGTCCAATGCATTGCTTGTTTGTCTAAAAAATGATATCCTTAAATCAAAGTGTCTCATACCACTTTGAAATATTTTAATCATAATCATAGATTAAAATACTCTAATAAATTCATTGATAAATTCTTGAGGAAAATAATCTTTAAACATTCCAAAGTGTCACATACCACTTTGAAACATTTAAATATTAATCCCTATGAAGGAATAACATTAAATGAATATAATGAGAATAAGAAGACTCGTGATTTGATATATGAAAGGTCAGTACATACACCACATGCATGGAATAAGGGGAAAACATGGCATAAATCTCATAAAATTAAAAGTGAGATGAGAAAAACTCTTTTTTACTTTGGAAAGAAGAGTTCTTTTGGAGAACCATTTGTATTTATCATAAAATCAGATTATAAACATGTATATCCTAGAAAAAAAATGGAAGGAAAATGAAATTATATTTGAGTCATAAATGATGCCCAATGGATGTGATAACATGTAAAAATAGTGTTTAATAATCTTTAGAAATAAGCCTTTTAATACTATTTAAGGAAAATCTTAAAGAGTCTTTTAAATGGAAAAAGGAATAATTGTTTGTATAAAACCAAATATAAACCATGATATTTTTTTCATGATAAAATGATTTATTTTATAAAAATAATGGTGTTTAAAACATATTATGGATAACACATGATAATGGGTAAGAAATCGAGGTATTCCCTTTAATCGGCCTTGCTTATCAGAAAGATTTGAGAAGGGAACCTTTTTAAAACATGTATTTACCCATCAAATAAGGATGATATGATATAGATATATGATTTTGGAACATATAAATATAATTTATAATAATTAAACAAAAATAAACAAGAATTATATTAGAGTAAAGAGAGATAAAGAGTAACCCGAAGGAAAAATGGGGGTTCGGGTAGAATCTCTTACCTTATGTCTGAAAGTGTTCTTCACTTCACCTTAATGTCCTGGATAATAAAATTAAATACATTAATTAATTAATTCATAACCTTTTCTACATGTATTTGATTTAGTATAATTTTATTAAGTTTATTTATGGTATTTTTGATGAGTTATAAGATACAATTTTATCGTTTGGGAGTGTTTGTTTCCTTGGTTTTCATGATCGGTTTACTTGTATATGAGTATGGATGTTCATGTAAAATGGGAATAGATATCCAGAATTTAATTTATATGTTATTAATGAACATAGATGAGATTAAATGGTTATATAAGTCATTTGGTTATTTGGTGTGAGGATGAATCATTAGATATGACGTTAATGATAATTGTTTAGATTGTTTTTGGCGGTTTTTCGATCGTCGCGAACTAGTTTTGTCTTATTAGTTAACATCATGTGTATGTAATGGTTACAAAACATTAAATGGGATATAATACATATATTATAATATTTTTAATCATAAAAATGGTTTTATGACCAGCCTAGAAGGTGTTAATGGAAAATTAAAATGCATCGTCTATGATGTTAGTAAATTAACACATCACGTGCGATGTTTTCATTTATAGAATAAGAGAGGGAAATGAGTTTGATTATGGATATTCCATTAACATGATATAATTACAGTATATAAATTATATTGGGGTTATCATGTTCCTTTGGATAGGTGAGTTGAGGGAAGGATAAGAAAATATAAATTGAAAAGAAAATAAAAGAAAAGAAGGAGGATTTTTACCTCTTGAATTCTCCTCCTTAAGAACCTCCTTAAGGGAATTGGTTTTGGTTTTTTGTTGATACCAAATGCTCATAGATGTGGGGGAGGTTCTTGGGAAGATTATTGGGAAAAAATAGATAAGGATTAGATCTTGGAATGTGGTAGGAGATGGGGTGGTGAGGGGTGGTATTTATAGTGGAGGAGATGAGTGTTTTTTGAATATTTTATTTATTTGTTTATTATTTTGCTCAATAAAAAAATAGTGAGGGTTATTTTGACTAAATATAGTAATTATTTCATGTGATTTTGAACCAATGGTCACTTACATCATCCATGACTCAAAAATTCATTTATTTACTTATAATGTAAATTACCATATTTTACTATTCACTAAAAATTCAAGTATTTTAGAAAAATATAAAAAATTAATCCTAATAATTTTTCAATGTGTATACTTCAAAAATGAACTCAATTTTATGAAAATAATTTTCTAAATATTATAAATTTAATTTTTAATTAAAATCGTCATTTATTGGAAGAATACTAATTTTAAAATTATAACTGATTTTATAACACTTTGAAAATTTAATTAAGGTCTCAAAAAATTATATTATAATCATCATAAAAAAATATTAATTTTTAATACATTTTATGAATATAAATTTTATTTTAAATCATTATATTAATTATAAAATTGAAAATAAACATTTATGTTTTAAAAAAATATGAACACTTAATTAATAATTTCTAAAACATTTATTTACTTATACTATGATATAATTATATCATATTACCATTTATAATATGCCTAAATTTTATTTTTACTTTCATAGTTTAGGTTATTATTATAATTTCCATATTATTATTTCTAAAGTTTTTATTTTTATTCCAACGGTCACATTACTATTCATCAAAAATGAAACTTATCAGAAAAATACCAAGAATTTAACCAAAGTAAATTTTGATATTACACTTTCAAAAAAATGTTTATTTTGTCAAATATAATTTATAAAAGTGTCAAAATTGTATTTAAAACGAGTTCTCCACTAAAAGGCGGTAAAACTGCATTTAGAAAAATATAATCTTTTATGTGTAAAATTGGATTTATTCTTATCTTATGCCTCTAAAAATATTTTGGATGAATGTAAAAATATTTGATTGAATATATAATATATAAATTTTATTAAAATATTTAAATAATAGTGATTAATTTAATTTATAAAATTTCATTGTGGGCATAAAAAAATTTTTTATAAAAATACATCATTTATTTTGAATTGGTTTTCATTTCTAATTAATTAGTAACCAATGAATTAATTTTATAAACATTTTTAATATATATTTTCATATATTACTTAATCTCATTCATTCCTGTCATTCCCAATATCTAGGAGATAACTATAATAATTAAATAATAACATTGAAATCATTTTTTAAGATGGTAAGCTATTGAAGAAGTTAAATTTAAAGAGGCATATTGTAAAATATTGGGGTGTTACAATGGTGGGATAAGACCTATGGTGGGGAGCACCATGGGCTAGTTGTTTTTTTGGTTGGCGGCATCATGGGGTCTCAAGGAAGACAGGCGTAAGTGGGTGTCATATTAGTGTCCAACATTCAGTGGAAATTATGAGTGTTGTCTCGGGGTGTGGTATGCTGATGAGAATATTGAGGTAAGGTCTCATGTCATAATAGTCTTAGGGGTGAAACCATGAGTTTGATGGAAAATGCTAGTGAATTTGGACTGGTGTTGACCAGTGGCTTCAGTTAGTGAGGTGTGATGTTAGCAGTTTTGGGAACTCATAAACACCACAAGACGTGCAGTGTCACGGTGGAGTTGATTAGAATGAGCAGCACCATGATGCATAGGCCAATGAGGTTTTTGATAGTGTTGTTGGTTTCAGGTGGTTTGGCCTAGCTATGACCAGTGGGAGGCTAGTAAATCAATGTTGGTAGGACCAAGTCTCATATATGAGACTTCAGAACATGTTCTATTGATCAAAATAGTGCTTGAGGTACATCTTTTTCACAGCCCCTCCCTCCAAAGATGCCCCTCCTGAGCTGGAAATGATGGAAAAGAGATAATGACCCTCGATTCCTACCACCAGTAGGCCCCAGGGTTGCGACTAGCATCGAGGGTACAAAGATCTCACAATATGGGAGGCATTACCCTTTATAAGAAAACAAGATTAGGATATAAGATGGTTCGTCCCAAAAGAACTCCAAGACATATATATATATATATATATAAGAAATCCAAAATTTATCCCACGTGCATGTTTTCAAATAAAACTGCTAGAAATACAATAAAACTCCAAAGCAAGTACAAAAAGAACAAAGCTAAGTAGTGAGACGGCATCTATCCCCATGTCCAAGCTAGTAAGGTCCAACATGATCCACATAATTCTCCTAGAAACCTGAAAACAGTTTTACATATGTAGGGTGAGCATATGAGTATACTTAGTTGGAAAAAACCAAGGTCTCCCATGCACAAGTGGGAGAAGCATACTAATTCCCCTATGAGAAAACAGTAGAAACCAACAACACCTAATAAGGAATACTAGTCATCCCAACCTCACCAAGGCACGCTCACCAAATAAAGCAAGTCAAGTAAAGTAATATAATAAGCACATCGAAATTTGGATACCCCGCACCACTTCTCACTGGTTAACTATTCATCCATTCCACAATCAATCAATCTATCAACCTAAGATTCTATTACACCACCTAAACCACCCCACACATAGTCGTACCCTCAAAAGCATCACCACACAACCATACAAGGCACAACTTCCAGATTTAATAAGGCTCCCGTTTTTAATTCCACTTTTTAAATTCAGGGGTGATCACAGAACAAGTTCAATCCTAGGGCATCCATTTATTTAACTGAATATACGTGGTTAATCAATTGTATATATACAGTTGTTCAACACATGATCAACAACAAACCGTCACAATCCATCATAGGTGCGCACACAAAGGCTATAAACATACATGATTTTCAGTGGGTGATTAGCCTATACAAAACACAAAATCAATAACAAAATAATAAAACATGAGCATGCGTCGCTTTTTCCCAAGCCCTTTATATTGATATTAAACAGATTTGATTATCTTTATTTATTCGGAATTCTACTATCTTTACAATAGATACATTCATACGTCCACCTCGCATGATACACAAATAAAAGAGAGACGAAGGGATCTCTACCTTGAAGAACAGATGATCAACAATTCCTACTTGCACCCAAAACAGGGGATGCGCATGCAGTAGGAAAAATCCTCTAGGGAAACGTGATCCGAAGGCCACAGCAAAGCGCACGATCTCTCAGGGAAGAAAGGTTTTGGGGATGCTCGGTAGCAACAGTAAAGGGAAACATACAAGGACGAAAGGGTATCAGCTTTAGAAAGTCCAGATCCTATATCAACGAAAGAAATGGTTTCAAAAACCATTAAAGCCAGATCACAATCAAGACCACGTGTTTTGACTATCTAAAAGCCTCCCGAGCGTTAGGAATTTAAAGATATATTTTATATCCTTTGAAATGGCTTCAAAAATCACTTAAATATTGTTTTAAACTCATTTTACATCAAATAAAATGTTAAAGAAGTGAAACTTAAAAAACTGGGAAAAAATTGAAATTTGAAAAATTGTGGAAATGACTTACCGTTGCGTGAGTCACCGTCGCGAGTCACCGGTGGGTGAGTTACCGGTGGATGAGCTACCTCTAGACGAATCCCCGTCGTGAGTCATCAGTGGATGAGTCACTGTTTGGTGAGCTACTGATTGGCAAGTCAATGTTTGGTGACTCACCATTGGATATCTCACCATTGGATGAGTCACCGTCGTGAGTCACCACTGGCTACCTACCGTTGCGACCCACCACCGCGGGTCACCAGTGCCTAAGCTACCGGTGGATGAGCCATCGTTAGGTGACTCACCATTGGTGACCTACCATCGCGTCCCACCGTCAACGACTCACCATTGCGAGTCACCGGTGTGAGTCATCATTCTGACTCACCAGTCCTGACTCACTGATGAGACATACCATCATCACCTACCGGTGGACGACTCACCGTCAGACGAGATACCGTTGGAAAAACTGGATTTTGACAAACTCTTGAAATGAGTCACTGTTGCCTCTCAAAGCACCTCAACCACCAGATTTTCACAAAGTAATGGACCTGGGAGTTCTGGGCCATTACAATCTTAGGGACGAGCTGTTAAATGGTTGGGAGATTGTAAAACCCTGTGTCAGTATGAGTGTTTGAAAATGAATAAGAATTTGAAATTTTGGTTTAATGGGTAGGCTAGTTTTTGAACTGGAGTTTAGGATAGAATTATGAGGCTTTGAACAACTCAAATATATGCTTTTAGACATGGAACAGGGGTCAGGGTGGTCACAGAAGCACTCAGAGGGCACGGGGGAAGTCGAGGCCTACAAAAAAATTGTTGCAGTGTCACCGGCTAGCTAATGGCGTGTCTAGTAGCCTAGTAAGGGTTGTTAGACACACCGACTAGTCGAGGGGGGGCAATGGCTAGTCGATGGCCCCCAGGTCCATTTTTAAAATGGGGGCAACCCGATTATTTTACCGAGGCCACCCTCTTAACACCCCACACGGGATTTTGATCCCCTATTCACCTAGGAGCAACCCCTCGTGACTTTTCCCTTTCCTCTATAAGGGTTGGATGGATCTCCCTCATCTCTTGTCCCAGTCGACTTCCTTCTATGATGTTGATGTAAGAGGGCCAACACCCTCATGCCACCTCTACCAACACCTGCAAGAAGAGGGAGCACTAGCAACCGGATCCACCATCACCACCACAGAACATCTTGTCTTTACCTGGGTCAAACATAATAAGGTCTACATACACCCGAGGGTGTATGTAGGGTGTGAGCCAAAGCCCAGTAGGATATCACCCAAAGAGATTTCATGCTACAACATTATAAGACGAATGAACATGCAACTTTTTCTGAAAGAGATTTGGAAACATTTTTAATAAAACATTTTAAGGAAAACATTTTCAAGGAAAAACAAGCTTTGAAATTAAAATGAAAACTACAATTCACTGTATGCCGACGGTAAGCATAGCATCACATAAGCACCACAAGCAATCCCTAAAGGCACTAGGGTTAGTGGGGACCCAGATCCTTGTACCTCGGTGATAGTGGTATAACAACCACAACCCACAACATCCTCATGCACGAGCCACTAGAGATGAATCCATCCAAAATTCTAATGGTCTTCAATCATCATCAAATGTTTAGTGTTGTAGCGTCAATCCTGCTAAGGGGAACCGGGTCTCGGCCCTGCCGATCCACCTAGCTTGCTAGACCTAGTCTGCCCAACCCAGATACCATGGATCCCCTTTATGCTCAATTTCATTTCCAACATCACATAATTCACATCTTGCACATACACACATTCAATAATGGAAGCACACATGAAAACCCACCATTTTCAATAGACAACCCCACTTTCAAACTCTTACACACACCAAAAAACATTTGAAAACATGTTTCGCACCACTCACATAATCCATAGAATACATTCAAGAAGCGCATCAAACATACTAAAATCATTCAATAATGTTAAAGCATGGAATCACCTACCTCAAGCTTAGAAACTTCTGAAATCCGGTGGAAAACTACAATTGCACAGAAAGGCAAAGACAAACCATAAACTTCAAGATTAAACTCAAAGAACCATGGTTCAACCCACTTTAGGGCAACCAAGCCCTTAGAGAAAGAAGAACCCAAGAGAGGAGGAGGAAGGAACCAAGAAGGAGGAATAAATCAAGAGAGCAGATGCTTGATGATTCTTTGAAGATCCAAGGTCAAATCCATCCAAAGATCGAAGTCCAAAGGAGCCAAGAGGGGGAGGGAGGCGCCTAGGACTGAAAGTGGGTCAAATTAGGGGTGGATTGGGGTTAAAATTGGGGAAGGGTGGTTTAGGAAATTCTACATTTTTAATGATCTGGACAGGCCGCACGGTTTGACTACACGGTTTGGTCGCACGGTCTGCCAAATCGTGCAGCCTCCTCTGTCTAAGAGGAAATCGGCCGCACGGTTTGCCTAGGGAGGGTGCATGCCCATGCAGCCTGGACAGTGCCACTGTTTAGGGCGCACAGTCTCTTCTGGGGTGGCACACAGTTTCTAGTAACCGTGTGCCACCTGCTATCGGTCCAAAAATCGTCATTTTTCACCAAAAACACTCGGGAAAGCCAAGAGATAAATATAGGACCAAAAAATAAACAAAATAAAACCACGGATGTGATATGATGTAGTTGGTATGACTCAAAATGCGTATTTTCAATATAAAAGTGTCATTTTAGTTTAAAACAAGCATCACATAGCCAAAACCGAGCAAACTAACTTGAATTGTTTTCAAACTTTAGGAAAACGATCCATAATCCATTTGTGACATATATGAATCGATGGCACGTCAATCTGACACATGATGTGGTCGGTATGACTCAAATTGTGTGTTTTCATTATAAAAGTGTCGTTTTAGTTTAAAATGTGTGTCACGTTGTCAAAACTGAGTAAACAATATCTGATTGTTTTCAAATTTTAAGATAACAATCCATAATTCATTTGTAACGTGTAAGAATCAACTGCATGTCAATCTGACATACGATGTGTCTGGTATGACTCCAAGTGCACGTTTTCAATATAAAAGTGTCATTTTAGTTTAAAACTCGTATCATATTATCAAAAACTGAGTAAACTAGCTCAGATTGTTTTCAAACTTTAGGACATCGATCTGTAATTCATTTATGATGTATAAGAATCAATCGCACGTCAACCAGACACACAATTTGTCTGATGTGAGTCAAAGTGAGTGTTTTCAATATAAAAACGTCATTTTAGTTTAATGATATTTTTTCTTTTTGTAGTAGGGAATGCCCATGTGTGACCTTTATAGTTTAATGATATAATTCTTAACACTCTTTTTTCTTTTTTTTTTTCTAATATGGTTTTGTTGTAGGGACGCTGCAGAGGTGCATGTTTTGCAACAGTTGTCACAACCGTTATTAGCGCTAACAAAGACTGTGATAAAAATGAGGTGTTTTTCAACGCTTTTGTTAGCGCTCATAAAAGTCGTGCGCTTTTAAGTGTGCAAATATCATCATTTTTTAGGCGTAACAAAACTTATTTCTAACAGGGATAAAGGTGATTTATATGATAGTGACAAAAATCTGGGATCTTAAATGAATACTTAAATTTTATAAAAAACAAATTATCTTAACATGAATATAAATTTATAAACAAAAAAAATTGTTTTTTAGATAATTATAATGAATTTCTCAAATAATTTAGAATATTAAATTAATAAAAATTTAAAAATTGAAGATAAGAAAACAAATTATCTTAACATGAATATAAATTTATAAACAAAAAAATTGTTTTTTTAGATAATTATAATGAATTTCTCAAATCATTTAGAATATTAAATTAATAAAAATTTAAAAATGTAAATTCAATTATTTTTTCAGTTATTAAAATTAATAATGAAAATCAACCAAATTTGGTATGTTATTGACCAAATAAAATTTTTACAAACTAAAGTTCATTTTAGCGTAACAGTTATGTTATTTTTTATTTGGTTTTAGGCCCATTTGTCCACCCCTACTTTTGTCTTTCCCTTTAAAAAAAGTTAAATATTTTAAAAATCAAAACAAAACACCCACATGACGTCATATTTATATAAAGCAAATTTTTGTTAATATTTAAAATTCTTGGTGTAATAAATAACATATATTCCGTAAGGTAGCCGATCGTATTGTCGTGAAACTTAAATAATATCGATTGTTGAATCATCTTTTCTTATGATTTGATGAGTAACATCACCCATCATAATCAATCGTTGAAAGTGAGAAAAAAGCAAAGCGTTTCCGCGGATTCGCATACTACGGAGACGACGTCGTTTTCAAAGCCCTTTCTCACCCGCCCTTTCATAAATGAACCGCACATGCAATTATTGAATACTGTTAGAACAGTTAAATGGCGAGTGAAAGATGCGTTTGGCCGCATCGGGGAAGCTCACCACCTACTAAATTAAAAACAATTTTTTAATAAATATGCAGTTCAAGATTGTTTTGATTATTTAATTAAAAATGATAACCAGGTATTAAAAAATATAAATATAATTGTTATGAGATGTAAAACGGTACCAGCCCTTTTCCATAATATAAACAAAAATAAAATCAAATAAATTTGTCATATCTTTCACAAGTAATAAAAAAATAAAAAAAAACTGTTTTGCTGAAATCAAGGGAGTCCATTAAAATTGATCTTGAACCTATTTTGGTATTCTCTCTTCTCCTGGTTCAGATCCGGGGGCCAAGAATCCTCGGGTTGCACCTCCATTCTTTTTCTTGTGTTGTGTTCTTCATCACTTCCAAATTCGGGTTTTTATGAAGATTGTTCCAGATCTTTGATTTCCTAGCTGACCTGTAGTTCCACCATATATAAGCCTTTCTGGATTCCATTCCAACATCAATCGGTGATATGAAAAATAGCACATAATGGCTTACGTTTTGGGCCTAGAACCCGAGCTAGGAGGAATGATTATGACAAATCGTATCGCATTAATGTTGCACTCTATATGTGATGTTGGTAGAATATTTTCAAACCGGTTTGACAACGATAATGGTTGAAGCATGTGGATCCATAGTGATGTCTTGTGTCGAAAGTATTTTTGGTAACAGCGGTAACGCGGCTGTAGACGCCGGAAAAGGCCGTTATTCCCAAACGAAGCTCCGGATGCGGGAAGCGAGGTCATATTTGGAGTCGGAAGCCCGTTTTGGAGGGCCCGGAAGCCTTGCGCGGAATTTTGGAGGTCCGCGCGCAAAGTTGTAGTGTCGCGCGCAAACCTTCCGGGATGCGCGCAATGCGCTGGGCCGGCGCGCAATTTTGCGCGCCCGTTGCCCGCGCGGCTCCCTTGCGCGCCGGGCCCGATTCCGCGCCCGCGAACCGGATTCCGCGCCCGGGGTTGCCTATAAATATAAGGCGACCCCCGACGTTTTGAAGGTTGCCGGAATTCGAAAGGTCTCTCGCGCGCGCAATTCAACCCCTTCCGCGCGCAATGCCGATCTTCAGGTAACCTCTTTTCTTTCGCGCAAGAAAGCCTCGGGGTTCGCCTTCGCGCGCAATCCCCTTGGCTCCTTTCCTTTGAATAATTATTCACCTAAAGGCCTTCGCGCGCAAAAGAAGTCTCTTGCGCGCAATTGCCCCCTGGGTGCGCGCAATCCAGCCCGATTGCGCGCACCCCCCCTTTTTTCAAGTGGCCATTCATTAAAGAATGAGCCGTTGCCCCTGCGCGCTATCCGAAGCCCGGTGCGCGCAATCTCTATCATCCGCGCGCAAAGCGCTGGCTCAATTACGCGCCAGCCCGCTCATTTGCGCGCCGACCCGCGGTATTGCGCGCCAAGCTCCTCTTTTGCGCGCAATCCGCCAGGGTCGCCCCCTTTGACCCCCTGAGGGTACCCGCCGGTGTGGCGCCCGATGATCCTCATCCCGGGTGCCCGCACCGTGCGTTGTCTTCCCGTGCGGCCCTCCAGACTTGCGCGAAGTGACACGGACCCCTCGGCGGCACCAACCTCGTCCGCGCGACAAGACGTTAAACTGCCAAGCACCCATCGTCCTGCATGACGCTAAACTGCACCTCGTCCGCGCTGCAAGACGTTAAACTGCCAAGTGTTTCGTCCTGCATGATGCTAAACTGCACCACGTCCAAGCTGCACGACGTTAAACTGCCTAGCATATCGTCCAAGCTACAAGACGTTAAACTGTTCAGCATTCGTCCAACATGACGTTAAACTGTGCCACGTCCGCGCCGCAAGACGTTAAACTGCCAAGCATCTTCGTCCTCAACACACAACGTTAAACTGTACTTCGTCCGGCAAGACGTTAAACCGTCCGCTTCGTCCTCAACACACGACGTTAAACTGTACTTCGTCCGGCAAGACGTTAAACCGTCCGCATCACCCGATCCCTTGCCCCGCACGCAGGGTCCTCCCGGTTTGGATATGGCCCCCACCCGCTCGTCTCTGCAGGGATGTCGGGATTGGAGTGGCCTTCGCCCACGGGGGTAGAGTGTTACGCACCGAATGAACTACGTGGACTTTGATCCCTGTCTCCTAAACAGGGTACGTAGGAAGCCTCTCCGAGGTTCAAGCCCACCACCTGGTCGTCCCGGTCGTATTCACGTCGGTTTGTCCATCAGTGGATCCCTCCCGGGTTCACACTTGCGTCGATTCACCTATGAATCCGCCCCTGTGGGAGACTGCACGTGTGTATCTCCATTGTGCTTCCCCACTGCCTTTTTCTATTTTCCCTGCCAACGTCCAACATGACGTGAAACTGTGATCCACCCGGCCGTTCCATCCCCCTCTGTGCGAGGTGGTTCGGTTCAATCCTCCGCCCGCCAGCCTCGATCTCCTTGTGAGTCGGCTTGCCAACGTCCAGCATGACGTTAAACTGTGATCCACCCGGCCGTTCCACCCCCCTCTGTGCGAGGTGGTTCGGTTCAATCCTCCGCCCGGCAGCCTCGACCTCCTTGTGAGTCGGCTTGCCAACGTCCAGCATGACGTGAAACTGTGATCCACCCGGCCGTTCCATCCCCCTCTGTGCGAGGTGGTTCGGTTCAATCCTCCGCCCGCCAGCCTCGATCTCCTTGTGAGTCGGCTTGCCAACGTCCAGCATGACGTGAAACTGTGATCCACCCGGCCGTTCCATCCCCCTCTGTGCGAGGTGGTTCGGTTCAATCCTCCGCCCGACAGCCTCGACCTCCTTGTGAGTCGGCTTGCCAACGTCCAGTATGACGTGAAACTGTGATCCACCAGGCCGTTCCATCCCCCTCTGTGCGAGGTGGTTCGGTTCAATCCTCCGCCCGGCAGCCTCGACCTCTTCGTGAGTCGGCTTGCCAACGTCCAGCATGACGTTAAACTGTATATCCGAACTACGCTGACTTTGATCCGCGCTAACGCGCGGTACGTAGGAAGCCTCTACGAGGTCCAAGCTCTTCACTCCATCATCCATCCTGATCCTTACCCGGGCCGCCACATCCCGGTGGGGTCATGCCACTTCATTCCACTCCATTTCACTCGGGAAGCCGCCCATGTGCTGGCCCCAGCGTCGGAGGTTCCCCGCAAGGGGTTCTGTCATCTGATCCGCTCCTTGTGGTGATCAGTCCTATGCCGTCCCCGCTGGACGTTAAACTCGCGGCATACCCCGTGTTAAACATGGGAAGCTGAGGAAAACCTCAGGTAACGCAGTTCCCCGCACCCAGCGCGGGATGCCTCAGGCCATCACGCCTTCGAGAAGCCCTATTAGGGACGGAAGACAGACATGCAGAGTCGCAGTGTTAAGCCAAGCCCCAACACCCGGAGCCACCCGGTCTCCTCACCGCAGGTTGCTGCCCCGACCAGACCCCTTGGAGCGTCCGGGCGGAAGCAGCGTAATTAACCGGTGTCCATGGAGACATGGCGCCGGGAACGAGATTCACGAGCACGTCTTAAATCTATGAGGGAGACCCGGATTATGCGACGAGTTCCGAGGAGACGTCCACGGAAGGAGGAGCCGACGTCCCATCATCCCGGTTTCGATCAAGGAGCAGACGCCCCTGAACAAGGGACGGATGCCGCCCGCCTTTGGAAAGCGGGACTGCGGGACCACAAGCCGCGCTCCCATCCCCTCGGGTTGACGGGCGCACGCGCGAACGCGTCCTGGCGGAACAGCGTCGGAACAGAAGCCCGACGCACATCCGCACCGAAACAGAAAAATGGTGAACCCGACGTGAATCTCTTCTCCTCGATACGAAGACCGATGGCTTTCAGAGGTGTTGGAAGACCAACATGCTGCTCGACCGAGCATTCAGCACCGGGGCACGGAACCCGCCAGGGGCTGGGGAAGGGAAATCGGGCACTCCGTCTCACGACGTCGATGGCCTGGGTTCCCCCCACGGAAGGCGTCGTGGCACTAATGGTTGGTTGTCGATTCCTTTTCCCGTCAGTGTTAATGGGTTTTTCTCCCTGCTTTCAGAAATCGAGTCGCCCAGTCCAGTGCCCGATCGCCACCCGCCCACTGGCGCAGGGGTAGGGGAGACACCGACGCGGCTACTCCGCGCGGTCCCGCCCGTTTCACAGCCGTCCCAGCAGCCGCAATTGCGGGGCAACCACGCCCTCTCTCCCCCTCGGAGGTCATCCAGAGAAGGGTGATCAACAACTTGGTGCGGAGATATGAGGAAGAGGGAGTCATCCCCACCAGGGACATGGCTCGCCTAGACCTCGAGGAAGCTGCACCTCGCCACCAACGTCGCCCCCGAGGGCCGCGCAGGGAGGCACCGCTGCCTACCTCGACGTCCAACCGTTTCGGGAGTCTATCCCCGGAACGCTCCGACAGTTCCCTTCCCTATGCGGATGAGGTGGAAGATGCCCGGGACCACCCTATCCGAGATTCGCTCCAGGGATCCGCGATAAGGGCTCCTGTCAGGCCACGGCGACACCGCCGCCAGGCCTCTCAAGTCGAAGAACGGGCTCTCCACCTGCCTGCGCCGCTGATCCCGACTCGTTTGTCCCGACGCCAACGTCGGGCACGAGCGGAAGAGGATGCCCACCTTGGGGCCCTAGCAACAGCGGCCGCGATGGCTCAAGCCACTGCTGGCTCCAGTCACCAGGTCCCTGCGCATCCTGAGCAGGGGCACTTCTATGCCCGACCTGAATCGAGGCCCCGACCGCCCCAAAGGCAGGTTGGGTTGACTCTCCCGGTTGCTGGTACAGGCAATAGCCACCGCGGGCCACCTCGCGGTAGCGCTATTCACCAACAGGGTCTACTCCGTGTGGCCGATCCAAGAGGCATGGGTCACCCCACCTTCCGATCCCGGCCCGGAGGCCTTCCGGGAATCATCTCTCCCCGCGTCCCCTTTGATATCTTTCCCGGTGCTCCTCGCACCTTGGTTTCCAGTCCTCTTGGCCCCAGCACCAGTGCGGCCAGAGGACGCTAGGACAGAGATCAGCCATGCCCCGAAGAACCACCCAGGGGCAGGAGGGCGAGGCGTCGGCGCAGAGGGAGGACTGTTACGGAATTCCGGACAGAGATCCGACCGGTTCGTTTCTCTGATACAGAGGCGGAGTATGATTCGGCGACAAAGCCTTCCCCCCAATCCCGCCATTCAGGGGCAGGGGTAGGGATGTGGCACGTCAGCCTCGTACTTCCCGAGAGCGAGATTGATATGATCCCCGCTTCTCTCCGAAGGTATATCCGGAGTAGCGAGGGCCTGGTAGACCCCCAAGGATCAAACTTGCGGTTGGCACCGCCCCCTCCGGAAGCGCCTTCCGCCTCGATCGGAGAAGCCGGAGACCTTTTCTGGGGACCGACGGTCGAACCACGATTTAGTGCACCCTCGGCGAGCACCGACGCTACGGCAGGATGTTCGCTCGCCGGCCCGTCCTATCGTGATGTGGTAGCCGGGGCACCGCCACCCTCAGAGGGCGGCCCGGGATATGGAGGCCAATCGGCCTGCTCGCCGTATTCACCGCCGGCCAGCCCGTCGGCCCGATGGCCCGCCTCGGCACCACTGCCGGTTCCCCGTCCATTCCCAGTCGATGAAGAGGACCAAGGAGACCTGGGTCCCGAGTTTGAGTCGTGGAGCTTCTGGACCGTCCTTGCAGAGGGTCACTTTCCTGAGAAGTTTTGGCCAGTCGCAGGACCAGACTTTGATGCACCCGAATCACTCACCCCGGATGAGTTCGAATGCTTCCGCCGAACTCTCCGGGAGACTCACTCCCGTCTTCACCGCTTACAAATGCCATATCCCAGGAGTCAAGCGCACCTGGAGGATATTGGTGAGCAGCGCCGTCAGATTGACCTGGCCACGCTCCCCGCGGTTCGGCACCCCGGGTCATTTGGGCACCACGAGGCCCTCCAACAACGATGCGTTGAGTGTTTTCAAGTACTCCGCAAGGTTATCGAGGAAGCCACCCCCCACGTGTATATCCGTGGATGGGGGCAGTACGCTGCCCTACGCTTCAGTGCGATTCGCCGACAGCCCGATTCACTGGGTGGCCCTGAGGGTACATCCCCAGGGACGGAAACGGTCAATATGGCTGACCTGTCGGGAGAGGGGAACGGTTTGGAACTTCTCGACGGGGGCTCTCCCCCCGAAGACAAGCCGTTGTTGGATCCATCGGTGAGAGTTACTCGTCACCAGAGGAACCTCCTGGGACTCCCCGCACCCACTGAAGCACTGACGTTGAGCCGAAACGTCAGCAAAGGTAAAGAGCACGGCGGGGCTGTAAAGCCCGCCGACCCATCTGCCTCCATGCAGAGGGCGGATGAGGATCCCGAAAAGGCTATGCTACGTCAACAGCTCGCCGAGCAGAAGAATCTAGTTGACCAGCTCCTCGCCGAGCGCACTGCAGAGCAGCGGCCTGACTACGGTGATCCTAGGCCAGGACAGCAGGGGCAGGAACAACCGCTCCTTGACGAGACTCTCCCGGGCCACCGTGATTACGCCGTGTTCGCCGACAGGGGAGAGGCCATTGCCTATGGCAAGAGGGCGCGGTATGTTTCACCGCACCCTCCCGAGCGGCGTGACTACCTGAGAGACCCCGCTCGGATTCCCCCCGCTGCCCCAAGGGCCGCTCCGCCCGCCATCCCACGAGCTGCCGAGTTCGACGACCCGGTCGACGACCCGATTGAAGGGCCATGCAATGCGCTCGTGGTTAGAGATCCTCGCCAGGACTGGAACCCATGTCCGGACGATCCGATGGCGGCACTCATCGCCCGCTTGGAAGCCTTGGAGACTCGGCAAGTGGCAATCCCACCGGACGACAAGCCGTATCCAGCATGGGTGGATGACATGACGGCGCCTCCGGGATTCGGGAACCCCACTTTCGCCCCCTTCAACGGAACTGGAGATCCGCCACAACATTTGGCCCATTTCAACTCGAGGTGCGGGCCTATGTTGGGAACTCCGGCGCAGCAAGAGGCCGCTAAGCTTCGCTGCTTTGTCCAGACACTGGAAGGGCCAACATTTTTCTGGTACAGCCAGCTCCCCGTTGGGTCGATAACTAGCTGGGAGGACCTTCGTAGACAATTCCTCTACCAGTTCAGTTCCACGACCCGGAAGACGAGTATCGCAGACCTCTTCAAGTGCAAGCAGAGGCCTGATGAGCGAGTCGCGAACTTCGTCGCCCGATGGAAGGGTCTCACGTATTCCCTTGACATGCCATTGACTCAGGAGCAGTTGCTGACAATGTGCGTCGGGAACGTCAAGACCGAGCTGGTCCCTTCCTTGATCACTCAGAATTACCCCAGAGGGTTCAGGGACTTCTCAGACAAAGCTCAACGTCTTGAGGAAGCCCTGCAACAGGCTAGTCAAGCACGCCCGTTGCCTCCTATGATTCCTGCAAGGAGAGTCAGCAGGGCTGAGCCCGCTGCTGTTGCCCAGATAGAGGCCCCCAGGCCGTTGGAGCTGCTGCCGGCGAGGCCAGCTCCACAGCCTCACAGGAATCCGCCTCCACGGGCTCAGTTCCCGGCCCAGCAGCGGAAGCCCCAGAACCGGCCGGCCCCTCCGCGTAATGTACCGCCACAACCCAGGCGAGATAATCAGGGTCCACCTCCTCGGCAGGCCCCTCCAGCCCCTCGTCAAGACCACGCTCCCAGGGGCCCGCGATACCTGACTTACTCATTTCACGAGGATCAGGTCCCCGGTTATTTCCGGAGCGCCCTGGAGCAGAGGATTGTGCGACTGCCTGAGTGTTGGAGGCCAGAGGAGGCACATCTCACGGATAACCCCCGCTACTGCCCTTACCATCGAGCCCTGGGGCACACCATCCAGCGGTGCTATGCGTTTAAGGACTGGCTCCAAGACCAGATTAACAACAATGTAATCAGGTTGGGCCCAGCTCCAGCACAAGTGGCGGGCGTGTTCGTGGGATCAGATGACGATAGTGGCAATGAGGACGAATGACAGCTGGTCTCCGACCGCGGATCCCAGAAGTATAATAACTGGATGGCCCGCAAGACGATCATTCGTGCCCATGGAATCATCCGTGCGCGCTTAAATCAGCCTGAGCCCCCAGAATCTGCGGGTGCTGCTTCGGCATCGTCATCCCAGCCTGCCTCTTCCGAGAAGAGCAAACGGCGACGGCGCAAGAAGGAAGAGCGCGCCCCGCCAGTTCTGCCACTATCCCGCACTCTCGGCGATTTCATGCCCCCGGAGATGGGGATCCCTCCTCGGATCCGCCCAGTGATGGATGATTCGTCCGATGAAAGTGTTGGGTACGCTTCGGTTAATACCGTCGAGCTGGTAAATCCCTTTTCGGTTCCCGACACTGAGGAACACCAGGTGGACTTCCCTAGTGTCCCCGGTCGTCGCCACCGTCGGAGGAACCGCAACAACAGGAGCCGCTGGGGCACGACAGTTGGTACCTCCAGCCAGGCCGTGCACGCCACTGAGACTAGGCAGCAGGCTCAAAACCGAGCTCAGCGTGCGCAGCCCCCCCATCCGGGGATGACGGATTCGCCTCCGCCACTGTTTGTGGTGTGGGACCAGGCAAAACCGCCTCAGCCGCGTCGCGATCAGCTCCGCCCTGCCACGAGTCCATCCCGGCCTCCTGACCCCAGTACGGTGACTACTTCCCGGGCTTCAACCAATGAACAGCGAGATGCGCCAAGCACCAGTCGGCCACCGGTCCAACCGGCAAGGCCCGTCATGCCTCCAACCGCAGAGCAACCTCCTGCAACCAGGGGCTCGCGCTTGGCCAAAAAGTATGATGTCCTGAAGCACTTGGCCGACATCCCAGCAAGGCTCTCCATCCTTGAGGCTCTGCGCATGTCATCTGAGATGCGCGAGGCACTCGCTGAAGCCCTGAAGAGCCCCCTCCAGTTTGAGACAGAGGTTGCGGCCACAGAGGCCTTTCACGCCGAAACGATTGAGGACGCCGAATGTCAGGCAGTTATCTCGTTCTCTGGTAAGGATGAAGACCCTCCTATACAGGGGCACATTCGTCCGCTGTATGTTACTGGCCAGTTCAATGGCCTTGAAGTCCGGCGCTGTCTTGTCGACACGGGGTCCGGGATTAACCTGATTCCAACTCGGACGCTCCGGAGATTGGGGTTGTCTGAGGATGACTTGATCCCCTCCGACCTCAGGATCCAGGGGTATGACCGCACCGAGAAAACCCCGGTCGGCAAGATACGTTTGAAGACCCAGTTCGGTGACTTGGTTGCCAACACCGAATTCATGGTAGTCTCTCAGGACACTGCGTATAACGCATTGATGGGCAGGCCATGGCTCCACCTTCATGCGGCGGTTCCCTCATCATACCACCAATGCCTCAAATACTCCCTTAATGGTCGAGTAGGCGTGCTTCAGGGAGATGCCTCGCCTTTTGCCTCATGTGAAGCCCGTTATCTGGACGCGGACTATTACAAGAGAAAGGACAAGAAGATCCTGGCAGGTGAGGTTGAGCCTGTCGCTGTTGCAAGTGATCCCTGGGCAAGCTTAGATGACGCTTACGTCCTCCCGATTCAACGGTTGGACGTAGCCATGGTCTCGACGGCCTGTGAGTCTCCTGATGAGATGACCATGACCGCCCGTGCCAGCACCAGTGGCCCAGCAGGATCTGGTAGCCCCAATGCAGTTTCCAACGTAGTCTCTCCCGTGGACGATCCCTCCCCGAGTGGAGAGGATGTGGAAGACGCACCCCCAGCCTTTGAGGAGGGCGTCCCCGCCACGGTCGATGAGTTAGTACAGGTGAACCTTGGAACCGAAGCAGATCCAAGACCCACATTGGTCAGTGCCGCCATGCCCTCTGAGGAGCGGCAGCAGTACGTGGACTTTCTCAGGCAGCACCGTGATGTGTTCGCTTAGGGCTATGACGAGATGCCGGGGCTAGATCCTCAGGTAGCCGTCCACCGCCTTGGTCTCCCGGCGAACCATCGCGGGTTCAAGCAGCCTCCCAGGAAGATGCACCCATCCCACGGTGCCATGGTTGAGGCCGAAGTTGACAAGCTTATCAAGGCCAACTTCGTGAGGGAAGTCCAGTACCCCAAATGGCTGGCCAACATTGTGCCGGTTAGGAAGAAGAACGGGCAGATCAGAGTCTGTATCGACTTCCGCGATCTCAACCGCCACTGTCCGAAGGATGATTTTCCCCTTCCAGTGACAGAGCTGTTGATTGACGCCACGACAGGGTTCCAAGCCCTATCCTTTATGGATGGATACTCCGGATACAACCAAATCCGGATGGCCCCTGAGGATGAGGAGTTCACTGCCTTCAGGGCCCCCCAAGGTATCTTTTGTTACCGGGTCATGCCCTTCGGCCTGAAGAATGCAGGTGCCACCTATCAACGGGCGATGCACCGCATATTCAATCCAATCCTCGGCACACTGGTGGAATGCTACGTCGACGACTTGGTGGTCAAATCGCGCCAGCGTCAGGACCATCTCAAAGATCTTGAGAAAGTGTTCGGCTTCCTCCGGTCTCGCTGCCTGAAGATGAACCCGTTAAAGTGTGCCTTCGGGGTCACCTCCGGAAAGTTCCTTGGATTTGTGGTAAGATACCGGGGTATTGAGATCGACCCAGAGAAGATCAGGGCGATTAGCCAGATGCCTCCCCCAGGTAACATCCGGGAACTGCAAGGGTTCCAAGGCCACTTAGCCTATATACGCCGATTCATCGCGAATCTGGCCGGCAAGTGTAAGCCCTTTTCTCGGCTCATGAAGAAAGGTGTCACCTATGTATGGGATAAAGAGTGTCAGACCGCTTTCGAGGAAATCAAGCAGTACTTGCTTCAACCTCCGGTTCTGATGCCGCCTGTATCCGGGAAGTCGCTGGTCCTCTATGTGACCGCCCTGGAACGGTCCCTTGGTGCCCTTCTCGCCCAGAAGAACAACGAGGGAACAGAGAATAGCCTCTATTACCTCAGTCGCATGCTCCTCGATGCGGAAGTTAGGTATTCCCCCATCGAGAAGAGCTACCTGGCGCTCGTATTTGCCGTACAGAAATTATGGCACTACTTGCAGCACCATGAGGTACAGTTGGTTTCTCGGGTAGACCCGTTGAAGTATATCCTGAGCCGGCCTATGTTGACTGGCCGTCTAGCGCGGTGGGCTGTGATTCTCTAGCAGTTCGACATCAGGTATGTGTCTCAGAAGGCCATCAAAGGGCAAGCATTGGCAGACTTTCTGGCTGCTCACCCAACCTCCGCGGATCAGCCGCTGGATCTAGGCTTTCCTGATGAGGCCATTCTCTCGGTCGATCATGCCGATCCATGCTGGCAGATGCACTTCGACGGTGCCTCCCGGAGCCCCACCGGTAGAAGACTCGATAACCCTAAGCTCAACAGAGTGGGCTTGGGTATCGTCTTCATTACCCCGGAGCAAGCCGTGCTGCCATACTCTTTCCTGTTGTCAGAGGGCTGTATCAACAATGAGGCGGAATACCATGCCCTCATCACGGGCCTCGAGTTGGCTCTCGAGATCGACGTGCCCCATCTTTGTGTGAAAGGGGACTCCGAGCTGGTCGTTAAGCAGATCAATGGCGACTATGTTGTCAGGAAGCCGGAACTTGTGCCATTGCTGGAGTGCACCCTCCTTCTGATGGCCCAGTTCCCTTCTCGTCCAGAAATTGTCCATATTCCCCGGTCACAGAACGGTCGAGCAGATGCTCTGGCCAGCCTTGCTGCGTCACTTGCAGAGCCTGAACAGGATAACCTGATCGTCCGCGTGACGCACCGCAGGCTCATCGCTCCCGTTATCCCGGAGGGAGATCACGACCCGTCGGTAAGTAATCTCACCACGGTTGCCCCTATGCCCGGAGCCCCGAGTACCCCAGATATGGCAGTCGAACCAGCCCCTGATTGGAGGACGCCTTTGGTTGAGTACCTCCAACATGGCATTCTCCCATCGGATTGAGCCGAGCGCGAGCGAGTTCGACGCCGCGCATCACAGTTTGTCCTCCAGAGCAGTCCCGGCCTGGAGCAGATCCTCTATAGACGCGGATTTGATGGTGTTCTCCTCCGTTGCCTTCAGGGAGTTGAGATCCCACGAGTCATGCAAGAGGTTCATGCTGGTTCATGCGGTGCCCATCAGACTGGGCCGAAGCTGTCCCACCAGATTCGGAGGTTGGGATACTTCTGGCCCTCCATGATCCATGACTGCATCGAGTATGCCAGGAGGTGCCATGCGTGCCAGGTTCATGCGAACTTTGTGCATCGGCCGCCGGAGCCTCTCCATACCACCAGGTATTCTTGGCCCTTTGCAGCCTGGGGACTGGACGTTGTGGGACCTTACCCGCCGGCGACGGCTCGCCAGTGCCGGTTCATTCTGACCGCTACAGACTTCTTCTCCAAATGGGAAGAGGCGATTCCGCTTAGAGAGGTCAAATCCTGTTCTATCGCTGACTTCGTGACCTCCAACATCATTTATCGATTTGGAGTGCCTCACGCTATCCTCACGGATAACAGAGCCAATTTCCGAGCAGCCGAGTTGAAGAAGTTGTACGCCAAGTACAACATTCGCTCGAATCATACATCTCGCTATCATGCGCAGGCGAATGGACAGATTGAGGCGTTTAACAAGACCCTCTCTAACATTCTGCAAAAGATGGTTGGTCAGAACAAGAAGGGTTGGCCGGACAAGCTCCCCAACGCCCTCTGGGCTTATCGGACGACGACCCGCAATTCCACCCAAATGACCCCTTATTCCCTGGTGTATGGAGCTGAGGCCGTCCTGCCCATCGAGATCCAGTTACCATCCTTGCGCACTGCGGTCTACGACCAGCAAGCGCCAGACAGAGCTGCTGAAGCCCGTCTAGTCGAGTTGGAAGCACTGGATGAGAATAGACTTCGCGCTTTGCACAACTTGGAGAGGCATCAGAGCAGGATGGCTCGAGCTTTCAATAAGAAGGTTCGCCTCCGCTCCTTCCTGCAGGGTGACCTAGTATTAGCCCTGAGAGCACCAATGATCCCCGGCAGGAAGCCGCCCAAGTTGGAGCCCAAGTGGGAGGGACCTTTTGTCGTCCACAAGGTCTATCCCAATGGCGCGTACTCCCTAGCAACTATGAATGGTGAGCGTGTCACTCCTCCCACCAACGCTAGGTTCCTCAAGCAGTACTTTGCCTGAGTGCAATTCGTCCAAGCTACAAGACGTTAAACTGTTTAGCATTCGTCCAAGCTACAAGACGTTAAACTGTTTAGCATTCGTCCAAGCTACAAGACGTTAAACTGTTTAGCATTCGTCCAACATGACGTTAAACTGTACCACGTCCGCACTGCAAGACGTTAAACTGCCAAGCATCTACGTCCTGCACGACGCTAAACTGCGCTTCAAGAACTACGTGTGGCTTGATTCCCATCCTTGTGGGATACGTAGGAACGCCCGGATGTTTGAAACTTCGGGTCCAGCCCCCACCTCTTAAAGATTCCCTCTTCTCTGGGGAATCCGCCGCCTTCGGGTCACCCTCAAGGCGTGTCCCTCGACCCCTTGCAGTGGTCCACCGGTGTCAAGAGTACTCTGGTTTATTGCCAGGAGCGTCAGGTTCTGCTTGGTCAGGTTCCTTCCACTTTTCAGGCTTCATGCTCCATTTCATTCGGACCCATCACCTACGCCCTGGGTGGGACCCCCGTGAGCGGTCTGGATACAATGCCTCAGTGCTCTCCCACCGATCCGGGCTGGTACCCCCAAGGGCTTTGGGCAGCAAGTCGATATGAATCCTGCGCTTGAGCGGTTGATGCTCGTTTGCTGCCTCATTCCATCAACGGTCAGTGCGATATTGATGCTGCTTTTCCGCCACGGTCGGCAGTACTCCCATATCGTCACGCCGGTGCCCCCAGTCCTTGAGTGAATGGCCGCATGATTCACATCTTTCCACCTCCCATTCTGACCAGGCAAAATCTCGACACTCTTGACACTATCCCTCAGTGCATCTTCGCATATCCAGGGGATAGGACCGCGAAGTGGCGTGCATGAGGTTCTTATGGTCCGAGCTCTACGACTTTAAACTAAGATCTCCTTTCCCTCGTCCAGCATGACGTTAAACTGTACTTCGTCCTGCATGACGTTAAACAGCACTTCAAGAACTACGTGCGGCTTGATTCCCATCCTTATGGGATACGTAGGACCGCCTGAACATTCATGTTTCGGGCCCAGACCCATTTCCCGGGAATCTCTATCCCGCGTTGGGCCTCTGGCCCAAGTCCCCCTCCTTTTTGTACGAGGCGTGTGGCGTGAGCGGGGGATTATGTCCTCATTCACGTTGGTCTACTGGCCGCGACGTATGCCTCCCCCGTGTGTGGGACTACCTCACACCCCTCATCGTCCTGCATGACGTTAAACTGCCTCTCAAGAACTACGTACGGCTTGATTCCCATCCTTATGGGATACGTAGGACCGCCTGGATGCTTGTGTTTCAGGTCCAGCCCTGTCTCTTGGTTGATCACGGAGATCTGCCGTCTTTTGGTTGCTCTCAAGGTAAGTCCTCCGACCCTTTCCGGTGATCTGTTAACATGTTTTGGGTACTCCGGTCTATGACCCGCAGTGTCGGATTCAATCCCGACAAGCCCTGTGTTGCTTGTCGGGCCTCGCGCTTCCTCTTGTTTGAGCCTTCACTCAAAGGGATCCTCGTTAGCGGCTTGGGTACGATGCCTCAGTGCTCTCCTACCGCTCCGGGTCGATTTACCGGCGGGTCCTGGGCCGCAAATCGATATGAATCCTGCGCTTGAGCGGTTGATGCTCGTTTTCTTGCCTCATCCTAGGCTGACGCGATCGGGTGTTGTGTTGCGAACATGGTCAGCAACATCCTTGATCGCCATGTCGGCTCTTTCAGGCTCTGAACATTGGTTGCGCAGTCCTCATCACACTCCACCTTTGTGCGTTGTAGTGGAAACTCTCCTCATACTGACCTGTAGTACACCTTTACACGTTAGGCAGGCCAACCAGGGTAATGGTGTCTTTCAAGGCTCCCACGATCTGAGCACCAAGGATATTTGCTGATGTCCTCCCTAAGGGCCATGTGTAGCTGGACCCTTGTCCCCATAAGGAGGAAGGAGTCGCCCGAACAATCGCGTTCTGGGCCCAGTATAGTTGGAGGCTAGCATCTCTGCCCCTCGGGTGATGGACATACGCACGCCCCTATCCCAGGATCCTTCTCCTGGAATCGTGCGTGACCGCAGGACTGGGTATGTTCCCACCTCCGCTGGGTCCGCCATATCGCAATAAGCGGATTCCTCCATGGTCCGAACCACATGACCTTAAACTGTGTTGTCTGGTCCTACCACACGACCATAAACTGTGATCGTCTTGGCCGCCCGACGAGAAACGGCACTGCATCGTGGTGTTCTCCTCAGGGGACACTCGCGTTGGGCGCTGGTTAATAACCACGCCATTTATCAATGCCTTTCATGGCTTGATTATTGTGGCGACGCCAGGGATTCCTTAATCACAGGCATGTCGTTGCACAAAGAAAAACCATCCACCTTTAAGGACAAACAAGAAATATCAAATACCGCTTCTTCTGTGTGCGAGGGTCAGACCCGCACCCCTCCCCGCGCTGGTGCCCGATTGTGTTGCGCCGCGCTTCAAGAACTACGTGTGGCTTGATTCCCATCCTTGTGGGATACGTAGGAACGCCCGGATGTTTGAAACTTCGGGTCCAGCCCCCACCTCTTAAAGATTTCCCCTTCTCTTGGGAATCCGCCGCCTTCGGGTCACCCTCAAGGCGTGTCCCTCGACCCCTTGCAGTGGTCCACCGGTGTCAAGAGTACTCTGGTTTATTGCCAGGAGGGTCAGGTTCAGCTTGGTAAGGTTCCTTCCACTTTTCAGGCTTCGTGCTCCCTTTCATTCAGACCCATCACCTACGCCCTGGGTGGAGCCCCCGTGAGCGGTCTGGACACAATGCCTCAGTGCTCTCCCACCGACTCGGGCTGGTGCCCCCAAGGGCCTCGGGCAGCAAATCGATATGAATCCTGCGCTTGAGCAGTTGATGCTCGTTTGCTGCCTCATTCCATCAACGATCAGTGCGATATTGATGCTGCTTTTCCGCCCCGGTCGGCAGTACTCCCATATCGTTACGCCGGTGCCCCCAGTCCTTGAGTGAATGGCCGCATGATTCACATTACATTTCCCACCTCCCATTCTGACCAGGCGAAACCTCGACACTCTTGACACTATCCCTCAGCGCATCTTCGCATATCCAGGGGATAGGACCACGATGTGGCGTACTTTGAGGTTCTTATGGTCTGAGCTCTAAGACCTTAAACTAAGATATGCCCTTATGGTCCGAGATCTACGAATTTAAACTAAGATCTCCCTAATCGGGGTTCTACGTCCTGCATGACATTAAACTGCACTTTTAGAACTACGTGCGGCTTGATCTCCAGCCTGATGGAGTACGTAGGAACGCCCGGGCATCTCGACTCGGGTCCAGCCTCAGGGATCGCTAAGTCCCGCCCCTCCTCGTCGCCGGCCGTCTGGCTTGGCTTCTGGTCGAGTGGTGAAGTTGTGATATTCTCCCCGATTCAGCTCGGGATGCCCCATCGCAATGATGGGAAGCAACAGTTTCCTCGTCAAAGAGGTTCTGTCTGAGAATTGGGGTGATTCACGGCCAGATTAGTGCATCCGCCTAATACGCTTTCCCCATGGTGGCGCAATTTTGGGAGTGTTAGATTCTGTCTGAACAAATCATCACTTCGCCCCACGCTTCGCATGCCCTGTTAATTTGGATTTCCACCCTTGTGCCTGAAGGAACCCCCAAAGCGGCATTGATGACGACATGTGATCCGCCTCCTGCAATATGAATGATGACCTTCGGTCCGTCTTTTGCAGTAGTATGGTCGATTGATCCATTGTCCGCTTGCCGTCTTGGGCATTTCCTGGAAGGCCGATCGTTGTGGATTTCTGAATTCGGGACACGCGATTCACCCTTTCTCATTTCCCTATGTTCGGATAAAATCTCAACGCCCCTAGCATTGTCCCGCTCGTGTGTCGGAACGAGTTGAGGGGATGATACATTGATTAGGTCTGAGGTCTCCTTTCCTAGGAATGACCTCCCTCTTTTCTTTAGAAATCCAGGCCCAATTATGGATGCCTGAAGCTTGGTTAACGCTCCCGCGAGACAATGAATTGTGGTTGAGCATGTTAATCCAAAAGATGCAGATAAATATATTGGTTCATACAAATGGATCGAAATATTGAGTAGCGGGAGCAAAATATTCTGGGAATGGCAAAAAACAAAGCCCCTAGGGATTAGCGTGCTGAATGAGTCTTTCCAACGCCACTACCCTTTGGCTGGCGGCCTCCAGAGCTGCTTCTCGCTCTCTGCGTGCCCTCTCCTCGTCGGCGGTCGCAGCACGCAGTTCGTCGATTCTGGCCTGTGCACGCTCCCGCTCGACTTGAAGTGTGACCATCTGTTGGCCCGCCTCCGTCAGCTGTACCTGGGCGTCGATCAGTTGGGCCGTTAGTTGCTCCACAAGCTCAGTGCACGCTGCGACGAAGGCCTCCTTCTCTGCCGCCTGCCCTTCGAGGCGCCGGACTTCCTGCTTCGCCACGAGGAGCGCCCGCGTGCTCTCCGACATGTCCCGACTTTGTGCGACGTCGGCACGCCGGCGGCTCTCGCGCATCTTTTCGGCCATGAAATCACGGACCGTCAGATGGAGGCGTTGAGCATCAGCTCCCCCGGCACACAGGAAGCGCAGCCAGGTTTGAAGCGATCCCATGCGCCCCAGCCACTCCGATGAGGGTCGCTTGAGGAAGCGCTGGATGCACTTCCACCCCCTGCGGCGCGTTATCCGGCTCTCCTCGACCGCCTCCGCGTCCGAGTCGTCCATCTCCTCGGGGTCGGCAGGCCGGTAGGCAGGGAAGGCAGCCAGCAGGTCTGCTGCAGGGTCCGCCCCTGGGATGTCCTCATGGGGGATAGGTTCCCCAACATCTGGGCGACCTTCTTCTCTCGCCCCAGCGGCGTTGACACCCTCGTCAGCCCCCAACCTCTCTCCGATGGCAGCACCGCCGGCGTCCGCAGCCCCTTGATCAACAGTTGGTGGGGCCGGCTCGGTGTGGGAAGTCTGTTCCGGAGCAGGCGGCATGTCTGCCACCGGTCCACTCGTGGATGGCCCGGGTTCGGCAGCCCGACGAGCCTCCAGTGTTGAGATCACTGCGCAGGGCATGCCGTGGTTAGTCATGGATCGTCGACAACAAGCACCGACAGTAAGGTAAGGAGACTTACGGGAATCCAAAGCGTCATCTTCCGCTGTCCCGGCTGCCGCAGGAGCAATTGCAGCAGGGGACCCTTCCGCGCTTGTCAATTCAATGATGGGTGTCGGGTCCCCGCCTTGTCCTGCTGGCGCCTCTCCTACTCCTACTGAGGATGCCTGACCGACATCCACGCACTCCTGAGAAAGGTGGAGAAATGGGTTAGAAGCTGCATAAGAGAATGGATGAAGCAGGTTGAGTAGGGATAGAAGCGGACCTCGAGGAGCTCAGTGACATCAACATTGTCAGAGTCGGCCACCTCGCCGCTCTCCCGCGGGCTCCCCTGATGGGATCTTCCCTCAGAACCTTCATCCTCCCCCGTCTCCTCCTCTTCCTCGGAGTCGTCGTTACTCTCGTCTCCCCCCGGCGGCATCTGTTCTGGAGCAGGATCTAGACCGAGCATCACCTTCACCAGAAGGGACGGCTCCGCACGCTGACCACGTTGGCGCGCGTACTCGTCCATGGCCGTCAGATACGCATACCGCCGGTTGAAGTTCACCCTGTCGGCAATCTGGAGGTGCCCGACCTCTGGCAGATGGATTCCTTCTCTGAGTATCTTTCGCCAGATGGCTTCGGTCCCCAGTGACTGCCGCAGGGTCATCCAGGCCGACCACAGCGCCGGGAAGACTGCATCGTGGGAGGGCTCAAGCAGACGCCTTACCTGCTTCCCGGGCCGCTCCCCGACCGCCGCATGTGACCCCTCTCTGGGCGCTGAAGTCGTGGCGGCAGCTTGCGATGTGCCCGCCGCCGAAGTCCCTGCCCGCGCCGGCTCCGCTGCTTGGCGCGCCTCCGTTCTCCCCCGTGTGGCGGCACTTCGCCTCCTTCCTTGACGCCCGGTCTCCGCACGGGTGACCTCGAGCCGCCGAACTGGTTTCCGTAGAAGCCCCTCGGGGTACGCAATGGCCCAGTGCTCGGCGTACTCGGTTGCCAAGCCTGCGTCGACCCCGGTAGGAGGGAGAGTGATGACGTCGCCAGAGCCGAAAGCGGCAAACATTAGCCACATCTGGCGGAGGACGCAAGGGTTCGTCTCCTCCCGGACAGCAGCGAACACCCTCTTCGGCATCCGTTGAAGGCACCCGAACTGCCTGGCGAACCGGGTTGGCACGTAGGGCTCGCAGATCACCTTCCCGTCGATCCGAGCCACGAGCACCCCGCCCCGCATGTTCAGGAAGTACTCGTGCTGCTCCAGCGGACCCTGCCCGTTGTCGATCATCTGGCCAACGGGAGTGGGGAACGGGCTGAAGTTGAAATTGGCATGATTGCCAATCCAAATCCTCACGCCCTCCTCATTTAGGGTCATCGGAGCGACCCCCGCGATGTTCAGCAGGGAGGGTCGCAGGCCGTTGCCCGGAGGAATGATGGCCTTTGGAAACGTGTACCCACCGAGGTGAGCAGCCACCCAGCCGTGGAAGAATTGAAAGGGCCCACAGACCCTTCGTGGCGACCCCCCTCGCGAGATGCGTCCCAGGATGGCGTACAGCTTAGCCAGCACTGGGACCCCGAGGTTATATCTTTTATTGGCGGCCATGGCGCCCGCCATCGCCAGTGTCGCCGGGCGGACGCCCATTCTCGCGTCCCGCACTGGCAGAAGCCACCCACTCAGAAAGGCGGCCAGGAACGCCGCGTACCGGACATTTGGGTCCCGGGCCTCGATGACGCGGTACCCCCATGAGCGGTAGTCACCCGTCTCCAGGACCCGCCAGTACGACCCGTTCTGGCTCCTCTGAGCCGCGGTCGGGCACCGCTTCCCCCTGCCTGGCATCTTGACCGCGGGGTCATGCTCCAAGAACTGGTTGAACCACTCCTTGTAGGCTATGTCCTTGTGGAAGTCCTTGACCCCGAGCCGCTCTGTAGCCAGGTCCAGCAGATGCCATGTCAGGATGGGAGTCCGCGACCTGTCGCCCCAGGTGTTCCTCGGAGGCAGGAACTCATCATATTGGTAACCCTCCAGCGGGATACCTCCGATGCAGTGGATGTCCCAGAGACCGATGCCGACCTCCCCATGGTGAAGATGGAAGGTGTTGGTATCCGGGGACCAGCGGGTGAACAGTTCCGGCCCGAGATCGGACTACTGGTAGAAGTGGAACTGCGACGTCCACACCGCCTCAAACAGGCCGATGTACCGCAGCTCCTCCGCGAAGTGATCGCAAGTGTGGCGTACCCAGAACACCTAGGCCCACTCACTGGTGAAATTGCCCCCAGACCGCAAGTCCCAGTCCTTCAGCCAGCCCTTGGTGTCGTCGGTGACACTCTGGCGATATGTGCTCGAGTAGAGGGCTGGAGAGTTCTCCGCAGTAGGCTCACCCCCGGCGATGGTTCGCGTCCTCGGGTTCAGGACATAGACATCTAAGTGTCTGGTCTCCCTGGCAGGATGCCCATTGTTGGTGATGTTATAGCGGGGAAGCTCGTCCTCCCGAGTCACCCAGGTCCGTGGCGCATCAACCTCGAACCCTGGCACCGGAACCTCATCTAGGATGCCAAAGTTCCAGAGCGGCAGGTTGTCCGACAGCGGATATGTCTTCTGGGCTGGCGTTAGCAAGTCGAACAAGGATTGATTGTTGGAAACAATCTCCTTGGCTCCGTAGACCTCCTCGTTCGTCGCCATCTCAGCTCTGCGAGTGGCGGCATCCCCCTCATTTCCTTGATTCGCGGCCATCTCAGAAGCTTCGGGAGTCGTGCGGGTTAAGGGATGAAGCGTGCGGAAGCGGAAGAGGCTGGTAGAGAAGTTTGAGAGTTGGCGCGCAATCCTAGTGGACGGCGCGCAATCGGGAAGTATGTCGCACAAAACCCCGGGTGTTCGCGCAAAAAACAGGCCGAAATCCGGATGAGTTTGCGCGAAGAACGGGTGAATTCCGCGCCGGAAAAGGCAATTTCGCGCACGAGAGCTTGAAAGCTTGTCGCGCGGAAGGCCGGTGTACGGTGTGGGGGACCCAGGGCCCCTATTTATAGGCAAGGCCGGGAGTCCGCGCTGCGCGGAAAGCGCTTTGCGCGACCGCCCCGGCGAATTTCGCGCCCGACGCCCTTTTTGCGCGTCACAGTCCCGCGCCACCCAGGACTTCGGCATTCCGGCGTCTCCCTCGGAACCCGATCGTTGCGACCTCTCGCCGATCAGATTCCGAGGGGGGGCTTTTGTAGACGCCGGAAAAGGCCGTTGTTCCCAAACGAAGCTCCGGATGCGGGAAGCAAGGTCATATTTGGAGTCGGAAGCCCGTTTTGGAGGGCCCGGAAGCCTTGCGCGGAATTTTGGAGGTCCGCGCGCAAAGTTGTAGTGTCGCGCGCAAACCTTCCGGGATGCGCGCAATGCCCTGGGCCGGCGCGCAATTTTGCGCGCCCGTTGCCCGCGCGGCTCCCTTGCGCGCTGGGCCCGATTCCGCGCCCGCGAACCGGATTCCGCGCCCGGGGTTGCCTATAAATATAAGGCGACCCCCGACGTTTTGAAGGTTGCCGGAATTCGAAAGGTCTCTCGCGCGCGCAATTCAACCCCTTCCGCGCGCAATGCCGATCTTCAGGTAACCTCTTTTATTTCGCGCAAGAAAGCCTCGGGGTTCGCCTTCGCGCGCAATCCCCTTGGCTCCTTTCCTTTGAATAATTATTCACCTAAAGGCCTTCGCGTGCAAAAGAAGTCTCTTGCGCGCAATTGCCCCCTGGGTGTGCGCAATCCAGCCCGATTGCGCGCACCCCCCCTTTTTTCAAGTGGCCATTCATTAAAGAATGAGCCGTTGCCCCCGCGCGCTATCCGAAGCCCGGTGCGCGCAATCTCTATCATCCGCGCGCAAAGCGCTGGCTCAATTACGCGCCAGCCCGCCCATTTGCACGCCGACCCGCGGTATTGCGCGCCAAGCTCCTCTTTTGCGCGCAATCCGCCAGGGTCGCCCCCTTTGACCCCCTAAGGGTACCCGCCGGTGTGGCGCCCGATGATCCTCATCACGGGTGCCCGCATCGTGCGTTGTCTTCCCGTGCGGCCCTCCAGACTTGCGCGAAGTGACACGGACCCCTCGGCGACACCAACCTCGTCCGCGCGACAAGACGTTAAACTGCCAAGCACCCATCGTCCTGCATGACGCTAAACTGCACCTCGTCCGCGCTGCAAGACGTTAAACTGCAAAGTGTTTCGTCCTGCATGACGCTAAACTGCACCACGTCCAAGCTGCACGACGTTAAACTGCCTAGCATATCGTCCAAGCTACAAGACGTTAAACTGTTCAGCATTCGTCCAACATGACATTAAACTGTGCCACGTCCGCGCCGCAAGACATTAAACTGCCAAGAATCTTCATCCTCAACACACGACGTTAAACTGTACTTCGTCCGGCAAGACGTTAAACCGTCCGCTTCGTCCTCAACACACGACGTTAAACTGTACTTCGTCCGGAAAGACGTTAAACCGTCCGCATCACCCGATCCCTTGCCCCGCACGCAGGGTCCTCCCGGTTTGGATATGGCCCCCACCCGCTCGTCTCTGCAGGGATGTCGGGATTGGAGTGGCCTTCGCCCACGGGGGTAGAGTGTTACGCACCGAATGAACTACGTGGACTTTGATCCCTGTCTCCTAAACAGGGTACGTAGGAAGCCTCTCCGAGGTTCAAGCCCACCACCTGGTCGTCCCGGTCGTATTCACGTCGGTTCGTCCATCAGTGGACCCCTCCCGGGTTCACACTTGCGTCGATTCACCTATGAATCCGCCCCTGTGGGAGACTGCACGTGTGTATCTCCATTGTGCTTCCCCACTGCCTTTTTCTATTTTCCCTGCCAACGTCCAGCATGACGTGAAACTGTGATCCACCCGGCCGTTCCATACCCCTCTGTGCGAGGTGGTTCGGTTCAATCCTCCGCCCGCCAGCCTCGATCTCCTTGTGAGTCGGCTTGCCAACGTCCAGCATGACGTTAAACTGTGATCCACCCGGCCGTTCCATCCCCCTCTGTGCGAGGTGGTTCGGTTCAATCCTCCGCCCGACAGCCTCGACCTCCTTGTGAGTCGGCTTGCCAACGTCTAGCATGACGTGAAACTGTGATCCACCCGGCCGTTCCATCCCCCTCTGTGCGAGGTGGTTCGGTTCAATCCTCCGCCCGCCAGCCTCGATCTCCTTGTGAGTCGGCTTGCCAACGTCCAGCATGACGTGAAACTGTGATCCACCCGGCCGTTCCATCCCCCTCTGTGCGAGGTGGTTCGGTTCAATCCTCCGCCCGGCAGCCTCGACCTCCTTGTGAGTCGGCTTGCCAACGTCCAGCATGACGTGAAACTGTGATCCACCCGGCCGTTCCATCCCCCTCTGTGCGAGGTGGTTCGGTTCAATCCTCCGCCTGGCAGCCTCGACCTCTTCGTGAGTCGGCTTGCCAACGTCCAGCATGACGTTAAACTGTATATCCGAACTACGCTGACTTTGATCCGCGCTAACGCGCGGTACGTAGGAAGCCTCTACGAGGTCCAAGCTCTTCACTCCATCATCCATCCTGATCCTTACCCGGGCCGCCACATCCCGGTGGGGTCATGCCACTTCATTCCACTCCACTTCACTCGGGAAGCCGCCCATGTGCTGGCCCCAGCGTCGGAGGTTCCCCGCAAGGGGTTCTGTCATCTGATCCGCTCCTTGTGGTGATCAGTCCGATGCCGTCCTTGCTGGACGTTAAACTCGCGGCATACCCCGTGTTAAACATGGGAAGCTGAGGAAAACCTCAGGTAACACAGTTCCCCGCACCCAGCGCGGGATGCCTCAGGCCATCACGCCTTCGAGAAGCCCTATTAGGGACGGAAGGCAGACATGCAGAGTCGCAGTGTTAAGCCAAGCCCCAACACCCGGAGCCACCCGGTCTCCTCACCGCAGGTTGCTGCCCCGACCAGACCCCTTGGAGCGTCCGGGCGGAAGCAGCGTAATTAACCGGTGTCCATGGAGACATGGCGCCGGGAACGAGATTCACGAGCACGTCTTAAATCTATGAGGGAGACCCGGATTAGGCGACGAGTTCCGAGGAGACGTCCACGGAAGGAGGAGCCGACGTCCCATCATCCCGGTTTCGATCAAGGAGCAGACGCCCCTGAACAAGGGACGGATGCCGCCCGCCTTTGGAAAGCGGGACTGCGGGACCACAAGCCGCGCTCCCATCCCCTCGGGTCGACGGGCGCACGCGCGAACGCGTCCTGGCGGAACAGCGTCGGAACAGAAGCCCGGCGCACATCCGCACCGAAACAGCGGCGTGTTCCGGTGATGAGAAAACAACGGTGCAAGATGATTAGATCTGATGAATTATTGTTGAAGGACAGACCCAGTTAGTTTGAGAGGGGGAGGAGATTGTTGGGTGCAGACTCCAATCCCACATCGGTTTCAGAGTAGCTAACATATAAGTTTAGGTGAGCTACTACTCTTATCACAAACCGGTTTTAGGACGAAACTCTGAAAAGGCTTATGTGTTTGGTCCGGAAGGTCTAGTGTTGCTAGAAAAATATGCAAAAGCGTTGAGGAAAACGAGCACCTGCCTAAAGTAGTCACGAATGCCTAGCAACAACAACCGCTTTTGACATACGCCTTGTTATAAAAAAAAAACTAATCCCACAATCCCCCTCCCCCAAGTGTGATCCATTGCATCCCCCACCCCCCTCCCCCCTAACCGTCGCACTCAATCATGTGTTCCATGTCTTTTGTCAGCCCCTTCGTTCACTATCCTCGGCCTTCCCTGTGTGAACCCCTTCCCTATTCCCGACCAACATCCCAACACAAAACCCTTGTTCGACATTGTCGTCCCCGACTTCCCCATGTCATCCCCGCGTGACCCCCTCACCCCCCTTTGACCTTGTTGCGGCGTCCCCGCTCGACCGCTATCGTCCCCTATGTCCCAACACAACCCCTCCATCCCCAACATCCCGACTTGACCCCCGCCGCCCCTGACATCCCTGCACAATCCCGCCGTCACCCACCCTCAACCGTCACTCACTACTACAGATCATGCGATATTCAACACTGACCTTTATCAGCACTCAACGAAAGGTACTGATAAAAGAGTGACTTTTATTAGCACTGATAAAGATTTATCAATGTTTTTTAGCTAATGCTGATAAAAGTTCTCCCTTTATCAACGTTTTTTGTTTAATGCTGATAAGGTCACAATGAATAATTTAGTTTATATATACATAGTTATATATTTTTAAATAAGATTTATATTATAATAAGTATATATATGTAAATATAATACATAAATATGATTTATATAACTTTTAATAAAAAATGAATCTTACTTTCATAATTTTATATATAAAAAATTATCAAATTTATATTAGTCAATAAAAATGTTTAATAGTATATCCATGTACATTAATTGCAAAATGTGTAGATAATATAAATATGATATATTGATGTTTTATTTTAACAAATATATAATATATAAATGAATATATTTATTTAAATATGTGATTCATATTTGAATTTCTATATTTCTATTCATATTAAATAATTTAAAATATAAGTACATGTGTGTATATGTATTCATGTGTATGTATGTAGATGTGTGTGTGTGTTTGTATGTACACATGTATATATGTGTTGTATGTGTATGCACGTGTTGTGTGTGTGTGTGTGTCTTGTGTGTATGTGTGTTATGTGTATGTGTATGTATATACATGTGCATGTATATGCATGTTTATGCGTATGTATGTGTGTATGTGTATGTGTATGTATATGTGTATGTGTATGTGTATATTTGTATGTGCATGTGTATGCGTATGTGTATGTGTATGTGTATGTGTATATGTATGTATATGTATGGGTATGTGTATGTGTGTGTATATGTATGTCTATACGTATGTATGTGTGTATGTGTATGTTTGTTTATTGATTTAATATTATTTATTCGTTTTTAATATCTTTCCATTTTTACTATCTTCTATAATTTATTAATTTTTAATATTTATTAATTTTTATATATATTTATTTAATAATTTTGTAATATCTTCAATTTTGATAGTTATTTATACATTTTTAAATATTTATACATTTAATTAAATAATAACATTTTAAATAAATATTAAAAATTCTAAAAGTTAATAATTAATTATATTTTATATATACAATCAATAAAATGCATACATCAATAATTAGTAATAATAATATTATTTATTTATTCATTTTTATGTGTTTGCAATTCATGTAATTAATATTACGAATTAACTTTTTTTAAAATATTTTTGTGATTCATTTAATTTTATTTATTCATTTTTAATATTATTTCATCATTTTTTTTTCATTTTTGGTATTTATTATTTTTTAATATTTTTAAAATTTAGCGATTTTTTAAAATTTATACATATTTATTTATTATGTTTCAATTTTTTAAAGGGCATTCTCATGTATGGCTTTTTCGAACCCTCCACACATGGTAACCTCCCTCCCCCACGAAGAGGTCACTGCCCTGAGGTAGAGCTCCAACCGGGGAAGAAGTCGTCGCCAATCGAGATGGCAGTGTCCCGGAGGGTGACGACCCAATCAACGATGATTCATCAAAGCAATTCGTCAGTACAGTGGGTCACACCTCAATTTGCCCCACCCAGTTGAGACCAGGCGACCTGACAAGACGAGTGGATCCCGGGAGAGAGGCTCATCCCGAAAGTGGACCCCCAAGATTCGAACTCTGAACCTCCCAAAGAACGACGTTGTTGTACCACTCACCTTCACCACCACGCCACCAATGAAGTGACATTTACTATGTTTCAATATTTTCAATATGCTTGTAATTTATATGATTAATATTTATTTATTTTTATATAATAAGTTCTAATATTTTTTATGTTTAAAATCTATATAATTGATTCCTATAGGACCATCTCCAACCCACACAAATTTTGACATGAAATTGAACCCCAACGCACGCCATCCCTAACACCATTTTGGTGTTTATGTATTTAATTATGTTATTATATTATAGTCATTTTTTAATATATGTAAAGTAAATATTATTTAACTAATTTTTCATATTTTTTACTTAATTAATCAAATCCTGCAATCATATTTATTTTAATTTACTCATTCTAATTATATCTATGTGTATTTAATTTAATTTGATTTAATTTAATTATTTATATTTTTATATAGTCAATATAATTCATTTTTAATAATTTTGTTATTTATATAATTAATATTATCTATTTATTCATTTTTAATCTTTTTTTATGTGTTTGTAATTCACACAATTAGTGTTACGAATTCAATTTTTTAAATATTTTTGTAATTTATTCAATTTTTATATTATTTCATTTTGATATTATTTATTCATTTGTAATATTTATTATTTTTTAATATTTTTTGGAATTTATTCATTTTTTAATATTTATTTATACATAATTATTTCCTAAGTTTTAATATTCTTAATATGTTTTTAATTTACATGATTAATATTTATTCAATTTCATTTATTTACCTATAATGTTTTTATAATGTTTGAAATTTATATAATTAATTTATTTAAATGCATTTTTAACATTCTCTTAATTTCTGTTCGTGTTTACAATTAATGAAATTAATCTTACAAATTATACATAATTATTTACTAAGTTTTAATACTCTTAATATGGTTTTAATCTATATGATTAATATTTATTCACTTTTATTTATTAAGTTATGATATTTTTATAATGTTTGAAATCCATATAATTAATTTATTTAAATTCATTTTTAAATATTTTCTTCTTTTTTACGTGATCACAATTTATGTAATTAATCTTATGAATTCATTTTTTGTATGTGTTTATTATGTTTTAATATGTTCAATATGCATTCATCTTAATTTTAATATATGTTCATATTTAATTTTTTTTAATAATTTATATAATTAATAAAACTTATCCATTTTTTAATATGTTTGAAGTCTTCCTTTTTAATCATTCAATTTCACTCATTTTTAATATTCAAGCATTTAAGATTGTATATTCATTAATAATGTTATTTATTTTTTATTTTTTATAGTTAATTCATTTTTAATATATATTCATTTAATATTTTTATATTTTATTTTAAACAGTTTTTATTAGCGCTAACATACAAAGTGGTGATAAAACCTATATTTATCAGCACTAAAATTATAGCGCCGATAAAGATAGGTTTTATCGGCGCTTATTTAACACCGATAAAGGTATATCTTTATCGGCACTAAATTTAGCATTGATAAAGATATGTATTATCAACGCTTATTAATTTAGCATCGATGAAACTCATATTTATTAGCGTTTTTTGGATGTGCCGATAAAACTCTTTTCGATCTTGTAAATTCAACTCTAAAAGAACTCACTTTTTCACCCCATTCAAACTCTCTTGCGAAAGTCGACCTCTGCCACTGCTCCCCCTCGAACTTCTCGAACGGATCGACCCTCTCAAACCCTAAGGTACGTGAGTTATTCTCATGCAACTGCTTGTATTTGTTTTTTATTACAAATCATGAGCCAAATTCTTCTTACATGAGCAAACTTCTGGTTTGGTCCCCCTCTTCCCAATTGGATTTCCTAGCACCACCCTCAACCCTCTTATTTATAGGTGAAAGTATATCTCAAAGGGTTGATATATCTTCCAAATATCTCTTTTATCTTCTCTTTATCTCCAAAAATTTGAATTTGAGCTTCCTCCTTCGAATTGAACCTCATCTTCTCATAGGCATCCTTCAAATCCCTTGTGCATATTCCTTGTATCTCCCTTGAAAATAAATCTCCAAAATTATTGTAAGGATAATGATATTCGGATTGGAAATTTCCTACATATATACTGTGAACACGACTTAGCATTGGGTATTTTCCTGGGTGTTCTATCCTCACTCTCATTATGAACCACTGCACTATGCTACAAATCTTCATCTCTACGGTATACCAAATGTTGGACCACGTGATATCTCCTCAAAACACTGTGCACATGTGATTACATGCATGGTCATCACCATTTCCTGTAGGATCCAAACTCCCATGCACACATCTTTACCATGAGTATAACCACACAAAAAACTTAGGCATTGCGAGACTTAAGAAATTCCTTACTCCGTGATTCATACGTGGCTTATGAAGGTAATTTCTTATACAACCATTCTGTAAAATGATTTACTCTTAGAAGAGTATTGCTCAATGTTCTCTTACGTGAGCCTGGATGAATCACTTGCGTAGCATAATAAGGCCCAATCAATACCAACCTAATCTGCCAAACCGTATCAATAATTCCAATTAAAATACATTCAATTACAACTAAACATTTCAGTCACATTATAATACGTAGAAATGGAAATTTCCAAATTGTGATTCCATATTTATTTATTAAAATCAACAAATTATCTCAATATTTTTATTCAACCAATTCAACTTCAAAAAAATGTTCTTGAATTAGAAATGAAAATTGAACACACCGGTTCAACATCAGAAATAATGTCTTGTTCCTTTGAAATGAATGTGTCCAAACATTGTTGAGTTATAGTAAGCATGGAAATTATAGGATTATCATCACTTAAATTCCTTTCCCTCATAGGATGGGGCCTGTAAATTTTTACTCATACTAGTTGCTTCCCCCTACCGACCCCATTGAGGACTCCTTCCACTTTCATTCCAAACTCAGTTCCAATTAGTAAGTGGGTCTTTCTTTACAATGTGTTCTTTCTCTTGGACCCATTTGTATTCATTCCGATCACCATTAGATTTCTTTAACTCATCATTTTGTTTTTTTTTCTAGTTGACTTTATCAGTTCACCCCATCGAGATGGACCAACATTTTTATTCATCAAACCCAAATTAAATTCAAGAGTTTCTTCAAACTTTGGGTTCTCAAGACTAGGTGATTGGACACTATAAACATTTTCATCATTTGAAGAAAGATCAACTTAGGCTCCTAAGAATCATATCACCAAAACACCACCTGTCCCGACACATACCAAGTGAAGAAATGAATAAACATTAGCTCTTCCCTCTTATTGTACTCCCACCTAGCAAAGTTACAGAAACCATACTTGATCTCTATGTTTTGAAATAGATGAAAATTTAATTAATTTTTTTGTAACTTTATAGATATCACACATTGCTTTCCTTTAATTATTTCCACCACTACAAAACAATCTCAATACATATCATTCGACTCTTATTATCTCAGAACAATGGATTCATTTTGTAAGGACTCGACCATAGGCATTAAATATTATAGTGATTTTAAACTAGAATTCACATTATTAAAATCCCGAGGATCTTTTCAGTTTATAGTTTTAGAGAATTAAGACTAACTCTTACATAGTAAACCAATACATTACAAGTGGACACTTATACTTAGCATCTATTTTTTACTGAACAAAAGTCTTTAAAAATAAAACATGGTTTCTCTTTGTAAAAAATATTCACAATTTTCCCCTTGATCTCATCCTCATCTATACTCTTCCTTAAACCCTATGATTTTTTTAAAAATTAGGATGAAAACAAAAATATTAGTAAGGTACATAAATAAAGGAAACCGCTAGTCTTGTGAAAAACCCATAAATTTTTTTTATGAAAACATACCTTTTCACCCTGAAAAATGAATCATCTTTTCAAAAAGATAATTATCTTACCTTTTGAAAATCAATCGATTTCCATGAAAAAATCATTAACTTGCATATTAAATAAAAGTAGTTAACTTGGGACATCATTTTCCTTATCACTCTTAAAAATGGAGTAAAAAATATGACCAACCTCCAACTTTGGAGTACCCAATGAATTGGAGGTTATAACGTAACCACCCCTCCTTGGTTTATCACAGAACCACTCATCATTGGTTAATAACGCAACCAACCACCCTTGGTTTATCATAGAACCGCCCACCATTGATTTATAATGCAAACACCCTTCATCATAAATAAATCCAAATAACCATATCATAATCACAAAACATGAATACTTGCATCATAAAAACATTATTTGAGGAAAATAAAATTTTCATTTTCAAATCATTTATTTTGAAAAACTATACATGTACAATGGAAAGCATTTTATTTAAAAGCAACCATATAAACTTGAAAATTAATCTTCAAAATATTAAGGTGAAATGACAACAAGAAATTACATTCATTCCATATATATAAAAAAACATTCCTTTTGAATTTTGTAAAAAGAAATTTTAAAAGAATATATTTTTTAAATAAATTCCCTTAAGTAAAACCTTAAAAAGATCCCTTTTTTGAAAACATTTGAGAGAAATTATAAAATTATATTTTTTAAAAACACTCATGTAAATATAAATACATTCACAAAATTAAATTTATAAACATGGACATGAAAGAAAAATATTTAGAAAATAAATCTTTATAACATTAAAAATGAGGTTTTTTAGTTAAAGAGTCCCTTACCTTGTGTCCGAATGTGTTCTGTACTTTATATTAATATCCTGTATAATCAAATTAGATTCATTAATTACTTGATTCAGAACCTATTTCACATATATTTGATTTATTATAGTTTTATTAAATTCATTTATGGGCATTTCAGTGAGTTACGATGTTCAATTTGAGTTTTTTATAAAAGTTTTTTTGAATTTTTTTTAAATAATACTAGGTTAGTTTTTTGAAAACAACTACAGAAAAGAGATAGAGGCCCTACTTCCTTTCATATTAATTAAAAGGTGACGTAGTGAATGCCACTTTTTCCTCTCATCGATGTAGATTGATGACATGGAAAAGGCGGCACGGGCGATGCCACATTTCACGTAAATAAAGGTGAAAGGCGGCATCACCGCTACTGGCTTTCCTTGAAGTGCCTATAAAAGAGCACCCACCCCCTCCTCACTCCAATTTTTTTTCATCTCTCTAATTTCCACTCTATCTCTCTACAATAATCTTGGTGATTCTTCTTTTGTGCGTGGTGGTTTCGATGGCCTAAAAGGAGTGCCGATTTTTTGCAAAGAATCATTTAGAGGTATTTTTTCTTATTTATTTATTTAATTTATTTGTTTTTAGTTAGTTATAAATATTTTATTTATTTACTAGCTTAGTTAGTTAGATATACTTTAGAAATAATAGTTATTATTAGTAATGATTAATTATAGATCAACCAATGAATAAATTATAATTAAAGAATGAATAGATAATGATTAGCTAATAATAATTGACTAATGAATACCATATGATTAACTAATGATTAAGGAATAATTAATTAGAGATTAGTTAATTTTTAGTAATTATTACCCAATGAATAAAGAATGATTAACTAATGATTAAAGAATTATTAACTAATGATTAAAGAATGATTAAATAATGATTAAATAATGATTTTATAATGATTAAAGAATGATTAACTAATGATTAAAGATTGATTAAATAACAACGAAAGAATAACTAACTAATAATTAAATAATGATTAACTAATGATTAAGGAATAATTAAAGAATTATTAACTAACGATTAAAGAATGACTAACTAATGATTAAGTAATGATTAACTAATTATTAACTAATGATTAAATAACGATTAAATTATGATTAAATAATGATTAAGCAATGGTTAAGTAATTATTAACTAATAATTAAATAACGATTAACTAATAATTAAAGAATTATTAACTAATGATTAAAGAAAGATTAACTAACGATTAATTAATGATTAAATAATGATTAACCAATGATTAAATAATAATTAAAGAATTATTAACTAATGATTAAAGAATGATTAACTAATGATTAAATAATGATTAACTAATGATTAAATAGTGATTAATGAATAATTAAATAATGATTAAATAATGATTAAATAATTATTAACTAATGATTAACTAATGATTAATTAATGATTAAATAATGATTAAAGAATTCTTAACTTAATATTAATGAATGATTAACTAATGATTAAAGAATGATTAACTAATGATTAACTAATAATTAAATAATGATTAACTAATGATTAAGTAATGATTAAGCAATGATTAAGTAATGATTAAGTAATGATTAACTAATGATTGAAGAATGATTAACTATTGATTAAAGAATGGTCAACTAATGATTAAATAATGATTAAATAATGATTAAATAATGATTAACCAATGATTAAATAATGATAAACTAATGATTAACTAATGATTAACTAATGATTATCTAATGATTAAAGAATGATTAACTAATTATTAAAGAATGCTTAACTTAAGATTAACGAATTATTAACTAATTCTTAAATAATGATTAACTAATGATTAAAGAATGATTAACTAATGATTAACTAATGATTAAGTAATTATTAACTAATTATTAACTAGTGATTAAAGAAAAATTATCCAATGATGAACTAATGATGAACTAATGATGAACTAATGATTAAAGAATTCTTAAATAATAATTAAATAACAATTAAATAAGGTTTAACTAATGATCAAAGAATTATTAGATAATTCTTAGATAATAGTTAACTAATGATTAACTATTGATTAAAATTAGATTAATATAGAATAAACGTAGGATGAAATATAGAAAACTGGATAACAAAGAGGCTTAACTATATACATGATTTGTTACTCTTGTAATTTATATGATTAATACCTTATTGCACATCTGGTTTGTTACTCTTGATGGATATGTTTTAGATGAATCACATTCTCTTTATAAACCACTAAGCATAACTTTAAGAAAGTTAAAAATTGTACTAAAAAACATCAGTGTCATATTTTAGGATATACGAAGATGTTCTCCAATTTTGGTATTATAAAGATTATGTGGTTATCTAAGAAATCAAATCCCTGTCTAGATACTATAAGTGGATATGGCTCTGGAACAATTATACCAAGGGGTAAAACCCGAAAACAATGAATTGAGCTAGAATTGACTGGGAAACGGTGCACAATAACGAGACTTATTACACACATGGTTTAATAATATCGGGGGATATGCTTTAGATGATTTATATTTTCTTTATAAACTACTAAACATACCTTTAAAAAGATTAAAATTTTTACTAGAAAAAATTAGTGTTGTCTTTTAGGATATAAAAAGGTGTTCTAAAATTTTAGTATAATAAAGATTGTATGGTCAACCCTCATTTTCAATAGTATTTATACCATCAAAATCTTGATTAAAAAACATTTTTCACATAGAGAATCATGTTTGCCTATGTCTACTGCTACATGGAGGTTATTCAAACCAAGAAAGGAGCTTCTTATAGTACATAACCAACAACAATGGTTAGGACATCTGATTGTGTAACCCTAAGTAAAATTCAAAAATTAATCCACGATTGCTTAAATCTAGGACCTAATCAAGAGATCAAGTATATCAGCTATAAAAATTTGTAATTTCCAGCTACACTTTGGAATTTATCTTTTCCATTGTCTGCTGATGAGCACTAGGTCCAAGAAATAACTTTATTTTCCCCACATTCATATGGCACCGTGATGGAGTTATATGTTGAGGTTTCTACTATACAACAACAACAACAACAACAACAACATCCAATTGTAAAAATACATAGACTTACAAGAGTGGTTAAAGAAGGTCCATCGTAATAAATTTATGCTATTCCCTATGATGCAGAAGAGGAAAACCTAGATAATCTTCCGGATATATATATATATATATATATATAAATCTGACTTCTAATGAGGAATTTTATAACAACAGAACAAAAAAATAAAATAGTGTTGATGAGAAGGGAACTATAGAAGTTAGGGAGGAAGTTTCTAGAAATAAAGTAATTACACAACAACTTTCACACATAATAAATCATCCACCACTCTTCGAATCTTAGTTAGAAGCAATGAAACATTTTCATAAATTCTAATGGAATGTTATCACACCTACAACTGAGTTTCCTGGAGTTGTAGTGGATAGGTTTAGTGAGATGGACAAAACATTATATACTGGAAGAGATTTTACTAGTAAAGATGCAATGAAAAACATACTAAAAATATTTCATATTGAGAGACACTATAGATATTTTGTTTATGAATCAAACCATACAAAATATATCATATGGTGCGATAAATATGGTGATGATTGTATATTCCTCTTGAGGGTGATTACTAACATTTCATTTGAAGGTTGAATAATTTCAAAGATTGAGATAGCTCATACTTTCATTCAACCAAACTTAACAAAATATCATACTTCATTGGATGCTGAATTTGTGCCATCTATTATCATCGAGATGATTAGGACCTACCAATATTTTCCTGTAGCCCATGTTAAAGAGAGGATGCAATAAAATTTTGGTTATAAGAGTTCCTATAATAAGGCATGGATGGTGAAACAGAAGGCAATTGTGAAGGTCTATGGTGATTGGGATGACTCGTATCAGGTGTTGCTACAATTGCTAGCCATACCGAGACATGATGACCAAGTTGTATTCCATCTTGATACGAATGACCAGGTGTCTCAAGATAACTGACTTGATCCACCTCATGTTCAATTTCATCGGCTATTCTAGGCATTCCTATCCTATATTTCTGCATTTAATTGATGAAAATAGTTCATACAGATTGATGTAAAGTTTCTATACAGAAAATACAAGGGCATATTGATGATTGTGGCAACCCAAGATGGAAACCGTTCACCTATACTGCTTTCATTTTCCATTGTGAAGAGGAAAAACTATGAATCATGGTGTTGAGTTTTGGCATGTCTCAACAACCATTTCACCTGTATTCAGAGTGTCTATTTGATATATGATCATCACCAGGAAATCAATGGGGAAATCAATGTGGATCATGATATATGGAGACCCCAAAATGTATATCACCGGTACTGCATCAGACACATTTCTAGCAACATGAGAAAAACATTCTATAATGAACATATAAAGAAGGTAATCATGAGTCTTGGTATGCAATGTCTTTATTATTTTTTACTATTTAAATATAAAGATAAAAAAATTATGTGAAATATGACCACTTCTGTATAGAATATGAGTCAGACCAATAATGTTTTGAATAATGTTTTGAAGAAATCCACAAGGCTAATCAAGAAGTATATGATTATATGATGCAGATTCCAAAAGAAAAATAGATATTGGAATATGATGGGGGGAAGAGGTATAAACAAATGACCACAATCATTGTGGAGTAAATCATTGGTGTCTTTAAGGGGATTCAAAAGTTACCTATAATTGGCCTAGTTCAGGAGAAATTTTATCATTGTGTGAAGTTATTCATTTATAGATAAAATAAATCCTCAAACGAGATTCAACAGGGGCTAAGGTACAGAAGACACTTTCAATTAGAAATTGAAAAGAACATTGAATAAGCTTCTTCTTATCGAGTGCACCTTTTCCACTAAGAATAATCTAAATTTGAAGTTCAAGAGTGTCTGAACCCCATCACAAATAGCAATAGTTGAGTCTTTGTGGTATTACTGTAAGCAAGACAATTTCAATGCAGAAACTTCCAGACATTATAGTTTCCATGCACACATGACATCACAACATGTGCCTCTGTGAACATATCATGGGAAGCATATGTTGATTCAGTGTACCGGTAGGACACCATTGCTAAATGCTATACTGCACCATGGATGCATATTGGGGAGTTTTGATATTTCCTAATGTCCAAAGACCAACCGTTATTGATACCTAACATCAACATGTTGCATCAATGAGGGAGATCGAAGTCTAACAAGATGCAAAATAAGATGGTCTGGCCTCAAGAACAAGGGAAACATTTGAGATGAAACATATGTCATCAAGAAGGTCATGATAAGAAACGTCGCCCTAACATTACTGGACAAAGTTCACACTCTTAGCCATAATTATTTATTGTCTTCAATGTGATCTTTTAATATTATAAATCACATGGTGTTAATATAAAATACTTCATTTTGTAGCATTTTATGACTTTTATGAATACTTTTACTATCAAATAACAATAAACCTTTCACATTCACATTACAAGAAATATGACAAGTACATGTGTGGTGACATGAACAAATAATCAAACTATCCATGAATAAACCATAAAACAATCATGCAAGAAAATAACCATGAAACATACCATCATGTGAGAAATCATACATAAATTACAAAGCACACCATTTGAGATCTAAATTATTATTTAAAGTCAAACTCAGGATGTTTTGGGTTATAAAAAACATTCTATATTTGTTATCTAAAAGTTTATTAGAAAATAAGTGATAGAATGTTTTGGAAAGTGAGGTAAAAAGAATAGAAACCATCAAATCAATTTATTTATCCATGATAAAATGAAAATTATGATAATATAAATTAAAATGGAAAAGAAAAAACCCATTAAATAACACATAAATGATTTACAATAGACTAGAAATACCTTGAATTTTTTCAATAGAATAGAGTTTGGATGATATGAGTCTGACCTTGGAAATTAAGTAAAATCTAGATTATTTTCAAGTGGCATCTTAATACCATCTTCCAAAGTGATGTACATATTTTTTTAATTTTAAAAATATTTGGGCCTTTTAATGAAATACTCACCATATAGAGAGGACCATCATTAGAAGGACAAAATCTTTTGAAAATTAAAAATTTAAGTACATCCCTTTGGAATATGTTACTAAGATACTAGTTGAAAATAAGATGGAATTTACTTCACTTCTGAAGTTAGGCTTATCCTATCCAAACTCCATTATATTAAAAAATGTCAAGACATTTCTTGTTTGTTGTAAAACATTCATGTGTTACTTAATGGGTTTGTTCTTGTCCATTTCACATTATATGATCATAATTATCATTTTATCGTGGTTAAATAAATTTATTTGATGTTTTATCTTCTTTTTACCTCACTTTACAAAACATTATATCCCTTATTTTCTAATTAAATTTTAGAAAATAAAGACAAAATATTTATATATATAAATATATTCAACCATATCTTAAAAAAACCCTTTCCAAGGTAAAACCATATCTAAAACCACTTTAGAAATATGATTTGAGAAACATGAAGACATGCCATTTTCTTTTGGTAAGAAAAACTTCATAAAACAATGGTAAAGAAATGCCATGTCTTACATTATACCAGTCATAAAATTCTTCTAACCATAAATTTATATTTACATTTTACACTTAAGACTTATTTCATTTTTTTACAATGATATAAAGGATACTATGCTACTCACTGAGCAATATAGGCATGTTTCATGCAACGTGATAGCAGGCCGTGAGGTTCGACGAATCAGGGTTCATAGAGCACACCATTATTATCACATTATGCCTCCACATACCATTATACCATACCTACACCATGATGGCCTCTATGAAATTTTTTTATCTGATTTTACATTTGTTGATCATCATCTCCTTGCTGCGATCACTGAGAGAAGGAGACCTGAGATACACACATTCCACTTTCTTGAGGGAGAGATGACTATCACCCTTGAGGATGTGGAAGTTTTACTCAGTATTCCTATCCAGGGGGATGTTGTTATAGGAACGACCCATGGATACTGACCTAATCTTATATAGATATTTCTAGGCATAGACATTTTGGTTGATGATGATGATATAGATAGTGGGTTGATATCTATGAGGCGACTTGAGATGCACTTTGCACAATTACTCACAGATACTGATGAGAAGTCTGTCATGTGTCACACCCATGTGTATATATTGTGGCTCATTGGAGGGATACTGTGCACTAATCACTTTGGTATGCATGTTCACATGATGCATCTGGGGCCACTGGAGGATTTTGATCAGGTTAGGAGATACATCTGAGGATCTGCATGCTTGACTTACACTTACAGATAATTATTCATGACATGCCGATTAGATATCATGGATCTCAGGGGATGTGTCATTATTATTTAGATATGGGCATGGGATCACATCCTTTGCCTCTCTCCTATTGTTGCTGGTATAGATCTTTATATAGATGTGTCGCATGACGCTTCGCATGGACGTTGTTATGATCACTCGTCTTTTTTTTTTCTGATGATACTATGAGTTATTAAATTTAATTTCTTATTATTTATCACTTTCTATGTTATAAATTATAGGTGGATTCATACACACCAATTTATCTAGACACCAAGACACAACTTGGGCGCATATCATCTCATGTGGGATAGTCTATTACCCACCGATGTAAGTATATATAGTCTTTTCTTGACTAATAAATTTCATAATATTTTATATTTTGGGTTTTTAGTGACATTTTTTTAAAAACGTCACATGTCATTTCAGGATTCATGGCTACCATATTGGTCTCTATTAGACCAGCTACCCACATACTGCACTAATGAGATTCACTATGCCATGGCTATAGTGCCTCTCATTCACTTTCACATTATTGAGTGACACCATCCTGATAGATTCATGCGCCAGTTTGGATTTTTTTAGAGTATTCCCTTTCCACTGAGATAGTAAGAAATGCTTTATTTTATGAAGCTAACATGGAGGGAGGATGTTGATTGGCACCGATGACATACAGAGTATTTGGGCCTCTAGAAAATACGGGCGACATTTCATATCGAGGGAATGTGTACTATCTATTTCGCTCTAGAAGAGCAGCTTGACTATGATCCATGGTATAGAATTAAGACTATACTACATATTACTCCACATGATAGAGGGATCCAAGATTTGGAAAGTTAATAAATTTCAATTAGTTTTTTTGTTGTACTTTTTTTAATTCATTTTGAATCTCTTTAAAACATACTTGACTACAACATATTATTCATATGTATGATTCGAAGGAGGTGGAGGTTTTTATCTAGGAAATGTACCATTCTGTAGCACAAGGGATGATTATAGTGTATCATGTTTTACACAATAGTATCTTTGGTCTTCCACCCTAAGGAGATGAATTTCCTTCCCAGGGAGTGGAGGTTCCTGATCAAGAACCTTATCTAGTAGATGTTGATGTCCAGGAGCCACAACAACGATGATGTAGACTGTGTCATACTGTACATGAGGCCTCACCTATTCCATAGGTAGAAGTTGTCCCTATAATAGTCTATCCTTAGCTGATTAGGGATGTTCATCATGAGACATGGGATCCATTCTTGTTGCTAGAATATCCACATTTTTATCCAAGTACATCTTATTCGAGCTTATATTAGGGGTCATTTCCCATGCCTCCACCTTTTCTGCCCAAGCCTTCATAGGTTGTATGGTTTCCCCAGGAAATGATGGCAGTTCCTTCTACTCATGTAGTGGGAGAAGGATCGGGTGGACATGACAACATCTAGCTGACACCTCCTCCCGATGATTCACATCCATAGAATCCAACAGTCAAGGTTCTAGTGCCCAAGGAAGATCCCTCTCCAAGTTATCATACTCCACCCCATCATAGAGGTTTATGATCTCAATATGGGGGTCCCATTCACACTCCATCATGTGGTACAAGACCTCATCATAGATAATTATTGTGATCATTTATTTACATGTGGTATGAGTACTTGTAGGTGTGTTAGATTTTTTTTGTTTCTTTGTATCCCCTACTAAAACTATTGTAATAATAATATATGTGATTTGCTGACTTAAATTATTTTAAACAACAATGTGTTCTATCCTCTATATGATTGTTTATATATTAAAATGATGGAATTATTTTTACTATCAACCATTGTTATAGGTTTAGAAACTATTTCAATTTTCATTTATATTTTAGTTACAGTTTATATTTTATAATTTTTCAAAGTTGAATAATTAAAACATAAAAAAACTTATTAAATTTTAATTAGGTAACTTTAAAAGCTTATAACATATAAACTATAAAAACAATCTAAATAAAACTTAAAAAATATTCTAAAAATCTAAAAATTTGTTGAAAATAAAAATAATTTCATAAATATAATATATAATTGAAAATTAAATGAATGTAAAAAATATTATAAATAAAAATGTAATGGTTTAAAAAATATATATTGTGCTACTAAAATTTGTAAAGACCCGTAAATTTCGAGGAATTTTTTTTTCTTAATTTTCATTGGAATTTTACAAGAACGCAGTTTCTGATGGCACATGATTCCAAGGCCCGGTGTGCCCGGAATCATTTGCCAAAGTTTGGCTCGGGTACGTTCAGTGAACAAACGAGCGAGGTTTTCTAACTTTTGAACCGGTACTCAGAATCGAATTTTGAGGGCACCGATGGAATTACAGCGCCAGTATTTGCTTAAAACGCTTCTTCCGGAGTTGCGTTTGCTTAGGTGTGGTTTTTAATTTTTGGACTTAAAGTTAAGAAATAAAATAATTTATACGACAAATTTTATTTTATTTCACTTAAGCCACTTGGAAGCCACTTGAAGCCACTTAAAGCTGCTTAAGCTGAGTTGATGCGGATAGGGTGCTATCCAAAAATATCCTACCCTCTTGGTAGGATATTTGTGAGGTGGGGCCCACACAATCCCCACCGTTTCTTTTCCGCTAAGTAACGCACCCGCGAAAACCCCTATTAATTGAAAGTCAATTGGGGCGTTTCTTAATCTATTAAACGCTCCTTTTAATTGGGCGGTTTTATTCATTGAATTAATTCTATGAATTAATGGGTTGTTACTTATCTCTTTTTCGTTTGTTGGCGTAATAATAAAATAAGACCAACGCACGACTTCTGGAAAAATGTTCGTTGGGAGGATTCAACAGAAACCAATAATTCTTCATCCTCCTTCGCGAAGAACGTGAACAACGCGAACAACGCGAAGAACGCGAACAACGCGAAGAACGCGATGAATGCGAAGAACACCGAGCCCTCGGAAATCGACGACGTGAAGCCGTGTGCCGCGACGTCAACGTTTCCTCTCCCGCGACGTTCTTCTGCGACGTTCCTTCCTCCGCGACAAAAATCTTCGATCATCCGTTGAGGTGAGAGTTTGCGAATCTTTAAATTCCTTTGTGGATTATAACTCAAGATGAATTTAATTATTAAAATTAAATCTGTTGTTTCTTGGTCCTAGGAGTTCGTCAACGCAACGCCGGATACCGTGACGACGCGGAGATCCCCACCTTCCGCGACGATCAATTCCGCGAAGAACGCGCGTGTGACGACTTGACGAGGTAGGGGTTGTTGTGAAATAATTTATTTTCCCATGAACGTTTCTTTTAAAAATAAAGAACCCGGTTTCATAAGAACAATTTTAATTTATTAAAATTGTTGTTTGATATGTTGATTATTCTACCCGGTTGTTATCGCCTAACGCGGAGGGTGTGGGCCGAACGAACACGGTCCGACAAACCTCCGCAGTTCTTCGTTGTTGTGCGGATTTGGCGGGCGACGACAAAACGTGACGCAAGGGCGATTTGATGTTTCCGCAGTGAAGAACAGAACCCCGGAGGAGCACCGACGCAGACGGGAAGGAAAACGGACCACCGAAGCAACTCCGGTGGCCCGCGGAAGCCTCCGGCGACGCGGGTTGCCGGCGCGGCGACGGCCAGCGGACCCGCGGCCGCGCGGGTTCGGCTCACACGCACGGGATGCGGCCTTTGCCGCGTCCGTTGATTCCAGCGCGGCCCCACGCGGGGCCGCGACACCGTCTTCCCGCGGGGGCGGCGCCCCGCGGCTGCCTCACTTGGCCGCTCAGCCGAGCCGAACCGGGTCCGACCCGGACCCGGGTTGGTCGACCCGGTTCGGGCCGACCCAGGGGGGGTTGGGCCGGGCCCAGACCCCCCGTCTTCGGACCGTTTTCGGTCTTTTGCCCGTAACTTGAGCTACGGGCCTCCGAACGACGCGCCATCAGCGGCGATGCAATACTTGGATCGAGACGGTCGTTTCAGTATACTGCACTCAAGGTTTTGGAATACTTTGGGTTCACCCGGGTTGGTTCGTACACGAAACCAACCGGGCCCTCGGAGCGGAAATGCTCATATCTTGAACTTCAGACGTCCGATTGACGTGCCGTCGACTTTGTTGAATTCCTATAAGTGAGACGGATCTTTTGGCTCACTCCTCCTGAGGTTTTCACACAGGTGGAGTATGGTCGGGTTGGTTTTGCCTTAAAAACCAACCGGGCCCCCGGGACGAAAAAGCCAATATCTCTCAGTCCGGGCGTCCGATTGACGCGCCGTCTGCGACGTTGAGTTCCTGTTGACGATACAGAACTTTTGGATACATCAACTTCGGACTATGTGTCAGTTGATGTATCAGCCTCTCGGCTCGTGGAGCGGACCCTCCTGAACGAGCTTGCTGTGTGCGGGAACCCTAGTGCTGGCTGCGACTTCGACGACGACGACTGTGCAGAGATCCTCAGTGGACTGCGACGACGACTGTGCAGAGATCCTCAGTGGACTGTGACGACTACTGCACTCAGCGATCCTACATGGATCAGTGCTACAGATCCTGTGTGGATCCGATCCTGTGTGGGTCAGCGCTTAGCGGTTCTGTGTGAGCCAGCGCCTACAGGTCCTGTGTGGGCCCGATCCTGTGTGGGTCTTTGCGGGGGTTAGTACCTTTCGATCCTTTGTGGTTCTGACGACTTAGATGGATCAGTGATCATCTTTATCGTCATACGAAGAAGTATACCTGTGTGAGCTGAATACTGTGTTACTCTCCTTTGTGGATTGTATTGAACTATCCTATGTGGATTTACTGTTTACTCTCCTTTGTGGATTGTGTTGTGCTATCCTGTGTGGATTTACGTTTTGCTTTCCTGTGTGGACTGGGTTGTGCTTGGGCTCGGATATTGGAGCCGAACGAGAATAGATGACTTAGGTATATGTATGGGCATATACCTAAGCAGTGTCGGTTGTTACTTCGTGATTATAACTTTACTTGTGGTTTATCCTTTGTGGATTTCGGGAGACCTTCGGGGGTCTCGGGGTCCCTACTGAGTATCTTATACTCACCCCTACATGGGCTATGCCCGCACTTCATTGTATTGGTTGCAGACGACGGACATCGCTGATCGTGGTCGAGGTTTGCGGAGCAGGACGATACCTGGAGGTGGACCACTGGGCGGGACGTACTCGGAGCAGACGGCGGAACCGAGGAGCTGTGGAGTCTTTCTATACCCACCCTTCAGGTGGGACTTCTAGTGGACGGCTCGACGTTGCGGCTTTACCTTTCAGTTGCTGTTTTCCCCTTTCGAGTTGTACTTTACTTTCAGTTTGGGTTTGTATTCTGGCCCACTTACTTTCCGCACTTACTGTTGTACCAGTTTTTACTTAGTGTTTAATTTTTCCGCTTGCTTACTCTGTGTTGCTTGTTTACTTTACAAAGGCAATGCCTTCCCTTTACAGGGATTTACGCCTTGGTGCTAGTCGCCAGCCCCTGGCCTATGGAAGGCGGGCTTGGGGTAGTCACGGCACGGGCCCCGAGGACGGGTCGTGACAAATTGGTATCAAAGGCGGTCGGTTCTACCGCAGACTCTGATCTTTCTTCTATGTGAAGCAATAGTGTTTAGCGTATTGAGTGTGGTTATCAGTCCAGGGAGTCTAGTGTTGGTGCGGCGGCCAACGTATCCGTACACCTGGACCCTGACTTCTGATTTCCGACTTAATGCACGAAAACATTGATTTCATGTGTGTTTCAAGTTTTCTTTGTGATTACTTGTGTCAGCTCACCAGGTATACTGTTCTGATCGTGGCGCACTTGTTTCCTTTTCAGGATGGACCGACGACGGCAGCCAGCTAGGGTTCCGAGAGTCGAGCGTGACGACAGCCCGCCGAGCGACGAGGCCTCGGTACAGGACCCATTGACAGCAGAGGCACCGGCGGTACCTCTACCCGCCGAGCCCCCGATGCTTCCAGCACCAGCCAATGACGATGCTCGTCGCCTCGGAGCTCTGCACGAGTTCCAGCGCCAGCAACCACCCAGGTTTTGTGGGGGGACGGACCCCCAGGCAGCCGAGGACTGGCTGGAGGCGGTCGTTCGAGTTTTCAGGCTAGTGAGGACACCAGCAGACCTCATGGTGATCCTCGCGGCGAGCCTACTGCACGCAGCAGCGGGCCGATGGTGGAGCTTGATGCTCCAGGTGCACGATGAGGCATCTCTTCTCTGGACGGACTTCGAGAGCCTCTTCCACTCAGAGTTCATCCTGACCACCCTCCATGCGGTGCGCATTCAAGAGCTTCTTCAGCTGCGGCAGGGTAGCTTGACAGTCGCCCAGTACGCGGTGAGGTTTACCGATCTTTCTCACTACTCAAAAGATATGGTACGGGACCCATTCTTCCGGGCTCAGACCTTTGAGCAGGGATTGAGACACGAGATCAGGGCATCGCTGATCTCCCTCAGCATTCCAACTTAGGCAGGAGTACTGGAGCGATCCCTTCTGATCGAGAGATTTCTGGCCGAGTCCACAACAAGACCTACCGCAAGGCGGCAGGTAGTGGAGTCTTCGGCAGCAGGCAGCTGACGAATGACTCATGGGTCCAGGCAAACCAGACCTTCCGGCAGACGACCTCAGGACACTGGCTCAGCAGTGCGGGGCACACAGCGCGGAGCCAGTCTTTCGAGAGGCAGGCAGTGCTACGCATGCGGCGGGCAGGGCCACATGGCTCGTGACTGCCCGACCCGCCGTGCCGAGGAGCAGCAGACGGTGGAGGGGCCACCCAAGTAGAGGCAGAGGGTCGACCGTGGCGGTCCGCAGGGAGGAGGCAGACGAGGCAGAGGAGCTGGCCGAGCAGCAGGTGGTGGGCGACGCTTTGAGGCTCTGCCACCACCACCACCAGGAGGTCCGCCCCGACCACAGGGTGCTGGCGGGCAGAGACAGGCACAACTCCAGGCAGCGGAGGCCTACGACCACGGCGCACCAGAGATGATTCGAGGTACGATCTGTGTCTATTCCACCCTTGTTGCAGTTCTTATAGACATAGGAGGGAGTCACTCTTTCATAGCCACTGCCCTTGTTCGGAGCTCGGAGATTCCGACAGAGCCGTTGGCTCGATCCTTACGGCTAGAGACTCCTACGGGAGCGGACTCGACGATTACGCACTAGTGCCGGCAGTGTGAACTTACTCTAGGAGGCGAGAGCTTCGGCTGGGATCTTCTTGTAACGGCATCGAGGCCTTACGATGTCATCTTGGGCATGGATTGGTTATCTACAACCCATGCTCAGATTGACTGTATTAGGCACAAGGTGCGATGTGTGCGCACCGACGGGAGCAGGTTCGCCTTCACCGGCGAGAAGGGATCCTTTGCAGCACAGGAGGGACTCTCGCAGAGGAGGGGAAAACCCATCACCCATCAGCTGGCTAGTCTCATCCTAGGAGCTGTTGACGTGCAGAGTCCTAGTTTTTCTGCAGTGGTGGATCAGTATGTGGACGTCTTCCCCGACGACGTTCCAGGACTACCTCCTCGCAGAGAGGTAGACTTTTACATTGACCTGTACCCCGGGACAACCCCAATATCGACTCCAGCATATCGGATGGACCCCGCCGAGCTTCGAGAGCTACGGGTATAGTTGGAGGACTTGCAGGGCAAGGGGTTCATCCGACCCAGTGTTTCACCCTGGGCTTCCCCGATATTGTTCGCCAAGAAGGCGGACGAGAGCTTGCGACTGTGTGTCGACTATCGTCGCCTGAACCAGGTGACAGTGAGGAACAAGTATCCGCTACCGAGGATTGATGACCTCTTCGATCAGCTCAAGGGAGCATGGTGGTTCTCGAAGATAGACCTCAGGTCAGGCTATCACCAGCTCAGAGTTCGAGACGAGGACGTGTAGAAGATGGCCTTAAGGTGTCGGTATGACCACTATGAGTTCTTGGTTACGCCTTTAGGCGTAAGCAATGCCCCAGTAGTGTTCATGAGCCTCATGAACAGGATCTTCCAGCCATACCTCGATCAATTTGTCGTGGTCTTCATCGACGACATTTTGGTTTACTCAACGACTGAGGAGGAGCACGCCTACCACTTGCGGGTTGTACTAGACACACTCCGAGAGCACCAGCTTTATGGAAAGATCTCGAAGTTCCAGTTCTGGTTACGTGAGGTCCACTTCTTGGGGCATGTCATTTCTAAGGCGGGAGTTGCAGTAGATCCCGTGAAGATCAAGGCAGTGCTAGCTTGGGAGCCACCCAGGAGCGTGACGGAGGTGCGGAGTTTCTTGGGTATAACCGGATACTATCGGAGATTTTTTCCGGACTTCTCCAGAGTTGCAGCGCCACTCTCAGCTTTGACGAAGAAGGGAAAACCCTTTGTGTGGTCAGACAGATGTCAGCAGTGCTTCCAGGAGCTGAGACAGAGATTGACCAGCGCACCTATCTTGAGGTTGCCTGAGGAGGGAGTTGGATACGTAGTCTACTGCGATGCATCAGGGACCGGACTCGGATGTGTCCTGATGCAGGAGTAGGCCGTGATTGCCTATGGATCACTTCAGTTGAGGCCGCATGAGCAGAACTACGCTACCCATGACCTGGAGTTAGTAGCAGTGGTCTTCGCTCTGAAGACATGGCGACACTATCTAATGGGCGAGCGCTTTACAGTCTTTTCCGACCACCAGAGTCTCATGTACATCTTCTCTCAGAAGGACCTGAACCTGAGACAGTGGCGATGGATCGAGTTCCTCCAGGACTATGACTTTGAGATAGTCTATACTCCTGGGAAGGGGAACGTAGTAGCCGATGCCCTCAGCAGGAGGACGGGCATTCAGCTACTTGAGGAGGCGAATGAGCAGCTAGCCGCCTTGCAGATATCCTTCGTGGATAGAGATAGAGCAGCCTTTCTTCAGTCTCTCACAGTCACCCCTCCACTACTACAGCGGGTCAGAGAGGCACAACGTGGGGACGCTGACTGTGAGACGCGGCGTGCACAGATATCCTCAGGACAGGCACCTGATGGTTTCTCTCTTGGAGCAGAGCACGACATCCTTTTCAGAGGATGTACGTTGGTACCAGTTGCTTTAAGAGAGGAGGTGCTGAGAGAGTTTCACACTTCTCCTTTGGCGGTACATCCTGGAGTGGTGAAGATGTACCAGGATCTCAGACGACAACACTGGTGGCCGGGCTTGAAGAAGGCTGTGGCAGAGTTTGTTTCTCGATGTCTCACCTGCCAACAGGTGAAGGTAGAGCCCCAGGTACCAGCAGGCTTGGTACAACCCTTGGAGGTCCCGGAGTGGAAGTGGGACGGGATATCTATGGACTTCGTGACTGGACTTCCATGCACTTCCAGAGGTCACGACTCCATTTGGGTGATTGTTGATCGACTCACCAAGTCGGCTCACTTCTTACCCATCAGAGAGCAGGGCTTAGTGGAGAGCTTGGGGCGTCTCTACGTTCAGGAGATTGTACGGCTTCATAGAGTTCCATCATCTATCGTCTCCGATCGAGATGCTCGCTTTACTTCCTGGCTTTGGAAGGGGTTGCAGGAGGCGTTCGGGACGCGGCTACGTCTGAGCACCGCCTTTCACCCTCAGACGGATGGTCAAACGGAGAGGACCATTCAGACTCTCGAGGACATGCTCCGTGCATGTGTCCTCGACTTTGGTCGCAGCTGGGAGGATCATCTACCCTTGGTGGAGTTCGCGTACAACAACAGCTAACACTCCACTATCGGGATGGCACCATACGAGGCGTTGTACGGAAGACCTTGCAGATCTCTTTTGTGCTGGACAAGCCCTGGGGAGTTAGCACTTGTGGGACCAGAGATGGTCCAGGCCACGACAGAGAAGGTCCAAGTCATCCAGGAGCGGATGAGTACAGCTCAGAGCCGGCAGAAGTCTTATGCTGACAGGAGGCGGAGGCCACTAGAGTTCGAGGATGGCGACCACGTCTACTTGCGTGTCTCACCTCGACATGGATTACGCAGATTTGGCCGAGGCGGCAAGTTGTCTCCATGCTTCATCGGACAATTCCAGGTCCTCAGCAGGATTGGTGAGGTGGATTATCGCCTGGCTCTACTGCCTTAGTTGCACCGGGTGCACGACGTCTTCCACGTATCTCAGCTGAGGAGATACGTGCACGACCCGACACATATCATTGACTATGGGGAGCTGGACGTGGATGATGGGGCGACTTTTGCGGAGGTCCCAGTGGAGATCGAGGATCGACAGGAGCGGGTCCTACGTGGACGATCGATTCCTCTAGTGCGCATCCGGTGGCATCACGGGAACCTCCAGAAGAGAACTTGGGAGCGGGAGGCTCAGATGCGTGCTCAGTACCCACATTTGTTTCCCTAGTTTATGATGTATCTTTATGGGGACGTAAAGCCCTGAGGTGGGAGTGATGTAAAGACCCGTAAATTTCAAGGAATTTTTTTTTCTTAATTTTCATTGGAATTTTACAAGAACGCAGTTTCTGACGGCACGTGATTCCGAGGCCCGGTGTGCCCAGAATCATTTGCCAAAGTTTGGCTCGGGTATGTTCAGTGAACGAACGAGCGAGGTTTTCTAACTTTTGAACCGGTGCTCGAAATCGAATTCTGAGGGCACCGATGGAATTGCAGCGCCAGTATTTTCTTAGAAACTCTTATTACGGAGTTGCGTTTTCTCAGGTGTGGTTTTTAATTTTTGGGCTTAAAGTTAAGAAATAAAATAATTTATACGACAAATTTTATTTTATTTCACTTAAGCCACTTGAAGCCACTTAAAGCTGCTTAAGCTGAGTTGATGCGGCTAGGGTGCTATCCAAAAATATCCTACCCTCTTGGTAGGATATTTGTGAGGTGGGGCCCACACGATCCCCACCGTTTCTTTTCCACTAAGTAACGCACCCGCGAAAACCCCTATTAATTGAAAGTCAACTGGGGCGTTTCTTAATCTATTAAACGCTCCTTTTAATTGGGTGGTTTTATTCTTTGAATTAATTCTATGAATTAATGGGTCGTTACTTATCTCTTTTTCGTTTGTTGGCGTAATAATAAAATAAGACCAACGCACGACTTCTGGAAAAATGTTCGTTGGGAGGATTTGACAGAAACCAAGAATTCTTCATCCTCCTTCGCGAAGAACGCGAAGAACGTGAAGAATGCGAAGAATGCGAACAACGCGAAGAACGCGATGAACGCGAAGAACACCGAGCCCTCGGAAATCGAAGACGCGAAGTCATGTGCCGCGACACCAACATTTCCTCTCCCACGATGTTCTTCTGCGACGTTCCTTCCTCCGCGACAAAAATCTTCGATCATCCGTTGAGGTGAGAGTTTTCGAATCTTTAAATTCCTTTGTGTATTATAACTCAAGATGGATTTAATTATTAAAATTAAATCTGTTGTTTCTTGGTCCTCGGAGTTCGTCAACGCAACGCCGGATACCGCGACGACGCGGCGAGGTAGGGGTTGTTGTGAAATAATTTATTTTTCCGTGAACGTTTCTTTTAAAAATAAAGAACCCGGTTTCATAAGAACAATTTTAATTTGTTGTTTGATATGTTGATTATTCTACCCGGTTGTTATCGCCTAACGTGGAGGGTGCGGGCCGAACGAACACGGCCCGACAACCCTCTGCAGTTCTTCGTTGTTGTGCGGATTTAGCGGGCGACGAGAAAACATGACGCAAGGGAGATTTGATGTTTCTGTAGTGAAGAACGGAACCCGGGAGGACCACCGACGCAGACGGGAAGGAAAACGGACCACCGGAGCAACTCCGGTGGCCCGCGGAAGCCTCCGGCGGCGCGGGTTGCCGGCGCGGCGGCGGCCAGCGGACCCGCGGCCGCGCGGGTTCGGCTCACACGCATGGGACGCGGCCTTTGCCGCGTCTGTTGATTCCAGCGCGGCCCCACGCGGGGCCGCGACACCGTCTTCTCGCGGGGGCGGCGCCCCGCGGCTGCCTCGCTCGGCCGAGCCGAGCTGGGCCGGCCCGACCGGCCAGGCCGCGCCGAACCGGGTCCGACCCGGACCCGGGTCGGTCGACCCGGTTCGGGCCGACCCGAGGGGGGGGGGGGGGGGGGGTTGGGCCGGGTCGGTCCGGGCCCAGACCCCCCGTCTTCGGACCGTTTTCGGTCTTTTGCCCGTAACTTGAGCTACAGGCCTCCGAACGATGCGCTGTCAGCGGCGATGCGATCCTTGGATCGAGACAGTCGTTTCAGTATACTGCACTCAAGGTTTCACAATACTTTGGGTTCGGCCAGGTTGGTTCGTACACGAAACCAACCGGGCCCTCGGAGCGGAAACACTCATATCTTGAGCTTCGGACGTCCGATTGACGTGCCGTCGACTTTGTTGAATTCCTCTAAGTGAGACGGATCTTTTGGCTCACTCCGCCCGAGGTTTGGACACAGGTGGAGTACGGTCGGGTTGGTTTTGCCTTAAAAACAAACCGGGCCCCCGGGACGAAAAAGCCAATATCTCTCAGACCGGGTGTCCGATTGACACGCCGTCTGCGACGTTGAGTTCCTGTTGACGATACAGAACTTTTGGATACATCAACTTCAGACTATGTGTCAGTTGATGTATCAGCCTCTCGGATCATGGAGCGGACCCTCCCGAACGAGCTTGCTGTGTGCGGGAACCCTAGTGCTGGCTGCAACTTCAACGACGACGACTGTGCAGAGATCCTCAGTGGACTGCGACGACGACTGTGCAGAGATCCTTAGTGGACTGCAACGACTACTGCACTCAGCGATCCTACGTGGATCAGTGCTACAGATCCTATGTGGATCCGATCCTGTGTGGGTCAGCGCTCAGCGGTTCTGTGTGAGCCAGCGCCTACAAGTCCTGTGTGGGCCCGATCCTGTGTGGGTCTTTGCAGGGGTTAGTTACCTATTGATCCTGTGTGGGTCCGATCCTGTGTGGGTCCGATCCTGTGTGGGTCATTGCGGGGGTTAGTACCTTTCGATCCTTTGTGGTTCCGACGACTTAGATGGATCAGTGATCATCTTTATCGTCATACGAAGAAGTATACCCGTGTGAGATGAATCCTGTGTTACTCTCCTTTGTGGATTGTGTTGAACTATCCTATGTGGATTTACTGTTTACTCTCCTTTGTGGATTGCGTTGTGCTATCCTGTGTGGATTTACATTTTTCTTTCCTGTATGGACTGGGTTGTGCTTGGGCTCGGATGTTGGAGCCGAACGAGAATTGATGACTTAGGTATATGTATGGGCATATACCTAAGCAGTGTCGGTTGTTACTTCGTGATTGTAACTTTCCTTGTGGTTTATCCTTTGTGGATTTTGGGATACCTTCGGGGGTCTCGGGGTCCCTAATGAGTAGCTTATACTCACCCCTGCACGGGCTATGCCCGCACTTCGTTGTATTGGTTGCAGACGACGGACAGCGCTGATCGTGGTCGAGGTTTGCGGAGCAGGACGGTACCTGGAGGTGGACCACTGGGCGGGACGTACTCAGAGCAGACGGCGGAACCGAGGAGCTGTGGAGGCTTTCTATACCCACCCTTCAGGTGGAAATTCTAGTGGACGGCTCGACGTTGCGGCTTTACCTTTCAGTTGCTGTTTTCCCCTTTCGAGTTGTACTTTACTTTCAGTTTGGGTTTGTATTCTGGCCCACTTACTTTCCGCACTTACTATTGTACCAGTTTTTACTTAGTGTTTACTTTTTCTGCTTGCTTACTCTGTGGTGCTTGTTTACTTTACAAAGGCAATGCCTTCCCTTTACCGGGATTTATGCCTTGGTGCTAGTCGCCATCCCCTGGCCTATGGAAGGCGGGCTTGGGGTAGTCATGGCACGGGCCCCGAGGACGGGTCGTGACAAATTAGTTTTCATTAATTGTTTTTATGAAATGTTTGTTATTTTGAATTATTTTTTACATGTTCAGTAAGAGTGTCAAATTTCATTTAGAATGTACCTCTACTTTATTATTTATAGACTTCCAAAGCCACCAACTTTAAAAAAAATTATGTCTCACATAGGTGACTTTGAAAGCATATAACTTATAAAATATAAATACAATCTAAATGATATTTGATAAAGTGACTCAACATATAAAACATAATTGAAAATAAATAAAATCATAAATATAATAAGTAAAATCTAATTTACACGTCACAAAATTTATTTATTAAAAACATAACATTTTCACTTTAAAATATTAATGGAAATAATTATAAACAAAATAAAATAAACACAATATATATATATATATCATAATATACAAACATATTTTTTTAAAAAATTTTCGAAAAAGGTGGCATCGGTCTTGATACCTTTATACTAAACCCAAAGGTGGAAAAGCCAATACCGCCTTTACGCATTAGAAATAAAAAAATTTCTAACCTAGTATTATTTTAAATTTTTTTCCAAAAAAACTTATATAAAAAACTCTCAATTTCGTTGTTCCGTGAGCGTTTGTTTTCAGGTTTCATGGTCGGTTCACTTGAGTATAATTATGGATGGTCTTGTAAAATGGGAATAATACTCCAAAAGTGGAATGAAATGGAATTCATGCACTTCCATAAGTTTAAATGGTCCCATATATCACTTTTTTTATGACATGAGGATGATTCATTTGATAAAATGTTATTGATAAATGTTTAGTTATTTTTACAGCTTTTCCATCCATCACAAATTCATTTAATTTTATTTAATATTATGTTTATTTATTAGTTCCAAAACATGAAATAAGTTAAAATATACTTATTGAAATCTGATTTAACCATAATAATTATTTTATGATCATCTTTTAATGGTGTAATGGAAAATGAAAACTCATTATCCACGAAGATGGTTAACCTCCATAATTTGGATAATGGTTTCATTTCTTTGAATAAGAGGGGATAAGAAAAGGGATGAAAATAAGATATTGCATTAGAAATATAACTTTATATTATATACATGATTTTTGAGTTATTATTCCTTTATGGATGAATGTGTTGAGGAGAAGGTAGAATAAAAAAAGAAATTAAGAGAGGTGGCTTGAGAAAGTTACCTCTTGAATAACACCTCCTTGAAGGATCCCTTAAAGAACTTGGAACTAGTCGTTGGGTGAGACCAACAAAACTTGGATGTGGGGAGAGTGGGGAGGAGAGGGTTTTAAAAATATTTTAAGGGATTCAATGCTTTTTAGGAGAAATGGGATGGTGATGAGTGATATTTATACTTGAGGAGAGATGATTTTAAGTGATTAAATAGTGATTATTTTATATTTAAATCCAACCATATTTGGATAGAATTAATTACAATGAATTATATTGATAATTAATCTTGTAAAGTATGGTTATTTCTGATAAAAACATCAAAAATACATTTAAATGTATAGTTTTTAGGTATTTTAATCCTTTACCTTTTAACTTTAACTCGCTACATTGTTTTACTTATACTGCGGTAAATCTTTTTTTTACCACTGTAACGTTTTTATGCCTAAAAATAAAAATGAACTTACTAAATTATTTTGACCTTATGATTAAAAACATTTAATCTATTTTACCAAATTCAATTCATATAATTGGAAAAATTAAATTTAAAACAAAATCTGTAGACGTGATGAAAAAGTGGGTTTTCAAGAAGTGTATTTTCAAGCAAAAGACAATTTTATATTAAATCTATGAATAATAGTAACCATTTTATGAAAATTAATTATTATTTACTGATATGTAATATATAAATTTCATTTAAAAAATTACCCATTATGTATTATTTTAATTAATTAAAATGTATAAACATTATGTTCACTAAAACAGTTTTATGAAAAATCCTATTTTTTAAACCCACAAATAAAATTATTCTAAAATATAATATAATGTTAATTAAAAATAATTTAAGTGGATGAAATATAACAAAATAATACTTATTTTAATTGAAACCATATTCAAAACATAATAGGACTTTTAAAAATTTTAATTTATTGAAAAAATGACATTTTTACAAAAAAACGGTATTTTTCATTATTCACCGAAAACCCAATATTTTATGAAAAATGCAAACATTTCACCCAAAGTAAAATATTATATTACAATTTAAAAAATTAATATTATTTCATGAAATACAATTTCTAAAATTTCCCAAAAATAATTATAAAATTCACTCATAAATTGAAATAAAACCCATTTTTGAATAAAATGTATTTTTTTGAAAAATAAAAAGACTTTACTAAATATTTGAGTGATTATTTAAAAATAATTAATTAATAAATTATAAATGATAATGACCATTATATATTTCATAATTCCATTAATACAATTCATTCTCCTAAATTTAATGCTTAGGTTATAATAGTCACATTTAAATAATAATATTCCATTATTTTTTTAAACTTGGTGTTACATATCTTGTACACTATCAGACATAGTATTTCAGTTTTTAAATATTTGTATGTTACATTCTCCCCCCTTTAATAAATTTCATCCTCACAATTTGAACTTAGGATTTAAAAACTAGGGGTTTTAATTTCAAAGTACCTTTTTTGAAATCCCACATCATATAAAGGATCAATAAAACTTCCACTTGAAAAGTGAGAAATAAAAGTATGAAGGTCACATGAGATAACACATACTAGTTTTCCATGTATAAAAACATGGACATGAAATAGAAAATCTAACACACATAGACTGATAGATATTGATAGAGAACATGATCATGTGAAAGTTGACCATCGTAAGTCTATGATAGGTTAAAAGGAAATTGATTTCTTGATAAGAAAAGTAAATGAATAATGTTTTTGTTTCAAAAATATTTTTTCTAGAGTTGGGGAGTTATTTTACTACCTATACTAAGCGTAAGGAAGTAAAATTACTTTAAAAGTAGAATTTTATCCTTATATTTTCTCCAAACGATGAGTATTCAAGATGATTTTTTCATACTTGAAGCATTAGAATCAACTTCTATAGATAAAAAAATACCCAAAATTATAAAAACCTATTCCTATTTTATTTATTAATTAACCAAAAATAAAATGGTCGGTACAAGATAATGTAATTCTTTAAAAAGAATAAACCTTTATACTAATAAAAACTACTTTAATCTCTCAAATTCAACATTATTACCCAATATTCAAAATAGATCATTCAACAAATAACTATCCTTAAAATTCCTTAAAAATAATATAGACTAAGATAGAAACTAAAAAATAAAAAGGATTTGACTACATAGTATTCCAAGATAAATTTAATATTTATCTACAAATAATATCAATAAATCTTAATGTCTCATACAAAAATGTAATCAACCTAATTAGAGAATCTCCAAGATATGATAATTATTTCTATAAATAACCCAAATAAATATAAATCCATAATAAAATATTATATTCCTCTAAAATCCAATTTAAGATTTGTTTATGAAATAAAATTCCATAATATTCTTTTTTACCTTAATCATACAGGGTTTCTAAAATAGTGAATGTCTTTCAAAATAACATTGTTCACTTAATCACTAAATCAAATTCCAATCCCATGGTTATCAATACGATAAAACATATGTTCCCAAAATGAACATAACCTTTATCAATCAGATAGTTTAAATAAAGAAAAACAATTTTATACTAACTAGGACATCATGTAGGCTAGTTGTGGTCAATTCACCCTTATCTCCCTTTAGTTGTGGGTTAGATCCCCATGGACTTGCCTGGCACAATGAGTTGTCACATGATCTATGGGATGTCCTTTTATAAAACTATATTAATATAATCCTTATAAAATTCTAGAAATTTCATAAACTTCCTAAAAAATAACCTTAATATATTTAACCTGAAAGGTTATCTCATACCTTTCATTTTTCATCCGAAAAAACTAAGAACCCATAATTACCTCAAATTCAAAGATCATATAAAGAAAAAATACTAAAAATAACTTTAAACTTATGTCCACCAAAATTAAATTCATTTTTCCTCAAATAACATTTTTCATATCATAAAATTAAGGTTTACATGTACCTTAAAAATTATCACCTTTTTACCACTTTTCAGAGGTATCAATTCCATCAAACATATGTTTACAAATTTATGAAAACAAAACCTACTATAGAAAAATCCTTAGGAGTTCCATGATTCTCGTAATATTTATAAAATATAAATATACTATAAATTTGAAAACTCAATACATAAACACATCATTTTTTCAAATTTCTTCTTAAACCATTAACCATGATTCACCGTCCTATTCCTTCATACTTTATTATTATAACCAAAGATATGGATTATATCCTTATGATTCATCAATATCAACCTAAAAATATTTCATACTTAGAGCATAAGAAAATAATTCATACCTAAAATCCAAACATCATGATTTATTTTATATCCCCTTTATCTTCAAAAGCTAGAAAGTAAATGGTCATGTCCTTTATGGAAGTTCCCTTTTTGAGAGAGTTGGTAAAGTTGAGATTTTGAAATCAAATGAAAAAGATACCATGACCCATGAAAGTTTTGGAGAAAATAAAAGGCGTTAGATAAGTTAAAAAGTTTCTTATAGGTGTTTTGAATACTCAGAAAGCTATCAAAATCATTTGAACAAGCTTTTGCAGTAATAGTGATAATTAAAACATCTGAAAGGGATATAAATATTATGAAATATTTCTTTCCTTCCATCTTGATAAATGATCCTCAATATGTAGAAAATAACATTATTAAAAAATGAAATGAATTATTACATGTTAAAATTAAAATGATACTTTTAAAGATAATACCCTTATAAACCCTATAATACTTTAACTATCAAATACTTTGTACCTAAATCAATTACCTTTCTAAATCTAATCCCCAAAAATATCATTAATCTTCTAGAAATATATCACTTTAAACAACAAAAGGGGTGTCCAAGACTTCAAAATTATAATCATATTTAAACTTGTAAACCCTATGATGATATGTATAACTCTTAGGAAAAAATCACAAGAAGACATCCTAATTTCAAATTTTTTCTAAACCATCCTCTGATACCAATTATAAGGACCTAACCTTAAGAATTATAAATTATAGTGATTTTAAACTAGAACTCACATTATTAAAATCTCTAGGATCTTTTCGGTTTAGAGTTTTAGATAATTAGGAATAACTATTAAATAGAAAACCAATGCATTAAAAGTGAAAAATTATACTTAGTATCCATTTTTTCCACCAAACAAAAGTCTTTAAAAATAAAACATGGTTTCTCTTTGTGAAAAATCTTTATAATTTTCCCCTTGACCTCATCCTTGTACCTACTCTTCCTTAAACCCTATGATTTTTTTAAAACTTGGTATGAGAAAAAATATCAATAAAGGAAAAAAATAAAGGAAATTGTTAGTATAGTGGAAAACCCATAATTTTTTTTCATGAAAACATACCTTTTCACCCTGAAAAATGAATCATCTTTTAAAAAAGATCATTATCTCACCTTTTGAAAATCAATAAATTTCCATGAAAACTCATTAGAAATCATATTAAATAAAATTAGGTAACTTGGAACATAATTTTTCTTATCACTATTACAAATGGAGTAACCAATATGGACAACCTCTAACTCCAGAGTACCAAATGCATTAAATGTTATAACATAACCATCCGTCCTTGGTTTATCATGGAACCACCCATCACTGATTAATAACATAACCAACCATACTTGGTTTATCACATAAACACCAGTAATTGGTTTATAAATTAACAAAAATTAATCATAAAAAATTCTAAAGAACCATATCATAATCATAAAACATGAATACTTTCATTATAAAGACATTATTTGAGGAAGATAAACTTTTCATTTTCAAATCACTCATTTTAAAAACTACACATGTATAATGGAAAACATTTTCTATGAAAGTAATCATATAAACATGTAAATTAATCTTAAAAATATAAAGGTGACATGATAGTGGGAAATTATATTCATTCCATATATATATATAAATACATCCCTTTTGAATTTTGTGAAAAGAAACTTTAAAATAAGATTCTTTTTAAAGAAATTCCCTTACGTAAAACCTTAAAAGACCCCCTTTTGAATTTTTTTAGAGAAATTAGAAAGTTATATTTTTTTAAAAAATTAATTTACATATAAATACATTCATAAAATTAATTTTGAAAACATGTACATTAAAGCGAAATATTTAGAAAATAAATCTTTATAACATTTAAAACAAGTTTTTTTTGTTAGAGTCCCCTACCTTATGTTTGAATGTGTTCTGTACTAGATCTTAATAGCCTATATAATAAAATAATATTAATTAATTAATTAATTTATAACATATTCCACATATATTTTATTTATTATATTTTTATTACATTAATTTATGACCATTTTGATGAGTTATGATGTTCAATTTTGTTGTTTTGGGAGCGTTTGTTTCATGGTTTCATGGTCGGTTCACTTGAGTATAATTATGTATATTCTTGTAAAATATGAATAATACTCCAAAATTTTAATTAAATGGTATTAATTTAATTAAATAAGTTTAAATTTCCCTATATATAATTTTTTTTACTGACATGAGGATGATTCATTTGATAACACGTTAATGATAAATGTTTAGTTTATTTTCACTATTTTTCTGACCATCATGAATTAGTTTCATTTTATTTAATATTATGTTTATATATTTGTTTCACAATATGAAATAAGTTAAATTATACTTATCAAAATCTTATTTAACCATAATAATTGTTTTATGACTATCCTTTAAGGGGGTAATAGAAAATTAAACTCATTATCCATGGAGACAGTTAACTACCATAATTTGGATAATGGTTTTATTTCTTTCAATAAGAGGGGATGAGAAAAGGGATGAATATAAGATATTACATTATAAATATAATATTATAGTATATACATGATTCTGAATTTATTATTACTTTATAGATGAATGTGGTGAGGAGAATGTAGAATAAGAAAATAAATTAAGAGAGGTGGTTTGATAAAGTTACCTCTTGAATAACACCTCCTTGAAGGATCTCTTAAAGAAATTGGAATTGGTATTTGGGTGAGACCAAAAGAACTTTGACATGGGTATATTTGGGAGTATAGGGTTTTGTAGATATTTTAATAGCTTCAAGGCTTTTTAGGATAAAGGGGTTGGTAAGAAGTGGTATTTATACTCGAGGAGGGGTGATTTTAAGTGATTAAATAATGATTATTTTATATTTAAATCCAACCACATTTGGGTGGCATTAATTCAAGAAAATTAGATTGATATTTAATATTTTAAAGTCTAGTTAATTTTGAGGAACACATAAACCACCCATTTAAATTTTTAGTTTTTAGGTATTTTAAGCCTTTACCTTTTAACTTTAACCTGTTACATTGTTTTACTTATACCGTGATAAATCTTTTTTTGACCATGATAAATTTTTATGACTAAAAATAAAAATTATGTTAATAACTAATTTGGATCTTCCTATTAAAAATATGGAATCCATTTTAAAAAATTAAATTCATATAATTGGAAAAATTAAATTTAAAACAAAACCCACAGACACAATGAAAAAGCGGGTTTTCAAGAAGTGTATTTTTCAAGCAAAAGATGATTTTATATTAACTATATAACTAATAATAATCATTGTATGAAAATAAATTATTAAATATATATAATATATAAATTTAATTTAAAACATTCCCCATTATGTATTATTTTAATTAATTAAAATGGATAAAAATCACGTTCATTAAAACAGTTTTCAGAAAAATCCTATTTTCTTAAACCCAAAAATAAACTTATTCTAAAATACATTATAACATTGATTCAAAAAAATTTAAGTGGATAAAATATAACTAAATAATAATTATGTTACTTGAAACCATATTCAAAACACAATGGGACTTTTAAATTGTTTAATTTATTGAAAGAAATGTCATTTTTACAAAAATCAGTATTTTTCACTATTCACTAAAAACCCAATATTTTCTGAAAAATCTGAAAATTTCACCCAAATTAAAACTTGATATTATTATTTAAAAAATTATGTTTATTTTAGGAAATTAATTTTCTAAAATTTCTAAAAATTAATTATAATATTCACTCATAAAATGAAATAAAACCCATTTTGAAGAAAATGTTTTTTTAAAAAATACAATTAATTTACTAAATATTCGAGTGATTATTTAAAAAGAATTAATTAATACATTATAAATGAGAATGAAAACTATATATTTCATAATTACATTAACACTATTCATTCTCTCAAATTTAATGGTTAGGTTATAATAGCCAAATTTAAATAATAAAATTTCATTGTTTGTTTAAACTCGGTATTACGTATCATCTACACTATAGAACATAGTCTTTTCTTTTGAAAATCTCAGTATGTTACAAATATAGATTAAATGATTATTTAAGAATGGATTTTTAGGTTTATAATATCATACTTTCTATGAATTTATTTATTTTGTTAAATATTAATATTACTAAATAAAATAAGATGGATATGAATCGAAAATGGATGGATGCCAATTATATGAAAAAAGAGTATGAGGATGAGGTGAAAAAGTTCATCAAATTTGCAAAAGATCATGAATATTACCTTCTCAAATCTATTTTTTGTGTTTACACTATTTTTATTCAAGACTAATTAATCCAGAGGAGTTGGAATAACACTTGATCTATCAGGAAATCGATCGAAGTTATACATGTTGAACTAAATATGGGAAAAAATGAATATAGCTAGTAATTGAGATAAAACTATGTTTTATGAATCATCTGATATGATTACAAGTGTAAACAATAATGAAAAACCTTATTGAGTATATGATTACAGGTGTGAATGATGATGAAGAACATATTGAGGAAATGATATTGACAGCTGAAGATGAACTTCATGATTGTCCAAAATAATTTCATAAGTTAAAAAGTTGTGAAAAGTAATAATTTTATGATTGTTATACTAAATATGTAGCATTTTTGGCCATACTAAAGCTATATAATGTAAAATCTGGAAAATGATAGAGTGACACCATCTTTATTGAACTGTTTTCTCTCTTAAAATTTATACTCCCAAAAGACAATGATCTTCCTTGATAAAAATATGATTCTAAATAAACGTTACATTTAATGGGTATGATATCTGAAATAATACATGCCTATCTAAATGACTGTATACTATCTAAAAAGGACCATGAATCACTTAAAAAATCCCTAAAGTGTTATTTGTCTTGATATAATAAATATAAATCAAGTCCTCAAAAATTCGTATGATACTTTCCAATCATTACATGGTTTAGGAACTTATATGGAAGTGAGGAGATTGTAAGACAATTTATGTGGCATGTAGATACAAGAAATAAATATGGGAAACTTCATCACCCAAAAAACTCTCCCTAGTGGAATAAAATTGATCATGAGTGTCCTGAATTTTGAAATGAGGTGAGAAACCTTTGTCTTGCACTATCTATAGATAGAATGAATCCTTTTAGTTTTAAAAGTAACACTCACAATACATGAAAAATTATATTGGTAAATTATAACTTTCCCCTATGGTTATTCATTAAGTGAAAATACATTATGTTTTCTCTACTTATATCAGGACCAAAACAAATAGGTAATGATATTGATATTTATTTGGCTCCATTGATCGAATATTTGAAATTAATGTGGAATTTAGGTGTTACGTTGTATGATTCTTATAGAAATAAGTATTTCACATTGAGATCCATGTTGTATGGGATGATAAATGATTTTCTTTATTATAAAAATTTGTCTGAATGTAGCATTAAAGGAACTAAAGGGTATCCTATTTGTGAACAAGGTACACACTCAAGTTGAAACATTCATCAAAGACTAGGTTTCTAGTACATCAAAAATTTATACCCCAATGACATAATTACCGATCTTGGATAACATCATTCGAAAGGAGTTCAAAAGAAGGTACAACATCATCTCCAATTACAGGTGATCAATTGTTTGATAAATTAAAAGATATAGAAACCAATTTTGGTAAAAAAAATTCAAAAAAACTTATGAAAATCGATTAGAAAAAGATATTAGTTTTTTTGAATGACTGTATTGGAATTTTTTGCATGTCATGAATTTTATTTATGTTATTCATGTGGAAATAACATGTATGTGATAATTTCCTTGGCATGTTACTAAATACACCTGAAAAACAATGTATGTCATTAAGTCTAGGTTGAACATGATTGATATGGGGATATGGGAAGTATTGGAACTAGTGAAGGGTGAATGACATAATTTTCTTCCTCCAACCTCTTACACTCTTTCCAGGTACAAGAGATATCATTTTTGTAACTTTTTGAATGATATAAATGTTCCATAGAGGTATTCATCAATTATTAAGAATATCATATCAATGATTGATTTAAGTTAAGGTTTCTAAAGTCACATAACAATAATATTTTGATAGAATATCTAATGTATGTAGATTTACATTGCATTTTTCCTAATAATTTCCATCATACATTAACCGAGATCTATTTATTTTTAAAATCTATATGTAGAAAAGTTATAGACTCAATGAAATTTCCAAATATGGAAAAATAAATTTATATCATATCATGTGAATTATAGGTGTTCTTATCACCACCATTCTTTGATATGATGGTTCACTTGGTTAGAGATATTCAGCTATGTGGTCATGTACATTATAGATGGATGCACCCCATTGAATGTCACATGAAGATTTTGAAGGGGTATGTCAAAAATAAATTTCAACTAAAAGGTTGTATTATAGAGCGATATATTGTTAAGGAATCTATTGAATTCTATATCAACTACCTGTATGATATGGAAAGCATTAGTCTACCAAAATATCATCACACTTGGTGGCTTGTGGGTGAAGGAATTTATAGAATAGATGTTGTCAAAAATAATATTACAGAGCGGGAGTATGAATGCCTTTACATTTTTTTTCATAACCCCCCTCCCCTTAAGTGTACCCAACCTAGGTTGGCAATGAGAGGAGGGAGATGGAGACTGCCTGAGTCCCGCCTCCAGTAGGCCCCAGGTTGGTGACTAGAACCAAGGGTATAATAAGAATACACATATAAAAGGAATTACCCTATAAGAGAACATGAAGAAGAGAGATATATTATAGATAAACTAATAAAAACAAAATCAGACATATATATAAAGAAATACCAAGTGTAAACATGCAATGCCATATTGTACTATAACAACTGAAAGGAAAACTACAAGTGCTAAAAGGTAAATATGACAATGACCATGAAACCCAAATAGCTCCTAAAAAACCAAAAGATAGTAATATCTAGCCTATTCTCCAACCTTATCTGACTGAACTGAAAAATAGTTTATATATATTCGGGGTGAGAATAATAGTATAATCAATATGATCCTCCCCAGAGCCTCCTATGAAATGATAAAGAAATCACGCTAAAGCACATTATACAATAATAAAACTAACTCATCAACTAAACATGTATACTAATTTCTCAGTCTCACCATGGAGAACTCTCACCAATTATCACATAATAGAGAGAATATAATATATTAATGAAACATCAAGGTTACCCTGCACTCACTTCCCCACCGGTTTTCCGCTCTGCCCCAACATTGCACGTCCTGAGCCATATCTCTCCAAAATAAGCTCGCCCAAAGAAACCTGGGAAAGGTATCACAACATGCACCTCATGCATTAAATCATCACATCATCACATCAACACATCCACATATTTGTATATAGTAACCAATTAGTTTCTAGAATCCACCACAACTCGTATGATGTGTATCACACATTGGGTATTATACCTCAAGCCATCATAGCCTATACACCGAGTAAGTACCTCAATCAATCAAAACCTATACACATAATACCCATTGTTTGATCTTGAATATACAAATTATACACAAGAGGGGGGGTGAATTGTGTCTTTTAGATTTTTCGTTAACTCTTCAATTGAACGAGTTCTGTCCTCTATGATTTATCAGATTTGATCATGCAGTGGAATAAGTAAAATCAGGGACACATAGATGTATAGTGGTTCGGGGAACAGAATGCCCCTAGTCTACTCCACCAATTCTCTACTCCATGAGCTTGGTGATTTTCACTATATGGTCCTCTTTTCCACAGACCTTCCAACAACTGAAAAACAGGCAGTTGACACCTTTACAATTTTCAGGCTAACAAAGACTTCTGGTTCAAACACGAACCTACTCAGCTTAGTAAGAGAAGCGGGTTACTCAAGATAAAAATAATTTTAGAAAGAAATTTTCCAGTTGATCTTCACAATTGCAAAAGAATTCAATTAACAGCAGATGGATCATCGTCTCTAGAAATATTGATTTTCAAGTCGAAGCAGTTCTGAGTCGATCCGGTTGTATTAGATATAGAGATATAATTCACAACTTCAGAAGTAGTAGATCCACAGTAGATATTTGATGTAGAATAAGTGAATCTTCTATCGAGTTCCTTCTTTTTAAATAAACAGAGCTTTGACGCTCCTTTTGAATCAGCAGAACTGAGTGCTTTAAGCAGTCTCTGTTTTCCACCTTTTTGAATAATAGATTGATCACCACACTCTTGTGTCTGGTGTTTTAGAGAAAACATATATAATAAAGCTAAGCATATCCCCGACACATTTAGATCCATAAAAGTCTCCTTTTGATTCGCGATATTCAAAAATTTTAATTTACAGAGTATTCGTAACTCCCTTGAAGACTCGGCATAAAAAGATCCTTTTAATTCGATCTTTAATCCATTGATAAAACGACTTTGAATTGGTCATAGTCGTATTTTAAAATCGACTTTAAATCCGGATTGAAATCCGCCTAACAATCAGCTTGCTGACCGTTGCATAAAAATATCGTCTTTCAAACTTTTCGACACCAAACGTAAGGTTGATGACGTGGCCTCCAAACATAGGATTGACAACGTAAGGTTGAACATAAACATAGGGTTCATGTTACTTTCTTCAAATGTAAGGTTGATCATAAACTTAGGGTTGATCATTCATAATTTTTCTTCAACTCTCAGAGGAAAGATAAAATATCCATTCAAAAAACGTATGGTTTTTAAAAAAAGTAAGGTTGATGAACCATACTTTTGAGAAAAAAATGTAACGTTTAATACTTATGTACGGTTCTCCTTCCATACTTTGTTGATAACCCAAATGTAAGGTTCCTTCCTAACATAAGGTTCTTCTTCCATACTTTGCTGATAATGTATGGTTGATTAACCATAATTTTCTCTTATCTCAAAAAGTATACATGATTTTCATCCTTACGCTACGTTTATCCACGTAGGGTATGAACAGTGATTCCAGGACATTCTAAAGCAGATCCCGAATAATTAAGGTATGAACAGTGTTTCCAGAACGTGCTAAAACAGTTCCCGAATAAGTAATAAATTCTCGTTATTTCAAGAGTAAAATAAATTAATAAATTCCTGAAAAATACTAAATAAAATCATTAGAAAATAATTAAGGATATTTGTGAGCATCAAAATTATCATAAAGAGACAGAGTATTATTTTCAATAATCTCCCCCTTTAAATAAAATTATTATGTATTGTTGAAAACAATACTTTTCTCAACAATCTCCCCCTTTTTGATGATCACAAAACCCATAAAATAATTAATGAAATCAACTTACAGAATTAATTACATATAGTTTTGAAATTTTTAAAAGATAAATACAATATTAATTTTTCCTTAATTTTATCCATTTTTAATTTCTCTCCCAATAAGATAAATGTAAAACCAAATTTCTCCAAAAAAGATACTTAAAAAAATGTACTGTTTATCCAAAGTTCTCCCCCTTTTTGTGATATCAAAAAGATTGATAAAATATGGAATAGAACACAGATTGATGTTGTAGTGAACATTAGTAAATGCTATAATTAACTGTTTAATAGTAAGGTAATCTGATATACTGGCATATGTTAACGTAAAATAGTAATAAACAAATAGAGAAAGAAACAAATAAACAATGGAGGAAATTTTCATTCAAAAACAGCAGTATGTATATGACAATGATATACACAGGAATCAAGGTTTGGGAAAGGTAGTCAATAGGTTCTATCTCTTCTGGATTGCAGACTTGATTTCTGTAAACTGTTCCCTGAGTCTCTTCATCATCCCATCTCTTAGTTTGATAATGAGCTATCTGTTCTCCTGAGTCATATGAATATCCTCGATTAAATTGACCCTGAAAAACTCATGCATCCTTTCCTGTTTTTCTATAAACACTGACAGCTTCTCTAACATCTGATTTAACAGTGTTCTGATTGGTGGCTCACTAGATGTCAGTTGATCCACTAAAAATTTCTAATTGTCCAGAAAAAATGATAATGGAGCACTGTTACATTGAAGATCGTGCAACCTGTCATTCATGTTGCTCATCGCGGCTGTGATAGCTTGAAATCTTATGATTAAATCAAGTGAAGTACCTGATCCACTAATAACACTATTTGAAACTAATGCAAATTGGTTCTCCATAAACAATTTTATATCTGATAAATCTGACTTCATAACCATTTCAGATTTCAACTTGACAACTGCATTCAAAATATCCTCTTTAAACATTTCAACTTCTTGCCTTGAGGCTGTACTCTCCTTCATCTTTTGAAATCTCAATTGTTCTAAGTCTAAGGCATTTATCAGAGTGACATTCTCAGATTCCAACTGAGACACCTTTTTGTACAGTTCTTCAAATTCTTTCTTCCTTTAATCAGAGGTACCCTGTGCTTGATTCGCATTCTCAGGATCTGGATGATGCAACAGTACCAAAGGTAATGAGTTCGCATCAGATTTTTCTTTCTCTTTGTCCTGAGTGGGTTGGTCCATAGATTTTTCCTTAGAGTCCTCAGACTCCTCCATAGAAAAATCCTCTTGAAGTACCTCTGTTGGATCATCAGGGAGATATTCATCACAAACATCAGCATCTTTGTCTTCCACTAGAATTTAGAGAACAATATTTTCAGGAGTTTCTTGAAGTCTGGCCACTTCCTCACCAGGATCTGCCTCCTTATCTCATTCCTATTGAAGTGTAACTTCAACATCAGCTACAATCTGTTCCTGAGTCTCCCTTTGATCTTCTTCTTGAACTCCCGATCCCTCTACTGGTGCTGTCCTTTCACTAACATCTTCCATGGACTTATCAATAGCAGCTTCTCTTACAAAAGTATAAGAAAATAAAGCTTCTGTTGTTGCCAATGCAGGGGAAGTAATTTCATCATTAACAAGTCTAGTTCTTCGAGATTGAAGTCCCTCCTGAATTCTTTCTTCCTCAGCATCTTCCACTTCAAATCAGATCCTTCTTGCTACATTTCTGACTCTTGATTCAGCTTTCCCCTCCTTGGACTTAGCAGGTTGAGCCTGAGCACTCTCTGAGTCATCCTCAGCTCCTACTGGAATTTTTTTTCCTTTAATGGTGCTCCAGAAATAGCCAATTTTTCTTAGAGTTCCAGCATTGAATACATTTCTGTGATGAAAACGAACTCTGGCATCCACTAGTCTCACCATATCCTTCTTGAACAACAGTTTAGAAATAAATCAACCGAAGGGGTAAAAGTTCATCTGGGCATCACTTTGACAACAATAATTGAGGTACCTTACCATGTACCTTGGGAAGTTTAATTTGATATCACTTAACAGAAGATACATTATGTACATATCAGGGTACAATTTTTTTTCCATTTCTGCCATTCTGGGATCTATTCTAGTCTGAACAAATTTAACCAGGATCTTCTGATCCAGTTCTAAATCTTTCACCATCATTTTACTAATAGTAGATGTTCCAAAAAAAGGACATAATGCCCTCAAATTTATGCACAACATATCCTATGTTTTTCAAATCAAAATGGTATACTCCTTTATGTGGGAAATTTAGGATTTGTCCTAATTCAACAGAATAGATTGAGAAATCTCTGTCCTCAATCTTTGCAATCATAGTGTCTTCATCCTCACCTAGACTAAACTGAACTAATCTGAAGAAATGATGCATTTCTGCATCATACAAAAACTTAGACCTTTCACTATTGAAAGTTTTCTCAAGGTTTTGAAAAGATAAAGCCTGTTTCAACATCAGATTCGTCTCAAACAGTCATTCCAGATCTATAACTTTACCTTGCAAAATTTTTCGTCCAACTGTCTTTTGCTTCTTCACGTCACTGCTCTCGGGTTCATCTTCTCACTTGGTCTTTGCCATTTCTGAGTAGATTTCTAAAGGTTTGAAGATTTTAGGGTTTGAAGATTCGAAGATCAGGGGTGTGCAACAGTATGCGGTTTTCGGGTTCGAAAGGGGTTTATTGGGGAAAAGAAACGGTTTCGAATTCGAAAGGGCTTTGACAGCCTTGATTCCCATGTAATCACTAATCATTACATTTATTTTAAAAACAAATAAAATTTTCATACGGTGAATTTAATCATAAAAAAGATCTTAAACAGTGTTCAAAAACAAAATAAAATTTTCAAAAATAAATAAAATTAAATAAATAACATTTAAAAAAATTATTTAAAATTAAATAAACCTAGCTCCCCCTTAATAAAATCAAACATTGCAGTGGGAAGTGGTTTAGTAAAAATATCTACTAATTGAATATCTATATTTATAAATTCTAAAAATATATCCTTTTTAATAACATGATCTCTTAAAAAGTGATGTCTTATATCAATGTGCTTAGTTCTAGAATGACTAATAGGATTTTTTGAAATATTAATTACACCTGTATTATCACATAAAATAGGTGTATTATTAAAATTCAATCCAAAGTCCATAAGAGTGTTTTTCATCCACAACACTTGTGCACAGCAACTGCCAGCAGAAACATATTCTACCTTGGCTATTGACCGGGCAACTGAATGTTGTTTCTTACTAGACCATGACACTAAAGACTTTCCTAAAAAGTGACATGTTCCTAATGTGCCTTTTCTATCTAATATAAAACTTCCAAAGTCAGCATTTGAATATGAAATCAAATTAAAATCAGAAGTTTTAGGATAAAGTATAGATTAAAAAATAGTTCCTTTTAAATATCTAAAAATTCTTTTGATAGCAGTTAAATGAGATTCTTTGGGATTTGATTTAAATATAGCACAAAGACATACTAAATACATTATATCTGGCCTGCTAGTAGTAAGATATAACAAACTACCAATCATACCTCTATATAAATTGTTGTCAACTGATTTCCTAGTTTCATCCAAATCAAGTTTTATATTAGTACACATAGGATTTGTATATGTCTTGCTGTTTTCAAGTCCAAATTTCTTCAACATATTAGTAATGTATTTTCTTTTATTCAAAACATTTCCAAAATCTTTTTGATAAATTTGAAGTCCTAAGAAGAAATTTAGTTCTCCCATCATACTCATTTCAAATTCTTCTTGCATTAATTTTGAAAATTCATGACAAAGAGTTTTATTAGTTGATCAAAAAATTACATCATCAACATAAATTTGAACCAATAAAACATTATTTTTCACAGTTTTCTTAAAGAGTGTTGGATCTTCTAATCCAATAGTAAAGTCATTTTTCAAAATAAAAGAACTTAATATTTCATACCAAGCTCTAGGTGCTTGTTTAAGTCCATAAATAGCTTTAGTAAGTTTAAAAAAAGAATCAGGTTTTTGAGAGTTTTCAAAACCAGGAGGTTTCTCAACATAAACTTCCTCCATTAAATAACCATTTAAAAAGGAAGATTTAACATCCATCTAAAATAATTTAAAGTTCATATGAGATGCATAGGCTAAGAGTATTCTAATGGATTCTAGTCTAGCTACAGGTGCAAAGGTCTCATCATAATCCATACATTCTTCCTGATTATATCCTTTAGCTACAAGTCTATCTTTATTTCTAGTTATTATTACTTGATCATCTTGCTTATTTCTAAAGACCCATTTGGTTCCTATTACTGTATAGTTCTGTGGTCTTTTAACTAATTCCCAGACTTCATTTCTTTTGAACTGGTTTAATTCATCTTGCATTTCTATTACCTATCTTTCATCATCTAAATCTTCTTCTATAGTCTTGGGTTCTTGTTGGGATATGAAGGTAGAGAATTCCACTAGGTTTTCTAAGTTTCTTATAGTTTGAAAACCAGTCTCTAAGTCACCTATCATAGTTTCTAAAGGGTGATTCTTTAGGGTTCTAGACTGTCTAGGAAATACATTTAAAGGTTCTTCAGTATCATGTTCCTCTGAACTGGACTGAATTTCTTTTATATCATTTTAAAAATAATTCTTTAAGTTCTCAAGTATCATGTTATAATTAGAGTCAGGTTCATCCATTTGATCAATCCTTTTCTCAAAGGGATCAAATTCATCAAATTTCACATGAAATGATTCTTCAACAATCCTTAACATTTTATTATAGACTCTATAAGCTTTGGAGGTAGCAGAATATCCTAAGAAAATACCTTCATCAGATTTTGGATCGAACTTACCAAGATTATCTTTGGTGTTAAAGATATAGACCTTGCATCCAAAAACTTTAAAGTAATTTACTTTAGGTTTTCTGTTATTCCATAGTTCATAGGGTTTATTTTTCAAAATAGGTCTAATTAAAACTCTATTAATTATATAGCAAGCTGTATTTACAGCTTCTGACCAAAAATATATAGGTAGACTATATTCATTTAATATAGTTCTAGAAATTTCTTGAATTGTTCTATTTCTTCTTTCTACAATCCCATTCTATTGAGGTTTTCTTGGTGCAAAGAAGGTATGTTTAATACCCATGTTTGAGCAAAAGGAATTAAATTCCTGATTATCAAATTCTCCACCATGATCACTTCTCAATGAGATTATATTAAAACCTTTTTCATTTTGAACAGATTTGCAGAAACTTTAAAATAAAGTAAAAGATTCATTTTTAAATTTCAAAAAGAAAATCCAAGTAAATCTAGAATAATCATCAACTAATACATAAACATATAATTTACCAGCTAAGATTTCTACTCTAGAAGGTCCAAACAAATCCATATGGATAAGTTCTAGAGGTTTAGTTGTAGCAACTTTATTAACAGATTTGAATGATGATTTGTGTTGCTTGCCAAGTTGGCATGCATCACATAATCTATCACTTTCAAATTTGAGACTAGGAAAATCAGAAACTAGATGTTTCTTAGATAATTTTTGTAAAACATATACATTGTAATGTCCAAGTCTCCTATGCCAGATCTAAGATTCACTTACTTTAGCAGTCAAGCAGTTTACTTGTTGTTTACACAAGGAATTTAAATCCAAAATATAGACATTATCAGTTCTTGGTGCCTTAAATTTAAACAGTTTATCTTTAGAAACAGTACATCAATTGTTAGTAAAATCAACAGTATATCCATCATCACAAAGTTGAGAGATACTTATCAGGTTGTGTTTTAATCCTTGTATATAAAGTAATTTGTTGATTGAGACTGTTTTTGGATCTCCAACAGTTCCAATGCCAATGATTTTTTCCTTTGGCATTGTCACCAAATGTGACAAGTCCTCCTTCCTTTTGAGTGAGTGAAGAAAAATTCAATGAGTTTCCACTCATATGTCTTGATCATCCACTATCCATATACCATATATCTTTTCTACTCTGGTGGCCTGCTACCTGCAAAGAAATTCAAACAAATTGCTTTCGTACCCATATTCTGTTGGGTCCAGGGGTGTTAGCTAGCAATGATCTGGGTATCCATATTTGCTTTGTTCTTTTAAAACCAGATGAATCATATAAGTCTTTTGAAACATAGGCTTTCTTAATACCACAAATTTGAGGTTGTCTTAAGAAACAGTTTTTAGCTATATGTCCCTTTGTCCCACAAAAGTTACAATTAACCCTTTTGGAGCTAGGAACAAAATAATTTTTATATAGCTTAGGTTTTTCTCCTTTACTGCCAATTCAAAATCTCTCCATTTTAATGATAGTTTTTCCAAGAATTTCATTTAATGAATTCTCTCCTTTTATAAAAACCAATGCAGCCTATTTGTAAGATTCTACTTCATCCTGCAGTGTTTTTATTTTTGATTCAAAATTAATATATTTAGTGTTAATAGAATTGTATTTATCAGTTAATTCCTTATATTGTTTCAGCATTGTATCTCTTTTATCTGAAATAGATTTATGTATGTTCTTTAGTGACTTATGTTTCTTAAATAGTGAGTCATATCTTTCTTCAAGCATATTGCAGCAGGCTGCAAGTTTTTTATTTGTGTAGCTTGATTCAGAATTTGATTCATTATTTGAGTTAGAGAAGTAATATGAGTGTACCTCATCGGTTTCTACCATGAAACACATGTTTGCTTTTAGATTGATTTCTTCTTTCTCTGAGCTTGATTCAGAAGAGCTACTGGAGTCTTAAGATACACTCCAAGTGGCTTTCATAGCTTTCTTGTCTTTCTGCTCATAGTCATTTCTTTTGAAGAATTTCTTCTTCTTTGCATCTTTCAATTATGGTAAATCTGGTCTGATATTCCCCATCTTCTTGTATTCATAGAATCTTACTTACTTATCATCTCTCTTAAAGGATTTTTTGAAGTCTCTTTTATTGTTGTAGAATTTTCTAAATTTTCTGGCTAGCTGAGCCAGTTCTTCATCTGAGTTTGATGAGTCAGAGCTCTCTGATTTAGCTTTGACTTCTCTATTCTTCATCTTTCTATTCTTTTGTTGTGAAGTTACCTTCAAGGCAGTATCATCCTTTTTGATGCAGACTTTATGATCATTTGCCTCATCTTGCATTTCATCTTTGTACATCATCAGTGTACCAATCAACTCTCTCATGGTTAGATTTTTTAGAGGTGTTGATTGTCTGATTGCAGTAGAGATACCATTCAATCGAGTAGGAAGTACCCTCAGTACTTTTAATGATTGATCAGCCTGCTTGATAGGTTCTCCTAGAACTATTATATTATTGACAAATTCTGTCAATCTCCCATTCATTTGGGTAATGCTTTCACCTTCGAACATTCTAAAAGTATAAAATTTCAATTTGGTAGTTTCATATCTCATTTGTCTCACATTGTCTATTCCTTCATACGCCACAACTATTTTCTGCCACATCTCATATGCTGTCGGGCACTAAGATACTCTATTAAATTCATCTGGTCCTAGACTTCAGATGATTGCATTCATAGCCTTTGAATTCATATCATACTCTGTCTCTATAGCAACACTCCATGTCTCAGGATTTTCAGGAATTTCATAAGGAGTCAGAATCTTTGAATAGATTTTATATCTGAGGCTTTTTAGATATATTATCATGCGCGATTTCCAGCATCTATAGTTGTCTCCATTAAAATATGGTACTCTGACCATTGACATCCCTTCTCTTGTATCATTCATGATGCTTTGTTATATAATCTTTAAATGATTCTAGATTGTGAAGGCTCTATGAGAATCTCCACCTCTGATACCAATTGTTGGATCTTGAATATACAGATTATACACAAGAGGGGGGGGGGGTGAATTGTGTCTTTCAAATTTTTCGTTAACTCTTTGATTGAACGAGTTCTGTCCTCTATGCTTTATCAGATTTGATCATGCAGCGGAATAAGTAAAAGCAGGGACACATAGATGTATAGTGGTTAGGGGAACAGAATGCCCCTAGTCCACTCCACCAATGCTCTACTCCATGAGCTTGGTGATTTTCACCATCTGGTCCTCTTTTCCACAGACCTTCCAACAATTGAAAAACAGGAAGTTGACACCTTTACAATTTTTAGGCTAACAAAGCCTTCTGGTTCAAACACAAACCTACTCATCTTAGTACGAGAAGCTGGTTACTCAAGATAAAAATAATTTTAGAAGGAACTTTTCCAGTTGATCTTCACAATTGCAATAGAATGCAATTGACAGCAGATGGATCATTTTCTTTATAAATATTGATTTTCAAGTCGAAGTAGTTCTGATTTGATCCGGTTGCAGTAGATATAGAGATATAATTCACAACTTCAGCAGTAGTAGATCCACATTATATATTTGATGTAGAACAATTGAATCTTCTATTGAGTTCCTTCTTCTTAAATAAATAGAGCTTTGACGCTCCTTTTGAATCAGTAGAACTGAGTGCTTTAAGCAGTCTTTGTTTTCCACCTTTTTGAATAATAGATTGATCACCACACTCCTATGCCTGGTGTTTCAGAGAAAACATATATAATAAAGCTGAGCATATCCCCTGCACATTTATATCCATAAAAGTCGCCTTTTGATTTGTGATATTCAAAAATTTGAATTTACAGAGTAGTCATAACTTCCCTATAGACTCGGTATAAAAATCTCCTTTTAATTCGATCTTTAATCCATTGATAAAACGGCTTTGAATCGGTCAAAGTCATATTTTAAAATCGACTTTAAATCTGGCTTGAAATCCTCCTAATAATCAGCTTGTTGACCATTGCATAAAAATATCATCTTTCAAACTTTCCGACGCCAAACGTAAGGTTGATGACGTGGCCTCCAAACGTAGGGTTGACAATGTAAAGTTGAACATTAACGTAGGGTTAATGTTACTTTCTTCAAACGTAAGGTTGATCATAAACATAGGGTTGATCATCCATACTTTTTCTTCAACTCTCAGATGAAAGATAAAAGATCCATTCAAAGAACGTATGGTTGTTTAAAAAAGTAAGGTTGATGAACCATACTTTTGAGAAACAAACATAACGTTTAGTACTTATGTATGATTCTCCTTCCATAATTTGTTGATAACCCAAACATAAGGTTCCTTCCTAATGTAATGTTCTTCTTCTATACTTTGTTGATAACGTATGGTTGATTAACCATACTTTTCTCTTATCTCAAAAAGTATACACGCTTTTCATCCTTACACTACGTTTATCCACGTAGGGTATGAACAGTGATTCCAGGACACGCAAAAGCAGATCCCAAATAAGTAAGGTATGAATAGTGTTTCCAGAACGCGCTGAAACAGTTCCCGAATAAGTAATAAATTCTCGTTATTTAAAGAGTAAAATAAATTAATAAATTCCTGCAAAATACTAAATAAAATCATTAGAAAATAATTAAGGGTATTTGTGAGCATCAAAATTATCATAAAGAGACAGAGTATTATTTTCAATAATCTCCCCTTTAAATAACATTATTATATATTGTTGAAAACAATACTTTGCTCAACACCAATAATACTCTTTTGGATACTATATCTGAAGATATATGTGTGTAAAATAACCACAATACATCACAACCCTCTATTCACATACATGAGAAAACTAACTGTCATGCATGCCAACACAAGTAACCACCAAGATAAGAGAGTGAGGCCAAAGGGGGTAGCCAACCATCCATCCTACCATCGGTATGTTGGGAGAAACACCCTCCCAGATTCCATTGGGTGTCAGTCACCCTAACTGACATGGGTGGGAAAAAATATGAAATCACAAAATATACAAGATATAATATAGCTTACAATCACACTATGGGAACAACCTAGTCCTAATCTCAATTGAAACCATCATCTCTCAGACACTCGACTGCCACTACTAAGGATTAGATATCCTATAGGAACACAAGAATTTAAAGAGCTACATTAATTACTTATTTTCTTTTTTATCTTTTCCTTTTGTTAATTAATTCATTATCTGTTAATTAACCATCAATATTAAACTAAATTACATTACTTTAACCATCAGAGTAAATTTCATTCCCTCCAGGAATATTCCAAATGATTCCATGGATTCTCAAGAGTAACATAATCATTTTCATTCCAAAAACACCCAACCCATGGTTTAATAATTATTTATTCATTATTAGAATCATTCCATAATCTAGGTACTCTAGTAAATCCATCATAAGCTACCACCAAGAGTAAACATGAAACCAATCACACATAGCTACCTCAAGCAATGTGGAAAGGAATAAATATAAAAAAAGCAACCCAACCATAGACCATTAAATAGATTCATTTCAATAAATCATACAACATTATCACATAAATCGGTAATACTAGCTTCAATCTGTTTCATCATCTCCAGTTCCATCCTCAACACCCACATACATATCCCAATATATCTCACCATCAAAGATGTCAATTGATGACACATCATTCGATCCTCCCCACCCACATTACATTAGTCATCCCAAGATCATCCATCCTAGGCTCATTTCACATCTGGATCACATCATAAAAGTAACAAGAAACAAACAAGAACATCCAATGGGGTAATCTAGGACCTAAAATAAGGCATCTAACCTTCACACATAAACAAGCTCTCATGGATCCAAACTCAAGGCACTCAACCTTTTCAAGTAGAAATAAAAATCAATACCTAAAATCATCTTTACTAAACATCCATTTATTATTCCATATTTAATTAACTGATCCATTATTCAAATGTTCTAACTATGGTAAACCTAATTCATCAACTACAATAATCTATCAAAAGTTAAACATGCTTTTAACATCAATTCTAGTTCCAAAAAAACCTAGAGAAGTATCATTATCATTTAAACATGTATTTTAAATAATCATCAACAATAATTACCATGATTAAAATTATTTATCAATTCCATTATCATGAAATAAAACATTTAATTAAGCATGCACTTTTCATCCTTTTAATTATCATAAAATTATAAGAAACATCATATTCATTACAATATGCCTCTTCTTTAATTCTTAATCCAATTAATCAATTAATTCCGTCTTTAAATTATTTACCATTTTTAACATTAATAATATGATAATCCATAACATAAAAATACATGTTAACAGGCATAACATATATAGTACACTATCTATAAAATCAAGAGGAAAACTGTTATCATGGTAGAAAGCAACAACATGCAATCACTACAACCAATTCTTTATTAATCTGGTTAAATAATTATTATACCAATTCCATTTTCATCTAAAGGGCTAAACCACTTTAACTTTATGATTTCATGTAAATAAATAATATAATAAATGAATCCCATACCTCAAAGGTGTCAACATTCTTCACACTAGAATGGACCAACGTCGTCGATCCCGATCACCCCTCCTGTAAGAGATGAATTCCTCTAAGGATACAGCATAGCAACCACAATAAAAAAACCAAGAAAAATACATTATAATTATGGAGAGAAATCGCCATCACATGGAAATAAGAAGAGTTGGGTTCTAGATCGAAGAAACATAAGATAAAAGGGTAGAATGTACCTCGGATCACCACTGATTTAATACAAAAGACTGGGATTAATCCCTATCAAAGGGATTCTAAAATTCCTAAAGAAGAATCTATTATACACCTGTGGTGTGGGAGAAAAATCTTAGGATTTGAGAAAACTTGAGGCATTGTAACTTATAAAGGTGTGCTGCACAATGGAATTTCACGGTGTGAAACACTTTCGCGTCGTGTAAATATCGGGTTTTAAGTCCCACTGAAAAAAATATCTTCAGACCATTCAAACCAGATTTATTTCACATCACGAGGAACATTTTGAACTTGCCTCAAATAATCCATGAACCACACATTCATGATATGACCCCATTACATGTTGTGAATTATCCAAGATTCTAGTTTATTAGTATCTAACACCTCTAGAACTTATCTGGGCCTCCTCTGAGCACCTAAGACTTCAAAAAACACAAAAGGGTTTGACTAGATGGATACAAGAACTTACATTAGATACCTCTAAAAAAATTATTATCCCCAAGAATCCAAAAAAAAACCCAGAGAGAAAATGAAAATGGGGTCGTCTGAATAGCCACTGCACACGATGATTCTCGAGGATCTCGCCATCATAGGAGCTCAACCACCTCATTATAGGAACATTGTGGAACCATGAAATAGAAAAAACTAGATCTTAAACACTCTCCCTGGGGAGATATATCTTAATTGAGAGTAAAATCACAACATGAAACAAGAGGAAACCGTGTCATAAACTAGAATGGTTAACATCCATGAAATGAACTAAATTACAAAAGAATATATAAACATAAAACAACATGGGGTAATGAGTTCACATCTGTGACTCACATTCTTAGGTACTCTCCTCCATGCCACTATGCCGCCACAAGATAGGAACCAAGGGAATAACATACCAATGAAACACCTTTTCCTAGAGATCCTAGATCTCTACAGGCCACTCCTTAAAGAAAACATCATCATTAACATAGATCTTTCCATAATCAATGACACAAGAGTCGTCATGAAGATAAAAATGGATCTACAACATGCAAAAAACATCTAGAATTCTGATCATCTATGAGATAAGTTCTATTCGATATGCCATGAATCCAACACAAGACAAAACCTTGAAAGGCCCATCAAACTGGGGAGAAAGATTACTCCCATGAACAAACCTTCATTTCCCATGATGAGGAGTCACCTTTAGGAACACATGATCTTTAATTTTGAACTCCATAGGTCTCCTCCTATGATCATCATTAGATTTTTGATGATCTTGTGATGCCTTAATCCTTGTATTAATTATATGTACCATCTCTATCATATTCTGTACTAGTTCCCACATGAGAATTATTGACTCTTCAACCCTGGTCCAGCATAATGGAGAACGAAAAGGTTATATGTACAAATATTTAAATGAAACCACACCAATGGTGGAGTGTAAACTATTATTATAAGAAAACTCTACCAAGGGTAGGTTCCTCATCCATGTACCTATAAAACCTAGTAAATAAGATCACACCATGCCTTCAAGAGTCTGGATGGTCCGATCTATTCGACCTTCTATATGTGGATAAAAACTAGTGCTAAGGAATTACTGAGAGCCAAAAGCATGTTGGAGACCTCTCCACACCCTAGAGGTAAAATAAGGATCCTGATCAGAGATGATCATCCTCGGGAATCTATGGAGTCTCACCACCACCTCTAGATACTACCTCGATAAAACCTCCATTTAGATCGACTCCCCGATCACCATAAAGTGGGATGACTTCAACAAATGATCTATTATCACCCATATAAAATTATAGTCTCCCTGAACTTGAGGTAAACTAGTAACAAAGTCCAATGATACGTCCTATCACTTCCATTTGGGAACATCTAATGGTTGAAACAAACCACTAGGAAAACAATTCTCAACCTTTACCTTTTGGATAACCAAACATCGAGAAACAAACTCTACAACTATGCACTTAAACCCAAGCCACCAAAATTGACCTCTGAAAGCTCGATACATCTTTATCATGCTAGGATGTATTGCCAAAGGTGAGCTATGGAACTCACGTAGAAACACATCACACATTTATGAAGGAACAAAAAGACTTCCTTAGAATAACACCTAGTACTGTTCATCCTTAGATCAACCATCTTGCCCATTGCCAAAAAACATATTGTTCCCTCCCAACCTCCACCTTAGAATCCCCTAGCCAGGACTCATCCACTTGCTGAACCAAATATGAATACACTATCATCTAGAAAAGACAACCTCCACCTCCAAACTCTACCATATCTAGATGCATCACTAAGAGTTCTTTTAACACTCTCTAGGAATATCCAGATTTACGCACGACATCACTATATGACTTCATTATCAATGCATCATACACAACATTTCCATTTCCTAGAATATATGAAATATTAAAGACAAAATCCTATTATAATTCCCTCAACTGATGCTGTCTCAAGTTTAATTCATGTTGTGAGAAGACATATCTCATGATCTTATGGACGATAAAAACCACAAAATGCCTGCACATGAGGTAATGTCACCACAACTTCAAAGAAAACACAACTAAAACCAACTCAATATCATGGGTGGAATAGTTATGATCATGGGGACATAAACACCAATATCCATAAAAAACAACTGATATCTAATACATCAGAACACAACCCAAGCCATGATGTGAAGAATTAACAAAAACCTTAAAATGAACTCTGTCTACTAGAAAACAAAGGACTGGAGCATTGAACAACTTCTACTTCAAGTAATAGAAAGATACTTGACACTGGTTAGTCCACAAGAACACCTAATCCTTTCTAGTCAAGGAAATTAGAGGAGTCACAACCTAAGAGAAATTGAATAAGAACCTCCTGTAATAGCCTACAAGATAAAGTAAACACCACACCTCTTCCACTTTATTAGGGGATTCCCAAGAAAAAACTGCCTCTATCTTCGAAGGATCCACAACTACACCCTAATAGGACATGAAATTCCCCAAGAAATAGAATTCATGATCCTAGAACTCACACTTCCACAACTTCTCGAATAGATGCTCAAAATGAAGGACTCCAAAAATAGAATAAAATGCTCTACATGATCCTCCTTATACATGAAGTACATAAGGATTTCATAGATAAAAACCACCACGAACTTATCCAAGAACTCTCTAAAAACTATGTCATCAACCCCAAGAACACAGCTGAAGCATTCTTCACACTGAACAACATCACAATAAACTCATAATTCCCATGATGATAATGAAATAAAATCTTTTGAATATCCTTATCCTTCACCCACATCTGATGATATCCCGATAGCATATTGATCTTCTAGAACCAAATTTCTCCCTGCAACTAATCAAATAAATCATTAATCTAGGGAATATGATAGTGGTTATTCACTGTCACTTGGTTCAAGTGATGATAATAGATACAAAGACACAAACCACCATTGACCTTCTTCATAAATAAAACTAGTGCACCCCAAGGAAACACACACATCTTAACAAAACCTCGCTACAATAGATCATTGAGTTGTACTCACATATCTCATAACTTAAAAGGTTTCATACTATACAGAGACATTAAGATATGATACAAACCTGACTATATCTTGATCCCAATCTAAAAGTCCCATTTAGGGGGTAACACTACAACCTTTTTTGGGAAGATATCATGGTACTCTTTTATGACCCTGGGAAACACTAACTGATGAGACTATGATGATCTTTGCATAAAATCATCCATCAAATATGATAAGGAAGGAATGAACATCAAATCCATCTGAGGGTATCACTCAAAAAAAAAACATCGTTGGCTCTCCATCAGCATCATATAATACAATTCACATTTTGAATAAATATTTAACAGTCTAAATCAAATACAACCAATCCATACTCTGTATGATGGCATATGGATGTATCTGAAAAAAATAAGAAGTCCCCCAAGAGATATTCTACCCCAAAACTAGATCACAATATCTATATACTTCATACAATTCAACTCAACCTACAACTAGTGTAGTCAATCCTAAGGGCACTGAAAGCCTCTCTACCTCAAGTCCCAAAGCATGGATGAGGGTAGGTGATATAAAGGACCACGTAGCTCTCGAATAAAACAGAGCATCAAACCATGTATAAATAAAGAAAAGGGTACCTCGAATAATGTTTGGACCTTCTGAAACTGGAAACACTAAAGTATGAAGCTGACCACGAACTGCTCCACAATATTTCTAACCCTACTGAATACCACCTCCATGGATGCGTTCTACTCTCTAAGGATGAGGAGTGTCTCAAGGTTGTACTCTATATTCCTTATCTCCTCTATCCTCATCCCAAGCTAGAACAACCTACCACTGCTATCATGACTAAAAATATCTTAACAGAGGAACTTGAAGTGAAAAAACCAGTCCACACTGACTACTTAGAAAGGTTGGGAACTTTTGTTGCCAATAACCTTGAACTACACAAGAAACACACACATTTGATCCCTTGGCATAGGTTTGAGATATTCCAACCATGGAGAAATGAGATGACAATGGATGGGACTTACCACTAGATAAATGAAATATCTTCTTTCCAATCAATTGGGAACCAAAGACCATAACTCTTATTTGTGAGGAATCCTGATGACCCCCCTCTTGTAACAATTCAGTTCAGGCCAACGTCCTCTCAATAACCTCTAATCTCTCTAACACCTAAATATATGTATTCAATATAAATAGGGTGACTTGGAGCTAGATATATGGACACAAATCCTCCTCAAAATGCCTCTCCCTAGCCTCCTCAACTAGAAACAGGTTTGATGAATATCACAGAAGGGTATTGAAATAGATCCCAAACCCCCACATGCTAGAACTCCCCTATCGAAGGATAATCAGCTCTTGGAGGCTGGCCACCTTCACAGTTGAAGAAAGAAACTCTAATTGGAATTGGTCTTAGAACTTCTCTCATTAGATTACTAACTCCTCATGATCCCTGAGGAATAATAACCACCACTGCCTCGCTGCCCCACATAATATCATCACATCCAACATAACCCTATTCTTCTTCCAAGCATGGATCGAATTGAAAGCTATATCAACCCCCTCTAACTAGTCTTCCATCACTAAATTTGAAATAGAGCCCTCGTAATTCTGTAAACTGTGGTGCTAAAACTCTTAGAGTGTCCTCATCTAAGTTTTTTCATCATCAAACTCCACTTTGCAAAGATCTGTTGGAACATCCTACTAAACATATTTGGAGTGAACCCGATGAGGTCATCGACTTGGTGCCATGCCTGCAAAAATAAAAAACTATTATATCTAATAAACATGTAACATTGAATATTTAATATTAGTTAATTAATTATTTTTTATCTTGTTTAGATTTTATCCTATCCCAAGGTATACCCATTTCAAACATAGGCACACAAAAGAATGATGGATGATCCTTTCCTAGGTCTCTACCTTGAAACCAGTATCACTTCATTTAGTTGGATCAGTAAACTTAAACGTCTATGAATAATATCATAGGGGGACCTAAATACCCATGTCTCAGTTGGTCTCCCATGTTTACATTGCTTACTAAACTTAGATGATACTGTTTCCCTACCAACCCATGAAATCTCACCTATGCCAAAATCCAAACTCCATCCTATCCCTCAACCTAAACCTGTGATACCACTCTATCACAACCCCTCCCCCCTAAAGTCTACCCATACCATGTAGAAAATGACAGGAGAGAGATGGTGACTTCCTAAGTCCCTCTACTAGCAGGCCCCAGGTTGGCGACTAGCACCGAGGGTATAATAAGAAAACACATATTGGAGGAATTACCCTCTAAGAGAACATGCAGAAGAGAGAGATAAGACATATACACCAATAAAAACATGCTCAAACATATATATAAATAAATCCCAAGTGCAAACATAAAATCTCATACAATACTATAACGATTTAAAGAAAAATTAAAAGTACCAAAAGGCAATGATGATAGTGAAAAAAATCCCAAATAGATCCTGGAAAACCATAAGACAGTAATATCAATCATGATCTTCAACCTTCTCCATATTACCGAAAAAAAATTTATATATAAATGGGGTAATTATAATAGTTACTCAGTAGGATCCTCCTCGAAGCCTCTCATGTAAAAGATAAAAAAATTATGCTAAATCATAATGTACAATAGTGAAACTAACTTTCCACCTAAATAGGTATACTAAGTTCTTAGCCTCACCATGGATAAATCTCACCAAGTATCGCATACAAGAAATCATATAATATAATAATGAAACATCAAGGGTACCAAAATAAGCCAGCCCAAAGACACGTGGGAAATATATCACAACATGAAGCTCATGCATAAAATCATCACATAATCCCATACACATATCTGTATATAGTAACTGCGTAGTTTCTAGAAGCCACCATAACCCATATGATGTGTATCATACATTGAGTATTATACCTCAATCCATCACAACCTTTTCACTGATTAAGTAGCTCAAGCCATCACAACCTATACACATCATACATATAATAATCCTTTGGATACTATATATGGAGACACATGTGTGTGTAATAACCACAGTCTATCACAACCCTCTACACACATATATGAGAAAACTAACTGCTATGCATACCAACATAAGTAACTACCAAGAGAAGATAGCGAGGATAGAGGGGATAGTTAGCCACCTATACTCCCACCAGGATTTTGGGTAAAAAACCCTCCTTGAGTCAAATGGGTGTCAATATCCCTAACCTACATGGGTGGGAAAACATATGAAATCATAAAATATATAAGATATAATATAGCTCACTACCACACTATGGGAATAACCCAGTCCTAAAATCAACTGTAGCTATCATCTCTCGGATACCTGACTGCCACTGATAGGTACTAGATATCCTATAATAACACAAAGATGTAAAGATCTACATTAATTACTTATTTTTTATCATTTATTTTATTAATTAATTCATTATCCATTAATTAACCATAAAAATTATTCTGAATTACATTAATTTAATCATTAGAGTAAAGTCTATTCCCTCCAGGAATACTCCAATCAATTCCATAGTTTCTCAAAAGTAACATTATCATTTGAATTCCATCAACACCCACCCATAGATTAAGAATTATTTATTCATTATTAACATTATTCTATAATCCTGGTACTCTGAAAAAACCATCTTATGATACCACCAAGAGGAAACATGAAACTAAACACACTCACCTGCCTCAAGTATCGAGGAAAGGAATACAGATAAAACAAGCAACCTGGCCATTCACCATTAAATAGATTCATTTCAAGAAAGCATCCAAATTTATCACATTAATGGGTAATCCTAGATTCAACCCGTTTCATCATCTTTGGTTCCATCCCCGACACCCACATGCATATCTCGATGCATCTCTCTATCATAAGCATCAACTATCACTACATCATCAGGCCTCCCCACCCACATCATATCAGTTATCCCAGGATCAGCTATCCCAAGATCATATCACATACGGAGCACATCACAAAAGTAGTAGGAAATAAATAAGAACAACCAATAGGGAAATATAGTCTCTAAAATAAGTAATCCAACCTTTACATATAAACAAGCACTCACGTATCCAAACTCATGGTACTCGACCTTCTCAAGTAGATTGGAAACTCAAGCTCTAGCAATTATCTTTATCATAAAACTAGTTCTTATTCTATATTGAATTAATTGATTCATTATTCATAGGTTCCTACTATGAGAAACCTAATGCATCATCTATAACAAGATATCAAAAGTTAAAAATGCACTTTGCATCAATTCTGGTTCCAAAAAACATAGAGAAGTATCATTATCATTTAAACATTTATTTTTAAATCATCATCAACAAGAATTACCATGCTTCACATTATTTATCAATTCAATTATCATGAAATAAAAAATTTAATTAATCATGTGCATTGCATCAATTCAATTATCATTAAATTATAAGAAACATTCGATTCATTACAACATGCCTCTTTTTTAATTATTAAGATAATAAATCAATTAATTATAGCTTTATGTTATTTACTATTCTCCATCAATAAAAACATGATTATACATAGCATAATAAGACATTCTAAAAAGAATAATATATATAACACACTATCTATAAAATCAAGAGGTAAACCATTATCATGGTATAAAGTAACAACATGCAATCGCTACAACAAATTCTTTATTAATATGGTTTAATAATTATTAGGTTAATTTAATTATCATACAAATGGATAAACCATGATAAATTTATGATTTCACATAAATAAACTTGATAAGTAATGAATACTCTACCTCAAAGGTATCAACGTTCTTCACATGAGAACAGACCAATGTCGTCAATCCCGATCACCCCTCTCACAAGAGCTGCATCCCTCTAAGGGCATCATGACACAACTAAACCAACAAAAAACTAAGAAAAATATGTTATAATGTTGAGGATATACCTCCATATCATGAAAAGAAGAAGTGGGAGGATCTAGATCAAATAACCAGGAGAGAAAAGGGTAGGGAATACCTTAGATCACCACAGATCAAACACAGAAGGCTATAATTAATTCATATCAAAGGGATTCTAAAATTCCTGAAGAGAGAGCTTCATGCTGCTCGAGGTGCAGGAGAAAATCTATAGTGTTTTAGAAAACCTGAGGTTCTATAACTTATAAAGTTTCATAGAATAATGTAATTTCATGTTGTGTAAATATCATGTTTTAAGTCCTGCTAAAAAATGCATCACCACATTCTATTCAACCCTAATTTATTTCACGCCATGAGGTGCCCAGTGAATCGGCCTCACACAAGCCATGAACAACATATTTATGATGTTAACCCACTACACATCATGAATTATCACTACTTTTATATTTTTAGTATACAACACTTCCATACCTGCTCTAGGCCTCCTCTGAGTACCTCGAACTTCAGAAACATGCAAAGGGTTAGACTAGATGGATCCTGGCCCTTACATGTTTCAAAACATTTAAGATGTTTCACCATATATTGAAACCAAAAAAGTAATAATTAGGAATTTGAATTCATCAAGGGATGAAATATGGATATAAAATACGTATAATCGACAGTTTATAGGATGGTTTTGAGTCTATATTTTTAAGGAGTCAATTGAAAATCAGAATTCAATTTCAAAAAATCTTTGATGGCTAGCTAGAGGACCAAATGTGCATCTATTGTCTTATATTGGTTATGCAGTTAATAGTTATACATTCTATACAAAGGAACATGATAAACATGATATCATACAAAATAGTGGAGTAAAATTTGTGGTTGAAGCGTTGCATGTATTTGGTACCAAGGATATAAATCCAATATATGTGAATATTTCATACTTTTTCATCATTGAAAAAATATGATAATTGTATTATACAATATTCCAAGTACCTATTTCTCAATTAAAGCAGGTTGATAACAAGAGTGTAGTTAAAATAGATGAATTGAGATTCATGAAAGTGTATTTCAGAAAGGAAGGGTACAATGAAAAACTGTTTATAATGAAATCATATGCAATATAGGTATTTTAGGTTTCAGATCCCACAAACAGAAAGTGGTCAATTTTTTTTGTTATCATCTAAAACCACTAAAGGATAAAATTTCAATTAAAATGAGGATGACACTTTCATTGGGATGCTGAAATAATTTCCTAGTGGTACTAATGTAGGTGGGGTATTTTATGTAATAGAAGACCATAATGAGGGGATTTAGATACTCTATACAGATGTCAAATACCTTCAAAATTTAATGGAAAAAATAGTGTTCAATAATCAGGTTATATATATATTTAATATACATTACATTACCTTATATTATTATTTATTCACTACCATATTTATACAATCTAAATTAAATGTTTAACCATTTATATACATAATGTATTTTGTATATTCTGATACTCCGAATCCTAAGAAACAATAAGTTTTTTAACATGCTAATGCTTCCAATGTAGAGGAACAAAAAGTTTCTACACATGTTGATGATCCCAATCCTAATGAACAACAAATTTCTCAACATGATGATGCTCCCAATGCAATGGTACAATTAGTTTATTCACATGATGATGCTACTAATCCCTAGGAACAACATGTTGATGATGTTTAAGCCAGTGAAATGGTAGGAGGTGAACAACCTATATCCCATAAAAATATGAGAATTATAGCATGACCATATTAACAAATATTATTTAGGTGAGAAGTAGAGGCATCAAATTTAAGGTTTTATGGAATACACACAATCAACCTATTAACCACAAAAATTCCAATTTCATTAGTTATATTAGGATCACCACTCAAATGCATATGCTGGATGATGTAGACATGTGGCACAATTTTGTGCCTTTTCTTAAATCATTAATATGGGAAGATATTAGGATAACATTATGATATAATTTATTTATTTTAGTAAAAAACAAAATAATGAAATGTTGATTTACTCTTCATTATCCCTAGATGACCACTAAATGAAATTTGTATTAATGCTCAATGAAAATGCTCATAGAGTATTTTATATGATTCTTATGATTCATCATATCAAGGATGTTTAAGGGAAAGTAAATGTGCACTCACCACAGATGTATGAACACATGATAAACCAAGAAATGTGGAATGTGTTTATTTGTCATCATGAAGAGACATATTTTTAGGTACATTGCGATTGGTAATATATTACTTTAAAATAAATGTATTAATAACTTTGATTAAGAATTGTTAATTTATGAAACAACAAGGGAGTTATAAAAATAAACATCATGAAAAAAACCAATGTACCCCTATAGTAAAGTAATTATGGGGTACGCTTTAGTTAAAAAATGGTATGTATTTTAAATCTATAGAAATAATTTTATGTGGCATGAAGAAAAAAAATAATTATGTTCCTTTTTTTATATGTATATTGATGAATCAAAATCTAAAGAAACTTCTGTAATGTCCCACCCCTCCTCATTGGCTTGAGAAGTGATGGGGGGGGGGTTACTGGCCTTTGGTGACATCCCCAAGACACCAAAGGAGGAAAATAAATTCCAAGGGATTCAAAGAACATCGGGGGACAATTTTTCCTTTAGAAATTAAACAACTAGAAAAAGTAAAAAAAATAAAAATCCAATCTTCATATATGATGCATGATTATAAGAGTAATGAATAAAGACAAATCAAATATCCAAAAAAACAACACTATCATATTACCAACAAAAACCAAGATAAAAACCAGAAAAGACCATGAAAATCCAAGACCCAAAGTCACCCAAGTGACATAATCATGAGAAACACCCAACCCTTCCTCCAAACTCCAAATCCACCTGTTATTCCCACCGAATAAAGACACATCACTAGAGAAATATTATACCTTTCCTTTTCCTACTTCCCAATATATGATATCTGCAAATGCACCGAATTTACCAAGAAGAGGGTAAGTATAAACTCTGTAGGATTTCCCCAAAATCTTACCAACTCATTCCATTAGGATAATAACTTATTAGAACATTTTATATAAACTAATTTAAAGTGTTTAAAACACTTTATATAAAATCCATAAACAATTCATTTGGAAAATGATAAAGAAATTCTTAAAACCATTCCTCATTTATTTAGAATACCCATTCCTATGTTTCCCACACACAACCATCCAAAAACACATGCATGTCATGTGATATTTCCATACTCATGAGTGGTATCTCATCAATCCACCAATTCATCACAAGATGATGAATATCCAAGTACCCTAATGAAACACTCCCCTTCCTTAGGTCCATATTCACAAATGAATACACAACAACCATGTATGAAAAAATCCATGACAAATTCCATTTCACATAAAATCATTTATTTCTTAAAAAAATTTCATCAAAAAACTTGCGTGGATCAAAGCCATCCCATAATTTAAAAACCATCATTTTTAAATTATAAACAAAGGGGTTTTCTGAAAGCCATCAAATTCCCACAATTTCAAAAAGCATAACTAAGAAGATATTTTTATCAAGAATCAAAAAATATTTTTCGAAAAAATTTCAAGAAAAACATTTAATAAAAACTAAGACTTCAGTTCTAGAATGGTAGAGACGAGAGAGAATCCACTTACCTCTCAATGATTGGAAAAAACCAAGAACACTTAGATATTCTCAACTGGACATTGGATCTTATTTCTTTAAACAGATTCAATCATATATCATAAATATTACTATCATATAACCTAAATCTATCTATAATGAACTATATTTATTTTTTTGTGAGAGAGGATATGAGTATATCTAAGAATAATGGGAGAAAACAATGACTTACTAATGAATCTAGATCTCCATCGCACTTTGATTTGAAATTTTTTCCTCTAGATTGAAAGGAATTTTAAAAGGAGACTTGGGAGAAAATAGGATTTTAGATCCTAGGATATTAGGTGACTAATGAGGGTTCTAGACATTAATTTAGATTAAAACCACAATTTTTGGGGCATTAATTGTACATCATACGGTTAGGCTACACAGTTTGGAAAAACGTGCACCAACCGTGTAGTTCTACTATCTTAAGGCCCTACCTCACATGGTTAGATAACAAGGTTAGATAAATCTTGAACCAACCATTCTTATCTATCTATTTAATTTTTCATGGTTTCCCATGGGAACTAGCATAGTTTTTTCAAACTATGTGCCAACTGTTATCCAATGCAGTGACTCCTAAAACATGTTTCATAGTTTCCTGGAGGTGGTATACATTTTATAATAATTGTTCACAAACCATGAACCTTCATATACACCTCCAAAATATGTCAAAAATTCACTAAAATTATTGAAACTTAACTAAGGCATTATATAGGCTCAAAACACAAAAAACAAAGGTCAAGTACCTAAAACCATGGGTGCTAAAACTTCCATCCCATGTAACATGCTATTTAAGGAGGCTCATGTAAATAAATATGAGATACTAATAGATGAAAATACACAAAAATCATGGGAATAATGTGTAGGTATGTGATAATATTTTTTTTTCTGATTTAAATAATCATTACATAATAATTATTACTTATTTTAATAGATTTTTTTATCCCATTTAGAAACAAGAATCATCATTGGTTGTACTCGATGAACGACTACTATTAGTAGCCTTGAAGTAGACAGAATAATATTTACACATCAGAGGTGTGGGTTTTGGGGTTTCACCCTAAACATATTTTGAGAAAAGAAACACATAGGGGGATAAATATAATAAAATAGATGAGATGCAGACATGAATATCTACTCTAGAAGAAAAACTTAATTGGAAATCTGAGTTGTTAGAGAATGTTATGAGAATACATAAAAGAGAATAAGCAACACAATAAAACCCACTACACTAAGACCCCCACCCCCATGATCTTTGAGGTAATTCATTCCCCTCAAAGGTCTAACTTATCAGAGGTAATCAATTTTTTCATAACTGTTTCTATGAATTTTGAATAAGTTAAACACTGATACCTTCACTATACTGATAATAAATAGGGTTAAAATGATTATGATTTATATCTATCAGAACCTAACCATCACCTTATTGTGAGGGGTAAAATTTACAATATCCAAGGAGATATTACACACAAAAAACAACCTATAAATGATCATGTGAGAGTGGGGATTCACATATCTCACAATATGAGCACTAATATACCTATTCCCCTTGATGATCTATATGTTTATATAGATGATATTTATTTTTAAACTTTCATATAATAGTATTTTGATCTTTTAAAAATATATTTCAATAAGGAGGTATACCTTTAAAATTTATTTTTGTACAAAATTTTTAACAATTAATGAAAAAGGCCTGAACTGATGAATGTTATTACAGATGGAGAAAGGGAAGGGGGTGAAATAGAAGGTAAAATTAAAACAATATAAAAAATAAACTAATTTATACAAAATAACTCCATAAATTACCTTTACCTAGTGAGTTAAACTTCTTTATTTTATAACATTACAAGTTTATACATATACAATGTTAAAAAATGGCGATAAAACCCTTATTGATTTTGAAGAAAAAATGCATGGAGAGGACATTATAGACTTTATTGGTCTTGAGAATCCATATTAAATCCTCAAGCATGGATGACTAGGAGCCTTAGTTTTAAATGTATACATGAGGTGTGTTTTTATAATTTTTTTTTCTAATGTCTGATCCACTATATAAAGAATAGTTAAATACTATTAATATTTTTTTGTAGGTATATATATCATTAATATTTAGAGGTAAAATCCCGTGAACAAAATTTTTGACTCATTATCCCCAACATTACTTTTACACAAAAAATTCCATTGGAAGAATAGGAATATTTAGTAATAGTGGAAAAACTAGGCACAATGTTTGGAAAAAAATTACAGATGACAAAATCTTCTTAATACTCATGATGTAGGGGTAAAAATCTACAATTTAATTATATAAAATATATTTTAATTCCTTTTATTACTTATTGCATTTTAGTTTTTTGGTTTCTCATTACAATCAATTTGGATATTCCAAATATTTATTTTCAGAATTCAATTCACGGGTACGCAAAAAATCAACCACACATGATGAATTTTATCAATTTTTAATACACTACATGAAACATTTTACAAATAAACTTCAAGTTATACATTTTATATAATGTTTTATTTGTTTTTTATGATAAGTTAGTTTTTAAATATCGTCAAAATCATGGCATGGGGATAGTCCATGAGCATAAGAAGACTATAGAATTATATAAGTGGATAAGTATTAGGGTATATATAATAATATTTATTGATCAAAACATATATAAAAAAATTAATTATTTTTATCAATGTTTTTATTGTGTCTAAAAAAATATAATGATAAAGATTGTGGTTACTATGTTTGAAAATTTATGAAAGTTATCATATTCTATAAAAAAATAGTATCCCCTAAGAGGTATTTCTAATGATAATTACAATTTCATTTAAAATATTTATTAGTCTTTTTTCATTTATATTTTTCTAGTACCACCAGGACTGTTGATATCACTTATATTCAAAATAGGAAATATATTTTTCTAGAAACTAATGGTCAAAACACATGGGGTTATAATGTATACATACATCATGTAAAGGCAGAATCCTACTACTTATTTAGTTAAATTTCTCGTCATTTTCTCTAATTTTTTTAGTTAATTTTATCATTATTTTTGTCTGATACTTATTTAGTTAATTTTCATATAAATAATAAAGAAATAACTTTTCCAATATTTTTTTCTTCGACCATTTTGTGCTCTATTAAGAGGACACAATTATCCAAGAAAAAAAATTCATGAAAAAGTATTCAATTAGGATGATGCACTCATGTACTATTTTTTCTCCTAATATATGTATTTATTCTTTATTTGATCATTTTATGTTCATTAGTGTTTTTTTTTTCAGTTTACAAATGACTCAAAGTGCACGTTTAAAAAAAAAATGAAATTTTAGTTTAAAACACACATCACATACTCAAAACTAAGAAAAAAAATTCAGATTATTTTGATAATTTAGGACAATGATCCATAAGTCATCTGTGATGTGTATGAATTATCCCCACCTCAATCTGATACACTGTGTGACTAGTATGACTTGAAATATGTGTTTTCAGTTTAAAATTGATATTTTAGTTAAAAACTTGTGTCACTCATTGAAAACCAAGAAAAAACATTCAAATTGTCTTGATAGTTTAGGAAAATGACCCATAAGTAATTTTTGATGTGTAAGAATCACCCACACATAAATATTGCACACAATGTGATATGTATGACTCGAAGTGCATGTTTTAATTTAAAAATGACATTTTATTTAAAAACATGTTTCACTCACTAAAAACCTAGAAAACATGATTTTATTGTCTTTATACTTTAGAAAAATGATACTTTTTTTTATTTATGAAATTTTGGAATCAACCTCATGTCAATTCGACACACAGTGTGACTAACATGACTGGAAGTGTGTGTTTTTATTTAAAATTGACATTTTAGTTCGAAACACACACCACATATTAAAAACTAATCAAACACATTCAGATTATTTTGATACTTTATTACAATTATCTATATGTCATTTGTGATTTGTAGGAATCATCCTCACCTCAATCCAATTCACGGTGTGTACGGTATGACTCGAAGTGTATGTTTTTAGTTTAAAATTAACATTTTAGTTCAAAACACATATAATATACTCAAAACCAAGTAAAAACATTCATATTGTTTTGATAGTTTAGGATAATGATTCATATATCATTTTTGATCTGTAGGAATTAGCTTCAACTTAATCCAATACATACTGTGACCATTATGACTTAAAGTGTACGTTTTAAGTTTAAAATTGACACTTTAGGTCAAAACACACATCACATACTCAAAATCAAGAAAACCCATTCAAATTATTTTTATACTTTAGGATAATGATCCTTAATTCATTTGTGACACGTAAGAATTAGCCACACCTTAATTTGATACATGGTGTGAGTGGTATAGCTCAAAGTGCATATTTTTAGTTTAAAATTTATATTTTAGTTAAAAACATGTGTCACTCAATTAAAGCCTAGAAAACACACTCAAATTATCCCGATAATTTAGGAAAATGTTCCTTAAGTTGTTTTTTGTATAAGAATCAACCAAATGTCAATACGACACATAGTGTGATCGGTATGACTTGAAGAGTGTGTTTTTATTTAAAATTGATATTTTAGTTCAAAACACATATCACATACTCAAAATTAAGAAAATTAATTCATATTGTTTTTATACTTTAGTTTAATGATTCATATGTCATTTTTATGTGTTGTAATCAATTGCACCTCAATCTGATTCACAGGGTGCTCAGTATGACTCAAAGTGTATGATTTTAGTTTAAAATTGAAATTTTACTTCAAAAAACATGTGGCATACTCAAGACCAATAAAATATATTCATATTATTTTTATAATTTAGTAAAATTATTCATAAGTCATTTTTGATGTACAAGAATCATCCACACCTCAATATGGTACATAGTGTGACTGGTATGACTTGAAGTATATATTTTTAGTTTAAAATTGATACTTACATTCAAAACATAGGCCACATACTAAAAAACAACCAAAAACACTCATATTGTTTTTATACTTTAATAAAATTTCACATAATTCATTTTTGATGCATATAAATCAGCTGCACCTCAATCTGATACATGGTATGACCAGCATGACTCAAAGTACATGTTTTTAGTGTTAAGTTGAAATTTTATTTAATAACATGTTTCAATCACTAAAAACCAAGAAAAAAAACTTTTATTTTTTGATACTTTGTTAAAACAATTCTTAAGTCATTTGTGATGTTTAAGAATTAACCGCACATCAATTCGACACACGGTGTGACAAGTATGACTCGAAGTGTCTGTTTTTATTTAAAATTAAAATTTTATCTCAAAACACATTCCACATACTAAAAACAATAAAACACATTAATATTGTTTTTATACTTTATAATAAAATATCCATAATTCATTTTTTATGTTTAGGTACCAACCACACCTTAATTCGACACACAGTGCACCCGGTGGGGCTCTAAGTGTATGTTTTTAGTTTAAAACTAACATTTTAGTTCAAAACACATGTGAAATACTACAGACTGAGAAAAAACATTCATATTATTTTGATACTTTAGTAAAATTATTAACAATTAATTTTTGTCATGTAGGAATTAGTTTCACCTCAATCTAATACATAGTGTGGCTGGTATTACTCAAAGTGTATGTTTTTAGTTTAAAATTTCCACTTTAGGTAAAAACACACATCAGATACTCAAAATATAAAAAATGAATTAATATTGTTTTTAAACTTTAGTAAAATTATCCATAATTCATTTGTGATGTTTAGAAATTATCCACACCTCAATCCAATACACAATGTGACCAGTATGACTCAAAGTGCATATTTTTGGTTTAAAATTGACATTTTAGTTGAAAACATGTTTGACTCACTGAAAACCTAGAAAACACACTCAAATTATCTTGATACTTTAGGAAAATGATACTTAAATAATTTGTGACATATATAAATCAACTGCAAATCAATCTAACACATGGCGTGATTGGTATGACTCAAAGTGTGTGATTTTATTTAAAATTTACATTTTAGTTCAAAACAGACACCACATACTCAAAACCGATAAAACACATTGATATTAATTTATACTTTTTGAAAATGACCAACAGGTTATTTTTTATGTTTAGGAATCAACTTCACCTCAATTTGATACATGATGTTCCTAGTATTACTTGAATTGTATGTTTTTAGTTTATGCCTGATATTTTAGTTCAAAACACATGTGACATACTCAAAATTAAGAAAATGAATTCATATTGTTTTGATAATTTATTACAATGATTAAAAAGTAATTTGTGATGTGTAGAAATCATCTTCACCTCAATCTGATACTTGGTGTAATTGGTATGACTCAAAGTGTATATTTTTAGTTTAAAATCGACACTTTAGTTCAAAACACACATTGCATCTCAAAACCGAGCAAACACATTTATATTATTTCGATAATTTAGGAAAAAAATTTATAAGTCATTTATGATTTTTAATAATTAGACACATCTCAATCTGATACATGGTGTGACTGTTATGACTCTAAGTGCATGTTTTTAGTTTAAAATTGACATTTTAGTTAAAAACACATTTCAATCACTAAAAACCTAGAAAACACACTCATATTGTCTTGATACTTTAGGAAAATGATACTTAAGTTGTTTGTGATGTATAAGAATAAACTATGTTTCAATCCAACATATGTTGTGACCAATATTTCTCAAAATGTGTGTTATTTAAAATTTACATTTTAGTCTGAAACACACACCACATACTCAAAACTGAACAAAAACAATCAGATTGTTTTAATAATTTAGGTAAATGAACCATAAGTCATTTATGACATGGAAGAATAAAAAACACCTCAATCTAATACATGATGTTCCTGTTATGACTCTAATTTTATGTTTTTTAGTTTAAAATTAACATTTTAGTTCAAAACACACATTACAAACTAAAAAATGACCAAAAAAAAAATCCAAATTGTTTTGATAATTTAGGAAAACAATTAATTAGTAATTTGTGATGTGTTGGTTTCATCCAAACCTCAATATAATACATGGAGTTCCTGATATATATTGAATTTTATGTTTTTAGTTTAAAATTGAAATTTTATTTCAAAACAGACATCACATACTCAAAACCAATAAAATGAATTCAGATTGTTTTGATACTTTAGTATAATGATCCATAAGTCATTTGTAACATGTAGGAATTAGCCACACCTAAATTTGATCTGCAGTATAACCATATTGACTCAGAATGTGTTGTTCCAGTTCAAAAATGAAAATTTCCTAATGCATTGTTTCAATTTTATGTTTAATTTATTTCTTAATAAACATAAGAATTATTTTCTTATATAGGTGCACACTTTTTCTCATTCTAGGGTGATTTTTTAAGAAATTGATAGAATTATTAGGATCTTTTAAGAAGGTTTAAGGGTTTAAATACAATATAAAATTATTATTTTTTATTTTTTTGATAAATTGTACTTACTAAAGTAATTATACAAACCAATGTTTGAAATGTCTGTAATATAGTGTTTTTTAAATTTTATTTGTGATTTAAATTTTATTTCAATTAAATTATGTATTTATTGCTTCATTGTGCTATAAATTTAGTAGAAAACTACACCTATATGGATTTTATGAGTGATATTTCTATCATTGATAAAATGTTACTTTATCAGTGCTAAAAATGCACTGATAAAGGGCCCCAATTATCCATGCTAAACCAGTTCTCATAAAGGGTCCCCTTTATCATTGTTTTTTTAGCACTGATAAATCCTTTTTATCAGCTTTATTTTTAGCACTAATAAAAGGGACCCGCCTTTTATTGATTATTACAACACCAACACATTTTTTGTAACACCCTGATATTTTGTGAATTATTATTTTTCGAATTAATTTAACTTTTTTGATATTTTTCATTTCACGAAACACTGAATAATTTTATTTTATATTAAAGAACCATGTTTGGCTTGCGTTATATGCAAAAATAAGTTAATCATGCACTAAACATAACATAAATTTTATCTTTCTCTACACGGAATACTAAGTTTATCTTACGTTACACGCAACAATGACTTTCTTCAATGACTTGTGTAACACGCATGATTGAGTCTTACCAAACAATAAAATATTATTAATATATTATTATTTAATATAATAAGATATAACTTGGTAGATAAATTAGAGGTTATGAAAAATATTAACTAATTTATGAAAATATATGGTTTACACAAATATAATACGAATTCACAGGTTATCAATTAATTAGAAATGAATATGAAAACCAATTGAATATAAAGGAAAATATTAATATGTTAATGGTCACAAAGCTGTTTTACCATAATAAATTAAATTAATTACAATTAGTGAGTGATATTAATGTAATATATATGTTATATATTCAATTAAATATTTTTTTTATTCATCCAATAGATTTTATATACACAAGATAAGAACAAACCTAATTTTATGCATAAAAACCTATATTTTTTATAAAGCTAGTTTTAACTCCTTTTAATGGAGAACCCATTTTAAATAAAAAATTTATAACTTTTATAGATTTAATATGTAAAAATAAAATTTATCTTTGTAATAGAAACATAAAAATTAGGTTAGGATAATTTTTTTGGTACTTTTCTGTAAGGTTTTATTTTTTAATTAATAGTTAAAAATACTGGATTTTAATTCAAAACCACTTTTTCATATAATTTATTTATAAGATTAAATTATATTTTAAATTAGTTTCAAAGTTTAATTATATAATATTTTTATAAATTAATCCAATTTAGATAAATAGAACCAATTTTACATTTAAATTGGATATAAAAACTTATCAAACTTTTGATCATTTTTTTTACTTTAAAAACCTACAGTGTCATCCCGTCAGTGGGATTAATTTTAAATTAATTTCTTCCAATATTGTGATTGGAATTTGAAAAAATGGATTCCATATTTTGAATAATTATAATTAATAATTTATAATAATTTCAACTTAGTTTTTGACCAAAATTATTAGTGAAAGTAATTAAAATTAATTACATCGGTTAAGGTAAAATTAAGAAACTAAGGACTAAACCTTAAATTTAAGACCCAAAATGACCGAGAAACTTGTAAAACACCCATTTTATGGCCATTAATAGGAAATTAACATTGCATTGTCTAATGTTTTAGGTTTGGTATGACTTTTTTAGGTAAAAACATGGGTATACCTAACTTGTTTTCAAAAATGCCAAGTGTATTCTTTCCCTTCCCTATAAAAGGCCACCACCTCTCCCTATTCTTCACACATCCCAAACCAATTATGTTTGAACAATATCTGCCCAATAAACTTCCCAACATCCCTACCTTCCTCCTTTATGCCTCACTTTGGGCAGAAATTCTTCCAAGGAAGCCTTTTGGCTCAAACCAAAAGGAGTTACCCGATTAAAAGGTAACACCTTCTCTTAAGCTCATTTATTTTATTTTCCCTATATAACCCCTAAAATATCTTTATTACATGATTTTATAACAAAAATAGTATCCAAAATATACTATTATGTTTTTATGATAAGTTTTTTACCTACACTTACCCACACCTCCATCTAATGGGTAACAAACATTTTATTTATGTGTACAACTTCCGCCTCACAAAACGACGATTGTTCAATTTTCCTTACCACCTATCATGGTGGAAATTATGATTGAAAATATATGTATATATATTATATATTATATATATTATATATTTAATCTTATTTATTCCTTTTACAACACATGTCTTTTTTTTACTTTCAATTTGGAGTAAAAACGATAATTTCGTTTGAGGAAGTGTGCACTACCACCCCCTCAAAGCGATGTGATTTGTTCACACACTATATAGAATGTATTAAGGATGATTTTAGTGAAATTATATGATATGTATAACATTATAATTATAATTTAATAATATTATATACATATATTTCATTTTCTTCCTTTCTTTTAACACGATAAAAAAACAGAAACAACGTTCATTCGTACGTATGGCTTACCGTCTCCATGGACAGTGTATTCAATTTCATAATTATATATTATATATATTATTATAATAAAAATATAATGGATATAAATGATATTTATATCATGGTTTACATATTGGAATCGTGATTTATGTATAAGGACCAATGATATAACAAACTTGGATACATGTGAAGAACAAAGCTAATATTTTCCATAGTGAAACCTTAAAATAGGACGATTAATAAGAGAGTAATTAAAGGTATTAATAAAAATATATGGTGTTAGATATAAGAATATGGTTATATAAAATATTTATAATAAATATATGTTTATTTTATAGGTGGTTTAAATGAGTATGATGAGAGTCAAGACACAAGGTAAGGGGATTTCATCTCACTTTTTATTTCCGTGAGATATATGCTATGTTCACCGCTATTTCCTTTTGTGTGGTATATATACTGCCCATGATTGTATTATATAAATTATAATTAAATTTATGGGTATTAACATATCCATTTTATGATATTTATTTCATGTGGTTTAAGTTTCAAAATTTACCAAATTGGTGAAATAGTTTTCTCTCAATTTTCCTTCTTTGAGACTCATGTATTGTTACGCACCTAAATTCTCATTCGAGGTGTATATAATTACATTTTAAATTTTATATCATTGATTTAATTAATTTGATGATATTTTAAGATTCATTTAGTTTCCTTTTCTTTCATGGAGTGTATGATCACAAGTTACCAAGTTATAAGAGTTTATTAAGACAATCTCATCGCTTTTCAAGATTTTTTATGTTTATACTTATTTTGATGAAATATTATGATCCATATCTTAATAAAATTCATTAATTTTATTATCCTTTGGTTATTAATTATTTATCCATATATTGGTACAATTTCTTCCATTATTTGTTATATAATATAGTTAAGAAACTATTTTTAAGAAAGCCCGACTTTACCCTCTCTTTAGTCGGAAATCTATGTTCCTTCAAAACCATGTTTTATAAAAAGGGTTTCAAAGAATATTGCACCATTATCCTAAAATATTTAAAATAAATTTTTAACCTTTTTTTCTTTTAAAAATATCTTCCAAGTAATCTTCTTGTCGCTTTCCAAACAAGTCATTTTTCTAATCTTTTTGCCGTGAAAAAAATAATGTTCTTTTTACCTCATACGACATGTATGGATTTAACCATCATAATTTCTTTAAAGATTACTTTGAATTTTTAAGAGGTTAATTTTTAATGAAATGTTATTAAAATTTATTTTCAAGGTAAATTGTTTTCAAAATGTTTTCAACCTTATTTTATAAGTTTTCATGGAAAATTATTTTCAAAAGGTTTTCAAGCCTTACTTATAAGCTTTCAAAGTATTTTAAAATAAATGGTTTTCAAAAAAATTTCAAGATTTATTTACATGTTTTCAAAGAAAAAGGTTTTTAAAAGGTTTTGAATATTATTTTATAAGTTTTAATGGATAAAGTTTTTCAAAATGATTTCAAGTATTCTTTATAAGTTTTTAAGGTATTTTCTAAGAAAAATATTTTCAAATGGTTTTTTTGTATTAAAAATCCTTTTTAAAAGAAGTAAGGATATTTTACTCAAGAAAAGTTTTTGAAAGATATTTAAAAATTATTTTCAATCTATGATGACATATATTTATGATACTCATGCCCTTCTAGGAAATAATCTAAAAGTTATATTCATATTCTTTCTATGAATGAGTTATGCTTAATTTCATGGTCTTTATGAAACCTGTTTCTCTTTCATAGATTATATATTTATGAAATCTATTTATCTTTCATGCGGTATACTTTTGATAAAATGATTATGATACCTGTCTTTTTCCACAGGTTATTATATGATTACGTGTTTATAATACCTATTTCATTTCATGGGTTATGATATGATTATTTATGATCTTGTGAAACATGTATGTATGATTTCATTATGATATGGGGGGACCTATATCTCTCTCCAATGGATTAGGTAAAGATTTATATCTCATGAGATATACTAAGATGGTCTTGGGAATGAACCTTGACTACTAGGATGACCATGGGAGAAAACTATTGTCACGACCCGAACTGATGGGGCCTGGGCCGTAACTCCCCAAGACCAACTCTAATAGGCTAGGGGCTGGTGACTAGTGAAAAGTAGGATATCATGCACATGATAGGCCTTATACTAAGGTAATTTTATTCATTCACCCATATACACCTCCATGAAATAGAGAAGAGATATATAAAAACTGAAAAGAAATTCATGCATACAACTATCACAAACCAGAGTACAATAGAAGTAAAAATAAAATAAAAATATAGGGCCCACCAAAAGAAAATTGAAAAAGCATCCAAATTTCTTAGAAGGAGGGGATTTATGTAAAATGAACCCATCAGAAATATCCTAAGACAATCTTCGGTAAACACCCTGGTCGGTCTAGCTCACTAAGCTCTGCCTGCTTCAGGTCCTCTTGAGACTCCATTGAAAGGACTATGGTCTGTAAAATACACAAGATATGTGTGGGAAAATCCCGTGTAGGGGTGAGTATAAAGATACTCAGTAGGCACCCCAAAAAACCTAAAAGAAAAAGGGAGAAACTGAAAGGCAATAGTATAATCATCTCAGCTAGTGGGAACCTAAATGAGAGAGAAACTCCATATCGAGAACATTCTCGACAAAACATGACTAGTCAACTTAACCACATAGTGAGTCAACCTAGAAGTGAAGGATGCCCAGAAAACAGAAGATATAATCATATTAGGCACTAAGACTTAGTAATTTTTAACATCATCACCAATGATAGGTTCTAATCAAGGCTATAAGGAAACACATAATCAAGAGAATGCACTCCGTGATCTCTGTCATTCCAGATAACACTCATCCGGGAGATACACTCCATCAGGTCTTAGACTGCCATCCCAGAGAACACACTTTCTAGATTTCTCTTACAATAATGCCACATTGAAAATCAGTGGAAAAACCAAACTCCTCGGATAAGGGATCACTCCTAGGGACCGCTAGCGGATAATAGAACACAATATGTTAACTTGAAGATCTCTCAAATAGGGGATCACTCCCAGGATTCATTGGGAGATACTACAACCCGATTTGACATTCTACATATCACATCACTCATATAGAGGATCATTTCTCATGTATAGGTGGTCACAATGATGTTGAAAAATCCCATACGGTATAACTTGTGATGTAGGGGATTGTATTGATGATACCACAAACCCTACCGAAACCACATGTTGAATAGGGAATTGTATAACTGATGATACCACAACCCTACTATCATCGCTCACGGTGTAGGGGATCTTATACCCAAAGATTCCATAAAATCCAATGGAGGTGTCCGACTTGATAGGGGATCTCTGCCCATGTAGAGTTGGTCATGACGATACCAAGAACCCCATCAAGGGAAACGATAAGTAAGAGGATCTCGTCCCATCCTCACCAGAGGAATGCTATAACTATATCCAAGCTCATCATATCGAGGGGATCTCAATCTTGTATTGAGGATGTAATACCCAAAACCCTCATAGTATAAGGATCTGGGGGAATCACCCAACCCTACTGGTCAAGGCGTCACTAAACCAAGCGACCCACACAACATCTCCTACACCTCATGCCTCTTAGAACCAAACCGTGTCGACCATCGCATTCTATGTGGAAAAACATACTACATAGGCTATTTACTTTCCTAAAATGGATACCTGGTGGAAAAGTCACATTTCACCACAAACGCCCCAAACCAGGCTTCATGTGACCCACACCTCGATTTTGTTTTAAGCACCTGGAATTGGTCTTGAAATGTATTAATTAAATTTAGGGTCTCAACACTATTGATGGTGCGTCAATCTGACATCGAATGCAGAAGATACGTCTAGTAAAAGAATCGCCAAATAATAATAATTATAATATTATTATTTTCATTGGATGTTTATTGCCACATAGACTCTATCCCAAGAAATAAATTACTAAAACTAGTTCCAAAATACCCACCTTGATGGTAGGAATGCATGTCCATAGATAACACGCAAATCTAACACCCGGTTTGAGAGATACAGGGGTTTAAAACACCCCCGAACCGATCTGGCTGGACAGGCCTACTCCGGCCAGCCTGGATCGCCTTTCCAATTAGTGGACCAGCCGTGAGGCCTGACCCAACTATGTCTAGCCTCTGACTGGCCTTCCACTCTTCCACTCATGCACCCATCGCACTGCCAACCTCTGCCCTCCGGCACCCTGCACCGCCAGCGACCTCCGCCGCCTCTGGCACCTTGTGCTGCCAATGGCCTCCAATGCCTTTAACACCCCATGCCGCCATACCGCCTCAGCGCTCTGCCACTACTAAATGGTTCACCACCACTATTGCTGGCTGGAGCCACACCCTGCCAGATCCACACCGCTGCCACCTTCCACGGACCACCAGAACCATTCCGATTGTCGGAAAATTAATCCGGGACCAGTTCTGGAAAACTCAGAATGTGATCTACACACACACGATCTATGATCAAAGATCCGTTGATATTTTGAACAAAATAACATATAAAAAAATATAAATGTGATTAAAATTCAAAACCTCCTACCTCAGAGCGAAACACCGATGCTTTGGGGTTAGATCCACGCTCCAGAGCTGCTGCTACACGATTTAGGAGTGATCACCATTAAGATTGGAGATCTACGATGCTTCATTTTATTGATTTGGTCGATTCGTCTCCAAATAGGGAGAGGGAGAATCTTCTGTCATCACCTTCACATCAAAGAGGATGGAGGTAGAATATTGGTTTAATTTTTTTAAACCAATATCCTCCATTTAACACCCCGTCTCCCAACTCGCCTCTGACTAAAAACTCGACATCAATAAATATTATGTCGTGCCTAGGGTAAAAAAGTCATTCTAAACTCAACGACTATCTTATAAATTCAATCTGAGACTCTGTTCAAAAGTTATTCAACCTAACATCCCAAAATAAATTTATTAATTTATTTATGAAAACGTGCTCAATAAATTTTTCCACAGAAGGCCTACACCCGCAAAAGTTTTTCTTTGCCTAGGTTGAAAATAACACTTCAAACTCAACCATGACCTCTGTTTTATAATCCAAACTACCATGTAAGAGATAACTCATTTCTTCCATGTGTATAGTATAAAAATACTTAAATTTTTTTATAAAATTTATTTTGGGCACACCGGCCCATGAAATTTCACACTGTCTCAGCACTTAGCTCTGGAAATTTATGTAGAAATATTACAAAGACTTAGAAGACAATTCCCAAGTTATTAAAACCTCCCCAACTTAATACTTTTCAACCTCGATAGTCCAAATTCTAGGTACGAGGGAAAGAAACTAAACTCTCACCTGGGTCTCCCATGCCAGTGAGTTCATGGGAGGTCCCTATGTTGTAACAAACACACACCAAGAGGAAAAAAACACTGAAATACCACCATAAAGGCCACCAAGTGCTCCCATGCTACCGCCAAGAACACACTCAGGAAAACCACAAGGGATACCACACCCAAGTCCAGTTCATCCCAGGTCACCATCGTGCAACTGGGAACATGTCTCCTCAACTGCGATAGGTGGGAAACACCAAGAACCTAGTCTCCTACAATCACAGAGTCTAGCGATATGACACCTCACTAACCTAACATAGAGACTAAATAAAACCTACTCTAAACACACATGCTAAATAGAATCATCCACCACACCTCAATACTATCCGCTTTGGGTGGCACTGACTCGCCCGCACAGTTTTGCATTGCGTCTCATGAACACTTCTTAGTGGGGAAAGCATCCCTTATTCTTGTGAGTCTGAATCCACATCAAACCATACCACAAAATCCTCAAGTGACTCATGTACCAAGATGACACCAAATACACAAGGGTATAAATGAACAAAACAGGACTTCCCAACTCACAATGGGTCTTACCAGGCCCTTCGCGCAAACTTCCCAAAACACAACCACACCCTGAACACTCATGTCATAGGGACTCTTCCACCAAACCTTGACACTATCCGCTCTAGGCAGAACTAACTCACCCTCACAGTTTTATTCGTGTCATAAAAACACATCTCAGTGGGGAAATGATCCCTCTTCCTCGTACATTTGAAGCTAAGATGAACAACATCAATATAAGGTCTTACCAACGCCACATGTCCCTCCAAAAAAACCTTGAGAAAACAAAAAAAAAAAATCATACCTCCAAACTATTACAGAAAGTAGAAAGAAAATAGAGCGTACCTCTATACATCTATGAAGCCTCTATGTCAACAGCCTCTATGACCTATAGTTTTCCCCACCCCATCCTCCAGCTCTCTGATACTGGCTTGGACCACCAGGGTTTGGTGGTGTAAACTCATAGCACTTTCCACCTCTAGTTCTTATACCTGATCCTTTGCCACGTCTGCCACCCTAAGGAACTCCATGCTCGAAACACTGCCTCTGCCAAGGCAGTTCATTAACCATCTCCCTCTCAGCAGCATGACAGGTTAGACAATATCTTGAAATATGTCCCTGAACATCACAAGTATAACACCACCTCTCCAGTGGCTGACCAAAACTGGCCTAAGATCCCTGAGCCTTAGATCCTCCATCCTAGGGTTGAATTCTGAAACTTCACGCACATCTAAACCCCTGATATTTTCATCTACTACCAACTACTGAACCAGTTGCCAAGGTCTTAGCTCCTACATGCCTAGCATTGATGATCAAAGTCTGATCATCCAGAAATCTCTCCACCACTAGGGCCCGCTCCAACACTATATCATAGGTGGGAATGCACAACGAAACCACCGACAACCTGATCTCTAATTGAAAGCCTTGTTCAAAGATCCGTGATCAGAAGTATAGATCCCAAACCATATCTTGGGAGTAACGCGATAGGTCTGTAAATTATGTCAAGTACTCCGCCACGTTCCTACTCCCATACCAAAGCTGTAGAGGATCTTGGATTCACACCAACCTTAGCATGGCCAAATAAAACTCCTCTTTGAAGAGCCGCTCAAACTCAGACCAGGTGAGCATATCCTCATCATGGGTTTGTATCACAAGACTCCACCGGTGCTCAGATGTACCATGGAAAAGGCTCTCTCCTAGGACTACCATCTGATCGAGAGGTGTCATTATAAGGCGGAAAACATGCATGACTGCCGCAGGCTAGTCATCAGTTGCCTGGGGATCTGGGTCACCCCAGAACCTCAGAGGTCACTATGTATGGAACTCATGCAGTGCACTCAGCATGCGTACATCCTCATCCTGCACTTTTGGCATAACCTACTGCTCAACTGGTTGTGGCTCAAATGGAGGACCACCTGGAGGTCCAGTGATATAGGAAATATTTTCAATTATTTTATTCTGAATTTCATTTTTTTTAATCCCACCAATATTTTATTTAAAGTGAAATTGTCACATTTTATGTTTTAGGAGTATTTTTGAGCTTAATTGAAAAAATGGCTTATTTTGGATTTAAATAGTTTTAATTTATTATAATGATTCGACCATAATTTTTACTACACTGATCCAAATTGAAATATTATTATTTTATAGGTTTATATGTTCGATGGGAGTCATGTTATCATTTTGTACCCAAATCTCAACCCATCATTTGGAAGCTCAAATCCAACTCACAATTCCGGCCTCGAAAAATATGCACAGAATTGGGGAATTTTATTGTTGTGCCCATATCTTATAAATGGAAAAACCATTGGAGTTGATATTTTACATGAATCAAGAAGACATCCGGAGGAATAAGTTTTATTAATATGTAAATGACTGATTCTTTCATTTTGAAGGGCATAAATTCTTTAGAACTTGATGCATTGGAATACGAAGAGTTTGTTTGGCAGAATTAAATATTCGGAGTAAATAGATCATATACCTATCCACACTTGGCCAATAATGTTGAAATTTCTTGAGCCGATGGAGGATACATATTAGAACAACATTTATGAAGACTCCTTCCTGAGATTCTTCCATTTAATTTTCCAAAAGGACTCAAAATTTCTGTAGAGTAATTTTGGAAGGAAATTCTCAACTCCAAAAGTTTATAAATAAGAGTGTTCACTTCCATTCAAAGGGGTTGAAGAAGGTGCAAGAGGTGCTATGCTGGAGGATTGAGTTATTGAAGTTATTTTTTTATTTTCTATTTTATTTTTACTTAGTTTCATCATGCTCTCTTCTTCACCTTTCAAATCTATTACCCTTTACATGGAGGGGTAAAACCTTTGAGTGATTGGGGAAGGGGGAGTTTCACTTTTGTAATGTTGGAGTTTGTGATTAAATGTAAAACCATATTTTTATTTTGAATGAAATCTATTCTTAGTGTTTCCCAATTCTCTTAATGAGATCATTTTTTGAGTTTGGTGTATTAATTTTTAATTTCTCTGGTTAATGACTTTTAATCTCCCTCTGTCTAGTACAATTTGTCTCGATCAAGTATATTGTGTTAGGTGGTGAGTGTCCAGCGATCATTGGCACTTTTGTGGAACTAGTAAACTTTTTCTAGAGTTCTAAGGAGAAAAAAATTCCTGATCGGGACTTGCCTTAGTTGTTTAGGAACTGTTTATGAACTTCCATGCGCATAGGAGTGAGTTCCATTTCTTTCTTCAAACCAAAGGTGATTGATAACTCGATTGAGGAGTCTTTAATTTGTCATTCAAAAAGAAGAGAGGGAATAAGATCTTTATTACTATGATGACATTGAAAAAGTGAATCCTACGCTGACCCCATCACTCTCTTCATCCATTAGTGTTCAACCTTTCTTTTGAATTCATTTCTTTATTATTCAACTTAATCATTTTCAAAAATAGCATCTTCTTCTTTCATTAATTTAAGTGACAAACATAATTGTTGTGCATTCCTCTCTGGAGACAACTTAGGTTAACTACTATAATACATTTTAACTTAGGTATTATCTGTTTTTGTCACACCCCACGATAGGCATGTGTCAAAACTTGGCGCCGTTGCCGGGGAGGTTGTGCCAACAATATAATTCTAACATTTTGTAAATATTTTCATTTAAAAAAAATTAAAAAAAAATATTTTCTATGATGTATTCCAACTGCAATTATTCTTCTTGGATTGATTACTCACAGTAACAAGGAAAAATGGTTCATAATGATGAGGAATTCCTCTTTTAAAAGCTTGATGAACTCACTATTTTGGCCAAGAAAATGTTTAATGGACATGTAACAAGTATCTCACTTCAAGAACTGATGGACATAGTGAATCAAGTCAACATTGATTATCAAAGATTGAAGTCTATAGAGAAGGTTACATTGGATCAAGAACCTCAACCTAAACCAGAATCAGAACTAGTTGGGGAAGTGAATTCACAGCTCATCTTTTAAATAGAGGAGCCTGGCTACCGAACTCTACCCAATGAAATTCAACTCAATGAGGATCTTTCCACTGAATAATCAATTGAAGTCGAGCCACTTAAAGGAGATAATATTTTTCTAAAATCTCTTTATTCTAATTTTATAGAGTATGAATTGAGTAATAATTCCCCTTGCATGAAATTTTCAGATTCTAATAACTCTTTTATTGCCTTGGTGGATGAGGAAGAAAAATATGGTGCACCCGATGAAGAACAGTTGGAGCTCCCCAAACATGTTGATCATTTATTAGAGGGAGTAAATGAGATGATTTAAGTGGAATTTCTTGAAGAAAAAGAGTCATAAGATGCCTAATTTGGAAGGGATGGATATGATATTGACACTTAATGCTTTAACTTTGTTCAAATAGAATTATACTTTGACTATTACTTTGATTTTTCTACTCATGCAGCATACCTTCTGCAAACACTCGAGAATAAAGAGGAGGTTGTGAAATTGGAAACCAAGAAAGATGAGGACTCATTATTTGTCCTACCCCCACCAAGAAAATTGTATCTTATTGTACTAGGGGTGGATTTGGTGTACTATATACATGGTGTCCTCAACAAAAAGGATGAAGTTCATGACTTAAAGAATAAGTTTTTTTGTTTCATCACAAAGAAACTCAACCCACCTTCAGATTGGGGATAACCAACTGGAACTGCTCATCTGGAGGCAGTCAAAACCCAGGGCCCAATTGGGGGATTAAACCAAGATCTATCATTATTTTCTCATACTATTTCCATTTTCATTTCTTTCAATAAATTTATTATGTTTTCTTTTGTTCTTTTTCTTGTAGGTTTTTAGTGTGAAACACTTAGGATCTTAACTCAATATTGCACTTACAATAAGTCAGGTTGTACCTCTCCTTTACACTTGATTGTTACTGTGATTCATTTTAAATTCTACTTACATGTTACATCCATTGTAATTAATTGAGGATTATGAACTAATTAAGTGTGGGGGAGGGAACCTTTATAGTATAGCATTTTTATTTGATGTTTTTTTTTCAAAAAAATAAAAAAAATTGTGTGTTTTCAAATTTTTGTGTGTTTATTTTTCAGTTTTTGGTGCGTTTTTTAAAATTTTGAGCTGAAATGATTATCATTGAAATTTTTGAAACCCATTTCATTGAGTGAACTAATTTATTCCCTGAAACTGAGATTAAATGAATGTTGAAAATGACTTTGTTTCAATTTCAATTCTTTGGGAATTTCATGAAAAGTACTCCAATTTTTGAATCTCATGCCACATTTAACTGCCTTTATCTTTGAAATCACTCTCCTATGAGGATTCTAAACCATTTTTTTCATATTATTTTCATTCACCTCACTTCTTGAGAGAACCATACCATGATTGTATTAACCAGAATTTGATTTATTCCTTTCAAAACTTGAGGGTTTGGGGTACATGTTTTTTAAATGATTGAGGCATTTATTTGGTTTGAAAGCCCCCCTTTTAAGATAATTAATTTCATTCTGGCCTACATTGTACATTTAATCCTTGTAACCCTTAGAAGTCATGAAAATCCAGTTAGTTTAGCCACATTACAAGCCAATTTTCCCTATCCAACCCACTCTTGAAGTGAAATTTCATGATCTAGTTGAACTTAAGTGTGGGGTAAGCTATCTTATGTTGTGCTAACTTATTTGGTGAAACTTTGGGTGGAAATTAAAATGCTGAAGAGATGTTTGTACTAATGAAAAATCTTTCTATTGAAATCCGTTCCTTTTTTGGAACTTTCATGATAAGAGAAGTTGTGCCTTTCTGGAGCTTCTAGTGGAGGAAGAAAGCTGTGCCTTTTCTAGAGCTTTCAAGAAAAATCATGTTTGAGAAGATTGAAATTTTTGTTGCTGAAATGATGAGCTGTTTGAAAATTTCTTTATCTTTTATGATGACAGAGCTTAATTTCTACTAAGGGGAGTTAGGAGAATACCATACTTGAGTGAAAATTAGAATTGTGCAATTTTCTTCAAAAAGAGCCAAGCCCTCCTCATTCGGACTCAGATTTTTTTTTCACATGAAAATCCTACCAACTGAAAGCCACAGAACAACATTGAAAATTCCTCATGATAAACCAATTTCCTTTACTCACATCGGGTGGATAATTAAGAGCTTTTCAAACCTATGACGACCCTTGCATTGGTTTGGATGAGAACACCTTTGTTGAAAATTGATATCTATGAGACGAGAGAACACTCATGTGAGGTAGGTGTCTTGTGTGAATGGGAGGAGAAATGAAGAGGGAAAATATTGAATGATATGATTTGTGAACTTGGAATAATAGTTATGGATGAGGCATGGTATCTTTTATTTCTTGGTGTGGAATTGGTAGATCTCAATGGCATGTGTTTTGAATTTGCTTTGATTTGATTTTGATTTTGACTTATCTGGGAGTCCAAGTGATAAGTGTGGGGGAATTTATAGAGGAAATATTTTCAATTATTTTATTCTTAATTTCAATGTTTTTAATCCCAAAAATGTGTTATTTAAAGTGAAATTGTTAGATTTTATTTTTTAGGAGTATTTTTGAGCTTAATTGAAAAAATGGCTTATTTTGGATTTAAACAGTTTTAATTTATTATAATGTTTCAACCATAATTTTTTCTACACTGATCCAAATTTAAATATTATTCTTTTATAGGTTTATATGTTATATTGGAGTCATGTTATCATTTTGAACCGAAATATCAATCCATAATTTGGAAGCTCAAATCTAGCTCACAAGTCTGGCCTCGAAAACTGTGCACAAAATTGGAGAATTTTATTGTTGGGCCCATATCTCATAAATGGACTAACCATTGGAGCTGATATTTTACATGGATCAAGAAGACGTACGTAGGAATACGTTTCATTAATATGGAAGTGACTAATTCTTTCATTATCAAGGCCATAAATGCTTTGGAACTTGATGCATTGGAATACGAAGAGTCTGTTTGGCAGAATTAAAGATTTTGAGTAAATAGATCATATCCCTCTCCACACTTGGCCAATAATGCTGAAATTTCCTGATCCGACATAGGATACATGTTGGAAAAACATTTATGAAGACTAATTCCCAAGATTCTGCCATTTAATATGCCAAAAGGACTCAAAATTTAGGAAGAGTAATTTTGGAGGGAAATTCTCAACTCCAAAAGTCTATAAATAAGAGTGTTCACTTCCATTCAAAGGGGTTGAAGAAGGTTCAAGAGGTGCTGTGATGGAGGATTGAGTTCTTGAAGTTATTTTTATTTTCTATTTTCTTTTTACTTAGTTTCATCATGCTCTCTTCTTCCCCTTTCAACTCTTTTACCCTACACATGGAGGGGTAAAACCTTTGAGTGATCAGGGAAGGGGGAGTTTCACTTTTGTAATGTTGGAGTTTTGTGCTTAAATATAAAACCCTATTTTTATTTTTAATGACATATATTATCAATGTTTCCAAATTATATTAATGCAATCATGTTTTGGGTTTGGTGTATTCATTTTTAATAGATTTGGTTAAAGACTTTTAATCTCTCTCCGCCTAGTGCAATTTGTCTTGATCGAGCATATTGTGTTAGGTGGTGAGTGTCCAGTGATCGTTGGCATGTGTGTGGAACTAGTAAACTTTTTCTAGAGTTATAAGGAGCAAAAAATCGCGATCGGGACTTGCCTTAGTTTTTTAGGAACTGTTTGTGAACTTCCATGCGCATAGGAGTGAATTCCATTTCTTTCTTCAAACTAAAGGTGATTGATAACTCAATTGAGGTGTCTTTCATTTGTCATTCAAAAGGAAGAGAGGGAATATGTTATTTATTACTATGATGACATTGAAAAAGTGAATCCTACCCTGACCCCATCACTCTCTTCATTAATTATTGTTCAACCTTTCTTTTGAATTGCTTTCTTTATTATTCAACTTAATCATTTTCAAAAACAACCTCTTCTTCTTTCATTAATTTAAGTGACAAACATAATTGTTTTGCACTCCTCTCTGGATACAACTTAGGTTAACCACTCTAATACATTTTAACTTAGGTATTATTTGTTTTTGTCACACCCCACTATAGGCACGTGTCATCCAGCCTCAGGACCTGTGCCCTGCTATGAAGCCTCTACTTGGGGAAGATCGTCACCACAATCCCACCGTGGAACCCTGGCGGGCTGTCATCGTGGAGGCATCATGAAATAACATTAAGAAGCACCACAATCAAAGAGTATATATTTGGAGATGACTCAAGAAGGACAAGGTAAACCCAAAACCCAGTCCTATATGATGCATGGATCATTATTTACCTATGACCAGTGTCCTAATGTCCTGAGTCAAATGGTAGGTTAGCAGAGTCCTAGTGAATGGATACGTCAGATTCCACACCAACACCGGAGTCCCTGGCCTGAAATACGAACTCGAAACACTCCAACAGTGTCGCTATGAAACCAAAACCAAGATCATAACTAGACCAACTATAATATGAGGTCCTAAATGTGGAACCTCCTCTAATACCACTATGTCACAACCTGACCTGATGGGGATTGGGTTGCAACTCCCCAAGCCCGCCTCCAATAGGTCAGGGGCTAGAAACTAGCACCAAGTAGGTTATCACACACATGATAGGCCTTATCCAAAGGTACCTATACGTACACAGCCACATACATATCCATGAAACAAAGCATAGATATAAAATCTGAAAAGAAATGCTTGCATACAACTATACCAAACCAAAGTACAACAGAAGTAAAAAAAGGGAAAATACAAGTCCCACCAAAAGAAAAAGGGAGAAACTAAAAGGCAGTAGTCTGGTAATCCTAGCTATAGGGAACCCAAATGAGAGAGAAACACCATTTAGATAACATTCTTGTCTAAACGTGACTAGTCATCTCAACCACATAGTGCGTTAACCCAAAAGTGAAAACACTACATGGAAACCTAAAAAACACCAGATATACTAATCTGAGGCACCAAGCCTTAGGAGGTTCTGACCTCATCACCAATGATAGGTTCTACTAAAGGCTATAAGTAAACACATAACTAAGAGGACGTACTTCGTGAGCTCTATCATGTGAGATGAAAATAATTTGAGAGATACACTCAATAGGGTCTTAGACCACCATCCCAGAGATCATGCTCACCAGATTTCACCACCAAGAACGTCACACTGAAACTCAGTAGAGAAAAACCAAACTTCTCGGATAGGGGATCACTCCTAGGTACTGCTAGGGGAGACTGGAATCCAATCTGACAACTCAAAGATATCTTAGATAGGGGATCACTTCTAAGATCTACTGGGGGATACTACAACCCGATTTGAAATTATATAGATCACATCAATGAGATAGAGGATCGTCGCTCATGTATAGGTGGTCATGACAATATTGAAAAACCCCATCTGGTATAACTCGTGATATAGGCGATCATACCAACGATACCACAAACCCTATCGAAACCACATACTTAGTAGGGGATCATATAACCGATGATACCACAACCGTTCTATCATTTTCTACTGCATAGGGGATCTTATACCCAAATATTCCATAAAACCCTATGGAGTTGTCCTACTAGATAAAACCCTATAAGCTAGAGGATCTCATCCCAGACTCACCGAAGGGATGCTACAACTCTATTTGAGATCATTATATCAAGGGGATCTCAATCTTGTACCGAGAATGTAATACCAAAAACCCTTATAGTATAAGAACCTGGGGATCTCACTCAACCATTCCGGTCAAGGCATTGCTGACCCAAGTGACCCACAAAACATTGCCTACACCCCGTTCCTCCTAGGGAAAAATTGTGGCCACCATCATGTTCTATGTGGAAACACACATAGGATAGGATATTTACTTGCCTAAAATGGAAACCCGGTGAAAAAGAAACATTTCACCACAAATACCCCACACCGTGCCTCATGGGCCCCACAAATCTATTTCAGTTTAAGCACATGGAATTGGTTTTAAAATTTCAACATTAAATTCAGGGTTTTAATGCCACTGAAAGTGCATAAATCATACATAAGACACATGAGATACGTTTGGTAAAAGAATCACCAAATAATAATAATTATATTATTATTATTTTAATTGGATGTGTCATGCCACCAAACCACAATATTGAGACATAAAGTCCTCAAACTAGTTCCAAAATATCCGTCTTGAAGATAGGAACAAGTGGTTGTAGATGACACACAAATCAGACACCCAATTTGAAAGATAAGAGGGTTTAAAACACCTCAGACTGAACCGACTGGACCGGCCCACTCCGGCTGGTCTGCTCCACCTGGGCCAGCCCATCTCACCTCGCAGGCTTGTGGCCAAGCTATGCAGCTTGGACCAATGCACCGCAGACCAGCCGCACTCGTCTCGTGTACCCAGTTCACCACCAGCCTCCGCTCTCCGATGCCCCACGCCGCCGTACCGCCAGTGGCCTCTATCGCCTCCGGGACCCCGCGCCACCGCTGCCGGCTAGAGTCACGCCCTATTGGACCCGCACCACCGCCACCTTTTACAGACCACCGGAACCACTTTGGTGGTTAGAAAATTAATTCGAGACCTATTCCGGAAACCTCATAACGCAATATACACAGACACTATCTCCGATCGAATACCATTGACGATTCAAACAAAATGACACATAAACAAGGGGAAATAGGATTAAAACTAAAAACCGCCTACCTTGGGGAAAAATGACGATTCTTAGGTGTTAGATACGCATTTTGGAGCTGCTATTTCATGATTCAGGAGAGATCTATATCAATATTAGAGATATAAGGTGATTCATTTTGTCAATTTGGCCAGTTCTTTACCAAATAGGGAGAGGAAGGGGTTGCTGCCATCGCCTGTGCCCTAAGGAGGAGGGAGGAGGAATATTGGTTTAATTTTATTTAACTAATATCCTCCATTTAACTCCTTGACCCCCGACTTGTATCCAACTAGAAACTTGATGCCAACAAAGATTATGTCACACCTAGGGTAAACACGATGTTCTGAACTCAATTACAGTCTCAAAAATTTAATCTGAGAGTCTGTTAAAAATATATTCAATCCAATGACTCAAAATAAATTTATTAATTTATTTATGAAAATTCTCTTGATAACTTTTTCCACAGAATGCCTGTGCCCACAAAAGTTATACCCCATCTAGGGTAAACAACATGCTTGAGACTCAACTGTGGCCTCGATTTTCTAATCTAAGGTACCATTTAAGAGATAACTTATTTCCTCCACATGAATAGTATAAAATAGTTACTATTTTTATAAAATTTATTCCAGGTACACCAGGCCATGGACTCACACACCGTCTCAGCGCCTCACTCTGGAAATTTATGTAGAAATATTCAAAAGTCTTACAACGCAAATCCTGAGTCACTACTACCATGACTACTAAGATGGTATAAGGATAGAACTCATGCTACTAATATGGACATGGGAGTGAACCATGACTACCAAGATGGTATGGGGAGTGAACCCATTCTACCAATATGCTCTTGGAATTGATGCCTTGGATACTATGGAATTAATATTATATGATTATTTGTCTGCCGCAATTACATGTTTTATTCCTATGTTGTTCTTTCATGACTTATTCTCTTAATTATATTATGATCCATGTCTTATAAATTTACAATCTTCATTATGATCTATAATATGTAGGGTATGATCTTCATATGTTATTCTCATGTTCCATACCATTTTTTCATGTTATGCTTACACATTTCATTTATTTACCCTTACTGAGCATTTGATCTCACCCCTTCTTATGTTTCCTTTCCCCATGTTATGAAGAAAGGTTTTAAGTAGAAGTAATAAAGGTGGAGATATTTACTGGATATTTTGAATATCTTTCACCAGGATGGAATATTTTGTTTTCATGTTTCCAAAGACACTAAACTATTACGGTCCTCGAGAATGTATTATTGTAATGTACTGAATATTTATATAAAATGGTGTAATATCCATGTATGTTAAGCTCAGGTCATTATAGTTGGTATCATAGGAAAGGTTTGTTCAACCTTGTGAAACTATTATGACAAAACTTTAGTGATATCCCTAGGTATATTTATAAAGATTTGTCTAGGTATGTCTCTAAGGATAAGTATAAGGATGAGCTAACGTTTAGGAAAATATACTAGAAATTTGGTAAAGGATAGAGTGAGTGGTTTCCTAGAAATACATCCCTGTCTAGATACTACAAGTGGATGTGGCTCTAGCACAAATGTACCTATGGGTAACAAATCTGAAAAGATTCTCCGGTCCTGACTCGGGGTAATCTGGTTCACGATAATGAGCCTTGCTGCACACCTGGTTTGACACTCTTGGGGGATATTCTTTGGGGATTCAAAATGTAACACCCGAGACTTTTATGTTATATAAATCATCAAAGGAATCTTTTTCTACACAACACTTGCTTGGCTTGCTTTACACGCAATCGCGACCTTCCTCGATAGCTTTCGTCGTACGCAATACCGAGTTTCACTAAATAACAACATGCTATTAAAACTAGCCGTTATGAATAGTAATAACCACTTTTTGAAATTTTATAAATTTTATTTTTCAAAATGGACTTCATTTTTTGGACTCAGAATATCAAATTTAGCCTAAGGTGAAATTTTGGTACTTTTCGGATAACTTTAATATTTTGATGAATAGTGAAAATTACTAAATTTTAATTAAAAACAACTTTTTTAATCAAAACATTTAATAGTGATAAATTATGAATTTGAGTGGTTTTAAAGTATATTTAGAATATATTTTTACCACTTAATATAATGTTGGTCATTGGACACAATGTTACAATTAAACCGAACATAAACAAGTGTCAATCTTTTGATAGTTATTATCTCTTAAAAACACGTTTTTTGTTTTGACAGCGGGAATTAATTTTAAATTAATTTCTGCCACTTCTGTGTTTTGAATTTAGAAAAATGGATTCCATATTTGGAATCAGGATGTTCAAATTGTGTAAATAGGTAACTTTTATTTTTAGACATTTTGAATAATTACTGCGGTAAATATTTTATTTACCATAGTTAAGGGTAAATCCGGTAAATAAGGGTTAAAAAATAATGTTATAATAATATTAAATTACCCTAAAACGTGTCTTAAACCTATTGGTTGATACATGGTCGACCATGGGCATCTTTGGGTCGATTTTGGGACCCCATTGATCCACTTGTAAGTGATAATGACACTTTATTTTAATTAAGTTAAAATGAATACAAAAATGACACAAGCATATATCTTTTAGCAAAACAATTGTTACATAGGGTTATATATGTTGGATTTTAGATTATAAATATTCATTGGAAAGATAAAAAGATTTCCTACATAATGGTATTTTATTTGTAATTTTTAGACTTTAAATAATTTAATTTATTTATGACACAATGATGATGCAGTAATTATCTTATTAATGAAATATTGACATAATTGATGTTATAAACACCAAAATAAATGTAATTTAAGACTTTTTATGAATTCCACTAATTTTATAGGTTACTATGATATATTAGTGTTGATTTAATCAACTTGGTTCGAACATATAATTCTGTTATGACTTTCAAAAAAATCATATATCAAATAGTGTCAAAATTGACACAAAATAGTTTTTAAATCAAATATTATATTATTAATTGTTATTGTATTCCTAAAAATCTAAGGTTCGGCCAAATGACTTAGATAAGGATATATATTTTAATAATAAACAATTTGGGGTTCGTTTGGCATGTTATAGTAAGTGTATTAACCATATAGTGAAAGAAAACAAAAAGACATGGTAAAAGTTAAATTATTTAACTTAAAGTTAAATCTAATTGATAAGGTTAAAATAATACCCTAAACTTGTCTAAATCCTATTGGTTGATAGGATTTAGACCCTTCCCCACTTTATCTTTGAAATAAGACCCTTTGGAACCATTATAAACCGATTTTTACTTTAATATAAAATAATATTTTGAGATATTCCTAAGGTGCCCCTCTCCTCCCTTATAAAAGGGCACCTCCTCCCCCTCCTCCTCACACCAAATTGAGCACTCAAGCTCGGCCAACCCCTGCCATTTTCTCCTCTCCACTTCCCTAGAATAGTCCTAGAGGTCCTGTTCTTCTCCAAAGACCACTCTTAGTTCCTTAAGTAGAGGATTCAAAGAGGCGTTCCAAAGAAGAGGTAATATCCATTACCGATCTTTTCAATTTCTTTCTTCTTCAAACTTCTTCTTCTTTAGTTGTTTCATGATAAAGTAATGACATCAGTATTACTTACATACTGATATGTTATTATAAATATGAAACAACCCTAATTCACCTTCTATCCATCCTACGGAAAAATGAAATCACCGCGCGTGCGTACGTACGGAATACCGTCTCCACGCCGTGGTGTAATCTATTTTTCCACCACCACTTTACAAGGATAGGTATAATGGTGTAATGAGTAACTATTTATGATTATTATAAAGTAATATTGATACTGAAATAATATATATATACTCCAATACATTTCCACGATCATAGGAACGATATCATCACTCGTGCGTACGTACGGAATACCGTCTCCACGATGTGATGCGACTCGTTCTACATGATCTTCATTTCATAATGATTATATAAATGAATTGAATGAATGAATATGGTATATACTACACTAATACCATTCTGTAAATGAATTATCTATAACCTAAAGATAAGAATAAGAATTTATTCGACAAAACACGCATAAGAACAAAAAGTTATAAAGACCCGAGTAACAAGTAACAATGAAATATTACTAACAAGAAGCTAATAATATGACCATATATGATATCATATCAACATGTATGATTCTGGAATAAGTCAATAACATTATTTAAACCATTATACAGGAGCTTCGGACACATACAAGGCAAATTGGACCTAAGGTAAGGGAAATATCACAATCTCATTTTTATCCGAGATTGTTTATTCGTAAGTATTTACTGGGGTGTATTTTATCATCCACATCCATGTTCCCTCAATATGTAATATTGTTTCCATCCACTTGAAATAGTTTAAATCCAATTTTACCCTTATGTGAGTTTTTAGTAAAGAATATGAAAGGAATCTTTTGTCGTTTTTCCGTACGAGGTACTTTTTGACTTTTCCGACAAAAGTACGAAGAATGTTTTTTTTAACTTATACGGCACGAATGGATTTCTACTGTTTTATAAAGCCTTATTTTCATGAAGCTTCCTATAAAAGATTTCATGACTATTTTCAATAAAATCTCTTTCTTTTAAAATTGCATGATGTTTTGTGAAAAGAAATTGATTTTGAAGAGGAAAGGATATTTTCCTCAAGAATTCAATTCAAGTGTTTTATCAAAATTATTTTCCATCTAAGATAATAAAGGGTTCTGTTTCTATCCATATTTTTACATTGTTTTGACTATGTTGTGATGGAATTATGTTTATGAATTCCTTTATCTTATATGAATTGATTTATGATGTCATGATGTTTCAAGAATCCCATTTTTGTTACATGTGTTATGCGATGATGTATGTTTTATGATTATGTGGCACACATAAGAAAGGATTCATTATAAGATGGGTGGGACCTATATCTCCCTCCAATGCATTGGGTAAAGATTTTATATCTCATGAGATAGACATGGCTGGAACGGAAGGTTATTTCGGTTCAGTGATACAGGACTGAAACGAGGAGTGAACTCGGTTCAGAAGGGGACTTTGTCCACTAAGATAGTCTTGGCAATAAGTCATGACTAACAAGAAATGATTTTCCATGATTATGTGTGCATGCCACAAAGTTTCAAGTTTTATGTTATGATTATGGGGATCTCATTTTCACTTCTATGATTTATTAATATTTTATGATCTCTTTTGCAGGTTATGATTTTCAAAAAGATATGATATGATTTTTATTTCCTTTATTGCCCTTGCTGAGCATTTGAGCTCACCCTTTTATGTTTTCTTTTCCCCAGGTCAGGAAGATGGATATTAAGTAGAATATGCTAAAAGGGACCCTAGATATGATGAAATAAATGGAAGGCACTGTAGAAGATTTATGAACCAGTTGTTTATGTTTCCCAGTTTCTAAAGACACTATACCTATACGGTCCTTTGTGGTTTTATCATATGTTGTAATAAGTGTGCTTCAATTTTGAAGTATTAACAATGTATGTAAAGTATGGGTCGTTATAGTTGGTATCAGAGGAAAGGTATAGTCAACCTTTGGAAACTAGGATGTGAAAGCCTTAGTAAGAACCCTAAGGATAAGTCTAAGCATAGAACACAATCTTAGTGTTTTAGAAATGGCCTTGAATAACCTAGGATAAGACCATAAGCATGAAAATTTTATTCTTGAATTATGTGGTTTCCTATTATAATTAGTGTTGCTCACACTATTCTTCTTGGTTTTAGTCAATGGCTGGAACCCGAAGGAACCGTGTTAATGCGGAATGCGATGGGCAATGCAATGATTGTCCCCCTGAGCAACCAAACAATATGGGAGATGGAATGCAAAATCTTGTAGCCATGCTCACACAACTTTCTCAAGCTATGAATCATGCAGGATTTCCAAACGAGCAAAGGAGGGAGCAACATTCTGTTGAATCCTTCATGAGGCAGCGTCCACCTTCTTTCAGTGGGTCTACTGATCCATTAGTTGCTGAACAATGGATTAGTACTACTGAAAAGATATTTTCAGTTATTCAATGTTCTGAACATGATAAAGTCATCCTAGCAGTGTATCGTTTAGAAGGAGATGCTGATCAATGGTGGAATCTTGTTAAGAATACGAGGCAAAGGGATGAAATTGAGTCTATGGAATGGGACGAGTTCAAGAACTTATTTTTCAATAAGTACTTCCCTCGTATTCTCCGAACAAAGATGGAGAAAGAGTTCCTTGAACTGAAGCAAAGGGATGATGAATCTGTTAGTACCTATGAAGCAAATTTTACAAGACTTGCAAGGTATGCTTCTGGTATTATTATCCAACCTGAGAGTAAGATCGATCGATTCTTTAGTGGCTTAAAACCAAGTCTTCGAAGGGCGTTAGCCATAAGGGACTTCAATAGCTACGAGGAAATCGTTCGATGTGCTCTCAAAGTCGAGATGGAGATTGGAGTAACCCATCAGTCACATGGGTTTGATAAGAAGAGGAAGATGGAATTCAAAGGAAACTCTAAAGAGCACACTGAAAAGAAGATGAACTTTACCTTATGCTCAAAGTGTGGAAAGAAACATGGAGGGAGTTGTCTTAAAGGGACAAGTAAATGTTTTGAATGTGGAAAGGAAGGTCATCGGGCATTTGAATGCCGTGATAATGGGAAGAAGATGTCTAATGATGCAAACAAAGGAAGGGATACACAGAATGATCCTACTACACTTCAATGTTTCAAGTGCAAGGAGATGGGGCATTATGCCAATCAATGCCCAAATCCGAGGGTTGATGATGATGGTCGACGTCAACAAAATCTTAAGGCTAAAGACAAAGGAAAGTCACATGCAATTTCTACCAGCGATGTGGAGTACGATAACGATGTGGTGAAAGGTACACTTACCATCCACTCTAAAGTAGCAAATGTTTTATTTGATTCTGGATCCACCCACTCTTTTATTTCTGAAGACTTTTCTAAGGGTATCACCGTATTACCTCAACAATTAGATGTTGAGTTAGCTGTGACAACACCTAATGGCACATCAATCACATCAAAAGTTTATAATTCTTCTCCGATCGAAGTTTGTGGGAAAGTGCTTCCTGCAAATCTTGTGATCCTTCCTTTAGTGGAATTTGATGTGATTCTTGGCATGGATTGGCTTTCTCTACATGGAGCTCATATCAATTGCCAAAGAAGGGAAGTCACATTTCATATTCCAGATCAATCTACGATCGTCTATCAATGCAAGGATGAACATAACCTTCCAGTGGAAATTCCTTCCATCTTATGGGTCATGATTCCACTAAATGAAGGTTATTTATCTCAAATGGTTGGAGAGAAACTTACGATTAAGAATATGCCCATTGTACGAGAGTTTGATGATGTCTTTCCGGAGGAATTACCAGGTCTTCCACCAAATCGTGAAGTTGAGTTTTCAATAGAACTCGTACCGGGTGCTTTGCCTATTTCAAAGACACCTTATAGAATGGCCCCAATTGAGTTGCAGGAATTGAAGAAGCAACTCCAAGAGAATCTTGATAAGGGATTCATACGCCCCAGTGCGTCACCTTGGGGAGCACCTGTTCTATTTGTTAAGAAGAAAGATGGATCAATGAGACTCTGCATTGATTATCGTGAACTTAACAAGATCACTATCAAGAACAAATATCCTCTCCCACGCATTGATGACTTATTTGACCAACTACGCGGAGCTCAATACTTTTCCAAGATTGATCTTCGTTCAGGGTATCATCAATTAAGGGTCAAAAGGGAGGATATACCAAAGACGGCTTTCCGTACAAGGTATGGACACTATGAATTTATAGTGATGCCATTTGGTCTTACTAATGCTCCTGCTATCTTCATGGATCTAATGAATAGAGTCTTTAGAGACTATCTTGATCAATTTGTGGTAGTCTTTATAGACGATATTCTTGTCTATTCAAAGAGCAAGGAAGAACATGAAGATCACTTGAGAATTATATTGAAGACCCTGAGAAAGGAGAAGCTTTATGCCAAATTTACTAAGTGTGAATTTTGGCTTCAAAAAGTTGCATTTTTGGGTCACATAATCTCAAAAGAGGGGATATCTGTGGATCCAGCAAAAACAGAGGTTATCGAAAGATGGTCGAGACCAACAACAGTAACTGAGATCCGAAGTTTTCTTGGTTTGGCTGGATATTATCGACGTTTTGTAAAAGATTTTTCACGATTATCTAATCCAATCACCAAGTTGACTCGGAAAGGAGTTAAGTTTGTTTGGACAGAGGAATGTGAAGAGAATTTCAAGGAGTTGAAAAGAAGGTTATCCAGTGCACCTGTGCTCACACTGCCTTGTAGTGGAGAAAGGTTTGTGATCTACAGTGATGCATCCAAGAAGGGATTGGGGTGTGTTCTTATGCAAAATGATATGGTGATAGCTTATGCCTCACGACAGTTGAAAATCCATGAGAAAAATTACCCAACACATGATTTGGAGTTGGCTGCGGTAATCTTTGCATTAAAGATTTGGAGGCATTACCTTTATGGTGAAAGGTGTGATATTTATACAGATCATAAAAGTTTAAAGTATATTTTCACACAAAAGGAGTTGAATATGCGTCAAGGAAGATGGTTGGAGCTGATTAAGGATTATGACTGCTCAATCCATTACCACCCTGGGAAAGCAAACAAGGTGGCAGATGCATTAAGTCGACAAGACCATGCTAGTTTATCCATGATGAGGATCACAAAAGATCCAATATTTATGGATTTACAAAGGATGGATCTTGGAGTTATAATGGAAGGGGAAAAATCTTACCTTTCTCAAATGAATGTTCAACCATCTATACATGTGAAGATTAAAGAGGCAAAGAAAGAAAATGTCGAGTTACAAAAGAAGGTGAGAAATGTTCCTGAATTCAACCTTGATTGTGATGGGATAATAAAGTTCAGGAATCGGGTTTGTGTTCCTCCCATCCCCGAATTAAAGAAGGAGCTGCTGGATGAGGCTCATAGTTCATCATTCTCTATTCATCCTGGAAGTACGAAGATGTATAGGGACCTGAAAGAGTACTTCTGGTGGGATGGCATGAAAAGAGATGTTGCTGAATATGTCTCTCGATGCTTGGTTTGTCAACAAGTTAAAGCTGAGAGACAAAAGTCCAAGGGGATGTTACAACCATTACCCATACCCGAATGGAAATGGGAAAACATCACTATGGACTTTGTCACAGGACTTCCTAAAACATCCAAAGGCAATAATGCTATCTGGGTCATAGTTGATCGTCTTACAAAGTCCGCACACTTCATTGCTATTAGAGAGGATTTCCCTCTAGATCAGCTTGCCAGGATATATGTAAAGGAAGTGGTAAGATTGCATGGAGTACCACTTTCTATTATATCTGATCGGGATCCGAGATTTACCTCGAAGTTCTGGCGAAGTCTTCAGCATACTCTGGATACAGAGTTGAGTTTCAGCACTGCTTATCATCCCCAGACAGACGGTCAGTCTGAGAGAACAATTCAAACCCTAGAAGATATGTTGAGAGCTTGCTCTATGGATTTCAAAGGAGGTTGGGATCAACACCTACCTTTGGTGGAATTTTCTTATAATAATAGCTTTCACTCCAGTATTCAGATGGCTCCTTATGAAGCTCTCTATGGAAAGAAATGCAGGACTCCAACTTGCTGGGATGAAGTTGGGGAAAGAAAGCTGTTAGGACCTGATCTCGTTGATGAAATGGCAGAAAAGGTCAGAACTATTCAACAACACATAAGAGCAGCTCAGAGTCGACAGAAAAGTTATGCCGACAACCGAAGAAAAGACCTAGAGTTTGAAGTGGGCAATAAAGTGTTCTTACGAATATCTCCCTGGAAGAGGGTTATGAGATTTGGAAAGAAGGGGAAGTTGATCCCTAGATATATCGGTCCTTTCGAAATTCTGGATCGTGTTGGGAAGGTAGCTTACCGATTGGCGCTTCCACCGAATCTCTCTCAAGTTCACGATGTGTTCCATGTATCTCTCCTGAGAAAGTACATACCAGATCCTTCACATGTACTCAGCTCAGAAGTTGTACCGCTGGAGCAAGATCTTTCTTATGAAGAACAGCCGATAGAGATTCTGGATCATAGCGAAAAAGTTCTACGAAACAAGACCACTCAATTGGTGAAAGTTTTATGGAGGAACCACCAACTTGAAGAAGCTACTTGGGAGCTTGAGGATATGATGAGGGAGAAGTATCCTCATCTGTTTGTTACAAAGTGACGAATTTCGAGGGCGAAATTCTTTTTAAGGGGGGTAGAATGTAACACCCGAGACTTTTATGTTATGTAAATCATCAAAGGAATCTTTTTCTACACAACACTTGCTTGGCTTGCTTTACACGCAATCGCGACCTTCCTCGATAGCTTTCGTCGTACGCAATACCGAGTTTCACTAAATAACAATATGCTATTAAAACTAGCCGTTATGAATAGTAATAACCACTTTTTGAAATTTTATAAATTTTATTTTTCAAAATGGACTTCATTTTTTGGACTCAGAATATCAAATTTAGCCTAAGGTGAAATTTTGGTACTTTTCGGATAACTTTAATATTTTGATGAATAGTGAAAATTACTAAATTTTAATTAAAAACAACTTTTTTAATCAAAACATTTAATAGTGATAAATTATGAATTTGAGTGGTTTTAAAGTATATTTAGAATATATTTTTACCACTTAATATAATGTTGGTCATTGGACACAATGTTACAATTAAACCGAACATAAACAAGTGTCAATCTTTTGATAGTTATTATCTCTTAAAAACACGCTTTTTGTTTTGACAGCGGGAATTAATTTTAAATTAATTTCTGCCACTTCTGTGTTTTGAATTTAGAAAAATGGATTCCATATTTGGAATCAGGATGTTCAAATTGTGTAAATAGGTAACTTTTATTTTTAGACATTTTGAATAATTACTGCGGTAAATATTTTATTTACCATGGTTAAGGGTAAATCCGGTAAATAAGGGTTAAAAAATAATATTATAATAATATTAAATTACCCTAAAACGTGTCTTAAACCTATTGGTTGATACATGGTCGACCATGGGCATCTTTGGGTCGATTTTGGGACCCCATTGATCCACTTGTAAGTGATAATGACACTTTATTTTAATTAAGTTAAAATGAATACAAAAATGACACAAGCATATATCTTTTAGCAAAACAATTGTTACATAGGGTTATATATGTTGGATTTTAGATTATAAATATTCATTAGAAAGATAAAACGATTTCCTACATAAGGGTATTTTATTTGTAATTTTTAGACTTTAAATAATTTAATTTATTTATGACACAATGATGATACAGTAATTATCTTATTAATGAAATATTGACATAATTGATGTTATAAACACCAAAATAAATGTAATTTAAGACTTTTTATGAATTCCACTAATTTTATAGGTTACTATGATATATTAGTGTTGATTTAATCAACTTGGTTCGAACATATAATTCTGTTATGACTTTCAAAAAAATCATATATCAAATAGTGTCAAAATTGACACAAAATAGTTTTTAAATCAAATATTATATTATTAATTGTTATTGTATTCCTAAAAATCTAAGGTTCGGCCAAATGACTTAGATAAGGATATATATTTTAATAATAAACAATTTGGGGTTCTTTTGGCATGTTATAGTAAGTGTATTAACCATATAGTGAAAGAAAACAAAAAGACATGGTAAAAGTTAAATTATTTAACTTAAAGTTAAATCTAATTGATAAGGTTAAAATAATACCCTAAACTTGTCTAAATCCTATTGGTTGATAGGATTTCGACCCTTCCCCACTTTATCTTCGAAATAAGACCCTTTGGAACCATTATAAACCGATTTTGACTTTAATATAAAATAATATTTTGAGATATTCCTAAGGTGCCCCTCTCCTCCCTTATAAAAGGGCACCTCCTCCCCCTCCTCCTCACACCAAATTGAGCACTCAAGCTCGGCCAACCCCTGCCATTTTCTCCTCTCCACTTCCCTAGAATAGTCCTAGAGGTCCTGTTCTTCTCCAAAGACCACTCTTAGTTCCTTAAGTAGAGGATTCAAAGAGGCATTCCAAAGAAGAGGTAATATCCATTACCGATCTTTTCAATTTCTTTCTTCTTCAAACTTCTTCTTCTTTAGTTGTTTCATGATAAAGTAATAACATCAGTATTACTTACATACTGATATGTTATTATAAATATGAAACAACCCTAATTCACCTTCTATCCATCCTACGGAAAAATGAAATCACCGCGCGTGCGTACGTACGGAATACCGTCTCCACGCCGTGGTGTAATCTATTTTTCCACCATCACTTTACAAGGATAGGTATAATGGTGTAATGAGTAACTATTTATGATTATTATAAAGTAATATTGATACTGAAATAATATATATATACTCCAATACATTTCCACGATCATAGGAACGATATCATCACTCGTGCGTACGTACGGAATACCGTCTCCACGATGTGATGCGACTCGTTCTACATGATCTTCATTTCATAATGATTATATAAATGAATTGAATGAATGAATATGGTATATAATACACTAATACCATTCTGTAAATGAATTATCTATAACCTAAAGATAAGAATAAGAATTTATTCGACAAAACACGCATAAGAACAAAAAGTTATAAAGACCCGAGTAACAAGTAACAATGAAATATTACTAACAAGAAGCTAATAATATGACCATATATGATATCATATCAACATGTATGATTCTGGAATAAGTCAATAACATTATTTAAACCATTATAAAGGAGCTTCGGACACATACAAGGCAAATTGGACCTAAGGTAAGGGAAATATCACAATCTCATTTTTATCCGAGATTGTTTATTCGTAAGTATTTACTAGGGTGTATTTTATCATCCACATCCATGTTCCCTCAATATGTAATATTGTTTCCATCCACTTGCAATAGTTTAAATCCAATTTTACCCTTAGGTGAGTTTTTAGTAAAGAATATGAAAGGAATCTTTTGTCGTTTTTCCGTACGAGGTACTTTTTGACTTTTCCGACAAAAGTACGAAGAATGTTTTTTTTAACTTATACGGCACGAACGGATTTCTACTGTTTTATAAAGCCTTATTTTCATGAAGCTTCCTATAAAAGATTTCATGACTATTTTCAATAAAATCTCTTTCTTTTAAAATTGCATGATGTTTTGTGAAAAGAAATTGATTTTGAAGAAGAAAGGATATTTTCCTCAAGAATTCAATTCAAGTGTTTTATCAAAATTATTTTCCATCTAAGATAATAAAGGGTTCTGTTTCTATCCATATTTTTACATTGTTTTGACTATGTTGTGATGGAATTATGTTTATGAATTCCTTTATCTTATATGAATTGATTTATGATGTCATGATGTTTCAAGAATCCCATTTTTGTTACATGTGTTATGCGATGATGTATGTTTTATGATTATGTGGCACACATAAGAAAGGATTCATTATAAGATGGGTGAGACCTATATCTCCCTCCAATGCATTGGGTAAAGATTTTATATCTCATGAGATAGACATGGCTGGAACGGAAGGTTATTTCGGTTCAGTGATACAGGACTGAAACGAGGAGTGAACTCGGTTCAGAAGGGGACTTTGTCCACTAAGATAGTCTTGGCAATAAGTCATGACTAACAAGAAATGATTTTCCATGATTATGTGTGCATGCCACAAAGTTTCAAGTTTTATGTTATGATTATGGGGATCTCATTTTCACTTCTATGATTTATTAAGATTTTATGATCTCTTTTGCAGGTTATGATTTTCAAAAAGATATGATATGATTTTTATTTCCTTTATTGCCCTTGCTGGGCATTTGAGCTCACCCTTTTATGTTTTCTTTTCCCCAGGTCAGGAAGACGGATATTAAGTAGAATATGCTAAAAGGGACCCTAGATATGATGAAATAAATGGGAGGCACTGTAGAAGATTTATGAACCAGTTGTTTATGTTTCCCAGTTTCTAAAGACACTATACCTATACGGTCCTTTGTGGTTTTATCATATGTTGTAATAAGTGTGCTTCAATTTTGAAGTATTAACAATGTATGTAAAGTATGGGTCGTTATACAAAAACTCTTCAAGAAACATTACAAAGGATTTAAATATAAGTTGGATGTAAAAAAACTAGGATAAACCTATGGTGTCATAGATTGGGGGAGGTGTAATAATTTAGACATCCTCTAAGTAATTATTTTCATGACTACATAGTTTTTTGAAATGATAAGTAATGATCACACTATGCTTATAGTTTTAGTAAATGGCAGGAACTGGAAGGAACTGGGTTGATGTTGAATGTGATAGATGATTTTATGATGATAAGTCAAGTGGGATAATCACTAGTGTAAAAAATGTTGTGATCATGACTAATTAGTTTTCAAGGAATATGATTAACAATATGTACTCTAACCAACTCTCAGGATCACCAAGGAAGAGAAAGAAGGAGTTCGTTGAGAGTTCGGTTAATGGAGATCCTAGAGGAAAGAATATTCAGGTTCCTTTGTGTCAAGAATATGAAAAGAATCACTTAAGTGAATGCCTTAGAGGAATAAGAAGATGTTTTGACTATGGAAAATAAGGACACAAAGAAAATGACTACAAGAAAAAAATGATGAGTCTGGTTAACAAAATGAATGAGAATACTGGCCTCCCTAAGACATAATTGAAGGTTAGGTGTTTTAAGTGTGGAATACATAGTCATTATGAAACTCAATGTCCCAAGAGGAAAGCTCCTGAAGAGTATCGACAAGGTGGTACGAGTAATGGTTACATTGCTGATGATGAAGAGACTACTGATGAAATGCGAAAGGAAAGAGGTATTATGACGAGTTATCCTCGTCAATGGATTAAGGATGAAGTAATAAATGTTTTTATGTATTTGGATTCAAGAATTATAAAAGGTGAAATATATAAGGATTTTTCAATTTATGTTTTTCTCTACGAATTTACAAGAACACATTGAATGGTTCCGATGGAATAGAAAAGTGATATAATGTTAAGGTGATGTCCATGAAAAACACATGATTAAGGGAAAGATAATCCTTAATATGTTCCTTATGATATGAAAATGTTTTTTTGATGAAGATATATGGGATAAGTATAAGTAAAGTGTATGGTACTGATTACCTTTGAAATAATTAAGGACTTTTTGAAAAGTAGTTTATGTTATCATGGATGAAGTTTACAAATTTTTAGATTTATGGAATAGATCCAATATAATTTGAATAAGTAAGAATGCAAATTTTAAATAATGATTTATGGTAATTAAGGTTATTACCATGTTTTAAGAGAATATATGATGAAGGTATTAACATGTTTGGAATGTGACAACCAAGAGCTACTTTGTGATATATGGGGGATCAATGTTAAGCTAATTTCATGAGTAACTTTATAAGGTTCTAGATTTTTATCTTTGATAAGGGTTATAAGGTTAACCATTCATGAAAAGTTTAAGTTAAACTTTAGAGGAAGTATTTATGCACTAAGTTTGTATTGAAAACCTCGGATAAAAGGATATTTAGTGATTAACCTTATTTCTAGGATGTCCATTATATTTTGGAGATTATATTAGTGTGGTTTTAGAAAAAGACATCATGTATGTTGGGTGACAACCAATCAAGTCCAGAAAGACCGTGGGTCTTGAACCCATGACTGAAGGATGATAAGTTCACACCTACCACTGGCATACATGATTTCCTGGTTAATGTATAATTATTTTTGATGAATAATTATTTATAATGAAACAATAGTGTTACTTTTATGTTTATAGATTAATGTATTAACCATATTGATTTTTAATAATATTTATAGATCAATAGTTATACTATTCATTATTTTATGGGATTTAAGATTTGTTAAAAGTGCATTTTATCACTTCATGCATCAAAGTTAATTTCTGGACATCTATTACACGAAGTAATGGATGAATTATAAATTGATAAAATCACAACCAAAGAATGATTTTTTTATCAAAATATATCAAGTAAGTATATTTAATTATATTATTGGTCAATAAAATAATTACTAAACATTAGTAATGAACAAAATAAGATGTGTTATCCTGGTACCTTAATTTTGTTGAACCGATGGCCTTTTAAATCATCATAGATTTATGAATTTGAGGCCCTCAATTTTTATTTGATCATTTACTTTTTTGTGATTGATGACCTCAATAACTCCCTATAAATATTTATACTTTTCCTACATCTACAATATTCACTACCAACCTATTTTATCCTATGCGGAAACCTGGTTATATATTACTTTGGGAAACCATTATAGTTCCAACTTTCCCTTTTTACAGGAAGTTTTAGTATTCATTTTTATGATGTGGGTTTATATGAATGAAAATTTCAATCATTAAACCTTTATAACCCAAATAAATGTCAAGGGAGAAACTTATTTTAAGGGTATGGCATCCCGACTTTTTATTACACAACTTTTCATTAAATTTTACAAACAGAGGATCTTTAAAGTCTAGTGTCTTGGAAATCAGAAACATAAGACATGAAAACATAAATTTTTTTTCTAATACACTTGTAAGGATTTATCATAGGTTTATCCTAAGTAAAATCACTATATATAATAACCTGGAGACATACATCAAAGGAAAGGTTTAGTAGAAGGCCCAGTAAGGAAAACAAGTGAAACAATTTACATGTGATCTTGAGCGATATCAATAAGAACATGAAGGATATCATAAAGTAATGGTAAAGTGGAATGTAATAGAAATAATAACTTGAATAATAACTTTAAAATGTGTCTACAACATTTAATTTATACATTCATAATCATATAACCAAGGTCCACCCCTAAGGTGTCATAAAAATTACCAAGGTTATTCACCAAGGTATCATAAAACTTGTCATATCTAGAGATTAATTTCTTTACCCAATGAATTGGAGAGATATTATAGAAAACCATTAATATGTATTTATTTTCATGTGATACACATATATAATAATAAAAAATTTCATAAATAACCCAAATAGAATAAAATAAATGGGTTTCATATCAAAATCGTGATGTTTTAAAAAGTGCTTAAAAACAAGATCATCATGTCATTTATAACCCTTGGAAATGGAATGAGGGTTTAATGTATGTAAATTCTAGAATCAAATATATCATTTTTATGTATTTTTGAATACCCCTAGAAATGAAATAGTTTTGGGTGTTCACATAAATAAAATAAGAGAATTTATTGAGAAAAAGAGAGAGATTTTGAGACGAAAATTCTACTACATAACGACTATACAACATGGTTTTAGAAAATATTAAAAAGAGAGGGGAAAAGGGTCTCCAATACATAAATAAATCATAATATAGCACAGGGACATAATAATATAGAAATAAGAACATGGTATAGCAACTTTAAAGTTATATCACATAAAAGAGAACTCAAATGGAAAAAGGAGAAGTTGAGAATTCCCTTACGAAAATTCGGCAGCCTAATGACGTCGCTTAAAATTAAGAAAAATTAGTTGATGAGATTGGAAAGGGTATCTAAACATTTGGACATAAAATGTAATGAAATAAGAATATATAATAACATAACCAACATAATAAAATGAAAACTAGAAGACATAACATAAAGGAAGTCTTGACTAAAAGATGAGGGTGAAATGTTCCCTTACCTTCAAGAGTAACTTCAAAAACTTGAAGGTTGGGACCTTGAGGGACTTGAGGGAACCTTGGGATCACTCCTTGGGAGGTAAAAAGACCATATATTCGTTTAGGAGGAATTTGGAATGAAATAAATGAAGGAATGGGTTGGTATTTATAGTAAAAGTGAGAATATTTTATTAATTTTCAAGGGACACCTCATTAGGGGTATTTGTAAAACCATGGGATTTCCCATGGTATTTTCTCATGGTATTGGCCAATTGGGACACATCATAACATATTTTACTGTACATGAGTTGACCATAATTGTTACATCATTATTACATAATTAATGATGTCATTAAACACATTGAAACTAAAAATTGTATTTTTACTATTCACTGAAAAACAAAACATTTTATAAAAATCTCATAAATTCACCCTAACCTTCACTCTAAATTCAAAAATAAACTCCATTTTATGAAAATAATTTTCTAATTATGAGATATTTATTTTTTAAGTAAAATACTATTTACCTGAAAAAATACTAATACTTAACTAATAATTTCTGAAACAGTTATTTACTTATGCTATTATATCACATTACCAATCAAGATGCCTAAATTATATTTATACTTTCTTAAGTGAGGTTACTATTCCAATGGTCAAATTACTATTCATAAGGGTAATATTACTATTCATAATTTACTATTCACCAAGAATTATGTTGATCTTATTAGAATCTAAATTTCTTACTAGTCACAACTATAAAAGACCATTTTTGAAAATCATTTCACATTATTAATTATTTAAAGTATAAAAAAATATTTTAAAATACATTTTTCCCAATATTCATCAATAATATGAAACTTCTATAAATTCATCCTATATTTATCTTTACATTTTAAATTCAATTTTTTTACCATAATAAGAAATAAAAATTTTATTTATACAAAAGGTTTACACAAAGTAACTAAGGCCTCGTTACATAGACCCTTATAACACCTGCATAGGAACTAAGATAAATGTGTGCTATTGTGATAGAATCTTGGGGCGGCTTAGACAACATTTCCCAAGTAGTGATTTCTATCAAATTGAACTTCTCCTGAAGGAAATTACGTTCAAGATTAACATTTTGAAGCTTGGATTGGGCTTGGTACAAATAAAATCCCATTGATTCTACCTCCTTCCCAAGCTCCGACAGATGGGCTTCGTATGGATTGAGTCTTTTAGATGAGGCTATCTACTCTTCTTTCTGTATTAATTAACCATGATCATTTTTATTTATAAACAATAATCAAAACGTTAAGAGTATATTTTCCAATAGTCATATTGACCAATGGTCATATAAAATTAGAAACCCAATGGTCTTATTTTAATTATACTCACTTCATTAAAAAAAGGATATAGTTTATGTCACGACCCGCCTTCACCAAAATGAGGGAAGGGTCAGCAGATTGCCAGGCCCTTCCTTCTTTAAGTTGAAGGAGAGATAATGACCCCCGAAACCCGCCTTCAATAGGTCCCGGAGTGGCGACTAGCACCAAGGGTATAGGAAATCCTCGCAAATGGAAGGCATTACCCTTTTTATTTTATAGGATCGAAAGATAAGGAGGAGAAAACCCAACAACACCAAGGTAGAAAGAAAAGTAAAGCCAAAAGTGAATCATTCACACATGCATGTTTCAAAAGTGAAATCCACAAAGTGCAAAAAGGTGACTACAAGGTAAGTACCAAAAGAAAAAGAGAAACAACTGCAACTGCTCCAAAAGTCCAAGCTAGTAAGGTCCTGCGTGATCCCCGAAGTCCTCCTGGAAACCTGAAAGCAATTTTATATACGTAGGGTGAGCATACAAGTACACTCAGTAGGGAAAACCAAGACTCTCGTGCACAAGTGGGGGAACGTACTAAAGTCCCGTGAGAAAAGAGTAAACCAAACACCTAACAAGGAAAACTATCCATCCCAGGCCTCACCAAGGCTCGCTCCCCAAATAACGCAAGTCAAGTAATATATATATATAAGAGCACATCGATGTTTGGGTACCCCGCGCCACGTTCCCACTGGTTATTGAGACATCCTACGCATCGGACCAATCCCGCCATTCTCACCGCAGTCCCACTGCCGAATCCCGCCCGCACACACCTGGGCCACAACCACACGCAGTCCCACTGCCGAATCCCGCCCGCACACACCTGGGCCACAACCACACGCAGTCCCACTGCCGAATCCCGCCCGCACACACCTGGGCCTCAACTGTCACATGTAACCATGCCTGCAAACACCTAGGCCAGAGCAACCACCGCCACGCCCGAAGACACCTGGGCCTCATCCCGAAGACACTTGGGAAACCACCTGCCGCACACACCTGGACAACCACCACAACACCCCGCCCGATGGTTGTTGGGCTAATAATGGACTTCAGGCCATCACAGCCTGCCCGAAGATACTTGGGCTATCCGGGAAAGGGAGCAGAAAAGGAGCTAATAACCATCCACTAAGGATAGTGTTGGGAAAAACACCCTCCCCCCATAAATGGGGGTGTTCGGCACTGAGTGCTCAACTTGGGTGGGGCGCAAATAAGAAACACAAAGCTACAAGTATAGATATAGGTAACAAACACTCACCCAAAGCTTAGGTTTTCCTAGCCAACCTACAGAACACAACACCACTGCATCCAAGTCACAGTTCACGGCCCTAGCCCACAAAACCATTTGTCCCATTCTTGTTTCACGTTTAGTTTAAATGTTCAATTAATTCTAAGCACTACTGGGCAACTACCATAAGCATAACCAAGGAAAGCGCCAAAAGCAAGGATCAACCAAAACACTCACACCCGGTTCTGTTAACAGAGGATCTCTCCCCAATTTGTGATATTTTAAGTAACCACTCGGATTTAAAACTCACAACCACCGAATCCATACCAACAGGAGATCCCATACCCAAATTTACACAACCACCGAGAGTATCAAAGATCAGGGGATCCCATCCCCTCCCACATTTCCAGCAATCGGCCCAGAAGGAAAACAACCAACCACCACTACCAACACAAGTCAGGGATTTTCAGATTCAAACGACTTAACACACTCCACAATTTCAAATTCCGTGTGTTCTAACCGGGAGTTATCACAGAAGGGCTGATCCTGGTGCTTTCAATTATTCAGCCGGATATACGTGATTAACCAATTTCACAGCAGGAGTTCACAATTTCAGCAACCCATTTAAAACATCACGAGGGGATTCATCAGTGCACATACAACGACCACCAACGGCCTCAATTTTCAGAAACATAAACCAGTACAACAAAAAGAGATGATCACAAGATAAAGCATAAACAACGATCACAACCCCTTCCCCTTCTTTCTTTAGAACTTAGTTTATTATCTTCATTAAGGTTCAGTTCAACCAATTCCATAAGAACAAAAAATAACGCCCACCCCGCATGATACACAAAAGTGAGAGACGAGAGAAATCCCCTACTTGTTGATAGATGATCGACGTTTAGGCCGGGGGCGCGGAACTTTACGGATAACGACACGGTGGTCCCGATGCACCAGAAGAGCCACGATCGAAGAAGGGGGAAACCACGGCCTAACCCTTAATTTATAAGAGCCAGGGGCGGTTGAGATAAAAACGCTGAACCGCGTAAGACGTGGAAGTCGTGGGTTGACCACGCGGCTTGACTCATCATTAAAGGTGCTGAGTGGTTTAAACAAACTCATGAGCCGATTCAGTATTTAATTAAACTTTTGTGCGCATTACTGGAACAACTTGGCAAGGCCGGGTGACGTCGGCCGGTTCCGCCGATCAGTCACACCGATCGGTCGCACCGATCGGTCTCACCGATCGGTCTCACCGATCCGTCTCACCGATCCGTCTCACCGATCGGTCTCACCGATCCGTCTCACCGATCCGTCTCACCGATCGGTCTCACCGATCGGTCTCACCGATCCGTCTCACCGATCGGTCTCACCGATCCGTCTCACCGATCGGTCTCACCGATCGGTCTCACCGATCGGTCTCACCGATCCGTCTCACCGATCGGTCTCACCGATCGGTCTCACCGATCCGTCTCACCAATCGGTCTCACCGATCGGTCTCACCGATCGGTCTCACCGATCCGTCTCACTGATCGGTCTCACCGATCCGTCTCACGGATCGGTCTCACCGATCCGTCTCACTGATCGGTCTCACCGATCCGTCTCACGGATCGGTCTCACCGACCCGTCTCACCGATCGGTCTCACCGATCCGTACCCCTTAAGGATCCGAATTTTGGCAAAGGAAGGGACCAAGGGGGGTCTGGGTCATCACATCAGATACCTATTAAACGATTCTCGTCCTCGAGAATCACAACAAACCAGAAGGAAAGAGAGGGTCCGAACAACCATCTTCGAAAGACACCTCTTAGGAGTGAACCTCTGCTAACTAAAAACACTCTCCTATCAAGAACTAAGCAACATACCCCGCCAAACAGCCCGGTCATGTGGGTTTGGGGAGTTTCCCTCCCCCATGTCAAGATATTATCCGCTTTGGGCGGCACTGACTCGCCCGCACGGGTTCAATCGCATCCACCTTAATGCATCTTGATTAGGGTTCGGGTCCCCTCTTCCCTTTAGCCGGGGCTTTTCACACACAACAGAGGAAATAAATCAGTACATTTCATAGCCAAAAAGGTCAAATGTTCTACCACAGCAGGTACAAAAGGAACAAAGCTCAAAACAACTCGGGGTATTGGGCACGCATCTGTGCTTCCCTTTCCCACGTACTCTCCTCGAGCCCGCCATGTCTCCACAACACACGAACCAAGGGAATAGCTCGCCCACGAAGCACCTTCTCCTTGCGATCCTCGATCATCACTGGTTTTTCCAAAAAGGTTACGTTGTCCTCGATGTCCAGTTCACCCCAATCAAGGACGTGTGAATCATCGTGCAGATAACGACGGAGCTGGGATACATGAAAGACATCATGTATCCTTAGCAACGGCGGAGGTAACGCTAGCTGATAAGCCACTTCGCCGACCCGCCGTAACACTTCGAAGGGTCCGACGAATCTGGGGGAAAGATTACCCCCCTTGCCGAACCTCCGTTGCCCACGCTGCGGGGAGACCTTCAAGAACACGTGGTCTCCAACCTCAAACTCCAAGGGCCTCCTCCTGGTATCAGCATACGACTTCTGTCGGTCCTGGGCCACCTTCATCCTTTCCCGTATGAGCTGAATCTTCTCTGTCATGTTCTGAACTACCTCCGGGCCAAGGATGCCTGCCTCTCCTACTTCGGTCCAACACACAGGTGAACGGCATGGCCTCCCGTACAAAGCCTCAAACGGGGCCATACCGATGGTAGAGTGGTAGCTATTATTGTAGGAAAACTCTACTAGAGGCAAGTATCGCACCCACGACTCTCCTGAGTCCAGAACACATGCCCGTAGCATATCCTCCAAGGTCTGGATGGTTCGCTCCGTTTGTCCATCTGTCTGGGGATGGAAAGCAGTGCTAAGGCGTAACTGGGTGCCAAACGCATGCTACAATCCTCTCCAGATTCGTGAGGTAAACCGTTCATCCCTATCTGAGACTATAGACCTCGGAACTCCATGCAACCGCACCACCTCATTCACGTACTTTCGTGCCAAAGCATCCACAGTACTTGACTCCCTGATTGCTAGAAAGTGAGCTGATTTTGTCAACCTGTCCACCACCACCAAAATGGCGTCGCACCCTCCTTGGACCTTGGGTAGTCCCGTGACGAAATCCATTGAGATGTCATCCCACTTCCACTCGGGAACAGCTAAAGGCTGCAGTAGGCCGCCTGGAACCCGGTGTTCATCCTTCACTTGCTGACATACTAAGCATTTGGCCACGAATTCTGCCACCGCTCGCTTGACTCCGGGCCACCAGAACTGCCTTTTCAGCCCCTGGTACATCTTGGTAACTCCTGGGTGCACCGCTAGGGGTGAGTTGTGGAAATCACTGATAACCTTGCCACGCATCACTCTTGGAACAAACAACCTTTTCTGAAAAAGCATCTGGTGCTGACCATCCTCTGTCCATTCTCTCGGAGCATCGCCCTGGTCAACCTGATCACGCATCACTTCGCACTCGGGGTCTCCCCACTGAGACTCCTCCACTTGTCGAAACAGAGATGACTGCACTATCATCTGATATAGGCAGCCTCTGCCACTATCCATCTTCGCATCCAGGTGTAAGGAAGCCAACTCCTCCATTGCCTTCCAGGCATTTGCCGACTCTCGGACCGCATCCTTCTGCGTCCTCCTGCTCAAGGCATCGGCCACCACATTGCCCTTGCCCTCAGTATAAGAGATTTCAAAGTCGTAGTCCTGGAGGAACTCCACCCATCTCTGTTGTCGCAAGTTCAAGTCCCGCTGGGAGAAGATGTACTTTAAGCTTTTGTGATCTGTGAAGACCACAAAGCATTCCCCGATGAGGTAGTGCCGCCATAACTTTAGCGCAAAAACCACCGCTGCAAGCTCCAGGTCATGGGTGGCGTAGTTACGCTCATGGGGGCGTAGCTGCCTGGACCCGTAAGAGATCACCCCTTGTTGCTGCATCAACACGCATCCCAGGCCCTGTCCTGAAGCATCACAAAATACCTCATAGGCCATCCCTTCTTCTGGTAATCTCAACACTGGGGCACTAACCAGCTTTTCTTTTAGGTAGCTGAAGGACGACTCGCATTGCTCGCTCCACACGAAAACCTGGTCCTTCTTGGTCAAAGCCGTTAAAGGGGCTGCTACTCGGGAGAAGTTGGGTACGAACCTCCGGTAGTAGCCTGCCAGTCCGAGGAAACTCCGGACTTCCGCCACATTCTTGGGTGCTGCCCAAGAAACAACTGCCACAACCTTTGATGGGTCGACTGCTACCCCCTGTTCAGACACTACATGCCCGAGGAAGTGCACTTCTCGTGTCCAGAACTTGCACTTTGACAACTTCCCGTAGAGCTGGTGCTGTCGGAGGACTTCCAAAACTGTCCTCAGGTGCTCTGCATGGTCCTTTTCTGACCTTGAATAGATCAGGATATCGTCGATGAATACCACCACAAACCGATCCAGGTACTCCCGAAAGATGGAGTTCATAAGCCCCATGAACACGACCGGGGCGTTCGTAACACCAAAGGGCATGACCACGAACTCAAAGTGCCCATACCTGCACCTGAACGCCGTCTTCAGGACGTCTCTATCCTTTACCCTCAGCTGGTGGTATCCAGACCGCAGGTCGATCTTCGAGAACCATCCTGCCCCTTTCAGCTGGTCAAAAAGATCATCTATCCTCGGAAGAGGGTAGCGATTCTTGATCGTTACCCGATTCAGCCTCCTGTAGTCGATGCACAACCTGAGGCCACCATCTGCCTTCTTTGCGAACAAGACTGGAGCACCCCACGGTGATGCACTTGGACGAACATAACCCCTCTTCATTAGATCGTCAATCTGTATCCGCAACTCCCGTAGCTCCGAAGGTGCCATCCGGTAAGGAGCCATCGAGATTGGTCGAGAGCCGGGCTGCAGGTCTATCCCGAACTCAATATCACGTCGAGGGGGTAGAGTCGTCACCTCCTCAGGAAAGACGTCCATAAATTCACGAACGATTTCTGGTACTTCCACCATTTCCGCATCTACTGATTCTATCGTCAGTTCGGTCAACAAGGAGAGGAGAGGTTCCTCCCTCCTGTTTCCCTTCGGACAGCTCCGCTCGCCGGTGAAAGTAACACGCTGGCCATCCAAACCGGAGAACACCACCCTTCTTTGGAAACAGTCGATGACGGCGCACACAGAAAATAGCCAGTCGATGCCTAGGATGACATCATATGGCTGAATCTGTAGCAGAAGGAGATCCTTAACCGACTGATGTGGCCCTAACATCAGTCTACATCCCCGACAAACGAACAGCAAGTCGGTCTAACCTCCAACTGGTGTGCTCAACACCAGGGGCACTGGAAGTCTCTCGGCATCTAGACCCAAGGCATGGGCTAGACTGGGTGCAACAAAGGAGTGCGAAGCTCCGGTATCGAACAATGCATGAGCAAGAGTGCTAAACACATTGATCGTACCTCGAACAACCTCTGGCCTTGTTGGAACTGTTGCCTCTGCGGCGTGTAGCTGTCCACGCCCAACTCCCCTGCCCCTCGGCTGTCGGCCACCTCCCCGACCACGCCCTGGTCAAGGTCCCTGGGGAGCGCCCTGAGGTCGGCCTCCTCCTCCTATGTCTGCCTGCGGAGGAGCGGGAGCTCGCTGTCCCTGCTGCTGCTGCCGGAAGGGTCTGGCTAGAAACTGCTGCTGCGGCGGATGCTGGGGATGACTGCCACTGATGTACTGCACCCGATCGGGGCACTGACTCCGGAGATGTCCAGGGCTCCCGTAGGTGAAGCACTGTGGTCCCGAGCCTGAAGGGAAAGAACGTGGGTCAGGGGATCGAAACTGAAACTGCTGTGGTCTGCTCCCTGCGGGTCGGAACCTGGAGGGTCCCGATGCTGGAGGGCTGGTGCTGACGGCCTTCCCCTTCGATGGTCCCAGCTGGATCCCTTCTCGTGACACTCCGCCCAGAGCATGCATCCTTTCCACCACTTCGGCCTTCTTCTGAACCTCTAAGTATGTCGGAAGGTTAAAGGGGGTAACAACATACTGGAGGGAGGGTCGGAGCGCCTCCTCCAAACGTCTTGCCCGAGACTCCTCATTGGGAAAGAGGTCCGGAGCAAAACGCAGGAGGTCCTTGAACTTGATTCCAAGTTCCCTCACGGACATGCTCCCCTGCTGGAGGGAGAGTAGCTCCTGCCTCTTCTCCGCCTTCATTGTCGAGGAGAGGAACTCCGCCCGGAACTCCTTCTCGAAGTCCGCCCAAGCAACCTAAGACTCTTTCCTACTCCCCAGGTGAAGCATCCACCACTGACGTGCCGCTCCTCGCATCTGGCTAACAGCCAGAGGAACCCAGTACTCGGTCGGGGCCCGAATCAGGCCGAAGGCTATGACTAACTCCTCTAGCCAGCCTTCCGTCTTCATATCGGAGGTGCTGCCCTCATACTTCTCGAGGGCCTATCGCTGGAAGGCTCGAAGAGTCTTCTGCCACTGGTCGTCCTCTTCCTCTCGATCAGCTCTCTGCCGATTGGCCAAAGTAGTCTCGGGGGCCTCGATCGCCTGTACCACACGTGGTCGCCTTCCAGGTGCCATAGCTGCAAGGTAACAAGGAAAGCCTAAGCCCAAGTAGTGCAAAGAAAATCGTTCTTAAAACTTATTAAGATTTAATTTATTCTTAATTCCCAAGACATCCCAGAAACACAAGAACACAAGTCATTTATGATGCATGTACCTTTCCTAGGGTCTCTACCCTGCAATCAGTGTGGCCTCACTTGGTCGTTCGGTAGGTCCAGAGTCCTTGCATCGGATCACGGGGGGCCCTAAAATCCCGTGTCCTAGCCGGTCTTCCCTGGCCTAATTCACGCACCAAGGTCATCCAACGCTGTTGCCTTACCATCCCATGCAATCCTTACTGTGCCTAACTCCAGACTCCGTCCTATCTCTGAACCTCGCCTCTGATACCATTCTATCATGACCCGCCTTCACCAAAAGGAGGGAAGGGTCAGCAGATTGCCAGACCCTTCCTTCTTTAAGTTGAAGGAGAGATAATGACCCCCGAAACCCGCCTTCAATAGGTCCCGGAGTGGCGACTAGCACCAAGGGTATAGGAAATCCTCGCAAATGGAAGGCATTACCCTTTTTATTTTATAGGATTTAAAGATAAGGAGGAGAAAACCCAACAACACCAAGGTAGAAAGAAAAGTAAAGCCAAAAGTGAACCATTCCCACATGCATGTTTCAAAAGTGAAAGCCACAAAGTGCAAAAAGGTGACTACAAGGTAAGTACCAAAAGAAAAAGAGAAACAACTGCAACTGCTCCAAAAGTCCGAGCTAGTAAGGTCCTGCGTGATCCCCGAAGTCCTCCTGGAAACCTGAAAGCAGTTTTATATACGTAGGGTGAGCATACAAGTACACTCAGTAGGGAAAACCAAGACTCTCGTGCACAAGTGGGGGAACGTACTAAAGTCCCGTGAGAAAAGAGTAAACCAAACACCTAACAAGGCAAACTATCCATCCAAGGCCTCACCAAGGCTCGCTCCCCAAATAACGCAAGTCAAGTAATATATATATAAGAGCACATCGATGTTTGGGTACCCCGCGCCACTTTCCCACTGGTTATTGAGACATCCTACGCATCGGACCAATCCCGCTATTCTCACCGCAGTCCCACTGCCGAATCCCGCCCGCACACACCTGGGCCACAACCACACGCAGTCCCACTGCCGAATCCCGCCCGCACACACCTGGGCCACAACCACACGCAGTCCCACTGCCGAATCCCGCCCGCACACACCTGGGCCTCAACTGTCACATGTAACCATGCCTGCAAACACCTAGGCCAGAGCAACCACCACCACGCCCGAAGACACCTGGGCCTCATCCCGAAGACACTTGGGAAACCACCTGCCGCACACACCTGGCCAACCACCACAACACCCCGCCCGATGGTTCTTGGGCTAATAATGGACTTCAGGCCATCACAGCCTGCCCGAAGATACTTGGGCTATCCGGGAAAGGGAGCAGAAAAGGAGCTAATAACCAGCCACTAAGGATAGTGTTGGGAAAAACACCCTCCCCCCATAAATGGGGGTGTTCGGCACTGAGTGCTCAACTTGGGTGGGGCGCGAATAAGAAACACAAAGCTACAAGTATAGATATAGGTAACAAACACTCACCCAAAGCTTAGGTTTTCCTAGCCAACCTACAGAACACAACACCACTGCATCCAAGTCACAGTTCACGGCCCTAGCCCACAAAACCATTTGTCCCATTCTTGTTTCACGTTTAGTTTAAATGTTCAATTAATTCTAAGCACTACTGGGCAACTACCATAAGCATAACCAAGGAAAGCGCCAAAAGCAAGGATCAACCAAAACACTCACACCCGGTTCTGTTAACAGAGGATCTCTCCCCAATTTGTGATATTTTAAGTAACCACTCGGATTTAAAACTCACAACCACCGAATCCATACCAACAGGAGATCCCATCCCCAAATTTACACAACCACCGAGAGTATCAAAGATCAGGGGATCCCATCCCCTCCCACATTTCCAGCAATCGGCCCGGAAGGAAAACAACCAACCACCACTACCAACACAAGTCAGGGATTTTCAGATTCAAATGACTTAACACACTCCACGATTTCAAATTCCGTGTGTTCTAACCGGGAGTTATCACAGAAGGGCTGATCCCGGTGCTTTCAATTATTCAGCCGGATATACGTGATTAACCAATTTCACAGCAGGAGTTCACAATTTCAGCAACCCATTTAAAACATCACGAGGGGATTCATCAGTGCACATACAACGACCACCAACGGCCTCAATTTTCAGAAACATAAACCAGTACAACAAAAAGGGATGATCACAAGATAAAGCATAAACAACGATCACAACCCCTTCCCCTTCTTTCTTTAGAACTTCGTTTATTATCTTCATTAAGGTTCGGTTCAACCAATTCCATAAGAACAAAAAATAACGCCCACCCCGCATGATACACAAAAGTGAGAGACGAGAGAAATCCCCTACTTGTTGATAGATGATCGACGTTTAGGCCGGGGGCGCGGAACTTTACGGATAACGACGCGGCGGTCCCGATGCACCAGAAGAGCCACGATCGAAGAAGGGGGAAACCACGGCCTAACCCTTAATTTATAAGAGCCGGGGGCGGTTGAGATAAAAACGCTGAACCGCGTAAGACGTGGAAGTCGTGGGTTGACCACGCGGCTTGACTCATCATTAAAGGTGCTGAGTGGTTTAAACCGACTCATGAGCCGATTCAGTATTTAATTAAACTTTTGTGCGCGTTACTGGAACAACTTGGCAAGGCCGGGTGACGTCGGCCGGTTCCGCTGATCAGTCACACCGATCGGTCGCACCGATCGGTCTCACCGATCCGTCTCACCGATCGGTCTCACCGATCGGTCTCACCGATCGGTCTCACCGATCCGTCTCACCGATTGGTCTCACCGATCCGTCTCACCGATCCATCTCACCGATCGGTCTCACCGATCCGTACCCCTTAAGGATCCGGATTTTGGCAAAGGGACCAAGGGGGGTCTGGGTCATCACAGTTTAATTGAGTACAAAATAACACAAAAATTCAATAAACAAATATTATTCAAAATTTTGGGTCATTACATCTTCCCCCCCTTAAGAAATTTCATCTCTGAAATTTCAACTCATAACCTATGAAGATAAAAGGTGTGGGTACTTATACCTCATAGACTCCTCTAGTTCCCACGCGACTTCTTCACATTTTTGGTTCCTCCACAACACCTTAACATGGCAGGTAGTCTTGTTGTGTAGGACCTTGTCTCTATGATCCATGATCTCCACCAGATTATCCTCATAAGAGAGGTAATGTTTCAGTTGTACAACCTCTAGATTTAGTACATGTGAAGGTTCAGGTATGTACTTACTCAAGAGGGATACGTGGAAGACATCATGAACTTGTGCTAGATTTGGAGGAAGTGCAAGCCAATAGGCCACTGCTCCTACATGATCAAGGATTTCATAGGGTCCAATATACCTAGGTCTGAGTTTCCCTTTCTTCCCAAACCTCATGAATCTATTACAAGGTGAAATTCTAAGAAATAATTTTTCACCAACATGAAACTCCAAGTCCCTTAGACGGTTGTTGGTATAGCTCTTTGGCCAACTCTGAGTATCCTAAATGTGTTTCTGGATGACATGAACCTTTTCTATCATCTCTTTCACAAGATTAGGCCCAATAATCTTTCTCTCACCATCTTCATCCCAAAAATTAGGAGTTCTACATCGTTTCCCATATAGTGCTTCATAAGGTTCCATTTGAATGCTTGAATGGAAACTACTGTTGTAAGAGAACTCAACCAATGTAAAATTTTGATCCCATCCACCATTAAATTCCATTGAGCATGTTCTCAGCATGTCCTTGAGTGTTTGAATAGTCATTTTATATTTTCCATTAGTTTGGGGGTGATAGGCCATACTAAAATTCAATTCGGTACTTAGAGAATATTGAATACTCATCTATAATTTTGATGTGAACCTTGGATCACAATCAAATACGATAGAAAGTGGAACTCCATGCAGCCTTAACACCTTTTCCACGTAAATCCTGACAAGTTGATCAAGAGACAAATATTATTAAATAGAGATAAAATGGTAATTCTTGGTGGAATGGTCCACAAAAACCCATATCACATTTTTTCCTTTGGAAGTTCTTAGGAGACCAGTGACAAATTCCATAGTGATATTATCCCACTTTCATGCTGGTATGGGTAGTGATTGTAATACCCTATTATAAAGTTGTCACTCTGCCTTTACTTGCTAACATAATAGGAAACTTGTAGTGTAGTTAACAATATCCCTTTTCATATTATCCCACCAATAATGATCATAAATATCCCTATACATTTTTGTGCTTTCTGAATGTATAGAGAAAGTAGAGCTATGTGCTTCAGCCATCAGCTCCTTCTTTATTTCCTAAATAGATGGAATACATAGTCTTGTAAAAAAATTCAGTATACCTTCTCGATCAATATTGAACTCAGGAAACTTCCCATCCTTTACAACCTAAAAATTATTCTGTAACAAAGGATATTATTTCTAAGACTTATTGATCTTCTCTAGTAATGACGGTTGAGAAATCATTTGGTATAGAGTTGATGATGTCCCTTCCCTTATAATTCCCATTTCCATTTTCACTAGGTCTTAGATCAACGGTTCTATTTGAATCCTCATCATGGACAGAAAAACCGAATCTTTCCTACTTAATGCATCAGTGACTTTGTTTAATCTTCCAGGATGATAATGAATTGAACAATCATAGTCTTTAATAAGTTCCAACCATCTCGTCTGTCTCATGTTAATTTCCTTTTGTGTGAAAATATACTTCAAAATTTTATGGTCTGTATATATATCACATTTTTCCCCATAAATATAGTGCCTCCATATCTTCAGAGAAAAAATGACCGTAGACAGCTCAAGATCAGGCATAGGATAGTTCCACTCATGAGTCTTTAACTGTCTAGATTCATAAGCAATGACTTTTTCATTTTTCATGAGGATGAACCCAAGCCATTTCAGAGATGCATCGCTAAAAATAACAAATCCTTATCCACTTGAGGGAAGAGTTAACATGGGTGCAGTAACTGATCTCTTCTTCAGATCTTGAAAACATTCCTCACACTCCTTTGTCCAGATGAACTTGACCCCTTTTCGAAATAACTTGGTTAATGCATTTGAAATTCATGATTTTTTTCACAAACCTCCTATAATATCCCATTAATCTAAGGAAACTACGAATCTTAGTTATTATTGTAGGCTGAGGCCACTCCTCTACAAACTTTGTCTTTATAGGGTCAATTGTGATTCCTTCATTGGTTACAATGTGACCAAAGAAAGAAACTTATTGTAACCAAAATTCACATTCTCTAAACTTTCCAAAAAGCCTCTCCTTCTACAGATTTTGAAAAATAACCCTTAGATGATCCTCATGATACTCGTAAATTTTATAATATATTAGAATTTCATCAATAAAAACCACCACAAAGTTATCAAGGTAGTCCTTAAATACTCTATTCATCAAATCCATAAAAATTGCACAAGCATTGGTTAAGATAATGGGAATAAAAACAAACTATTAATGCCTATATCTTGATCAAAAGGCAGTTTTTGGAATAACTTCCTTCTTCACCCTCAATTGATGATAACCAGATCGAAGATCAATCTAAGAGAAGAATTGATCCCCACAAATTTGGTCAAATAAGTCATCAATTCTTGGAAGAGGGTATTTGTTCTTCACTGTGATTCCATTCAGTTATCTATAATCAATGCATAACCCCATCGATCCATCCTTCTTCTTCATAAAGAGAACATGTACTCCCCAAGGAGACACACTTGGATGGATAAAACACTTCTACAAAATATCTTCAGGTTACTTCTTTAATTCCTCCATCTCCACATTTACCATCCTATATGGGCAATTTGATACCAGATGAGATCCAGGTATGAGTTCAATGGAGAAATTTACCTCTTTCTGGGGGAGGTCCGGGTGAGTCCTTAGGAAATACGTCAATGTATTCCTAGATAATGGGGACATTTTGTATCATTATAATATCATTTCCTTCTTTTTCTTCAATGATAAAATCTATAAAGAAGGATATAGGAGGTTCTTCTAGACAAATATCAGGTTGAGATATCTCTCCTTGGAAAATAATTGTAGGTTTCCCATTCAAGACTACTAAGATTTCCTTACTTATGATTTTGATCTTAGCGTTATACTTTAAGATACAATATATAAATAGTATAATGTTGAATTATAGCATGTGAATGACTACTATATTTGTGATAATATTGTGCTCACTAATGTAAATACTAGAGTTTCTAAACACTGATGATGCTTAGATAATCCCACGAGGTGTCTTGAATGATAAATCTACTTTTAGAAATTTAGGGGTTGATTCTAAATTCTTTACAAACTTTAAGAAAATAAAGGATTTCATAGAACTAGAATCAAGAAAAGTACTTGATAGCTCTGAGATAACAATAAGAGTACCAGCCACCACATCAATTTGTGCTTTAACTTTATCCATAGTGATAGAAAAAGCACGACCATTTTCCCTTGGCCTTTGCCGAGGCTGATGGTGATTCCCCTCCACTGACCTCAGATTTGGACAGTGATTGGAAAAGTGACCAAGTTTTCTACACCTATAGCATTGTAATTCAGGTAGGTATTTCACCATATTCACTTTGTCATTAGTATTTAGAAATTGTGGCTTCACCTCACTATGAAAATTTCGAGCAATATGGCCATCTCTTCCACACTTGTATCACTTCCCGCTCCCAAGTAGGCAGTTCCCCGAATGCTTATTCCCACACTTATTACACATGGAATGTTGCACTTTATTGAATCATATTCCCTAATCAAAGCTCCACCCTAATCTTGGATCCATAAATATCTTCTTTTCATTGGATTTATGAGACCACAACATCTCACTGAATTCTAGTTCGACTTTTACAGCACACCACATGATATCCTCATAGCTATCATAGTCTCAGTTGTATAGATTATTCCAAAGATGAGGTCTTATCCCACCAAAGAATCTATCAAACTTCCTATTATGATCCATGACAAAGATTGAGGTGTAACAAGAAAGTATTGTGAAGTTCATCTCATAGATTCCAATAGATTCATTCTCTTTCTGCTACAGCTAGAGAAACTCCTTCTCCATTTTTTTCTCATAGAATGAGGGAAATACTTATTAAATAAGATACCTATGAACTCTTCCCACTCCATAACTTCAAACTCTACTCTTGGACTCATATTTTTAATCAATTCCCACCACTGATCAGATTCTCCCTATAAGTGGTAAATAGCCAAGGTGACCTTCTCTTGTTTTGAACAGTGGAGCACAAAAAAGATTTTCTTGATAGAGCTGATCCACTGTTCAACAATCTATGGTTCAATAGATCCCCTAAAGGTTGGTGGTTGTTGATGCATAAAAGACTCAATATAATGTTGTTACCTTCATGGTGAAATTGGTCTCTCATATTGATTCAATTTATTTTCCATAACTTGAGTCGGTTGGTTCATCATTCTCATGAAAGTTTCCATTCTGGCTTCCATCAAAGGGTCGTCAACCCATGGTCCATTGCAGTCACCATTTTCATGATTCCACCTATTGCCCGTTATTTTCTAAATTAATAAAACCTTAGTGAAAAACTTATTTAATTTACAAATAATTTAACTATAAATGATTTTATGTCTTAAAACTTCATTCTTAAATATATTATTCTTTAACAACAATTACATTTATCTATAAATCCTTCATAATGATTCATAAAAATCCTGTGATTAACCAAACTTATCCCCTAGGAGTGTCAAACCAGGAGTGCAGAAAGTACCATTGTCATGTACCATGATACCATGGGTCAAGCCTAAACCTCCTTGTCTGAGTATTCACTCCTAGGTACATCTGTGCGAGATCCATATCCACTTGTTCATATCCAGATAGATATTTATTTGTTTGGAAACCACTTACTTAATATTTCACCAAAATACTAGGATTTTTTCCTATATTTAAAATTTTATATAGGTTTATTCCTAAAGTTTTAATATCTTAATTTCCACAAATAACTAAACACTCCTATGATACAAACTATGGAAACCCACCTTTTTATTACATAACTTTTCATTACATTTTACAAACAGAGGATATTTAAAGTCTAGTGTCTTGTAAATATGAAACATAAGGCATGAAAACATAAAACATTATTCTAATAAAATTTTAATGCTTAATCACAGGTTCATACTAAGTGTAATTAATTCATCTCATAACCTAGATAGATACATCAAAGGAATGGGTGGGCAGAAGGACCAGTAAGGAAAAAAAAGTGAAACAGTTTACATGTGATCTTGGGCGATGTTAATAAAAACATGAGGGATATCATAAAAGTATGATAAATAGGAATATAAAAGCAATAATAAATTTAATTATAACTTGAAAATGTGGCTACAAAATTTAATTTATACATTCATAAGCATATCACCAAGGTCCATCGCTAAGGTATCATAAAAATTACCAAGGTTATTCACCAAGGTATCAAAAAACTTGTCACCTCTAGAGATTAATTTATGTACCCAATGCATTGAATCACTATCAGGGCACACCATTAATATGTATTTAATTTCATGTGATCCACATATATCATAAAAAAACATTTCATAAATAACCCAAAGAGAATAAAAGAAATGGGTTTCATATCAAAATCACGACGTTTTAAAAAGTGCTTAAAAACAGGATCATTATGTCATTTATAACCCATGGAAAGGGAATGAGGGTTTTATATATGTAAATTACAGAATAAAATATATAAGTTTTATTTCTTGGTGAATACCCATGTAAATTAAATAGGTTTGGGTATTCACATAAATAAAATAAGAGGATTTCATGAGAAAAAGAGAGAGATTTTGAGACAAAAAATTTTACAGCATAAAGACTATACAACATGGTTTTAGAAAACATTAAAAAGAGAGGGGAAAAGGGTATCCTATTAATAAATGACTCATAAAATATTATGGGGACATAATATTATGTAAATAATTACATGGTATGGAAACTTTAAAGTTATACCACATAAAAGATAACTTGAATGGAAAAAGAAGATGTTGAGAATTCCCTTATGAAAATTTGGCAGCCTAACGACGTCGCTTAAAATTCATAAACATCATTTTATGAGAGTGGAAATGGTATATCATCATTTGGACATAAATGGAAATAAATAATAATATAGAAGAACATACCCCAACATAATAAAATGGAAACTAGAAGACATAACATAAAGGAAGTCTTGACTAAAAGAGGAGGGTGAATGGTTCCCTTACCTTGAAGAGTAACTTCAAAAACTCAAAGGTTGGGACCTTGTGGGGTTTGAGGGAACCTTATAATGACTACTTGGTAGGTAAAATGACCAGATATTATTTTAGGAGGAATTTTGAATGAAAGGAATGAAGGAATGGGTTGGTATTTATATCAAAAGTGAGGGAATATTTTATTAATTTCCAAGGGACACCTCATTAGTGGTTTTTGCAAAACCATGGGCTTGCCCATGGTATTGGAAAATTGGGACACCTCATAACATATTTTAATGTACACAAGTATACCATAATTATTACATCATTATTACATATTAATTATGTCATTAATCACAACGAAAATCAAAACTTTATTTTTAATATTCACTGAAAACAAGACATTTTATAAAAATCTCATAAATTCACCCTAACATAATATTGATGCTCTAAATTCAAAAATGAACTCCATTTTATGAAAATAATTTTCTAATTATGAGATATTTAATTTTTTAAGTAAAAACACTATTTACCCGAAAAAATACTAATACTTATCTAATAATTTATGAAATAGTTATTTACTTTTTCTATTATATCACATTACCAATCAAGATGCCTAATCTATATTTATACTTTCTTAAGTGAGGTTACTATTACATTGGTCACATTACTATTCATAAAGGTAATATTACTATTAATAATTTAATATTCACTAAAAATTAATGTGATCTTATTAGAATCTAAATTTCTTATTGATTAAAACTGTAGAAGAACATTTTTTGAAAATAATTTCACATTATTAATTATTTAAATCATAAAAAATATATTTTAAAACACCTTTTTTCCAATATTAATCAATAATATAGAACTCCTATAAATTCATCCTATATTTATCTTGACATTTAAAATTCACAAATTTTACCATAATAAGAAATAAAAATTTTATTTATACAAAAGGATTACAAAAAGTAACTAAGACCTCATTACATAGACCCTTATACCACCTGCATAGGACCTAAGAGTAAGGTGTGTATGGTGATAGAATCTTTTGGGGTGGCTTAGAGAACATTGCCTGAGTGGTGATTTATATTAGCTTGAACATATCCCGAAGGTGATTACGTTCAAGCTTAAAATGTTGAATCTCGGCTTGGGCTTTATCCAGAGAAGAGCGTAGTGATGCTACCTCTTTCTCAAGCTCTGACAAATGGGCTTCGTACGACCCGAGTCTACTGGATGAGGCCATCGAATATTATTTCTATATTAATTAATCGCGATAATTTGTATTTATAAACAATAATCATAATGTTAAGAGTATAGTTTCTAATGGTCATATTGACCAACAATCATATCACGATCGAAACCCAGTGGTCTTATTTTAATTATACTCACTTCATTAAAAAAGGACATAGTTTTGTTGAGTACAAAATAACCCACAAATTTAGGAAACAAATATTATTCAAAAGTTTAGTTCGTTACAAAGGGGGGTAGAATGAAATACCCCAAGGTTCTGTGAACTATTTTTTTAGAATTAATTTAACATTTTTGATATTTTTCATTTCACCCAACATTGAAGATAGTTAATTTTATATTAAAGCACTATGTTTGTTTTGAATTATACACAAAACCAAGTTAATCATGAACTAAACACAACATAAACTTTAGTTTGATCTATATGGAACACTGAGGTTATCTTACGGTACACACAACAATGAATTTCTCCAATTCCTTATGTAATATACATGATGAAGTTTTACCAAATAATAAAATATTATTAATATTTTATTATTTAATATAATAAGATATAACCTTGCAATTAAATTATAGGTTATGAAGAGTATTAACTAATTTATGAATATATATTGTTTAAAAAAATATAATATAAATTTATAGGTCATCTATTAATTAGAAATGAATATGAAAAATGATTGATTATAAAGGAAAATAATACTATTTTTATAGTCACAAAGATGGTTTACCCTAATAAATTAAATTAATTACAACTAGTGAGTGATATTAATGTAATATATATGTTATATATTCAATCAAATATTTTTGGTGTTCATTCAATATATTGGTTAGACATAGGATAAGAAAAAACCTAATTTTATGCATAAAAACGTAAATTTTTTAGGATAATTTTTTTGTATTTTACTGTAAGGTTTCATTTTTTAATTAATAGTTAAAAATACTAGATTTTAATTCAAAAATGTTTTTTCATAAAATTTATTTATAAGGTAAAATTATATTTTAAATTGGTTTAAAAGTTTAATTAGAGAATATTTTTATCAATTAATCCAATTTAGTTTCTTGAAATTAATTTCACATTGAAATTGGATAATAAACTTAACAAACGTTTGATCATTTTTTACTTTAAAAACCCGCTGTGTCGTCCCATCAACTAGATTGATTTTAAATTAATATCTGCCACTACTATGATTAGAATTTGAAAAAAATGGATTCCATATTTTTAATAATAATAATTTATAATTTATAATAAGGTAAAATTATTTTTTTACCAAAATTATTAGTGAAAGTAATTAAAATTAATTATATTAGTTAAGGTAAAATTAAGCTCAACTAAAGACTAAACCTTAAATTTAAGAAACCAAACGACCTATAAAGTTGTCCAAAAACCATGTTATGAAAATTATTTGGCAATTAACCTTCCATTAGTGAGTTTTTGTGATTTTTATAACTTTTTTAGGTAAAAACGTGGGTACACCTAACTTGTTTTCAAAAATGCCAACCATGTCCTTTCCCTTCCCTATAAAAGGTCCCCTCCTATACCTCTTATTCACACATCTAAAACCACTTAGTTTATTCCAATATCTTCCCAATAAACTTCCCAACATACCTCCCTTACTCCTTGAATCCTCCCTTTTGGAATAAAGTTTTCCAAGGAATCCTTTTGGCACAAACCAAAAGGAGTTACCCAATTAAGAGGCAACACATTCTCTCAAGCTTCTTTCTTTTATTTTCCTTCTCCAACCATCCACTCTATTTATTACATGATAATATAACAAAAAAATTATCCTAAATATACTATTATTTTTTATGCTAATGTTTTGAACTACACTTAGAGACACCTCAATCTAATGGGTAACAAACATACTATTTATGTGTACGATGAACTTCCACCTCACAGAATGATGATTGTTCAATTTTCCTTACCACCTTTCATGGTGGAAATTATGATGAAAAATATATTCATATATTATATATATTATATTTATTATGTCTTTAAGCTTATTTATTCCTTTTATAACACACATATTTTTACTTTTCATTTGGTGTAAATATGATAATCTCGTTTGAGGAAGTGTAGACTACCGCCCCCTCAAAGTGATGTGATTCATTCACACACTACATGAAATATAATAAGGATGGGTTTAGTGAAATTATATGATATATATAACACTATAATTATACTTTACTAATATTATATATAAATATACATGTATATCATTTTCTTTTTATCTTTTAATACGACAATAAAAATGGAAACAACGTTCATGCATATGTACAACTTACCGTCTCCATGAATGGTGTATTCCATTTCTTACTTATATATTATATTGATTATAATAATAAAAATATAATGGATATATATGATATTTATATTATGGATTACATTATATAATCATGATAAAAGTATATAGACCAATGATATAACAAATTAATACACATGTGAAGAACAAAGAGAATATTATCCGAAGTGAAACCTTAACATAGGATGGTTAACAAACAGGTAATATAAGGTCTCAATAAAACCATATATGGTATTATATATAATAATATGGTTCTTTAAAATATTTATAATAAATTTATATTTATTATATAGGCGTTTTGAATGATTATGATGAGAGTCAAGACATAAGGTAAGGGGATTTCATCTCACTTTTTATTTCCATGAGATACATGCAATGTTCACCACTCTTTAATTTTGTATGGTATATGTAGTTACCATGATTTTATTATGTTTATATTATAATTAAATTTATGGGTATTCACATATCCATTTTATGATATTTCTTTCATGTGGTTTAAGTTTTAAAAGTTACCAAATCGGTGAAATAGTTTTATCTCAATTTGCCTTATTTGAGAATCATGTTTTGTTATGCACCTAAATTTTATTTTGTATTGTATATAATTGAATTTTACATGTTATATCATGAATTTAATTCTTTTAATGATAATTTAAGTTTCATTTAATTTCTTTTTATTACATGGAGTGTATGATCCCAAGTTACCAAGTTATAAGAATTTATTGAGACAATCTCATCACTTTTCAAGATTGTCTATGTTTATGCTTCCTTTGATGAAATATTATGATCCATATCTCAAGAAAATTCATGAATTTTATTCCCATATGGTTATTAATGATTTATTCATGTATTGTTACCATTTATTACACTTTTTGGTACATACGATATTTAGGAAAGTGTTTTCAAGAAATCCCGACTTTAATCTCTCTTCGGTGGAAAATCTATGTTCTTTAAAAACCATGTTTTATAAAAAGGGTTTCAAAGAATATTGTACAATTCTACTAAAATATTTAATATAAAATTTTAACCTTTTTTATTTTAAAAATCTCTTCAAAGTAATCTTATTTTTGCATTCCAAACAAGGCATTTTTCAAACCTTTTTACCAAGAAAAATGATTGTTCTTTTTACCTCGTATGAGATGTACAGATTTACCCAAGGTAATTTCTTTGAAGATTCCTTTGAATTTTTAAAAGGTTAATTTTTAATAAAATTATTTTAAAATTTCTTTTTAAGGGAAATCGTTTTCAAAATGTTTTCAACTTTCTTTTATAAGTTTTCAAGGAAAATTGTTTTCAAATGGTTTTTGAGGCCTATTTATAAATTTTAAATGTATTTTCAAAGAAATGGTTTTCAAAATATTTTCAATATCCTTTCACATGTTTTCAAGTAAAAATGTTTTCAATTTTTTTTAAAGATTTATTTATATGTTTTCAAAGAAAAACATTTTCAAAATGTTTTGAAGCTTATTTTATATGTTTTCAAGGAAAAAAGGTTTTCAAAATGTTTTCAAGTATTCTTTATAAGTTTTCAAGGTATTTTCTTCGAAAACTATTTTCAAATGGTTTTATGTATTAATTTTTTTTTTAAAATTAAAAAGAATATTTTCCTCAAGAAACATTTTTTAAATATATTTCAAAATTATTTTCCATCTAAGATGATATTCATTGATGTTACTCATGACCTTCTAAGAAATGATCTAAAAGTTCCATTCATATTATTTTTATTAATGGGTCATGATTAATGTCACGGTATTTATGAAACCCATTTATATTTCATGGGTTATATGTTTATGAAAACTTTTTCTCTTTCACAGGTTATGCTTTTGATGAAATGATTATGAAACCTTTATTTTTCCCACATGTTATGATATGATTACATGTTTATAATACCTATTTCATTTCATGGGTTATGATATGATTATTTATGATATTGTGGAACATGTATGTATGATTTCATTATGATATGGGAAGGACCTATATCTCCCTTCAATGCATTGAGTAAAAATTTATATCTCATGAGATAGACTAAGATGATCTTGGGAATGAACCTTGACTACTGAGATGACCATGGGAGTGAAACATGACTACCAAGATGGTATGGGGAGTAAAATCATGCTACTAAGATAGCCATGGGAGTGAATCATGACTACCAAGAAGGTATGGGGAGTGAAACCAACTACCAAGATGGTCTTGAAGCGATGACTTGGATTCTATGGAAATCATATTATATGCTTATGTATCTAGCACAATAAAATGTTTTATTCCTATATTGTGCTTTTATGAATTATGCTCTTTATTCTATCATGATCCATGTATTATGAATTTCTAATCTTTATTATGATATATAATATGTAGGGTACGATCTTCAAATGTTATTCTCGATCTTCATACCCTTTGTTTATGTTATGCTTACACATTTCATTTATTTACCTTTACTAAGCATCTATTCTCACCCCTTCTTATATTTCTTTTCCCTAGGTTATGAATAAAGGTTTTAGGTAAAAGTACCAAAGGTGGAGATCTTTATTGGATATGTTAAAGATCTTTCACCAGGATAGAATATTTTTTTCCAAGTTTCCAAAGTCACAAAAATTTTATGATCCCCAAGAATGTATTATTATAATGTAACAAATATTCATTTTAAATCGTATAATATCCACATAAGTTAATCCTGGGTTATTGTATTTTTAGTGAAGATAAAGGGTTTTTCTAGCACTAATAAAAGGGGATCTTGTTGAGTAGCTCCTTGAAGTGATGTAGTTTATAATAATTACAATTTTTTATTTCCATTAAAAGTCTTAATGACTTGAATTATTTATTAATTAAATTATTCTTAATCATGATCATATCATAATATTTATTCACTTTATTTTTTTAGTTTTTTATTTTTTATAGTTCATAACATGTTCTATAATTTTCATGAAGTGATACTAGGATAAATAATTTATTTGGGATCTTAAAATATCATTTTACTTATTCTCGTACTAAAATTTAGAAAATTCTAGAAATTGAAAATTTGGAAAGTTCTGGAACCTACCATGTCACTTGACCATGTCAACTGACTATGGGACCTTTTGCATGAACAAAATTTACTAAACATGGAACCCACAACATGAACAAAATGTACTAAACATGGATCCTACCACATGAATAAAATGTACTAACCATGGAAGCTACCAGATGAGAAAAATGTACTGACCACAAAACCTACCCATGAACAAAATGTAGTGATCGTGGAACCTACAGTAAGTGAAATTATCTTCCGTATTTTTTATATAAAATGGGATACATAACTGTAAATTAAGTGATTATTATTGTGTTATAAATCTAAATAAATTATGAACATTTATTTATAATAAATAGAAATATTAATCGATCTCTATATCTACAAAAATTAGATTGAAGTTACTTTATGTTTTCAGTCTAAATTCCATAGTTTTTCTAGAACTAATTTTATACTATATATTGATGATAAATTGAGATGTATAAGTAAGATTAAGCTGATTATTTATTCTATGAAATATATAATGGAATTATCTAAATATAATTAAATAGGATATATAGCTAATTATACAATTTTGAAGCTATGCTTTTAGTATGAAACTTTATAAGTTAAGTTTTCTATAAATTTTCAGAATCTTTTATATGAAATTAGGTACATGAATTTCCTTAAATAGATTTGGATATATAGATTTACCTATGTGAATATATTATATAAGTGTCCTATTTTAAACCCCTACATGTATTTGAATACATGATTCTTTGATTTTCTATATGTTTTTATAAAAATTGGAAATATGATATGTTTTACGTAACATTTCACTTTTCAATTTTTTATATATTTATTCTAAATATAATTATTGTTTTTTTGTTCTATAATTACATTTTAATTATATATAACCCATGATAATAGGTTTTATATTATTTTATTTGGAATTAAGTATGATTCATATGGGATTAAGTGTGTATGGATATTCACGTTGAATATTTGGAACTTGAGATATTCAAATTAAATCTGTTTGGAATATAAATAGTTTCATTAAAATATTATTTGTGAGTTTTTAAGAATATTATTTCTTTTTATTAACTACTATTTTTAATTGTTTAAAAATTGGTATCGAGAGACAGTTCATGTGGATATTAATTATCTGTCTTTTCAGAAAGATACATGTGGATCATTTATCTGAAAAATAATCCTACGGGAATTTCAAATTTTAATTTGGAATATGAAGTGTTAATATGTCATGATTTATGGGAATACTGAAAGGAGTTTTTTATTAACATTTATTGATAGATTTACTATTTTATTAATTGTTTATTATTTTAATGATTGTTTGTGTATTGCATGATTTTCATTCGCACAACAAAATTAAAAGTTTCATCCACATGAAGTTTTTATCACTGGAATTTATGGATGTGATTCATGTAATTTTTAGTGTAGAAAATATTAATTGCTATTTTGGTGGATAAAAATACCAAATCATTCAGTTAAGAGATAAACGTGACTTTGATTTTACTTATTCATATTGTATAGTTTGAAACTATGTCCTAGAGATTCATTGTTCATATTCTTGCTGAAGTACACTCCTGGATACCTGAGATTCACTATTTCAACATCTTGAAGGGGCTAAGTACTACCTAATCCAAATTCAAACATCTCCATCAATGATAATTCACTGGGTGAAATTTTTTTATTCATTCCTTATACCGTAAATATCTGGGTTGTAGTGTCAATACATAGTGAATCTTGCATGGAGAAATACTACCCTAACAAAAGGTATGTTTAGGATTGGTCTGTCCCCCTAGAATATTTATTTTCGTTTATCCTATTAGAAAAACTAGTTCTGATTAACCCATATAATAGAATAGGAAAATACTTCTTTTGCAATAGTTCAAGTTTAGTCTGTCCCCTTAGAAGAATGGGTTCCCCTTGATCTGTAACATAGAAGAGCTTAGGACCGAGCCTATGAAATTATAGTTTTTCTCTTGACATGTAAAATATTGTGTTAGGTTTTCTCCCATAAAATACTCAGTTATATCTAAAATCAAATAAAGGAAAGAGGTTATGATTGAGCCTATAAATGTTTAGTTTGAGTCTTCTCTTATAAAGGGTTGGGTTCTTATTTGAATCCATAAAAGACAACAGAATTGGGTTGAGCCTCCAGGTGTGAAAAAGGAGGGTGTAAAGAATTTTCACTCCCCTTCAAAAGTGATATACCATAGTGGGATCCATACATCATGATAGTGTGTGAAGAGTAAACATTATATCATTTAGATCCAAACTACTATAAAATTATTATTATTTTCATATTTTACTTTATTAAATTTTCTTTTTTCTATATTTTATTATACCAGTGTGGTTGAATTGTTTAATATTTAAACTAATCAATTTCTACTCATAAATTTTATACTTTGATTAATTTTTTAAATAAACACAATTCACCCCCTCTTGTCCTTTTCCATAACCTCTCCAGGACATAACACTTGGTATCATAGGTTAGATATTATAAGGATAAGTATAGTTAACTGATCTGTCTGATACCTAATAATTGGCATTAGAGTAGGCCCCTTTGTAGATAAATTAGTTTGTCACCTTGTTTGATACCTCATAATTGATATCGGAGGTTGGATCATTTAAGATATATTTTTCTTCATTTTATTTTTTATATTAACTATGCTAAATTTTTATCCAATTACTTAACAATAATAAGGGAAAGGTTATTTTCAGTGATGGATGACTTGAGGAATAAAAGTGTTTTGAATCCGAAATTACCACCAAATTTCAATGGTAATAAATATACTCAGTGAAATATTTGGATGGAAGTATATCTAAAGAGTATAGATATTCTATTTTTTGGATATTGTGATTAAATATTATGATTTACCTAAATATTATTTAGTTGATTTTAAAGTATAAGATGGTGTAAAATATAATCTTAATTATAAGTTCATGAATATTCTTTATTTTTCTTTTTTATGGAAATATTTTTTACAAAATCTATAGTTTTAGCACTAATTATGAGATTTTTAAATAGATTGAGACAACTACCTTTGAATAAAGAAACTCCATGAAATCTATTCAATCTAATTATATAAAATATAGATAGATGAAAAAGGAGTGTCCAAGCATGGAAAGGTAAAAAATAATTTTCCTGAAGGAGATATCATTCATGGTAAATCAAATTTGAATGTAGATTGTTCAAATGACATTTGTTATGGATTTAGGATGAGATGACATGTTAAAACCAATTGTATGATGCTCAAAAATTCAAGGAAGGTTAGAAAGAATGGATTTTTTTTTGGCTTCATGGAGTGATTCTAAAATTTCTTTTCATAAGGACGAAAGTTTAAAATAAATTGGTAATGTTTCATTTCTTATAAAAAATTCTAAGGTATTATTTTCAACTCCACATTATTGTTCAAGTAATATTGGTTCTTATGCTAGAAAAGCTATAAATATATGTGTAAAAATTATAAATAAAGATATTGATTTTAGTTCTGATTCTCAGGATTTTATCAAATCTGTAAATGATGAGCCAAATATTTAAGATCTAAAGGAAATTTGTGATTCATATGAAGATCAAATAAAAGAAATGACTTCTATACATATTTCACTCAAATAAAAATATATAAGGGTTCATGAAAAGAAAAAAATTTATCTATTAAATTAAAAAATATTGATTTTAAAATGTTGAAGTTGAAATCCAAAAATTATAGGATTAAATATTTTCTTTATAAGAATAATGAAGATAAATAAAGAATGTTTAACTTATTTTTGGATGATATGACTAAATTTGAGGATTAAAGAATCTTAAAAAGGAAAATGAGAATTTTAGAAACACATATTCTTCCTCACATGAAAAGTTTTGTGATAATTTTAAATTTGTTTAAAAAGAAAATGAATGACTAGAGAATTAATTAGATAAATTTAGGAATGAAAAGGTTTGTTTGAGAATGAAAATTTATAATAAATATACTTAAAATGTCAACATTATTAATAATTCTTATTTCAAGAAATGTGGTGATAAAAGGAATGAAGATAATTGTTATTATTTTGTTCCTAATGTGTTTAAAAATAATTTTGTAAATAGATAATATAATGCAATTTATTAAGTTAATTTCTTTACATGTGGATCTTATAGTCATTATTATTGTGATTTTCCTTTTAAGTTCACTCAATCTTTTGATCATAAAAGGAATTTTATATCTAAGTTTAATTTCAAGGAAAATTTATCTAGACTATCTACTACTTGGGTACCTAAAGGTATGCATTCTAATCCATGTAAAATAGATCCATTATTTATACCCAGGTAATGTTTATTTTCTAATTCTTATATTCGACATGAATATCATTATAGTTTTATTCATGGCATGTTGACATGTGAATTATAAGATTTAGTATTAAATTTTGGATAAGCTTTAATACTTTATATAATTTTGGGATTCAATCATATATTTAATTTTTTATTTCACTTTAATCTAATTAATATCATTATATGGTCAGTGAATATGTTATTTTTGTTGTAAATTCTTGTTTACTTTTATGATATTATCATTTGGTTACATTCAAAATTATTTAAGTATATTATAACTTGTTTTTTGTATCCTTATGATATTAAACTATGTTTTTAGAGGATTATTCTCTAATGGAATTAAAATTATACTCATAACGCTTTTATAATTTCATTTTGAAAAAAAATAGTTTAGGGGAGTTACACTTGTTTTTAAATATGATTTATAAATTTGTATGTGAACTTAAATTGTGTATTCACTAGTTTATCAAAGATGGGATTTAGTTTTTATATAATTCTAGTGTTTTTATTCAAGATAAGTTAATATAGAATTGAGGAGGATATTTCATTTTTAATTCAAATTATTTTAATTGATATATTTATATAATTTATCAATGAAGGTGAAGATAAATTTATTTCAATTTATGTATTTTTTCTTGAAAATTAGTCTTGTTTAACAATTACCAGTTTGTAAAAATTTATTTATGTTGAAAAAAATTAATTTTATCCTTTATAATTTTTTTATTTAATTATAATTATGGATATTTATATTTAATATTTAATTAATGGGGAGTTTTATTATGTTTATATGCTGAAATTTTCAGTTTTATAATAAAATTTATAAAATCTAAAAACTATTTTTATATTAATATTGTTTAGTTTTTGTATATAATTTCTCATTATATTTTAAGTCTTCTCATACATACTAGATAATGTTAAATTACTATCTAAACTTTTAATTTGTATAAAAGATCATTTTATGAATGGGTTCTCATTAATTTTTACAAACTATTTTTATAATTATACTCATTAAATGTTTTTTAAAATGGAAGGTTTTTTAGTGGATCCTTGATATATGTTTTCAAAAATAAATATTTAATAAATTTATAGAATAATTTTTTTTCAAGCATGATTTTATTTAAAGGGAATTAATTTTTTAAGTATTAATTTCAAAGAGATAATTCTTCTATTGAAACTTTTTGATAATTTATTGAAGGTTTTTTTTTAAATTTTAATTTTTTTATAATTATCAAAATGGCGGAGAATGTTGATTGGATCCTTGAACCACTTTATGTTATGATAATTACAAAGGTTTATTTTTTTTTTATTTCCTTGAAAATTCTTAATAACTCTAATTGTGTGTTAATTAAATTATGATTATTCATAATCATATCATAATATTTATTTTTTTAAAATATTTTTAGTTTTTATAGTTCATAATATGTACTACTAGTTTCATGAAGTGATCCTTGGCTAAATAAGTCATTTGGGACCTTAAAATACCATTTTACTTATTCTAGAACTAAAATTCAGAAAATTTTGGAAATTGAAAATTTGGTAAAGTCTGGAACCTAACAGTGTCACCTAACCGTGTCACCAAACCATGGAACTTATCACATGAAAAAAATTTATTGACCATGGAATCTACCACATGAAAAAAATGTACTGACTGTGGAACCTATCGCATGAAAAAAATGTATGAACTGTGGAAGATACAACATGTGAAAAATGTACTGACCATGGAACCTACCATATAAACAAAATTTACTGACCATTGTACCTACTGTGGAACCTACCATGGAATCTAACACGAGGTAAATTATATTTGGTATTTTGTCTCTAACATGGGATAAAAAATTCCAAATTGAGTGATATTTATTGAGTTAAAAATATAACAAGATTATCTAAATTTAATTATAAGAAATTTAAATTGTAATCGATCTCTATATATAAAGAAATTAGATTGAAGACACTGTATGTTTTCATTATAAATTCTACAAATTTTTCATAACTAATTTTCTACAGTATATTAATGATAACTTGATCTATATAAGTCTTATTAACTTGATTCTTTATTATATGAAAAAATAGTGAAATTATATAAATACAATTAAACTGGTGATATAGTTGATTATATTTTTTAAGGTATGTTTTAATTCTGAAAATTTATAAATTAAGCAGTCTAAAATTTTCCAGAATATCCTATTTGAAATCAGGTGTGTGAATTTACTTATGTATATTCAACTAATTATATTTACCTCTGTGAATATACTATATAAATATCTTATATAAAACCCCTACATGTATTTTCATACATGGTTTTTTGGTTTTCTATAGGTTTTTATAAAAACTGGAGATATGATCTCTTTTATATGACATTTCATTTTCCACTTACTACATGTTTGTTATAGATATAATTAGTTTTTTGTTTGTTCTATTATTAATTTTTAATTATCTAGAACCCATGATAATAGTTTTTAGATTGTTTTATAAGGAATTTAATATGATTCACATGGGATTAAGATTGTATGGATATTCACACTGAAAGTTTAGAACTTGAGATATTTAAATTCAAATCTGTTAAAATATATAGAGTTTCTTATAAATATTATTAGGGAGTTTTTCATGAATATTAATGGATTTTATTAACTAATATTTTAAATTGTTCAAAAATTGATATTGATAGATAGTTCACATGGATATTAATTACCTCTCTTTTCTAAAAAATACACATGGATCATTTATCTGAAAAATAAGCATGAGCAAAGTTGAAATTTGAATTTGGAATATGAAGAGGTATTATTTTATGATTTATGTAAATATTCCAAGGAATTTATTATTAAAATTTATGGGTATATTACTGCTGTATTAATTTTTTATTATTTTAAATGTTATTTATTTATAATATGATTTTCATTCTCACAACATAATTAAAAGATACATTCACGTGAAGTTTTTTATTATTGGAATTTATGAAGAAGATTCCTGGAATTTTTATTGAAGAAAATACCTATTGCTATTTTGGTGGATAAATAGACCAAATAATGTAGTGAATAGACAAGAGACACGACTCTACTTTTACTCATTCATGCTGTATAGTACGCAACAGAGTCCTGGAGCTTCATTTTTCATCTTCTTGCTAAAGTACACTGCTAGATGCCCGAGCTTCAGTGTTTCAACATATTGAAGGGACTAATCACTACTTGATCCAAATAAAAATACCTATATTGATAATCATTCATGAGTTGAAATTTTTTATTCACCCCTTATGCTACAACTGTCTGGGTTGTATTGTATACACTTATTTCATCTTACATGAGGTTATACTACCCGAACAAAAGGTACGTTTGAGTTTGGCCTATCCCATTAAAAGGCTGTGTTTAGTATATCCCCTTAGAATACTAGGTTCCAATTATCCCATAAAATAATAGATGAAAGTAATTATCCTATAATATTTTAAGTTTATTCTGTCCCCTTAGAATATTGGGTTCCTCTTGACCCATAACATAGAAGAGGTTAAGACTGTGTTTGTAAAAGTTAAGGTCATGTTTTCACCTATAAAAGACAGGGTTAGGTCTTATCCTATAAAATAATTGGTTCATTATAAACTCAAAAGGAAAGAAGTTAGTATTGATCCTGTAAAAGTATAGTTTGAGTCTTCTCCTGTAAAAGGCTAGGTTTTTTGAGACCATAAAATAAAAAGTGTTGGACTAACCTATTTTGATAATCTCAAATCATGTTTCATTTATGTAAAGCATATTGTTTATCTTATAGGGTAATCATTTATGAGAAAATCATGTTTATATCAAAGTAATAACTATATAATTTTAATCTCACTGCTCCCTTTTTTAAGCTCACAGTAAAAAATTTCTCTAAGTGCAAAGGTCACTGATGCATGGTCACCGTTGCAAGGTCACCGATGCAAGGTCACTGATGCAAGGTCATTGATGAAAAGGTCACCATTGCAAGGTCACCGATGTAAAGGTCACTATTTCAAGGTCACCTATGCAAGGTCACCATTGAAAGGTCCCTGATGCAAAGGTCACTGTTGCAAGGTCACCGATGCAAGGTCACCATCGCAAGGCCACCATTGCAAGGTCACAGCTGAAGGATACCAATGGAAGGTTACCAATGTAGAGTTATCTATGGAAGGTTACCATTGAAATGGTTACTGATGAATGCTGCCGATGTGCACTTACTGTTGAATCCTACCATTGTGAAGGCTACCGTTACCAGTCTACCATACTCTTCTACTCCATATTTTGTAAAATTCCTAAGATTATTCTAACAATCATATTTGATAAATTTAATGCTTCTAACATTAATTAATGATGATTGTAGACATATCAAGAGACTGTATCGGGGGAAAGTACGAGGTACGATAAAGATTTCACGTGATGTACTTATTCCTATTGTTAGACCTCAAATATTAAAGAGAAGATTGAGGAAGAAAAGAGAGAGAGGAATGGGAAGCACAAGTCCAAAAATTAAGAAAGAAGAATGCATGAGAAATAACTTACTAGAGAACAAGGAAGAACCATTCGAGTACTTTCACTGTGAACCCAATAACTTCAAGAAGATCATTTTAGGAGAAAAATTTCAAAGTTGCCTTCTGTGTCTCATAAACTCTCGATCAACACAAGAAGTAGAAAACTCAATTCCTAAAATCTAGAACCTGGAGCTGCGACACTCAATTTTGGAGAAAACTTCCAGATAAAGACTCGAACAACAAATTCTTCACTCCAAGGAGTCAAGAGCCGAACTACAAACACATAGAGATTTATAAACTCAAGATTATAATCTTAGCTCTATTATGTTTATTCATTTTACATTTCTGAGAAGTGTGTTTTTGTCTATTACACACAGTGTATCTTGTGATTGAACTAGATGATACTGAATATCCTCACATCAAACTTCACTTACATCTTTTTTCCCACGTATAATTGTGGAAGAGACAATGTGTGGTCTGTATTTCTTGTTTTTCCCATGAAGAAATATGGTAGAGGGTGTGAAGCCTTGACAGTTTGTGAAAACTATTGTAAAGCCTGATAGAGGTTGTGTATTAAGTTTATTGTTAATATAAACTACTTTGTGGTAGGTGATCACCATGTGGAGAGGATTAAGTCTCGTCTTGAGACTGAACCTCTTGTTAACTCCACTGTGCTTTTTATTTTTTTTTGTACTCTGTTTTATCTATTTTTTGTTGATTATAATTGCTAAAACATAAAACTGTTTTTCATCCACTTTGATAGTTAGTTTTGGTGAGTGTGTGTATGTGTTTAATTCAGTAAACTTGTTTCAAAAGTTGAAGAAGTGTTTTATACTAATTCAACTAAGGACTAATCACCCTTTGAGAAACCTATTGACCAATTAGACATCTATATCTCTATTTCTTTAATTAAATGGGCCATTTCAAAATTTGGGGGATCTTTAATATAAAGTTTTTAACATAAATTTTAAGTAGGAACTCAATTTACCACCCTCTTGAGATTCCACTCCAACCAATATTTGGTATTATAGGATTTAGTTTAGTTTTTATTAATACTACCTGAACTGTTGTACAATTTGTCAAATTCTTCAACTGTGATTTTATTTATATATTAAAGATCTTAAAATTTCTGTCATATCTAATTTTTAGTTCTTTACAATTCTAATTAACAATGGATAACAGAGTTGAGGGTGCAGCTACTAACAAGCCACCTTTATTTAATGGTAATAACTATGCTCAGTGGAAATTAAAAATGAAAATGTACCTAGAGAGCATAGGACCTAAAATCTGGGACACAATTGAAGAACAACATGTATTGCCTACTACTGCTAGGGACACATGGTCTCAGTTGACTAAAGATATATATAATAATAATTATAAAGTAATGAATGCATTGTCCTATTCTCTAAGTGATGAAGAATTCAATAGAATATCTTCTTGTAAAATTTCATATGAAATTTGGGATACTTTAGCTACTTCTCATGAGGGAACAACCAATGATAAATAAATGAGATTAAATACCTATACTATTAAATATGATAATTTTAAAATTAAGGCTGATGAACCTATCTCTAAAATGTATCTCAGGTTTAATGAAATAGTGAATACCATGAGTCTACTTGGGAAACTAGTGGACAACAAGGATCAGATTATGAGATTGATTCGATGCCTACCTGACAGATGGAGTGGAACTTCTATTTCTATCCGAGAATCTTGTGACATAGGCAGGATACTAGTAAAGGAACTAATTGAAAAAATTATGATGTAAGAATAAGAGTTTAAGGTAAATCAATAATATGATGAAGAACCAAGAAAGAAATATGTAGCATTCAATAATGCTACCACAAAGAACAAAGATAAAGAAAAAACTCAAGCTCCTATAGACACTTCCACCGGTGAAGACTCATATTCTGATAGTGATGATGAGATGACTCATCCTGCTAGGAGATTCAAGAAGTTCTACAGTAATAAAAAGTTCTTTAGAAATCCAAACTATAAAGGAAGGTATGATAATAAAGGGTAGTGGAAAAAGGATAGAAAATGAAATGATAACACAAATGAGATAGTCTGTTATGAGTGTAAACAAAGAGTTCATGTGAAAGATGATTGCCCCAAGCTGAAATTTAAGAAGAAGTATAAAGACAAGTGAAAGGGATATAAAAAGTCTATAAAAGCTACTTGGATTGCCTCAGAAGATAGATCAAGTGGATATGACACTTGTGATATTGAAAAGAACAAACATGTAAACCTTTTTTTCATGACTGAAACATCCGAGGTAACACCCAATTCTTCTGTACATAATGCTTACTATTCTAGGAATGAAAGTGAATCAAAAAATGATGAAAATATGACTAAGGATGAACTATTTAAATACTGTGGAATGCTTGAGGACACATTTAATGAACTCAAGGATAAATATAAATTATTGAAAAGATAACATGCTTTAAATGACAATTATAAGACTGATCTGGATATTGAAAAAGAAAAATGTACCCAGCCGTTAAAAAAAAAATGCTGAACTTAAATTATCTAATGAGCAATTAAAAAGAGATCTTGAGATGTTTACTGCAGGAAGTGATACCTTGACTCATTTTCTAGGAAAATAAATTGCTCCAAAATACACAAATGGTATAGGATATCAACCAAGATAAAGAAGTATTATTAAAACTAAATTTGTTCCAAAATCTAGATAGTTCACTGCTAGTTCAAGTTCTGGACCATATTTTGAAAAACAATTCTCTAAAGGACCAAACAAATTGTTCATGTCTCAAAACATATCTGTTGATTATAGGAAACCTGTGAGACACGTATGGGTTCCCAAAGCTTTACATTATAACCTCTTTGGACCCAAGAAAATCTGGGTACCAAAGTTACCCTACAGTTAATCTGTTTTTCAGGAAAATTGTCTAAAGGGATCCTTTAAAACTCTATGGTACTTGGATAATGGATGTTGAAGACACATGATATGAGACTACTCATTCTTTAAGAGCCTAATTAAATTTTATGGTGGAAATTTTACATTTGATGATAATTCAAAAGGGAAGATCATCGGCTTAGGCCAAATTGATAACCCTAATAATGTATTAATTTCAAAAGTACTTTTTGTTGATGGGTTAAAGTACAATTTAATAAGTATCTCTCAGTTATGTGATGATAGTTTTAATTTTAAATTTGAAAATGATGCATGAAATGTTTTTTATTCTAAAAATGATTTAATATTAACTAATCTTAGAAATGAAAATGTATATGCTATTGATTTAAATCCTTTATCTAAGAAAAATGTTTCATGTTTAAATGCTTTTCATAAGGAATCCAAGTTATGACACAGAAGATTAGGACACTACAATGTGCACTCCCTTAGGAAAATAACTTGGAAAGGTTTAGTTAGAGACTTACCTAAATTTTAATCCCCACTTAACAAAGTTTGTAATCCTTGTTAAAAGGGAAAATAACACGAAGTTTCTTTCGAACCAAAGAAAGAAGTTTCTATTTCTCAACCGCTCGAGTTTGTTCACATAGATTTGTTTGGACCATCTATAGTTTCAAGTTTAAATGGGAAGCACTATGTTTATGTTCTTATAGATGATTTTTCTAGATATACTTGGGTATAATTTCTAGCTCACAAAAGTGAATCATGTTCTTACTTCATTAAATATTCCAAGTTTGTAGAAAATCTTAGTGGACTTAGAATTAAGACCTTGAGAAGTGATCATGGCCGTGAGTTTTAAAATCTGGAATTTGAATCTTTTTGCTCAAAAAATGGCTATACTCACAATTTCTATGCTCCTATAACACCTTAACAAAACACAGTTGTAGAAATAAGAAATATGACTCTTTAAGATATTTCCTGAACTATGCTAAATGAGTATAATCTACCTATCTATTTTTGGACTGAAGCTATTAATAGAGCCTGTTACACTATCAATAGAGTCTTAATTAGACCTGTTCTTAAGAATACCCCTTATGAGATCTGGAATAATAGGAAGCCTAAGGTTAATTACTTTAGAGTTTTTGGTTGCAAAGTCTTCATCCTTAACACTAAGGACAATCTTGACAAGTTTTCTTCCAAAAGTGATGATGAAATTTTCCTAGGTTACTCAATCATTAGTAAAGATTATAGAATATTTAATAATAGAACCAAATGTGTGGAAGAATCTGTTCATGTAAAATTTGACAAGACTGATCCACATGAACCCAAAACCTCTGTTAAACTCCTTGAGGAAGATATGTCAATTCTAGACCTTAATGATAAACACAGTCAGCCCTTAGTGAAAATAATCAGTTCTGGAAATTTTCCAGAATCTGTGCATGGTGAATATGAACCTATAGAAAATCATGAGGAGTCTAGTTCTACTCTTTCTAGAGGTATTATAACTCCCAAGAATCATAATTTAGATGTTTTAGTAGGTGATTTAAATAGAGGAACACAAACTAGATCTTTTCTGAGAAACCAGGTTGAACATCAAACCTTTCTTTCATATCTTAAACCTAAAAATATCAACGATGCAATCATTGTTGAATTTTGGGTGATAACTATGCAAGAAGAATTAAATTAGTTTGAAAGAAACAAGGTTTGTGAATTAGTAGAAAGACCTAAAGACACATTGACCATAGGAACTAAATGGGTGTTATAAATGAAGTTGATGAATCTGGAAACATAGTTAGAAACAAGGATATACTAGTTTCCCAAGGATATAGTTAAGAATAAGGAATATACTATGAGGAAACCTTTTCACCTGTAGGTATACTAGAATCCATTAGGATACTACTTGCTCATGTAGCTCATCTGAATTTAAAACTTTATCAAATGGATGTCAAAAGTGAATTTTTAAATGGGTACATAGTAGAGGATGTATTTTTTGATCAACCCCCTGGTTTTACAAATACCCATTTTTTAAATCATGTCTTCAAACTTTCAAAAGCCCTATATGGTCTGAAACAAGCTCCAAGAGCTTGGTATGACAGACTTAGTTCTTTCCTTATTTCAAAAATTTTTACTAAAGGAATAGAAGATCCTACTCTTTTTATTAAAAGGATTTCCAAATATGTTCTAATAGTATAGATTTATGTAGATGACATTATTTTCGGATCCTCTAAAAATTCATCATGCACTGATTTTTCAAAAATGATACAAGATGAATTTGAAATGAGTTTAATGGGGGAACTTAATTTTTTCCTTGGATTTCAAAGTTTTTAAAATAAAAATGGTATTATTTTAAATCAGAGTAAATATACTAAAGATATTTTGAAATGTTTTGGTTTGGACTGCAATAAAGGTAGTGATACACCTATGAGTACCACCTGTAAGTTGGATGCTAATGAAACTGGTAAACCAATGGATCAAACCAATTACAGAGGTATGATTTTAAGTCTACTCTATCTTATTGCTAGTAGTCCTGATATTATGTTCATTGTATGTATGTGTGATCACTTTCAATATAAACCTAAAGAGTCTCATTTAACTACTGTTAAAAGGATTTTTAAATATCTCGAGTATACTACAAAATTAGGACTGTTTTACACAAGAGGAAAATAATTTGATTTAATAATTTATTCAGATGATGATTTTTCTAGTTGCAAGTTATATAGAAAAAGTACCTCTGGAACATGTCACATTTTAGGCAAGTCACTAGTATCATGGTGTAGTAAGAAATAGAATTCTGTTGCATTATCTACTTCCAAAGATGAATATATAACTGCTGGGAGTTATTGTGCTCAAATTATGTGGATGAAACACACTTTACTAGACTATGGATATCAATTAAAACATGTCTCTATAAAGTGTTATAATAAAAGTGCTATTAACATCTCTAAAAATCCAGTATCTCAGCCCAGGAAAAATCACATTGATGTGAGACATCACCTCTTGAGAGATCATTATCAAAGAGGTGATATCACTCTTGAATTCGTTGGCACTGAACACCAATTGTCTGATATATTCACAAAGCCTTTAAATTATGAGAGGTTAAATTAAATAAAACTTGAGTTAGGTATAATAAACTATTAACCATTATAAATCTCACTATTAGAGACCTCACCACTAGGAACCTCACTGTTAGAGACCTCACCATTAGAAACATCACTGTTAGAGACCTCACCATTAGGAACCTCACCATTAGAAACCTCACCGTTAGAAACCTCAGCGTTAGAAACCTCACCGTTAGAAACCTCACTATTAGAAACCTCACCGTTAGGTACCTCATCATTAGGAACCTCACTGTTGGACCTCACCATTAGAAACCTCACCGTTGGAACTCACCCTTAGAAGCCTCACCCTTAGGATCCTCATCGTTAGGACCTCACCATTGGAACCTCACCATTGTTACCTTACCTGTAGTCGATGTTTTCGGGACTTATTGTTTTCTCTTTCAGAATCTGAAACATTTTCTACATTACTTATTTCTTTTATCTGATTTGTTTTTCGATCCCTAAGTGATAAGATTAAAGTACATACCACATTTTGATCCACCTAAAAATATCTTCTGAATCTCTTTATCCCTAACCTTAGAACCTAAACCTCTTCCCAAACCCTCGAACCACTTTAGATCTCATGGAAAGAGTGAAGAGACCATTGGTTAGTGATGAAGGGGATGTGCCAAATCTAAAGAGACCTCTAGCTGAGTTGAGTATTGGAAGCAAGGCAGTGGAAAAACCAATCAACCCCCATCTATCGAAGAGGGAAATCATATTTGAAAAAGAGCTCAGTTTCGAATGGTTTCTGACGAGAAAATCTTTAGTGATAAAGGCACTTGAAGCTCAAGGATGGGTTTAATGCTTTGTAAACAAAAAATGGACCCTATTACCCAAATTTAGTGAAGGTGTTTTATTATTTTTTTAAATTCAAAAAGACTGAGGATGAGAATAGAATGTCTTTAAGGGTGAATGGAATGAGTATGAGTTTTTCCTATGTTTAATGGGATGAGTTTCTGAGAGTACCACATGATTGGATTTATGATTACTACTCAGGAGTGGTTCCTCCCACTACTAAGTTCTTCTGTTTTGAAGAAGCCTTAGCCAAACTGACAGGGAGTGGGATCCCAAGGAAAGTCATTACTGCTGAGATGGAAGGAGAAGACAAGCTACTGTTTAAGTTTTTCCAGCATGTCTTGAGTCCCAAGAGAGGGGACTTTTCTATATTAAAATTTCAAGATGTATTTATTTTATATCTATTGAAGCATGGAAATTAGATAAACTTGTGTAGGCTGCTGATGATTCAATTAAAGGATATGACAAAGCCCAGTTCCAAATCCAATGCCTTTTTTCATGCTATATTGATATCCTTGATGTTGAAGGTGAAAGGAGTTGCTAGAGATAAGGAGGAAACTGTTTTAGTAAGGGACAATTTCTGCATTACAAAGGTAATTTTCAAGTTGATGAAGGTAAATTGAAACCCCTGGAAAAGAAGATGGGTAAATGATGAGGCTAAGCTATATGATGAATTCAACCCTATCACTCATCCTACTAGGCCTAAGGATAAGAGAGATCATGGTCTAAATCCTTGTAAAGTATAGCCTTCATATTTAGATGAAGAAAGAGAAGTTGCTGCTATTCCAGAAAGAGAGGATTATCTTATAGATGACAGGAGTGATCCAGAACTTCCCTCCAATCATTGTGCTAATACTGTATCCTTTGGTGAGCCTAGTCCACCGAAGAGATTTCCTAGAAGGGAGAAAGTCCTAAGGGACAATTATGATGAAGAGACCAGTGAAGAATAAAAGGCAGAAAATGTCTTAAGAGACACTACAGAGACCTCAGATGAGGATGAGGACACTGAATCTAGTCATGATGACTTTGAGACAACTACTGATACAAATAAAGAGGAATGTATTAGGCTCAGTACCTTGATAGGGAATATAGAAATGGTTGAAGGTGTAGATGAATAGGTTACTGATTCAGTTGAAGCTGGAATTGTTTTAAAAGTTGTTGAAGATTCTGTGGAGGAAGTGGTAGTGGACCCTTCTATTGATGCAGTTGCTCAAGGAGGTATGGTAGAGCTGAATGTGGTTGATCAGGAGAATGCTCCAAGTGAGGGGGAGGAACCTGTTGCCACAGGATCAATTACTATAACTCTTGGAATAGAGGATTGGTCAAAAGACCCTAGATTTGTGGTCTTAGGCTTAAATTATGGAGACTCTGATGATGACCAGCCTATCAGAAGTTCTCCAATTCCTACTGTTTCAGAAACCACTATTGTGAAACCAGTGGTTCTTTTGCCTCATGACTATGTGAAGAAGGATGATTTAGAATCAATGAAATCGGATATGAAGAGCCAATTTGATGAGAGATTTCACAATCAAGAAGTTGTCACTTCTATAGTGGAAAGGCTAGTTTCCACCTCTCACTCCATCCTGCTAGAGGAGGTAAAGGACTATCAGAATCAGATCCAAACCTTGGTAGATTCTATAGATTCTATGAAGCATTCTATTTCCAGATTAGGATCTTACATGGATTCAAGGGTTCAGGTGGAAAATATCTTCAATTTGTTAAAAGTGTGGTTCAGCAAATGGTCACTATGTTTGAGGACTTTAAGAAGTCCATAGAGACACATGTGAGTGGCCAAGATGATGATGTGAAGAGAATGATCAGTGGGCTGACTAAATCTTTTAAGGAGACTGTGGATTTCACTATGGAAACTCTGTGTGCATCTGCTTCATCTTCATCCTCTCCCCCTATTGATCTAGAATCCTTTAGGTTGGCTGTTAGAGAATAAGTTGAGAATTTCTCTAGTACCAGTACCTCAGACCCTCAGTCTATGACTCAGGTTATTTTCACTACTAGAGAAATTCATAATCTTGTGGGAAATTATTTAAGGGAAGCTTCTCAAGATCAGAATTCTATTAAAGAGAAAGTTTATTTCTACTAAAAAAGTGTATATACTAAGAATTAGATGGATGGTCACTTCAAGTTGTGGTTGGATAACTTAAGGATTCCACCTGTCACTCAAGTGTTTAAGGATAAGGTAAGTAGGATCAGAGAGTTGACTCCTGCCTTAGAGAAATTCATAGAGAAAAAGGATGATTTTATCTCATCCATGGAGAGAGGAGGAAGTATTATTATGGATTTCAGAAATTTTCTTTCACCCTTCCTTCATGTTGACTACACTCCCATCATTTCTCCTCCAACCCTACTGACTACGATCCCTTGGCCTATCCCTCCATCTTCAGAACCTACCTCCTCAACTCCCAAAGACAATGTACCCTTGAACATCTCTCATGTGGATTGAATGTGAGATGTCTTAGTTGATAGGGATCTTTTTAACATGTTTGTATATTAGAATTTTGCTTCATTACTAGAAAATCCTCTTCTATTTGTATTTTATTATTTTTGTTAATCAAAGAGGGGGAGAAATAGGTCAGGTCATAAGTTAGTTTTAAGTTTTAAGCTGCCTAAACTGAAAGGATGATAAGTTTTTAAGTTGAATTTTCATATATATACTATCTCTATTTTTCCATAATAAACATGGTTCAAATGTTCTGTAGATATTAGCAAATGTTCTTAACCATAATTCAAAAAATACTAACATAATTTGTGATTATCAAAAAGGGGGATACTATTGGAATCACCTGTTTTGATAATCCCAAATAATGTTTCATTTATGTAAATAATCTTGTTTCTCTTACATAATAATCATTTATGAGAAAATCATGTTTATATCAAAGTAATAACTATGTACATTTAATCTCACTGCTCTCTTTTTTAAGCTGTCATCGCAAAATTTCTCTAAATGAAAATGTCACCGATGCATGGTCACTATTACAAGGTCACCAATGCAAGGTCTCCGATACAAGTTCACCGATGCAAAGGTCACCGTTGCAAGGTCACCGATGAAAAGGTCACCGTTCCAAGGTCACCGATGCAAGGTCACCATTGCAAGTCACCATTGCAAGGCCACTGTTGAAGGCTACCAATGGAAGGTTACCAATGGAGAGTTATCAATGGACGGTTACCATTGGAAAGGTTACCGATGAATGCTGCCAATGTGCACTTACTATTGAAGCCTACCATTATGAAGGCTACCATTTCCAGTCTACCATACTCTTCTACTCCATACTTTGTCAAATTTCTAAGATTATTCTAATGGTCATATTTGATAAATTTAATGATTATGATATTAATTAATACTGATTGTAGACATATCAAGAGACCATATTTGGGGACAGTATAAGGTACGAGAAAGATCACACATGATGTACTTATTCCCATTGTCATACCTCAAATATAAAAGAGAAGACCGATGAAGAAAAGATAGAGAGGAATGAGAAGCGCAAGTCCAGAAGTTGAGAAAGAGGAATGCATGAGAAAGTAATTACTGGAGAACAAGGAAGAACCATTCGAGCACTTTCACTATGAACCCAAGAACTTCAAGAAGATCATTTCAGGAGAACAATTTCAAGGATGCCTTCTGTGTCTCATCAACTCTTGATCAACATAATAAGTAGAACAGTCAATTCCTGAAATCTAGAACTTGGAGTTGCAACACTCTATTTTGGAGACAACTTCCATAGAAAGATTTAACAACAAATTCTTCACTCCAAGAAGTCAAGATCCGAACTACAAACACATAGAGCTTTCTAAACTCAAGCTTATAATCTTAGATCTATTGTGTTTCTTCATTTTACATTTCTGAGAAGTGTGTGTATGTCTGTTACACACACTATCTCCTGTACTTGAATAGGAGGATACTGAATATCCTCACATCAAACTTCACTTAAATCTTGTTTCCCATGTATAACTATGGGAGAGACCATATGTGGTTTGTATTGTTTATTTTTCCCATGAATAACTATGGTAGAGGGTGTAAACCCTGGACAGATTGTGAAAACTGTTGTAAATCCCGATACAGGCAGTGTATCAAGTTTATTGTTAATATAAACTACTTGGTGGTAGGTGATCACCAAGTGGAGAGGATTAAGTCTTGGCTTGAGACTGAACCTCTTGTTTAACTCCAATATGCTCTGTATTTTTTGTTTTACTCTATTTTATCTATTTTCCACTGCTTATAATTGCTAAAACATTAAACTATTTTTCATGTACTTTGATAGTTAGTTTTGGTGAGTGTGTGTATGTGTTTAATTCAGTAAACTTGTTTCAAAAGTTGAAGAAGTGTTTTACACTAATTCAACTGAGGACTAATCACCCTTTGAGAAACCTATTGACCAATTAGACATCTATATATCTACTACCTTAATTAAATGGTCTGTTTCAAAATTTGGGGGATCTTTTATATAAAGTTTTCAAAAGAAATTTTAAGTTAGAACTCAATTCAACCCCGTCTTGAGATTCCACTCTGACCAACACAAAGTAATTGGGTTGAGCCTCGAGATGTGAAAAATGCGGATGTAAAAAGTTTTCACTCTCCTTAAAAAGTGATATACCATAATGGTTTCAATAAACTGGGTTTGTTTGTGAAGAGTATAGGTAGGATCATTTAGATCTGAACTACTATAAAAATCTTCTTTTCATCTTTTACTTTCTTTCATTTTATTTTTTATCTCTTTTCTTGTACCAATGTGGTTGAATTGTTTAATATTTAAAAGAATCAATTTCCACTCATAAATTTTATACTTTGATTAATTTTTTAAAGAAATATAATTCACACCCCTATTGTCCATTTCTATCACCACTCTAAGACTAAACAGATATATAGTAGTGACCTTAGCCATACTCTGTGTATCACCCCCCATTTTCAAGTAAGTAACCCTTTATTTATGTATTTTATGTATGTAAATTTTTTAGGTGATGTTTGGGAGGGTTTGGTATAGTTTTGGTATGGTTTTTTGGGATTTTCCAGAGGTTCAAGGTTTGAAAATGTGTAGTGAAAACCATTCAACTCCTACAGGAAACCGTGAAAGGTGAAACATGGGATTCTAGGTAGGCGAACGAGTTTTAAAAACCGTGCGACCACCTTGGATTAATCATGAAATGTGAGGATATGGGATTATACATAGTTGATTCATGGTTTGTCTAACTATGGGAGATAATAATTCAAGGTGCTACTTGAGGCAGATGTTGTCATATAGTTGGCACATAGTTTGCCTAACCATGTGTGACAACTGTGCACGATTAGATATTAGATCCTAAAAAGTGGATTTAACTAGTTTTCACCTCTAAGCTTCTCATTTTTTACTATTTTAGAACCTAAGTTAGTTTTTATTCCTACAAAAGGATTTGGAGACTTTCCCCCTTGATTTGGGAGCGATCCGTTGTCAAATCTTGGTGCGTTGAAACCTGATTCCCTTAGTAAGTCTTTGATTTTAGTCGTTTTACTTAGATCTACTTATCTTCCCTATATTGGATTCATATATCTAATCCATTAGGGATATATATATGATATTGTTTTCCAAACATGTTGGGATATGGCTATGTGGATGTTAGGGAATGATATCTAAGGCGGGTTTTTAGAGATTCAACCCGATTTTGTTTTAGAATTCTCGATGTTCTTAATTTTCATCATAATTCCTGAGGTAACTGGCTTCACTATCAACTCCGCTTATAATAACTTGAAGGATTTTATTTAAAATTTATTTTTTTATTGAAATTTATTTTGAAATTATTGTGAAATGATTTATGGAAACCTTCTTTGGTGACATTTTATGGAATTGTGAAAATTGGATGTTTTGGTAAAAAGTGAAAGTGGTAACATGACTTTAAAATGATTATTTTAAAATGGTTTTTGGTTTTGATTCATGGAAAAGTGTTTTCAATAAAAAGATAGATTTATTGAAATGGTTCAGAAAATATTATTTTATCATGTTGTTATCTTAATTGGTTAAGCGTGCATTGAATGAGATGGATACTGTCATGAAGTACCACCATCAAAAGGAAGTGTTTTGGACATGATGTTCCACCATCAATTATAACACAAAGATTGTGTGTTTGATTTTGTGTGTATGGTTATTTAGAATTTTATGGTGATTCAAAATTAATTCATGATATAGTTTAATGACTTGTTTGGTTTCTTTCCATGGAAATTGGTTTTGTCATGGAAAAATTATTTTTCTATGGAAACTACTTTATATTATGATATAAAATATTTTCAATTTTTTAATATACATTGTTTTATATAAATATGATAACATGTTCTATCCTAGTGGTTTGAGTAGGGAATTCATTTGGGGAAATCCTACCGAGTTTCATTACTCACCCCTACTTTGGAACATTGGTGCTTTTAAAAATATTGTCTATCAAGATATAGGTAAAGGGAATGTATCACATTTTTTTAGTGGTGCTTTGTGATACCTAGGAATGGATAGTATAGTTGGTTATTGGATATATTTGTATGTTCCTAGGTTAGTGTCTTTGAGTATTTTGAGTTTTTTTTGGTTTTGTCTACCACTTTTCAGTTGACGTTGATATTCATTTTCGTTGGGTACTCTGATATAGTTGGTTTGATTTGTTCTACATTGATCCAAATGGCCTTAAGGCCTTTAATTAATTTTTTTTTATAATACCCTTTTTTGACTAGGTTTAAAGGGAAACCTTACACGGACCATAATCCAAGAGGCACAAGACCCAATATATGGCCCGAAGAACCAAAGACCCAACACATTGAAACTACACCTTCCTAGCATTTTTTTCATTGATGGTGCCTACCTCCCCACCTCGCATGAATGATTAGCTAGAATTTACCCATGTATAATTTCATGGTGCCTAGTACCGATGATGGTTACCATACCATCTCATTCTTCCAATCCAGTTAGCTATGTTGGTGGCTACTACTGCTCTAATTCCTCTTCTGGGGCCTATTCTCATATGGTCTGATTTGTTATACATTAATTTGTCATATTTTTTTATTATTATGCATCATATAGTGGTTTTGTTTATGGTATGTCTGGTTTTGGTTATGTTATTTTCAAAAGGGTAAATCACCCCTAATGGTATTGAATCCATTGTCATTTATTTCCATCATTTGGAATCTTGGACATGTCACCTAAAGCCAAGTAGCAATCCTGCCTTGACTAAAGACAATGAGGAGGGGTGGGAGGTTACACTCTATATCACATACCATCACCACCCCCTATCATCCTAGATTCATCATCGCCCACCTCCCTCAATCTCCAACCAACCAATGGATTTTTCATCACCTGATCTTACCCTTGATCTGTTGCTTCCAACCCTTCCCCACCGCCTGTGGTAGCATTTGATTTTAGTTTTTAGAATCTTATAAGAATACATGTGTGAGTTTATTAATTACAATACATTGGTTTCTATATAATTTTAGTTTTTTCTAATTTTTGTGACCTTTTTATCCATTAATTTTTTTATTCAATGTTCTTTATTTGTCTATTTTTTCATTTTCATTTTTCCAATTTTTATAATTTATTTAGCAAAAAAGGATATTTTCCTTATTGTACTTAATGGTTGATTTTTTAATGTTAATAAAGACTCAAATTAAGTATAAATTCTTTTTTTTCTTATTATATTTATCTTTGGAGGACATGTTTTTAGGGATGTGAGACTTTATATATGAAAATTGATTTTCTTTATATCGATGGGGCTTTTTTGGATGGTTAGTTTCTTTTCTTTGGTTTTTAGTTTTTCAATTCATTAACTATTTACATGAATAATTTCATCACAATTATGAAAACTATTTGAGTTTCACATTTTTTTGTATAAAATTATGGAGGATCATCAGCGTCTCCTACTCAAACTAAGAAGTTTAAATTCAAGGGGTGTTGAGATTTTTTTGTATTTTATGATGAGTATATACTGAATAATACTATAGTTGAAGGGACTTGATAAATTATATATGTTTTTTGTAACTAAAATGAATCAGTTTTTCTTCAATCATGTAATTTATTGAAAGAATTTGATGGTTACATGTGTTGGAGTAAGTGTTCCAGAATCAACTATTTTTACTTTGGATTACATGTATATTTAAATATTTTAATATTAATAAAACATCTTATTATATATTGGTCATTTTTCTACATAACTTTAATTTAATAGTGACCTAGAGTATCTGTCACATTGATAAGGTCATAACAATTCCCTACTATAACAAGAACCTTGAAATTCCATGATGATATTCCTAAATATAGTTCTACAATCATATAACATACTATGATGGGGCATACAAAATATTTAATGTTAGGTGAAAGTACTCATAAAAAGATGATACATCTTCTCATGAATTTAAAACTTGGTAATCTCCTAGACGAGAGATTATGAGAATAGACCCACATGTAGGAATTCTGCATTTTTATGCATCATCAGATATTATTATCCATGAGCACATGTAATGGTACTTAGAATTTAATATTATTATTAATGCATGTTTTGACTAATGAATTTTTATGTATTTCACAAACCTTTATGATACAATTCACGGGGAATTTGGATAAGTTCGTTGCATCCATAGTGATGTGTTATTAATCAATAATTCAAGGAAATATTTTCTCCTTCCATCTTTATGAAATATGATATCTTGGACCATTGATTGAAATGTAACCATTGCATTAAATTACATGGCCATGATGTAATGACGATTTTATTTTAGATAGTCAAAGAAATATGTATCAAGCATATAGGTTGATGAAATAAATGTGAAACTTTCTTGACGAGATATTATAAAAAAAGGATTATATTACACAGTAAGAATTCTTGTATGGTTGTCTACACTATGATATTAATTTCTTTCTAATGGGTGGATTGACCCATTGATAAATAGTAAATTTGGACTTTAGGCAAGCCTGCCTAATGAAGATGAAAAAGAAGCCTTGAGGGTCACACACTATGTGTTTCTGTTGATATTAAATAAATTCTATTTGAATTTATTCATTGGAATAAACATTATTCTCAAGATAAATGAATAATTTTATTCATTTTTTATTTATTTCATAAACTAAATAAACATTCACTTTCCAAATTTTGAATAAAATATTTATTTTATATATTTAATATTTAATAAATATTTATTCACCAAGTTTTGAATAAAATATTTATTTATGAATAAATATTTATTTGGGTATTTGATAAATACTATGGAGGATGATTAGACTAATATTGTGTTTAGTGATAAATATTTATTTATAAGCTGATAAAATAATATTTATTATTGTTCTAATAAAAAAACCATAATAATAATGATATTAATATATGGAATGGGGTTAGATAAATTTTATTATATTATTTAAGGGATGTTGTGTAATTAAATAATATTTTTAATCTAAACCCTCACTCTATAAATAGATTACTATGCCTATTGTGTAGGGTTAATCAAGAATTGAGAATCGTTACACACAATATATTTTTCTCTAGATTCCTCCCTATGTCATCCTCTCAAGAATGATAAGAAAAAGAAAGAATATTTCAAACCTGTAGTATCTAGAATAAATCTAGATAAATGACATAATATGATTTATCTACCACGCGATCACCCATCATTCCATCAGTATTGTTAGGAGATCAAAGGACCACGTGCAAATCACTTCTTGGGGGGATCTTCTTTGGGTCCTCCCTATACAACGAATTTAACAGAAAAAAGGTTTTGGATGATAAACATATTCATCAAATAAAGATCATAATATGAGGTAATATTTATTTATATAAAATATAAATTAATTATAAATTTAATGTGTAAAAGGTCCTCTCTAGATGCATTAAGGGATACCTAACATTCTAAGAAGTTATTACATGTGGTGCATTTATTTCACATTCTGTATAGATCTATCCATCCTAGAACATGAATTTTCAAACTACATGTTGTGTAGTTAGTGTACACATAATGTAGTCTTCATGGTTTAATGGAAAAAATAATGCTAATCGTGTGGTCAAATTCACATTTTTCTAACCATATGAGATTGATAGTCTTTATAATTAATGAGACACACGGTGTGAAGTTGGTGCACATGACGAGTAACTCATTAATTCCCATGTATAAATAACACGTAGAGTCCTTCGTTAAGTTATATGGACACATGGAAAGTAGAAAACATGAAATGTAGATGGAGTACACATCATGTGGTCCCTTTTTTGAATAACATGATGAGTCCCTTTTTAGGTTACATAGATATAGGATAACTGGAAAACCCAACTTGTAGCTAGCTAATACATGTCATTTAGTCCATCTGAGACACACATAAAATCCCCTAATGTTTATCCCAGATACACAACAAACTAGGAACATGGCGTATATCTCGATATTATATGATATGTAATCTACCATTAAAGGGAAGAATTAAAATTACATTAAAATAATTAATTTCAACATTAAAATCACACTTTTGTCACCAGTTGTGTTTGACCATCTAATAAAGGTTTTAAAGTATTAAAAATTCTCAATTAATTTATTATAATTACCCGTATTTATTATTCATGTCATTTTATTTTCCCTGAACGAATTGATGATGGGTAACTCTAAGAGACGTTGGATGGTCATTAAGATAAAAGGAAATTAATTAATTAATTAGTTGTTTAATTAATACATTCATATTTATCTTAATAATAAAGAAAGAATAGAAATGAATGATATTTAGTGTATGTTTTCATATTCATTATATGTTTATGACTGATCATGATCTTTAGCAAGACCTATGTATGTTTTGGTTTTATTTAATTTAATTTATTTCACGGTTTTTCAATTATTTAATATTAAATTAAATATGATGGATTTAAAGTCTTCCCTTCATCATTTATCATGTAGTTCCTATGTGTCCAATATAATTTATGTAATTCCCCTTAACAAATCCTTTGATTTATCTCACCTTCACATGAGTTATAAATACATGTAATAAAATGAGTATACCAAGGCATGTGGTGGTGGTTCAATATGGAACCAATATGATTTTAATCTAGGTGATACAAAGGTGGATAGGTGGAATGTCAGAATACTTGATAAGGCTAGAACAATGAGTTTTACCCTAGTCCATAGGTTGATTTATTATCAACTCAATAAATTAACCATTAGATAATCTCTTGATCAGGTGATTTATTTATTTCTATCTTATGTTTTATTTATTTTAAGTATACAATATTAAAGTCACAAAAATAAATAAACTAATATATAAAGATGAAATTTAAATAAATGGATTTTGCATAAATGTATTATTAAAAAATGGTTATACAACTTGAAAATTCACATATAGACACCATTTGGAACCATGTCCATAGGCCAAAAAACCATAGAAAAATCCTATTGATATGGTTTTTAAAACCATGGAAACTAGATCCATTACAATAGGTCTTCCCTATTTCCATGGTTAAAACCATGGAAAAAGATTATCTATATCCATATACAAGGCTATTTCTTGCTATAACCACAGTTTAATCATGGCAATTGGATCCTAAGACCACGATTAAAACCATGGAAATAGGTCCTCTATAGACATGGTTTAAACCATGTCTATTCCTTGCTGTAGACATGATTTAACCATGGAAATTAGGGACTAAGAACATGGTTAAAACTGTGGAAGTATGTCATCTATAACCATGATTTTATCCATGGATATTTCTTGATACAACCATGGTTTAACCACCTAAATTAGGAGATACTACCATGGTTAAAACTATGGCTATATCCTCTATATTCCATAAAAAAACTATTACCTTGAATCTATAACCTCTTAGACCTCCAGATACTCCAGGTAATACACAACAACACTCATATCATAAAGCTTACATAATTTTTTTTCCATTTAAATGATTTTCATAACCATTAGAAATACCTTTAGCGAAACATCAAATAATGCTCAACCATTTTATGAGACTTGAAATGGTTGAAATGTAATGATTATACATAATATAAATTATTCCAAGTCATTCCCCAATATCAAAATAGTTATAATATTTCTAATATTTTTTGCACAATGGAACAACCGCACACTATGATTCACACTAAAAATGAAAATGAATATACACAACTCCACACTATAATTTACATCCAAACACTACCATTTAAAAATTTGCAATTGCACACTATAATGATATTATATCATTTACAACTGAATTTTTTTTGGGTGAGATGCATTTTACAACTTCACACTATCAATTTCTGGGGTGAGGTAGATTTACTTGCATGCTATCATTTACAACTGCATAATTGTACACTATCATGGTATTATATCATTTACATATGGCATAGTTACAAAGTGAATAGGAAATACTAAAAGATTATTTGAAATTCTAAATGATATGTAGTTAGTATATAATAGTGTGCAGTTTCACACTATTATGGATACACTAAATGATATGTAATTGGTATACAATAGTGTTCAGTTACACAATTTTATGACTATTTATGGATGAAGAATCTGAATTTAAATGATATGGTTTTCATTTTTGAATTATAATATATGATCTTATTATTTAATAATTAGAAACAATAAATATGTGGGTTAATAAAAATGAAATTTATTAATAGAATGAAATATATTTCATTAAATGTGTATCTAGTTTAAATTTTTATAAAATAGTGGGTAGTGAAATATGTACTGCTAAGTAAACAGACATCATTAGTCTATTGAAAAATTCAATTGTCCATGAACTTGCATCATAAGAAACCACCTATAAGGAAATAATAGGAAAATAAGTGAGATATAATGAATTCTTATATGTATGTGATTAGTGTGTAAATCGAAATAAAGAGAAATTGACTATTTATACTATATAGTTTAACAAATTTTTATGGAGGATTTGGCTTATTTAATTTTCAAAATCTTTGATTTGTTTAACATTTTTTGTAATGAAGAGAACTTTGATAATAATTTTTTCACATGATCCATGTTGGTTTTAAAATTTTTATTTTGAAATTTTAACACCAATCCATTGTGTTATGTATTTGAAGACAATCAACATGGCTGGAAACCCAAACTCATAATTTTATATATTATAGATATTTAAATTTGTTAGACATTTTTTTCATATAATATATAATATATAGGATATAAGGGACTTACAGGATCGAGAATATCTCTCAACACTAAGGTTGTTTTTTATATGAATTGTATGAACTATTTTCCAAAATTAATTATAGAGATAGATCCAATATGATCATTAACTAACAGTGAAACTCAAATTCTAGAAAAATAAATGCAGTAGTTTTTCTAACATGTTTTTTGGAAATAATTCAATATATTTTTATAGAACCTGACAATATGGAAATATAATATAGACTATTGAAATCATATGACAACTCACTATCAAAACATATAAAATTTTTTAGAATTTTTTGAATGTATTATCTATATTGACTGTAATCTGTGATAAAAATGAAAAACAATCAATATAGTATTAAACATATGAATATTACAACTAAAAACACTAATATAGTGTGCACCACTGAAATCTTTTGACTATGAATTGTTAAAACATACAAATATTTTCAGAATATTTTTAATGTATAATTTTTATTAGATGTATTTACTATAATCTATATTGGTCGTAATCTATAATATGTGATATTCTATGAGTACATTAATTTTTTTAATTTTTTGGAATGAGGCATACTTCTATTTTTTTCTATATCAATGGAAAATTTACACTAATGATGTGTATGATGTTATAATAAAAAATAAACACTAATGAAGTGTATAAAGTTATATGAAAAAATATTCAGAAATGAGCATCATATAAAATGGAATATGTTGTGTTATTTATGAAATAAGAAACTACACATAGTTTGTATTATATGTTAAAAAATAGATAGTAAATATTTTAAAAGGTAGTTTGATATGAAATTTAAAATTTCTATGATCAAATAAATCCAAAGAGTTTAATATGTACCTGTATAAAAAAATAGGTACCTGTATGAGAAAAAGGTTTGAAATTATTGAAATTTTAAAAGGTACTTATTTTTTTTCATTTGAATGGCACTAAAATTATAAGTACCTATTTTTTATCATTTGAAGGTACTATAATTTTAAAAGATATGTGGTCTGATCAAATAGAAATAGGTATGTATATAATATAATGTAAAATTCAATTAAAACTTAAGAGGGTTTCCTAATAAAATGTAATGATAATGAAAAAAATATCACTAACTATACATGATAAATGATACAAGAATCAATAACCAATAATGAACAAATAATATTTAGATTGATATGTATATATGGTTTAGTTTGTGGACTTTTTTTGACATGTTTATTGAAATTTCACAGACTAAACAACATATTTATATGAATACCTTAACAGGCTAACCTACCACATTGAAAAGAATAAACACCACTATTCATATTATACACATACCTTCATATTATATGCATACCTTCACATTTTATTAAAACATAATGATGTTATTTTTAACACAATATGTGACTTCATATTATATTCATAAAATTATGCATACCTTCATATTAGACCAAGGTATGATAAAATGCAGTCATATATTATGCATTCAAAATTTTCACTGTAAGTTGAAATATTAAACAAAGGCATTATAAACCATGGTATGAAAAATATATGAGAAATCATATTAAACCAAGGAATTAATATATTAAAGTTAGACCAAGATTAAATTTATATCAAAGATGACATAATTTTAATATAATCTTGGTAGTCAATGATTTCTTCTTGTGCATTGCAGTTACAAACTACAATGCTAAAACCAAAAATGGATTATTATTTCAATTAAGAACTTGTGCATTATAGTTTTAAGCATGGAATATTTCAAGATTATAATAACCTGTGTATTATAGTAATAACCTTGAATTATGGTTATAATATTTCCAATATTATAATAACCAAATGATATTCAATGACCTATGCATTATCGTTACAAACTATAATGATGAAACCCCAAATAGGGTTATTATTTGAATTGAAAAACAACTAAACATGGCGGTTTTAAACTTTCCATGAATGTTAAATATAATAAAAAGAATCCTAAAATAAAATTCAATCAATATAATAAAGACATAAGTGATTTTTAAAGGTGGAATACATCTCTAACAATGAATTATAAGTTCATGGGAAGTTACCTCAAAAGAGTAACTTACCAAAATATAAGAAGATGTGTGGAAGATATAAGTTCACCACCCACACTCATGAAAATTGCATGACTATGTTACTAGGTTAGGAGAAGTTTATAAATAAAAATATAAAATATTTAGAAGGTATTATTTGTGTCATTATAAAATTTAATCATAAGAATAAATTTGAATATATTCTAAAGGTTTTATAGTTGTATGACTAGAATAATTGAAGGAAGCTTGAAGAATATAAGAAAAATACATGATACTTTATAGATGAAGTTAAAAAAATTCCACCAAAAAATGTTGAAAGAAAAGGACAGTAGAATAAATCCATGACGTCCAAGAAAATTATTATTTATAAAGATAAGGGTGAAGGAATGAAGAAAAGTGAAGTGAGAGTTTTTGGGTCAGGCAAAATTTCTCAGACCAGTTTCTCTATCTAATGAAGATAATAAAGATCCAACTTTTTCTCTTAGTTGTTCGAACTATTTTTCCTCCAAAAAGGGATTTGAAGCATATGATATTTATGGGAATCCCTAAAGTTAACTGGAAGCTAGCATTCTAGAATCTTTATAAGGTAAAGTGGAATGTTATTCTGGTCAACCAATGTGTTCCAACATAGAATGCATAAAATTCAGTGTTTTGAAGAATGAAGTACCTATAAAAAATGGAATCATAAAGAAAATTAAATGTCTTACTCATCCTTGAGATATGTTTTATACACTCCCACTTTCATACAAAAAATGTAGTATACAAGTAAAAGGGATATTTTTTATTAATGATGAAGTTTGGATTATCTTGAAAAGTGGAAAACACTAATCATTTTTATACTTGAATGGTTTTGATATTTTTTGTTATGATGGATGGAATAAAGTAATTTTAATGTAAATCTGATTAATTTTTCCTAGAAATAAGTTTTTGGAGAAGTTTTAATCACTTTAGAAAACTTCATGGATGACTTTAATGTCTTACTTAATCACTCTTTTTTTTCTACACTCAGTATGGAACATATAGACTTAGATTCGGTTGATTTTAGGATTATTAATTTAATAAAATTTATGAATTAATTCTCTCAAGAAGTTCAAAGTTTATATTTAGTTAATTAAAAGAAAATAATTTAAGAATAATTGGTATAAATATTTTTCCTCCCTAACTCCAAGATATTAAAAAGGTAGATCACGAATTCAAACCATTAAGTGGAATAAAAATGTTTTACCTAACTAAAGTTCTCAAAACAAGGAGAATTTTAATTAATTATCCATATAGGGGGGATCTCATTTAATTTAAAGAGAATTTGGCATTGAAAAAAACCCAAAGGGGGAGATTAAATTTATCATCAGATAATGATGATGTTATACTGTATATGTTATTTATAGTTTGTATTAAAGTCAATGAGTAAGTTTAAGGTAATGAGTATCCTTAAGGGAAGGCTCATAAGGTTCCTAAGGAAAGTTCATAGTATCGTACAACTGAAAAATTTAAGATAACCTTGAAATATAAAAAAGAACTATGTACATAATTTAGAGTCAAATAAGTATGTTTTAGGAGATAAGAAGTTTGAAGATCTACCTAAGAAAGTAAGTTCAAAGGTAAAAATATTGAAAGAATAAAAATGAATTTACACAAGACAATCAGGAAGGAAAGAGATCATTAAAGGTGTGGAAAAGTCCCTATGATTCATTCATGAGGAATAAAAGGTGTCCTTTACATTTCATTGTGATGTTTCTGGAGAATTTTAAGAAATTTTCCTCATGAGGTTTAGGAAACTTTCATTATGAATATTTGATAAATTTTACTTAATAAGGTTAAAAAAATAATCTTATGAGTTGAAGAAAGTGGATAAGAAAATTTATTTAAAAAGTTAGATGATGTTATGTCGATCCTAAAGTTTCTTACACCTTGAAGATACTTATGATTCATGATAAGATTGTTCAAAGGAATTATGTTGTGAAAATTCTTTAGAAAAGTATTTAGTTTCCAAGGATGAAGTTATCTAAGAAAGTTTTTCATTTTTAAGGATGGTTGTATATAAGAAATTTTTTAGTTTTATAAGATATAGTTATGTAAGAATTTTTTTTGTTTCACAAGATAGAGTTCTATAAGAATGTTTTCTTTTTCACATGATGGAGTTATTTAAGAAATATTTCAGTATCAAATGACAGATTTATATATGAATGTTTTTATTTTCACTAGTCGAAGTTATGTAAGAAGGTTTGCAGGTTCATCAGAAAAATATCTGTTAGAAAGTTTTTAGTTTCACTAAATAGACCAAGGAAGTTGTTATCAAATGAATAGTAGTAAGAAGACCACACTAGTGATTTTTTACATATTTATATAGGGATATATGTTCTAAGTGGGAATAAGTACATGGTGAAAGAATCTAGGGTTCGAATGAGTTTGTATGAATTTGTACAAAAGGATAAGAAGTCTAAAGAGAGAAGAACTATACACTTCAAGAAGATACAACTATGGATATAAAGTGTTCCTACTACGGTGAGAAGGATGGTATTGGATTTTCAGGTTGTATGAATTTTTCATGAATATATAGTTTATGTTAAAAGTTGTACAAAGTTTAGGTAGCATTTTTTTATAAACTGTAAAAATTTTAGGTAACAAAGTTTATTTTACAAACTGAATAAAGTTTCTATTGCAAGCTGTACAAAGTTAAAGTAATGAAGTTGAAGTTTCAGTTGTAAAAAGTTGATGAACAATACAATGGATGAAGGAATAGTAAAAAATGGATGAATAGTAAAACATATTTATGAATAGTGCAATGAATAGAGTAATAGTAAAATAGACAGATAAATAGTACAACAAACAGATGAATAGTATAACAAATTGATAAATAGTACAATGGATATAGGCACAGTAAACATATAGTGACCAAAGATTTTCATATATAAATGTTACAACATTTTAGATGGATAATCAATACACACCATTATGATTAACTCCATAATTGTAAAGGTTTATCATATTTGGAGACTAAATACAAATACATATTATTTAGTTATATTCTTAATTATGTTTCATAATTATCTTCTCACTTTTCACCCTTCTTGACATACCCTACTTAAAACCCTTCTTCATAACCAAGGAAAAGGAAACATAATAAAGGGAGATCTCAAATTCTCAGTAAGGATAAACAAAAGAGATATCAGTCGATGATCATATTAAAGTATAAGATAAACATAAGGGTATGAGATCAAAAAGATAACTTAAAAAGATCATAACCAATATTTCATGGATCATAAACATGTGTCATGGAATGAATCTTTGTTATTTCAAAATACATGAATCATAAGACTGATGAATCATCATAGATTAATCATGAACATAAGTTCAAATCATAATAATAAAAACATGTCATAAGAGTATGACATAGTCATAGATATATGAATCATTTTATATGTCAAGGTTAACTACCGAGACCATCAAATAATTGTGGATTTGGCCTCAAAACATATTTACTATATCATAACGGATCAGGCATAATCACCTGTTTCCCATAGTGGATTATGAATCCCTACCTATTTTCTATAATGTATTAAGCACATCAACTTGTTTCCCATAATTATGTCATAAGACATAAAACATTACTCAATGCATTGAAGGGATATATAATTATTATCCCCCCATCACATAATTAAAACAATACATATATGTGCCACAATATCATAAAATTTTCATCTTAACATCAAATCATAACCCGTGGAAATATAATGGGTTTTATAAACATTTCATAAATTCATCATAGAATAACCCATAAAAAATAAATGAGTTTCATAAAAATTACGTCATAATAATAATAAAAAATCCATAGAATGAATAAGGATGGTTTTATTAGATCATATCCATATTAAAGTATAATTAATAACAAACGATGTTATCATAGATGAAAATTACTTAAAATGTCACTGGAATATTTCGGGAGGAAAATACCCTTTTTATTTTGAAATAACTTCTTAAAAATATAAAATTTACAAAATATTATCGAAAAAATTTTCATTGAGAATAAACATGGAAACTTTTAATGGAATCCTTAAATATTTTATCGGTTATTATGGTAGGAAATTCCATTCATTCTATGTACATTAAAACAAATATCCATTCCAAATTTTTGGTAACAAAATCAAAAGTACCTCGTTCGGAAAATGACAAGATGATTCATTTGAATTTTTTTCATAAAAATAAAAAAGGGGTAAAAGTAACTTTCAAAAATAATTTTAGAATAATTAAAATAATTCTTTAAATCATTTTACAGAAAACATGGACATGAAAGAAAAAGATTCTTCTGAATAGTAAAACATAGTCATTTTTCCTTATATACATTATTTCAGTCTCTTGTTTACTTAAAGTGATGAAAATGAAATAAAAAAATGTATTACCCAAAAATAACCAGAATAGAATAAAAATTAAATGTATTTATTATATAAGGATCAAATAATTTCCTTAAAGGAAATTCACGTATAAACAATCTTGAATAAAATTAGATTGAAACATAAATCTCTTACCTCAAGTCTCATTATTCTTTGTATGTGGTTAAATGTCTTGTATAATAAATATATATTTACTGTACATATATTAAGAAACCATAATTATACATATCATACCATATATTATTTACTTATAACATTTTATCACCTTTTTTTTTATTAAAATCACTATTTTAGGTGATAACTGCTTCGTTTTTATGCCAGTTTTAGTTCGGAAGTTTTGAACCTTATAATTTGATCTTGGTTACATCATCTCAAAATTTTTAATAATGATATAAATATTAAATATAATAATTATATATATATATAGTCATCTATACAAGGTATATATAGAAAAATAAATTACACCACTTATGGAGACGGTAGGCCGTACACACGAATGAACGATGTTTTAACTTCTTGACGAATGGAATGAAAGAAAGGTGAATAATAATTATACTTTAAATAATAATAATTATATAATATATATCATGGATATTAATTAAATTCATCCTTATTTCTATCCATGTAAAACTAAATTGAAAAATGAATCACATCACTTTGTGGATGTAGTAGTCCACATGTATGCACAATCACCATTATTGTTTTACAATGGATAAAAAAAGTAGACAATGGATACTACATCATCATAAAAAAAATTTAGTATATTTAATATAATTAATTCATTATTTTATAATGGATACCACATATTTAGATAAGTTGTAATAAGAAATAAAATTTTAAATATTTGGTCAAGAGTTATACCGCTTCGTTGAGAAACCTTCTTTGGTTTACACCTTAAGCCTTGAAAGGAAGGTCTTTTATAAAGAACAAAAGTTATAGGATGTGGTTAACGAATAAATAATGATATTATGGTAGGTATTTTATAATATATAAGGATCAAAATAGTGAATAATGAAAAAGAGATTGTGTCCTTTTATAAATGGGGAGATGACCACTCTTAGAATTACATAAAATATTAAATTAATATAAATTAGTTTTCATGAAAAAATAGATAAAAATTGATATAATTAGAAGATAATACGAGTATGAGTTTAAATCATCTCAAAAACTAAAATTTTAATAACTTTTGGTTCCTTTTTTATCATCATCTCTTAGTTTTAACCCCCGTTAAGCCTTTTGACAATTACCGTAGTATCAAAGTTTTTCACTCTTTAAGGGTTCAAAACGTTACCATAAAAGGATAAGTGACTCATAAATGGAATGTGATTGATATTTAAAAACATATCCCTTTTAATTAAAAAAATACACGATTTTTATGAATTTTAAGTCATTTAATAAAATATTATTTATTTTAAAATATCATTAATGTCATTTTTAGAACTATTCAATTATTTTGATTTTAAAAACATCTTAAAATAAAAATAATTTGAATATAAATATTTAAAACATCACTAATATGTTATATTTATCTAAAAAATTCATGCAACAAAATAATTTATCAAAATTGTATTACTATGTATATTTTTAAAATCATTTATTTCATTTTTTTTAATTTAATAAATACTATTTAAGCGTTGCATAAGAATTTAAGGTAATTATTAAGTCACTAAAAATTAAAAATAAATTACCATGATAAAAAAATAACTCATCTTTAAAACAAACATTTATATATATACTTTTTATCTTTTTATTCTTATAACAGTTTTTTTAGATATTTAAGTTAAGAGAGTGACATTTTGTATTTATTCTTTTCTTAAATAAATGTAAACATAATAACAAAATAAAAATGGAAAAAAGTGGCCATATATTTGAGACATGTATGTAAATTGATGAAATAAACTAATAAAATTCGATAAGGAAATTTTTTGAATGATTTTGATGCCTTATCACATTAGTTTTAAGCCCAATTAACTAATTTTACCTTTACCGTGATAACAAAATTTACTATGTTTACTTTTGTTATTAATAAAAGGGTAATATTTACCAAATTTTGACCCATTTTTTTTAAATATGGAATCCATTTTCAATATTCAATTTCTATAAGTGGAATAAATTAATTTAAGATAAAAATGAAAAACGTAATGAAAAACAATTTTTATGAAAAATGTCTTTTTATGTATAAAAATGTTTTTATACCAAATTAAACCATAAAATTGATTCAAATGAACTTAATTGGATTATTAATAATATAATAGAGGTAATTTTACTTTTAATTTTTTTTTAAAATGAAACTTTTTAAATTCTTGAAACAAAAATACAGTTTTAAATAAAAATTAGTATTTTTCACTATTCACTTGAAAATCTATTTTTTCTGAAAAATACAGAAATTTACCCTAATCTAATTTTGATATGTTGATTTCAAAAATGATATTTTTTTTATCAAATAAAAATTTTGAAATCTACAAAAATTATTTATAACATCCTCTCACCAAAATCCATAAAAACCATTTTGGAAGAAAAACTATTTTTGAAGAATAAAATGACTTTTCAAAAAATTGATTGATTATTTATTAACCATTAACTAATACATTTTTATTGAGTAGGAAATTTATATATATTTCATAATTTCATTAATCCTATTCATACCCATCAATTTAATGGGTATGCGATAACTGTCACATTAAATAATATTATTTAAATATTATGATGTGGTTTGTTTAAACTCATGGTTGTGTGTAAAATAAGTTATCAAAGAAATGAAATTTATTTATAGAGAAATATATCATAAAATATAAAGGAGTTACATTCTACCCCTTTTAAAATTAATTTATCCCTCAAAATTTCATCACTCCGATACAAATAATTGAAGATATCTCTATTTTATCACATCCTCGGGTTCCTAAGTGGATTTTTCTACTTTTTTATTTCACCAAAAAACTTTGACCTGGTGAGTGGTCATGTTTCATAACAATTTCTCTCTATGATTTAGAATCTCCACTATTTTTTTCTCATGAGAGAAATCTTTTTCTAGCAGTATAACCTCTAAGTTCAGTACATGTAAAGGATTAGATATGTACTTCCCTATAAAAGATATATGGAACACATCATGAACTTGAGAGGGATTCAGTATAAGTTCCTAATGATAAGATACCATCTCGATGAAGTCAAGAATTTCAAAATAGACCAATACATTTAGGGATTAGATTTCCATTATTTCTAAATCTCATAAAATTATTCCAAGGAGATATTTATTGGAATACCTTTTCACTAACTTCAAAATCTAGATCTCACTGAAGATTTTCAACATAACTTTTCTGTTGACTCTAAGGATCCCTTATATACTATGAAATGTATTTAAATTTTTCTTTAATGTCCTCAACTATCTTAGGTCCCAATAATGAAACTTTCTAAATCCAAAAGTAATACTTGATAATTTTTTCATACAACTTCTCTTTTCATATGGTCTCTAGTACAATTATAAAATGATATTAATGCTCTTACTTTCTATTTTAATATATAATAATATCATCTATAAATACTAAAAAAAATAAATTGAGGTAGTCACTAAATAATATATTCACCAAATCTATAAAAATATTAGTGGCATTACTATAAATTTATAATTCCCATACCTTGTACAAACAGATTTATTAGGCATATCCTCCCTCCTAACCCTCAATTTATGATATCCATAATGAAGTTAAGTCTTGGAAAACTATTGATCTCCTCATAATTGATCAAACAAATCATTTATATAGAGCTTAGGATACTTTTTCTTGATAGTGATCTTGTTAAGTTCCCGATAACCAATAAAAAGATACTTTGACACGTCTTTATTCTTAACAAAAAGAATAGGTGCACCCCATGGTGATACACTAGGGAATATGAATACCTTATTAACATTATCCTATTGAAAATTATTTAATTCTTATAAATCAATTAGTTCCATTCTATAAGGAGTGTTTTAAATTGGTTTAGGAATAGGTATGAGTTCTATTGAAAAACCAACTTCATGATTCATATGAAGGCTTAGAAATTATTTTAGAACGACATAAAAAAACTTCCATACAATAAGTATATCCTTAATGTTGAGTTTCTACCCAACCATATGAGATAAATACCCTTAATGGATAGGAATAAATACCCACAATATATAATTAATTTCCATTGGATGTTCGTATTCATCCTCAAATCGATAAATGATAATAGGTTCCATTGGAATATGAAATGTGACTTCCCTTACTCAAAAATTGACATGGGATCCATAAAAATAAATCCAATACATTCCAATAATCACATCAAATTAAACAAGGTAAATAATGACAATATTTCTAGGAATAATATTCCCACAAACTTCTATCATAGAGAAACTATATACTTGAGATGAGACCATAGTACCATTAAGATTATCTCCCCTAACCCAATATCTAATCATTGAAGTGGTAATTCAACACCCTTATAAAATTACTTATATATTAAATAATAGGTAGATATAAAATTAAATAAGATATTAGCTATTATATATAAGATGATAAGTGTACCTTTTACCATGATATTCTTGTAACCCACTTTAACAGTTATGATCACATGATATTTTATTTTGTCTTTTAGATTAAGAGTTTTTTTATTTTGATCATCATCATGAACTTTAGGATCCATGCACTGGTTGGAATAAAGCCCATAGTCCTTATATTTAAATAATTGGAGTGTGGGTGGTGTATTAGTTGACATCCTATTTTCCTTCATTGTATTAACTGGTCTATTCAGCAATTTTAAACATTCATAAGATTTATGACTTTCCTTTATACATTTAAAGAACCTATAGTTCTAGTAAATAAATTCCATTTATGTTTCTTTCCACATTTATGGCATGTATATGTATGTAAGTTCTTTCAACCATGAGTTTTCATGAAAATATATAATCATTTTTCTATAAAAACCATGGGAATGATAGGAATATCTAATTACCATTTCTACCTTTACTGTACATCGAATGATTTCTTCATAGATACTAAATTATATTATAGTTAAATCCTATCATAGACATGGTTTTAATGCACCAAAAATTTGATCAATTTTTGTTTCAGGGTAGATGATTAAACCATAAGCATAACTTTCAGGTCTAGAAAATTTTTCCTTATAAGTACCAATAGATTCATCAGCCTTCCAATTAATCTCTAATAATTACTTATTAATTTTTATATAGAATATAAGGGAAGTAATCACTAAAAATTATCATTTTAAACTCATCCCATTCCATGGAGTAAATTTCTTCCTCTTTCCACCTATTCCTAATAAGATTCAACCATTGATTTTATTTTCCTTCTAAATGATAAATAACTAGGAATTTTTTTTCAAGTTTTGAGAACTAGATGAGAGAAAAATATTTTCTCAATGTAACTAATCCATAACTCAACCACTAGTGGATTATAAGACCTACTAAAATAAGATGGATGCTTCCTTGTGAAATACTCAACAATTAATTATTATCTCCTTTGATCGTTTGGAATCTTAGCATCATTCATGGCTTGAGAAAGTTGTGTGAGCATAAAAATAAGATTTTTCATTCTAGTTCCCATAACAATTGGTTACTAAAGTTAATTTTTTTTGTCTATCATATTCATTTTTATCATGATTTATTCTAGTTCTAACAATTGAACAAAACCAAAAAACTAAGTGTAAGAATCAAGCTATAATAATCAGAGTGATCTATCATATAATCATGAAATTTCATTCACATGGTGACTAAATCATGAAATTTCAATCTATGGAACCTTAGGTTTAAAATAGGTTTTCCATGTTCATTACCAAAAAATAAAAATTTTATCCTATAATTAGAGTTATTACCAGGGGTTTAACCAAAATTTAATAATCCTAATCTCAAAATATTTGTTAAATCCTACTCTGATACCAACTATAGAAACCCAATATTTTCATACATAAATTTTACATCATTTTAGATAAATATTCAATACATAAAATTATTATCTAAACTAAAATAATAAAGGTTTAGCATATTTTGAGAATATATACATAAACATCATATTTAAGTACATTATTAATCGCCTCTCATAATTTTCTTCTCACTTTGTACCATAGTTGACATTCCCTACTTAAAACCTTTCTTCATAACCTATGTAACACCCTGAGATTTTGTTAAATATTTTATTCAAATAAATTTCATTTTTTGATAGATTGCGTTACACTCAATATTGAGTTTATCTTGTGTTACCCACAACACCAATTTTAGCTTGTGTTACACACAACACCAAGTTTAATCGAAATAAACATAATATTAAAATATTATTATTTAATATGACAATTATCGTCTATCCATTGGAATGGTGGGTATGATTGTGATTAATGAAATTATGAAAATATAGGTTCAAACATGTGTATAAAATTAATTCTTTGGTGGCTAATTAATTTTAAATGAAAATAAAAATTATTTAAAAGTAAAGGAAATATTTTTATGAAAAACTATTTTTATGCGCACAAACATGTTTTATCTTGATAAATTAAATAAACCATATCTTGTGAATTATTTTAAAGAAATTTATATATTATATATTCAATAATTTTTTTATCATTTATCTTATGAGTTTTCTAGGTATGAGATAAGAATAAATCCAATTTTTCACTTAAAACTGTATTTTTCTAAAAAGATGTTTTATCACCTTTTGTGCACTTATTTTAAATGTAATTTTGTTTCTTCAAATTTTAGATTTTTTTTAAAAAATGAAATTTATTTTTTAAATAATCATGTAAAATATATTTTAGAGTTTATTTTTGATAATTTTCTGAAAAGATAAAATTTTCAATAAATAGTGAAAAATACTAGCTCTTATTAAAAAAATGACCTTTAATTCATAGAATTTTCAATCCAAATTATATTCTTATATGGTTTTAAAAGTAAACTTAGTAAAATTATGTATCTATTAATAAAATTTAGTTTATTGTAATTGATCTCATTTTGAATTCTGATATAAAAACCTTTTTAAACTTTTTGAAAATTTCTCTTTGGAAAACCATTTGTTTATCATGTCTATGGATTTAATTTTAAATTAAATTATACCAATTTTATTAATTGAATTTGAAAAAATAGATTCCATATTTATAATCCGAAAAATTTATAGTTTATAATAATCTCAACATAAGTTTTGAGAATTATGAATAGTAAAAGCTGTAAAAATTAATTAATGTAGTTAAGGTGAAAATGGATTACCGGGGGTTAAACTAAAAATATAAGGGGTAAAATGACCTCTAAAACTTTAAAAAATATTTAGACCTTATTTATTCTAGTATTTATAATTGTTTATTTTTTAGCCATGTGGAGTGTGATAGACATGGGTACACCTTTTTCTTTTCAAAAATTACAAGTGTGCCACCCACCTCACTTATAGAAGGCCACACCACCCTTCTCTCTTTAGAGTTAAAAACCATTTTGTTTTACTAATTAATAACCAAATGTATTAATTTATCCTATAAAAACATAATATATTCCTTGGTGGTATCATAAAGACAATCTAGGTTGGATTCAGTTTAAACCTAAAGAGGTTGTCTGAAAAAGAGGTAAAGTTTTAAACTATGCATTTTTGTTTTACTTCTTCTTATAACTCCTTAAAATATTATTAAAATATGATAATATAATAACAAAATTATATAAAATTTAATTTTTATTATGTTAATTTAATAACCTCTATCCATCTCCACTTTCATTAAATGGGATACAAAATCATCATTCGTGTGTATGGAAAACTACCGCCTAATGAACCAATGTTATTTGTTTTCTATCACCACCTCTCACATATTGATATAATGACTTATTAAATGTTTATATAAGATATTTATTATATTATTATACCTATTTAATTTTAATAGCACATAAATCTTCTTATCTCCAAACCCATTGGGAAACAATAACGTTGCTTGTGTATACGACAAACTACAACCTTGAGAATAGATGTGATGTGTTTTTCATTTCTATTTTAATTGGATGGTAATAAGGATAGATTAAATGAATATATATGATATTTTTAACATAATTATACTTTTATAATTATTATATCACATATACCTTCTAACTTTCCATTCCGTGGGGTATTCGATAACGTCGTTCGTGTGTACGACAAACTACCGCCTCACGAAGCGATGTGATTCATGTTTCACTAACGCTTTGTATGGAAGGTAATTAGGTTAAATTCAATTAATATATGTGATATATATGACATAAATTTTTTTATTTAATATAATAAATTATTTACCTTTATTTTGTTACATCCTTCGAGAAAATGAGAACAACATTCATGCATTCGTATGACCTACCATCTCAAAAATTTGTGTATTTCATTTTCTATCTCAAACTTTTATAGATTAAAATAAATAAATAAATTATAAATATATTATATATATATATATATTATGTTTAATTTTTTTTATAATATTTAACCTTGATAAAATAAATATTAATGAAAATAACAAATCAAAAACATATATGAAAAAACAAAGCATTTATTTCCTAAAATTAGACTTTAATAAATAATTGTTAATAAACAGGTAATAAAATATCATAAGTAAATAATATAGGGTATGATATATATAATTATTATTTTTTAATATATTTATAAAAAATCTATATTTATTATACATTAGTTTTTAGCATGTATAAAATAAATTAAGACTTAAGGTAAGGGATTTCCGTCCCACTTTTATTTTTTGTAGGATACATTCCATATTCACCCTGTGTTTATTTTATGTGATGTATATATTGTACATGAATCTATTTTATGATTATTATCATAAAAATTACGGGGAGTTACATATCCATTTTCTAATCTATCGTTTACGGGGTTTACGGTTCAAAAGTTACCAAAGTGGTAAGGGTTTTTTTGTCTCAATTTTTCTTCTTTAAGACATATGTTATGTTATAAACCTATCTTATTTTATGAGGTGTATATACATAACCTTTGAAATGTAATATAATGAATTTATTAATTCTAATTATATTTTAAGTTTCATTTAGTGTTATTCATTCATGGGTATAAGGATTCAAAGTTACCAAAGTTGTAAGGGTTTTATGATACAATATCTTAATTTATTAGGATTTTTTATGTTTATCGTCTCGATGAGAGAATATTATAATCCATCTCCCAATAAACTCTTTATTTTTCTTATACTTTTGTTATTTCATGAGAATAAATTTTTTCCCTTCATTTTATTCTCTTTATATACTCAAGAGTTCAAAATATTTTTTTAAGAAAATTGTCTTTATTTCTCTCTTCGGTTGCAAATCATTTTTCATCCAAATCCATGTTTTATAAAAATATTTTCAAAAATATTTTTAACATTATCCAAATGATTTATTAATGAAATTTTTATCCATTTTTTACTTTTTACATTTTTTTTGGAAGGAATATTCACATCATTTTCCAAACAAGGACTGTTTGGATTTTACCAAAAACGTGAAAGGAATATTTGTTTTAACATATACGACATAAAAGGAATTTCCCACCATTATAAAAAATCAATGTTTTAATGATTAATTTATAATGTTCAAAGGTTATTTTCAAATAAAATTATTGTCAAAATATTTTTTGAACTTTTAGTTTCAATAATATTTTAAAATTGAAAAGGATATTTTGCTTAAGAAATGTTCCTTATGATCTTTAAAACTCATTTTATATCTAAGATAACATACTTTGATGTTACTTATTATTTAATGAGGGATAATGTTGAATGATTCCATAATTATTAATTCTCTATATGGTTAATGTTTATATTGATGAAATGTTTAGGAAACCCATTTTTATTCATGGGTTATTCTATAGTGCATTAATGAAATGTTTATGAAACCCGATTTCCTTACAAAAGTTATGATGTGATGATATGATGAATGTTTTATGATATTTTAGAAAAAATAAGTATGGTTTTCATTATGAGAAATGTGGGACCTATATATCCCTCCAGTATATTGGGTAAAACTTTATATCTCATTAGATAAAAATGGGAAACAAGTTGAAGGGATTGATATAATATAGGAAATATGTGATTCCTAATCCACTATAGGAAATAGAAAAGTCCTAATACACTATTTGAAATAGGTGCATCCTTATCCATAATGAGAAAAAGGTGATGGGTCCTAATCTATTATGTTAATGGTATTGGTAGTTAAACTAGAAATACAAAATGCTTTTCTATATTTATGATGATGCCACACTTTTATGAAATGAGATTATTCTAAGTTGAAATATGAAATTCTAAAAGAAAACACTTTGTGTATTTTATATTTTCAATTATAATGTGAATTTCAAGTATGTATCTAGTTTACCAAGAATACTAAACTATTTGTTCATTCAGGTTGTGATTAATTATATATTATTCCAATTTAATGATGTAACCACCAACTCTAGGCTACTAGGGCTAGAGTCTTTAGAATTGGTATTATAGGAAAGTTTTAGTCAACCTTTGGATATTATAATAAGAAAACTTTAGTGAAAAATTTGGGGATAAGTTTATGTATTGGATAACATTGTAAAGTTTTGGTAAGGAATATATTATGTGATTCTCTTAATAGTACATCCCTTTCTGGATACAACAAGTGGATTTGGATCTAGAATAGTTGTACCTACGGTGAATAACTCTGAAAAGGGTAAATTTGGATATACCAGATCATCACCTGGTGCACTACAACATACCTTACGACATAACTAGTTTGATGCTCCTGATGGATATTCTATGGTTAATCCACATTTTCTTTATGAACCATTATAAAGGATTTAAATAAATGACAAGCATGTATCACCTAGGTTAAACTTAAGGTTTCATATATTGAAAATTTGATGTCATTATTTAGACATATTATAAGTTATTTTTCAAGATTTATCACTATGATTATTATTTCTCAAACTATGATTTTAGGTTTTAGTTAATGGTGGGAACTATAAAGAACTAGGTTAAAGTTGAATGTGATAGAAAATGTATTGATGAGAATACAAATAGGATGATGACTAAAGTAAAGGATATATCGATTATGCATAATCATTCATCATGATATATGATTTAAAACTTGCACCTAAACTAAATTTCAGACTCGCCAAAGAGGAGAATGATTGAGTTATCCTAGAGCTTTGGTTGTGGAGACTATAGAGGAAACAATACTCTGTTTCTTATATGTGAAGAATGTGGGAAGAATCACTCAAATTAGTGACTCAAAGAAATGAGAAAATGTTTTGATTACGGAAAATAAGGAAACAAAGTAAGTAATTAGTGAGGAAAAATGAAAAGTTTGGTTAACACAATAGATGAAAATAATGGTATCCCTAAGGTATCATTAGTGGTTGAATATTTTAAATGTGGAAAGTATGGGAATTATGAAAATCAATGTACTATGGGGAAAGATCATGAAGATAATCATAAAAGTGGTATAAATAATGGTTATAATGTTGATAATGAAGAGACCACAAATGAAATATGAAAGGTATGGGTTGATTTAATAGTATTGTTTACGTTAAATGTGAGAAACATGATTAAATTGAGGTTGATTAGTTTTAAAAATGATTCATATTTCTTATTTTAGGAAATAGGTATTATAGAATAAGATGATGAAGCCTAATTAATGGTTTAAGAATGAAGTGGAATGATTGAAGTGTTTGTGTATGGAAATTAAAGAATTATGTTACATGAATAATGAAATATATAAGGATTTTTCTATAGAAGTTTTTCATTAAGGATTTTCATGAATATATTTAATAATGTCGATGAACTAGAAAAATGATTAAGTTGAGAGGTGAAAGTTTATGGAAGGCACATGATTAAGGTAAGATAAACCTTAATATGTTCCTATTCTTAAAAAATGGTGTTTAGTTTGGATAAAGAGATAATTGATATGGATAAAGTAAACTGGATAATATTTATGATCGCAAAACTTAATAATGATTTGTTTATAAAGTGGTTTATGTTATCATTGATGGGGTTTACAACATTTTTGGATTTATGAAATATATTAAATAATATGTGATTTCATTTAAGGAATGTGGAAAGAGTTAATTTTTGAAAGAATGTATGTTTTAATTGATATTTTTTTGGTAATTATGTTTATAACCATGAATCAAGAGAATATATGACCAAGGTATTCACATATTTAGAATGTGACCATTAATATCCACTTAATGATATTTTAGGGATTATTGTTAATTTGATTTTGGGAAATTTTGTGACCTTATTTATAAATTCTAATTTTTGAAGGTTCATAAGGTTAAAAATTTATGGAATGGTTTAAGTTAAAATTTTGAAGAGGTTTTAGTGATTAATGTGTTATTTCACCATATGAATATTTATGCATATTGAATATCCTGTGATAATCATTTTATTAATAAATAAAGATATAAATAATGACATATCATACTATTATGGATCTTATTATCTATTAGTACTTTAGTTATGAAAAATTATCTCTTAGAGTAATATATGAAGTGGAAATTGATCGAGACATAGCCAAAGGATGAGACTGTCTTTATGAAATGGAATGAAATAAAGTAAGTATATTTTCTTATAAAAATTCATAAAATTTAGGAAAAGGGTTTTGAAAGAAAATTTTATAAATTTACCTCAATTTATGACATATGAATTTATTTTTAACTATCCTATATTTATGGATTTTGGTTGTTAAATTTCTTCTGACTATGTTCTCTACCACTCTCTATTAGTAATTGGGTTAGTTTTCTATTCCTTATCCATGTTTTAAATTCCCACAAATTTTCTCTTATATGGAAACCATGTAATGTGTTATTCTAGGTTAGATTCACACATCCATTTATACCTTTTCAAGAATAAGTTTTATTAACCTTTTTTTATGATGTGGGTTTCCTATAGTGGGATTTTCAAATTTTAAACCCTTGATTACAGAGAACAAGTTCAAATTGCGAGGATGAAATTTATATAAATAGAGTAAAATGTAACACTACAATATTTTAAAAAAAATATTCTTCAAATAAATTTAATTTTTTCAATATATTTCATTACATGCAACACAAAGTTTATCTTATGTTACACACAACACTAATTTTATCTTGTGTTATACAGAACACCAAGTTTAAACAAAATATGACTTACTTTTGAAATATTATAATTTATTATGATAGTTATTACCTATATGTTGGAATGATATGGATGAATGAGATTAAATAAATTATTAAAATATAGGTTTATAAATGTGTATAAATTTAATTCCTTTTTACCAATTAATTATAAATGAAAATAAAAACCATTTGAAAATAAAGAAAATATTTTTCTAAAAAGTAATTTTATGCACACAAATATGTTTTATCTAAATAAATTAAATAACTCACCTTTTAAGAATTATTTTAATGAAATTTATATTATATATTCAATAAAATGTTTTAGTATCCATATTATGTGTTCTATAGGCATGAGATAAGAATAAATCTAATTTTATGCTTAAAAACTGTATTTTTCTAAAAAGAAGTTTTATTAAATTTTGTGCTCTTATTTTAAAAATAATTTTTTATAGTTTAATAAAATATATTTTAAAAAATTAAGTTCATTTTTTAAAGAATAATTTAAAAACTATCTTGCAGTGAATTTTTCAGAATTTTCTGAAAAGATAAAATTTTCAGTGAATAGTGAAAATATTGGTTTTTATTAAAAGAATTCCCTTTCATTCAAATAATTTAAAAGTTAAATTTTATTTTAACATGGTTTTAAAATTAAAATTAGTTCAATTATATATCTATTAATTATATTTAGTTCATTGGAATCAATTTCATATTGAATTTTGATATAATTTTTTTTAAACTTTTAGACATTTTCTCTTTGAAAAACTACTTTTTTATTGCATATGTGGGTTTAATTTTAAATTAAATTCAAAAAAATATATTTATTTAATATATAAAAATTGATATGATATTTGGAATAAGAATAAATTATATTTTATAATAAGTTCAACTTAATTTTTGATCATTATGAATAGTAAAACTAGTAAAAATTAATTATTGCGATTAAGGTGAAAATGAGTTTACCAGAGAATTAAACTAAAATGATAAATGATAAAATGACCTATAAACTTGTATAAAACCTATTTTATGGACATATTTTGACCTTATATCTTCTATTATCAATAATGGTACATTTTGGAGCCTTATGGGATGTGAAAAATGTAGGGGCACCTTTTTCTTTTCAAAAATTATAAGCATGGCACTCCCCTCACTTATAAAAGGCCACCCCTCTCCTCTGGTATTCACACTTATAAAACCATTTGGTCCATAAAATAAGTTACATAATTTATTAATTAATCCCATACCCAAATCATATATTCATTTTTGATATCATAAATCTAATCTAGGAAGGCTTTAGGTTAAAACTAAAGAGGTTGTCCAAGTAGAGGTAAAGTTTTTAACTATGCCTTTTTGTTTTACTTCTTCTAAATCCTTAAAATATTCTGCCTCTATTATGATATAATAAAAATAGTATCTCCCATACACATATATGTTATTATATTAATTTAATATCCTATATCTATATCATATTCCATCAAATATGATACAAAATCATCATTTGTTTGTAAAAGGGACTTATTCCCCACAAAGTGTTGTTATTCATTTTTGATCACAACATCTCATGGATGGATATAATAATGAATTTAATTTTTTAATATGATATTTATGATATCATTATACCTATTTAATTATGATATCACATCTAAATTCTTACCTCCCAATACCTTGGAAAACAATAACGTCGCTCGCGTGTACGATCGACTACCACCTCGCGAACCGATGTGATGTATTTTTCATTTATATTTTACTTAGATAGTAATAAGGAGAGATTTAATGAATATATATGATATTTATAATATTATTATAATTATTTAATTATTTATTTACATATTTCTTTTTTTACTTTCCATTATATTGAGGATACGACAACGTCATTCGTGTGTACGGAAGACTACCGCCTCACAAAGCGATGTGATTCATTTTTCACTAACGCTTTGCATGGAAGGTAATTAATGTAAATTTAATGAATATATGTTATATATACAACATAAAAATGAATTTATAAAGTTAATATATTATTTACCATTCTTTAATTTTATCCATTAAGAAAATGAGAATAAGGTTTATGCATATGTACGACCTACCATATCCATGAAAAGTGCATTTCATTTTCTATCTATAAATTTTATGGATTATTATAAATAAATATTTTCATAATATATAAAATATTTTTATAATTTTTAAAATTATGGATATTATGTAACTATGATCAAAGTAATATTACTAAAAATAACATATCAAAACATACATGAAAACCAAGTAGTTATTGCCCGAAATGTGTTTTTAACAAGAGATTGTTAATAAATAGATAATAAAAAGTCATAAGTAAATCACATATGGTATGATGTTTATAATTATTTGTTTTTAATATATTTATAATAAACCAATATTTATTATAAAGGATGTTATAATGTGTATGAATGAATTTGAGACTTGCGGTAGTGGATTTCCATCTCACTTTTATTTTTTGTGAGATACATGCCATATTCACCATGTGTTTCTTTTATATGGTGTATATATTATACATGAATTTATTTCATGATTATTATCCTGAAAATTAGGGGGATTTACATATCCATTCTAGTATCTCTCTTTCATGGGGTTTATTCTTAAAAAGTTACCAAAGTAGTAATGGATTTTTGTCTCAATTTTCTTTCTTTAAGACATATGTTGTGTTATGCACTTATATAATTTTATGAGGTGTATATGAATCCTATTTTACATTTAATATAATTAATTTTTTCATTCTAATGATATTATAGGTTTCATTTAATTTTATTCTTTCATAGGGCTTATGATTTTAAGTTACCAAAGTGATAAGGGTTTTATGATATAATCTCATTATTTATGTTTATGATCCCAATGAGAAAATATTTTGATCCATCTCCCAAGAAACTCATGATTTTTATTCTCCTTAGGTAATTTCATGATAATACATTTTTTCCATTCATTTTCTTCTCTTTATGCATGAAAGAGTATAAAATAATGTTTTTAAGAAAAATCATCTTTATTTATCTCTTTGGTTGAAAATCCTTTTTCATCTAAATACATATTTTGTAAAAAAAAATTCAATGTATTTTAAAAATTCTAAAAATGATTTATTAATGAATTTTTTACCAATATTTGAAATTTTAATTTTTTTTAAAGGAATCTTCATGTTTTTATCCAAATAAGTCCCTTTTGGATTTTATCAAAAATGTGAAAGGAATATTTATTTTAACATGTATGACATGAACAAAATTTACTATCATAATGAACACTTAATGTTTTAATTCATAATTTATAATTTTCAAAGGCTGTTTTCAAATAATATTATTTTTAAAATATTTTTGTGAAATTTTAGTTTCAAAAATATTTTCAAAGTAAAAATGTTACTTTAAATAAAATTAATGAAATTTTTATGGTATTTATATTCATAAAAGGAATAAACCCTTTATTGTAATTATGATACACTAGAGATATATTATATTGATATTGTCCTTATTATTTATTTTGATGGTTTATGATCAGTTTGACTAAGGATGTACAATTTTATTACCACTCACTATATTAATCTGGATGGTTTATGATTATGTTTATTTTATTGGGATAAGTATTTACATTTCATATGTTAATTTTTCAATATAATTTTTTTCTGTTGATTACATTTCACCTCTTTCATATAATAAAATACATTGGACTTATTATGTGATGAGTGTGGTCCGAAATTACATAGTCCCTCGATGAATCAACAAGTCTTGTGAGACAAATAAGTTAGCCAAATTAAATGGGTTATTACCCATAATTTTAAACTGTATTGTGAAAGGTCTTGACAGTGTGTTCCAGATGTTTAACATTATTCATTATCTCATTATTTTATTAGTTATTAATAAACATGTTATTATTTAAATAGTTATAATATCCATGGATAAGTTTCAAACTCATGTGATATATATATATATATAGATTTATTTTATCCTCATTTATTCATTCCATATTATACACAAGTTATTTTTTAAATGGAATCTATTTCAGTTATTTACCTTTCCATATTGATTATTCTTATTTATTCCTGATATCTTCCTTAGTACACTTACCCTTACGGAGAATCTGATATCACCCCTTTCTCATGATTTATTTTCCATAGGATACAATTTAGTTTTTTTTATTAATATATTGGGAAATGTTAAGGGGAAATATGGAGTTCTCAAAGAAAACACTTTTCATATTTTATGTTTTCCATTATAATGTGAATTTCAAGTATGTTTCTATTTTATCAAGACTAAAAAAATATCCTATCCTTTGAGATATGATTCCTTTTATATTATTCCAATGTAATAAAGTAACCACGAACTCTTGGATACTAGGGATTGGGTATTTATAACATAGGGAAAGGAAACGTAATAAAGGGTGAGAAAATATTCTTAGTAAGGTCAAAAATATGATATATTAATCAATGATCATATGAAATCATAAGATTATAATAAGGGTACGATAACATGACCATAAATTAATTTTTTTACCCAATCAATCATGGATCGTAAACATGAGTCATGGAATAAATCTTTATCATTTCAAAATACATGAATTATAAAAGTTGGTAATAATCATACATTAATAATGAACCATAATTTCAGATCATAAGCATAAAAAAATGACATATTGTAAGAACCTAGATCTTCTTTTCAGGTATAGATCCTATTTTTCTAGTGTTTTGAGAAAAAGAGAAGTTTTTGGAAATTTAAGGAGTACATGCCGTGTACTTTTAAGTACACACTGTGTACCCGGTTGCTGTGGGTGATCGTGTACTGGCCGTGTAACAACCGAGTATATGGCTGTGTGGGGTGACCCGAAGACCGTCTAAAATGGAGGCTAGTTAAGGCAAGTACACGCCATGTACTTTTAAAGAACACACTGTGTACTTTTCTTTTTAATTGTTATATCAGACCGGGGTCATGTCTAGTTGGTATAACTCCCTTCTTCTAGTTCTATCTTGTTCAGGAGTGACCGAGGCCGAAAAATCTTCTCCAGACCTCCGAATCACCATCCGTTCTCTGAATCGAACTCTTTCAGTTGCGTTGGAATTACATCAGTGAGTTATTCCTTCTTATAGAGCCTCATCTCTTAATTTCTTCTCTTTCGTGAGATATCTTTGGTTGAAAGTTTTAGATGTTTTTATAGATCTACCGCATTCTAGATTTATTTAGAGGTTGAGGTTCAAGTAAATCGATCGTACAATGATGAGGTAGGTGGTTTGTGCATTTTCATAGTTATTCTTTAAATATTTTTTACAAATGTGCCCAATACCCTAAAACGGGGTATTGCGTGTTTAGGGATTTTAGCCCTATTTATACCTACTATGCCTTGTGTGCCTGAGTATAGGTTTTTTGATTGTGAATTGGGATAATTTTCTTGCTATGGATGTGTTTCTGATGCTTGTTTTGACTTTGACCGTTTGGTCTAGCTTTGCCTATTAGGCTACTTGCTTTTCGTGCCTAGTATTGCTAGGATGAAGTGATTTTATCTGATGATGTGGTATGCCTTGTGGCTATTTATCCAAGTAGTACTTTTAGGTTTACTTTGGCTACTGAACATCATTTGTTCACGTTTACTTTACACAGGACTTTGGGAACCTAGTGTAGTTAGACCTTAGGGGGAATTAATGTTGAGGGCTTCCTGAGAGTGTCTGTTATATTTATCACGCTGTGAGACCATATAGGGATTGATGTTGAGTTCTCTATCAGAGTGTCTGTAGTTACCATTACGAGACCACAAGGGGAATTGACGTTAAGTGCTTCCTTAGAGTGTATATAGTTTATCATTAAAAGACTACAGGAGGAATTGATGGTGAGTGCTTCCTCATAGAGTCTTTGTTTTCTTGATACCAAAAGGGTTAGACTATGTGAGCTACCCAGGAGGTCATTGTATCCTTGTTAAAGTTGAACTAGAGGGGTTAGGCTATGAGAACTTACCCACAAGGTTACTTGAGATTGATTGGTTGAACCAGAGGGGATAGGCTGTGAGAACTTCCCAAAGGGTTGCTTGTTTTTGTTTGGTTGAATAATTGATGAATGTATTTAAAACTGTATGATTATTTACTTTTGAGTACTTCCTTATTTATTTCTTCATTTTTCTAATTGTATTCAATATATATTCACTGAACGTTAGGCATAGATCTTTGTGTGGTTTCCTATTGGGATTCATCTCACACCCTGTAAGGGTCATGTTTTTCCCCCAAACAGATTATATTGCTGTATGTTTTGATAAGGGAAAGCACCCTTCTAGTTCAGGTACTTGATTTCTATGGAGATGGAGAGTGTGGGACCAAGCCAAGGCTTGCGATGATACTGGAGTTGTTTACTTTTTTACCTTTTTAATTTGGTTTAGTACTATATTTTATCATTGTGACTTGTTTGGATGCTTTCCTAGACATACGTGACATGCATTATTTTATATGTGCTCTAGTTGTTTATTTACTTTCAGTCTTCCACTATTTACTATTGTATGGTATTATTACTGCTTCCTCTTTTTTTTATCTATTTATTTCCGTTGTATTACTCTTCCAATGAGGGAATAGTTTCCCCACTATCACACCCAAGGCTCTCGCTTCTAGTCGGCACCCTATGGTGTTTGGGGAAATGCGCTTGAGGCCATGTGACCAAATGGGTACGGGGCACCTCTGGACGACACCCGGAACCGAGAAGTTACAAAGTGGTATCAGATGGATTTTCTTTTTCTCGACTTACTATTTAGAGCCTATATTCGTGGATAGGATAGAATAGGTAGTTGGTAATAAGCAATGCCCGGTAGTAGCTAACCCAGGTATAAGGAAAATCCAATTTACCTCATTATTTTAATTTTTCTGTTTTTTCAATTATTACAGTTGATTTGATTTCACCGTTGGGTGATTCACATGTTTTGTACTGTTATCATTGATATCATTGAGGTTTTATTTCTATTTCAACCTGATGAGATGAGGGTATTCCATCTCATGCATCATATAGTCACTTACTAGAAATCACATGTCATGCATTCTTGCCATGCCATTTATGGTTCATTACCGATTGCATGTTATTGTAATAGATGTTTTGCTAAATATGCATGCTGTTTTGATAGATTCCTTGATAGAATAACTGCTATATGATAGGGTATTGAATTGTGTAAGGTTTCATTTGAATGAATTCCAAACTTTGGTTTTTGAGGTGTTATGAGCCCTCATGGATCAGAATTTGGTGCATCATTTCATTTTTATGATTGTATGCGACATGTATAAGATTCCAAACTTTGATTCGCATGGAGTATGGGCTCTCACGGATTAGAATTTGGAACTTTAATGTTTGTTTTAGTGTTTTTTTGGGTTCTGGAGTAGTTTCTGATGCTTACTCTCTGGAAAAACCCAGAATACATGGTGTGTAATGATAAATACCCACCATGTATCCTTCTGTTTGGGAAGGAACTATTTTTCTTAAGTACAGGATGTGTAGTCTCTAACCGTGTCACTGGCTGTGTGGGCAGAGACATGGGGTTGGGAAAGATTTAGTGGAACACTCCATGTACCAAATGTACATGCCGTGTGTATAGACCGTGTGTCCAGCCGTATGACCAATGACACGAGTGGATTATGGGTAATTAGTATATGTCGTTTCTGTAACAAACACACTGTGTAAAGTCAGCCGTGTAACCAGCCATGTGACTAACAACACAATTCGGTGAGGTTCTTTCTAGTACACGCCGTGTTTGGCACAAATACATCATGTAGTCTTGTCCTAGGAGAACCATGTCGGTTAGTCATGTAGACGAAATCAGGTAGGGAAAAGCGATTCGAGTACACACCATGTGTATAGGGTGTTACACGACCTAGGTTGATAGGAGTACACGCCCATGTGAAGGCTTAAAGTAATACGCCATGTAGGGGACATACACACCGTGTATCCATGTTTTGAAAAACTTGAATACTTTATTTCTCCTTTTCATTTCCTACACTTATAAGTTTTAGTCCTTGAAAATCTTAATCTAAGGGTGCGCTTAACCTTGTAGAGTTATGCCACTGAGACTTCCTCTAGCTGTACACCAGCTATAGGGAAGTGACCAGACACCAGACATGGAAGATCAGGAACTACCAGCAGATCCTCCAGTTGTGCTTGTCTTGGCACCAACCATCATTCCAGATACAGGTGTCGATGAAAAGTTTCAAGAAGGCTTTAAGAGGTTTATACAGACCTTCTAGGGAGAACCGTCTCCTACCCCGTCGATAGAAGAATTGATGTGTGTCTTTTGGAAATAACATACTCCCACTTTCATAGGGGATGGAGAACCCCAGGCTGCAGAGTCATGGCTAGAAGCTATGCTTATGATCTTAGAGCATCTGGAGACACCTCTAGAGAGGTGGGACAAGCTCACCATGTATATGCTTTAGGATTTTTCCAAGAGATGGTAGGATGTGATCTCATAGGTGGGATTCTAGAAGGGTATGACTTGTGATGAGTTTCAGCGTACCTTCTACTATTACTTCTACCCGGAGACTTTGAGGGCTGATCGAGCCCGAGAGTTCATGAGTTTGGAGCAGGACACTCATTCAGTCATGGAGTAATCTTCTCTCTTCATAGATTTGTAGTTCTTTACACCCTTTCCATGGGTAGATGAGTTTTTTATAGCAAGGAAGTTTGAGGATGGTCTCAGGAAAGACTATCAGGATCAATTGAACATCTTCAGACTGACTACTATATCTTCAATCGTCAATCAGGAACTGATCATAGAGCGAAACCTGAGGGATTATGTAGCTATGGGATAGGGTGCTTCGGTATCTAGAGTTGGTGCTTCTTTAGATGATAGTAGGAAGTGCTGCAGGGAATCTTCACATGGAGGTTTTAGTAGGAGAGATACTCCTTTAGGTAGCTAGGTGGTATGTTACCAGTGCGAGACGAGAGGGTATACGAGGCCACATTGCCCAAGAGACCAACTAGAGTGCTGATCTTGTGGAAATATGGGTCATCTTCTAAGTTTATGTTAGTTTTTCTCACCAATAGCGGGTGATAGAGGTTCTGTTTCGACTCCATGTTTAGGAGAAATGACACCAATTTATCATCAGTCTGGGAACTTTAGTTCTTCCAACCGTTCAGGACAATGTGGTGGTTGTGGTCATGGTATCAAATCGGCAGGCTTTTAGTGACAACTGGGTGGATCATCTCAAGGTAGCCAGGCAGGGTCACAGGGCTGTGGTGCAAGCTATACTTTTGTAGTGGAGAAGATCTAGCAGGAGCAGGATCCTGAACCCTATACAGTTCAAGGTACGACTCTAGTTGTCTCTATTTTATCTTCTGCCCTTTTCAATACAGGGGCTTCCCATAGTTTCATATCTGTCGTTGCTGTGGAGATATTAGGGATTATTATCTTTTCTTCTGCTAATGTCTTGATGTTGGACACTCCATTGGGGACTAGAACGACTAGTGTACGTCAGTTCAAGGAGTGACCTCTTGAGGTTGATGGGTGTCACTTATTATGGGACCTCTATTTCCTAAAGATGACAGGCTATGATATCATTCTTGAAATGGAATGGTTAGTTCCCTTCTAGGATGTTGTCAATTTCTACTACTGTTGGGTGATTTTCACATCACCAGAGAAAAGATACTTTCTACATAAGGGTGAATGAGATGTCCAGGCGAGTAGAACAGAACACAAGCATCTTGTGTTGGGAGGAGTTATAACCCAAATTTCTAGTATATATCTGGAAGAACATGGGACTTCACAATTTTACTTTCCTCTAGTGGTCGATCATTTCATGGATGTCTTCCCGGAGGAAATTTTAGGTTTTCATTTAGAGTGATAGGTGGACTTTTATATTGAGCTTGTGCTAGGAGCACCACCAGTGTCCATTCCTCCTTATAGGATGGCTACACCCGAGTTACAAGAGCTCAAGAAATAGTTAGAGGAGTTACAAGATAAGGGTTTCCTCTAACCCATTACTTCTCCTTGGGGTTCAATTGTCCTATTTTCCAATAAGGTGGATAGTACCCTCCGACTTTGTGTGAATTATCAGAAGCGGAACCAGTTGACGGTCAAGAACCAATATCCCTTGCCTAGGATTGATGATATCTTTAATCATCTTCGAGGAGCCTGAGTGTTCTTGAAGATTGACTTAAGATCCATTTATCATCATTTTCACGTTAAACCATCAGATATAACTCTTACAACCTTTCAAAGATGGTATGGTCTATATGAGTATGTGGTTATGCCGTTCGGTCTAATGAACGCGCCTATAGTTTTCATGGCACTGATGAACCAAGTGTTCCATCTATACTTTGATTATTTTGTGTTAGTCTTCGTGGATGATATATTGGTTTACTCTCATTATCGACACAACCATGCCACACAACTTGAGATAGTTTTGAGTACACTGAGATAGCATTCGTTATATGCTACGCTCTCAAAATTCCACTTTTGGATGGACCAGATTCACTTCTTGGGTCATGTTATCATAGAGACAGGAGTATCAGTATACCCAAAAAAAGTGAGATTAGTAGTTTCCTGGGAACAACTGAAGAATGTCTTTGAGGTATGAAGTTTTATAGGGATGTCTGGATACAAAAAACATTTAATACAAGAATTTTCACACTTAGTAGAGAAACTGAAGGGCCTGACTAAGAAGGGTGTAAAATACCAATGGTTGGATTCTTTTGAGTCATCCTTTCAGGAGCTAAAATGGAGGTTGACTTCAGCACCGATACTAGTTTTTATAGAGTTGGGAAAAAGTTATGATGTGTACTGTGATGCATCAGGTATCAAGCTAGGAGTAGTGCTTATGCAAAGGGAATGAGTCATTGTGTACGAGTCTCGGCAGTTGAGGCCACATGAGAGGAATTACCCAACACATGATCTTGAGTTGGCTATATTTGTTCATGCTTTACGCTGTTGGAGACATTATCTTCTAGTATAAAATTTTGTGGTTTTCACCAATCAAAAAAGTCTCAAGTATATCTTTACTCAGTGCGATCTGAATCTGAGACAAAAATGGTGGGTTGAGTACCTTTAATCTTTTGATTTTGAGATTGCCTACATGCCTGGGAAAAGAAACACAGTAGCTGATGCGTTGAGCAGGAGGGCTCAGATATAGGTAGTTCAAAAGTCTAGTGGTGAGTGGCATCTTATCTATATGTTATCTGAGATACATTTGGATGCACACAAAATATAGGGGAAGAAATTTCTTTCTTATATAGCTATTACCTCTACTCTTCTTGATCGAGTGAGAATGAGGAAGCTATCAGATTCTAAAGGCCTAGTCCTATGGGAGAGTGTGTCAGGGGAGGACCCTATTCCTGGATAGACTGTAGGTGAGGATGAGATCTTGCATTTTCATGGGAGCGTACGAGTGTTAGGAGACATACGCAAGGAGCTGATGCGGGACTTTCATTCCTCAGTTTGGGCAGTTCATCCTGGTGTCACCAATATGTATCGTGATCTACACTGTCAGTTTTGGTAGCCAGGTATGAAGAGAGATGTTGCTGGGTTTGTCATGAGGTGTTCCACCTTTTAGTTAGTAAAGGCAGAGCATCAATGACTATCAGGGCTTTTGTAACAGTTACCCATTCCCGAGTGGAAGTGAAAGGATGTCATGATGGACTTCGTGATAAGTTTACCGAGGTCATCTTGGGGGAATGATGTGGTATGAGTTGTCATCGACATAATCACAATGGTTTCTCACTTATTTCCAATCAAGAGACCTTCAATGTTGTTGAACCAGGAAAGTTGTACATCTGAGAGATTGTACATCTACATTGGGTTCCACACTCCATAATTTTAGACAGGGATGCCTGTTTTACTTATTAGGTCTAGCAGGGACTATAGAGGGCTTTGGGTACACATGTATTTCTAAGTAAAACTTACCATCCCCAGACAAATGGCCAGTCCGAGCGTACAATTCAGGTGTTAGAGGACATGCTTCGAGCATGTGTCCTAGATTTTGGAGGTTCTTGGGATAAGTATATACCTCTTGTGGTGTTTTCCTATAATAATAGTTTTCAAGAAACTACTCAGATGGAAACTTTTGAGGCTTTGTATGGTAGGCCATTCCAATCACCCTTATGTTGGCTGGTGGGAGGAGAGGCAACTATGATGGGACCTCATCTTGTCTAGGAGACTGCAGAGCAGATAGAGTTGATTCGGAAGAGGATGGATACTACACAGTCATGATGGAAGTCTTATGCTGATCGAAAGAGATGACCTCTATATTTCATGGTTGGGGATCAGGTTTTCCTACGTGTCACACCGATATTGGGACACAGAAGAATTAAGAGACAGGGCAAGCTTTCACCGAGATATGTTGGACCGTTTGAGGTTTTGGAGAGATTCGGTCCAGTTACCTATCATTTGCAGTTATCTCAGAGGTATTGGGCTACACACAATGTCTTCCATGTTTCTAACCTATGACATTACTTCTCAGACATGTCTCATGTTTTTCAACCTGAGGAGGTTGAGCTGGAGGTGGACTCATCATTCGAGGAGCATCCTATCCAGATAGTTGATCATTGTGTGAAAGTTCTCTATGTACGACCTGTTCCTATGGTACAAGTGCTATGGTAGCATGGGAAAGTACAGGACGAGACTTGGGAGAGGGAGGCTGATGTACGATCACAGTGGCTGAAGCTGTAGGAGGATTCTTTTTTTACGCCACCTTGATAGAGAAATTTGGGGATAAATTTCTTTAATGGGGGAAGTTAATAAGAACCCAGATCTTTTTTTCAGGTGTAGATCCTATGTTATGGTGTTTTGAGAAAAATATAAGTTTCTGGAAATTTAAGGAGTACACACCGTGTACTTTTAAGTACATGCCATGTACCTTGTTGCCGCGGGTGACCATGTAACGGCTGAGTACATGGCTGTGTAGGGTGACCTAGAGACCATCTAAAGTGGAGGCTGATTAAGGAAAATACACGCCATGTAATTTTAAATAAAACACTATGTAATTTTATTTTTAATCGTTATATCGGACCGGGGTCACTTTTAATTAGAATTACACCCTTATTCTAGGTCTGTCTCATCCAGGAGTGACTGAGGCTGACAAATCTTCTCTATGCCTCCGACTCACCGTCAGTTCTCTGAATCGAACTCCGTTGGTTGCATTGGAATGGCATCGGTGAGTTATTCATTATTCTAGAGCCTCATCTCTTGATTTATCCTCTTTCGTGAGATATCTTTGGTTGAACATTTTAGACATTTTTGTAGATCTACCACATTCTAGATCGATTCAGAGGATGTGGTTCAAGTATATCGATCGTACAATGCCGAGGTAGGTGGTTTGTGCCTTTTTGTAGTTAGTATTTGAATATTATGTGAAAACATGCCCAATACCCAAGAATAGGGTATTGTGTGTTTTGGGATTTTAGCCCTGTTTATGCTTGATATGCCTTGTGTGCTTGAGTAGAGGTTGTTTGTTTTTGAATAGGGTTAATTACATTGCTATGGATGTGTTTACCATGCTTGTTTCGACTTGGACCGTTTGGTCTAGCTTTTCCTGTTAGGCTTCTTTCTTTCCTTGCCTAGTATTGTTAGGATGTAGTGATTTTATCTGATGTTGTGGTATGCCTTGTAGATATTCATCCAAGTAGTACTTTTAGGTTTACTTTGGCTGTTGAACATTTTTTTTGCACATTTACTTTACATAGGTCCATTTGAACCTAGTGTAGTTAGACCATAGGGGGAATTGATGTTGAGGGCTTCCCCATAGTGTCTGTTATATTTATCACGCTTCGAGACCATATGGGGGATTGACGTTAATTCTCCATCAGAGTGTCTATAATTACCATTACAAGACCACAGGGGTAATTGACATTGAGTGCTTCCATAGAGTGTATGTAGTTTATCGTTAAAAGACTATAGGGGGAATTGACGGTGAGTGATTTCTCAGAGAGTCTTTGTTTGCTTGAGACCAAAAAGGTTAGACCATGTGAGCTACCCAAGAGGTTGTTGTATCCTTGTTAAAGTTGATCCAGAGGGGTTAGGCTATGAGAACTTACCCAGATGGTTACTTGAGATTGATTGGTTGAACTAGAGGGGATAGTTTGGGAGAACTTCCCAGAGGGTTGCTTATTTTCATTTTGTTGAATAATTGATGAATGTATTTGAAACTGTAGGTATGGTTACTTTTGAGTACTTTCATATTTATTTATTAATTTTTCTTATTACCTGCCATATATATTCACTGACTATTAGGCACATATATTTGGGTGGTTGCATACTGGGATTTGTCTCACACCCTGTTTGGGTCATGTTTTTGGGCCCAAACAGATTATATTACTATAGGTTTATATAAGGTCAAGTGACCTTCTACTTCAGGTACTTGATTGCTGTGGAGCTGAAGAGCGTGGGACCATGATGAGGCTAGAGATGCTGCGGGATTTGTTTACTTGTTTACCTTTTTTTACTTTGGTTTAGTACTGTATTTCAGCATTGTAACTTGTTTGGCTGCTTTCCTAGACACATGTGACATGCATCATTATATATGTGATCCAGTTGTTTATTTACTTTCTATCTTCTGCTATTTACTGTTGTAATTTATTATTACTACTAACGCTATTGTTATCTATTTATTTCCACTGCATTACTATTCCAATGAAGGCATAGTTTCCCCACTATAACACCCAAGGCCCTCGCTGCTAGTCAGAAACCTCTGGTGTTTGGGGAAATGTGCTTGAGGCAATGTGACCAACTGGGTATGGGGAACCTCTTGGCAGAACCCGAAACCGGGATGTTACATATATGATTCTGGTTCCATCATAGATATAGAGAACATTTCATATGTAAAGGTAAACTTTCAAGAACATTAAATCATAGTGAATCTGGTATCAACACATTTCCATATCATTACAGATCACGAATCATCTCCTATTTCCCATAGTAGATCATGCCTCCCAACCAGTTTCCCATAGTGGATCAAGCACATCGACTTGTTTCCCATAATTATCTCATAAGATATAAAACTTTACACAATGCATTGGAGATATATATAATTCTATTTCTACCCATAAAATTATTAAAACCATGCATATGTGTGCCAATGGTTCATAAAAAATTAATCTTATCATCATATCATAACCTGTGAAAAGAAAACAGGTTCCATAAACATTTTATAAATTCATCATAGCATAACCCATGGAAAATAAATGGGATTTATAAATATATCATAATCATAATAATAAACAATCCAAATAAGGAATAAGAATGGTATCATTAGATCATATACCTAGTAAATAATAATTAACATCAAATGATGTTATCATAGTTGAAAATTATTCTAAAGGATCACTGAAATATTTATTAAAGAAATTACCCATTTATTTTTGAAATCACTTATTCAAAAAATAAAAATTTCCAATATATTATGGAATAAATTTTATTTTAATATAACCATATAAACTTATAAAGTAATATTAAAATATTTGAGTGGTCATGATGGTAGGAAATTCTGTTCATGTCGTGTATAACAAAACAAATATTCCTCTAAAATTTTTGATAAAAAAATGAAAAACACCTCATTCGGAAAAGGATAAGAAGATTCCTATGAATATATTTTTAAAAAGTAAAACATGGGTCAAAATTTATTTTAACAATAATTATAGAATAATCAAAATCATTTTGATATCTTTTAAAGAAAACACAAACATGGAAGAAAAATATTTATGATTGAATAGTAAAACTTAGCCAAGTTTCATTAAAAACATTATTTCAATCTATTGAGTACTTAAAGTGAGGAAAATAAAAGAAAAAAATTTATTCCCCAAAAATGAACACATTAGAATAAAAATTAAATGTAATTATTAGATAATTATAATATAATTTTCTCAATCTAAATTCAAACACAAACAATCCTGGATAAAATGGGATTGAGATGTAAATCACTTACCTCAGATCCAGTCTTTATTTGTACACATTCTAACATATTCTATAATAAATATATATTTATTAGAAATTAATTATATTATAATAATAATATAAATAATAACCTATATGATTTACTCCTAATATATTATCATCCATTTATTAATATTTTTTATTAAAATCAGTGTTCTGGGTGATAAGTGCTTCTTTTTTATGCATGTTTTGGTTCGACAGTCCCGATCCTTCTACTTTGATCACAGTTCCATCATCTAAAAAAATTAATCATGAAATAAATATCATATATATTAATTATATATATATTTATATTCATCCATAAAATTTAGTTATATAAAAATGGATTACACCATTCATGGGGATTGTAGGCCGTACATACACATGAATTATGTTTTCACTTCTTGATGGATCGAAGGAAGAAAGTTAAATAATAATTAACTTTTAAAGAATCATTATTATATCATACATATAATATATATTAATTAAATTTATACTTATTACTGTCCATGTAAAATTGAAGTGGAAAATGAATCACATAGCTTTATGGAGGTGGAAGTCCACATATACGAATGAGTGACATTATCATTTTCCAACAGATGGGAAGAAGGTGGATAATGGTTGTTCCATCATCATAATAAAAATTATGTATATTGATGATAAATAATTTATTATGTTAGAATGGATATAATATATTTTGAGTAGTTATAATAAGAAATAATATTGAAAATACTTGGTCGAATGGATATAATAATTTATATCATAATTTATTATGTTAGAATGGATATAATAATTTATTATATCATACATATAATATATATTTTGAGAAAACTTTTTTGGCTCACACATTAGCCCTTGAAAGTGTGGTTTTTTAGAAATACAAAAAGCTATAGGATATGTTGAATGAATATAGAATTATTAGGGTAGTTATTTTTTGATATATATGGCTCAAAAAGTTTGAATAATGAAGGATATGATGTGTCCTTTTATTAGTGAGGGGAGGGAAACTATTTGAATTACTTAAAATTTCAAATTGATATAAATTAATTTTCAAATAAAAAGAGATTAAAATTGATTTAATTATAATATAAAATGTGTATGAGTATAAATACTATCATATAACAAAATTTTAATAGGTTTTGGTTATGTTTTTTCCCTTATCTCTTAGTTTTAGCCCCCATTAACCTTTTTAATAATTATTGAAATGTCAAAGTTTTATACTATTTAAAAGTTAAGAACACAACAATAAAAAGGAAAGTGAATCATAAATACACCATGGTTGATATTTTAATCCAAATATCATTAACTTGGTATAATATAATATTTTTATGAATTTCAATTAATTTTATAAAATATTATATATTATAAAATATCAATAATGACATTTTTAGAACTATTCATTTAATTTTACATTGAAAACAACATGGTGGAAAATTAATTCAAATTAAACCTTTAAAACATCCCTAATATTTTATATCTATCTAAATAATTTTCAAAACCCAATAATTCATCCAAATTTTATTACTTTTAAATTTTTTTTAAAAAATTATTTTATTTTTCTATTAATTAAATAAATACTATGTTGGAATTACATAAGCGTTTAAGGTAATTATTCAATCACTAAAAATTTAAAATAAATTACCATGATAAAAAATTAATTCATATTTATAATAACTACTTATAACTTAAATTATCCTCTTTTTATCCTTATGATATTTTTTTTGGTGTTATTTAAGTCAAGAGAGTGACATTTTTTAATTAGTATTTTCTTAAATTAATATAAAGGTCATAATTAGTGAAAAATGACACAAAGTGGCCATATATTTGAGAATTTTATGGAAATATCCAAAATATACTCATCCAATAGGATAAATTAAAATTATTTAATTAATTTTAAGACTTATAACATTAGTTTTAACCCTTATTTACCCATTTTACCTTTACCATGGTAACAAAATTTTCTATGGTTATTGTTCATATTGACCAAAAATAAAAATGGTCTATTTAAAAAATTTCAACCTCATGATTCCAAATATAGAATAAATTTTTCAGGATTAAATTTCTATAAGTGGAAGAAATTAATTTAATATAAAAACACAAAAAATAGTGAAAAATATTTCTTCTTAAAAAATGTGTTTTTAAGTATAAAAATGTTTTTATACCAAATTAAACCATAAAATTGATTATAATGAATTTAATTTAATTATTAATAATATAATATAAATATTTTTACTTTGAAACTATTTTAAAAAACATTATAACTTTGTAAATACTTAAAAAAAATACAATTTTCAATAAAAATCTTTATTTTTCACTATTCATAAGAAAATAAATCTTTTTTGAAAAATTAAAAAAAATAAACCCCAGAGAATTTTGATGTTTTTATTTAAAAAATGATGTCCTTTTTATCAAATATAATTTCTAAAATTTCCATTTAATTATAATATTCTCTCATAAAAAATAATAAAACCCATTTTTGAAGAGTTTTTTTTAGGATAAAATGACTTTACTAAAAAATGTGTGATTATTTATTTTGAATTAATTAATAAATTTTTATTAAGTGTGACCTTTATATATATTTCATAGTTTGTTTAATCTTATTCGTACCCAAAAATTCAATGACTAGGTGTAAATGTCACATTAAATAATAATATTTCAATAGTATGATACAATTTGTTTAAATTTAGTGTTGCATGTAAAGAAAGCTATGAAAGAAGTCAAATTTATTTATATAGAACTATATCATAAAATATTATGTTGTTACAACACTGAATAAAAATGAAAAATACATCGAAAATACTTTCACCATATGAAGGAATATTACACTGGATGGAAATGGACATTACATCAGATAGAATTTCACTGAATAGAGGAACCGTACACCAAATGGAATGAATAATACATCGGATGAAATTTCACCAAATACTGGAACTGTACACCAAATGGAGTGAATAATACATCATAAAAACATTCCGCAGAGAAATTTATTAGGCTCTTTATAAGGATTATGTAAATTCCTTAACATTGAAGACGTTATGCTGTTCTCTCAATGTTTTCTTATCTAGAAAAGTTAAACAAGTTTGAATAAGTTTCCTAATAATGAGATTAATGATGTTTGAAGAAGGTCCTTAAAGTAATTAGGATGTTCAGAGAAATATTTCTAGTAGTGAGTTTCATGATACTTCCAGAATATTCTAGAAGGTTTGAGAAGCATCTAATGAAATTGAGTTGAGTGGGAGTTTTGAAATTTGAATTTTCATTGGGTAGGAAAATGAATTTGAGTTCCTTCCTTTTCTCCTAAGACCACACTGATAAAAAGGGGGAGAAATTATAGTACATGTATAAAAAAATTACATTATTCATAGATGTGTGAGAGAGGTGAATTGATGAAGAATTCAGAATAGCACGAGTTTCTAACCGAGTTGGTTGAAGAATAGGCACACCAGACAAAGGTGTAGTGAATAGTTTCACCAGCTAGAGATATTGGAAAAATTGTGAGGGGATTTTTTTTTGTTAAAATGAAATAGCATAAATCTGAGGCATATTATATTTTGGGGTGCATTGAATAGATTTTCACTGGATGAAGGTAGAGGGTGCACCAGACATAGTCATCCAATGAAGAATTTTGGGGTGAACTTTAGTGAGTTATTAGGAAAAGTTTCTTGTATTTTTTTAGATCAAGTTATAAGAAAACTTTATAATTGATGAGAGTCTGTATAGTTTCCTATCAAGATATTGGAGGATATTTTTGGGACGCAGTATAAATTCTCCTCACTTATAATTGAGGAAAATATTATTGGTGGAAGTATCCATAAATCAACAAGAGTCACCATAGAAATGATGTAAGTTCTCTCATTGAGACCAAACATTAAAAAAATACTCATGTTATGTTTTCCATTTATAATATGCATAACATAAGGTTAAAGTATCGAGGTAAGTTGAATATAATTGGTAAAAAGTTAGTCACACCTGATTCATTCCCCTCTCAGGGTGTCTGCATGATGTACCTGGGAATCTCAAAATTCAGGTTAAATGTTTAAAATATATATATATATATATATATATATTTTTATGTATGTGTACACATGTGTATGTTTGTGGATGTATGTGTAAGTATGTATGTGAGTGTATATATGTGTGTGTATTTGTATGTATGTGCATGTATTTGTAGATATGCATATGTATGCACTGGTATGTGTTCTATGTGTAGGTATGTGTTGTGTATATGTATGTGTATGTGTATAGATGTATGTGTTGTGTATGTGTTTTTTGTGTGTATGTTTATATATGTACGTGTATGTACGTTTGATTATGTTTTTATGTGCATGTATGTGCATGTATGCGTATATATATGTGTATGTGTATGTGTATGTGTATGTGTATGTGTATGTGTATGCGTATGAATATACGTATGCATATGTGTATGCATATGTGTATGTGTATGTGTATGTGTATGTGTATGTGTATGTGTATGTGTGTGTATGTGTATGCGTATGGGTATGTGTACGCGTATGTGTATGTTTGTATGTGCATGTATGTATGCGTATGTTTTTGTAATATGTGTATGTGTATCTATATGTATGCACATGTATGTAATTATCTATATGTGTATGCATATGTATGTGTATGTGTGTCTACATGCATGTATACACGTATATTCATGTATATGTATGTACGTGAGTGTATTTGTATGTATGTGTATGTGCAGTTGTAAGCATGTGCATGTCAGTGTATAAGTATGTGTGTATGTATATGCATGTAATGTGTATGTCTGTTTATATGTATATTCATATATCATTATATAAGAGGAAAAGACATTTGTTTTTTCAATTTGGCATATGTTTTCACGACCTCCCCAAAGTGTAACCCTCCTGGTCCTGAAATGAGAGAAGGTAGATGGTGAATGCCTAAGTCCTGCCTCCAGTAGGCCCTGATTTGGTGACTAGCATCGAGGGTATAATCTTGGAGTCATTACCCTCTAAGAGAACATGTGGAAGAGAGAGATAAGACAGATACACCATACAAAACCTTCTTAGATATATATAATGAAAACCCAAATACAAATATGAAATGTTATACAATACTAAAACAACTGAAAGGGAAACTACAAGTACCAAAAAGGTAAAGATGGCAGTGACCACGAAGCTAAAATAATTCATGCAAAACCATAAGCTATTAATATCCAACCTGATCTCCAATATTTTCCAACTAACCTGAAAAATGGTTTATATATAAATAGGGTGAGCATAATAATATACTTAGTAGGATCCTCCCCAGATCCTATCATGCAAAAGATAAATAAATCATGCTAAAACATAGTGAACAATGGTGAAACTAACTCATCACCTAAATAGGTATACTAAGTTTCCAACCTCACTATGGATAAATCCCACCAAGTATCAAATACAAGAGAGAATATAATATAATAATGAAACAAAAAGGGTACCCCACTCCCAATTCCCCACTGGTTTTCCACTCTGCCACAACATCGCTTGTCCTGAGCCATCTCTCTCCAAAATTAAGCCAGCCTGAAGACTCCTAGTCAAGGAATCACCACATGAAATTCGTGCATCACATCATCCCATCAATATATCCATATATAGTAAAAAATTAGTTTATGGGAGCCACCATATCCCTTGTGACATGTATCTTACATTGGGTATTCTACCTCAGGCCATTACAACCCATAAACTGAGTAAGGCCCCACAATCCATCACAACCTATACACATTATACCTATGAAAATCCTTTGAATACTATATATGATAATACATGTGTATGAAATAACCACAATTCATTAAAAACCTCTACACAAATATATGGGAAAACTAACCATTGTGGATACCATTATAAATATCTACCAAGAGAAGAGAGTAGGGCCAGAGGGGGTAGTCAACCATCCATCCTCCCACCAGGATGTCTGAAAAACACCCACCCAGAGTCTAATGGGTGTCAGTATCCCTAACCGACATGGGTGGGGTAGCATATGAAATCATAGAATATAAATGATATAATATAGCTCACAACCACACTATAGGAATAACCTATTCTTAGACTCAACTGTAGCTAACATCGCTCAGACTCTTGACTACCACTATTAAGACCATATATCCTATAAGCACACAAGAATATTAAATATCTACATTAAATTAATTCTTTTCTTTTTATCATTTCCTTATGTTAATTAATTCACTAACCATTAATTAAACATTATCATTTTTCCACATTACATTACATTAATCATCAGAGTAAAGTCCAATCCCTCCAGTCATAATCCACACTGAGTCCACAGTTTATCAAGATTAACATCTTTTATAATTTTCATTCCATCATCACCAACCCCATGGGTTAATAATTTTTTAATTCATCATTAGAATCATTATATATTCCAGGTAATCTAAGAAAACCATCCTAAGCTACCACTAATAGGAAAAATGTAACTAGGAATACCTAACTGCCTTAAGTAGTGGGGAAAGGGATGCTGAGAAAATAAGAAACAAAATCATTTTCCATTAAACAAATTCATTACCAAGCATATCAAATCTACTAATATCACATAAAAAATGGGTAATCCCATATTTAACACATTACATCACCTCCGGTGCCATCCCCATCACTTATATTCATATCCAAATGTATCTCTCTGGGACTGGAATCAATGGTTTCCACACATCCTGGCCTCCCTGCCCACATATCACACATTAGACATCCCAGGCTCAGTCATCCTAGGATCATATCACATATGGGCCTCCCCACCTCATATCACGTAGCATAGAGAAGCTCACATCCATAGAAAATCACAAGGAAATAAGAAACAAACAATCAACAAGGAAATATGATCACTAAAAATAATGAATCCAACCTTTACAAATATACGAGATCTCACAACTCCAAACTCAAGGCACTCAGCCTTCTCAAGAAGATAGGAAACTCATTCCCTATAAATTATATCTATCATAAAACTAGTTATTATTACATATTTAATTAGCTAGTTTATTATTCATAGGTTCCAACTATGTACAACCTAATACATTAAGCTATCACAAGCTATTAAAGTCTAAACATGATCTTAGCATTAAAATAGTTTCAATAAACTATGAGATGAAGCATTCTCAATCAACATGAATTTTATTTATTATCAACAATAAAAAACACACTTCATGTTATTTATCACTTATATTAACCATATGGAATATAATTTTCAATTTAAAAAGCACATTGCATCAATTTTATTACAATCAAATTACATCAACCACTGGATTACAAACATGTATCTTCTTTAATTTCTTAAGAAAATTAATTATTAATTAATTATATTTTTAATTTCTTTATCAATTTCAACATGATAATATAAGAATAAGAATGTTCTAACAAAGAATATCATAGATATCAAACTATTTATAAAATCAAGAGGCAACCCATCATACTAGTATAAAACACATCAACATGAAATTGCAAACCAATTATTTAATAATCTACTTCAATAATTATTAGGTTAATTTAATTTCCATTCAAAGTGATAAATCGAGATCAGTTGATGATTGCACATAAATAAATAGAGAATAAAAAAATCCCCTACCTCAAAGGAATCGACATTATTCGCATGAGAATAGACCAATGTTGTAGATCCCAATCACATCTACCATAAGAATTTGCATCTATCCAAGGATTACCCAGCATAAACACACAAAATAAAACCAAGAAAAACTCCATTTGAAACATAGAGATGATCATCCATCTCATAGAAAGAATAAACATGAGTAATATGATTGAGTAACCATAAGAAAAGAGGTAGAACATACATCAGATCACCACAGATCGAAGAGGGGAATCCAAGGATCAATCCATGTTGAAGGAATTCAAAAACACTGAAGTAAGGGTTGTTGGATCACCTAGAATATAGAGAAGTGGCATAGGGTTCAATAAATCTTGATCCTCTTCACCATTTATGATCACATTGCACATGTAATTTACATGGCATGTAACCCTTACACATTGTGTAATTATTATGATTCAAGTTTTGCAAAAAAAATCACATTTAACCTTTTAACCCTAAATATTTACACACCATGAAGCACCCCATGAGCCACCCTTAACAAGACATGAAAATAAAATACATGATGTAAAAAACACTTACACACTGTTTATTCCCCCTAATTATAGATTTTATCATCCAAAACCCCTTCAGACACATGCTAAGCCTCATCTGAGAACTTTATTCCTTAGAAACTAAAAAAGGGTTGAACTTCATAAATACAATCCCATACATTACAAAACTCTTAAAAAAATTTCATCCTTAAGAATAAAAAACCATACTCAGAGAGAAAATGAAAATGGGTCATATGAACATCCACCTCACGTGATACCTCTCAATGATATCACCATAAGAGGAGATAAACCACCTAATCAAAATAAATAAGCACAAAACCATGAAACAACAACAACCATATCCTAAACACTATCCTATGGAAAATAACTCTTAAAAAAGAGTAAATCCAAACCAATAAACAAGAGTAAACCATGCCATAAAACAAAAAGTTCAACATCAATAAGGGAACATCATCATAAGAAAAGAGATAAACATCAAACATCTCAGGGTACTGATTGCGCTTTTGTGACTCACATTCCTAGGTACTGTTCTATATGACACCATTCTATCATAATACACGAACCAAGGGAATATCATTCCCCCACAACACCTTCTACTGGAAGTCTTGGATATCTACATGATTCTTCTTGAAAATTGAATAATCATCAACATCGATCTCACCCTAATCAATGACTTGGGAGTCATCAAGAAGATAATGATAGATCTATTACATGTGAAAACATCATGTATCCAAATCATATTTGGGGATGTGATATCTGATACATAATATCTCCAACATGATCCAACACCTCAAAAGGACCAGAAAACTAGGGATAAAGCTTACTCCCATGACCAAAACTTCACTTCCCATGATGAGGAGTCACCTTTAGGAACACATGATATCCAATTTCAAAATATATAGGTATCCTCCTATGATAAACATAATTTTTTTGATTATCTTGTGCTGCCTTCATCCTCTTGAGAATTACCTAAACCATATCTGTTGTATTCTATACCAATTATAGCTTAAGAATTATTGTATGTCTGACCCTAGTCCAACACAACGGAGAATAGAAAGGTCACACATACAAAGCTTCAAATGATGTCATTCCAATGGTGGAATAAAAACTATTATTTTAAGAAAAATAGACCAAGGGTAGGTTCCTCATCCAAAAACCACCAAAATCCTAGACACAAGAGCACAACATGTCTTTAAAAGTCTGCATAGTCCTCTTTTTCTGACCGTCCATCTATGGATGAAAAGTAGTGGTAAAGAATAACTAAGACATAAAATCATACTAGAGAACTCTATACGCCTTGGAGGAAAAATGAGGATCCCAATCAGATATGATTGTCCTCTGAACTCTATGGAGTTATACCACCTCCTCTAGATACTGCCTTGAAAAAAATCCATTGAGATATATTCCATGATTACTATAAAGTGGAATGATTTCATCAAATGAACCACTATCACCCATATAACATCATAGCCTCACAGAGATTAAGGTAAATTGGTAAAAAAAGTCTATCATGATGTAATCCTAATTCTATTGGGGAACATTTAAAAACTGTAGTAAACCCCCAGGAACACAGTGCTCAAACTTCACCTTCAAGATGGCTAAACATCGATAAAAAAACTCTATAACTACATGCTTCAACCCAGGCCACCAAAATTGAACTCTCAAATCTTGGTACATCATTGTCACGTTGGGATGTTCTGACAAGGGTGAGATTTGAAACTAATGAAGAATTATCTTACAAGTCACTGCTGAAACAATTATCCTTCCTTGGAACAACACCCATTATTGTCCAACCTCAGACCAACCATCAGAGGAATCACCACAAAAAACTCAGTCTCTCCAGACTTCCACCTCAGAATCCCCTAACTGGGACTCCAACACATGTTGAACCAATGATGAATTAACTATCATCTAGAAAATACAACCTACAACTCCAACCTATCCCATTTCTAGATTCAATATGAATATTTATTCCATCACTCTTAAGGAATTTATAGATTCACACATGACATCACTATGTGACTTACTTCTAAATAGATTGGATACAAAATTTTCCTTTCTCAGAATATATGATATCTTCAAGTAGTAATCCTTAACAATTCCATTCACCAATATTGATGGATGTTCAAGTCACATTGGGAGAATTCATACGCCAGGCTCTTATGGTCGGTGAATGCTACAAAATGTTAGTTGATGTGGTAATGTCGCCACAGTTTCAGAGAAAACATAATTTCCACAAATTCCAGATTGTGGGTGGAATAGTTACTTGTATTGGGATGTAACTATTGAGACCCTTAAGAAAAAACCAATCTTTACAGTATCAGAACACAACCCAACTAAAGATGTTAAGTGTCACAGAAAACCTTAAAACTAAACTCCCTCTACCAGAAAATAAAGAACTAGTGCACTAACCAACTTCTCCTTTATATACTCAAAATATTCCTAAAACTGGTCCTTCCACAAGAACATATAATACTTTTGGGTCAAGTCCATCATAGGATCCACAAACTGAGAAAAATAATCTATGAACCTCCTGTAATAACCTGCACAATAAAGGAAACTCTATACCACTACCACTATCTTGGGGGATACCCAAGAAACAACCTCCTCTATCTTTGAGGGATCCAAAAATAATCCCTATTGGGACATGACATTCCCTATGAAACAAACTTCACGATCCCATAAATCACACTTTGAAAACTTCCCTAATAGCTTATCATGAGAAAGAAATCCAAAAATGGAACATATATTCTATTCATGATTCTCCTTATATGCAGTTTACAAAAGGATTTCATCAATTAAAACGACAAAAAACTTATCTAGTAACTCTTTGAACACTGAGTTCATCAACCCCATAACATAGCTGAAGAATTTTTCACACCGAATGACATCAAAACTAAGTCATAATTCTCATGATGACAACAGAAAATAGTCTTTTGAATATCCTAATCCTTCACCCATATATGATGATATCCTGAATGAAAATAAACATTCGAGAACCAACTTTATCCCTTCATCTAATCGAATAATTCATAAATCAATTGAAGTGGATAGTGGTTCTTCCCTGTCTCTTGGTTCAAGTGATGATAATTGATATAAAGCCACAAACTACCTTCAACCTTCTTCCTGAAAGAAACTAGTTCACCCTAAGGTGACACACCCGGCCAAAAAAAACCTCACTACTATAGATCATCGAGCTATACCCATAGATCTCAAAAACTTAGAAGTAACCATCCTATTTTAATACATCAAGATAGAAGATACGCCTAGTTGTAGTTCGATCCAAAATATGATCTACCATCGAGGGGTAACACTACAACCTGCATATGGAAAAGCATAAAGTTAATCTTCAAAATACTTGGGAAATATCGACTACTGAACCTTTGAATATCTTAGCATCATCTTTTCCATGAAATATGACAAGGGAAAAACATGCCTCTGACCCATCTGAGGGTCTTTCTTACCAACAAACACTATTGGATCTCTATCAACATCATACAAAAAAACCTACCTCTAAAAGAAATATATGATATCCTACAAACAACACAACCAATCCATTCCAAGGATGATGTCATATGGATGTATTCGTAAGCATATGAAATCTCCCCAAGATTAGTGTTGCCCCATCACCAGCTCACATCCTTTATATAAATCATACAAGTTAGATCAACCTCCAACTGGTATAGTAAATTCTAAGGGAATTGGAAGCCTCTCTCCATCAATTCTCAAATGATGGATAAGGTTAGGTGATATAAAGGAGTGTGTGATTCTTGAATCAAATAAATAATTCAACCAAGTATAAAAAAAGGAAAGGGTAACCTGAATAATGTCTGGATCACCCGACACTAGAAATAATAAAGTATGAATCTGATCATGTCTTACTCTATGTCCACTCAGACCCTGCTGATGACCACCTTCACAGTCATGCTCTTCTCTCTGAGGAAAAGAAGAATCTAAAGGCTCTACTATGCCTACTCCACGTCCTCTCTATTGATCCCAATTTGGATCACCCTTCGAATAAAACCTTAGTTGTAACTGTCTTAATGGAGGAACATAAAGTGGGATACCTGGAACACGATGACTGCTCATAAATGTTCAAAAATATCACTACTAATGAACTTGGCATCCATAATAAAAATACACGTCTGATCCCTTAGCATACAATTGAGAGTCACATCCCATAAATAAATGATATGATGAGGGATTGTAACTACATAAGTCTGACTGAAAACTCTTATTTCCTAACAACCAGGAACCCTAGACCAAATCTTTTCTTTGTGAGGAATCTTGATGACTCCTCTATCATGATTATCCAATTTTGGCCCATTTCCTCTCATTGCCCGATAATCCTGGAATGACCTCGATATACATATTTATCATAAATGGGGTGACTTGGAACTAGGTATAAGGATGCAAGACCTCTTCAAAATTACTCTCCCTAGACTCCTCATCTCGCAATAGGTTTGGACCATATCACAGAAGGGTCTTGAAATGGATCCCAAACTCTTGCACATTGTAACTCCCCTGTCAAAGGGTAATAAGGTTTTGGATATTAGATTCTGTCATGTTTGAAGAATGAAACTCCACTCAAAACTAGTATTTGAACTTCTACCACAATAATTCCAACTCATCGTGATCCCCCAAGAACAAGAACCACCACTGATTTGCTGCTTCACACAACATTGTCACATCTAGAAAATCTTGGTGCTCCTCCAGAGCTTGGATCGAACTAAAATATATCTCAAACTCCTCAAACTAGTCTTCTGTGGATGAATCTAAAATAGATCCCCCATAATTATATAGACTCTTTGACTAAAACTCTCAAAATTTCCTCCTCCAAGTGTTTTCTTCATCGACCTCCACTCTATGGTGATTTTATGGCACATCCTCCTAAAAATCCTCAGTGTAAACTGGATGAGGATGTCAACTTGGAGCCATAACCACAAAAATAACAAACTTCTAAAGATACTAAACCTCAAAAATAGAATTCTTAACATTATTTATTTATTTATTTATTATACTCTTAATGTTTTAATCTATCCCAAGGTCTATTCATTTCAAACATGCAACCTCACCTGTGCCTATCTCCAAACTCCATCATATCCTTCAACTTGAACCATTGATACAACTCTATCACAATCCCCTCACCAAGTTCACCCCTTCTATGTTGGAAATGAGAGAAGGGAGAAAGTGAATTCCTGAGTCCTGCCTCCTATAGGCCCTGGGTTGGCTACTAGCACCGAGGGTAGAATAAACATACATATGGGAGACACTTCCCTATAAAAGAACATGAAGAAGAGAGATATAAGATAGATAAACCAAATAAATTCAACTCACATATATATATATATATAACTCAATTGAAAATATAAAATTTCATAAATTTCTAAAACAATTTAAAGGGAAAATACAAGTACTAATAAGGTAAAGATGACAATGACTACGAAGCCAAAACAACTTCTACAAAACCATGAGCTAGTATATCCAACATAATCTCCAACCTGATCCAATTGATCACAAAAATAGTTTATATACATATAGGGTGAGAATAATAGTATACTTAGTAGGATCCTTCTAGAAGCCTCTCATGTAAAAGATAAATAAATCATGCTAAATCATAGTGAACAATAGTGAAAGTTACACATCACCTAAACATGCATACTAAGTTCCCAGTCTCACTATGGATAACTCTCACCAAGTATCACATACAAGAGAGAATATAATATAATAATGAAACATTAAGGGTACCCCACTTCTACTTCCATGTTAGTTTTATACTCTTCCCCAACATTACACATCCTAAGGCATCTCTCTTGAAAATTAAGCCATCCCAAAGACATCGGGACAAGGAATGACCACATGCACCTCATGCTTCATATCATCACATCATCCCATCCACATATCCATGTATAGTAACCAATTAGTTTTTAAGATCCAACATAGTCATATGAAATGTATCATACATCAGGTATTATACCTCAATCCATTACAGACCATACACCAAGTAAGGTACCACAAGCCATCACATCCTATACACATCATTCCTATAATAATCCTTTTAGATACTATATCTAGTAATACATGCCTATGAAATAACTAAAATCCATAATATCCTTCTACACACATATATGGTAAAAATATCTTTCATTTATACCAACATAAATATCTACCAAGAAAAGAGAGCGGGGGCAATTGGGGTAGTCAACCATCCATCATCCCACTGGGTTATTGGGGAAAACACCCTCCTAGAGGTCACTGGGTGTCAGTATCCCTAACCGAAATGGGTGGGGCTGTGTATGAAATCCAAAAATATTCATGAAATAATATAGCTCACAACCACACTATGGGAATAATCTATTTTAGACTCAATTGTAGCTAAATCCACTCAGAATCCCAACTACCACTGGTAAGACTAGATATTCTATAAGCACATAAGCATATTAAAGATCTACATTAAATTAATTATTTTATTTTTATTATTTCATTTAGTTAAATAATTCATTAACCATTAATTAACTATTAACATTATTCCACATTACATTATATTAATCATTAGAGTAAATTCAATTCCCTCCAAGAATAATCAAAATCGAGTCCATGGTTTATCAAGATTAAAATATTTTAGCATTTTCATTCCATCGTCACCAAACCTGTGGGTTAAAAATTATTTAATTCTTTATTACAATAATTCCATAATCTAGTTATTTTAGGAAAAATATTATAAGCTACCACAAAGAGGAAACATGCAACCAATCACATCCAACTGCATCAAGTAGTGGGGAAATGAATTCAACCAAAACAAGTAACCCAACCATTGACCACAAACATATTCATTAGAGAGTATACCGACTCTTAAAATATCGTATCAATAATGGGTAAACCCATATTTAAACCATTCCATAACCTTTAGTTACATCCCCAACACCCATATGCATATCCCAATGAATCTTTCCATCACTAGCGTCAATAACTGCCACATCATCCGGGACTCCCTGCCCACGTATAACACACTAACCATCCCAGGCTCAGTCATCCCAGGATCATGTCACATATGGGTCTCCCCACCCCATATCACATAGTATAGTGAATATCACATCTAAATCACATCACAAGGTAGCAAGAAACAAACAGTCAACATGGAAATCTAGGCCCTAAAAATAAGGTATCCAAACTTCACACATAAACAAGCTCTCACAACTCTAAACTCAAGGCACTCGGACTTCTCAAGAAGATGGGAAACTCATTCCTTAGAAATTACATTTATCACACAACCAGTTATTATTCTATCTTGAATTAACTAATTCATTATTCACAGGTTCCAACTATAGTCAACTTGAGGAATCAAGCAATCATAAGCTATGAAAGGCTAGACATTCTCTTAGCATTAAACCACTTCCAAAAAATTGTGATATGAATCATTTCCAATTAACAAGCCTTTTATTTGTTATTAACAATCATAAAAATTTTTCACATTATTTATCAATTCCATTAATCATATGAAATAACATTTTCAATTTAACATGTGTATTGAAACAATTTGATTAACATAAAATTACATCAATCACCAGATTAAAAACATGAATCTTCTTTAATTTCTCAAGCCAATTAATTATCAATTTATAATAGATTTAAATTATTTATCAATTTCAATATGATACTCCAAGCATAATAACATGATAAAAAAGAATAACATAGATATCATAGTATATAAAAAATCAAGTGGAAACCCATTACAATAGTATAAAACACATCAACATGCAATGCATAACCAATTATTTATTAATTAGGTTGAATAATTATTAAGTTAATTTCTTCTCCACCAAAAGAGATAAACCATGATCAATTTATAATTACATGTAAAAAAATAGTGAATAAATGAATCCCGTACCTCAAAGGCATCAATGATATTCACATGAGAATAGACCAACATTGCAGATCCTGATCACCTCTCCTACAAGAAGTTGTATCCATCCATGGGCACAGTGAAAAAACCATGCCAAAAAACAACCAAGGAAAAATCCATTAGAAAATAGAGATAATCTACCATTTCATGTAAAGAAAAATAGTAAGAATATGATTGGATAATGATGAGGAAAGTGATATAACATATCGTGTATCACCATAGATCAAAGATGAGAAGCCAAGGATTGATCCCCATAGAAGGAGTCCCAAAATACTGAATGGAGGGCTGCTAGATTGTTTGGAATTAGGAGAAGGGGCATAGGGTTTGAGAACTCCCAAGCCACTTCACCTTTTATAGTCATGTTATACAAATAATTGTCATGGAATGTAACCCATGCACATGTAAAGTCCATGATTCAAGTTTTTCTAAAAAACACGTTGCCTCGAACCTTTTAACCCTGAATATTTACACATTGTGATGCACCTATTAAAAAATCCTTAACAAGTTGTGAACTTCGAATACACGATGTAAAAAAACACATACACACCATTTATTCCCCCTACTTATAGATTTTAGAAGCTGAACCCCCTCTAGACTCACACTAGGACTCCTCCACGCACCTAATGCCTTGAAAAATCACAAAGGGTTAGACTACATGGATTCGGGCCCTTACATATGTCATTTTAGTAGACAGACACACACACACATACATGCACACAATTACAAGACAAATCATTTTGTTTTTCAAATGCAATTAATGCTATTATATACATATATACATTAAATATTTTAGTAATTTATTACATTTTTTAATATTTATTTATGCATGTTTAATTGTTAATATTTAATATATTTAATATTTTCTATAATTTATATAGTTAATATTTATTCATTTTTCTTTTAATACTTTCGCATGTAAATATTTATATAATTATTATTCATTCATTTTTAATTAGTTATTTATTGCATATATTTTGTATTTAAATGTAATTTTTTAATATTTATTCATTTTTATTTTAATATTTATTCATTTTTATATATATTTTTCAACTAATATAGTTACAATTAATTATTTATTTTTTAATGATTTTGGAAATTTATTCAATTTTAATTATTTAATTATATTCATTTTTAACATTTATCCATTTAATATTATTTTTCATTTTTAATATTTATCCATTTATTAATACTTTCTGTAATTTGTCTAATTTTTAAATTTATCCATTTCCAATGTTTATTCATCTAATATTTTTGACATGTATTCATTTTTTATAGTTATTTATACATTTCTAAACAATAATATTCAATACTTGTAATTTGTATGGATTTTTAATAATAATTAATTCATTTTTATTAAAATACATTTGTATTTAAGTGTTTATAGAAATATTATTTACCCATTATTAATTAGTACTTTATTATAAATAAATTTATTTTAAAATTAATTTTTAATATTCTTTTATTTTAATATTTATCCATTTTAATATTTTTTTAGTTTTTATAGTTAAAATTATTAATTCATTTTTTTAATATTTGTGAAATTTATTAGTTTTTTTAATTATTAAATTTTATTGATTTTTAATATTTATTCATTTATTATTATCTATTCATATTTTTCTACTATTCACTTTTAATATTTTTACAATCAATCCATTTTTAAAATTTATTCATTTAATATTTTTATAATTTATTCATTTTTAATATTTAAGTATAAATTTTTATTTACTAATATTTAATATTTTTAAAATCACTATAGATTGAATAATTACTATTTATTTCTTTTTATTTTAATTTTTTATATAAATCCTTATAAAATTTTTATTTATTCATTTTTAATTGGTAATTTTTTATAAATATTTTTTTAATTTTAGTGTACTTTTAACTATTTATTCATTTTTATTTTAATATTTATTCATTTTTATTTTAATATTCATTCATTTTTATTTTAATATTTATTCATTTTTAATATTTTTTAATTTACATAACTAATACTATTTATTTATTTTAAATATTTTCTGTAATTTATATAATTAATATTATTTATTCCGTTTAATTTATATAATAAATATTATTTACTCATTTAATATTCAGTATTCATTTTTAATATTTTATAATTTATTAATTTTTAAATTTTTTAAATTTATTAAATTTTAATATTTATTGTTCTTTATTATAAATTATTATAAAGTTATTTTTTAATTATTCATGTTTATAGAATTAGTAATTTATTATTAAGAAAGGAAGGACTAAAAAGAATTAGTAATTTATTGTTATTTTTAAATTTAATTTTTTATTTTTATAAACTAGTATTTATTATCACTAAATATAATATTTCTCAGTGATGATAAATCCATACTTAATTTGTACTACATTTAATGCCAACAAAGATTTAAATTAGCATTGATAAAAATCAATTTTTGTTTGAGCACTGATAAAGGTATCTTTTTAAGCACTTTTTACTAGGGTTGATAAAACCCTTTCTATTATTTTAAAAGAACCATAACATAGATCTATGCTCCTTGTGTCGTTCAAGATTGTTGTGAAATCTGAACTCTATTGCGATCTCATGAGACATTTTTGACGAATCCAATCCCTCAAAACAGAAGGTTTGATATTCAAATATTATTTTTTTCAGTGCTCAAATGATTTAGTGCACATGTATCAAATTTTTTGTTGTTCTACTCAAACATTGGTGCATTTTTCTCCCATAATAATCATTTTGTCTCACACCACTATTTTCCACTACTTGAGATTTCTCTTTTCATGTTGTTGTCGAAGTTATTCTTATCATTTTTTCTTCCCTTGTCTTATATGTTTTCCTTATTTTATCACATTGGTATAATTCCTACCCCTTCATTGACTTAAAAATATATGTTTACTTAATTGAAAGGCATTATTTAGTTTTAATTTAGTGTATATGTGGTCTTTAATTGAAGGAATGAGGTAATATGGGATGAGATTTTGGAAATATAGAATCTTAACAATTAGGTTTTGAACCAACATGTCTTATTTTGAGTGTTTTTTTAGAATGAAAATATATAATTCGTTTGAGGTATGCGAGGTTGTAAGTTTAAAGTTTGAGTTGATTTTTGAAAATTATAGTGTATATAATGGAAATTTACATTATTTTATTCTTCTTATACTTTTCTTACTTATATGAGTATTTCTAAGACAATGTTGTCTAGGGTTTTTTAAAATGGTTGATAAATGATCACTTAAAGAACTTAAAATATTTTTTCACACCTTATGCCTTCTTTTTAATGTGTTTTTTTAAATTTAAAAGCATTCATTAAAATGGGTTGTCACACCTTATGCCTTTGAATACTACAAAAACATTGAGAAAATAAATAATTTGTTTTGATATATGTTTTGATAGTGAAATATTATTTTATTTACCCCAATACTTATCCAGTTATAGAAATCCATAGGATTCTTGTGCACATTGAGAGTGACTGGGGGTTAGTTATCTCCCTCAATGAATCTATTACAAAAATTGAATTAATTATGACATTTGTCTTCTTAGAATAAAATAATTAGTGTTATTATAATTTTTATTCACATAACTCTTCATCTTCAAATGTCCTAACAAGTTGTTGATGTAATAATAGTTTATTTAAAATATGATTACTAGATGTGTGTATTTGTAAATTTTTTTTTGGAATCTAAGTACATAACTTATGTTTATTGATTTTTTTAAAATATAAACAATATTGAATCAAATATAATGGATTTGAAAAAAATATACGGATTCTAATCATATGAAAAAAGAGTATTAATATGGGGTTAAATAGTTCATCAAGTTTTCAAAAATCATGTATATTACCCTTATCAAATCCTTTGTCCATGTTTACATTGTTTTTATTCAAGAAGAATTAGCCTAGAAGAGTTGGAAGAACACTCAATCTATCATGGAATATATCAAAGTTATAAATGTTAAACTAAACATGGGGAAGATCTGAATATATCTAGTTATTTATATTATACTATGGTTTATAGATCATTTGGTATGAATACTAGTGTTAACGATTATGAAGATCATATCAAGGATACAATCACAAGTGAAAATGGATATGGGGATTGTGTTGAGGAAATGAAAATTTAATTTGAACATTAACCTCACAATTATAAAAAACATACAAGATTATCAGTCATACTGAAACTATATAATTTGAATGTTTGAAATGGATGGAGTGACACCAACTTTACCAAACTACTTGTAAACTTGAATGAAATTATACAAGAAGATGCCGAGCTTTCTTACTAAACATATGACACTAAATTAATGCTATGTTCGATGGGCACAACCTCTAAGGGAATGAATGCTTGTCCATATGACTATATATTATATCACAAGGGCCACTATCACTTTATAAATTCCTTAAGTTTGGTACATATCGATATAAGAAATATGAATCAAGTCCTTTACAAATTTTATACTACATTCCAATCATTTTATGGTTTAGGAACCTAATAAAAATGAGAAGAATACAAGGAAACTAACAAAACACACAAAGACAAGAATTAAAAATGTGAAGTGATTAGCCACTAAATGAGGCTAATACTCATTGTTAATATACATAATATTCATGTTATTTATTATTCATAAACACCATTTTAGTGCATTTTACACTTTGAACATCATTTCACATTATGATTGTAATACCTTCTTAAAATGCACTATTATATGGTACATTTTTGAACACCATTTAAAGTACCCAATGATTCATCTGATTTTAAGGAATATAATTATACATATTTTAATTTGAAATTTTTGTAAATTGATCTACACTTAAATATGAACATGTTTGATTTAGGGATCAATGGAGAATTCATGATAGAAGATGGGGATATTTTGTGATGAAAGGAAACAATTTTGGAGAAGTCAGATTGGACACCAGCCCACTGATGAGACTGTGGGGCCCAAAATATAGGCCCAACTAATCCCAAATTTCGTGGTATTATAGAATCCATGTATAGGGAAAAACCAAACTTCAGTATCCAATGCTAATTAGGCCTCCATAGTATCCATTTAGGCGGCCCAAATTAGAGATAAAATTCTGGGCCAGATTCTGCGGCCCAGAAAAACAGTCCACTAATCTAATCATATCTCCGAATCCAAAACTCCAAATGGGCCCAAATTTTACAGGATTCTTTAAGACATCCGTATATCCATTTTATTCCTCTATGTCCCACTCTGATTCAGCTATCTAGAAGGTCTTCCGAGCACTTCTCTTCGGTGAAGGAAAGATGGATTCCACCTCGGGTCAAGGGTGGGAAAATCAACTCTTCCTTACATTCCAGCCACCTATGGCCTACCACAATTAATTGAGGAGACTTGTACTGTTGGAGGCTCAACCCAAGGGCTCAAAAATTCCTATTTAATGCAGTGGTGGTGAAGGAGTTTATAATATTTGGTGCTTTGTTCAATTGTAATGTTATGCTGCAATTTTGTTGTCTCAAATTTGTCTTTCACATGTAAGTTGTTCAATTCACTTTAGTTTCTTAATAAAAGTTCTTATTATACTCTTATTATGTTATTATTCATATCACTTTGATACCGTTGGATCAAGGTGTGAATTTATTCACACCAAACCTTGTGAAATTATTCACACAATGGTGGAAGTGATCATTTTATTTTTGTTGTTTTCTTTACTTCTTCATTTCCACCCTCATGAGTCTACTTTACGCTTCCATTGAAACCATGGGATCAATGGAGGTCTAACAAACTTATGGGTTGATCCAAGGGAGTAGCAAGAGGATGGATTGGATGTTATTTATCACCCAATTAATGTATAATCACTTCTTTAATTGAGATTTTTATTTGATGATTTTTAAACTCCATCATCCTTGTTGAATTTAATGCCACACACTTCAAGTGCTAATACGAACCTTTACCTTGAAGTGATCAAAACATTGATCCTTAAAGTGTATAGGTGATTAGTATTAAAGGGTGTAGGAATTAAACCAGTAAGTTATGATGTTGTTTTATCTCCTTAAATGAACCCATCTCAAATATAAGAAATTGAAATCTTTGAAAAGGAAATACGTCTAATCCATCCTGAGCGATAACCTAGGACCAAATCATTCTTTTAAATTGAATTCACTTAAATCTGTTAGTTATCCTTTAAAACCATCTAAAATAAACCCAATGTTGGCCACTTAATAGCCAAAATCAGTCCATATAATGTACGTGTCTATAGGTTACTTCTTAGGTCTCTGAGGATTCTATAACCCAAGCAAAACTACAAGGACAATTATACCTTCATCTCTTGGGTAAATTTGAGTGAGAATCAAATTTTGGCCCCGTTTCCGGGGACCCAAGTAAGTAATCTAAACACCCATTCTATTCTCCTCTATTTCTTATTTTCTCATCCAAATTTTCTTATCTTGTCCCTTTCTCGTTTTTTTCTTTTGGCGCATGTCCATCTACACCTGTGATCAATCAAGCTGTCTAGTTAGGGTGGATAGTCCTAGGGTTGGGGAGTCAAGTACACCAAGGGAACTCTTTACATTAGATCATAATCTTTCTAAAAACCTCGAGTCAAAAATTGAGCCCATTTCAATGGAAGGTATTCAAAGAAACCAACTCATAAACCTGGGTTGGAACCAAAATGGAAACCCAAATGAGGCAGCCCCAAACTTGGGGAATGCAATTGATCAAATCATGAATGACTACCTCACACCTTCCTGGACCAATGCCCCCTCATGTATTAGACATAATTCCCTAAGAGATGCCAACTACATCTTTAAACCCCATGTCCTAAACCACCTTCCCACAATCCATGGAATGGAGTCCGAGATGGCATACCTGCACATTAAGGAGTTCAATGACATTGTAGAAACCATGTGTCCCCCACATCAACTAGAATCAGCTAAGATGAGGCTATTTCATTTTTATTTAAAGGACCAAGCTAAAAATTGGCTTAAAAATTTTAGACCATCATCCATAAACTCGTGGGACCAGCTACAAAGAAAATTCTATAAGAAATACTTTCCCCACCACAAAACAATTGCACTTAAAAAGAGTATCCAAAACTTTTTTGAAAAAGTGGGAGAGTCATTCTATGAAACATGGGAGAGGTTCAAAGACACTCTAAACATGGTTCCACACCATGGTTTCTCTATTCCTGAACAAGTGAGAATTTTCTATGAAGGGTTGGGTCTGGGAAACAAACAATTCATTGACATGATGTGTAATGGAACCTTTAAAAACAAAGCCCCAAATGATTCTTACGAGTATCTAGAAAGCCTTTCTGAACAAAACCAAACATAGGAAACTTCACCTTATTCTAAAAAGCCACAAAGAACTACTGGAATTCATACACTTAGTGAAGAGGAAATCCTTAGGTCTAAACTCGCAGCACTATCTAGGAAGGTTGAAGAGATAGACCTTAGGAAAGCCCATGAAATCCAAACTATTGACCCTATTTTCACAATTTGTGACAAACATGACCATAAGACAAACAACTGCCCAACCATTCCATCCATAAAAGATGTTATTTTAGGAGGACCCCCAGCGGAAGTAAATGCTTTGATCTTTCAAAAGCCTCAATTCCAAAATAACTTCAACCCAAGGTATAATGACCACCCATGCTTTCGTTGGAAAGATAACCAACATCCTAGCCAACCACAGGGAAAAAATCCTTACCCCCATCAGAACTACCAAACCCATAACCAGTTCCAAACCCAACCTATCCAATACCAACATCCACCGGTCCATTTTCAACAAACCATCCCACCTCCAAAATGTCACCCTGGGATAAACCAATCTTCTCAAGAACCAACCCAAACTGTTCCACAGAGCCTACTAGAACAACTTTGAAAACAAATAGAAAGGATGAACTCAGAAGTATCTTCCCTAAAACAAGAACTTCAAACCATCAAAACTGGAAAGGCACCCATGCCTACTCAGGTGGTTCCATCCTCAACTTCAAGGGGAGAGTCAAGTTGTGATCAAACAACTCATGAACAACTAAAGGCTGTGACTGTTTTAAGAAGTGGGAAATCAATTGAGAAACCTGAAAAACTAATTAAAAACCCACCAGAAGATTCAAACTTGGATTAAAATTCAAAAGAACCACAAGATCAAACTGAGGAAACTGATAACATTGTCAAGGAAACAACTCTTCAACAAACAACCCCACATCCTGCCCCATTTCCTCAATGCATAAGGGGGAAAACCAAGCCTGAACTGAGTAAAACATTGAGAGAAATCTTCTCACAAGTCAAGTTGAACATTCCCCTTCTCGATTCCATCCAAACCATACCTACCTACTCAAAGTACCTTAAGGACTTGTGCACTTTTAAAAGAAAATTTTCACATAAAAACCAAGTCCTTTTTGCTGCTAATGTGAGTACCACCATTCAAGGTACCATTCCTCCTAAGTTTAAAGACCCAGGTTTCCCTTAAATCAATGTTGAACTAGGAGAAAGCAAAGTTGTCAAGGCCTTGTGTGACCTAGGTGCTAGTGTCAATATCATCCTATATGCTGTGTACTGCCAGTTAGGCCTAGAAGAACTCCAACCCACATCTGTCACACTTCAACTTACTGATCGTAGCATTAGGGTTCCGAAGGGGATTTTAAAGGACATTCTGGTGAAGGTTGAAAACTTTATCTACCCTGCTGACTTCATTGTACTTGACAACCATCCAAACTTAGGAAATAAGGAACAAATCCCAATCATCCTTGGTCATCCATTCCTTGCAACAATAAACTCTGTTATCCGAGTCCGAAATGGGAACATGACCATCACCTTTGGGAACATGATTCTAGACTTGAACATCTATAATGCAAGCTCACAAATAGGGGATGACAAGGAAATTCATGAAGTAAACATGATAGGAAGCATTGAAAATGAATCCATAGAACATCAAGGAATATTTTATGAATGTTTAAGTCAGGATGAGATTGATTTCCTTTTTTCATATAAAGGAATTTTATCTCCTTGGCTTGAATCATTTTCAAATTTCTCTTATGATGAAGTTTTAGGTCCAACAATCAGTGAATCCTTTCAAGAAACCACTTTCATGGAGACAACTCCAAATTCCTTCCCTAAATCTGATCAATCCAATCAAGTAGTTGAAACTTCTACATGTGGGGAATCAATCCTATCTGAAACTCTAAAAAAAGAAATTGAACTTGATCCAATGTCCCAATCTTCTGCTGAAATTCCGAACCAACCTGATCTTGAATTGAAGGAACTTACTGCTGCACTCAAGTATGCTTTACTAGGGGACAATCAAACACATCCTATTGTCATTTATTCTTCTCTTTAAACCAATCATGAGAGGATTCTTCTAGATTTACTTAGGAAACATAAGAAAGCCATTGGTTGGACCCTATCTGATATTCTCAGGATTATACCACTTATCGGGATGCATAGGATTGTTCTGGAATCTGATTCAAAGCCATGTCGTCAACATCAACGACGACTCAATCCTAATATCATGGAGGTAATAAGGAAAGAACTTCTGAAATTGTTAAAAGATGGTATTATATATCCCATAGCTAAGAGTGAATGGGTGAGCCCAATCCAAGTGGTTCCAAAAAAGGCTGGAATCATAGTAATAACCAATGAGGATAGAGAAATTCTTCCAACAAGTGTGAGTAGTGGATGGAGGGTTTGCATTGACTATAGGAAGCTAAACTCATTCACCAAGAAGGACCATTTCCCCTTACCATTCATTGACCAAGTCCTTGAGAGAGTGGCAGGTCATGCCTTCTACTGTTTCTTAGATGGGTACTCAGGGTATAATCAAATTGAGGTCTCCCTAGAGGATCAAGGGAAGAATACATTCACATGTCCATTCGGAACCTTTGCCTTCAAACGCATGCCCTTTGGTTTATGTAATGCTCCTGGAACCTTCCAGTGGTGCATGATGGGAATCTTCTCAGACATGGTAGGGGATTTTCTAGAGGTCTTCATGGATGACTTCTCTGTGTTTGGGGATACATTTGAGGGATGTATGCAGAATGTGGAGAGAGTATTTTCAATATGTGAAGAAAAGAATCTTGTCATAAAATGGGAAAAATTCCATTTCATGGTTAAAGAGGGTCTAGTTATAGGCTATCTGGTCTCAGGTAGGGGGATTGAAGTTGATAAAGCCAATGTTGACATCATTCGTCACCTTCCATCACCCAAAACTATCAAGGAAGTGAGGTCTTTCTTAGGAAATGTTGGTTTCTATAGAAGATTCATCAAGGACTTTAGTTCAATCTCTCGTCCCCTTTGTGCTCTACTAGTAAAGGATGCTCCATTTGTTTGGAAAGAAAGCTGTGAGGGTTCATTCTCAACCCTCAAACCCTCTCTAACCTCTCCCCCATCATGAAATCTCCAAATTGGAACCTTCCTTTCGAACTTATGTGTGATGCCAGTGACTTTTCTGTAGGAGCTGTGTTAGGACAATGTTGTGATAAAAATCCTTATTTCATTGCTTATGCAAGAAAATCCTTAAATGATGCCCAAATAAACTACACCACCACTGAAAAGGAGTTACTTGCTATTGTGTTTTACTTAGAGAAGTTTAGGTCCTACCTCTTAGGACCCCCCATCACTGTGTTCACTGACCATTCTGCACTAAAATACCTCTTTCAAAAATAAGATACTAAGGATAGACTGATTAGGTGGGTCCTTCTCTTACAAGAATTTGACCTCAAAATCAAGAATAAAAATGGAGTTGAAAATGTTGTAGCTGATCACCTATCTAGAATGGAATTCAAAGACAACTGAAATCACCTTTCTGTGTCTGATTCTTTTCCTAATGAACACCTATACTCTGTGAGTGACTGCCCTTGGTATGCCGACATAACCAATTTCTTAGTTACAGGAATCATTCCAAAATTCTTATGGACTCAAGATTGAAGGAAATTCCTTTCTGATGTTAGACACTATGTGTTTGATGATCCATACCTCTACAAGTTCTACCCTGACCAAGTCATTAGGAGGTGTGTCCCAGAATCTGAACAAGAGCCCATCCTTAAATTTTGTCATAGTGAGGCATGTGGAGGTCACTTTTCCTCTAAGAAAACATCTTATAAGATTCTTCAATGTGGTCTCTTCTGGCCCACCCTCTCAAGGGACTCTTACACATTTTGTCAAAGTTGTCCTAGGTGTCAACAAGTAGGGTCCATCACAAAAAGGAATCAAATGCCACTCACTCCCATCTTAGTGGTTGAAATATTTGACTGTTGGGGAATTGATTTCATGGGTCCCTTACAAAACTCTAGGGGATACCTCTACATACTCTTAGCTATTGATTATGTCTCAAAATGGGTTGAGGCCATTCCCACTAAGTCCAACGATCATCAAGTTGTGATTCGATTTCTAAAAGAGAACATATTTTCTCGATTTGGAATTCCTAGGGCTATAATCAGTGATCAAGGAACCCATTTCTATAATCTCCCATTCTCTTAACTCATGTCTAAGTATGGTATTTCTCATAAAGTGTCCACTGCATACCATCTTCAAACCGATGGTCAAGCTGAGTTTGCGAATAGGGAGATTAAGCAAATTATTGAAAAAACTGTCAACCCCTCTAGGAAAGATTGGTCGGAGAAACTCTTGGATGCTCTTTGGGCATATCGTACAGTATTCAAACCATCCTAAGAATGTCACCATATAGGTTGGTTTATGGAAAATCATGCCATTTACCTGTTGAAATTGAGCATAAGGCCTTTTGGGAAATTAAGAAAATGGATTATGACCTCTCATTGGCCGGAACAAAAAGGAAATTAGATCTCAATGAACTGGAGGAATTAAGGATGGAGTCTTATAAAAATTCAAGGATCAATAAAGATAGAGTTCAATCCTACCAATCTATAAATATCAAGGTCAAAAATTTTGAACCGGGAAAACTTGTGCTCTTGTATAGTTCAAAACTTCATTTACACCAGGGAAAGTTAAGGTCTAGATGGCCGGGACCTTTCATAATGCATCATGTGTACCCCCATGGGGTAGTAGAGATTCAAGATCCCACAAGTGGTTACATTTTCAAGTTCAACGGTCAAAGGTTAAAACCATTCATTGAATCATTCAATAAACAGGAAATAGAGGTTGAGTTAATTGAGCCAACCTATGAACCAGGAAAAAATTGATAGATGTAGGGTCCATGTCAGGATAATGACGTTAAACAAAGCGCTGCATGGGAGGCAACCCATGGTTTTCAAGTTTCCTATCATTTTGTTGTTTTAATAAAATTTATATTTTAAATAGGATTAATTAATCATTTTTATATTAAAAAAAGGTTGTTGACCTGTTCTTCTATTATGAGTATGTATGGGTATGAAAGGGGAGAACCATATTCATCCATGTCATGTGGTGTGATCCCTGATAATACCTTACCCAGAAAATTAAAATAAGACAATGTATTATTAGTTTGATTAAAAAAACAGAAAAATAGGAAAAAGCATAAAAATGATGATACTTGGAATTAAATAAGTCGTTGTGTTGTTTTTTTGTCTGGTTTGTTCTTATTTTGGTTCAGGTACTATTTTGGGTGATACATGTTCAATCAAGTAGGTGCCTACATCCCCCAAGAGATCAAAGGACTAATTTGGAGCAGTAAGAACTTCAACTTCAACCACCAGGTGATTTCATTCCATGATCCTCAGTTTCAAATTCCATTTTTGAACTTCCATTATCTGCCTCTACTCCTTCTAAATTTTCATTTCTTCAAACAATGGGGACAATGTTGTTTTAAGTTGGGGGGGGGAGATAAAATAAATGCTTTTGTGTAAAAAAAATGAATGATTTGAAAAAAATGTGTAAATGGAAGGAAAAATTCCTTTAACTTTGAACATGGTAATACACATTGCACACTTTGAAACTGAATATCAAATAATTTAGCATGCCTTGATTCTAATTTTAATCCTTGTATAATTTCATGAGCATAGATTTTGGAATGTGTGGCTGTCCAATGTGATATTTCATCATTTATATTTTCATCCAAATAAAAAAAAGATCACAATGCACATCCTTTGGATAGTGGGGTATTAGTTTAGTTCATGGGGTTCCCCTAAATAAATAGCATAGGTTTGGTGATTATTTTAGTTTAATATGAGTATTCAAAAAAAAAATAAAAAAAAAATTGCGTGTAGAGCAATGAAATGACCTAATGTGTGGCTTTCGGCACTTGGGTATCGTGACTCCATTGTTGTCTGGCCCAGAATTAGTAATTTTATCTCTATTTTTGGTAATTTGAATTTGTTTTTGACTGAGTTAACCCGAGATGATGCCTGAGTATGTGGGCTTCACTTGGGGCCCTAAGGTCTTTGAGCCTAGGAGTCATCGGCAAAGTCTCGCTACAGGGGTTGACTCTTTTGAGTGCAACTTCAATTACCATGGGAAAATTGCAAAAAAACAAAAACAAAAACAAAAAAAAAACAAAAAAATAATACAATAAAAAAATGAATACTCATATTAATATTGAAATGTTATTCCACATAGTGCTTCTATCACTCCCCTCTTGAATAAAAATGAACCCTCATGTCTATTGTGATGCACAACACATCCTCATACTTAATTGATATTGGATGAAATATGACAATGAATTTGAACAAAGGAATAGGCTTGGGATTGGGATCTTCTTATGAAACTATATTGTATTAAAATATTTTGATGTGTTTCATGATTGTTTGGTGTAAGGGTTTCTGGTGATCATTTTGTATTAAAATATTTTTGGAAAAGGGAATTCGAATTTCATATTGTTGAGATATATTTTGCTCGGGACTAGCAAAACTCAAGTTGGGGGGTGTGATTAGCCAATAAATGAGGCTAATATTCATTGTTAATATACATAATATTCATGTTATTTATTATTCATAAACACCATTTTAGTGCATTTTACACTTTGAACATCATTTCACATTATGATTGTAGTACCTTCTTAAAATGCACTATTATGTGGTACATTTTTTAACACCATTTAAAGTACCCAATGATTCATCTGATTTTAAGGAATCTAATTATAAATATTTTAATTTTATATTTTTTTAAATTGATCTAAACTTAAATATGAACATGTTTTATTCAGGGATCAATGGAGAATTCATGGAAGAATATGGGGATATTTTGTGATGAAAGGAAACAATTCTGGAGAAGTCAGATTGGACACCAGCCCACTGATGAGCCCGTGGGGCCCAACATTCATGCCAAAATAATCCCAAATTTCGTGGAATTCTATAATCCATGTATAGGAACAAATAACTCTTCATGATCCAATGATAATTAGGCCTCCATGGGGTCCATTTAGGCGTCCCAAGTTAGAGATAAAATTCTGGGCCAGATTCTGTGGCCCAGAAAAACAGTCCACTAATCTAATCCTATATCTGAATCCAAAACTTCAAATGGGCCCAAATTTTACAGAAGTCTAGAAGACATCCGTATATCCATTTTATGCTTCTATGTACCACTCTGATTCGACTATCTAGAAGGTCTTCCAAGCACGTCCCTTCGGTGAAGGAAAGCTAGCTGCCACCTCGGGTCAAGGGTGGAAAAATAAACTCTTCCTTACTTTCCACCCACCTATGGCCTACCAAAATTAATTTAGGAGACTTGGACTGTTGGAGGCTCTACCCAAGGGCTCAAAAATTCCTATTTAAGGCAGTGGTGGTGAAGGAGTTGATAATATTTGGTGCTTTGTTCAATTGTAATGTTATGCTGCAGTTTTGTTGTCTCAAATTTGTCTTTCACATGTAAGTTGTTCAATTCAATTAAGTTTCTTAATAAAAGTTCTTATTCTACTATTATTATGTTGTTCTTCATATCACTTTGATACCGTTGGATCAAGGTGTGAATTTATTCACACTAAACCTTGTGAAATTATTCACACAACGGTGGAGTGATCATTTTATTTTTGTTGTTTTCTTTACTCCTCCATTTCCTCCCTCATGAGTCTACTTTCTGCTTCCATTGAAACCATGGGATCAATGGAGGGATAACCCACTTATGGGTTGATCCAAGGGAGTATCAAGGGGCTGTATTGGATGTTATTTATCACCCCATTAATGTATAATCACTCTTTAATTGATATTTTTATTTGATGATTTTTAAACTCCATCATCCTTGTTGAATTTAAGGCCACACACTTCAAGTGCTAATACAAACCTTTACCTTGAAGTGCTCAAAACATTGATCCTTCAAGTGTATAGGTGATTATTATTAAAGGGTTTAGGCATTAAACCAGTAAGTGATGATGTTGTTTTATCTCCTTAAATGAACCCATCTCAAATATAATAAATTTAAATCTTTGAAAAGGAAATACGTCCAATCCACCCTGAGCGATAACCTAGGATCAACTCATTATTTTAAAATTGAATTCACTTAAATAAATTAGTTATCCTTTAAACCCATCTAAAATCAACCCAATGTTGGCCACTTAATAGCCAAAATCAGTCCATAGAATGTACGTGTCTAAAGGTTACTTCTTAGGTCTCTGAGGATTCGATAACCCAAGCTAAACTACAAGGATCGTTCTACCTTAATCTCTTGGGTAAATTTGAGTGAGAATCATGAAGCTTAATCACCCAAAAGATTCTCCTCATTTGAAGAAATTCAATCACAAGTATCCTGAATTTGGAAGCAATCTGCAAAACCTCTCCCTTGTGGTATCTACAAATGGAATGAATCCCTTTGGTGTACAAAGTAGCACTCACTATATATGCACAACTATATCGATAAATTATAACTTTTTCACCATGCTTATTCATAAAGATAAAATACATAATGTTGTCTCTTATTATATTAGGAGAAAAAACAACCAAGCTATGATAATGACGATTATTCGGATCCATTGATCGAAGATATGAAATTTTTGTGGGATTCAGGTGTTACATTTTATAATTCCTTTAGAAAAGAATAATTTACATTATGATCCATATTGTATAGGATGATAAATTAATTTCATGCTTATATAATTTTTTTAGGATGCAAAATTAAAGAAAATATAGGGAGTCACATTTATGAAGAAGGTACACACTCAGGTTGAAACATTCCCTGGATAATGTGTTTTTAGGACATCATAAAATTTTACCCTGAGAACATAAATACCAATATTGGATGACATTCAATGAGAATTATAATAAGTTACAACAATATCTCCACTAACAAGTTATCAATATTTTGTGAAAGTAAAGGATATGGTCATTGTTTTGGGAATATCTTTTAAAAAAATCCTTATGAAAACCTTTTGGAAAATTAGATCATTTTTTTGAATTATCATATTTGAATTGTTTGTACATTAGAAATTTTATTGATGTCATGCATGTAGAAAAAAATGTGATAGTGTCATTGAAACGTTACTAAATGCAACCAAAAAAAATTATGACATTAAGACTAGGTTGGATATGACTGAGAAGAGGATTAGGGAAGCATTTTTGCCAGTAAAGGGACAAAATTAGGCATTTCTTCCCCCAATAACTTACACTCATTTCAAGAAACGGGGATATCAATTTTTCAAATTTATGAATGATATTAATGTTCTAAAGAGTTATTCATCAAATATCAATAGTACCATGTTAGTGACTAATTTAAATTTAAAGGGAATAAAATAATACGACTGGAACATTTTTGATGCAAGATTTAATGCTTGTATATTTACATTTAATTATACCTAAAATTAAATGACACATGTTATCCATTTTTTGTTTTCTTTTCAAAGATATATGTAGTAAATTTATTCAACTAATATGATTTTCAACTATTGAAAAATAAATTTTTATCATATTAATTGAATTAGAGATGTTCTTCCAACCATTATTCTTTTATATGATGGTTCAATTAATGGTTTACTTGGTTAGAGAGATACAAATATACAATACTTTACATTATATATGGATATACCCCATTGAATGATATGTGGAGATCTTGAATGGGTACATCAAAAGTTGAAGTCATCTATAAGGTTGTACTACAAAGTGATTTATTGATGAAGAAGACATTGAATTCTATATCGACTACCTATCTGATGTGGATAACATTGGTATCCAAAAATCTCATCATAGAGAGTGCCTTATGGGTGAATAATTTTTCAAAATAAATGTTGCTAAAATTACCATTATAGAGATATATAAGGCTTGACTTTATACTATAAAGTTTAGGGAAGAGACAGATTTATTAAAAAAAGAAGAAAGGAGAACACAAATCCCTTTTGAACTGGGTGGGATAACCCATTACATGACCAAAGGCCAGAGGCATACAACTTTAGATATGATTGGAAAGATCCCAATGGTACAAAGATAATTATAAGAAAACCCAGTAATATCATGTCAAAACTGGCCATGATAGGCCCAATATAGTGAGGCGTCACTAAGCTGTCCACACTGATACTGCAACAGCAGCCAGGTTCACCATCCACTTATTGCTCGAGGTTTCACCATCCCAAAGCTGCTTCCTTGAAGCCATATCCACACATTCAAATCCTATAGTGCCGAACTGGTGCTCCTCCTCCTAGTGAGAGCCACCCCATCAAAGCTGCCACTTGACCACATCATTGGGTAGGCCGTCATCCTGCCCCAGCACAAGATCCACTGATCATATCCCATGTGATAAACAGAAGAAATCCATCTCTATCACCTAAAAAACGATTCCACCGTTAATACATTGTTGATTCCTCACTGAAACCTGACACTGAAGCTTGACCGCCAATCCCACAAGATGACCCCTCTACCGTCAAATCCCACAAGCACCAAATTTGACCAAATATGGATTGGATAGATTTGAAAGCCACCATACCACTGCATCGACCATAAACCACTGTACGCCAACCCCATAAGACACTAACGATGAATCCCTAACCACCGTTCGTATGATCCACCAATTCATAGATCCACTGCCTTCAAGATTCATGGAGAACCACTATCCGTTGATCTGTTGTACCGCTACAGATCTAAGGCTTCTGTCACCTCCATCGTCTATGAAATCTCCATTTGAATCCACTTACTACCTAAGCTCCCTCGCCGACAAGTGTTGATGGTATCCACTACTGATGATGGACCACCACCACCCTTTCTTACCACCTTCACCACTGTGAGAAGGGAGGCCGCCTCTAGAGACGAACCCATATGTTGAAACCCATAAATAAATTGTTGGGAATTTTAATTCTTCAAGGGATTAAATCTACATATCAAATACACATAACTGAAAGTCTTTATAATGGTTTGAGACCATGTTTTTAAGGAGTCATCTAAAAAATCAAATTCAATTTTAAAAAAAAATTCATAGCTAACCAAGGGAAATATGTATGACGTATTATCTTATAATGGTTATGTAATTAAAGGTTATTTTTTATATACAAACGAACATGTTGAATGGAATATAATGATAAATAATGGATTTAATATTTTGGTGGAAATGATTCATGTATTTGGTACCAAGTATAAAAAACTAATTTACATGGAAATGTCATAGGAGTGTAAATAAAATTGATGAATTGAGAGCCATGAAAGATGATTTCAATAAGGGTATAAGTAAAAATAGTTTATAATGATATCATAGGAATTACATGTATTTAATGTCCCAAATCTTGCAAACAAAAAGTGATCAATTTTTCTATTGTGAACCAAAACCACCGCATGGTCATATATTAATTAAATTAAGAACGAAACTTTCATTGGAATTTTACAATAATTTAATGGTGGTCCCAATTTATAAGGGGTATTGTATGTAAAGGGGTACCATAGGGATGGGATTTGAATACTCAATATAGGTGCTAATTTACTTAAACCTTTAAAAAACAAGAGATAGTTCAATGAAAATGTAAAATATTTTTAGTATAAAATGTGTTTCCTCATAATATCATGTGTTGACTACTACAATTATGTAATCTAAATTAAATGTTTAACTAATTTTGTAGATAATCAAATCCTCACATATTGAAATTTCCAACATTGAGGAAGAACATATTAAAAAGGTATAAATTGATGAAATTTTAGAAGGTGAGAAACATGTGTCTAGTAAATATAAGAGCAGTATAACATGGTGACCATAAAAAAATTATTAAGGCGGGAAGAAAATGGATAAAATTCATGGTTGGATGGAATTAATGTGGATAGATTTTTGACACTAATGAGTATATTTTAATTAGTTACATTGGGGTCAACACTCAAATTCTTGTGTCGATTGATGTAGATTTATGGCACACCGTTGTTCTTGTATTGAAGTAACTAATTTGGGAAGATGCTAGGGTAAAATTTTGATATAATTTATCTATTTTACTAAAGAATAAAATAATGAAAATTTTATTTACTATTTTTTATCCCTTATAAAGTGAATTTATATTAGATGATTTTTAATGAAATTTGTAAGAATGGTCACTAGAAAGGTTCATAAATTCATTCTTACAATTATTATGTAACATTATTTCAATGATGCTGAAGGGAAAGTAAAACCCCTCCCACCACATATATATGCACACATTATAAACCAAGAAACATGTAATGTGTTTATTATCCATTTTTAAGAGACATAAATTTATTTATATTGTGATTAGTAATATTTTACTTGGAAATATATGCATTAATTACTTTGATTAAGAATTTTTAATTTAAGAAACTACAACCAAGTAATGAAAATAATCAGTGTTCATAAAAACTAACATATCCCCAATATTAATCAAGGATGGGGTACTCTTCACTCTAAAAATATGGTATGTATTTAAATCTAAATTAATACTTTTTATGGAATAAAACAATAAAAAAATTATATTCCTTTGTTTATAATAAAATCGATGAATCAAAATCCAAATTCATTTCCATCCTACATCATGTGCTATAGAAGGAGTATTTTGAAAATAAAAATGGAATACTAGTAGATAAAAACACACTAAGAGTATGGTAATCATGTGTAAGTTGACATAAAAAATCATTTTTATTTAAATAGGTATTACATAATAATGAATTATTTTCTAATATTTTATTATCTATTTTGGACATAAAAATCATCATTAGTTATAACCAATGAAAAACTAATTTTAATGGCCTTGAATTAGGTATAAAAATATATCCATCTAAGAGGTGTGGGTTTCTATGTTCCTTCTTGAACATATTTTGAGAAAATAAAGGCATAGGGGGACACTAATGAGAGAATAAAAAGAATGGAGGAATAGATAGAAGTTATAAATTAAAAATTTAGTTGTTAGTCTGATTTGATAGAACAATTAATTTAATGTTAAGAAAAAGAAACAACCTCTTAAAAACCCCTTCAGAAAGAGACACTACCCCCAGATTTGAGGCTAGACATTCCCCTCAATGGCTTCCCTTACCCTTGGTAATCAATTTTTTCATAACAATTTCCACTAAATGTGAATCAAACTGCTACTGGTACCTTTCTTGTAGTAAAATTATACAAGGTGAAATTGATTGTGATTTATATTTACTAGAACCTATGCATCACATTATAGTGAGGGGTACAATGTACAATATCAAAGGATATATTCTACACAATAAAGAACTTCAAAAATATCATGTTAGAGTATGGATTCATATAGATCATGAAATGAGCTTTGAGCTACTTTTTCTCCATTAGGATCTATATGTTCACATGACCAAACTTGTTATAGAAAATTTTATATCATGGTTGTTTAATATTATAAAAATACACATGAGGTATGTAATTTCCAATTTATTTTTTATATGAAAGCTTTAATAATTAATGAAAAAGGATTAAATTGAGGAATATTATTATAAATAGATGAAAGGAAGGGGAAAGAGATGGTCAAATAAAAACAATATAAAGGATCAAACAATAAATCAAAAAGTTATTTCAAGAGTACCTTTATCCTACCAATTCCACTGTCACATTTAATAATATTACAAGTTCATGTGGATTTAATTTTAAAAGATAATAATTCAATATTCATTTCTATTTATAAACAACTGTTTGAAAAATGAATTACATAAAATATTGGTCCTGAGAATGTAAATGAAATTTTCAACTTTGGATGGTTGGGATACTCGATTGTGATTGTATACATGAGGTGTATTTTCATAATTAGTTTTTTCCAATAGTCGATATACTATGTCAATTAAAATTAAATACTATTTATATTTTTTATAGACATATATATAAGTACTATGTTAAGAAAATACCCTAGAACCAAAAATTTAGACCTATTAGTCCTCATATCAATTATACACATGAAAAGTCCTTAGAAGAAAAGGAAATTTAAATAATAGTGGATTGATTGGACTCGGAATTTGGATATAAACTTAAAAAGTAAAAACAATTATTAATACCCACAATGTAGGGGTAAAACTATAAAATCCAATCATATAAAATTAATTTCATTTCTTTAATTACTTATTTCTTTTTTTATTGGAAGTATTAAATATACATTGAAATCAATTTAGATACTCTAAAGATTTATTTTTTGGATTCAAATCATGGATATCTAATAAATAAACCATACATGATGGACTTTTAATAATTTTTGATACACTAAATTAAAAATTTTATAAATAAAGTTAAAATTATACATTTTATATTATGTTTTTATGATTTTTTTATGATGGGTCGGTGTGGAAATATCATTAAAAACATGGTATACAGATGGTCATTGGGTAAAAGAAGCCTATGGATTTCTAAAAATGGATAGGTATTGTGGTATATGTAATAATATTTCACTATCAAAACATATATAAAAACAAATTACTTATTATTCTCAATGTTTCTACTATAACTAAAACAAAATAATAGAAATGGTTATGGTTATTATGTTTGTAAATTTATGAAAGATATCATATCCCATAAAAAAAACTAGCCTAACCAAAGAGTTATTTCCATTGATAATTAAAATTTCATTTAAAATATTTATTAATTTTTTGTTTATTTATATATTTCTAATAGTACTTGTACTTTCATCAATCCATATATTCAAAAGATAAATAGATTTATTTAAAAATGAGTTGGTAGAATACATTTTGTTTGAATGTTTGTAGACATCATGGAGAGTTTATTTCCAACTGTTTATTTATTTGATTTTATTATCATTATATCTACTACTTATTTAATTAATTTTATTATCATTTTTATCTATTACTTAATTAATTTTCATAGATATCACAGAGAGGTGATTTCCATTTAATTTTTTACTAAGACTTTTGTGACTATGAATAGCATAAAATGCTTCTATATAGGCTCAAAATACTTAAATAAAATTCAATTATAGGTGAAGTATTTGATAAGCATGATGAAAATAGTTACTATTTTCCCCATCCATAGAGCTTTTTGTTCTTTATTTTATTTTTTTACATTCAATAGTGATTTAATACATTCCCTTTTGGATCCAATAACTTTTAATAACCTGTTTTTAAGATAAATATATGTTCTACCAATAGAAAAAAATATTATTTGTCATGTTTAGGAATTAACTACATGTCAATTCATCACATGATGTGCCCGATAAGATTAAAAGTGTGCAATTTTATTTAAAATCTACATTTTTTTCAAAACATACCTCACATTCTGAAAACCAATAAAAAATACTTATATTGTATTGATACTTCAGAAAAATGATCTATAAATAATTTGTGTTTTTTAGGAATTAATCACATTAAAATCTGACCCACGGTGTGGCCAGTATGTTTTAGAGTGTATGTTTTCAGTTTAAAATTTAAATTTTAGTTCAAAAATTCATTACATACTCAAAAATAAAAAAACATGCATGAATAGTTTTGATACTTTAGAAAAAAATCCATAAATCATTTTGAATGTGTAGTGATAAACCACATGTCAATCTAACACACAATGTGGTTGGTATGACTTCGAGTGTTGTTTTAGTTCAAAAGTGAAATTTTAGTTCCAAACACGTATCATATACTAAAAAATGAACAAACACACTCAAATTTTCTTAATAATTTGGGATAATAATCCAAAAATCATTTTCAATATTTAAAAATCAACCATTTATCAATCTAATACATAGTGTGGCTCTAATGTCCCAATAATAGTATCCCTCCCCTAGTGTGTTTAAGGTATTGGAGGTTCCATGAGAAGGCTGGATGAGGAAGTAGCGATATTGAGTTGAGAATCTCAGATATAGAGTATTTTACATCAGGAAGGAAATACTATAACACCCTGATATTTTATGAGATAGATTTTTTTAATTTATTTTATGTCTTGTGTTGTAGACTACACCAAGATTAACTTACTCTATATGTAACGCTGTATTATCTTGCAGTATACGCAACACTATTCTTGGCTTGTGTTACACACAATTTCAAGTTCTGTTGATGTAATTCATTTCACACAACACTGATTATAGATTTTTTTCAATGTATAAAATAACTATGTTTGGATTATGTTATATGAAACACCAAAGGAATATTTCATTAAACATAATTCTGACTTTTCTTCATTACACGCAAGAGAGACCATCCTCAATAGCTTGCGTTGTATGCAATACCGAGTTTCACTAAACAATGATATATTATTAAAATATTATTATTTAATGGGATATAAACTAGCAATTATGAATAGTATTAACCAAATTTTAAATTTTATATAACACTAACATTAATCTTATGTATTTTCTAGACATGATATAACAACAAATTCATTTTTTCAAATAAAATAAGTATTATTCAAAAAATACAGTTTTTCTACCTTTTGATGGTGCACCCATTTTAAATAAAGTTTTGAAACTTTTTTATATTCAATTCTACAAAATAAAATTCTTATTTTATTGTGTAATATAAAAATTTAACTTGGTTGAATTTTTGGTATTTTTCTGATAAGTTTCATTTTTTTGATGAATAATGAAAATACTGATTTTTTTATTTAAATCCATTGAATAGTAAAATTAAATTTTGGATTAGTTTTAAATTTGAAATAGATAATTTTTATCTAATTTTGGTTTTTGAAAATGATTTTATACATGAATTAATTATAAAAACATTTTCCATTTTAAAAGGGGCATTTTTCAAAAAACTGTTTTTCATGACATTTTAATGGTTTTATTTTAAATTTAATTCTGAAAATTATGTATATTGAATTTTGAAAAATTGATGTCAAATTTGGATTTAGGAGGTCCAAATTTGGTAAGTAGGTCCCTTTTATTTTTGACCAATATGAATAGTAACCCTGGAAAATTTTATTACCATAGTAAAGGGTAAGTTAGGTATTTTAGGTTAAAAATAAAATTATAATGACTATAAAATGACAAAAAAATGAAAAAAAAATTATTTTATGAATGTAATTTGACCCTTATAACTTTAAGATTTAAATTATGTTATTTAATGGACACTTTTCCATGAAAAGGACTTAAATTATATTTAGATCAAATAAATACACAAAGTGTCATTTTCTTTGACTTTAATATCTATTATGTATCAAAATATGGACAAATGGGTAGTATCAATAAATAAAAATTGTAATTTTTAACTTAATAAACATATTTCTCTGATATAAATTTATTTTTGACATTTTTGGGCCATTTGGGAGATATTATGGGATTTATAATATTTTGTTTAATGAAAATTTAAAGATATCTCATTCATGTTTTAGATAATATATAATTTTTAAAATAAGGTTATAAAGAAGATAAAATCTACTATAAAAACTTATTTGAAATATAAAAGGTATATTTTAATCATGGCAATTTATTTTTTATTTTTAGGAAATAAATAGTTACCTTAATGTTTTATATATGGATGATGCAGAAATTATTTAATAGATGAAAAATCAATAAACTAATTTTTATTAAAAATTGAATAACCGTTAAAGGAAAAAAACACATTACCAAATTTTATTTTTGGAGTTTTTATCGACCATAAACATCCAATGTTCGAGTTATGGACCATTTGGATCCATATGTAATAGATTAAGACAATTATATTATATTATTTAAAGTAATGTTAAAATTGTCACATTCATACTTTAATAAGTATAGAGTTTTTAATATTGGATTTTCAATTAGATAAATTTAAATAAATATATTATTCTTAAATATATTAAATTTATCTTCATAATATTATTTTATTTTTAATTTTTATTCATCAAATAATTTTATTAAATAATTACACAATATCGATGTAGTAATTATTTCATTAAGGGAAATATTAAATAAATGTTATGTACAATATTAAAATAAATATAATTTGGGGTAAATAATTTGTCTAATGAATTTTATAGATTATATTGAGCCATTATAGATATGATAAAATATTTGGTTCAAGTATAACATCTTATCCGGATGTTTTTAAAAATCTATGAAATGAATAGCTTAAAAATTGACACAATTGATATTTTTTTAAAATAATGATTTATTAAATTATTTAAATATCATAATTTTTTTAAAAATATATAATAATCATTATATGGTTAAAAATGTTCTAAATTATTTATTTATGATCTAATTGACATGATATAATTAACTATTTTACTCTTTTAATATTGAAATATTTGTTACCCTAGTAAAAATGAAATAGAATAACTAAGTGTTAAATTGAAAAGATAAATATTTAATGGACATATAAACTTGTATAAAATTTATTGGTTGATGATATTACAACCACAAATCATATAATATTCTAAATTGTGACATTTTTGTGGATTTTAAGTGGGGTTTTATTTTATTATATATTAATATTTTTGAGGTTTCCAAAAGTGCCCCTCACCTCAATTATAAAAGGGAACCTACTTCCTCATTTCTCCACAACTCATCAGGCCTTCAAGTTTTTCCATACCCTGCCCATATCACTTCTAAAATTACCTAGTTAAATTCTAGAGGTGCTGGTAATCTCAAAATCCCAACTCTACTTCCATTAAGAGGATATCTAAAGAGAGCAAGTCAAAGAAGAGGTAATCTCCTCTACCGATTTTTTCGTATTTCTTTCTAAATATACATATATTTCCTGATTTTTTTCATTATAAAATAATAACTAAAGTATCACTTATATATTGAGATGTTATTATAATTATGAATCAACCATATTCAAATTTCTATCCATCCTAATAAAGAAGAAATTACCACACGTGCATACGTACGACTTACCATCTCCACGCCATGGTGTGATATTTTTTTCACCACCACCTTACTTTGATGGGTATAAAAATAAATGTAATAAATATATATGATTATCATAAAATGATATTGATTTTGAAATATAGTACCCCATAAAAATCATTACCATTCAACAATTATGGGAATGATATCATCGCTTGTGCGAACGTACGACCAATCGTCTCCACGATGCAATGTGATTAATTCTACATGATAACCACTCAAGAATGATTATATAAATGTACCGAATTAATAAATATGGTATTTATTATGTTAATAAAATTTTATAATGATATAAATATGAACTAATAAGGAGAACAAGAACTTATTCGACAAAACATGCATACGATCATAAAGCAGTTAAAACCCTAATAATGAGTAACAGTGAATTGTTACACATAATCAAAGGAGAATATGACCATATATGATGAACATAATTCTAGAATAAGTTAATAAAATTATATAAATCATTATATAGGAGGTTTGGATACATATAGAGCATATCACACCAAAGGTAAAGGATTATTTTGTCTCACTTCTATTTCTGTGGGACATATGCCTTATACACCATCTAATTCTTTTGTGTGGTGTTTATGTTACCCATGAATGTTTTATTATTATTATTATGAAGGTTTTTATATTTACATATGCATATAATTTTCTTTATTTTATGAGGTATATGATTCAACTGATTATAAATTGGTAAGGGATAAATTTCCAAATCTCATTTTTATCCAAGATTGTTTATTTTTAAGAATTTACTGGGGTATATTTATCATCCAAGTTCATGTTTCCTAAATATGTTTTTCAAATATTATTAATATTTAAATTCAATTTTACCCATTGGTGAATTTTTACTAAATTTTATGAATAGAATCTTTTTTCATTTTCAGTATGAGGTTCTTTTTGACTTTTCCAACAAAAGTACGAGAAGAATGTTTTTTAACTTATACGACATAAATGAATTTTTATGTATTCGTAATGCCTTATTTCCATGAATCTTTCAGGACAATATTTCAAGTTTATTTTCAAATAAATTTATTTTATTTTAAAATTGAATGTGGTTTTGAGAATAGAAAACGTTTCTTTGAAGAATAAAGTGCATTTTCTTTATGAATTAAGATAATGTGTATTATCAAAATTATTTTCCATCTAGGATGACATAGGGTTATGTTTCTATCCCTGTTATTACTTTGATTTGATTGTGTTTATTATGGAATTATTTTTAGGAAATCCATTTATCTTATATGGATTATGTTATAATGAAATTATGTTTAAGAAACCCATTTTTTCCTCGGGTTATGATATAGTGAATGGTTTATGATTTGTGGAACATGTAAGAATGATTTCATTATGAGATGGGTGGGTCCTATATCACCCTCCAACACATTGTTTAAATGTTTATATCTCATGAGATAGACATGAATAGAATGTAAAGTAAATCTGGTTCAGTAATACATTGCTGGAACGTCAAGTAAACCCGGTTCAGTAAAGGACTTTGTCCACTATAATGGTCTTAGAAGAAATGACTTGGATACTATGGAAATAATATTATAATATTATTTTTTTTCACAATTCCATGATTTATTACAATTATATTTTATCATTTTTAATGTTCCTTCATGATTTATGCCTTACGTACTGCCAAGATTTATTTCATGACTCATGATTTTGATATTTAAACTTTATGTTCATGTTTTTACATTATTATGTTTCTGGTTTGTTTTATGATAACAATGTTTACCATTAATGAGCATTTGACACCACCCTTTTTATTTTTTATTTTCCCTAGGATATAAATTAAGGTTTTAAGTGGGAAAACAAAAGGGGAAGATCTTTATGGGAGATGTTGAAGATCTTTCACTAAGTTAGAAGATTATGTTCCAAGTTTCCAAAGACACGAAACTAATATAGTCTTTGGGAATATATTTTTGTTTTGTATTAATTATTCCACAAAAGTAATTTAATGTTCATGTACATCAAGATTGGGTCATTAGAGTCGGTATCAAAGTGATGGTTTAATCAACCTTTATAAACTAGGATGCAAAAACTTTAGTGAGGTCCCTAGAGATATTTCTAATGTATGTCCAGGGATGTCCCCAAGGTAATGTCTAACTATAGGTTATAGTCCTAGAATCATACTAAGGATCATTAATAACCTAGGATTAAACTTAAGATGTTAGATATTGAAAGTACTCCCCCTTGATTATGTTGTTTTCCTAGTATGATTTTTCCTCTCACACTATTTTTTTGGGTTTTAGATGATGGCTGGAACTCGAAGGATCCATGTTAATGATCAATTCACTAGGAAATATAATGATTTTCGTCCTGAACAACCAAATTTTATGGGATATGTAATGAAAAATCTTATTTTTATACTTACACAAGGTATGAATCATTATAGACTTCCAAATGAGCAGAGAATGGAACAACATTCAGTTGATTCCTTCATGAGGCAATGTCCACCTTCTTTCAGTGGGTATTCTTATCCACTTGAAAAAATATTTTCCATACTTCACTCTTTATAACATGAAAAATTCATTTTAGTTGTTTATCAATAAGAAGGTGAAGTAGACTAGTGGTGGAATCTAATTAAGAATACATGGCATAAATTTGAAATTGAATCTATAGAATGGGATGAGTTCAAGAACTTGTTTTTCAATAATTACTTCCCTAATATTCTTCAAAAACATATGGAAAATGAGTTCCTTGAGATTAATCAAAATGATGATAAATATTTTGGTACATATGTGGTAAATTTTAAAAGGCTTTCAAGGTATGCTTTTGGATTTATCATCCAACCTGAAAGTAAAGTTGATTGATTCTTCAGTGGCTTAAAACCAAGTCTTCAAAGGGAATTAGCTATAAGAGAATTTAGTAGCTATGAAGAGATTGTGTGTTGCGCTATTAAGGTAGAACTGGAAGTTGGTGTTACATATCCATCTCATGGTTTTGACAAGAAACTAAAGTTGAATTTCAAGGGAAAATCTCAAAACAATGGTGAAAAGAAGATGAATGTTTCCTTATTCTCAAAGTGTGGAAAAAATCATGGCAGAGATTGTCTTAAAGGGACTAGAAAATATTTTAAGTGTGGAAAAGAAGGTCATAGAGTATTTTAGTTCCAAAGTAATGTGAATAGAGAAAAGACTATAGAGAATTCACCACCCACACATGAATGCTACAAGTGTAAGGAAAAGGGGAATTATGCTAACCAATGCCCTAATAAAAGGGTTAATGATGATCGACGTTAGAAAACTCTTTAGGTAAAAGACAAAGGGATGTCACATGTGATCACTATTGGAGATGTTGAGTATGACAACGAAGTGGTGGAATGATAAAGTGTTTATGTAATGAGATTCCAAGATAGTGTTGTGTAATCTCATTTATAGTTTTATGGAATATTGGAATATCTATGTATTGGTCCATTTTGGTTTTCCATAATTATATAGTACCGGTAACCATGAAAAGTGATTGAAATATTTTTAGAAAGCGAATGATATGCGCATAATGAAGGGATAAAAAGATAATGAGATATTTGATAGTATCAATGACCTCATGACATATATAAGGCTAAAGTGATATCATGGTTTGAGTATATAGAATATTTTGGTATTATTGGTGTGTGGAAGAGTTAATTTTTATAGAATTCATGTTTTCATTAAGGTTATATGATAATTCAGGTTATTTTCATGTTTCAAGAGAATAAATGATTATGGTATTCACATATTTGGAATGTGACAAAAAAGAACTACCTTATGAGACATGGGAGATAAATGTTATGTAAATTTAGTTCACCTATTTATAATGATTTATATTTTATTTTTTAGTAAGTATTGTAATATTATCCATTTATTTATAGTATAAGTTGTATTCAAGTGGAAGTTTGTTAGATTAATGTATTATCTCACTATAGGTGGCATTGTGCATATTTGATAACCTATTCTAACCTTTTTGTTGAGATAGATGTAATGACCTATCATTTTATCTCATGATATGATAACACATAAAGAATGAAAAATTTAACTTTATTTATTTAAATAAGAGAAGAAGTGGAAATTGTTTAGGGAATGATCAATAGTGAGATTGTACTGAAATCAAGTAAGTATTTCTTCTCATGAAAAAATTCGTCAAATCTGGGAAAAGGATCTTGAAAACAAAAATGTTATCCCAGTACCTTCTTATCCGATAAATCAAATGGACCCTTAAATCATCAAATATTTATTACTTTCTGGTAGTTAACTTTACCCAAACCTTATTCTCTATCACTATTCATTAGAACTTGATGGTTATATTTCTCTTCCATATCCTTGTTTTCACTTCCCACCTATGTTCTCCTATGTGGAAACCCAGTGATGAGTTACTTTGGGTAACCATTATTTTTCTAACTTTCCTTTTTAAAATGAAGTTTTAGTATTCCTTTTTATGATGTGGGTTTTCATAAAAGAAACTTTCAAGTTGTAAACCATTTATAACCCTGACAAATTTTGCGGGTGAAATTAATTTTAAGGGGGGTAGAATGTAACCCCTTGAGATTTTATGTGATAGAATTTTTTTAATTTCTTTGGTGTATTGTGTTGTATGATACACCAAGATTATCTTTCTCTATACACAACACTGTATTAGCTTGCAGTATATGAAACACTATTCTTGGATTGTGTTACACATAATTTCATGTTATGTTGATAGAATTTGTTTCACGCAACACCGAGTATAGATTTTGTTCAATTTATAAAAGAAATATGTTTGGGTTATGTTATTCACAACATCAAATTAATCTTTCACTAAACTTAACACTGACTTAGATTTCATTACACGCAAGAGAGACCTTCCTCAATAGATTGCGTTGTATGCAACAACGGGTTTCACTAAAAAATTATATATTATTAAAATATTATTATTTAATAGGATATAAACTAGCTGTTATGAATAGTATTAATCACATTTTTAATTTTATATAACATTAACATTAATATTATGTATTTTCTAGACATGATATAATAACAAATTCTCTTTTTCGGATAAAAGAAGTATTATTCAAAAAATAAAGTTTTTCCACCTTTTGAGGATGCACCCATTTTAAATCTAGTCTTTGAAACTTTTTTTATATTCAATTTGACAAAATAAACTTATTTTTTTAGTGAGTAATAAAAAATTTTACCTTGGTTGAATTTTTGGTATTTTTCTGATAAGTTTCATTTTATTATGAATCGTGAAAATACTGATTTTTTTATTTTAAAGCCATTAAATAGTAAAATTGTGTTTTGTATTAGTTTTAAATTTTAAATAGTTAATTTTTATCCAATTATGGTTTCTGAAAATGATTTTATACATGAATTCATTATAAAAACATTTTCCATTTAAAAAGGGCATTTTTCCAAAAACTGCTTTTCATGACATTTTAATGGTATTATTTTAAATTTATTTCTAAAAATTATGTCTATTTAAAATTGAAAAATGGATGTAAAATTTGGATTTAAGAGGTCTAAATTTGTTAAGTCAGTCCGTTTTAGTTTTGACCAATATGAATAGTAACCATGGTAAATTTTATTACCATGATAAAGGGTAAGCTAGGTAATTTGGGTTAAAAATAAAATTATAATGACTATAAAATAACCAAAATAATTCAAAAAAATTTATTTTATGAATTTAATTTGAACCTTAGCACTTAAGGATATAAATTATTTCATTTAATGGACACTTTTTTATGAAAATGACTTAAATAATATTTAAATAAAAGAAAGACACAAAGTGTCATTTTAATTGTCTTTAATATCTATTTTGTATTGACATATGGAGAAATGGGTGGTATCAAAAAATATAAATTATAATTTTTAACTTAATAAACATATTTAACTGATATAAATTTATTTTTGATTTTTTGGGGAATTTGGTAGATATTATAGTATTTATAATATTTTATTTAATGAAAATTTAACGATGTCACATTCATGTTTTAGATAATATAATATTTTAAAAATAAGTTTATACAAAATATAAATTAGACTATAAATATTTATTTTAAATATAAAATGTTTATATTTATCATGGTAATTTATTTTTAATTTTTAGGAAGGAAATAATTACCTTAATATTTCATATATAGATGATGCAGAAATTATTTGATGGATGAAAAATAAATAAAATAATTTTTATTAAAATGATAACCATTAAAGAGAAAAAAACTTTACCAAATTTTATTAGTAGAGTATATATCTACCATAAGAATCCAATTATTTAGTTATGGACAATTTGGATCCGTATAGAATAGATTAAGACAATTATATTATATTATTTAAAGTAATGTCAAAATTGTCACATTCATACTTTAATAAGTATAAATTTTTTAATGTTGTATTTTTAAGTAGATAAATTTGACTAAATATATTATTCTAAAATATAGTAAATTTATATTCATAATAGTATTTTATATTTAATTTTTCTTCATAAAATATGTATATTAAATAATTACACAATATTGATGTTGTAATTATTTTATTAAGGGAAATATCAAATAAGTGTTATTAATAATATTAAAATAAATATAATTTGGTATAATTAATTTGTCTAATAAAATTTATAGATCTCTTGACCCCTTAGGGATATGATAAAATATTTTGTTCAAGGATAAAATCTTATCTTGATAGTTTTAAAAAACACATGAAATGAATAGTGTTAAAAGTGTCACAATCAATATTTTTTCAAAATATTAAATTATTAAATAATTTAAAAATCATAAAACATTTTTAAAAATTTAGAATTATTAATATATGTTAAAAAATGTTCTAAATTATATATTTATGATCTAATATTTTTCAAATAAGTATCTATTTTACCGTTTTAATATTGAAATATTTGTTACCCCAGTTAAAATGAAATAGAATAACTAAGTGTTAAATTGAATAGATAAGGTTTGAATGGACATCGAAACTTGTATAAAATTTATTTTTTGATGATATTAAAACCCTATTTCATGTAAGATTACTAATTGGGACTTTTTGGAGGTTTTTAAGTGGGTTTTGATTTTATTATAATTTAATATTTTTTGAGATTTCCAAAAGTGCCCCTCACCTCAATTATAAAATGACACCTCCTACCTCATTTACCCACAACTCATTAAGACTTAAAGTTTGTACATACCCTACCAATTTCTATTCTTAACTTCAGTAGTTACATTATAGAGGTTCTGGTATTCTCAAAAGACCAACTCTAGTTCCATTAATAGGATATCTAAAGAGAGCACGTCAAAAAGAGGTAATCTAATCTACCGATTCTTTCATATTTTTTCTACATCTACTTATAATTAATGAGTTGTTTCATTATAAAATAATAACTCCAGTATCACTTATATACAAAGATATTATTATAATTATAAAATAACCATATTCAACTTTCTATCCATCCTAGGAAAGACGAAATCACCACGCGTGCGTACGTATGACTTACCATCTCCACGCCGTGGCGTAATATGTTTTTCACAACCACCTTACTTGAATGGGTATAAAAACGTATTTAATAACTATATATGATTATTATAATATCATATTTATTCTAATATATATTACACCATGAAAATAAATACCATTCAACTATTATGAGAATGATATCGTCGCTCATGCGTACGCACAACCTACTGTCTCCACGATGCGATGCGATTCGTTCTACATGATAAACACTCAAGAATGATTATATAAATGTAACGAATGAATAAATATGGTATTTATTTTGTTAATATAATTTTATAATGATATAAATACAACCTAAGAAAAAGAATCAAAACTTATTCAAGAAAACATGCAAACGATCATAAAGCAGTTAAAACCCAAATAACGTGTAACAATGAATTGTTATAAATAAAAGAAGTATAATATGACCATATATGATGGAAATAATTCTATAATAAGTTAATAACATTATCTAAATCATTATACAGGAGTTTTGGATACATACGAAGCATATCGGACCTAAGGTAAGGTATTATTTTGTCTCAATATTATTTATGTGGGACATATGCCTTATACACCGTCTAATTATTTTGTGTGGTGTTTATGTTACCCATGATTGTTTTTATTATTCTTATTATAAAGTTTAAAATTTTTACATATTCATATAATTATCTTTATTTTATGAGTTATATGATTCGAATGATTATAAATTGGAAAGGGATAACTTTGCAAATCTCGTTTTTATCTGAGATTTTTTATTCTTAATAATTTATTGGGATATATTTATCATCCATGACCATGTTTCATAAACATTTTTTTTTCAAAATATTCTTTATATTTAAAGTCAATTTTACCCATTGTTTAATTTTTACTAAATGTTCTGAATGAAATCTTTTTTTGTTTTCAGTACGAGGTTCTTTTTGACTTTTTTCAGAAAAAGTACGAGAAGAATGTGTTTTTAACTTATACAAAATGAATGGATTTTTAAATCTTCATAACCACTTATTTCCATGAATATTCCTATATAACATTTCAAGTTTATTTTCAACTAAATTATTTTATTTTAAAATTGCCGGCATTTTGAGAATAGAAATCATTTTTTTTTGAAGAAGAAAGTATATTTTCTTCTAGAATTAAGATCTTGTGTTTTATCCAAATTATTCTCCATATAAGATTACATATGGTTATTTTTCTATCCTTATTATTAATTTGATTTTATTGTGTTTATTATGGGATTATTTTTATGAAATCCATTTATCTTATATGTATTATTTTATGATGGAATAATGTTTAAAAAACCTATTTTTTCCTCAGTTTATGCTATAGTGAATGGTTTATGTTTTGGGGGACATGGAAGAATGATTTCATTATGAGATGGGTGTGACCTATATCTCCCTACAATGCATTTGGTAAGGATTTATATCTTATTCGATAGACATTATTTGAATGACAAGTAAATCTGGTTCAGTAATACGTGGCTGGATCGACAAGTAAACCTGGTCCGGTAAAGGAATTTTTCCACTTTGATGACCTTGGAAGCAATGCCATATCTAATATGGAAATCATATTACAATATTATTTATTTTCCACAATTCCATGATTTATGACAATGCTATTTTATCATGTTTAATGTTCCTTTATGAGAAATTTCTTACGTACTGCCAAGATTTATTTCATGACTCATGATTTTGATATTTAAACTTTATGTTCATGTTTTTACATTATTATTTTTGTGGTTTGTTTTATGATATCAAAGTTTACCCTTACTAAGAATTTTAGATCAAACTTTTTTTGTTTTATTTTCCCTAGGATATAAAGAGGGGTTTTAGGTAGGAAAACAAATGGGTAAGATCTTTATTGGAGATGTTGAAGATATTTCACCAAGTTAGAAGATTATGTTCCATGTTTCTAAATACACTAAACTAATATGGTCTTTGGGTGTCTATTTTTGTCCTATATTAATTATTCTGCAAACGTAATGTAATTTTCATGTACGTCAAGCTTGGGTCCTTTGAAATACTACATCATAAGGTTGAATGATGTGATTTGGAGAGCTCTGGTGTGACCTAGGGTCCTAGGAGGAGGGGTTTTGGAGCTACTAACAATTTTTGACATAGCTATAGTATGGTGGAAGGCTGCAGTGTAGGACCTTCCTTGGTAGTCAAGTGGCTATGGAGTGGAGGACCCTCTTATGGTGTTGGAGTTTGAGAAGTGTTCTGCTAATTTCGAGGTAGCTGTAACATGGGGGATAGGCTTCACCATATCCTCGTTATTGATGAATCGGTTTTATGGCGTGGTGGTTTCTACTCTTCCACTGTCCCTACCCGAGTTTATTGGATCTTCACAGTGGGAGGCACCATGTTCCTCAGACATGATTTTGACTGGGAAAGCTACGACATGGTCTGTCACATTGTGTCACAGTCCTCCATGTGTCAGCCAATTTTATAGTATGGTCTAGGAGGCTATGCCATGGTAATCTATTTTTTAGTTGGCCTATAAATACCTAAACCCCCTATGAACCCAATTTTCAACCAAGTCCCTCTCACAAACTCTAGGCACCCAAGAGATCCATTTGGATGAATTTGAATCCCCTTTCAATTGAATTTAATCCCTAACTTCCTATGTTTGGTCCATGGTGATCCAATGTGAGTTCCTCCTCTCTTCTTGTGGTTTATTCTCCATTAGGTCTCATTTCACCCACATTCTTATTTTTGTGTTATTAAATTTGATCCCCATTGTCCTGATGGAGTTTCTTTTTTTATTTTTGGCATGGTTATGGTGCAACATCCCTGGATAGATGCAATTTCCTCATGGGAGAGGTGATTGAAGATCCATGTAATTGTTCAATTCTCATGTGAAGAACATTAATATATTGAGTTAGGGGATTCATTTATTCTCCTTTATTTTATTTGTAATTATAAATTTAACATGATTTAGTTTCTTTTTGTGGTGGTGGAATTAACCCTAAAAATGGATAAACTAGATTAATGAACAATTGGTTTATGGTTAACGATCATTTGTATTTTCCACTATGATAACAGGTTGCCTCTTGATTTACTAGGTTGTGTTCTATATATGTTTCGATTTATTTATCATATTTATTATTCTTGTATTATCATAATTTTTTTATGAAAATGGTAAATAACATAAATATGATGATTGTTGATTGGCTAAAGAAATTAATGATGTGTGTTTATTGAATCCATAGATTCTTTCAATTTGATAGTAATCAAATTGACTCTTAATGAATATTTTGATTGAAGTATTTTATCATGAGTGTTAATAGAAATGGATAAAGATCTTTAAATTATAATTCTTTTTATTGATAATAATAATAAAAGACATATCAAAATGAGAATTTTTCTTCTCACAGTTTGTTGAGACTAGAAGTTATGTTTGAGACAAGGTTTAAATAAATTTGATAGCTTATTATAATTTATACCTTAGGTTACCCATATTCATAACCTATAATAATTGAATTAGTTAAATCAATATGGAAGTAATATTGGTTATTTGATAAAGATAAATGTTTAGGTATGAGGGATCTTGTTTTCTTATAAAGGAAAAATTACTTATTTTTAGGGCCTAGTTTCCCTGTTGACCATATTGATTATTTATTTCCTTCCACATTTCTATGGATTTGAGTCTTTCTATGTGATGTGATGTGATCTTGGGATGATTGATAAGATATGGGCTAGGAATTTTGGAGTTTATACTAGTAATTAATGCCTTTGATGGAGATATTCATGGTGATATGCTTGAGGGTTGAATGTGGGATTACCCATTTTTGTTCTTAAAGCTGGATGCTTTTTTGGTAAATCTTTTTAAAGTTCATATAGCTAAGTTTCTTATTATCAACATTCCTTTCCCCACTACTTAAGGAAGTTAGAGGTTCTTGGTTATGAATCCCATTTATGTTATCTTAGGATGTTTCCTAGAGTACCTAGAATTATATAATGGTAAAAGAATAACTTATGTTTTAACCAATGGGGTTGGTGCTTACTAGAATGAAAACAATGCTAATCTTGGGGAACCATGGACCCTATTAGATTATGCCTGGAGGGCATGGAATTCACTTGATGAAATGAAATTTTTAGTAATATTAACTAGTGGATAATGAATGTATGGTTAATTTATAAAAAAGAAATAAGTTATTTAATGAAACTCATTGGTTTCTTGTGTTTTTATTGGATATCAAGTTCTTAGAAGTGGCTGTCAGGTGTGCATGAGATGATAGCTGCAATTAGGCCTAAGACTAGGTTAATGCACATAGTGTGGTTGTGTGCTATATTATATCCTATATGTTTTATAATTTCACATGATACCCTACCAATGTAGGTAGGGTGACTAAAACCTAATGGACTCTGGGAGGGTGTATTCCCCAATATCCAGGTTGGTGAGGTATGGATGGCTAACTACCCCCTCTAGCTGTGCTCTCTTCTCTTGGTAGTATTATATACTGATATGCACGATTTTTACCTTTACCGTATATGTATATAGAGGGATGTGATGGATTATTATTATTTCACACACATGTATCTCCAAATATAGTATCCTAGGGATTTTTATATGTATGACACGTATAGGTTGTAATGTCTTAAGATACATTACTCGGTGTATGGGATTTGATGACTTGAGGTATAATACCCGATTTATGATACATGACATACAAGATGTTGTGGATACCAAAAACTACTTGGTTACTATATGGATATGTGGCATGGGATTATGTGATTATAAGATGCACACGATTCATGTTATGATACTTTATTCTAGGTGTTTTCAAGATGGATTCTTTTGGATAGAGATGGATGAAGACAAATGACATTGGGGAAGAGTGAAAAACCAGTGGGGAAGTGGTAGATGGATTCCTTAATTTGATATTATATTATATGATATCTTGTATGAAATACTTGGTGATAGATATCCATGGTGAGGCTAGGAACCTAGTAAAAATGTTTAGGTGATGAGTTAGCTTAACCTTTTATTTCCCAATCTTGAGTATACTTTCTTTATCATTTGCACAAGAAGCTCCAAGGAATATTCTATTGAGTATTTCTATTCTGCTCAACGTATATATTTAAAAACTATTTTCTAGGTCAATAAGGGAAGGTTGGAGATCAGGCTGAATTTTATTAGCTCATGGTTTTTAGGAGATGTTTGGGCTTCATGGTCACTTATAATTTTACCTTTTTTTACTTTTAGTTCCTTTCTATTTGTTTTAATTTTATATGACTTTGAATGTATATAATTGGGATCAATTTTATATTTATATTCAGAAAAAATTAGTTGGTGTAAATGTCTTATCTAAATCTTCTACATATTCTCTTAGAGGTTAATGCCTCCCATTGTATATGTATGATATACCCTCAGTTATTTTCACCAACTTGTGGCCTATTGAAAGAAGGATTTTGGTAGTCACCACCTCCCTTATCTCATTTTTGGCTATAGAGGGGTACCTTTAGGTGGAGGTGGTCATGAAAGAGTGGTATCAAAGGTTTAGGTTGAGGGATAAAATGAAGTTTGGAGTTAGGAACAAGTGAGAATGCATGGGTTGGTAGGGAAATGGTGTCATATGATTTTAGTAGGAGATGTAAACAAGGGAGACCAACTGGGACACATATATATATGCCCCCCTATGATATGATGCATTTAACTTTTAGTTTTCCAATCCAAATAAGAAAATTGATACTCATTGTGTGGTAGAGACATAGGAAATGATTATGCATCATTATTCTTTATTTATGTGTTTAAAATGGGTATACCTTAGGATAAGTTGAACCTTAAATTAAGATAGTGTAAATAATTAATTAATTATCATTAAATATTCCATATTCTGAGTTTATGAATCTATAACTAGTTTTTCTTTTGTAGGTTTGGATTTGGGTTAACATCCCCATCAGGTTTGTATAGAGTATGTTAAGAAGGATATTCTAGTAGATCATTGCAGATTATTGGTTGATGATGATAAAACTTATAGGGGTATACTCGAAGAGTTTCAGTGCCAGAGTCCACAAAAGTCTGATGGATATATTTTAAACTCAGTAACAGAAGACCAATTCGAGGGGGTTGAGATTGATTTATGTTCAATCTGTTCTTAGAATGAGCAATGAGTTTTATTATCTATGATGATCCTGTGATAATCAGCGAGGTAATGGTGTATCTTGTTCCTCAGTGAGCGTGATGATTCAGAGGTCTCATGGGACAAGTTCAGGGATTAGTTTTGAGTATATTTTCTTTCTTCAACTGAAAAGGTAGCTAGTCTCTAGGAGATTCTTACCCCTCGATTGGGATGTTTTGATGTTCCAGAGTTTATGAAACATTTTAGTAACCTGATATGATATACTTCATAAATTTTTTCAGATTTAGAGTCTAGGTAGAGTCATTTTTATGAGGCTTTTTATCTAGTGATCCAGTGCCTGATTACCCTATTTATAATATAAACTTCTCTCAAGGTGATGAAAAGAGAAAAGGTTATTGGGAGGATAATGACCAGAACTAGGTCATCACAATAAGGGAGTTGTTATGATTCATCATGATGGAGAGTTGTGGTTTGGGTTCCCAATTTCCTAGACAGAAGAACTTTTAGAAAAATGAGGGTAGGTCCTAACCCTCATCATCTTGTTTCTCTAGGGTGGTGTCTCTTGAGAATTTTCTAATGGATTAGATGATTCTTTTTTCATGCAGATGATAAGGTCATTAGTAATGAGAATTCTTGACTTTTTTGAGAATTTAGCATGCACCGGGTGTTCTAATTCAGATTCCTCCATTTGGGTAGTTTCATCCAAGGTAGTAGCAGTAGGATTCTCTAACTTTAGATAAATAGGGAGGAGAAGGGGAATTCAGATTGAAACCATGGAGTTGGTCTTTTTCAATGTTAGAGAGGCTATAGATAAATTAATTCTATATCATTTCTAGCACTGGAAAATCCAAACATCATTTTAGGTACCCTTTTCTTGTTTTATACTTCGATTATTGGTTTGTTTGATTCAGGAGATAAAAAAATCCTTCATATACCCTAACTTATTCTATACTATGAGACATGAGTTAGAGATAATTCCAGTGACCTTGGAGTTAACTATGAAAGTTGTTGGTTGATCTTATCTATATGAATTATGTAAAGACTGTAATCTAGTGATGGGTAATGCCACGAACCAAATCTGGCCACCATCAAAACCAGCACCCAACCTGGCCAAAAACAAGTCTCGAAGGGCCTTCCTGATCCCCACAGGATGAAACAAGTTCTCGGGTATCATAAGATGAAGTTTGGGAATGATTTACTCGAGTTTATAAACATTAAACAACAAACAAACTCAATAAAACAAATCTGGATTTTTCAACTAAAACCGTCTTTTACAAAATTTTAGAACTGAATTACATAAGTTAAAACTATGTTTAAAGACTATTAAAAATGTACAAAACCAAATAAGGACATCCAAAGAACCTCCAGATGGCAAGAGGCACCTCCCTCAAGCCATCTCCACAACACCGCATCATGAATGGCTTGTAAAAACCCGACCAGTTGGCACAAAAGTTGTACCCAATCCCATGACAAAAAAATAACCATGTCAACTTACACCTAAAGGTGTAATTAGGGTGTGATCCAAATCCCAATAGGATACCACCACTAAGATATTCCATACGATAAACATTCAAAGAGGAAAAGCATGCAAGTTTTCAAAAACATGTAATTTCTAGTTACAATGTTTTAAAAGATGCAACTAAAAAAAATTAAGTTTTCAAGTGGGATAATTTAGATAATCAACAATTTTAAAATAAATGACAATTATACTGAATTTTCCAGCCAAGTATACCATATGCTGATGGTAAGTATAAAATATCTAATGAGCACAAGAAATAGGAAATAACACCTAGGCACTAGCTAGCAGTGGGTCCCAGGTACCTCGCATATTAGTGAGAGTAACAATAAAAAATATATGTTCTCGTGAACGAGCCACTAGTAGGGAACATACCCATAACCTAGTGGTCCCTAATCATCATCATCATCATCATCATAGTTTAGTTAGATTTTTATGTGTCAATCTTGCTAAGTGAAACTGAGGCCAAACCCCACGGATTCACTAGCATACTAGTACACATCCACCCACCTAGATATCCGGTTTTTTCCCTTATGCTCAAACAAGTTCAAAGAGTCAATAAATATACTTCACACATGAAAATATCATTTTCATATCTAATTCACTAAACATCCCACATGTATACCACACAAGTCACAAAAGTCCACTTTTCATTCAAATTGATTTTGAAATCCGACTCACACCAAAATAGGCCACAACACTTTTCACTTTTCTTTAACACTTCCAAAAATCCTTTATAATTTTTTTATAAACCATTCCAAGAAATTATAAATCACATAACATCCCACTCAAATATCATATAATAACACTTTCATCAACAAAATTCATTTTTCACAACATACTCACACAAAACAGCCCACAACCATGTTTTGCAGCTCTCTTTTAATTTTCTAAAACATTTCATCACTTTATAAAACATTATAAAAAAAATATTTGACATCTTAAATAACCACTTTACCTTTAAAAAACCCATATTATGTGAAAAACCCCCCAAACAGTACATATACACCCTTTTCCCACTTTGTTTTACCAAACAAAACATTCACAATTTTTATAAAACAAAATCAAGGGGTGTAACTATGTCTTGCACACAAAACCCATTTCAAAACCCCCATTTAAGACCAAAAAACATACCAATTTCTATCAAAAACAGAATTTGAAGCCCTAGATACATTTATAAAAGCACATTCAAGTGTTATAAAATAACACTGAATAATACCAAAAAATATACAAATGAAAACACACATTTTCATAAAATGCTCCCAAGAAGTATAACAATGTTTTACACACCAAACCTATTCAAAAACCTTCTTTTTAGAACCACATGACACTAATACATCACCAAACCATAATTTTCTGGCCAAACAAGATTTTCTAAACCAATTCCATAAGTTATAAAATTCACCTAAATAATACCCCATGAGTTACACATGAAAACACCCAATTTTAAGTTAAAAAGAAACTATAAAATTTAACACTTAACCAATTAAATCATAAACCATTTTCACACCACACCCAACATATAAGGAATATTAAAAATGAGTAAATGAAGAAATATAACTCATCAATAATTTTTTACACCTGGAACCACCTACCTTTTGAGTCAAAACCCTTGAATCTTAGTGCAAAACCTCAACCGCACCAAAAGGAAGTGAAAACAAACCCTAAACCATAATATTTCGCCCCAGAAAGTCATAGTAAGGCCAAAAAAAAACAACCAAACCCAACTGAGAAACCCATAAGTACTTCTTTTCCAAGCTTCACCCCAAGGTCCAAAACACCTCCAGTGATCAATTAAGAAAGGATTAATATCAGAACCCAAAATTACACCACTTTATGGAAATGATTAATCAAATTCATATTTAATCCCAAAAGAAAATTCCTCAAACACTATCCAAACAGGATTCCATCAATTTACCCAAACGAACAACAACAACGAACATGATTGCACTTAACTTGATTTAACCAGACCATTGGGCATTCTCCACGTCCAATGTTTAGACAAGGAAGGTGTAGGTAGTTAGATAGCTCCAAAAAAAAAGACTACCTACTGCCAATCCAAGACCAAGGACTAATTAGAGTTACTAGTATGGGGAGACACAAATGGGATCCCCACCATAAGAGACATCTCAAAATTTCCCGAGACAGAATCGAGACACAAATAGGGGGAGGCTCGAACGGACTACCGATACAAGGGGGTAGACTCCCATTATATATTTCCAAAATAAAACACATGATACTCATAGTGGGTATCCCCTCCATAAGAGCATACCATCTTAACAAACAGCATGGGTAGGCACAGAAAAACCCCGAAATTTAAAAAGTTGGGTCGGCCGCATGGTTATTCTGCATGGTTTGGGAAACCATGCACTAACCATGGGGATCATTATTTCATCATGGCTTCATAGAACATGACCACTAATAATCGTGCATAAACTATGTGCTTAACCATGAAGACACCATAGGTCTGAAATATTCCCATCATTCATACTAAGGATAGTAATTTGTACAAGGTTTTAAATGACCCTAGTATTTCCCCTGGCTATGCGCCAGCTTCTCTCCAAGACCTTTGGCCAGAGCTCAAAGGATTGAAGCAATTTTGGCCTCGTAGTTAGACCTTGGGAAACCCCTAAATAGAAATTCTTCTTCCAGTGATACAAACAACCACACCATGAACCTGGATTGGTTTTACCAAGACAACACACAATCCAAAACTCACTTTACCCTATCCCGAAATTTCACAAAAGAAAGTGAATCAGAGATGCACGCACATCTCCCCTTATTTCCTCGGATGAGAAACAGAAATAGGAAAGGATATAAATAAACACCTTCCTCCAAATAAAGGATGTCAAGATCTCTTGAAAGGAGACACACTTATGACCAAATAAAGACTCACAAAATATTGTACAACTTCACATTTACAATCAAACAAGCATGTGACATCACAATGCATCACTGAACATGACCAATGTGACTGATAGAAACAATACATGGAGGGGGACCTAATACAACATCCCCAAACATCACCGAATTATAGAAAGTTTCCATAACAGCCTGTCATGACCATATTTTCCATACTAGTGGTTGAACGTGAACGCTTTCTTTGAAGATACTATGAATGGCCTAGAGGATCTCTTAGGCACTATCCAAGCACTCATACACACTAACAACCCTAGACCACTTCCACCTTTGACGAATCAAGTATCTTAAGAAACTAAGGCCTCTTTCAACCTTCCATGAGCACTCTCCCACTACAAGTGGATCTAAAAAAAATAAAGGAATGGGTATAGACACAATCTATAGATCTCGAGAAAAAAATATTCCTTATATTGATCAACTAGAGGATTTTCCAATGGAGAAACAATCCAGGTTGCACTTCAGTTATGCATTAACCCTTAATGGGGGTGTACCTTATCCAACGTGAGAACCCAAGGACCCAACCAAGCTGTTCCATTGGTCAAAAAGTGCCAAAAACCAGATCCAATCACATTAATGGAATCACCATAAGCTTTCTTGAAACATTTCTCAGAGGAGACTACTAACCTGTCCTTCTACCCAGCTTACTGACCAAACACAAACCCAAAACACAGTTTCAACAGGAGGGGTTCTTGGACTCAAAAAATCCCAAAAACATCAACATTTTCCAAAAACACATTATATAAACCATCCCAAACAATTCATCAAGACATCATGTTTTTCTTTAAAAACATTTCTTTGAAAATAAATAGTTCAGTGGTTAGTGAATCCTCCAATGGTACCCCATGGGCCTTACACATGTATGTTTCTCTGCCACACCGAGAACCCTCCTCATATCCATCCCGACACTCATGCAGTCATTCCATCAACCATCCATAATCCCATATAACCCCATGAATGTGGTTTCTCATTAAAATACCAATGGTTAAAACAATAATTATTTCCACTTTTTGAAACCAAAATGGTCAACCAAGACATCCTTTTTCTCAAAACTGCTAACCACAAGATCAAAATCCCAGCTCACATTTTACAAAACTTTTCAGAAAGAACCAACCATTTAGAAGAGAACTCACTTTAAATATATTCACATTAATTTCAAAACATATCATCCCATTAAAAGACCCTTTGATTGTTTAGAAAACTCTATTGGAAACACTGTTAAAAACTAACTTCAATATAGTTCCTACTTTCAAAAGAGGTGTAAGAACACCATTTTCTATTTCAAATTTTTTTTGAAAATTTAGTTCCACCATTTCATAAACCAAAACATTCCCTCTTTATTTGAAAATCATTTCACAAAAACTTTATGCTTCTTAAAACCAAGTCACTTTAAAACCAAAGTGCCAAGATTTCAAAACTAAAACACAAAACAATGTGAGAGGAAACTAGTTTCAGTGGGTGACTTGGAAATATGGTTGAAATCCATATTACAATCACTTAACCTACACAGATAGTGTTTTAGGGAATATCCCTGGCTCCACATGGCTTTCCAGGTCCTGCGAGATCACTGAGACTATTAACCCAACTCTCTTTTCATTTCCCCTAATAATCATCAAACCAAGAAAACCAAAGGACTTTGATAAATCCATAATTCTACTAAAAACTTGAATCCCATCATGAGGTGTGGTGATCATGCACACTACCCATAACTGGAATACCATGTCCCAAAAATTCTAACTCCATACTATCTCGACTCTTCCCCAAATAACATGACCCAAAGAGTTAACCTCAACCTCCCCTGATACCATTTTGTCACGAACTGAATCTGGTTTCCCCTGAAACCACTGCCAAAATCAGCCCGTGACAAGGCCTGAAAGGCATTCTTGATCCCCACGGGCTGACACAAGTGATAGGGTATCATAAAATGAGAATTGGGAATGATTTACCTGAGTTTATAAACATAAAACAACAAACAAACTCAATAAAACAAATCTGGATTTTTCAACTAAAACTGTCTTTTAAAAAATTTCAGAATTGAATTAAAAAAGTTAAAACTATGTTTAAAGGATTTTAAAAAGGTACAAAACCAAATAAGGACAGCCCAAGAACCTCCACATGGCAAGAGGCACCGCCCTCAAGCCATCTCTACGAAACCTCATCACAAACAACTAGTAAAAACCCGAACGGTTGGCACAAAAGTTGTACACAATCCTACGACAACAAAATAACAATGTCTACTTACACCCAAAGGTATAAATAGGATGTGATAAAAATCCCAATAGGATAACACCACTAAGTGATTCCATGTGCTAAACATTCAATTATGAAAAGCATGCAAGTTTTCAAAAATATGTAATTTCTAGTTACAATTTTTTAAAAGATGCAACTAAAAAAAATTAAGTTTTCAAGTGGGAAAATTTAAAGAATCAAAACTTTTAAAATAAATTACAATGCTACTGAATTTTACATCCAAGTATACCGTATGCTGATGGTAAGTATAAAAGATCTAATGAGCACAAGCAATAGGAAATAATCCCCAGGCACTAGCAAGCTATGGGTCCCAAGTACCTCGTATCTTGGTGAGAGTAGCAATAAAAAATATTCGTTCTCATGCACTATCCACTAGTAGGGAACATAAAAATAACCTAGTGGTCCCAAATAATCATCATCATAGTTTAGTTCGAGTTTTAAGTGTCAATCTTGCTAAGTAAAATTGAGGCCAAACCCCACGGATTCACTATCATACTAGTACGCATCCACCCACCTAGATACTCGGGTTTTCCCCTTGTTCTCAAAAAAGTTAAACAAGTCAATAAATATAATTTTCACATGAAAATATCATTTCCATATCACAAATTCACCAAACATCCCACATGTATACCACACAAGTCAAAAATGTCCACTTTTCATTCAAATTGATTTTGAAATCCAACTCACACCAAAATAGCCCACAACACTTTTCACTTTTCTTTAACACTTCCACAAATCCTTTAAATTTTTTTATAAACCATTCCAAGACATTATAACTCACATAACAGCCCACTCAAATATCATATAATAACTCTTTCATCAAAAAAATTCATTTTTCACAACACACTCACATAAAACAGCCCACAACCATGTTTTCCGGCTCTCTTTCTATTTTCTAAAACATTTCATCACTTTATAAAACACTCTAAAAAAATATTTGATATCTTAAATAACCACCTTACCATTCAAAAACACCTATTAGGTTAACAAACACCCTAAACAGTACACATACACCCTCTTTTCCACTTTGTTTATCCAAACAAAACATTCACAATTTTTATAAAACAAACTCAAGGGGTGTAACTATGTCTTTCACACAAAACTCATTTAAAAACCCCCATTTAAGACAAAAAAATACAAATTATTATACAAAATAGAATTGGAATACCTATATATGTTTATAAAACCACATTCAAGTGTCATAAAATAACCCTAAATAATAACACAAAAGACACAAATGAAAACACACATTTTCATAAAATGCTCTCAAGAAGTATAACAATGTTTTACACACCAAACCTATTCAAAAAACTTCTTTTTAGGACCAAATGACACTAATACATTACCAAAAAATAATTTTAATTCCAAACAAGATTTAGTAAACTAATTTCATATGTTATAAAATACACCCAAATAATACCCCATGAGTTACACATGAAAACACCTAATTTCAAGTTAAAAAGAAACTTTAAAATGTAACACTTAACCAAATCAATCATAAAAAATTTTAGAACCACAAAAAACTTATTAGGAATATTAAAAATGAGTAAATACATCAAGATAACTCATCAATAATTGTTTGCACATGGGACCACTTACCTTTTGAGTCAAAACCCTTGAATCTTGGTACAAAACCTCAACCACACCTCCGTCGCACCAAAAGGAAGTGAAAAAGAACCATAAATCATAATATTTCACCCAAAATACCCCAAATAAAACCTGTGGTATGAACCATAACTTCTGGACACTCTGTAAATTTATGAAAGAGGGAGGAAACCCTAAGGAGAAGAAAATAATTGAAGAGAGAAACACTTACCCAAAACAATTTTGAAGAAAACAACCCAACATCCACGAGTATCTGAATTTTAAAATAGATAAAAATTTAATTGAGGTTATAATAAGTATTTGGATATCATTTAGGAACTAGAATGGGGGAAGAAGAGTAAAAATAGAAGGAGTTATGAAAGGATCAATTTACCTCTTCAAATATTGGAGATTTTTGAAATAGATAGAAATTTTTCCCAATTTCATGATTATATTAAGCTCCAAGTTGAAGTATGATAGAATGGGGGTGCACCTTAGGTAAGTGGTCTCGGGTGAGAGTTTGACTCACCAAAAAACTTAAAAACTGAATAATTTATTAAATAATTAAAAAATATTTTTAATGCAGGAAATGGGCTTTCAGGCAGACCCAATCCCTTAAATAAAAACTCAAATTCATGCTGATTATAGATTTCTAAATGGTCCAAATTAATTTGGTGGTGTTCATAGGTCAGGGTATCCCAATTAGGAATTGGAATGGATTAAAAATGTTGAAAAATAAAGGAGTTATAAAGGAATAAAAATTTATTTTTAATTCTGGAATTGGGCTCACAGTTTGGCCCAATCACGAAAACTCACCCATTACTCCAAAAATTAATGGGAAACTCCCCAAAAAAAGAAATAATGGAAATTAAATTAAAAATAACTTTAAAATAATTTATGTATGTGATAGGTAAACACTACTCTTTGGGATAATTCCAATGTTTATGGATACATCCATGTGACATCATCCATGGTATGTAATAGTTTTATTTAGTGATGGATATTATGGACTGATTCAGGATGTGTATTGTGTTCTATAATACTGATGGATATCATGCAATGTTCATTAGTGAGTGTGATCCTCAGATGGGTTGGCAGTGTGTTCCATTTTTGTCTTCCTTGGTGGTCAAGATGATGTTTATTCAGTTTGAGGTTTAGTCATCAATGTTTCCTAGGGTTATGGAAGTGTACCTTGATGTTTTTCCTAAGGAGGTCATGTCATTACCCCCATTGATGAGAGATAAATTTTGGGATAGATCTATAATTGGGTGCTTATGTGATCAAGATTTATCCATATTGGATGGTTCCTTTTGAGTTTTGAGAGATATAGGTTCAACTTTATGATATGTTTTAGTGAGTTTTTGTTTGTCAAAGTGTTTCATATTGGGGAGAATTATTATTATTTTGAATAAGGATAATATAATTTTGCATCTTTGTATCAATTATCATCACTTAAATAAGGTAACACTGAATAACTACTATCCACTTCTATGGGTTGATGATTTATTAAACTAGATAAAAGGATATAGTTGGTTCTCAAAGATCGATCTATGGTCAGGATATCATCAGATGTGGGTGAAAGATGAGGATATTTAGAATATCACTTTCAGATGTCTTCATGGGAATTACAAGTTCATTATGATGCTGTTAGGTGTAAATAACATTCCATTCATGTTCATGGGTTTGATTAATTTAGTGTTCATAGAGTTCTTGTATAGGTTCATAGTGGTTTTCATTGAATATATTCGTATTTACTCTATATATGAGGAGGATCATGTATAACACATGTTTTTTAAGAGCTATTCATCATTAGAATCTGTTTTGGAAGTTTCCAAAGTGTGTGTTCTAGGCTCATGAAATTCATTTTTTGGGCCATGTCTTATCCCAGGAAGGATTTGTTATGGATCCTTCAAAGATTGAGGTAGTTGCTTCTTGGGTATCCCCCAAGACTGTTGTAGAGGTGTATAGTTTCCTTGGTATTAAAAGATATTATAGGAGGTTATTTTCTGACTTTTCTTAGTTTGTGAATCCACTAACATCCTTGATGAGAAATGATCTCGCATTTTTGTGGACTAAATGGAGTTAGGAATCTTTTGAGTACCCAAAAGTGAAATTGATCAGATCTCCAATTATATTTTTTTGATATAGGGAGTTTAGTTTGAGGTTTTCTATGAAACTTGATGTATTGGGTTGCTCTATATTTTTATGTATCTGAGATCAGATATTTCTTATGGGTCATTGAATTAATCTCCCCAGGACTGTAACTATTTCATCCATGATCTTAAGTTGATAGCAGTCATGTTTTATTTTAATTTTTGGAAACATTACCTCATTGGTGAGTGTTTTGGGGCTTTTTCTATTCATAATATCCTGAGGTATATATTCCCCCAGCATGACTTGAAATTAGACCAGTGATGGTGTTTGGAATTATTATAGTATTATGAATTTAGGATTTCATATACACTAGAAATGGGTAATGTTGTGGTTGATGTGATGATCCATAGGTCACATAGTAATTCTCTTCATGAATTTGGATATTTTTGGAGAGTGAAGGAAGATATATCAATGATGAATATTGATATGAGAGAGGTTGGTGGAAGAGTTTGTCTTTTGCAGATGATAGTGTTGTTGTCTTTGGTGTAATAGGTGGAGGAGTCCCAGCTAGGAGATCCTGAAGTGGAGTTCTGGAGAGACTGATTTTTCTTTGGTGATTACTTTGATGGTTGGTCAAAGGATTATTGGCATAGGGTGTTGTTTCAGGAAATGATTTTTCCCATTTAGAAATGAATGATATGGTTCTTCATGAGTTTCATAGCTCACTATTTGTAGTACATCCTAGCATGAGAATGATGTATCGAGCACTGAGAGAGAAATTTTGGTGGCCTAGGTTGTGGCATGAAGTTACAGAGTTTGTGTATAAATGTTTAGTTAGCCAGAAGACGAAGGCTAAACACTGTGTTCCCAGTGGTTTTCTCCAACCGTTAGATATTTCTTAGTAGAGGTTGGAGGATATCTCGATGGAATTAATTACCATATTACCCAGATATTAGATAGGGTTTGATTCTATATGGTTATAATGGATCGTTTTATGAAATTAGAACACTTCATAGTGATCAAGGAGTCGAGCCCATTGGAGTTTTTATCAAGGTAGTACCAAGAGGAGGTGGTGAGACTCCACGAAGTCCCAAGGACAACCATATTTGATCTTGATCATCATTTTACCTCCAGGTTGTTTAGATTTATTTAGTATGTTTTTGGATCTTTGTTATTCCTTATCCCTACTTTTCATCCACATACGTATGGTCAGATAGAATGAACTATCTAGACACTTAAAGATAAATTATGTCATTATGTCTTGGATTTTGTAGGATTAGGGATGAGGAACCTCCCTTTGTTTGAGTTTTATTACTACAATAGTTTCTACTCCACCATTAGTATGGAACCAGTTGATTATTTATACAACCAACCATTCCATTATCCATTATACTTGACTGGGGTCAAAGAGTTATAAATTCTCATCCATGAGCAAGTGTAGAACTTTAAAGGGATGGTTCAAGTAATTATTTATGGGATAAAAGCAATGTAGGATAGTAAGAAGGCCTATTAAGATCATAAGAGGAGACCTATGGATTTTTACTTTGAAGATCATGTGTTACTAAAGGAGACTCCTCATCATGGGTAAGAAGGGTTTGGTTATGGGTGTTAGATTTCTCCCCAATTTTTTAGGCCTTTTGAGGTGTTGGCTTGTTATGGAGCCATGGTGTATCGGATAACACTTCCCACATAGATGAGATGGATACATGATTTATTCCATGTGTTTTAGCATTACCATTATCTTCATGACGACTCTCACATAATTTATTGTGGTAATATCTATGTTGATGATGATGTGACCTTCAAGGAGTAGCCTATAAAGATCCAGGACCACCATGTGAAGGTGTTGTGCCAGTGTGCTGTTACATTGGTTTGTGTCCTTTGGTTACATGTTGTAATAGAGGAATGTACATAGGAATGTGAGTCAAAAATAAGTTCTCAATATCCACAGTTTTTTTAACTCTTATCTTGTAGGGATTCTCATGGTGGTTGTGGAACTTTTTTTGGTTATGAAACGGTTTCCTCTTGAATGTTTATTTGGTGACCTTGTTCTTGGTTGAGATGTATCTCCATTGGGAGAGTGTTTAAGAGCTGGTTTTTGGTTTTGCATTGTTTTTTTATTTATTCCTTTGAGTGAGGTGGTTGAGCTCCTATGATGGAGATATTATTGAGAATTATCATGGGGAGTGGTTTTTTGGATGACCCTTTTTCCTTCTTTTCTCTCCGGGTTAGGTTTAAATTATCAAAGATGAAAATACTTTGAGAGGTATTTGATATAAGGTAATGAATCCTAGTGCCCATTCCCTTGGCATTTTTGAGGTTTTGTAGGTTCCATAAGAAGGTTTTAGTAGGAAACATGGGTGTCAAGATGATATTCTCAGTCGTAGAGGATTATACGGCGTGTAGGACTATGTTGTGCTATAAGGTTATATGTTATGGTGCTAAGATCTCAAATATGTAATAGGGTCCTAGGAGGAGTTGTTTTGGAGCTAATGTTTTTTGTAATAACTATAGTGTGGAGGAAGGATATAGCTTAGGTGCTTACTTGGTCGTTCGGTGGATTCATTATAGGAGTTTGAGGAGTGTTCTACCAATTTTAGGGTATCTATGACATGAGAGATTGGCTATACCATAACATCATTCTTGGTGAATAGGATTTGTGGTATGGTGGTTTTTATTACACTGTAGTCCCTCCCTGTGTTTATAGTATTTGTGATATGGGATACATTATGTTCCTCGAATGAAGGTTTGACAAACCAAGCTACGATATGGTCACTTACATTGCATCATATATCTCCCTCTATTAGCTAATTCCGCAGCATGGTCTAGGAGGTTTCACCATGGTATTATATTGTTTACTTTTTGTATATATACCCAAACCTACTATGAACCCACTTTTCTCCCAAGTCCCTCTCTCTAACCCTACGCATCCCTGAGATCTCCTTGAATCCCTTTGAATACCATTTTTTATCATGTAGTTTCTTTTTTTTTTGTGTTTGGTGAAGTTATAGTGCGACGTCCTTGTAGGGATGTAGTTTTCTCATAGGAGAGGTGATTAGATATCTGTATTGTTATTCCATTATTACATGAAGAACATTGACATCTTCAGGTAGGGGATTTGTTGCTTCTCCTTAATTTTACATGTAATCTTAATTTGACTATGCTTTATAATTTTTGGGTAGTGATGCAATTAAACCATATAAAGGATAAACTGGATTAATGAAAAATTTGTTTATGATTAACAATTGTTTGTGTTTTCCACCATGATAACAGTTTGCCTCTTGATTTACTTGATAGAATTATATCTATGTTATGTATTATTTAGCTTGTTTATTATTCTTAAATTATCATGTTTTTTGATGAAAATGGTAAATAATGCCAAGATGGTAATTTTTAGTAGGATAAAGAACTTAAAGATGCATGTTTAATGAATCGTTAGATTCTAAAAATTTGATGGTGATCAAATTGATTCTTAATGCATGTTTTAATTAAATTTTGATATTATATGTGTTATTTGAAATGTTGAAATAACATAATATTTAATTCTTTTTATTGATAATAATAATAATAAAAGTTATGTTAAAATGAGAATTTTTCTTCTTGTAGTTTGTTTAATAAGGAAGTTATGGTGAAGAAAAAGTTTAAATGACTTTGATAGTTTATTATAGATGATGCCTTAGGTTACCCATAGTTGTAACCTATAATAATTTAATCAGTTAATTCAATATGGAATAAAAAATGGTTGTTTGATAAATATAAATGTTTGTAGATGAGTGACCTCAATTTATTATGAAGGCTGAATGCATTGGGTTTAGGGACCAATGATCATATTTTCATGTAAATGTCAAATACCTTGTTTTTAGGGCCTAGTTTTTCTGTTGACATTGTTTGTTGTTTTATGGCCTTAGTGCTTATCTAGATGTTATCCTTACTATGTGATATTATGTTAGGCTAAGATGGATGTTAATATATGGACAGGGAGGTTGGGAGTTTGTGGTAGTAGTTGATTCCTATGATGGAGAGATGTATAGTGATGTGCATGGGTTTATCGAGGATGAAACTAGATTTGATGGAATATGTTGAAGTTTGGAATACCTATTTTTTTCTTCAATAAGTATGCATTCTTTATAAACCCATTTACATACTTCATATACAAGTTTCTTGTTATCTTTATTCCTTTCCCTACCACTTGAGGTAGCTGGATGTGCTTGGTTATGCATTTATTTTATGGTAGGTTAGGATGTTTCCTAGATTACCAAGATTATCGAATAGTAAAAGAATAAGAAATATTTTTACCCATGTGTTTGGTTCTTGATTGAATGAAAAGGATGTTAATATTGAGAAACTGTGGACCGAGTTGGATTAGGACTAGAGGGCATGAGATTCACTTTCTTATTAAAAAATATAATTTGGGGTAATGTTAATTGATAGTAGATGAATTAATTAATTAAAGGTTAATTTATAAAAAGGAAATAAGTAGTTTTATGAAACTCCTTGTTTTCTTATGTGCTTATAGGACATATAATTCTTAGCAGTGGTAATCAGGTGTCCGAGAGATGATAAATAAAGTTGAACCTAAGACTAGGTTAATTCCCATAGTGTGGTTGTGAGATATATTATATATTATATTTTTTATGATTTGATATGCTACTACACCCACATAAGTTGGGTGAAAAACACCCAATGGGCTTTGGGAGAGTGTATTCCCTAATATATAGGTTGGTGAGGTACAGATGACTAACTACCCTCACCGACCCGCTCTCTTCTCCTGGTAGTATTATGTGCTAGTATGCATAGTTATTAACTTTCCCATATATGTGTTTAGTGTTATGTGATGGATTTTGGTTATTTCACATACATGTATCTCCAGATATAGAATCCTAAGGATTACTATAGGTATGACCTGTATGGGCTATAATGGATCATGGTACATTACTCTTAATATGGGTTATGATAGCTTGAGTTATAATACTCGATTTATATACATGACATAAAACTATGGTGGCTCCTGGAAACTACTTGGTTACTATATGGAGATGTGGTATGGGATGATGAGATGATCTGATTCAGGAGATTCATGATACGATACTTTAGCCTGACTTTTTTCAGGCTATCTTCTTTTAGAGAGAGATGGCTCTAGATGTATGATGTTGGAGATGTGAGGAAAAATAATATCTAATTTGTAGCGGGGAACCTTTATTTGATATTATATTATATGATCTCTTCTATGAAATAATTTGTGAGAGATATCCATGGTGATCCTGAGAACTTCGTATAACTATTTAGGTAACGAGTTAACTTTAGTTGTTGTTCACTGGGATTTAATATGATTTCTTTATCTTTTGTATGAGTGGCTCCATGGAGGATCCTAGTGAGTATACCTATTATAATCAACCGATATATATATAAAATGTTTATAGGTTAGAAGGAGTAGGTTAGATATCGGGATATATTTTACTATCTTGTGGTTTTTGAGGAGCTGTTTAAGCTTCATGGTTGTAGCCAAATTTACCTATATCGTAATTTTAGTTCCTTTATAGTTGTATTGTTTTTTTATGACATTACATGTATGTACTTGGGATCTATTTTATCTTTATCTTCAGAAATATTTCATTGGTGTACTTATCTTATCTCTCTGTTTTGTATGTTCTCTTAGAGGGTAATTCCTTCCATTATGTATGTATGACATACTCTTAGTGTTTTTTGTCAACCCATGGCTTATTAAATGTGGGATTTGGGTGGTCACCAAATCCCTTCTCTCATTTCTATCCCATAAGGGGTACCGTTTGGGGGAGGGGGTTGTGATAGTGGCCAATATGAAAAAAAGTGTGTGTTTTTAGTTTAAAGTGAGATTTTAGTTCAACACACACATATCAAACTGAAAAATAATAAAATGTGACCAGATTGTCATGATATTTTAGTAAAAATATCCATAAATAATTTATGATGTTTAGGAATCAACTGCACATCAAATTCAACACATAGTGTGTCTGGTATGACTAAAAGTTATTTTTTTAGTTTAAAAATGATATTTTAGTTCAATACACATGTCACATGATCAAAATTGAGAAAACCTTCATGTATTGTCTTAATACTTTATTAAAATGACCCATAAATCATTTTTTACATGTAGTTTGCAGTAAAATTTTAATTCAACACATAGTGTGGTCGGTATAACTCAAAGTATGTGTTTTTATTTTAAAAGTGACATTTTAGTTCAAATCATATGTCACATACTAAAAAATGATAAAACATGATCATATAATCTTAATAATTTTGGAAAAGATACTTAAATATTTTTTGGAATGTAAGAATTAAATGCACATCAATATGGAAGACTGTGTGACTAGTATGACTAAAAGTGTGTCTTTTTATTAAAATTATATACTTTTTTTTAAAAAACACATAACACATTTGAAATAGATCAAACTAAATTGGATTTGTTTGATATTTTATAAAAACAGTCCATAAATCAATTTTAATGAGTCAAATTCAATGACACATCATTTTTTATGTGTCAGATTCAATAACACATCAATTTGACACACGATGTGGTCAATATGTCTAAATGTGTGTGTTTTTAGTTTAAATCTGACATTGTAGTTCAAAACAAACACCCCATACTCAAAACCAAGAAAACAATGCTCAGACTATCTTGATACTTTATAAAAAGGATTTGTAAATCATTTTTGATGTTTAGAAATCAACCACATGTCAATCTAACACACATAGTGATCAATATGAATTAGAGTGTATGGTTTTAGTTTAAAAGTTTTAATTTAGTTCAATACATGTGTCATTGACTCAAAACTAATAAAACACACTCATATTATCTTGATACCTTAGGAAAATTATCCAGAAATCATTTGTGATTTGTAAGAATTATCCACACATCCATTTGATATGTAGTTTTTATGGTATGAATGAAAGTGTGTGTTTTTTAAATTGACTTTTTAGTTCAAAACGCACATCACATGATTAAAAGAAATAAAAAAGGATTATATTTTCTTGATACTTTTGGAAAATAATAAATAAATCATTTTTTACATATATGAATCAACCACATGTTAATCCTATATATGGTGTGGCCAGTATGACTCAAATTGTGTGTTTTCACTTTAAAAGTGACATTTTCATTCAAAATACATTCCACATAGTCCAAAATAATAAAACACCCTTATATTATATTTATAATTTAGAAAAATGATCAAAAATTTAATTTTTACATATGAGAATCAACATCATGTCAATCCAACATATGATGTGTCCCGTGTGACTGAAAATGTGTGATTTCAGTTTAAAAGTGAAATTTGAGTTCAAAACATGCATCACATACTCAAAACTAAGAAAATGTTCTCATATTATCTTAATACTTTAGGAAAATAATCCATAAATCATTTTTAACGTATTGGATTTTACCTCACATAAATCTATAACATGGCATGCCTGGTATGAATGAAATTACATGTTTTTATTTGAAGTGATATTTTAGTTCAAAACTTGCATCACATATTCAAAACCTATAAAACATGATTTTATTATCTTGATTCTTTAGAAAAATGATCCATAAATCATTTTTGATGTGTATTAATCAACCTCACATTAATTTCACACATGGTGTATCCAGTGTGACTTAGGGTGCATGTTTTATGTTTAACATTGACACATTATAGTTGAAAACATGTGCCACATGCTCAAAATAGAGTGAACATGATTAGATTTTCATGATACTTTATTAAAATGATCTATAAATAATTTTTTATATGTGGGAATAAACTGAAAATTAATCTGACACATGTTGTGGTTGGTATGACACAAAGTGCGTGTTCTTAGTTTAAAAGTGACTTTTTAGTTCAAAACACACGTCACAAAATCAAAACCAAGAAAAAAATTATTTAATTATCTTGAAAATTTAAAATAATGATCCATAACTAATTTTGGATATTTATGAATTAACCACACATCAATGCGACATATAGTGTTCCTAGTATGAGTAAAACTAATTGTTTTTATTAAAAATTTCCAATTTAGTTAAAAACAAGTGTTACATACTCAAAACCAAGAAAACAGGATTAGATTATCTTTATACTTTAAGAAAAATAATCTATAGATCATTTATGATATGTAGGAATAAAATACTTGTCTATACGACACACATTGTGTTCAATATGACTTAGAGCACGTGTTTTCAGTTTAAAAGTGACATTTTAGTACAATATATGAGTCACATACTCAAAACTAAGAAAACACAATTGTATTGTATTAATTCTTCAGGAAAAAATTCTATAAATCGTTTTTATGTGTAGTAATTGAAGGAGATATTCCCTAAAGTCTTATATATAAATGATATATATATAATTTATTTTATATTGCATGTATTTTATGATTTTCATGGGGTGTATCCTTTTGTGAATCCTATAACTTCATTGTTATTCACTCATGTAGTTTATCATTTAAATAATATTTTTTATAATATTAAGTATACATGGGGATTTTCATTCATGTATTAGATGTATAAATTTGGTTGTAACGTTTATTTATGCATTATAACACATGAAGAAATGAAACAATGCCAAAATATCATCCTAAGGTGTTATATAAATCCATGAGATGTCATGGAAGTGGGAGGTGAGTGATATCTTTATTCTTGGATGAAACTTATATTCACTCAAATATCTCAAAATCTCCATCCTTTGTGTTATAGGTATTATCATTCCATGGAGGATGGATGAATCTCATATGTACAATGGATGATTCTTCCTGACTCATTAATACCTATAGATGTGGGACATATTTTGGCTGACACTCAAAGATATTTTTCAAGCACATTATAATAAATTTTAAAGAGATTAATATGATGAAAATTATCTTCATTTAATGGTTTATGTATATAATAGATTCTTCATTTTTAGTTTTTATAAAGATTTTGTATTTTGTGCTTGGGAGGAACTTAACCCTTCAGATAAAAAAGTTGTTGGTTGATAGATTTACCATATTTCTTGATAAGGATCATATATTTAAAATAGATAGTGGGAATGTGATATAATTTGATAAAGTCCTGTCTCAAGATACATAAGAGTTTGAATAGGAACAAATTCCATAAATCCCCATAGAAGAAGTAGTTCCAGAGACACAAGAACTCCTTTCGAGTATAGAGAGGTTAGAGAACTATAATGGTATCATTTTATAGTCACTAAGGATGGTGAATCATTATTAGTTATTAATAATGATGTTATAAAATACAAGGAAGTGGTAAGTGGAACATATTTTTCCAAGTGGAAAGAATCTATTAATTCTGAAATGGATTCCATATACCAAAACCATGTCTGGATTTTGGTAAATCCTCTAGTGTATAAAAATCCCATTGGTTGTAAATGGGTATTCAATAACAAACTGGACATTGATGGATAATTCAATACTTATAAGTTGTGATTAGTTGCAAAAGGGTATAAACAACATCAAATAATAGACTATGAAAAAAAACTATTCACCAGTTTCTATTCTGAAATCCATTAGAATTCTACTTTTCATTATAGCTTACCAAGACTAGGAGATTTAGAAAATGGATTTTAAAATAGCCTTACTTAACAAGAACCTTCAGAAAGATGTCTATATGAAACAACCCTAGTAGTTTTTGACTTCAAAGGATGACAATAAGTTGTGTAAATTAAAATGATCCATCAATTTATTAAAGAAAACATTCAGGTCACGAAACATTTCATTTGATGAATCCATAAGGGAATTTCATTTCATAAAGAATAAATGTGATACTTGTATCTTTAAGTGTTTTAGTGGGATTACAGTTGTTTTCTTAATAGTATATCACTACTACAAAACTGGCCTTTAACAACACTATAAATGGAATGTATCAATGCTAGAAAATCACTGACTACATGAGAAAGGTTAAAAGCCCAAGGCTTTTATCAGTGGTGATAAAGGGGTCCTTTATCAGTGCTAAAAAAGCACTGATAAATGGGAACTTTATCATCACTTTAATTTAGCACTGATAAAGGAACCATTTATGAGAACTTTTTGAGCATTGATAAAATAGACCTTTACCAGTGCTTTTCAAAGTGTTGATAAAGGGCCATACTATAGTGTGCAACAACAACACATTGTAGCACCACTACAGTGTGCTTTTACAACACACTACAGCACTAGAAACACACCAGATATCAACAAAACAAGTCTCAATATGTGATTTAAATGATATGATATTTATAACATAAAATCAAGAAAAAAACACAATTTTCCTACAATTACATACAATTATTCTAACATTGGTTCATACAATTACATAAATACAAATTATTACATACATTAAAAAACAACAATTTTCCTTTATGTTTTATTCTAGACTCGACTCATGCTATTAACAAACAAACCACCCTTGATCGATAAAAATAACACACCTGTATACGAAAACAATTCTTATGTTAGTAATAATATAAATAAATAAATCAATAGAAAGTGTTAATTTTACTAAATTTGATATCAATTTTAAATAAAAAGACGCACTTGGAGTCATACCGATCACACTATGCATCAGATTGAGGTGCAGCTAATTCCAACATGTCTTAAATGACTTGTGGATAATTTTACTAAAGTATCAAAACAATCTTAATGTGTTTTCTTAGTTTTGAGTACATCAATGATATTTTTTACTAAAATGTCATTTTAAAATAGAAACACACACTTTTGACTCATTCTGATCACATTGTGTATTAGTTTGATGTAAAATAGATTACTAAAAATTAAAAATTAATTATGAATAATTATCCTAAATTATCAAGAAAATCCGAGCACATTTTATAAGTTTTTAGTGAGTGACACTTTTTGAACTAAAATGTCGATTTTAAAGTGATAACAAACACTTTGAGTCAAAGCAGGCACATAATGTATTATATTAAGGTGAGAATGATTACTGAATATCAGAAATTACCTATGGATCATTGTTGTAAAGTCTAAAAATATTTAGAATGTGTTTTATTGGTTTTGAGTAGGACAATTGTCTATTTTTCTAAAATCGGTGACAATTTTAAATAAAAAGACACACTTGGAGTCATACTAGTCACACCATGCATCAGATTGAGGTGCATATGATTCATACACATCCCAAATGACTTATGGATCATTTTTCTAAAGTATCAAAACAATTTGAGTGTCTTTTCTCAGTTTTGATTATGTCACTTGTCTTTTTTACTAAAATTTCATTTTAAAATTGAAACATGAACTTTGAATCATACAGATAACATTGGGTATCAGATTAAGGTGAGTCTGATTCATACACATCAAAAATAACTTATGCATTATTTTTCTAAAGTATTCAAATAATTTGATTGGGTTTTATTAGTTTTGAGTAGGTCAGTTGGCCTTTTTACTAAAATTGATATCAATTTTAAATAAAAACATGCACTTGGAGCTATATCGGTCACACTATGCATCAGATTGAGGTGCATATGATTTATGAACATTTAAAATCACATATGGATCGTTTTCCTAAAGTATCAAAAAAATATGAATGTGTTTTTTCAGTTTTGAGTAGATCAGTTTGATTTTTTACTAAAATTGATGTCAATTTTAAATAAGGACGCACTTAGAGTCATACCAGTCACACCGTGCATCAGACTGAGGTGAGGCAAATTTTTACACATTATAAATCACTTATGGATTGTTTTCATAAAGTATCAAAACAATATAAATGAGTTTTCTTAGTTTTGAGTATGTCACTTGTCTTTTTTACTAAAATTTCATTTTAAACTTGAAACACACACTTTGGATCATACTGATCACATCATGTATCGGTTTGAAATGAGATCAATTCCTATGAAACAAAAATGAGTTATGAATCGATTCCCTAAATTATCAAGAAAGTCCAAGTGAATTTGCTCAATTTTCAATGATCAAAACTTTTTAAAGTCAAATATCAATTTTAAAGTGATAACAGACATAATGAGTCCACTTTCATTTTTACTAAAATTAATGTCAATTTAAAATATAAAGAATTAATTAGAGTCATACTGATCACATCTTTTGTGGGATTAAGGTGCCACTAATTCCTAAAGATACCAAAGTCTCAAAACACTATATGAGCAGCTTCGAACTACCAACACTGCATGAGAATCTTCAAAAAAACCATATCAACTTGAAAAAATTAATCCACCTGTATAAGAAAATAATTATTATGAGTAAAACACAAAATAAATAAAATAAATATTTTTTTGAGTTAAAAGATAAAATATGTATTACTGATCAATCAATCCAGATCTTCAAATCCACTCAGGGAAAGAGTCCACCCAATAATGATCACCCCATGATTTCCCAAAGAAAGTCAGACCATGAGTAGAAAGATTCCCTCTTTGTCTGATGAAAGAAAATTTGCATTCAATGAATCATTCTGTCAAGGACTAGATATTTCTTAAAAATAAGTCCAAAAATATGGGGGTCCTGCTCCTTCTTTTATAAGGTACTAATAACTTCAAGAAAATCAAATTCCACCAAAAAATCGGTCCAATCCTTTGAGCGAGCAAGAAGGATCCTCTAGAGAATGGCAGATGCCTCCGCCACCACCGAGTTCCAAGGGGTTTGAAGAAACCTACAATGACCTTCCAAAACCTTACCATTACTATAATGGGTAATGAAACTAATACCAACCCTAGAATTAGTAGAAATAACCACATCTGTGTTAATTTAAAAAAAACCCTTTAGGGGGAGACCAATAGGGATATTCCTACCGAATGAAACCCAAGAAAGGCACAACATCATCAGTTTTCCAACAATTAATCCATTAACTACCCCCCTTAACCCGAATATTATATGGGGTCAACTTTTTATGGAAACTCAATTCATTTATTCTAGTCCAAACCAACCAATTAATCGTGAAAATCAATCCCACCACTCTTGAATCCAACGAAGACACCCATTTAATGAGGTTTTGGACAAACCCAAAAGATGGATCAAATTACTTCTTAAAATATGGTGCCCATTCATTTCACACCCCTTCCTCCCCATGATAGAAGAGAATTGCATGAATAGGAGATTCAACCTCTTGGAGGCACAACAAACAACAAGAATCCTCTATAAGATGATGTCTCAGCAGAAGATCATGGGTTTAAGTACACCAGAGTAGACTTGTCACCAATTTTTTTAGGTTGGGTGGAGAAGTGAGTGACTAGAGACTCTTCCAGTGATTATTGGGAAAGACCTGAGCCAAGCCTTGAACCCTAATTTTGTAGCTCGATCGAAAAGAATACCTCCCAGAAGATTCCCCAGTCTAACAAATCTAGTACTTACCCATTTTTAGTGTGAGGGGGATATTCAGAATGAGATGAAGATCGACCTCATTAAACCACCTTCAAATCTTCCCCCAGTCCCAGTCCTTAAGCGAATCATTGATCAGATCTCGCACCCTTTCATTTTCGAACCCTGTGAAAGAAGTTGAGGAAACCCTAAGGTTGACACCTTTATCCAGCCATGGATCATTCCAAACACTGACATCATTCCCGTTAGAAATTCTCCACACACAACCAAGGTCAAGAAGAGATCTTTCACCCCAAATGATTCTCCATAGAAAGCTAGGTCTCGGACCCAACTGAGCATGTAAAAAGTCATAATGAGGGAATTATTTTTCAATTAAAACTTTTGAGAACATGGAATTTGTATTAGAGAGAAGTCACCATCTTTGCTTTTCCAACAGTGCCTCATTAAACCATTTGAGGTTCCTAAAGCCGAGCCCTCCACAAGATTTCAAAACACACGGTTTTTACCAAGACACCCAATGGGTGTTATGTTTTCCCTCATGAGATCCCCACCAAAATTTGGCCAACCAGGAATGAATTTTATCAACAAGAGTTTCAGGAAATTTGAGCAATGACATAGAATAAGATGGTATTTCTTGAGCCACTGACTTAATGAGAACTTCCTTACCTATCTTGGAGATCCTCCTACTATACCATAAACAAATAAAATTATCCACCCTATGCATAATCTAGGCGAACACTTGTTTCTTAGATATTCTGACAAGGTCGAGAGGCCACATTATTTTGGATGCTTTTCAACCGACAAAAATTTGCATGCCCACTGAAATTCCACCCTCTTTTCTAGTAACACACATTTAATAAAGGATAATTATGACTTTGAAGGATTAATACGTTTTCCAAAAGCCCTTTCATATAGTTCGATGATTTTCATCACTGAGATACATTATTATGGGGTATCACAAGAAAACAGGATACTATTATCTTTATAGAAGAGATGGCAGATAGCGGGGCAATTTCTACATACCTTAGCACCATGGATAGTTCCTTATTCCACCACTTTCAAAAGGAGATGATAAATAACATCTTCCACCAGAATGTAAAGATAAGGTGATATTGGATCCCCCTAGTGCAAACCTATTTAAGGTTTAAAGCTCTCAGAAGGGGCCCAATTAATATTGATTTTGAAAGAAATAGTTGTAACACAATTCATGATATTGAAGATCCATTTCCTCCCAAAGCCCAACCTAGAAAGAACAAGTTCAAGAAAAGGCCATTCAACTCTACCATAAGATTTAATCATATCTAACTTCATTTCCATAAAGCCTATTTTGGATGAGGAACTGGTCTTCATAGAGTGGAATAATTCGAAAGAAATGGAATCATTATCAATGATGGACCTATTTGGGACAAATGTACTTTGGTTTTTAGTAAAAATCCATGTGAGACAATCCCTAAACATGGCCCCCAAGATCTTGGAAAAATTTTTGTAAACATTTCAAAAACTGATAGGATGAAATTCCGTGATTTTATGAGGGTTTTGGGTTTTTGGGATAAGAGTAAAAAGAGTTTTATTCAAGGATTCATCAGAATATCTTCCTTCCCACAACTCCTTCATCAGGGTAACCACATCAGGTCCAACGATATTCCAAAAGTGTTTGGAAAACAAAAAATGAAACCCATCATGCCCTGGGGCCTTTTTAGAGTGAATAAGATGAAGATCCCCAAGAACTTCATCCTTAGAAATATCTTTATCCAAATTATAGCTCATATCCTCAGAAACAATATTTAGGATATAGTTAGTCAGATAGGCAGGAGTGTCAATACTTTCCTCTTTATAGAGGTTGCTGAAAATATTTAGAATAATGGAATGAATGTTGTTGGGATTATAAACAACCCTCCTAGTTTGATCTTTAATATGAGAAATATAGTTTTTCCTCCTCCTTAATGATGCTCTTTGGTGCAAAAATGGATTATTCTAATCACCTTCCCTCATATGGGATTCTCTTTCCCTCAGAAACCAGATGCTCTCCTTCTCCCTCAACATCATACGCATATTTTTTTCCTTATAAGAGACATCCCTAAAAATAGAGTTACACCAAGGGAAATAGTGGAGTATCTTCAGGTGATTTTCTATTGCATTAATGAATTTATCTAAATCCTCGAACCTAATCGAACCCCACTTCATTAAGAAAGACGCAATACTGTGGATATTGGATGTGAGACGCCGATTTGGCCCCTCCCAAGATGACCTAACCACTTCCTCCCAGAAATTGTCTTGGAGCCAAAAAATTTCAAAATGAAAGGTATGCATAGGCCTCCTCAAAACCCTTTTTGAGCTCATCGACATAATTATTGGTCAGTGATCATAAGAGAGCGGTGGTAGTTGAGTAATAAAGAAGGTATGGAAGAGAGACTTCAAATCATCTATACAAAAAAATCTATCCAACCATTCAGTAATAAGATTATCCATAGATCTACCTCTAAACCAAGTAAAAAGAGATCCAGAAAACCCAAGATCATGAAGTTAATTTAACAAAAGAGAATTCCAAAAATCTTCTATAGCACCATCCCTCCTAAATCGTCCCCCATATTTTTACTGATGGAGTAGAACCTAATTAAAATCTCCCCCAACTAGTAAAGGTATAGGGAGGTAGCTCTGTACTTGGTTCAATAGGTTCCAAGAGTTGTGTTTATCATGACTCCTAGGAAACCCATAGAATCAAAATAAATACCATGTTGGAGTAACCGAGGCCACAACTGTAGCAGCAATGTGATTATTTGAAAAATTATCCACCTAAACCCCAAGATCCTCCATCTATATTAGGCATAGACCACTAGAGTGTCACTGTCTTCCCACAGTGAAGACGTTCTTGTAACCAATCTTTGATCCTAGTAGAATGACATCATTATAATCCAACATAGTTTCAGATACTAAAACTATGTCAGAGTGGTATTTTGAACTCCAGTGAAGGAGTGAGAAAACCGTTCAGGGGTAGCCTTGCCCTTGACAGTTCTAGTATAGGATTTTCATTGTTCCAGGTGGGGCTAGGACACACCCTCCTCTGCCTCTGTAACTTCAAAAAAATGTCCATCACCTACCGCTTTCAACCTATTTGGTAAGCTCTCAGTAATCAGACATGCCTCCAAGCTCCTTTTAGATTCATAGGTGTTTTTATAACTTGGATCATCACCCAGGTCCCCTCTAATCATTATTTTCCACATCCAATGTTTATAATAACCAGACGGTGTTAACCCAAGCATATCATCTCCACCAAATCCATGATTCTGGGGGGCTCAAAATCTGGAAGTGGTCCTGGATCCAGAGGGTCATCACAAAAAATCTGGAAGTGGTCCTACTGATCCACTATATTGCTAGTAGAAAAATCTGTTTGCCTTATCATGATAATGTTATTGTGTTCTAGTTCAGACTTCTTGGTGAAATCCTTCGCAAGTCAGTCTCGATACTTTTGTTTTTTCCACCTCATAAATTAACATGGATCCTACGGTTTTTGCACGAATCCAAGGTTCATATTTCATATTTATGTTGCCTTGATCATTCTCCTTCTTCGAGCCACAATATTTCTCTAAGTGTCCAATACACTCACAGAAAAAATTAAAGATTGGAATCTTTTCAAACTCAAAAGATATCAAGGTGTTAGAATCTTCAATTAATAAGAATATAACCCTAATTAGTGGCTATGCCACTGTGACCAAGGCTCTAATCTACACCACGGTTCCCCAGTGAATTGGATCAGATCAATACCATTCTATAAATTTACCGATGCGTCCTCCAATTTCCCACGTAACACGTTCAGTTCTACCATGAAATGGAACTACTTTGATTCTTATCCAGAAATGTGAAGAGGTTAGGTTAATATTCTGGAAGTCATCCCTGCCTCTAAAATCCTCCATGAGAATGAGATGGTTATATAAGGCCCATGTCCTACCTTTAAGAACCTTTTCTCTATCTATTTCATTAAAGAATTTGAAAACAAGAAATCCCTATCGCACTTCACATATGGAAACACCATCCTCCAATCTCCATAAATTTTGAACAGTGTTTTTAAGGACCCCCTGATTGAATTGTCATTTTGTCACAAATTTCTCAACAACTAGGAGTGACATACGATGTGATATAAATATGTATTTATCTTTTTTTGTCGCAATCATTGATTTCTCTTTATCAGTCAACGCAAGATTCTTATATTGATTCACCAGGTCTGATTCCATGACAAGAACCATTTTTTTAATTTTGTATTGGTCATTTTTCTGCTCTCGATCACAACTCTTCACAATCACAGTCCTTCATGATCACAAACCTTTCATGGACAAAATTCCCCTCTATTAACCAAGAGAGACTCCCCTACGTGAACTGAAATAAACTCTCCGTGCGAACAGAAAACCCTGTACAAAATAACTCCGCACACACTAATAACACTCCAGTGCATGAACCAAAACCCTATGTGATCCAAAAAACTAGTTTGAGAACACTACCCACCAACCCAAACTGAAAAACCCTTCACGAACACTACCTGTACAAACACACAACTCCCTGAACAAGCACACACTTCAGGAACTCGGACTTTGCGAGCCTACTCGTGATTGGAAAAGGAAAATGGAAACTTAATCCTACGCACGCCCAAACATTGTGAGCCCACCCATCATGAATCCAGCCCTCACAAGCCACGTATGAAAAAACGACTCACCTGAGGATGAAAAGGAAGCCGAAGGAAATCAAACACATGGGATCAAACCCCAGGAAAAGAGTCGTAGCACCAACCGCAAAACAAAAACACTAATCAAGATTGAGGGGCCATAAATGAAAAAGAACCAGCAACAAAGAATCACCTACGAAGCCCCAGATCTACAACACAGGGAGGTTGAAACCAAATAACTGCATTGCAAGAGGGGAAACTAAATGTCGGGATGCAAATAAGGAAAACAGGGAGAACCTATGCAGTCGATAAACTCACATCCAGTGAGGAAGCGTGGGGCTGTCACCCAACGTAGATCAGGTAAGCAGTGTCACCAATATTTCCAGAACACCGAGAACCCCAAAAACCTAGATCACCCTATGGAGAGAAACTCTCTAGTGAGAGATACTTGTTGAAACTAACACACATAAATAAATTAAATATAAATATGAAATAATACATTAACTCTATGGACAATGATTTTTCTGTGAAAATATCAACATTAATTCTGTGATTGAGTAGTGGAGGGAACTAGAAGAAAAGTGATAAATGTCAACAATATAGGGGTGAAAGGTTTTGAGGGAGAAGAATTATTTAGAAGTTTTAGTGCAGAAAGGGATCAAATATGGACAAAGAACCCCAACTTGAACAATAGAATCCACTTGTATAAGAAAACAATTATAATGTGAGTAATACAAACAAGGAATAAACTAAACATAAATATGAAACAATAAATTAATTATATAGAAAATTATTTTACTATGTAAACATCAAGATTACCTCTTTAATTGAGTAGAGGTAGCGGTATTGGCATTGATCTTCTTGTAAAGGCAATGTAGAGAACTTAAAATAAAGTGACAAATGCAAGACTGTAGGGATGAAAAGGTTTTAAGGGAGAAGAAGCATGGCAGTTGGACAAATCACCCCAACTACAAAAAAATAATCCACCTGTATAAGAAAACAATTATTATGTGAGTAATACTAAAAAGAAATAAATCAAACATAAATATAAAATAATTCATTAATTCTATGGACAATGATTTTACTGTGGAAAAGTCAAGATTTCCTCTATAATTGAGCATAGGAAGATTTGTTGATATTTCTGAAAAGGAACTGGATAGAACATGAAAGAAAGTGAAAATTTTAACACTACAGGGGTGAAAAGGTGTTGATGTAGAATAAGTATGTGAAATTTTAGTGTAGAAAGGCCTGAAATTTGGACAAAACACCCCTACTCGAACAAAAGAATCCACCTGTATAAGAAAAAAATTACTATGTGAGTAATATTAAAAATAAATAAAAAAACATAAATATGAAACAATACATTAATTCTATGGACAATGATTTTACTATGAAAACATCAAGATTAACTCTGTAATTGAGCAGAGGCAGTGACACTTCTCTTCCTACAAAGACAGTGGAGAGAACTTGAAAGAAAGTGATAAATGAAATAGTGTAGGGGTGAAAAGTTTTTGAGAGAGAAAAAGCATGAACTTTGGATAGGGAACTCCAACTTGAACAAAAAAATCTAACTTTATAAGAAAACAATTATTATGTGAGTAATACTAAAAATAAATTAATCAAATATAAATATGAAACAAAACCTTAATTTTATGGACAATTATTTTAATATGAAAACATCAATATTACCTCTATAATTGAGCATAGGTAGCATTGTTGCTCTTACTACAAAGGTAGTGGAGAGAACTTGAAAGAATGTGATAAATGAAACACAGCAGGGGTGAAAAGGTTTTTAGGGAGAAGATGTCTTTGAAAGTTTTGGTGTAGAAATGCATGAAAGATGGATAGAGCACCCCAACTCGAACAAAATAATCCACCAGTATAAGAAAAATATTATTATGTCTTATAGTGGTATATAGGTCTCAAAAAATTATAATATATTATAGTGGTATATAGTTCTCAAAAAGAGTGGTATAACTAGAAATTAGTAATCTCAAAAGGATGTTTTTTTGAAAATTATTGAGAGATGGGGTATAGGATAATGAGGAAAAATTATAATGTCATTGGAAAATAGTACATAACATGAAGGTATAATAATTAATTTATTGTTATTAAAAGGATTTAAAATTAATGTTTCATTAATCTAAAGAGGGATAAAAATAAAATAGATTTTTATAAGTGTAGTGACATAGGAAGTTGGATTATTGAGAAAATGTACAACACATTTAACAATAGATATAGTTTCCAAAAAAACCCAAGAAAACAATATATCAAACACCTGAGTTGGCCCATGATAGTGTCTAAGGGACATTCTCAGTCCCCCTTGGGCTGGAAACAAGCACCAGGGCATGAAAAACAACATAGTGGGAATGATTTGGCCCAAAAAATAAATAAAACTAGTAGAAATAAAATTTAAATAAAAACGAACATGATGCATCCATACATTAGATTTTCACACCAAATTGGATAAGTAGAAAAAAATAAGATATGAAGTAGTATAATATAAGAGAAATACCTTAACATAACTTTAACTCCCTTACACACAAAATCCTCAGTTTCAATTTCTAAAATTTTCTATGTATGGAATAAATTGATAAAATAAATAATGAAAAATATGTATGATAAATTTTGGCGAACAATTTAAGAAATGTAAACAAAATAAAACAACCAACTAAACTCCGTGTGACTCCATGTGCCACTATAGAGTCCAGAAACAATAAAATCTCAATGGGCGATCAAGAGTTGAATCAAAATTGGAAACTGAGAAAATTGGAAGGCCAACCTCACTAGTATACAATCATTGGACCAAAAATAATGACATCATCGAAGAATAAATAAAAAAATAAATAAAAAATACACAAAGAAAATTGGAAGGACTGCCTCGATAGGTTGAAGAAAATCCAAGACCCTCTTCAGAAACCCTAACTGTAATCAATCATAGAATGTCAAGCAAGATGTTCACGCAACTGGAGGCAGTCAAGTGGTGTGATTTGAACTTCGATTCACATAGGAGGAGTGCAGAAAGCAGGTGGATTCTGTGAAAAGCTTATGATATCATGATGACTTTTCAAATGGTTAGAGTTTTTTAATTATATCATGACACTTTTATCAACACTCATAAAAAAGTGCCAATAAAACCAATCTTTATGAGTGCTAAACTTATAGCGTTGATAAAGATGTTTATATCAGTGTTTATTACTTAAGTGTCATTAAAAGATTTACAATTATTATTATAAATAAAGAAATCATAAATATTTATATATAATTAATAAATATATATAAATATAAATATAGTAAATATATTCCTTTTTTAAATATATGTATTATAATTTTATAATTATTTATTTATAATTATAGAAATATTTTCAAAAATTAATATTTATATAATTATATATATATTATTAATAAATATATATAAATATAAATATCGTAAATATATTTATTATTTAATAAAATGTATTATAAATTTAATTATATATAATTATTTATTTATAATTATATAATTACTTATTAAAAAATAATTATTTATTTATATTTATAAATATATAATTGTATAAATATAGTAAATGAACATTTATAAATATATTTATTTATAAATATTTTTTAAAAAATATTTTTCAACATTATTAATGAATATATATTTTTAAGTGCATGCATATTTGTTGAAAATGAGTGAAATTGAATAAATTAAGAATAAGAACACTTTAACAAAATTGAAAAAATGGATAAGTTTTATGTGAGCACATTGTATATAAAAAATCATTGATTACATATATGTGAAATCAATACACATATTTTGTCTATGTTAAATTTAAAAATAAAACGACATTCAATTATATATCGAGTATTATGAAATTAGTCAATATTTTTAATTCATATTAATTTTTAATTATAAACCATTATTCAATAAATATAAGTCTATTTGATGTAAAGTGCATCAATATTTTATAATATATAAGTCATATTTATATACATTAATATATATCTATATATTTAATATATGCAATTTAATAACATTAATTATCATAATTATCTAATTAATAAAATGTTTAATATTTAATAATGTATAATAAATTTATTCATTTTTATCAATAATTATTTAATTAACAAAACTTGTAATATTTTTTTTAATAAACTCAATTTTTATTTTTATTTTATTTATTTATTTATTTTATTTATTCATACCTTTATCAGAACTAAAAAAGTGGTGATGAAATAAATATTTATTAGAGATAAAAAAGGGCTGATAAAGGTTCCCTTTATCATTGCTAAAAAAAGTGCTACTAAAAGGCTAAATTTATTAGTGTTTTGTTTAGTGCTGATAAATATTCCATTTATCATCAGTTTTTTCTAGTGCTGATAAATATCAGCACTGCTAAAGGCTAGTGTTGTAGTAGTGTATATTGATGACATACTATTTATTAGAAATTAAATACTAGCCTTACAGTCCATTAAATCATTTTTTAATGAATGTTTCTCCATGAAGGACTTAGACGAAGTAGCATATATTTTTGAGATCAATATCCATCGTGATTGATCTAAGAGGTTACTAGGTCTAAGTAAAGGTATATATATTGAAATGATACTAAATATATTGAGTATGAAATAGTTTAAGAGGGGGTTATTACTAGTGTCACATGTTATTCATATTTCTAGGAAAATGTGTCCTCAAACACATGAAGAAAGACAGAGGATTGAAAGGACTCCATACACATCGATAATTGGGTCACTCATGTATATTATTCTATGTACTAGGATAGATGTTGCCTATACATTGAGTGTTGTAGGAATATATCAAGCTGACCAAGCTGACTTCTATTGGATGGCAATGAAGACTATCCCTAAGTATCTAAGGTATACTAAGGATATCTTCCTGGTCTATGGAGGAGATGAGGAACTAGTCATTAGAGGATATGAAGATTCTAGTTTCCAAATAGACCAATACAATCTAAAATCACAGATGGGATACATCTTCAATCTCAATGGAGGTGATATGAGTTGGAAAATCTATAAGAAACCAATGTCCATAGATTTTAAAAAAAATTCTGAGTATATTGTGTATTCTAAGGTAGATAAAGAAGCAGTTTGGATACAAAAAATTCATTCAATAGATTGAAGTGTTTCCTAAAAGTAATGACTCTATCACACTTTATTATGATAATTCTGCATCAGCATCTCTTTCAAAAGATCTGAGGTCACAATAGTAGATGAAGCACATAATTCATAAGTAACATCTTTTGAAGGATTTTCCCAAAGTAGTGATGTCGCAGTGAAAAAAATTCCATAGAAGATAATGTGGTTAACCCCTTGACTAAAGACTTAACTTAGTGGAAACATGATCATTATGTGAGGTCTAGAGGACTGAAATTAATAGGTAGTTGGATCTAGCTCAAGTGGGAGTCTATTGGATATGATGTTCTAGAAACAACTATTTATAATTTATATTACACGTATATTCAAATATTTGAATATAAAAAACATCTTATTGCACATTTTTATTTTTTATTTATGACTTTAATGTAATAATGTTTTAAATTATCTATCACATTGACAAGGTCTTAGCAGTTCTCTTCTATGAAAAAAACCTTGAAATTACATGATGATATTCTTAAATATTTCTCTACAGTAGGATAAAATACTACGATGGGACATAAAGATTATTGAATGATAGGTGTGATTACTCATAAGAAGATGAGACTTCATCTCCTGAAGTTTATACTTGTTAATCTCTAAGACTGAAGATTATGAGAATAGAACCACCTATAATAATTTCACATATTTATGTTTCATCAGATTATTCAATCTATGATCTGGTGTGATGGTCCTTAAACTTTAAGATTATTATTAATGGACGTTGTGAATCTCTTTCTTTGATGTATTTAGTAAACCTTGATGATATAGTTCATGGAGAAGTTGGATACGTTGGGTGTGTCACAAGTGATGTGTTATTAATCAACAAGTCAATGAAGGATTTTCCCTTCCATATTTATGAAAGATTACATCCCATCCATTTGGTTAAAATAGAACAGTTGTAGGGTCCTGAAAATTCCGTAAAGGGGAAATCCAATTACCCAAAATTAGGAAAAGGACCGAACTGGTCCACGTACCGGCTCCCTGCAACAGTACGTGGCCGGTTCGGTGAACCTCCCTCCTATGGACATTGTCGTTCATGAAATGGGGGGCAGAGCGCCTACACGGGCACGAACTAGGAAGACCACCAGATGTCATGCCAGTCCACCACCGTGAGCCGCCCCCTCCACGGACCGCTGTCATTCATGGGACAGAAGCGGAGAGGTATGCGGCTATGGAGCAATTCCACGAATTTTGGTTCCAAAAATCCCTGGTTGACTGAGTCTTCTGTGGGTGGGGATTCCTTCATGGGCTTTCACAAAAAGTGTCATGTTCCTATCAATACAGCCTCTTTGTGACCCTATAAATAGTCACCGAGGGGCACTAAAAATAGGAGAGGAAGGATGGGTGAAAACCTGTGGGGAGAGGCTAGAGAAATCACCCCCAGCGGTAAAGTTCTGCGACCATCTGCGGACCCCATATCGTCCACAGATGCACTCTTCCACATAGAGGAGAAACCAGTCCATGAACCACATGCAGTCAGCTCCTCCACAGAAGCCCTTCACAACCATCTCCTTCACGGCTCTTGCCTCCGTAGCCAACCGCTTTGTGGCCATACCCTCCGCAGTCATCTCCTACGCAGCTGGTTCCATGAGCCACCCCCTCCGCGGACCATCGTCATTGGCAAAATGGAGGCGGGAACCCCTCTATGGGCGTGAAGTTGGACGGGCGCTAGCCCCTTTGCAAATGCCCTTTGCGGACATTTCCTTCACGGACAAACCCTCTATGGATGCTCCTACGCAGCCATCTCCTCCGCGGATACCCTCTGCGGCCATCTCCTATGCGGCCAGCTCCTACACAGCTTGCTCCTCCGCGTCCATTCCTTCACGGCTTGTTCCTCTGCGGACACCCTACGCGGCCAACTCCTACGTGGCTCGCTCCTCTGCGGACACCCTACGCGGCCAACTCCTATGCGTCCAACTCCTACGCAACCCTCCGGGCTGGTCCCTTAATTACCGTCACTGACCCCCATAAAAAATGGAGAGTCGCACCATGAACTTTTCGGGCCGGGTCAACAGTATTTTACATTGAACCCTTGTGCTGCCCCAACATCCATCCTATACATGTCATGAGTTGATCTACTCCTCAAGACTCTCTTTTAACCCCATTACCTAGATCCTTTTTCTAGGTTCATTCAGAAATGGTTTCCCTTGCGTAAGTCCCACACCAACCATTGCTAGGTATCTCCTACCTAGTCGTCTTGACCACATGACAATAATTTGTATGACCATCGTCCTGACCGCATGACGTTAAACTGTATGGCCCTTTTCCTATCCATATGATGTTAAACTATATGGAAATTGTCCTATATACATGACTATAAACTGTAGCATTCCCTATCATTCAATAATTGGATTCCTCTTGCTCCATGCAAGAGATTCCTTTTGATTCAAGCATAAGATGCCTCATTCCATGTTTACAGTGGCATAATTTCAAGAGCACTAGAATCCATTAAAACATTCCATCACTCCACCTCATGCTTTGCACGTCCATCATTCAGATATTCATTCCCTTGCATGTCTGAAGGGACCCCCTAATGGCCTGGTCCCATGCCTCCTCAGCTCACCTACCGTCCTGGGCCAACGCCCCCGAAAGACTTTGGGAAACACTTTGAGTCAGGTCCTGTGTTTTGAACACGGTCAATAGTCTACCCTCACTTTTCTACCCGCATTCCAGGCTAACGTGATATGGATTATGTGTTTCGAACACGGTCAATAGTAATCCTCCATTGTCACTCCACCCTCACCGCGTTCCAAATTTCAGGCATGTGATTCACACTTTTCATCTCCCTTTGTTTGGACTAATTCCAATGCCCTTGGTGATATCCCTCTTGTTCACTAGTGCATAGGTGTAGAATCTTATATGTCAACCCACCAGTGAGTTGGGATGCCCTCATGGCCAAACATGAGGAAGACATTATAGGCCGCTCCCGCGCATAAGCCCCATCACACTTCCCACGGACGCACCTTTCGCGACGTGATCGTCTGGTCTATGCTTCCTCTTGTTTCTCACACCGAGCATGACTCACGTGGGCATAGAGTAAGAATCAACCATGAAATACTCTCCTGGGCCTCCTCATAGTATAATCCCCAATCCATTACCCTGGGCTGACTCAGAGCGTAAGCCCCATGCCAATCTGAACTACATGAACTTTGATTCCTCACCACATGGATACGTGAGAATCCTCTAAGAGGTTCAAGCCCGATCACCATCGGACCCCCGGGTCCACATTCAAGTCGGTTCTCTGACATTCCTGTTCAAACTACGTGGAATTTTATCCTTGTGTCCTAGGTAGGGTACGTAGGAAGCCTCCAAGAGGTTTAAGCCCAACACATGGTCGATCCGACCATCTTCATGTCGGTTCATCACACCAACCCCGGGTAGCCTAGAGCCTAAGCCCCGTACCAAACCAAACTACGTGAATTCTCATTCCTCTCATAGGGGTATGTGGGAGGCCCATACCACGGGTTTGATCAAACACTCAGGTCATTATCTGTCCCCCCTGGATGAAAATAAACTCCAGAGTACCTGGTTACGAGGCTTTAAATCAGCGCCATCTCAATGAGTCCAGACTCCTCGGGGTCATTAATCCAACGAGGGATGGTAAACCTCGGGCATAAATGATTCTGAACCCAGGCGTCTAGCTGACCATTTCCAACCAGGATTATTCCGTGGATACTATTCTTGGTTATAAACCAAAGATTCGTAAACATATGAATACGTCTTAAATCTATAAGAGAGTCCTGGAACATGCAATAGTTCCCCCCAAAAGGGTGCGATGAGCCCGACTTCCAATCCTCTTGACCAATGTGAGTTCTTAAGCATCACTAGTTAAACCACCCTGCGAACTCCTACCTTTGGAAAGCAGGTCCACATATTGCTGGATATGGAACCATTGGGAGTTTTGAGGAAAAAATGGTGCACCCGATATGAGTGATTAGAAAGAACCCAATATTCTCTAATCAACTGTTGGGTAGCGCACGTTTCTCCCCCACGATCCCATTGTGCGCCGTGAGACAAGAATCACATTAAATTCCATGTCCATAGTGTAACAATGAGTTTATTTTAGATATCCAAATAAATATGTATCAAGTATATAATTTTATGACATGGAAGTGAAAACTTCTTGATGTGATATTGTGACAAAGAGATTATATTACATAGTAAGCATTCATGTGTAGTTGTTGATGTTGAAACATTAACATCTTTATATTGGGTGACTTCACCAATTTCTAGATAGTATTATTAGACTTTAGGAAAACCCACCTAATTCAAACATGAAAGAAGCTTAGAGGGTCACACACTATGTATTATTGTTGATCTCGATTAAATTCTATTTGAAATTAATTATTGAAATAAATATTATTCTCAAGACAAAGGAATAATTATATTCAAGTGTTATTGATTCAATAAACTAAATAAATTATTATTTACTAGATTGTAAATAAAATATTTATTTTATTTATTGAATATTGAATAAATATTTATTCTCCAGGATGTGAATGGAATATTTATTTATGAATTAATATTAAATAAATATTTATTCTTATCTTCGATAAATTTCTAGGAGGACAAATTGACTATGATCGTGTCTATTGATAAATATTAATATACAGGCTGGTAAAATAATATTTATTTTTGTGTGAATTAGCAAAAACCATAAAATAATTATCAAATTATGATTATATGGAATAAGGAAAGTTATTATTTATTATATTATTTAAGGGTTTTTGTGAAATTAAATAATATTCTTAACTTAAATCCTAACTTTATAAATAGATTGTGATGTATATTGTGTAAGGTTATCCTAGAATTGAGAATCGTTGAAAATAACATATTTCTCTCTAGATTCTACCCCTATCATCCTATAAATAATAATAATAATAATAAGAGAGAATCCTTGAATCCCAAATGATCTAGAAGTGATAAATATTAAATACACAAGATGATTGATTTTCTACATTATCACCTAACATTCCATTGGTGTTGTTCAGTGATCAAAGGATCTCGTGTGGATCAATATTAAAGGGGATATAATTTGGGTTCACCTTACACAAAAAAGGTAATATAAAAAATGGTTTCAGATGACCAACATATTCATCAAATATAGATCCTAAGAAGAGATAATATTTATCTAGATCTAATATAAATTAATTTTAAATTTAACATGAAAAAGATCCTCTCTGGGTACTGGGATTTCTATTTCAATATTAAATGGAGGATTTTCATTGGTAATGAATTTTATCTCTTCCAAAATTGGTGAATGATCTATTGAATTTGAAAAATAGACCATTATGTTTATTCACCCAAAAAGAACTTTTGAAATGTCAGGAACCTTCAACATGTATATCAAGTTAAGATAAATCTCTATATTCTACATCCTAAGCTATATTCAGTAGATATATAAGTGTTCAATAAAAAAATTATATTCTAATCATTATGTTTTTATATTTTGGTCGGAGTGAGTATCTCAAAATGAGGGTGAATTGAGTACCCAATAAATTTTTTGTTAAAAATGGATTATTTTTAAATCCACCAAAATTTTAAAATATAGGAAAATTTATCAAAATAAGTATTATGATATATATATTAATTGTTATAAAATTTTCTCTAAATATTCATTAGATCTCAGATGAATCATATATAATATTATTGAATCCTTTGAAATCAATTTACTTGATCAAAATACTATATGAACACAAATTAAGATAAACTATCCAAGTATAAATTTTGTTCATAGATAAAATAGTTTATAGTTTAAAGGGAGAAATATAATAAAACAAAATTAAAACAAAAATAAGAAAAATTAATACAAGTGGTTCAGTCTCATGCCAAGACTTGGTCCTCTCCACTTAGTGATCACCCACCTCCAAAAAGTTTATATAAAATAAATTAGATGATCCAAACCCAGGATTGGGTTTATACAATAGTTTACAACTATCTATGTCACGCATGACCTCAACCATAGTTATGTGTGGAAGTAAAATAAAACATGACACATATATACCTCTACCACTCTTATCCATGGTAGAAACAAATAAGAAAAGTGTTTGAGAAGATATATAGTATCTTACAGTTTAGCACATGAGACAATGTGTGTATATAAAATAGAGTTTGGAACACACTGCTCAAAAAGTAATAAATATAAACAGAATCAATCAATCTAAGAGTATATAGTTTAGAGATACTCGGTCTGTTGCAATGCATCTTGTTACTCTTGATTTTAATCAACAATGAATCTTGAGTCATATTCTTTCGAAATATTCAAGAAAATAGGGTGTCACAACTCTTCTCTTCTGACTAAAGGAATGAAATGGATATGATGATGTCTTTTCTTACCTAGAACAATAGGTTTAGATCTATGTGAGTTCAAGTGGTTTGATATTTTTCTTCACATTAGTTTTCTGCTTTGGCTAATGCCTCTGTTTTCTTCTATGTATCTTTTCGTATATGCACCTCTCATCGCATGAAGCAGTGTGCTTATATTTTTATTAGTAGTAGTATGAACATTTGAATTAGTTTATACCTTGTACTATACATTTTGAAATTATTTCTGTTTGAAATTTAGGGCACAATAATTAAAATAGTAAATATCATTAAATTTAATGAATAAAACTTCCAGAGTAATGTAATTCAAAAATAAGTGATGTAATAAAAATAGTGATGGTGTCTTAAGATTCGGCAGTGTCAAGATCTAGCGATGTCAGGTTCAAGTGGTGACAAGTTCTAGTGGTGTCAAGTTCTAGTGGTTTCAAGCTCTACCAGTTTCAAGCTCTGGTGATGTCAAGCTCTAGAGGTGTCAAGTTATAGCGGTGTAAAGCTATGGCAGTGTCTAGCTCTGATAGTTTGACACTAACAATGTCTTAGCCTTCGTAAAATTTTCAGTATGTTGATGGTGTCTCAACTAATGGTGTATAGTTTGAGAGTGTCTCAGACTTAGATAATTCTTGTAGTATTGGCAGTATGAGTCTGGTGGTGTGAATTTTATAGTGCCTCATCTAGCAGTATCTATTACTTTGCGATATTTTTGTTCTACCAGCATGACATCCTGGCGGTGTATCAATCAATGGTGTCTCATACTTTGTCAATTCTTCAGTCCAGCAGTACCACTATTTGACAGTGTGATGTCCTAGTGGTATCTCATGCTTAGATATTTTTTATGTTGGTGGTGTGTCATGTACAATGGTGTGAGACACAACAGTGTCTCATACTTAGACGGATTTATCACATGTTCTCAGAATACAGATTGCTTACATGAAAACATGATATTCATTAGTATTATTAGAATCATGATTTTATGATCATTAAAACTAGTATTTCAACACTATATTTTATTTATCCTATATGTTTTACCCATTATTTATTATGTTTTTCATATTTTCTTGAATTATCCTGCATCAAACTATAATTTTTTTGAGAAAGGATGAATTACTAGAGGTTTTGATTTTGATATAGAGAGATTTGTAGGTAGATCTTGATCTCCTCATATTAGATCAATTGAAAATAATAATTTCTCACTCACTTATTCTTATAATAAATATTTATTGAAAAGTTATTACTAAGGAGGTTTAACTTTTTGAAATCAGTAAACAATGAATTTATAGCTAGTTATAAAATATATTTTTAGTTTCTATAATTTGAAGAAGTTGTAAAACATTAAAAGAGGTATTATCTGATCCATTATTCTATCTATTGTAAAATTTATTAATTTATGTTGATATACCCAATCTATTTGAGATATATTAAAGAAATATTCTCCTGAATTCTTTGTATAGGTGTTTAAACTCCCATCTCATAAAATGATGATCCATCTAATTCACCCTGAATCCAATATGTGTGGGTGAACAAAAAAAATAGAACAAAATTTTCTTATTCAAATTTTCAAAACATAAGTGGTGTTTTATTTGTTTCTAAAAAAATACAAACATTTAAAACAAGTTGATGTTTTTAATGAATTTTATTATTATTGGTGAACATTATTTTTATTTTGATAATCTATTTGAAGAAATCAAGTGTTGTGTCATTGCCAAGGTACACCATAGATCTCTGTTAGTTCCACCTCTTCCCTATCCATTCCAAGTGTCCATGAACTCCACCCACTATCTATTTAATTTGGTTCACACATTTGTTTAAATTTATTTCTTTAAATTAAATTACATAATTTCAATTATTTTTTTGATATTGTTAAATATTTTTTTAAGATTTATTATTTTAATTTTTAGTGAATTTTGATGAAGATAATTTATACCCTAGCATATAGTTTCTCTTTAATAACTTCCCTAAATAATTTTTTTAACGTTCAAGTGGATAGACTGTAATATTTTTTAGATTAGTGTCCTAATAGATCATTTTTTTGGGTTTTGTTTCTTTTTCTCCCCTATTTATTTATAAAATTTTAATGACCACAAATTACTAATTATAGAAACTTATTTTATATATAAGTTCATGTTTGGGGTTAGTATAAAACATGTCCAAAATTGTAGGATAATGATCATGATATCCATAAAATGTGTTATGAGTATGTTTACTTATGTTTTTATTATATAAAATAGTATATTTATATATAAAAGCTACGAAGCATCAGTTAATTTATTAATTATATATTACTTATTTTAATTATAAAATAAAATAAAATATTATTTTTTCATATTTTGTGATCTTAAATTAAATTACGTTATATTTTTATGATATTGATTTTTTACACTCTACATTTATTTCTCCACCTTTTTCGTTTACTCATATTACTCTCCACCACCACCAAACCTATGTTTACCAACCTCGGTGACTTTACCTCCCAGTATATGTATGTTGTAAAATTCAAGAAACTAAAAGATATTACTATTTCTTATGGATTATTGATTAGTTTAGTTTATAAATTTCCTTTAAAAATTAGTTTAATATGTAAATTTCTTATTTATGTTCTCAATTTTCCATTTATTTTGTAATTTTTTTTAAACCATTCTATTTTTTTTAAATTTCATATACAATAAATCTATTAATTTTTTTGTTTATTTGTTTTCAAAAAATAAATAAAAAGTTTTTTATTTTTTATAATTTCTAGTTACACCTTTATTACCTTGTAAATTATTATTGCCTAAAAAATATTAATATGTTTTACATTGTAAAGTTTTCATTTACTTTGTGAATTCTATGTTTATACTGAAAATTACCTATTTAACATGTGTCATACTTATAAAAATTATAAAGTGAAAAAATAATTTTATTTTATAGATAATTTATTGGGATGAAATATATTTAATTTTTCAAAAGGTGTTTTTAGTGTTAATATCATCTATCTACTATAAAAAAGTCAAAAATAAAAAGTTAAATAATATTTTTCTATTACTTCTTTATAATTCCATATTTTTATTGTATGATAATCCATCTTTTTAAGTCCGTTGAATGGGGAACCTTACATGAACTAGAGACCTAGAGTCACAAAGCCTAAAGTATATGGACTAAAAGCCTATGGGAACTATCCATTTTACATATTTATGACTCGACTACACTGTAACAGCCCCTCCCCAACACTTCTTCAAGTCTGTATTAGTTCACCACATTATGTTTCTAATGACTTAAAGTCTGCTATTCTTCATGGCATCTGGGCCATTTATTACAAAGGCCTTGAATAATTTGGCTCATATTGCCTATGGTCGGATGACCCCTCAATGGATCAAAGGCCTTGTGGCCCAAATGACCAATTATATGGCTTGATGGCCCAATTAATCTGAATATTTTCACTGCAATAGTACCACTATAGTACTTTCTATAGTACTTCTATAGTAACTTGAAAATACTCTCACATCTAGATTTTAAACTGGGTCTTTCATGCAGGCTTATGGTGTGCTTAATACTAATCCATACCCCAACTACATATTTTTCTATTACAGATACTTTAAATTCATTATAAATAGTATCAAAATATTTTGATTTGATATATTAAAGAATGGTTAATTGAAATATTATGATTTTTACCATGATTTTTATTATCTTACTATATGTATTTTTGAATTTTTCCTACTTTAATTATACTCTTTATATATTGGGTCTTCTATTTAATATAAATATTTTATGAAAGGTTTATATATATACATTATAGAATCTTTTTTATTTGTTTCAAAACTTATATGTTTTTTTAAACTATTATATGATGTTTAAAACTACAATATTAATTTATTTTTTAATTTTTTATGAATTTTATTCATATCATGTATTTTATGTGTAATGAAGATTTTTATTTTCCACATAAAAACGTCCATTGAATCTTTTAAGGTGATAATTATTTATGGTTAAAGAAAATATAATTAAAATATCTTGTTTTAATAATAATGTGTATGTATGATCCAAGTAAGAGAGTTGCCTCATGAATGGAATCACCTGAGTTGGAGAGTTTGGGAAGTGCTTTCCTCAACTTTAATAACTACCATTTCTATTTTTACATCAACAGAGATTAATCTTGAACATGATATTTTTCTTTATATATTCTCATTTATTTTTTTGAATTAACATTATAATAGTTTTTTTGTGTAATAAATTATATTAGGAAAAGTTATTAGATACTAATAAATCCTTTTAAAATTGGATTCTACATATATTAAATGATACAAACCATGATGTTAGGGAGGGATCCATCCAGTGGATTGGGGTTTTTTGGTTCTCTTAATCTTATTTATCCCCAATTATCCTACATATTCTATGATCTATTCATATTTTTTAAACTCATCCTATAATTGTATTTTTGAGTCTCTGTTGTTATATTTTTTATACTCCACATACATTATAGTTTTTATAGACATTATTTTCACCGAAAAGTGAATGATAATATATAAAGATTTGGTAGAAATACACTCGATTCTTTACATTTGAGATCATTATATTTTATTTTTGATAATGAGAATATTAAATCTAAGTGTCACTATAATGATATCATGTATTTTCTTGAATCATCACTATAGTGGATTCCAAGATAGTAATTTTATCTCACATTATATATTTAATTAAAATAATAATTGTAATCTTTATGATTTTATATTTTTATGGTTGGAAAGAAATTATATGTTTTATATAACACCCTAAATCCATTTTTATTTATTATTTTATTTATTTCTTTTTCCTTGAGTTTTTCATTGAGTTTTGGGTCTAATCCACATGGTATTTTTTGAATTTTCATGTTTTTAGTAAAGATTTTACCATAATTCATGGTTAGTGTAAATGTTTTAGGAGAAACCGTGTGACTACCTTTACACAAAGGGTGTATTTAGTTCTTTTTTTCTTTCATGTTTTGGTCCATATGGGTAGTGCATGATTGATCTAAACCATACATGGCCCATTGGAAACAATGTAAGAGCATAGGGTGTTTGGGAGCTTGTGAATGGTTTATAGACACATTTTTCATGATTGGTGGATGGTTTTAAAATTGTGAGGACAAAACATGCAAGGGAGTTTTATATTTCCAATGGAGGGTTCATGGTTAGTGAATGGTTTGGTAAACCATGAAACTTAACCATTCAAATTTCACTGAACTTTAAATTTTTTGGTTTTTACCATTTTTCCTTTATGAAATTAAAACCCCAATTAAAATATTTCTTCCCCATTTATCTGAGCAGGATCATGAGATCCTTGGTGCAACCTCTTCTCTTCCCCCTTAATATTTTTGTGACCTCTACTTTTGAATTTTTTATAGATCCTTTGCAATTAATCCCTTCTTCCTCCCCTACTTCTTCCTCTTGTTTTCCTTTCCTCTATGGCTTGGTTCCTTCATTATTGAAACCTATGGTGAATGTTGGATTATGTGGGTTGTTTATTTTGATGTTAGGGTACATGGTTATTCTCTTAGACTATTTTATTCCCATTTATGAAGTTTTTATCAATTTTTCACACCATTGAGGTAGGTATTTCCATAATTTTCCTGTATAGAAAATTCCATTGGATACTTGTAGATTTTGAAAATTTTTCTGAATTAAATTTCTGATATTGTTATATTTGTAAATTGTTTTTTGAATTACTCCAAATTTCAAAGTTTTGATTTAAAAATGGGGTTTTATGTGGTTTTTAATAATTGTGTATATTTTTTATTAGTGTATATTTGTTAGGTGTTTTCTAAACTAATTAAAGTTCCCTCTTTAAAGGATTTTGGTGGTTTAAATTTTTATTTGGATTTGGTGAAATTATGTCAGTTATTTTTTTGAAATTAAATTGTGGGCTATTTATTCAATTTCCCTTTTATGGTTGTATAGATTTACCTACAACTATTCAAGTACTCTGTCCTTGGCTGAGTCTCATACAACGTAGGGGATAGACCCTGGCCTCTTTCCGAGCTAAAGAGCAGGATTGCACACTGCTGGAATTCCTCAAAATAGAAGATGGTCCCCCTTGGGAAAGGCTACTATCACATCCTCTTTAGTTCTCAAGATTAATTCGATCAGGTATGGAAGCTTGGTAATCTTCGGATGCAGACTGGATTTCTTAGAATTTTGGATTGGGACCCTGCATTTAACCCATACACACACAAAAATTATATAGCACAAGTATGGGTTATAATTCATGGGCTTAATTGGTTTTATTGGCACCCGAAGATTTGAAATGACATTGCGTCTTGCATTGGATCCCCTATTAAAATTGATCATAGAACTTTGAATGGGGATCTAGGTCTTTATGCTAGAATTATGGTTGAAGTAAACTTAGCCAATGAACTTCCTACTAACATAGGTTTTAATGCCCCTGATCATAGATTAGAACTCAGCATTGAGTATGAAAAGAAGCCACCCTTCTGTGGAGTATGCAAACTAATTGGGAAAAACCTTGCAAACTGTAGGGTTTTTAGGAAACAAATGGATCCGCCCATTAATAATGACTGGAATGAGGTCAAACATGCTAAAAAAGGGAAGAATGTCATAGTTAACACTGAACCCCCACAAAAAAAGCAAAATATTTGGGTTAAAAAATTAGGTGACCTTCTATCCCTAGAAGGAAAATCCTAGGGGGATTTGGTTACGGAAGAAGAGGCCCTACAACACAAAGACAATCCAAATGGTCTAAAAAACCAGTGGTTGAGGGCATCAGAGGTAGTTCAGTTAAGAGATACCCTTTAACTCTTTCCAATCCTCCCAATAGTGCCCCTGCCTCTAGTACTTTATGTTTAAATGAGAATATTTGCAGGGACCTGGAGGACAATTTGCCTTCAGCTCTCATAGAAAATTCTGCTGCGCCTAGAAAAACATAGGGTAAGGTTGCGAACACTGCTGATCCAGGTAACTCTATGTTTTTCACTTCAAATGAGAACCCTATTTCTTCTGTTTCCAATGCTCCTGTTATAGAGAATGAAACTGATAATCATGACACTCCTGGATTTATTTCTTCTCACACTTCATCACAAACCATTGATTCTGCTTCCATATTGTATACAGAACCTGTTTCAGTCGACAAGGTGGTGGCCAATACTTTTTTTGACATGCAGAATTCTGCTCTCTTGCAACACCAGGCTGACAACTCTTCTTCGATTTCTGTTGAAAAAACTGTTAGTCCTATAAATGAATTTGTTTTACAAGTGACTAGGATTGATCCTGTCAATCATTTGACTCCCAGCATAGCACACACCACACTACCTGTCCCTGTTTCAGACCTGAATCTATCCATAATCCTGCCTCCTGTTCGATGTTCAACTTGGTACCCAGTCCTTCTGCTGGCAAGAAGGACTATGTTGCTACTCCTAACTCTGCTTTGGATTCTTTGTTACCTGATGCACCTGAAACTGTCCAGCTTGAGTCTGGTACATTTTCTCATCCTGTTCAACCCTCTGCTCAGGCCGCTGCTCCAGGGACTGTCCAGAAAAGCCCCACTTTACCTCCTGCTTCCTCAGAATTTCCCCCTCCTGTTCAGACTACCCCACCCCATTTCGCCTTAGATAGTGGGATTATTCAGGCTAGGGATGAGAAACAGCTCTCAACTGAGCTAGACAAAGTTCACGGACCGGACAAAAATCACACTCTGAACTGTACTGATCTTATGAGTACTCGAGTTGCCGCCCCTAACCCAAAATCAGACCTGAAATCTGCTCCCTCTCAAACACCTAAAGATCATGACAGTCAACGAGAGTCTACCTCTTCCGTAATGGTTACGAGATCCCAAAAGAAGAAGGGATCTGGTAAATCTAAAAAAAAGAAGGGTTCTAACCTAGTCCGCAAATAGTAATGAATATTCTTTATTGGAACTGTCAAGGTATATCCAACAATGACACCTCCACAACTCTTAGAAGGTTTTTAAACACTCATAAACCCCAACTATTGGCCATTGCTGAACCTAAAGTCAACTTTAAAAAGAACTATATGAGATTTGGCTCTCTTAATTACAATTTTTTAGGATCTTGTAAAAGTGGTCCTCATTTTGATTCTTTGTGGATATTTTTCCACAACTCTTTAAAAAATGTCAACATTTTTAGAACCTCTGAACAACAACTTACCTGTGATTTCTTGTGGAATGGTCGGCATATCTTTTTCACTATGGTCTATGCCAAGAATAGATACCAGGATAGGAGACCTTTATGGCATGAACTCCTTGATATGGTGAAAAACATTCAAGAATCCTGGGTTGTTTTGGATGACTTCAATGCCATCCTTTCCCCCTCTGAAAAAATAGGTTCCTCGCATCTTTCTATTTCCTCTAAGGAATTTAATTCTACTATTGATGACTCTAACCTTTTTGAAATCACTCTCATTGGTGCTAAATACACCTGGTATAGGATGCATCACAACAAAAACGTTGCTAGTAAACTTGACAGAGCTTTTGTCAACATGAAGACTCTTGACAACTGGGACAAAATAACCAGTATAACCCTTCCGAGACTCAACTCTAATCATCATCCTATCCTTGTTAGCATTCTTAAAAATGATCGTAATCCTGTAATCCCCTTCAAATTTAATAACGCTTGGTCCTCGAACTCTGAATGTGTCACCTTTATCGATGAAACCTGGAACTCCATGAAACATCATAATGATCCTTTTGCCTGTTTACGCAAATTTAAAATTCTAAAACAGGCACTGAAAGGTTGGTGCAAAAATTCTAATACAAAAATATATCTTGATATCTCTTATCTTGAAGAGGAACTCAATCGTATCCAAACTCAGAACACAAATTCAGATTTAAATATGGATCCTCAATTGGAAGCTAATATCTCTTCTAAACTTAATTCCCTTCTTACTTTTAAGGACAATATTCGTAAACAAACATTCAGGACTAAATGGATGACTGATGGTGATCGAAATACAAAATTCTACAACTATCTTCAAAGAATTAGAAAGGTCAACCGCCATCTTACTATGCTCATTAAAAATGACTTGATCATTGATTCTGAAGAATCCATTACGGACCATGTCACCTCGTACTTTTATAGCATTTTTAATGGTCCTGATATAAATATTGATCTTGAACCGGATATTATTCCTTTAATGGTGGATGAACAAGACAATGAGACTCTTTTAAGCATCCCTCTTGAACATGAAATCAAAGACATAGTCTTTGGTCTTAATCCTGGCAGTGCTCCCGGTCCGGATGGATTCAATAATGGTTTCTTCCAAAAACATTGGGATATAATACAAAATGATGTTAATAACCTTGTTAAGACCTTCTTCACCCACGGATATCTACCTCATGGAATCAATGCTCAATTTCTAACCTTAATTCCTAAGGTTCATAATGCTTCTGAGATTCATCAATTCAGACCCATCGCTTTGATTAACACTATCTATAAAATTATTACTAAAATTATTACTAATAGACTTGATCCTATCAGCAATAGAATCATCTCTTGGAACCAATTTGGTTTTATTAAAGGTAAGTCTATCCAATACTGTATCTATCTTGCTTCAGAATGTACCAACAGTTTAAATAGAAGCACAAGAGGGGGAAATGTGGCCATCAAACTAGATATCAGAAAGGCTTTTGACACCATTGACTGGAATTTTATCTTCAAAGTTCTAAAAAACTTTGGCTTTAATGATTCTTTCATTGGTAGAATTAAGACTCTCTTTCACTCAGCCTATATCTCTATCCTGATTAATGGTACCCCTAGAGGTTTTTTCAATTTCTCAAAGGGTGTCAGGCAGGGTGACCCTATTTCTGCTATCATTTTCGTTATTGCTGAGGATTACCTAAGTAGACTTATTAACAAGCTAGTTGATCAAAATATGCTTAAACCTATTCAAGTTTCGAGGAATTTAAATGCCCCTACCCACCTTTTATATGCTGATGATATTATTTTATTCATAAAAGGGGATAAAAAAAATATACATATTTTTAAGCAAGAAATTTCTCACTATGAACAAATCTCTGGGCAAGCAATTTTTTGGGACAAATCGTATATCTTTTTTGGAAAAAAATTTCCTGTAAGAAGGAAATATAATATCACCACTTATCTGGGTATTAAAGAGGGTTTTTTCCCTTCAATTATTTGGGTGTTCCAATATTTTGGGGTAGGCCCAAAGCAACCTACTTTGCTAACATCATTGAGCAAGTCACAAATCAACTCGCTAGCTGGAAAGGGAAAACTCTCTCCATGGATGGGAGAATTTGTTTGGTTAAATCGACCATTGTTTCTAAAATGGTCTATTCCTTTATGGTTTATAAATGGCCCGTCAACATTTTAAAAAAAATTAACACTTATATTAAAAACTTCATTTGGTCTGGAAGCATTTTTGAAAAGAAGCTTGTCATAATACCATGGAAATTTTGCTATAAACCCATTGCTATTGGTGGTATTGGCATACAAATTTTAATTTTGTTCAATGATGCTCTTCAGGCCCGCCTCACTTGGCACATTATCAACTCCACTTCTAAGGCTCCTGAATTCCTGAACCATAGATTCCTCTTTAAGCTTTTAAAAGGTAATTTTAATTTCATCAACTCATCCATCTGGCCCTCTATCCGGGACTCTTATCATAGGATAATGAAAAATTCTAGATGGATCATCAGTGCTGATTCTTCCATTAATTTTTGGTGTGACAATTGGTGTGGTACCCCTCTGATATCCTTGTTACCCTCTAATAATCCTCCTAATGATACTAATCAGACTATAAAGGAGGTCTTGCAATCTCACCATCATGATATCCTTGACAATATTGCGCAAATTATTGACAATCATATTTTTTCTCCTGATGGTGATTTCCTTGTTTGGGAGCCTTCTACCAATGGCATCCTGGATTCAAAAAATTATTATATGCATAATTTCTCTGATAATGACTCTAGTTTACTATGGGTGAATCATTTTAACAAACCCTGGATTAAACCTTCTAGGCTCACCCTTATTTGGTGCATTACCCATAATAAACTACCAACGGAAACCTGTCTTCAAACTTTTGGTATTCAACTCTGTTCTAAGTGTCGCCTGTGTAATCAACATAGGGAGGATTCCAATCATCTCTTTCTATCTTGCGCGACGGCCTCTGCTCTATGGAATTACATTTCTGATTTATTTAATTATAGATGCTTCTTTACTGACTCAATTTCCTTGTTATTAAAAAATTGTACTAGATATGATATTTCTACGCAGATAAAAAACCTTTTCCTAGCGGCAGTGGCAGAGCATCTACATGAGATCTGGTACGTTAGAAATGCTCTCATTCACAATAATCACCATCTCAATCTAAATGCAGGGAAAGCTCGGATTCTTCTGGCGGTTCATGAAGCTGCCTCAATACAAAAAGACTGATGTAACAACTCAGTTGGTGACTTTGTGATTCTTCGACAGCTCCATGTTCCTGGCATCTACCCAAATCCCAAACACTCATTTGAAGTATTCTGGAAATCTCTAATGTCAGGATGGACTAAAGTGAACGTTGATGGCACCTCCAAAGGCAACCCAGGACCTTCCAGTTGTGGTGCCATCTTCAGAGACTCAACTGGGCAATGTCAGGGCTACTTCTATGTTGGATGTGGTCACTATTCTTCTCTAGAGGCGGAAATGTTGGGGGTCATTCATGCTGTTGATTTTGTGCTTTAAAGAGGTTGGAGAAAGCTCTGGATAGAAAGTGATTCAACCACTATCATTCATGCCATCTGAAATGGCAACATCCATCTGGCCTGGACACTTACCACATGTTGGATGAATTGTCTGAATTTGCTCCATGGGATGGACTATATAGCTACTCATGCCTACTGGGAAGCGAATTCTGTTGCTGATGCTCTTGCCAACAAAGGAGTTCATCAGAGCATGACTTGGATGAACTCTATTCCTTCTGACTTACTATACCTTTTTGATAGAGATTGTAAAAAAATCCCATCTTTTCGCCTCTTGTAATCATGTTTTGTTTATTAATAAATTGTGCTCTGGTCTTTGACCAAAGCACTACCTCAAAAAAAAAACTATTTGTACCATGAGAAATTATTTGATGTGTCTCTTAGGTTTCAAAATTAATTTTAAATGGAGAAAGATTTTATTAGAAACCTATTACTAATTTCAAATGATAAGGCCCAATTGTAACCTTCAAATAGTTTCTATTGAAATGTGATCACCCTAAGGGAATCCCTCTCCATTCAAATGAGGGATTTTACATTTATGGTGTCAGGATGTAAGCTTAGCATTTATGTTGGCTTATGATTATGCATGATTGCAGTGTTTAACATGCATTTTATGACACACCTACCCTTTTTATTATTATCATGGGATATTTGGAATCTTAGTGAGGGATAATAAATGTTTCTATCTAGTCCTAATGAGATATAATAGATCCTTCATGTTTTGGAAAGTCCATGGGGGTGTTGTGCCTCCAATGAAGCTATATGATGGAATCTGGGTTGGTTATGGACTTATTAAGTTCATCATTAGGATTACAAATGGTTCTAAAATGTGTAAATATAGGGAATCCACATAGGATGTTTAATCCTTTCCCATGATTTTTATATCATATTTTTTCTTTCTTACTTTATTTTAATTCTTATCTACTTCACTACTTTAAATTTCTTCTATGATATGACTTTAGTTTTTCTATTATATTGTACTCCTAAATTTATGAAAAAAGTTTACTTATGTATTGAAATATATCTTTTTTGTTTTCATTGAACTAAATTAGTGTGATTTGAGTGTTTTTTTAAGACAGTAAGGGATTTATAAAGGTATAGATTTAAAAAGGGTGTTTCAAAAAGGAATGATTTTTGAAATTTTTCTAATGGATTATTTAAAACTTGATTTATATTTTAAAGATAAATTTTAGGAAAATATTTTGGTTGTTTTATTTAAAATAATGAAAACCTATATTTTTCACCTATATTTTTAAACTGGTGTTTAATGTCTATTTTGGTGAAGTAAATATAAGGAATCTATTGTGATTACCTATTGGGTTATTTATGATCACACTATTTTTATGACACACAGTGTTGGCGGACTCAAGATTTTTTTTCATATTCGGGTTATTTTTTTGGATCGTCGTTGGAGAAATTTAGTTATGTGGATGGATGATGACCCTGGAGGTCACACAGAGATGATGGAAATTTTTGTTTTGATTATCCTTTTTTGTATCACACTTATATAAACCTATTCTACTTCCTGTGTATAAAAATTATTATATTTTATTTTATTTATTATTTTTAGGTTATTTCTCTTTATCATTCTTTATTTTTCATGTTTTAGTTTTTTTGGATATGATTCTACACATGGACTCTTATCTATAATTTCTCTATGACTGGAATCTAATAAAAAACCCATATTGTTTATCTTTTTTTGGGTGAAATCGCCCAAAAATATTGTGTCATTATTCCCATGATGATTTCTATCAACCCATGGGGAATAGGGATTCCCCTAAGGTATTCAAGGTTCATCTCGAGTTCCTGGTTCAAGGGTTAGCCTGAGTTGGTTAATGACAGGCTGCATGCATCAGTTTGCTTGTTGAATGTTGTGTTCTTTTTCCTTGTCATTGGAAAGAAAATTTTATTAATTGATCATATAAAATAAATAGATTCACACCAGTAGCTTCACGTAAGTTATTATACCATATGAAAAACATCATATATGCATAAGTTAACTTTAATAACTATATTATAGAGCCCCACTCTAAAAAAATACTGCATGAAATTTGAATATAATTTTTTACAAGCCATACTTGCATTACCTATACATATGTAGTTGTATAGATGTTTATTGTCCACACCTGATAGGTTTGGTAATTTCCTATGTTAGATCAACATAGACTATGTTGTAATCCCATCACAATGGTGCATGCATATCTCATCACAATGGTGTATGTATATCTCATGTTACATAGGATTTCAAGTTGGTGATAAAGAAGTGTGTGCCATAGTTTTTATTCAATGTGGTTATTGTATGTAATATGAATTTTTTTTATGAGATGTATTTTTGTAAATAGTTTAATGGTATTTTGTTCATAGATTTATATCATGTTTTTATGGGTTTTTCATATGTCTAATGTGTAGGGAAACTGTGATGAATTTTTATGATTGTTTTTATATTTTGATTATATATTTTTGTTTAACTTTAATATTGTTGTTACCATTTTAATAATAATTTATTATTGTGGATGGTTATGAGATAAAAATTTGATGCTAGAGATATTGGATGTTTCTATGAAACAAAATATGCATGTGAATTTTATTAAATAAAATGATGTACCACTAGTGATCGTTAAAGGTGGTCATTAATGAATTTTTTGTAATAAATAGAAATTATTAACAGTTATTATAAACAATCAATAACACTTAATTTATTTTAAATAAATATTAGGTGTTGGAGGCTACCTTTGGTGGTTTTGAATACCATTTTTGTGACCTCATCTACCATGGCTGTCAAAAGTAGTAACAAAGTGGCCTACCATGTCGATGGAGGATCCCATCCATGGCTATGAAAGCGGTATTTGTGACCCTATATATCAAATTCACCAAATAAAATTGTGAAGTAGTCTCCCATGTCCTGGAAGACACTTCTTATGATCACTTTTGATGGCTGAAAATGCCTATTTTTCTACTAGAGTAGGTTAGAGGAAGTGTTTTTTGGATGGAATCCCAGAAGTACTTATATCCTGGGCTAAGATGATTTTTCCTAGAAATAATGACCCCAAAAAGTAGTGCTACATCCATGGAGTATCCCAGGATAATGGTTGAAGCATGTGGATCCATGTTGGAACCTTGTATTGAAATCCTTCCTAATAGAAATAGTCATATGTCTAGAATAACAGATAAGATTGGACTAGTTACTCGTCCAACCATGAAATTATTTTTGGATGGAACCATAGAAGCCACTGCTAAAAAATTATGCTTATTCAATGTTATACTTTATTAGTTCTAAAAAATCAATGATAAAGGGTTTTATTTTATTAATGCTAGCTAAAAGTCCAAATAAATAGTAATTTTATTAGGGTCAAAAATTTCACTCTAAAAAGGTCACCTTTATCAAATCATTTTTTAGAATTGATAACAGTAAGGCTTCCGTTTATCAATGCTTTTTTAGTGCTGATAAATTCCAAATTTATCAGTGTTTTTTTAAAGTGATAAAATGTGACCTACATAAAAAAATATTATTAAAAATCATTTTTATTATAAAAATACATTTATATATATATATATATAATATTTGATTAAATATGTTTTATATAATACTAAATATGTATTTAAAATTAAAATATAATATATTTAGTTAAAATGGTATATAAAATAATAAAATTTTAATATTAATTAATAATTTGGTAAATGGTATCGAGAAATAGGCATTTGGCAACAATTTCATGATAAAAAAATTAATAAACCAATTAATCTCTTAAGATAAGTTGGAAACATGAATTGAACTTAAAATGACCATAAGTTTTGATATAGGTGTTTGTTTGAGTTCCATGAGATGTCAAATTTAATCTTGTGAAGATATTTACACCAATTGGAATGATGAGACCCAAGTTCCTATTTTTTCCTAGCCAAAAATACCCAAAGGGCCTCCAAAAATGAGTTTTTTTGGGATACCCTAATTTTTGTATGTTACATGGAATTTAACTTTCCTTTAAGTGGATCTTATTTTCTTTTTTTAGTGGATATTGAAGTTATTATTAGGGTTTACTTTTATATAGATATTATATATTCAAATTTTATCATTTTTTCATATTTTAGCATTATTTATAATTAAATATATATATATATATATATGTATATATGCATATTTGTATGTTTTTACATATAAAAATTTTATTGTTCAAATAAATATTTAAACATATTTACAAGTAAAATATATTTTTAAATATATAAACCATATGGAAATAATCATTACCAATTTTATTTAAAATAAAATTTACGAGTATTTAACTATGAAAATGTTTATATAATGCTTATAAATAAATATATGTCTCTATGTGTGTATTAAAAAACATATATAGATTTATGTATGTATTCTATCAATATATAAATAAATATTAATATACAATATATATCAATAAATATAAATATAAATATATATTTATATTTATACACTCACACACATATATACATTTATATAAATATATAAATATATATATATATATATATAGACTCACACAAACAAACATATTTTATAAATTTATTTTAAAATAATTTTATAAATATAAATAAATAAATAAATGGATATAAAGATGTATGTAAATATATATATATATATATATATCATAAAATATTGAGGAAATCAACATGGAGTGGTAGTAATGGCACAAGTGTGTGTGGGTGGAGGTCCTAGGTTTGAATCTAAGTAGAGGGATGTGCGGGTGGGTGAGTAGGGGGAAGGGTGAGCTATAATAAGGGTAGGATGGGCAGGTGGGATTGCAAGTGCTGATAAAGATCTGTTAGGCATCATGAGTGATTGGGGGGTTTTCGAGCACTAATAAAGGTGGTGGTGGGTGGGATTATTGAAAGAATATTTATTAAGTACTAATAAACCCCATTTTTATCAGTGATTTTTAGTAGTATAATAAAGGTCATGTTTATCAGTGCTATAAAAAGTGCCAATAAGACAAGAACTGATAAAATAGATCATATTTTAAAGGAACTCACAACATAGTCACTTTTTTAGCACTAATAAAATCCTTTTTCCACATTGATAAAGGCATTATCTATAGAAATGAGGGCATATATTTTTGGATTAAAAGTCTTGGGCTAGAGGAAATGATACTAACACATCTATTTTTTAGTGTCAATGTGCTTGAGGTAAATCTATTTAGTGTCCCTTGTTATTGTCATATTTTTTTTTGGGTTTGATGAGGCCATAACTGTTGAAGAAGACTCCATAGGTTGTTTTGTTGTGATAGTATCTCATGTTAACTATGGGTTTTATGGAGTAAAATTTTCTACAGGTTTAGTAGGTATTAAAGACGAATCATTTTCTAATGCAGTATCCATTGATGTGGTAGAGTAGTACTGAATTGGAAGGGTATGATTATGTTAATGGGTGGGTGATGTAATTGAATTTATTGGTTCATGGGTTTTTCCTAGATTTGGAATCCAAGGTTTTCCTAGAAATTACTTTATGGTGGTGTGGTCTATCTAAATATCTTTGAGGTCAGATGGCCTCACAACTTTGGCACTAGGTGTTTCTTCCATGTAATCATTTTTTTGGTATTGGATATAAAAAAGGAATCTATTTTAAATTATAATGTATTTTTAAAAATATCCATTAGCTGACATATAATTTTTTTTAAATATCATATAAACTATGAAAAAACAAGATTTAATTCGATTTAAATGGTTGTTTTACATTGATTAAATATAAAAAATTAGTATTATCAAATACTATATTTTTATTAAGACCCTAAATAAAATAATTATTTTGTGTATATTACTTGTGAATGTTTATAATATAAAAATATGAAAAAATAAAATTCATACAATTAATCTATAATATCATAATATAAAAAAATGTGAATTTATAAATTATTTACCCAATAATATCAAACAATATTGAATTAAACAGTTACAAAAGTACTATATCAAAACACTAGAAACAAGTAATAAAAACAAAAAAAACAAGAGCATAATAATTTTATTGTTGAGCTTCCTATTTATTAATCACACTCCTCAGTGAATGTAAACTTATGATCTTCAATATGAAAAACTAAAGAAGAAAAAATTACAGAAAAGAATCAGGATTGCCTTTATTTCCCACCTTGAATGAACTTACTCGAATAATGACTATTGGTGAAGGGTATTCACTAAAAATAAAATAATTCAAATAAATTCCAGTAAATGAGAAAACATCACTAGTACTTTTTCATTATTGGTGAGTCTAAAATTTTCCACCACAACATACCTTAATAAATCCATTTTTTCTCTTTATTCTTCTCTTGGCCTTTTGATTCACCTATTCCCATTTGTCTCTATTTCTTTCCTCACACTTTAGAGCTCTAGTCCTTTTAGAGTCTTGAATGTCTAATCCCAGTTAATTCATTTAATGATCCCCTTATATATAAATATATATTATCTATTAATTATATGATCAATAACACTTTTTAGTCCACATGTTAACCAATTATTTATAAGTTTTCATTAATCCATAATTAAACCCCACAAACAAAAAGATAACATAGAATTATTTAGAAAAACCTTAAATAATTCATTTTAATATTTTATTGTCAATATGATATGTCAATTAAAAATTCAATGAATGTGGTTTATTTAAATAGTAAATGTCTAGTACATAGCCCTTAAAGTTTTATAAATTCGATTTACTGAATAAACTAGATTCATAGAGTAGAACGTGATGTTCCAAAAAATGTGTCTCATAGAAATTCACATGGAAAAACATTATGTTCAATGGATTTTTTATTTCTTATTAACATCCATCATGTCAAGTAAATTTTATAGTTATTTCATTAAAAACCACTACATTCGATAGGCTCAAGATGTTTTTTAACAAAAAACACTACTTCCAGTAAACTAATAACAATTTTTATGACGTGTTTTTGTTAATTGGAATAAGACGTTGCAGATAACATAACCATTAGAACATAATGCAGTAGCCTCAGATAGATAATAAATAAAAAAGTAATAATTTTTTTCATTTTTCAATAAAGAACATGTCAGGATCAATACTCCTTCCCAAGATCATTCTAGCATGACACATTAGCTAAAATGGAGTTTCAACATTAAAATAATTGGTAATTAGAGGAGTTACCCATCAATATTATATGTTTTTTAACACTTTTTTCTGAAACAACTACTACAAATTCTGTAATATTCAGTGCTTCTATTTATCAGCACTAAAAAACAATAATAAAGGATAGAATTTTTTTAGTGCTAACTAAAAGAGATGATAAATAAACCATTTGTGAGTGATAAAAAAAGGCTGATAAAAGACTACCTTTGTCAGTGCTTATTTTAATGCTAATAAAGGGATACTTTGTCAATGCTTTAGTTGGAGTTGATAAATGACACTATTAATAATTAAATTTGTATATACATATTTATATATTTTAAAATATGTTTTATATACCAATTATTTTATATATTTATATAAATGATATATATATATATATATATATATATTATGAAATATATAATATAAGATATTATATATCCTCTCATGTGGAATATACTTGGAAAATAAATTCTCCCCTAAACTCGAACTTGGAAGAGCTGACCCCCTCAGCATGTATGTGCATATATATATATATGATTTTTGTAACAATAAGTATATATAATTATATGAATATTTTAACACTCCAAGGATTTGAAAATAAATATTTAATTCATGAAACATTGTGTCCCTAAAAAACAAAACATTTTATAATCTATCCATTAAACACAACTTTGCCTCTACTATGTTTTGAATTTCGAAAAACAGTCATCTAGAGTTGTGATCAGTAAGTCATTTGGAGTCTGATAGAACAAGACTAATTTTTGGAGAGTAGTAACCTACCCTTATGAATAGTAATATGAATATTAATATGACCCTTATAAATAGTAAATAATGATATTATTTTATTTTATTAAGGTAATAAGATAATGAGATCTTAATTAAATTTTCAATGTGATATAAAACTAATTATACCTTTAAAATTATTATTTTTTTCGAATTAACTATGATTTTATTTAAAAATTAAATTAATAATATTTGGAAAAATATTTTTGAAATATGGAGTTCTTTTTTGAAATCTATACATCGAAAAATGTTTAGGGTGAATTTTTTGGATTTTTCTAGGATACTTGAATTTTCCATGAATAGTAAAAATATAGTTTTGAGTTTTCAGTATGTTTAATGACATCATAATGATGTGATAATTAAAATAAAATTCTAGTAAACTTGTGTACATTAAAATGAGATATTTGGTGTCCTAAGTGGCTAACACCATGGGCAAGCCCATGGTTTTACAAAAACCACTAATGAATTGTCCTTTAAAATTAATAAAAAAACTCCCTCTCATTTACTATAAATACCTACTCATTCCTTTGTTTTCCTTCATTCCATACTCATCATCCTCAAATATCTGGTTGTTTTGCCTCCCTATTAGTCCTCCCAATGTGTCCTCAAGCTCACAATTTCCCAACCTTCAAATCTTAGGAGTTACTCTACAAGGTAAGAGAATTCTCAACTTCTCTTTTCCCTTCAAGTTCTGTTTTATGTGGTATGTATTTCATGTTTTATCCCCATGTTATTATTTCCATATTATTACATCCCTATACTATTTTATGGGTCTTTTATTAATGGGTGACCGATTTCCATTCTCTTTTTAATGTTTTCTAAAAACATGTTGCATATATGTTTTGCTGAAAAATCTTTTGTAAGGGATCTCTCAACTTTTCTTTCATTTTCAAGTTTCTTTACATTATTTATTTACTCACCTCATTTAATAAAAATGTTATGATAGCTATATTAACTTAAATTTACTGGATTTTTGTTTTTACAATGGAATAATTCATCATCATATCTCTTTTCCAATTATTTTATATTATAAATGAAAACACCATCCGAGATGTGACAATTTCTCACATTCAAGGACAACCAATTTTCAATTTATATCACCATATTAAATTCTGGTCAAGAAACCATTTTGATGATTGAAAAATAATATAATATATGTAATATAACTTAATTAATATTCAGGAACCAGTATACATACATATTACTAAATCATATGACCAAACTAGTTCCTAATAATAAAAATACCGCTAAAATAATCTAAGTCTATGTCATTAATAATTCATCAAATGATTAATACTATTTCCATGTAATCAAATGATATAAATTAAATTTAATAATTCTTTATGTTCATAAATAATATGTAATTTTAATTCATTATATTTAAATCCATTCCACATGAACTCCATTACTTAAAAACAAGTGAACCGATTATAGAAATCCAGAAAACAAACACTCCGGAATGACAAAATTCAATATAATAACTTATCAAAAAGGACATAAATGAACTAAATATAATCAATATAAACTAAAATCATGTCTAATAGGTTCTGAAATAATTTATTAATAATTCTAATTTCATATTCCAGGACCTTAAGTTCAAGACTGGAACACATTCAGACTTTAGGTAAGGGTTTTTCTACCAGATTCTCCTTCTTCATTCGGGTTATTTTTATTGTCTAATTACCTCAATGAAATTATTGTGTATTATTATGTAATACTCATAAATTCTTTGTGAGTTTTCTATATATGTTTACCAACTATAAACCTTCTCTCATTTAATGAGAGTTGTATGTTCTGAAGGGATCCTTCAAAAATCCTTCCCAAAATACAATCCTGATTCAACAGAATTTATCAAATTCTCACCCATTTTCAAGGGAACCCTATAATATATTTTTTGGAAATAAATATCTTTATAAAATCACTCATTTTATTTTTAAAATACTATATTACTTCACTTTTGGTTTTATAAATATATTTTTCCAAAAGAACTCTTCTTTTCAAAGAAAAAAGGTAGTTATCTCAAGAATTACTCAAAGATTTTATAAGAGTATCTTCATCTATTTCAACCATTTTGATGATTCTTATCTATTATTGGGATTAATATTTAATTGTATCATCTAACATATTTAATTTAATGGCTATTTTGGATGTAGATGTGCTATCTTAAAACCATCACCTATTTACTTTGAATAGTTAGTGTTTATGCTTAATGTTCAGGGAAAGTTATTTACATTATATATATTAGTTTTAATATGAATGTATATGTTGTTTATATTTTTCCCCGTTCATATGATTAATTCATTGGATATAGAAAGTGTCGGGTGGGGCCCTCTATAGACCCTCGGTGCATCATTAGGTCTCATGAGACAAACTATAGTCTTAGCGTAAGGCCTTGACAAAATGATTATTTAAGGTATTGACACGAGGCCTTGACGGTATAGTGATGATGTCCCAAATTTTTCATTCCCTCATTATAAAAATAGTATTAATGGTTCATGTGGTTATTTTATTAGTAGAATACCCATGATTATGTTTCATTATGGCATTACTTACTCATCTTTTATTTCTTTCATAATGTGTTCATGTTTTTGTTAAAGGCATATGTTTTTAGTTATTCAAATTACATAATGTTTATATATATCTTATGTTGTATTTCTTACCCTTACTGAGAATTTGATCTCACCCCTTTCTTATGTTTCATTTTCTTAGGACATTAAGAATTTTATTATAGATGATATTCTAAAATATCCTAGGAGTTATGGAAGTTTCCTAAGGAGTTTCTATGTTGTTTTTATTTTCAAGTTGTAATGTTGAACTTATGTATGTATCTTGTTTCCAATAATACTAAAATACTCTACGCTTCAAGATGCTTTTTCCTTGTTTATATGCCAATGTAATCAAATAAGGTACCAGCTCCAGGTAACTGGGTTCGAGTCCTTACAAATATGATTTATAAATATATTATAATAAAATTTTTATTATCAATTATTTTTTATATTTTTATATATAAAAAAATTATCAAATTTATATTAATCAAAAATAATATTTAATAATATATTTATATACATTAAATATTTTATATATAAATACAATATATTAAATTTTTATGTAAATATTTTTAGAAATATATAAATGAATATATATATATGTTTAATCATATGTATAATATATATAAATAAATATAATTAAATATATGTATATATATATAATTTACATATACATATTTATATATTCTTAAATATGATTTCTATAATTAGAAAAAATAAATACTTTTTTTATTCATTTATAATTATTTATAACTATTTATAGTAATAATTACACACACACACACACATATATATATTTATATGTATGTGTGTATTAAAATATAGTGATATAAATTATGTAAATAAATACATAAATACATTAAATAGAGTTCACATTTGAATTTATATATTTATATTTGAAGTTACTATCAAATGAAGATGATGTTATATTGTATATGATTACAATAGATTGTTGAAAAGTCAAGGAGTAAGTTGAAGGTAATGAGGTCCTCAAGAAAAGGTTCTTAAGGAAAGTTTATAGGATTGTGCTATTAAAAAATATAGGATAACATTACAAGATGGAAAATAATTGTCCATGAAATTTGGAGTTAAATAAGTTATTTCTATCAGATAAAGAGATTGAATATCTACTAAAGGAAGTAATATTGAAGGGAAAACCATCAGATGAATAATAATAAAGTTATCTAGTATTATCAATAAGGACATATCTCACAAAAGATATGGTAAAGTCCCTATTATTCATTCATGGGGAATTAAAGGGGAATTTTAACTTTCATTATGAAGTTGATGGATAAGATTAGTAAACTTTCCTTATGTGGTTTTGGAAACTCTACTTATGAATTATAAGAAAACTTACTTTAAAAGGTTACAAAAATTTTCTTTTGAGTTGATGAATGAAGATAAGAAAGTTTCCTTACAAATTCAAACAATGATATGATGACCTTTAAGCTTCTTAAACCATGAAGTTTCTCATGATTCATGTTGATTTTGTTCAAAGTAAGTTTTTTTATAATGTTCTATAAAAAAGTATGAAGTTTCATAGGACAGAGTTCTATAACAAAGTTAGTAGTTTCACATGATGGATGCCTGTAAGAAATTTTGTACTTTCATAGGATGGAGTTCTATAGGAAAGTTTGTTGTTTCAAAATATGGAGTTATGTAAGAAAGTTTTTAGTTTTACAGGATGGTGTTTTGTAAGAAAGTTTAATGTTTCAAAAGATGGAGTTTTGTAAGAATGTTAGAAATTTCATAGGAAATAGTTCTATAAGAAAGTTTGTAGGTTCACCAAATAGATATTTTTAAAAAAAATCAGTTTCAAAAAATGGGTCGTGGCCGATGTTATCAGATAAATAATAGCAAGAAGACCATTCTGATGAGCTTGAATATATTTTTATAAAGTGATATGTCCAAAGGGGAAATATGTTTATAGTGAAATAATCCTTAGTTAGAATGAGTTTTTACACATTTTTACAAATTGAGAATAAGTCCAAAGGGAGTATAATCACATTCTTTGAGAAGCTATAGTTACTGATATAGAAAGTTCTTAGTATACTGAGAAGGAATTCATAAGAGTGATAAGTTGTAAGAAGTTTCTAAGAAGGTAAATTTTATTTTATAGGCTATACAAAGATCAGTTAATTATGTTTTTATTACAAGATGTACAAATTTTAGGTAACAATTTTCTTGTTACAAACTATACAAAGTTTTTGTTATAAGCTTTACACTATTCAAGTAACGAAGTTGAAGTTGTAGTTGTACAAAGTTGATGAATAACATAATGGAAGGAGGAATCATAAAATAGACCAATAAAGAGTACAATGAATATATGAATAATACAATTAATGGTGGAACAATAAAATAGATTGATAAATAGTTTAATGGAGAGATGAAAAGTACAATAGATGGAGGAACTATACACCGAATAGAAATGAATAGTACATCAGACAGAATTTTATCAGATGGAGGAATAATACACCAGATGGAAATTATCAATACATATGACAAAATTTCACTCGATGTAAGAATAATACACTATATGGAATGAATAGTACATTAGATAGAATTTCATCTGATAGAGGAACAATAAACTAGAAGGAATGAATAGTACATTAGAAAAACTCTCTCTTGACATATTTATTAGGTTGTTTTAAATGTTTATATAAAGTCCTTAACATTTAAGATGGTATTCTATTTACTTAACATTTTCTAATATTGAAATTTTAAGAAAGTTTGAAGATGTTTATTAACAATGAGTTTAAAAATGTTTGAAGAAGTTCCTTAAAGTAAATAAGAAGTTCAAAGATATGTTTCTGGTGCTGAATTTTTATAAAACTTCAAGAATATTTTAAAATTATTAAGAAAAATCTAGTGAAATTGTGATGAGTGGGTTTTGTGAAATTCTAATTTTCATTGATCGAAAATAATAATTAGAGTTCCCATATTTTATCCTATGAGAACACCTATAAAAAGGGGGTTTACGTACAATACATGTGTAAAAAAAGATACATTTAGTAAACTTGTATGAGAGAATTGAAGTTTAAAATAATTCAGAATACTGTGATTTTACAACTAAGTTTTTGGAAGAAGAGGTGCACTAGACTGATGGATTGTGATAAGTTATACATAAAAGAGATATAAAAAAATTATGAAGTGAAATGTTTTGTTCAATGGAAAAATTATATATCAGAGGCACAATATATTTTAAGGCATGCTAGATATAGTTTCACCAAATGAAGGTAGCATAAAACCATATGAATTCCTACCAGATAGATTCATTATATGGATAATTTCAAGATGAAATTTAGTGAGTTTTTAAGAAAAGTTTCTTATATTATTTTAGATCAAATTATAAACAAGTTTTTTAATTAATGAGAGTTATTATAGTTTATTATCAGGGGATTAGAGAAGATTTTTAGAAGATAGATCAATTATGGGATAAATCATAAATACCCCTCACTTTTAATTGAAGAAAATATTATTAGTAGAAGAATATATGTACCAATGGGAGTCACCATGGAAAGGATGTAGGTTCTCACACTAAGGATTAAAATTTTAAAAAACTCAGTGTATTTTTATCCTTATATCATCTAAATAGAATAAGGGTAAATTAACGAGAATGAGTTTCTAAAGATCTATATATCCTAACTGATAAAATATGTGTAATAAACCTAAGGAAAAGTAATATTTTAAGTTGAATATAATGAGTAAATAATTGGTCACACCTGATTCACCCCCACCCCTATTGGTGACTTCATTTTCCACTTGATAATCTCAATTGTTATTAGAGGACGTTTTCCTCTATTTTGATATATTTTTCTTCCTCCAAGTTGTGTTTAAATGTTTTATATAAAGTGAAACTTTCTATAAGTTTAAGAAAAATTTTCTCTGTAAGTTAATAAAGTTTATCCTGAGAAGAATAATATCAAATTTATTTCTAGTTATTAAAACATCTATCCAAAACCTTGAGAAACTGAAGGATAAATGAAGCTCAGAAGTAGCAGAAGTCATCCTCTCATAAGCAACAGAAGGAGGATCCACCACTATCATAAGTTTAAGTGTGTGGTAAGAAATCATATGAATCTAATAAAAATCTTCCACTAAAATAATCATGTATAATCTATAATTCAGTGGAAACTACTAAATTTTTTTCCTATGAAATCAAATATTTCTTAAAAAATGTTCATATTGATGTTACTAAAAATATACTTTCATATATCGTTGGATAATGTGAGGGAATATCTCATCTGAAAATGAAACTTAATGACATAGTGTAAACATTTAGAAAGAAACTCCATGAATGTATATCTCTTACTAAACTCATTGAATGGAAGGAAGAAAATGTGTTATTCTCTCAAGGAAAATTCAACTTTAAGGAATAAATATTTTATATATTTTTTATGAGAAATTTTCTCTTAATTATATTCCTAAGGAATGATGTATTGAGTTTTAATATAATTTTTTATTCAATTAATTTTTAGTTGGGTTATAAATGTAGAAAAATTAAAGATCTTGAAGAATTATTATAGAAATAAAGTAAAATTCCTGAGGAAAAACATAAGAAGGAACACATGTTTTATAAATTCACCAAATCTAATGATATTAAGGGGAATCTAGTAGATTTCTATGAATAAAATTTCAATTTTATATAATAACTCTCCATGTGAATTTTTTTAAGAAGATGTGTCAACCAAAGTTCTTAATGAAAAGCCTCATTGAGTAGAAGATACCCACAATTAAATTATTGAGGTTGAGAATTCTAAACTGGATATCAAATAAAATCGAGTAAATAAACTTTATATTTTTCTGAAAGAGATGAGTAAAGTGTATAGGGACAAGATACAAAATTTATAATTTGTATGTGAAGATAAATTGAGGAGTATTAAAAACTAGAAGAACACATTAAATATAAAGTTCCATGAGAAATAAGTGCTTTTTAGAAACATGAAATAAAATCAATCTATATCTTTACATAAATATGAGATAAGGATTTCTACTGATGTTTATGAGAAAAGTCTTACTTCAGGAAAAACTCAATCTAATAGTAGAAAGAATGTGGAAGCTTCAGAAGTACTAACTTCTGATAATATAAAGAAAAATATAACTACACATTCCAATGAATATGTTATCACTACCTCCTACAATATTTGTATAGGTTATAATTCTGGTTAATTTTTTGTAAAGAAAGTTGAGAAACCCACCTCCACTTAGAATGTGGAAGTAAAAAATATATGGGAAAAATTTTCCTCAGATATGTCTAAAAGAATAAAGAGAATATTCAAAAGAAACATGTTCTGGAAGAATTTTACACTAATAATTAGAAAACACATTGAAATAAGCCTAAGATTATTGGTTACTATTGGTATAGTGGAAAGTTAAGAAACATGTATATTGAATGTTGGATCAATTTTCTAAGGTATAAAGAGTAGAGAAATCCAAAATTAAGGGGGGAGTGAAAGGAAAATGAAACTCAATAATCTAGACCTAAAATTCACAAAAGAATAAGTATATTTTAACATCCAATTTATTTTTATATCTTGAATTTTTTTGTGAAAGTTTCTAGAGAAAGATTCAAATTGAAAAAAGTGTAGGTTCACCTTTACCAATCAAAAAATAGGTACTACTAATTGAAACAGGCCATAAAATATGAAATAAAATTCAGGGAAAATATATTATAAATCTTCCTTGGGGTGAAAACAAAAATAATATAGTAATATTATTACCCCCATGAAGAAAATTTAAGAATATTTCATACCTAAGAAAAAATGATACTTCGATAGAAGAAAAAGACACTTCATGGATAGTTTTAAACTTTACATGAATATTCAAGACAATATAAGAAATATTAAATTGCAAATCAAGTAAATCTAATAAAGATATAAGGGGATTGGATTGGTGGAAGAAATATTTTATGGAGAAGATGAATTTCATAGGAAGTTACCTAATAAGAATAACTTACCAGAAGATAAGAAGTTGTGTGGAAGATGTAAGATGGCCACCCATACTTATGAAAATTACATGAATAAGTTTCTAGGATAATATAAGTGTATAAATAATAATATAAATTATTCTCAAGTAAGTAGTGGTGTTATTAGAAAATTAAAATATAAGAATAAAGTTGAGCATATTCTGAATTTTTTTATGTTTGTTTGGCTAGAACTGTTGAAGGAAGTAAGGAGGTTGGAAGAATAATAAGAAAAGAAAAATGATTTCTCATTTCTATCTGAAGTTAAGAATACCCACCAAACAATTTTTGACAAAAAATTAGAGGATAATAAACCCATTCCATCAAAGAAAATTATTTTTTGGAAAGATAAGGGTAAAGTAATGAATAAAAGTGAAGTGAGAGTTTTCAGGGTCAGAAAAAATTCTATACCCTACTGTTTTGTCTAAAGAATCTAATAAATATCCACCTTTTTACCTCAACTATTACAAATATTTTTCCTAAAAAATGGAGTTGAATCTAATGATAATTAATGGGATCCCTAAATTTAAGTGTAAGTTGGCGTTTTGGAATCTTTTTAAGGTGAAGTGTAAAATAATTCTAGTCAAATAAGGTGTTCCAACACCAAATACTAAATATTAAATGGATTTACAAATAAATTAATTCGAATCATATATTTTAGATTATAAGGAATATTTAAGGTTGTTGTCATCCTCAAGGTACATTTTCTATACCCCCACTTTCATAGAAAAACCAAAGTACAAATGTAAAAGGGAAATTGTTTTGTCAATGAAAAGTTCAAATTATCTTGGAAGGAGGGAAAAACCTATTGCTTTTTATAGTTAAACATTTTGTATATGTTTGTTAATATGGATGTAGGAATATAATCTAAATGAAAATTCGGTGCATTTTTTCCTAAAATAATTATTTTCAAAAATTGGCATCACTTAGAAAAACTTCATGGACAACTTTAATGTTTGAGTTAATCACTCTTTTTTTCTACATTTATAATAGCTTATATAGGCTTAGAATTGGTTTATTTTAAGATTATTTCTTTAAGAAAATTGATTCTTTAATTATCTTAAGAAGTTAAGAGTTTATATTCAGTTCAGTGGAAGAAAATAATAGGATAAGAAAATTTGTAAATAATATTCATCTATCACTCCAAAATGTTAATAATGGTGATTAAAAATTTTGATCATTAAGTGGGAGTTAAAAATTTTCCCTCACTTAAGATAAAGGCAATGAGGATCCTTAAGAAAATGTTCCTAAAGTTATTCAGTATGTTTATATAATAGTGATTCTAAAAAATATAGGAAAACATTGCAAGATACGAAATCACTATCTATGTCATTTGGAGTTGAATAAGTAAGTGCCATAAGATAAATATATTTAGGATCTTCTAAATAAATTAATACCAAAGATAAATCCATAATAATAATAATAATGTTGTTATTCAGGATAATTAGGAAGGACATATCACATTGATGTTTTGGAAAATTCCCTATGATTAATTCATTAGGAAAGAAATGTGAAATTTACCTTTCATTATGAAGTTGATACAGAATATTGGGAAACATTATTCACGAGGTTTAGAAAAATTTCTTTATGAAGTTTAAGAAATTTTATTTAAGAAGGTTACAACACTCTCATTATGAGTATATGGAGGATAATAAAATTTTATTACCAAGTTATATGATGTTATACTGATCTTCTATTTACTTACACCATGAAGATAATAATGATTAATGATGAGTTTTTTTGAAAGGAAGTATATCGAAAACATTCTGTAAGAAAGTATATTGTCTCACTAGATTATGTTATGAAGGAAATTTTTTAGTTTCATAGTATGGATCTCTGTATGAAAGTTTTTAGTTTCAAAGCATAGTGTTTTGTAAGAAAGTTTTTAGTTTAAGAGTAAAATGTTCTATAAAAAAGGTTATATATTCACAGGTTGAAGTTTTGTAAGAAAGAATATATTTTCATAGGATGAAGTTATGTAAGAATGTTTTTTAGTCTTAGAGGATATAATTTTATAATAAATTTTACTAGTTTAATGGAAAAATATTTTTAATAAAGTTTTCAGTTTCATTGAATGGATCGAGGCTGGTTTTATTGGATGAATAATAACAATAATATGACCCTGGTGTGTTTGTACATATTTTTATAAATAGAGATGTTCAGAGGGGGAATAAGTAAATAGTGGAAGAATCCATATTTTTAATGTTTTTTTATTCATTTGTACAAAAGGATAAGATGTTTGAAGGGAGAATAAGTAAATAATTCAATAATATAAAGTTTCATCTATAAAAAGTTGTTTCTATAGTGAGAAGGAAGTTATTGGGCCAAAAAAGTTTATGAAGTTATGAAGAAGATAAATTTTATGCTGCAAAATTTATAAAGTCTAGGTAAAAATATTTTTATTACAATCTGTAAAAAGTTCAGGTAATAAAGCTTATGTTATAAACTATATAAAGTTTTTATTACAAGTTGTACAAAGTTCAAGTAATGAATTTAAAGTTGTAGTTGTAAAAATCTGATGAATAATACAAAGGATAAAGGAATAGTAAAATGGATAAATGAATAATGTAATGGATTGATAAATAGTATAGTGTATATTGGAATAATAGAATAGATGGATAAACAATACAAAAATGGATGAATAATACAGAGGATTGATGAACAGTACAATAGATGGAGGAATAATAAACCTATAGTGACACAATATTTTCATACATAAAATTTACATTATTTTAGATGAATATTCAATACATAACACTACGATCCATTCCATAACTATAAAGGTTTATTGACTTTAGATACTATTTACCTAAATATATTATTTAGTTACATTCTTAACCATATATCAAATTATTCTTCTCATTTTATAACCTTCTTGAAATAACCTACTTAAAACCCTTCTTCATAACCTGGGAATGGATATATAAAAAAGGGGTGGCTTAAATTTCCATTAAGGGTAAACATAGAATTATTAATTAATGATCATATGAAAGTAAAAGATATTCATAAGGGTAAGATATCTTGACCATAACATACAAATTTCATACCCAATCTATCATGGATCATAAACAAGATTCATTCAATAAAAATTTATCATTTCAAAATACATGAATCATAAGACTAGGGAATCATCATAAATAAATCATGAACCCTAATTTTAGATCCTAAGAATAAAAACATGTCATAAGATCATGACACCATATTAGTTATAGAATCCATTTCATATATCAAGTATAACTTCTAAGACCATCAAATCATAGTGGATCAGGCATCAAAACTTATTTCACATATAATAACAGATCAAGAATCATTACTTGTTTCTTATAGTAGAGTAGGGTTTCCTGCCTATTGTTCATAACAAGTCAATCACATTGACTTGTTTCCCATAATTATCTCATGAAATATAAAAATATTACCAATATATTAGAGGGATAAATAATTTTTATCCCACCCATCACATAATGAAATCTATTTAATATGTGTCCCACAAGATCATACTATATTAATCTTATCATCATATCATAACAGATGAAAAGAAAATAGGATCCATAGATATTTCATAAATTCATTATAGCATAACCCATATAAAATAAATGGTTTTCATAAACATATAGTCATCATTATCATAAACCAGCCATAGAAATAAGAAGGATGATATCATTAGATCATGTCCTCAAAAAATAATAATTGAAATCATATGATTTTATTGTATATTAAAATTACATTAAAATATCAATGGAATATTTCTTGATGAAAATACCGTTTTCATTTTGTAAACACTTATTTAAAATATAAAAATTTCAAAAATATTATGGAAAAATATTTTCTTTGGAAATTACCATGGATAATTTTATAGGAAACATCAAAGATTTCAATGGCCATGATGTCGGGAAAATTCATTCATGTAGTGTATGTTAAAACCAATATTCAATTAACATTTTTGGTATAAAAAAATTACAAGTACGTAATTTGAAAAATTAAAAGTATTTGAATTTGAAATTTTTACATAAAAAATGAAACATCAGAAAAATGAATTTTAACAATCATTATTGAAATCATTTAAGTGAAAACATGAACATATAATAAAAATATTCACAACTGAATAGTAAAACATTAACAGTTTCCCTTAAAAAAATCATTCAGTATATTGTGTAATTAAAGTGAGAAAAATGAAAGCAAACAATGAATTCCTAAAAAAATAATTATATTATAATAAAAATTAAATATATTTATCAGATACATATTAAATAGTTTCCTTAATGTAAATTAAATCATAAACAATCTCTAATAAAATGGGATTGAGACGTAAATCCTTACCTGAAGTCTTGTATTTCCTCATACATGTTAAAACCTCATTTATAATAAATATATATTTATTATAAATATATTATAGAACCATACTTTAAATATAGTTCTCTATATTATTTACTTATAACATCTTATCACCTATTTGTTAATAATTGTTCATTAAAATAACAGTTATGGGTGATAAATGATTCATTTTTTATGTATGTTTTGGTTTGCTAGTCCCAGTACTTGTACATTGATCATGGTTACATCATCTAAAAAAATTTAATAATGATATAAATATCGTATATATTCATTATATATGTATAGATTCATCTATAAAAGGTAGATATTGATGAATGAATTACACCGTTCATGAAGATGGTAGGTCATCTGTACACATGAACACTATTTTCACTTCTCGATGGATGGAATGGAATAAAGGTAAATAATAATTCACATTTATATAATAATTATAATATCATATATATCATATAAATTAATTACATTTATCCTTATTACTGCCTATGTAAAATTTAATCTAAAGACGAATCACATCGATTCGTGGAGGTGGTAGTCCACACGAACACATGAGCGATGTTACCATTTCCAACCGATGGGTAGAAGGTGGATAATGGTTTTTCCATCATAATAATAACAGTTAAATATATATAATATATTAAATTATATATTTTTTAATGGATTCTATATGTTTATAAGAGTTATAATAATAAATAAAATTCAAAATTCTCAGTCATGAGTTATACATCTTTTTTGAGAAAGCTTCTTTGGATTATGCCTTAATCCATAAAGGATGAACTTTTTACAAGAATATAAAATATACAATGTGTATAAGGAATATAAAATGATATTAAGGTAAGTACATTATGATCTATAAGGCATAAATTTTGATGTCTTGGACTCGGATGCCACTTAATGGGTGCCCCAAGCCCGGTGTGCCACAAGGCCTCATGCACATCTCCCTGAATGCCAGAGGCTACCAACTAGTAGCAAGGGCCTAGGGTGTGTCCATGGAGAGACTACACCCCCATTACCAAAGTGTAGTGCAGTGGATAAATATAAAGAGAGGTAAATAGAAGAAGCAATATAAGTAAACCAAAGAAACAATGGAAAATAGAGACAATAGTAATTTGCTATCAAGATCCATGCTAAACAAAAATAAATCAAGTGTTCAAATACATATGATTCCTTTTATCAACACTTCTATTCATGTAATATTCTTTAGGTACCAAACTACACACATAGGGGGTGTGATAAAAATATCAGTGGGCCACCACCAATGATTTCTATAACATCCGGTCTGTGAAATAGAAATGTAATAGTGTGCAAGCTTGCATATATAAAGTAAAGAAGTACAATATATCTAAATACCCAAGTACCTGCTTCATCCCTCAGCTGGTGTCTGAACATAACCAGTCCCTTAATAAATTTTTTCCAGTTTATAAATAAGTAAATGTTAATAATAGTGAAGGTTCCAAGTTATGACAAGGAAACCTGCAATTATATTTAATAAAAAAGTTCCAAGGTAATAACCAAGGGAATGTAGACCTCAAGGGTCACCAACTCAGTAATAATTGTAGCCTAGATAAGTATAGGAGTGTAATCTAAGGATCATATTCCAAGTAATTCCACAATAATATACCTATCAAGTCCAAGTTGATCGTCCAAGGTAAAACGATTCTAAGAAGAGACAGGGACATATGGTTTGTAACCATGGAACCTACTTATCAATACTAGATCCAAAGAGTGTATCCAAGGAATCCTTTAATACTATGTGATGGATCCTATGGTGTCATACCAGGAATCCAAGAATATGTAAGTATTGGGATCTAGGTGGGTCTCCACTTAAGAAAGTCATATCCTTGAATTGGAATGGGGTTCCCGAATGCTCAAGGCATTCCCCAAAAAGAATACAAGGTGAGATTAAGTCAGGCCACTCCTGTTTAATTATGAATTCATCTAATATTTCATTTTGTTAAATCCTTTTCTTTCATTAGTGTGATAAGGTCAAATAGCATGAAACCTTTTAATCAAGTCATAATTAATCAATAATTCCACTTTGTTCAAGCCTTTCCTTTCACTATGTTGACAAGGCCAAGTAGCATGCAACCTTTATTAATTAAATTTAAGTAACATTCAATAATTAAGGTTCATTCTGATACATTCCATTAATGTGGTAAGGGGTGATACGAACATGAAACATATTAATCCTTCAATTTAATCTGGCCAAGCCATATACTTAGTATACCTTCCAATTTAACTTTCACATTTAATTATATTTTGGAAGCACTTAACTTAGGTGTGTAATGCCCCAACTCGAATATCCACCTGAATAGTGCTAAATGGGCTGAGTTTTACTGACCTTAGGTGAACCTCCCCAAATTCAAAAGGCTACCAACTAGTAGCAGGGGTGTAATTAGGTATAGTGGGGAGGCTATACCCTCTGATAATTTGAAATGGTATTGGTACGAGTATAATAATATAACATGCATCAGAATGTAAATGAATTAGTAGACTCAAACCAGACCTACAAAGAGGAAGCACATCCAATGACAATTAATAGTAGAAGCAATATAGAAACAAAATCAGTGGAAGTTAAACATAACAGCATGTTAGATACCACTTTAAACTACTATCAAATAAAAAATACATGCATATATAGAAGGTCATGAATTTCAAAGACGAGAAGACCCGCGCTTTACCAATTAAGCTATCCCAAGTCGAAGGTTGGATCAGTTGCCCTTATCTGCTATTCAAGAAGTTCCTTTTCCGTTTTCTCATAAGGGCCCAGTTTTAATCCCCACCCCACTCATATTATGTTCGGGTTGGTCTACTTAAGAAAGAGTACAATCGGCTAGCCTAGTCGTTGTTTGCTTGCTTTCTTAATATGTTTGTTTCATCTTACGAAGCCACCAACGGATAACTAATTGTAGGTATATATAATAGTAATATTGATGATATAGTAATGAAATCTGAATAGTAATAAACTCTAGCTAGGAAAGACCTCAAGGTCCATGCCAGTCTCCCAGCCAAACAATACTACAATCCAGCTCCTGAAGCTGATCCTTTACATGTATGGAAAACCATAAAGTCTATATTCCTCCCTAAGGCCCCCTGTAGGGTGTAATATGAATCCCAGTGGGATACCACCCAATGGTGTGTACCGAGCATAAGTGTTTAAGAAGAAGATAACACTAATCAAGGTAAATAGTATAATGTAATAAATAAACACAACCTCCACTAGTGCTCAACAGCCACCAGGGAGTGTCTCCTGTTTCAGCCACGACCATAATCTCATAAGAGAAGGGAGTCCTTGTCCCATGACCCAAGGTACTCCTGAAGTCAAAAAGTCCCGGTGAACCCTCAGGTTTCACCTAAATCATCTAATCTAGCACCATGTGCCTCTTGAAACCACGTGTCTCAAAGAACCGACATCCCGAAGGCATGCACAAATAATAGTAACCTGGTCCCATAGACCCCTACTTGAAATCTCACACCCTTGGCACAATAACCAGAGGAATAATAATGCATATCCTCAAATAATAACTAGAGGAAAAACAATTCTTATCCTCAAATAAATATCCAGGCCCATGACATCAATCACAAAGAGCCTCAGTTCCCAACCCGATAGTCTCACCACTATCCCCCGAAGGATTCTCACCATCCACATGGCTTCCTACAATAAGAACCTCCTAACCTATAATACCTAAACCAAAATTATCGGGGTATCTACCCACACGATTAATCAAAATCACCTCATCACAGATTCTACCTGTGTGCACCTGACCCAAATTGGTGCTTTGACCATCACGAGTGAGAAACAATAAACAAAAAGAACCCAAGCCACACCATCTATGACACCTTGTGTCCCTGCGACCATGTCGCTCAAATCCAATATCCATGACATTCAAGTACCCAAGTCCATTACCATCCTGACAGTCACATTGTCTCAAACTGACACTCATGATGCCCAATCCTATGGTAAAAACCACCCTAGAAAATCTAGGCCTCACCCAACCTGTGATAAACATCACCCAATTCTGATGGCCATGTCATCCAACCTCAGTCCAAGCATAAAAAAATATCTAGATCACTAGAATATTTAATCCTAACCATTATATATATAATCACTTTAAAACACTTGTAACATGTAATTCAATTTAAACATTTGAGTTGCACTAACTACTAGCTATCACAAAGCATCACTGAGGTCTTTAATTCCTCTAACAATCTTAATCAAGCATAAACAATTTAAACATACCAATATAATTCAATATAATTTATTTAAAACCATTTTATAACCCCCAGAACAATATCCCAATGAGAAACAACCTCTCGTCTTGCCTTGATCAAGCATAACAGGTAAGGGAATACCCAACGACATCCCACAAGGTATAATAACCAAATTAAAATACAATAATAGTGTTCCACTCAAAAAACCACTAATACACTAACATCATCAACCACCAAATGTTTTAAAAAAACAAAATAAGGTATGAACCACCTACCTTGTACTCGTACAATAATCCACATCCAATACCAACCTCTAATTCGGTCTAGAACAAGGTAGATCTACATAAAGAGCATAAATGATCAAACTTCTATAACTTGGTCAGGAAATGAAATCATGAAGAAAGTATCAAGAGGAATCAAGAGCATACCGATGGGGTTCCAATAGATACAATTATTTTTGATTCATACTTAAGATGAATAATTAGGAGTAAAAATGAGTAATGACCGACTGGTTTGTGAACCTGAGTGGGGTGGTTCTATCTAGAAATGTAAAATAAGGCTACTTACCATTTTAACAATAAAAATAAAATACACGACATGTAATTGGGACTATGTACCATGTAGGTTCTTTTACTATTAATAATATGGCTTAATCTCTCCAAGGTTTTGTTGACTTGACTACATGGAATACACTAGGAAGTACAAGGAATGTACAATGTTTGGTTATCTAATCCCTTGTTGACATCCCTACATGCCATGTATACCCCTTACATGGTAAGAGAGTACATGGAGTGTACTTGATATTACATAGAGTGTAACCCTAAGTCAGGTCGTGTGATAGTCTATTTCCATTACGTGCCCACTTTCCCCCTATTTTGTCAAAAACAACTCAAAAAAAGAAACATATACCTCAAAAGAAGAACTGGGTTCTTACATACTTCCCCCTTAAAGTAATTCATCCCTTAATTTCCATTCCAAGGGTGGTGAAGGAACATTCCAGAATAACTCTGGCCCAAAGATCAATTAAATCAAAGGTCCATCGACCTATTTCTCAGACCCATGGTCCTCCTGTGATGCTCTATCACCCTTGAACCTCATCAGGTGCTCCTGTGTCGCTTCCGACACCCAAACATATCACGAACCATATCGGTGCCTGCCTCGAGCCCATGGAACCCATGGAACAATGAGGTCCTACATCCATTGGATACTTAAATCAACTCGGTGCCCTGCACCTCAATGACAACTGCATCCTCAATGCCTTGATTCCCAGGGTACCTCAAGTAACCCGCATCCAATGATGCCTCGATGCCTCAGCACCTCAAGTAATCTACATCCCATAGATTCAATGATGCCTAAGAACCTCAAGTATCATGTATCCAGGGATGATATTGATGCCTAATCACCTCAAGTAACCTTAATCCAATGATTCTCCTGATTCCGAGAACCTAATACATATATAATCATGCACCCGAGATGGTTCCAACTTACTGACTAGTGTCTGGTTAGTCTATATATATCATGTGCACCTCATGCACTCAAAACATACATATCTCAATAGGCCATGCCAATAGAAGCAAAAGAAAATCACATCCACTCATGTGGCATACCTCTGACCATTTTTGGATTACTAGTTGGCTCAACCCCACTAGAAGCTTCACGATGTGCACCTGGCCTGAAACATAGCTTCCAAAAGTTTTTCATCCCTGTGATGCTGCACCGGTCACTGGCCAATAACCCCATGGCTAGGTCCCACTATCTTTTCCATGTCCTCTGTGTGTAGATGAGCAACATCTATCCTCACCTTGTACTGATACTGAATCGACCTTTGAAGAATGTTCCTTCCTCAGTCCCTTCCTGTCGGTTGTCTGAGAAGGCTACCTATAGAACCACTCGAGATGCATGACCTATCCATATGATTAGAACTTCTTTGAAGGCTTATCACATATATTCCATACATTTTGTGGCTACCCACAATAAAATAAAACTATTGTTGAACTGCCACGAGGTGGTTTAGCTGAGTCCTTGGCCTGACTACCCTACTAGAACTCATCCTGACCTCATTTCTTGACATCTGAACCATCTCCTGAAGCCACCAGCCAGCCCAAGTGAGACTTTTTTGTTTGGTTTCCCTTGAATATGAGTGTTTTATTCACTACCTCTAAGAATGAGGCTAGACTAAAGATTTTCACCTTCACCATAATGGTGTGTCGTAAGCCATCCTCGAAGCGACTCACCCTCGAGGTGTCGTCACTTACCATACCAGGTGCAAAGTGTGACACCTCAGAGAAAGTAGTTAAATAGTCCATGATGATCATGTCACCCTGATAAAGGCTCAAGAACTCCCGATCTCTCTCTTCCCTTAGTGTCTCCAGGAAAAAGTGCTTGAAGAATTTTTCATCAAAGTCCTTTCAGTCTAGTCCCTTATGTCAGCGAGCCTAAACCTGCACATCTCACCAGTGCTTCGCCGGTCCTCTCAACATGTACATCTCCAGCTTGACTATCCACCCTAGAGGAATCTCAAACTACTCAAAGATCATCTGTATTCTCTCTATCTAATTATCATCCACCTGTGGACCACCCTTACCCTAAAAAAGTAGTAGGTGATGCGACTAGAACTCCCGAGTAAGGTAATAAATAGAGAGATCTATTCCATGTGTGCCTCTTTCAATCCCCTATAAAACATATAACAGACTAGATCAGAACTTCTCATTGAGACATGGATTGAGAACTGCCAAACCCACCTGCTGCTCTGCCTACACTAGATCCTAAACCTGATCTTGTCCCTAAGCTTGTACCTACGACTCATGGTTTACCTTCCCCTTAGGGGTCAGAACCTCATCATGCTTCTGTGGCACTGTACCATCACCCGCCTGATGTTCCATCAAGCCATCTAGAAGGAACCCATTGAGTACCTTAAATGGTGATACAACCAACATATATAACAATAAATATATAATGCAGACAGGGAAAATAGTAAAGAGGTAGCACATAACAACTAACCTTACCCTCCCCCCATTGAAACCATGCCCCACGACATCCTAGCCTCAAGACCTCCTTACTCGCCCTCAACAGAGACAAGTATCACAACATCCTTGGGCCACACCCATCCTAAAAACCACCATTACCTCAATCTGACAGTCGATTTGACCAATCCTAGTGATCAAAATCACCACAACCATAGTACCTTCCTGCTCGTATAGGATCCAGGCCCAAATCCCCTGCCATGTGAAATTTTAAAAATATAAAAAGAATGGAAGATCGGAGTACATAAAACAAGAAATTATATCAGATCAGGGCATTTGATATTATTCACAGGGAATTGTCACTTCATAAGGCATACGTGCATATATGAAATTGAAATACCCTAAAAACATGCCTATCAAAAGCCAAGTAACCACTCCTTACCTTACTGGGCCAAGGTCCAATTCCCTGTTACCCCACAAGGTCAAGGGTTACAGGTCACAATCAATAACCATCACAAACCAAGTGATCCAACAAGGTGGAAACCATATAAACTGTAATCTGAGAAAAAGAAAAACAATAATTCCCACCAAAGGCAACTTGGTTTATCCCTCATACCTAGGGTTGTAGGCACCCAAGCACAACCTAGAAACCCAGTTCCAATTACAACCTATCTCTAGTCTACCATATCAAAAATAGTAAACTAATAGAAAATAAAGAAGTCTCGATCTCATTAGTATCCAGCGAATCATTGATACTAAATACCAATAAATAGCAACCTCATTTCATACCACTTTGTAACATCCCAACCTGAACAGCAACCCAGACAGTGCTAAATGGGTTGGGTGTAACTGCCCTTTGGCACACCTCCCTAAACACCAAAGGTTATCAACTAGTAGAGAGGGTGTAATCAGGTATAGTGGTAAGTCTATACTCTCTAGGAATTGGAAGTGGTATTGTTATAAGTATAATAATATAACATGCATCAGAATTTAAATGACTCAGCAGACTCGAACCAGACCTGCAATGTGGAAGAACATCCAATAACAATAAACAACAGAGTCAGTATAGAAACAAAAGAAGTTTAAATTAAACATAACAACATGTTGGATACCACTTGCATATAATACCAAAGAAACAATTCATGCATCCATAGAAGGTCTTGCATGTCAAAGTATAAAGGCGCCCATGGATAACTAGTAGTAGGTACGTATAAGAGTAAGCATGCTGATGTAGTAATGATATTAAAATAAAAAAAAACTCCAATGAGGAATGACCTCAAGGTCTATAGCAGTCTCCATTCCAAATAGTACTACAATCTAGCTCCTGAAGATGATCATCTGCCTCTACGTAAAACCATAAAGTCTACACATGTCCCGAAGGGCCTGTGTAGGGTGTGAGATAAATCATAGTAGGATACCACCCAATGGTGCATACCAAACATAAGTATTTAAGTAGACGACAACACTAAGAAAGGTAAACATTACAACATAATAAATAAAAACAACCTCCACTAGTGATCAGCATCCACCAGAGAGTGTCACCTACATCAGCCAACATCGGAATCTCATAAGCGAAGGGAGTCCTTGTCCCACAGTCCATTATACACCTATAGTCACAAAGTCTTGGTGAACCCTCAGGTTCCACCTTAATCATATAATCTGGCACCATGTGCCTCTAGACACCACGTTGATCAAAGTACCGATGTCTCGAAGGGACACCTAGATAATTTTAACCCAGTCCCATGGACCCCTGTAAGAAAGATCATGCCATTAGCCTGAAATCCGAAGGAAAAATAATGTCTATACTCAAATAATAACTAGAGTTACAGTGATGTCTATCCTCAAATAAATATCCAGGCCCATATCCTCAATCACTACGAGCCTCAGTCTCCAACCCGAGAGCCTCAACCATATCCCCCGAAGGCTCCTCACCTTCCACATGGATTCCTACGGTAATCTCCCCCAAACTGATAATACCTAATCTGAAACTATTAGGGGCCTCTACCCACATGATCTGTCAAAAACACCTCATCATGGAGTCTACCTATGTGAACTTGACTCAAATCGGCACTTTGGTCATCATGGGTGAGCGACAATCACCAAAAAGATCCCAATCCACACCATCTCTGACACCTCATGTCCCTGCGACCATGTCACTAAAATACGATTGTCATTTGATCCAAGTATCATGGGTCATTCCAATCTTGATAGTCACACTACCTCAAACCGATGTCCATGATGCCCAATACCATGGTCAAAACCACCCAAGTAATTTCGGGCCTCACCCAACCTGTGATCAACATCACCCAATTCTGATGGCCATGCCATCCAACATTGATCCAATCCCTCCAAAATATCAAGATAATCATCATATGTAATCCCAACCATTACATATATATAATCAATTTAAAATACTTGTAATAAGAAATTCAATTTAAATAGTTGAGTTGCACTAACTACCAGCCATCACATAGAATCACTGATTTCTTGAATGCCTATAACAAGATTAAACATGATTAAACAATTTAAAGATTCCAATATAATTTATGAGAATTCATTTAAAACCATTTTAGCACCCCCGGACAAAATAACCCAATGAGAAACAGCCTCTCACCCAGCCTTGCTCAAGTATAATAGGTAAGGGAGTACTGAAAAACATCCCAAACGGTATAATAATCAAATTAAAATTCAATAATAGGGTTCTGCTCAAAAACTCATAATTGCGCTAAAATCCACAACCCCCAAATGTTTTTGAAAACAGAAAACAAGGTATGCACCACCTACCTCATACTTGTATGACAATCATGTTCCAGTACTAGCCTCTAATTCAGTCTAGAACAAGGTAGATATACACAGAGAGCATAAATACTCAAACTCCTATAACTTATTTGAGAAACGAAATAATGAATAATGACTCAATAGGAATCAAGATATTATCAGTAGGGTTCCAATGGATTTGAAGATGTTCTATTTGGACATAACACAAACAATCCAGAGTAAAAACAATTCCCAGCTGACTGGTATGTGAACCCAAGTGATGAGGTTCTATCTAGAAATGTAAAACGTGGCTACTACCCATTTTAATAAAAAAAAATATAATACATGGCATATACTTGGGACTACACACCGTTTAGGTTCTTTTATCGTTCAAATGATGGTCTAATATAGCTGAGTCCTTGGCGACCTGACAACACAACGTGCACTAGGTAGTACACGACATGTATAAGTTTTTTTTCCTATAATCCTTTTCCAACATTCCTACATGCCATGTATACCCCTTACAGGGCCAAATATTACATGATGTGTAATTGGGATTACATGACATGTAACCCTAAGTCAGGCTGTGTGACAGTCGAATTCCAGTACTTGCCCTATTTTCCCCTATTTTCTAAAAAACGACTCAAAAAAAACTCGTACCTCAAAGGAAGAATTAGGTTCATACAAACTTCTCCCTTAAAGAAATTCGTACCTGAATTACCCTTCCAGGGGTAGTGAAGGAACATTCCAGAATAACTTTTTCCTAAAGATCAAATCAATCAAAGGTTCATCAACTTATTTCCCAGACCCATGGTCCTCCTGTGATGCTTCATCTCCCCTACACCTCATCAGGTGCTCTCATGTCACTTCTGACACACAAACATATCCAGCACAGTAACGACACCTTCCTCAAGCCCATGAAACCCATGGAACAATGAGGTCCTTCATCCCATGGATTCTCAAATCAACTGGGTTCCTTGAACCTCAATCACAACTGCATCATCGATGCCACAATTCCCAATGAAACTCAAGTAACCAGCATCCAATGATGCCCCTATGCCTCATCACCTCAAGTAACCCGCATCCCATGGATTCCCTGGTGCCTAAGCACCTCAAGTAAATTGCATCCAACGATGATCCTGATGCCTAAATACCTAAAGTAACCCACATCCAATGATTCTTATGATTCCAAACACCTCATACGTATATAATCATACACCCAAGATGGTGCCAACCTACTGAATAGTGTTAGGTCAGTTCGTATATATCTTATGGACCTCATGCACTCAAAATAGACATGCCTAAATAGGCTATTCCAAAGTAAGAAAAATAAAATCCTGGCCATGCCTACGGTTTACCTCTAACTGTCATCATCTCACTAGCTTTCTCAACCCTTGGCAGCTCCATGGTGTGCACCTAGCCTAAAACACGACCACCTAAAGCCTATCCTCCCTGCAGTGCTGCACCAGTCACTAGCCATTGACCCCACAAATGGGTCCCACTTTCTATACCATGTCATACGCGTGCAGCTGATCTTTGGATACCCTCACATGGTACTGATCCTAGATCAACCTCTAAAGGTTGTGCCTAACTTGGTCCCTGCCTGTTGGATATCTGAGAAGGCTGCCTGCAGAACCTCTCGAGATGCCTGACTTATCTACATACCCGGCACTCCTTTGGAGGTATACCGGCTGAGTCTGGACATGCCATGTCTACTAACACTAAAAGAAATCCACTTATGAACTACCATGAGGTGGTCTAGTTGAGTCCTCGGCCTGACCGCCCTACTAAAACTCATCTCGTCCTCATTTCCTTTCATCTAAACCATCACCTGAAGCTGCTTCCTAGACCAAGTGAGATCTGTCTGTCAGGTTTTTCATGGCTATGAGTTCTTGATTCACTACCTATGAGAATGAGGATAGCCTAAATCTATTCACATACACCCGAATTGCGTGTCATAATCCATCCTTGAAGCGCCTCATCCTTAAGGTGTCGTCTCTTACCATACTAAGTCTGAAGCAAGAAAACTCTGTGAAAGTAGCTGCATAGTTCGTGGTGAACATGTCACCCTTATGAAGGCTCAAGAACTCCCAAGCTCTATCTTCACTCAGAGTCTCCCAAAAAAAAGTGCTAAAAGAATCTGTCCTCAAAGTCCTTCCAGGAAAGTCCTTCATGTCTGTGAGCCAGAAACTGCATAGCTCAGCAGTGCTTCATTGGTCCTCTCAGCATGTACGTCTCCAGCTTAACCCTCTTCCCTAGAGGCATCTTGAGCTACTCAAAGATCATATGTAGGCTCTCTATCTAGTTCTCAGCCACCTGTGGACCACCCTCACCCTGAAAAAGAAGCGGGTTCTGTGATTGGAACTCTTGAATAATGTAATCCATAGAGGGATATGTTCCCTGCACACCTTTATTGATCCCCTACAAAACACATACAAGACTAGATCAGAGCTGATCATCGAGCCACAACCTGAACGTTTCCAAATAAAGATGCTACCCTGCCTGCACTAGATCCTGAACCTGATCTTGTCCCAGATCTTGTACCTACGGCTCATGTTTTCCCTACCCCTTAGGGTTCTGAACCTGATCAGGCCCCTGAAGTATTGTACCATCACCTGCTTGAAGTTCCGTTGATCCGTCTAGAAGGAACTTACAAAGTACCATAAATGGTCTGACAACCCATAGAAATAAAAATATATCTATATATATAATTTAGATAGGGAAAGTAGTAAAGAGACAAAACTTAAAAACTACCCTTACTCTTCCCCATCACAACCATGCCCCGTGGCATCTCGGCCTCATGGCCCCCTTACCCGCCCTCAACAGAGCCAAGTATCACAATATCCTCAAGCCATGCCCATCCTGAAAACCACTGTTTCCTCAATCCAACAACTGAGTCTCACAGTCCTAGTGATCAAAATCACCTCAAACATAGTACTTACCTTCTTGTATAAGAGATAGGCCCAAATCCCCATCCACATGCAATTCCACAAATATATAAATCATGGCAGATCACATTGCATAAAACAGGAAATTCTATCACATCATGGAATTTGATCTTATTCGCATGTTATTATCACTCCACAGAGAATACATGCATATATGAAATTGAAGTACCCTAAAACATGCCTATCAGAATCCAATCAACTACGCCTTGGCTTACCTGGCCAAGTTCCAATTCTCCCTTACCGCACTGGTCCAATGGTCACATTTCACAGTCAATAAAATCACAAAAGAAGTGATCCACCAAGGTGGAAACCATATAAAATATAATCTGAGAAAAATAAAAACAACAATTCCCACCCAAGAAATCTTGGTTCATCCCTTGCACCTAGGGCTGCAGGCACCCAAACATAAGCTTGAAACCCAGTTCCAATTACAACATGTATCCAGTCCACCATATCCCAAATAGTAAACCAACATAAAAGAAATGAATTATTGATCTCATTTGTAGCTAGTGAATAAATGATACTAAATCCATGTCAAGAACAAACTCCTTTGATACCACTTTGTAAAGTCCCAACCCCAACAGCCACCTGAACAGTTCTAAACAAGTCGGGTGTTGCTGACTTTAGGCACACCTTCCCAAATGACCAAGGCTGCAGACTAGTAGTGAGGGTGTAATCAGATATAGTTGGGAGGTTATAACCTCTAAAAATTGAAAATGGTACTAGTCTGATTATAATAATATAACATGAAGTGGAATTTAAATTACTCAGTAGACTCGAACCAGACCTGCAAAGCAGAAGCACATCTAATAATAATAAACAATGTAAGCAGTATAGAAATAGAAAGAAATAGAAATTAAATAGAACATCATGTTGGATGACACTTGAAACAACTACAAAACACACAAGTCATGCATCCATATCATGTCATGCATGTCAAAGTAAAAGAGGTTCCCATGGATAACCAATAGTAGGTACATATAATAGTAAGCATGTTGATACAGTAATAAAAGATAAACAAAAATAAACATTAGCTAGGAATGAACTCAAGGTCTATACCAGTCTCCATGACAAATATTACTATGAAATAACTCTTAAAGATGATCATTTACATGTACAAAAAAACATAAAGTCTTCACATGTCCCAAAGGGCCTGTGTAGGGTGTCAGACAAATCTCAGTAGGATACCACCCAATGGTGTGTACCAAGCACAAGTTTTTAAGAATACAACATCTCTAATCAAGGTAAATAGTATAATGAAAAAAATAAAACAACCTCTAATAGTGCTCAGAAGCCACCAGGGAGTGTCACCTTCTTCGTCCAATGCTAGAATCTCAAAAGAGAAGGGAGTCCTTGGCCCATGGACCAAGTTACTCATGTAGTTTCAAAGTCTCAGGGAAACCTCAGGTTTCAACTCAATCATGTAATATGGTACCATTTTACTGCTGACCCTACATTTCTCAAAGTACTGATATCCCTAAGAAACACCCAAATATTAGTAACCAGGTCCCATGGACCCCTACTTGAAAGCTCACGCCATTGGCATGGAAACTGGAGAAACAATGATGACTATCCTCAAATAATAACCGGAGGAACATGGATGTATGTCCTCAAATAAATATCTAGGCCCATGACCTCAATCATGGTGAGCCTCTGTCCCCAACTCGATAGTCTCACTGCTATCCCCCTAAGTCTCATCACCTTCCACATGGCTTCCTACGACAAGCACCCCCATACCGATAACACCTAAACCATAATTATTGGGGGCCTCTACCCACACGAGTGGTCAAAACCACCTTATCACAGAGTCTATCTGTGTGCACATGACTCAAATTGGCACTTTTTCCATCATAGGCATGTATCAATCATCAAAAAGAACCCAAGCCACACCATCTCTCACACCTCGTGTCCCTAAGACCATGTCTCTCAAATCCGATGGCCATTCCATCCAAGCATCTCAAGCCATTCCCATCCTAATAGTCACACTGCCTCAAACTGATTCCCATGACACCCAATCTCGTGGTCAAAGCCACCCAAGAAAATTCAAGCCTCACCCAACCTATGATCAACATCACCTAATTCTGCTGAACATGCCATCGAACCTTTGGCCAAGACCACCACAATATCAAGAGCATCAATATATGTAATCTCAACCATTACATATATATAATCACTTTAAATGCTTTTAACAAGCAATTCAATTTAAATATTTGAGTTACACTAACTACCAACCATCACATAACAACACTAAGGTATTGAATGCCTCAAACAAGATTAAGCAAGCTAAAATAATTTAAACAAACCAATATAATTCAAGATAATTCGTTTAAAACCATTTTAGCACCCCAAAAAAAACCCAGTGGGAACCGGCCTTTCGCCTTGCCTCGCTCAAGTATAAATGGTATGGGAATACCAAATGACATACCACGAGGAAAAATAATCACACTAAAATGAAATAATAGAATTCCTCTAAAAAACCCACCATGCACTAAAATCCCCAACCCCCAAATGCTTGTAAAAACACAAAAAAAAGTTATGTACCACCTTCCTCATACTCGTACAATAATCCTCATCTAGTACTAGCCTCTAATTTGGTCTATAACATGGTAGATCTACACAACGAGCATAAACGCTCAAACTCCTATAACTTGGTTGAGAAATGAAATCATGAAGAACAAATAAAGGGGAATTAAGATCTTTCTGGTGGGGTTCCAATGGATCTGATAATGTTTTATTTTGACTTAATACATAGAATTAGGAGTAAAAACGAGTCTTAGTCAACTGGTTTGCGAACCTGAGTGAGGAGGTTCCGTCTAAAAACATAAAACGGGGCTACAACTCGTTTTAACAAAAAAAATACATTGTGTGTACTTGGGACTACACATCGTGTTGGTTATTTTAATATTCAAAAGAAGGTCAAATCTCACTTAGGTCATGCAAAATTGACTACATGGCATGTACTAGGCAGTACACAGAGTGTTCATGGTTTGGTCCTCTAATACCCTACAAATATCCCTACACACCATGTATACCTCTTACACGGATAGAGAGTACACAGGGTGTACTTTGGATTACATGGCATATAACCCTAAGTCAGGTTGTGTGATAGTCTAATTCTAGTACTTGCCCAGTTTTCCCTTATTTTCTCAAAAAAAATCAAGAAAAAGAAACTTGTACCTCAAAGGAAGAACCATGTTCACACAAGGCGGGTCAAGTGGAAGTGACATGTTACTTTCCATTCACCATTACACGATACAATAAGAATTTATGATAAGGAGGCCTACCATTTTTATGGTCAAGCTCGAGCATATCTGAACGATGACTCAAAAGTGTCAAAGCCCTAAAAACCCAACTATGGAATATCATCCTATATGGGATATTGGGCATTGTGGGTGTAACCACCAATAACTAATCACATATATGGAAATAGCATAATCATACAGTTATAATGGTTATAATCATGACATATAAATTTAATAAATGGTACCCTATGAAATTGGTGGGCCCCACATGACAATCCCAAAATCAACAAACTTGAGGGATGAGTTATAGACTACCCACCTTAGGGTCATACGACTCTCCTCCTTCAATATCGGCATCTAATTCATCTTAGAACGGATTATATATGAGAAAAGGGGGGAAATTATCACATGTTGATAACTATGTTGAGAGAAAGAGAGAAGAAGAAAGACTCAAATGGACTTGAGTACTTTCCGTTGTGCATCCAACGTGACAAACAGAATCTTGGTTGGATCCTAGACAAAGAAGATAATTCAATCCCTACCTTAGTCCTTCAAAGAGCTCCGAAAGGGATGAAAAATATGCTAATCTTGAATAAACTCAGATTAAGAGGAAGGATGAGGCTTAATTATATCATTAAGGGAAAATAGTAAAATTACCTTGAAAGAAGGTAGGTGCATGGTTTGTCTATAGGGTTTGACAAACCATGCGCAAACCATGCATGAGTACTTGGGGAAAAGGACACTTGCATAGTTAGGTCACATGGTTAGGTAAAACGTGTGGTAAGACTATGTCTAAAAACATGCCACCCGCACATTTTTTTCTAACTGTGCGGCCTTCCAGCATAGTTTACTATAAACTATGCACCCGGCGTGTTTTCCAAAAATACTAGGTTCTAGGATCCGAACAAGACCCGAACATCCTCAGGACCTTCACTAACTCATTAGGCATCAAAAATAGGTCCAAAATAAAGAATTAGACATAATTTTAAAGGATCCATACCTGAGTGAAAAAATTGGTACTTATAGTCTTCCCCCTATAAAAGAACTCATCCCTGAGTTCATCTTTGAAGGGTGTAGAAACCCCATCTGAGAACAATTCTGTCCACTGAGCATGTATTTCATCCTCCTTATACTAAGTATTTTCCTTCACATAGCCATGCTGTCCTAGCACCCATGCTAGGGGGATAGTCTAGCCTTGAAGAAACTTCACGCTCCGGTCAAAAATATGTACTTGATACTCCTCAAAGGTAGCATCACATCTAACTCCACTTCCTCAGGATCAAAGGTATGAGATAGTTCATCATGATATTGGTGAAGATGTGAAACACAAAAGACATCATGAATGGAATGGTACCTCTGATGTAGTAGCAACCGATAGGATACTGGCCCGAATCTCTCTAGAATATCAAACTGACCTATGCAATGATGAGAAAACTTTCCTTGATTCTGTAAACCTCTATATCCTAGCCTAGGAGATACCCAAAGGAAAACATGACCCCTGACCTCGAACTCTAGAGTTCATTGATGGTGATCGACGTAATATTTTTTTTTTCTAGAGTGGGAATTAGTCATATGATTTATAATTATATGAACCTGCTCTAAAGTCTCCTGAATGAGACAAGTACCTAGTAGGGATACCTCACCTACCTCGAACCAGCACAGAGGTGAATGATATGACATACCGTATAAGGCCTCAAAAGGAAACATCTGAATTGTCGCCTAAAATATGTTATTATAGGTGAACTCAACGAGAGGGATATGTTTCTCCCATGATCCAAAAAAATCAAGGACACATGCTCAGATCATATCCTCTAGAACCTGTATTTTCCATTCTAATTATCTATCGAATTGAGGGAGAAAATATGTCCTTAGAAAAACCTGTGTTCTCAAAGCCTTATTCAATCCCAATTAGAACTGTGATGTGAAATTTGTATCCCTATCTAAATGACAGTACAAGGTAACTCATGGATTTATATGATTTCATAGACATATAGTTTTCCAAACTCATCAACTAAGAAAGTATCCCTAATAGGAATGTAGTGGTATACTTTCGCTCATCTATCAATGAAAACCCATACAACATTGATACCTCTAGGTGAACTAGGTAAACCAAATAAAAAGTCCACAACAACATATTCCCATTTCCATTCTAGGACTGGGAGTAGCTGTAGAAGGTCTGTAAGTCTCTGGTTCTATGCCTTCACCTACTAACAGGTGGAACACCTAGTAAAAAAGCCTGATATCTAACATTTCATCCTAGGCCACCAATACTAGCATCACATGTTTCGATACATATTCGAGATGCCTGGATGAACTTCCCACTGAGATGCATGGGACACTTTTATCAACTTTTATATCATATATGTAGGGACCCATACATGTCCATGGATATTCAGGATGTCATCTTTGTCTACAGACCAATCTAGAGGCGGGTTATCTCTTGATAAACTCTCATAGAGTACCAAGCCTTCAAGATCTGAAAATTGTCAACCCATAACCTTCTTAACGAGGTAAGAGGTAACTTCCAAAGATGAGAGATAAAACTACTCGTGACTACCATGAAACTCTAGGTGAAGCTCATATAAGAGGGCCATTAACTTCCATTCATCCTTGGCTTCCCATACTGTTTGTGCCTAAGTTTTCTAACTCAGGGCATCTATAACCATATTTCCCTTACCAAGTGTATCTGCAAGCTCAAAATCAAAGGATTGTAAATATTCAACCCATATTCATTTTTTGAGGTTCAAGTCATGCTAAGTATAGATATATTTAAGGATCTTATGGTCTATTAACTCTAAAAATATCTCACCTAATAGATAGTGTCTCTAGAAACCTAAGGCACGGAAAACTGCTATAAGATTAATTTTGTGCATTAGGTAATTTCACTCATGAGGCCTCAATTACTGAGCTCTATACACAATGACTCTATCTTCCTACAAAAGTATTTCTCCTAGTCTGATACTTGATATGTCATAGAATATGTTATAACCTACACCTAGCTCTAGAAGAATTATAATATGTGCTAAGAAAAGCCTCTCACTCAGCTCATAAAAGGATTTCTCACACGCTTCTGACTAGAGGAACTTGACACCCTTCTTTGTAAGTCTAGTGAGAGGTTAATAAAGGTGTGAGAAATATTGTATGAATCATCTATAATATCCAACCATCCCTAAGAATCTCCATATATCAAACAAAATATTGGGATGATCCTAGGAGACTACATCACTAACCTTTTCAGGGTTAAAAAATATTTTTGATTCTGATATTATATGACCCAAGAATTGAACTTCAACAATCCATAAGTGTCACTTAGACATCTTGGCATAAAGCTAATTCTCTCTCAATGTGCTTAGAATAATCTCAAGGTGTTTTACATGGTTTTTATGAGTATGATAATACACAAAGATGTTGTCCATAAAGACCACAGGAAACGATTCATGATAGGGATGAAAAAATCTATTCATTAGGTCCATGAAAAGGGAGGGTTCATTCCTAAGACTAAATGACACAGTGTGGTACTCATACAGGACATACCTACTACAAAAATCTATATGAGGTGTCTATGATGTCCTTACTCAAACCTGATGATAAAACAATCTTAGGTCAATCTTAGAGAATACCCTAGCTCCCTGAAGCTGGTCTAAGAGATCATCTATTCGAGGCAGTGGATATCAGTTCTTGACTGTAAGCTGGTTCAACCTTCTGTATTCTATGCATAGATGTAAAGTTTAATCGGACTTCTTAGAAAATAGCATGGGTAAACCCCAAGATGATGTATTGGGTCATATAAAACCTTTAACCTCTAAATCCTCTAACTATATATTGAGATCCTGAAGATCTATAGGTTCCATACTATACAAAGGAATGGATACTGGAGATGCTCCTAGAATAAGATCAATTAAAAACTCTACCTTTCTCTCAGGAGGTAAGCTAGAAAAATCATCGAGAAAGACATCCTTGAAATGATCCACTACTAGAGGTAAATCATCTTATCGTAAATCCTAATCCTCCATTAAGATATTTTCAATCTGAGTGGTAACTCCACCTATACCATGATACTCCAGTCCATCTCTACTATCCTGGACATCCCACACACCCTTATGTAGATAACTACTTCCCTCTAGTGACATAAACGATACAGTACGGTGATAGAATTATACAAAAGCATGATATAGAACTAAGTAATCCATCCTGAGAATGACATCGCAGTCCGTCATCTAAAAAAAGAGGTTCCATAAGAAAGAGTAACTTCATACCTCAAGGGGGCATTCCCTACAATAGAATATACCCTCTATTTGTACCCCTAATAGTGTATCTAGGTTCATTACACCATTATAATATTGTATCTCTAGTCTGATACTTTCCACAATAGATACAGAGAAAAATTGTTCAAATAACCTCTATCAAATAAATAAGATACCATAGTAGATGCCACAATAATAGTACCTCAGAATGTAGATAGTCCCATAGCCTGATCCTCGGGTATTGACTATTGTGCATGCAATTGAACTTATCCACGGCCCTATTCAATAGATAGACTACCATGATCATAACTACTATGATGGTGCTACTGGTGATTAGGGGTATGGCTTCCATGACCATGACCTCATCCTCGACCAGTCCTACTAGTGCTATTCCAACTCCCCGCTTGACGCGGCACAAAAGAACCCACTCCTAAAGGTTGAGCTGATGCGGATCCTTTTCCACTCGTATCTGGTGGAAATGCCTTGCAGAAATGCTAGAGATTCCCCATACGAATGAAATCATATCATTCCATTGGGTCTCTATCACAATGAGGCTTTAGGTTCCCCCATCTTCAACACTAATGACACACTATGGAGCTATCGAAACAAGAACTCTAGTTGTCACTACCCTAACGAGAAACCTCGAGAGAACGCATCCTTCCACTAGAAGAACTACAGGCCTGATTTGGCACTAGTCCTCTATGCATGGTACTATTGTCATCCCACAGGTTACAATCAATGGTAAGAGCCTAATTGACTATTTTAGAAAAGTTATCTAGTAGAAAGACATTCACCTGCGTACGGATGTCATACTAGAGCCCACCCTCAAAACATCTAGCACATGAAAGATCATCATCGGCAAGAAGTAGTGAAGAGCATTGAAACTCCGTGAAACATGCTAAATATTCCATCGCTATTATAGAACCCTATTTGAGATGCATGAACTCTCTGGCTCTATTAGCTCTCAGTTTCTGAGGAAATAACTGATCATAAAAGGTAGTACGAATATCAACCCATAACATGCCCTGATGACAACCAGCCTGGGTAATCACATCCCACCAACACTTGTCCGAATCCCAAAACATGTATATAAAAAGATTAACCCTCCGATCTGTAGGTGTCTTTAGAATATCAAAGATAGATATGGTGGCTTCTAGATAAGACTCAATAGCTTGTAGACCACCATCCCCTGAGAAAGTAGAAAGATGCTACTGCTGGAACTCAGGAGTTAGATTAGCCATCATAGATGAAACCCATGGAGCACTATGCATAGATTGCATTAGATGTAGAAAACTATTACAAACATGGGCATCAGTTCCCAGATTGGGTACAACAGGTGGTGCCTTGAGTGTCACTCCTAGAGGTAAGAGTGGTGGCTTAGGGACCACCACATCTAGAGTATGGTCATCGCTAGCTTTTTGGCATACAATACAAGGACATCATAGTGGAATTGATCTAAAAATGCCAAGTACATGCCTCTTAAAAGTATTAAGAAATAAGATAGAATCACTAATGGAATCTAAATATAGGAAAACTCACTACCTAAGGTATACTACCCAAACTAACCGCTTAGACGGCCAGGATTAAGTAAGTGCTCAAGTATAAGTTTCATTTAATTTTAGATTTAATTACCAGGTTTACTAATTTACCTTTCATAAAAATGAGATGGTGGGATAATTATGTACAACCAATTCATTTTAGATGTCATGATTCAATTTATAATGGATATACATTCCTGGTGAATCTGTTCCAATACACCTTATCACTAGAAACGACACCCATTTTTTATAGAATAATGGATCTACTTAGTAAATTACTCATCCCAACCCATGATGGACCATACACCTCATGAATTGAGACAAGAAATCACTCAATCACAACCAAAATTAATACATGTACAAGATAACCATCACAAAATCACTCAACAATCACATATATATTAGGCAATGCAAGTAGTGAAATGCACCTATATGGAATGGAAATATACATGACATGTGAATCCTAAGTGCCTAATATGATGCATGTAACAATAATTCTTTCCCTAATATAATTAGGCTAAGGATAAAATAGATCCTCAATAAAAATAAAAATAAAAAACTCTACATAGCATGTGTTTCACCCAACAGTAAAATAATATCACCTATAATAGGAAAAACCAGAACAGGAATTATATTTCAGGAAACTTGGATTTTACCCCTAACATAAATCCATGATGCCCAAAAATGGCTTATGAACAATTCCCAAGTATTCCTAATATTCTGACTATTGTCTCCAAATATTAAATCAATAAAAGAACCTTCTTTGGTACCACTTTGTGACATCTCAATCTCAGATGCCACTTAATGGGTGCCCTGAGTCCGGTGGACCACATAGCCTCAAGCGCATCTCTCCAAACACTAGAGTTTATCGACTATCATAGAGGGCATAAGGTGTGTCCGTGGGGAGACTATTCCCTCATTACCAAAGTGTAGCATAGAGGATAAATATAAACAGAGGTAAATGGTGGAAGCAATACAAGTAAACAAAAGAAACAATTAAAAATAGAAACAATAGTAACAATAACTAAAATAACTAGAATAACATAATAGCAAACAATGATGATATTTCATGTATCTATAAAAAACGGAAAACATTAAGACAAGATAGTAGACATTACATGCTCCACAAAAGTATAAATTAAATCAAAATACTATCCCAAGCATCCTGATCTTTGGTTCGAACATCTTCTATCATGGTCCATCCTAAATAGTAATAAACCAAGTGTTTAAAGCCATATTATTCCCTTTATCAACACATGAATTCATTTGATCTACTTTGGGTACCAAATGGTGCTCGAAGAGGGTGTTGGATAAATCTCAATGGGCCACCACCGACGGTGTCTATAACATCCAGCCTGTGTAATGGAAATGAAACATTGTTCAAGAATTCATATATAAAGTAAAGTTGAATAATGTAACTAAATACCCAAGTACCTGCTTTATCCCTCAACTGGTGTGTGGATATAACAAGTCCATTAATTAATTATTGAAAATTTAAAAATAATTCACATGTTAATAATAGTGAATGTTCCAAGTTATGACAAGGAAATCCGTAATAACATTTAATAAAAAATTTCCAAGTTAATAACCAAGGCAACATAGATCTCAAGGGTCACCAACTCAGGAATAATTGTAGCCTGGATAAGGATAACAATGTAATCCAATTATAATATTCCAAAGCATTCCACAATAAGATGCCTATCGAATCTAAGGTCATTTTCTAATGTTAGACAACACTAAGCAGAGACAGAACCCTATTGGCTATAACCATGGAACCTACTTGTCAATGTTGGGTTCAAGGAGTGTATCCAAGACATCTTTTAATACTATGAGAGGGTTTCTACTATCTCATATCATGCATCCAATAATAGACAAGTACTGGGAACTAGGTGGGTCATAACCTAAGAAATCCATATCCTTGAATTGGAATGGGGTTCTTGAGTGCCCAAGGAATTCCCCGATAAGAATCAAGTTGATCTTGAGTCAGGCCACACTAACTTAATTATGAAGTCATGTAATATTTAATTTGGTTCAATCCTTTCTTTCATTAGTTTCACAGGGTCAAGTATCATGAAAATTTTTAATCAAGTCATAATTAATCAATAAGTCCATTTTGTTTCTAGCCTTGCCTTTCATTAGAGTGACAAGGCCAAGTAGCATGAAACCTTTATTAATTCCATATAAGGAATATTCAATAATTATGGTTCATTATTCTTCCTTCCATTAATGTGTTCAGGGGTGCTATGAACAGGCAACCTATTAATCATTAACATTTAATTCAGTCAAGACATATACTTAGTATACTTGAAAATTTCCCTTTCACATTTAATTATCAATTGGAAGCACTTACCTTAGGTAGGTCAAGTGAAAGTGAAATGATACTTTCCATTCACCATTATATGATACAATAAGAATTTATCATAAGGAGGCCTACCATTATTGAGGTCATGCTCAATCACATCTAAATAATGGCTCAAAAGTGTGAAACTTTTAAAAACTCAACTATGGAATGTCATCCTATATGGGATGTTGGACGTTGTGGGCGTAACCACAAAAAAAAGAATCACATAAATGGAAAGAGCATAATCATATGGTTTTAATGATTATAATCTTGACATATAAATTCAATAAATGACACCCGATGAAATCAGTGGGCCCCACATGACACTTACAAAATCAACGGACCTAAGGGATGATTATAGAACACCCACCTTAGAGTTGTAAAACTCTCCTCCACTGATATTGCCCTTTGTTTCGGCTTAGAATGGAGTAGATATAAGAAAAAGGGAAAAACTCCCACACCTCATAAACTAAATTGAGAGCAAGAGAGAAGAATAACGTCTTGAATAGACTCGAGTACTTACTGTTTCACATCCAACATGATTAATGAAAGTTTTATTGGATCCCAAATGAAGAAGATCTTTAAATCCATACCTTGGGCATTCAAATAGCTTCAAAAGGGAAGAAAATAGGTCAATCCCACATAAAATCGTATTATGAGGAAGGAGGAGGCTTAGTTATATCATTAAGCGTAAAATACTAAAATTATCATAAAAAAAGGCATGTCCATGGTTTGTCCGCACGGTTTGACAAACCGTGTACAAACCATTCACAGGTACCTAGGGAAAAGGGCACTCACATTGATAGTTTGCATGATTAGGTAAATTGTGTGCCAACCATGTAGTAAGGTTCTGTCCAAAAACATACCACCCATAGGGTTTTCTCTAACCATGCATCTTTCCTGCACAATTTGTTATAAACCACGAACTAGGCTTGTTTTCCAATAAAGTTGGGTTTTGGGCTTTGAACAAGCCCCAAACACCCTTAGGACCATCACTAACTCATCATGCATCCAAAATAGGTCCAAAATAATGAAATTGAATGAAATTTAAAAGATCCTTACTTGAGTGAAAAATCTAGTTCTTACATTAACATTGTGAATATTGAAGAAAATAAGGTACCCATTTATAAGTGAAGGGGGAATAACTCTTGAAATTACTTAAAGAATTAAATTATTATTAATTAAATTTCATTGAAAAATAACTAAAAATTTATATAATTTTAATATAATACTAGGATGAGTTAAAATAATCTCATACAAAAAAAATTATAGGTTTTGATTATGTTTTTACCCATATCTCTTAATTTTAACCTCCACCCACCACATTTAACCCTTATGAATGTTATCGAAACATCAAAGTTATCTACTCTTTAAGGGTTAAAAACGTTACCATAAATGTACAAGTGACTCACAAATAAATCATGATTTATATTATAGACCATATTCTATTAACTTGTCTGAAGATATGATTTTTATTAATTTTAAATCATTTAATAAAATTTTATTTATTATAAAATATCATTAATGTCTGTTTTTTGAACTATTCATTTAATTTAACTTTGAAAAAAACATGATAGAAACGGAATTAAAATATAAAACATTAACACATACCTAATATGTTATATTTGTATAAAAACTCTTAGAACACAATAATTAATTCAAATTGTATTACTTTAATATTTTTAAAAATATTTATTTTATTTTTCTATTAATTTAATAAATATTGTGTCGGTGTTGCGTAATCATTTAAGGTAATTACTCAGTCACTAAAAACTAAAAATAAATTATCCTGGAAAAAATTAATTTATCTTTCCGATAAACATTTAGAACTTAACTTATCCTCTTTTTATCCTTATGACACTTTTTTAGATATATTTAAGTCAAGAGGTTGACATTTTGTACTTATTCATATTTTTTAATTAATATAAAGGTCATAATCAAATAAATATTTCACCAAGTGGAAATATATTTAAGTATTGGATAAAAATTACTGAATTCCACTCATACAATATGTTAAATGAAATTTTTTTAATTAATTTTAAGCCTTATAACATTAGTTTTATCCATAATTAACCCATTTTACATTTATCATGGTAATAAATTTTACTATGGTTATTATTCATATTGATAAAAAATAAAAGGGAACTAATAAATTTTTTTGGATATTCTGATTGAAAATATGAAATCCATTTTTTAGGATTCAATTTCTAGAAGTTTTAAAAATTAATTTAAGATAAAAATGCAAAACACAACGAAAAACATTTTTTCTGAAAAATGTCTTTTTTTATATAAAAAAGTTTTTATATCAAATTAAACCATATAATTTATTCCAATGAACATAATTTAATTATTCATAATATAATAGAACTAAATTTGAAACCATTTTAAAATAAAATTGAACTTTTTAAATTCCTAAAATAGATATATATTTTTCAGTAAAAATCTATATTTTCTACTATTCACTAGAAAATAAATCTTTTTAGAAAAATCTGAAAAATTTACCCTAAGATAATTTTAATATGTTGATTTAAAAAATGATATTTTTTTATAAAATAAAATTTCTAAAATTTATTGAAATTAATTATAATATTCTCTCACAAAAATCAACAAAAACCATTTTTCAGGAAAAAATATTTTTGAAGTACAAAATGGATTTACTAAAAATTGAGAGATTATTTATTAACCATTAATTAATAAATTTGTATTGAGTAGGTAATTTATATATATTTCATAATGTGATTAATCCCATTCCCACTCCCTAATTCAATGGCTAGGCAATAACTGTCACATTAAATAACAATATTTCAATAGAATAACATGGTTTGTTTAAACTCAACGTTGTGTGTAAAAAAGTTATAAAATAAATAAAATTTATTTATAGATAAATATATCATAAAATCTTTGGGTGTTACATTTTACCCCCTTAAAATGAATTTCTCCCTCAAAATTCTATCACTCCGATTAAAATAATTTAGGATATCTCTATTTCGTGAAATCCTTGGGTTCCCAAGTTACTTATTCTAATTTATGGTTTCATTGAAAAACATTACCCTAGTGAGTGGTCTTATTTCATAGAACTTTCTCTCTGTGATCTAAAATAAAAATTATTTTTTATTCCTCATAATAGAGATCTTGATATAGTAGTTTGACTTCTGAGTTCAACATATGTGAAGGATGAGGTGTGTACTTCCTTAAGAGAGATACATGGAACATACTATGAACTTGATAGAGATTCAGTGGAATTTCCAAATGATAAGATATCATCCTCATATGATCAATAATTTAAGAGGGAATTTTGTATCTAGGGATTATATTTCCCTTATTTTCAAATCTCATAACATTGTTTAAATTAGATATTCATAGAAATACTTGTTCATCATCTTTAAAATCTAGATATCACCAATGATTGACAACATAAATTTTATGTTGACTATGAACTAACCTTATATATTGTTGAATGGATTTATATTTTTTTCCATCTCCTCATCTATATCAAGTTCCAATAGCTTTCATTATCCAATTTCATCCCAAATATTTGTAGTTTTTCACTTCCTATGATTGATGTCTCCATATAGACCCATTTTAATGCTTGAGTGAAAAGATATTATTATAAGAAAACTCAAATATAGGAAGGTTTTAATCCCAACCACCTTTGAAAAATATAGAAAATGATCTCAATATATCCTCTATGGTTTAAATGGTTCTCTCAGACTGGCCATCTCTTTGAGGATTATAAGCAGTACTAAAACAAAACTCTGAATCCAGATCTTACTAAATAATTCACCATAACTTTGAGATAAACCTCAGATCTTGATCAAATAAAACAGAATGTGGTGCTACATAAAATATCACCACTTCATTAACGTATTACCTGATAATATGATCAAGAGAGAAATATTCTATCACGGTAATGAAGTGTTCTAACTTCATAAGGTGATCATCTACAACCCAAATAGCCTTATTCCCTGAAGATGTTTTGGGGAGTCCATTGAAGAAATCCAAGCTAATGTTTTCCCATTTCTATTCAATTATAGGTAATGTTTGTAACATCCCATTAGAATTATTTCTCTCATCCTTAAATTGATGTCATACCAGGAATAAAGATACATACTCTGCAATATACCTTTTCATATTGTCCCACCAGAAATATTCTTTCAGAGCTCTATACATATTTTTACTTCTATGATGTATAGAGAATGACAAACTATGAACTTCATCTAATAGTTCCTTATTAAATTATGGTATTAACATGAAACATAATATATTCTTAAACCTTATCATTCCATCACTATCATGGTTTAACATGGGAACACTTCTTACTTTATTATATAGTTATACATCTTCCCTCTACGCCTCTCTAATCTACACGTGGATGGATGACTGGATATTTATCTAAGAAATATAGTACATGTCCCATTTACTTAGGATTTAAAGTTCTATATTCTTAAAATCCATAATTAATGGATCTCTTTCAATACTCATCATGTAAAACTATCATGTTCCTTCTAACTCAAAGCCTCATCCACCTTATTTGTCTTCCTAGGGTGATAAGGTATTGAGCAGTCATAATCTTTAATCAATTCCATATATATGCTCTGGTGAGTATTTAACTATTTATATGTGAATATATAATTAAAAATTTTATTTTACAGATATATTTTACACCTTTAAATATAAATATAATTCCTCGATAACTTCAATGCAAAAATTACCACTGTCGTCTCCAAATCATCAGTTGGGTAATTTTGCTCATGTATTTTCAATTGGTGTAAGGAATATACTGTCACCAAATAATTATTAATGTGAAAAAATATTATTACTTTATATGATACATCACTATATATTTCAAACTATAACACCCTGATATTTTATAACAAAACTATTTTTGAAAGTATATACGACACGCAACACTAAGCATAAACAAACGATGAAATATTATTATTTAAATATGACCGTTATAACCTAGCAATCAAATTGGTGGATATGAATAGTATTAATTGAATTATGAAATATAAATAAAGGTCTTTATAAATAAATATTTATTTATTTATTAGGAAATGAGTATTAAATTTTCCGTAATTTTATTTTAGGTTTTAGAAATATGTTTTCTTAAAAAATGATTTTTATTTCTTTTTGTGAGAAAATATTCTAATGAATTTCGAAAACTTGTATAAATTGTATTTTTGAAAAATAATATAGCTTTTGAAATCACTATACCAAAATTATATTAGGGTGAAATTTTCTTATTTTTTAGAAAAGTTTTATTTTCTGGTGAATAGTGAAAATACATATTTTTATTGAAAACTGTATTTTTGTTTTAACCATTTGGAGACTTCTATTTTATTTTAAAATGTTTTAAAAGTAAAATTAGTCCAATTAAATTATTAATAATCCAATTATATTTATTTTAATTAATTTTATAATTGAATTTGGTAAAGAAGTAATTTTTATATAAAAAAGGAATTTTTAAGAATAATTGTATTTTTCTAAAAAAATATTTTTGTGCATTTTTCACACTTGTTTTAAAATTAATTTATAAAAATTATAGTTATTGAATTTGATAAAATTGATTCCATATTTTTAATTATGAGGTTCAAATTTTTTAAATATTTACCTTTTATTTATCGGCATTATGAATAGTAATTATGGTAAAATTTATCACCTTGGTAAAGGGTAAATCGGGTTAATCAAGGTTAAAACTAAGTGATAGAGCCATGATTTTTCATTATATTTCATATTGTATGAATTTAATTAGACACTAATCACATTATGATTGAAATTTACTTGTTTAATGTACACTTTTCCATGACAATGAACCCTATAGTATTTAAAGCAAAGAAAGTTACAAAATGCCACTCTCTTAGTTTAAAATATCTATTATGTGTCCACATAGGAAAAAGAGAAAGATAATAATGTAATAAATGTTATTTTTTATATTAATAAAATTATTTTCATGATATAAATTAATTTATAATTTTTTAAATTATATAATTACATTAAATACTTGTGAAAAATTAATAAAAATTTATTTCATTAACATAAAAATAAAAAAATGATTTTTAAATTTTTTGAAACTGATAAAATTCGAATTATTTAATGTGTTAAAAGAATTTTATAGACCTATATGACGAATTAGAGATGTTTTAAATCATTATATTCAAATTACACCATTGTCTTTATATATTTAAAGTCAGATTAAATGAATAGTGTAAAAATGGTATTAATGATATTTTATAATAAATAATATTTTATTAAATTATTTAAAAATTATAAAAAATATTATATTTAGAAAAATGAATTATATATGGTTTTAAACATAAATCATGGTCTATTTATGGGTCTTTTTTAATTTTATTGTAAAAATGTTAATACTTAAAGTGTAGAAAACATTAATATTATAGTAATTTTTAAAAGGGTTAATGAGTGTTAAAACTAAAAGATAAGTGTGAAAGCATACCAAAAACATGTCAAAATTTTATTTTGTGAAATTTTATAGCTTCATAATCATATTTTACTTTGATTTTATCTATTTGGATCCATTTGAAAATTAAAATTAATTTGTATTAATTTAATATTTTTTGTAAATTCCAAGAGTACCCCTCCCCTCAATTATAAAATAACTGTCATTATCTTAATTATTCACACCAATTTAATCGATCTATATCGACAAAGACATACCCATTTCTATTATAATCATCCCTATATAATTTTTTTATATTCTAGTCTCCTCAAAAGACCAACTCTAGGATCCTTAAGGGGAGATCCAAATGAGTTCTTCTAAAGAAGAGGTGATCACCTCATCCGATCACATTATTTTTTACTTACTCTTTACCTCCTATAAATATATGGTATTTATCATAAAATGGTAACATAACTATCCAAAATAAACCTAAATTTTATTATTATTATAAAAAAAATATTTTCCATACTCTTTCCCATCAAATGGTAAGTGAAAGTTTCGCTCGTGTATATGTATGGATTGCCATCTCCACGTAGCGATACAATTCATTTTTCATCACCATATTTTATGGATTGTAATTATAATGGATTTAACATTTATATATAATATTTAAAATATAATTATACCTCTATAATAATAATATTATATCTTTCTTCTTACATTTCAATCTATTGGGAAATGATAATGTCCCTTGTACGTACTTGTGGACTTCCTTCTCCATGAAGTGATGCGATTTTTTTTAATTTCAATTTTACTTGTATGTTAATGAGGATGGATTTGATGAATATATATGAATTATATAATATAAAAATTATTTTTACAGGTTTAATTATTATTTATCTCTATTTCATTCAATCTGTCAAAAAATGGAAACACCGTTCTTGGGTACGTATGACATACCATCTCCAAGAATGATGTAATTCATTTTCAATCTATAAATTTTTTAGATTCCTATTAGTATGTATATAATTAATATATATGATATTATATCATTATTAAAATTCTATAGATGACTTAACCTTGATGAGAGTACGAATACCAAAACTACAAAACTAAAACATACTTGAAAAACAAAGTAACTATTACCTAAAACAATGATTTTATCAAAAATAGTTCATAAAAGGATGATAAAATATTATGAGTAATATATGGTATTATAAATTTTATTAGGGTCATATAATAGATTTATAATAAATATATATTTATTATAAATGAGGTTCAAGCACAATCAAAGGAATTCAAACCTAAGGTAAGGGTTTATTTCACAATCTCATCAATATTCGAGATTGTTTATTCTTAAGTATCCACATGGTAATATTTTTCTTCCATATCCATATTTTCCTTTAATATTTTTAAATAATATTTTTACTATTATATGATAGTTTTTATATTCATTTTTACTAATTATTTAATTTTAAAAAATGGTTTAAAAGTAATCTTCTTGATGTTTTGAAAATAAGTTACATTTTGACTTTTCCGACAAAAATATGAAAGGAATATTTTTTAACTTATATGATATGAATGGAATTTACCACCTTTATGAAAAATAAATAATTTTAATATTCCTTTACAAGTTTCCATATTTTTATTCAAGTAAAATTTTATCCATAATATTTTAATTTTCTTTTTGATTTTAAAGAATAGATTTCAAAATGGAAAGGTTATTTTCCTCAAGAACATTTTTTAAAATATATTTTTATTGAATTGATATTCATAATGGAAAAATATATATTTTTCTTGTAATAAACTAGGGATAAGTAATAATAATACCATTCGTATTATTTCTCTAGATGGTTTATGATTAGTTTCACTGAGAATAAATTATTTTACCATTCTCCATATTACTCCAAATGGATTAAAATTAAGTTTATTGATTTGGGAAATTAATAAAATTTCATATGTTGGTTTTAAATATGAATGTATATATTGATTATGTTTAACTCCATTTATATAAGTAATGCATTGGACTAATTAAGTGATGGGTGGGGTCCAATATATCCCCTCAATGCATCGATAGGTCTCATGAGACAAACTAGTATGGGTATTGGAAGATTCCTTACCCATATATGTAAGATGTTTTGTAAAGAGGCCTTGAATATATGTTTATGATGTCATAAATTATTCATTCCCTCATTATATGAGTATTTATTGATGCCTATGTGATTATTTGATTAGTTAGAATATCCATGGATATGTTTCAAGATCATGTGATTATTTTTATGGAATTATTTTATCATCATTTGTTATCACCATATTATTATTCAAGCTTATGATACTAAATAATTAGAATGTGTTTTTAAATATTTACCTTTATATATTTATTATTCCTTATTTATACATTCAAGATTCTATTATATAATACTCTTACTAGGAATCTAAGCTCACCTCTTTCTTATTTTTTTTCCCTAGGATGACAAGAAATGTTTTTTGATTTATATGTTAGATATTATAGAACAAATAATGAAGTCCTAGAATAAAATACTATGTTATATTTTATGTTTTCAAATATAATGTGAAATTAATGTATGTATTTGGTTTTCCAAGACTACTAAACTATTCAGTCCTTTAGGGTGTGATTGCTTGTATCTAGGGACAATGTAATAAAGTAACCACTATATCTAGGCTATTAGTTTCATGGTATTTATAGTTGGTATCATAGTAAGTTTAGAAGAAACCTTGGGAACTCGATTTAGGAAAAATATATTAGGGAACTTCACCCGATGATAGACTTTGAGAATAATATCAAAGAAACCAAGCTTATGATTTTGAGATTATTTGTACATAAAATTTTCAATTTATGTTAAGTGTTTCACTAGTTTAGAAGTTATAAACTATGATTCATAATGTTTTTATTTAATCTATTGTATTACATTGACTAGAAATGTCTCCTAGTGGAGGTAATGGAAACCTATTAATGCATGTAATCTATGTAGGCATTTTTCTTATAGGCAAGAAAATGAATAAAGAGCTAGAGTGGTTGTTGGAGTTTAACAAATTTTAAATATATTGGGGAATATAACTCAGTTTATGAGAAATAAAATTTCCCAAATGGATCATCATGCTCATCTACAACATGATGTAACAATTTTAGACTGTTCCATGTGTCTGTAACCTCAATAATTTGATTGAACAATAAATCCATTTATAGCTAATAAATGGATGAGTTCCTTAGAGAATATATTTCTCACTTTATGAAGTAATGAAAGAGGCAATGTTTTCATTGTAGTTTTCCATATCTCAGTAGATTTAGATAAATGGTGGTCATTGATTCAAAATAATATGCATAAAAAGGAAATAGTGAACATGTAATGGAAGTATTTTGAGTAAATTTTCTTGGAAAAGTATTTTTATGACAACCCTGTTTTTTATTACAACTTAAACATGATTTATTACATAAGACTTAACTTGATTACAACAAAGAAGATCGAGAGGTTTAGTGTCTTTGGGGCTTAGGATCATTACATAAAAACTTAAAACATGAAATAAAACATCTTTATTGAAAACATCCTTTACATGACCACTACATTCCCTCGTACTTAGCATTGCATGGGATAACCTGAGGACATACATAAGAAAAGGGTGAGATAAAAAGCCCAGTAAGGGAGTACACATGGAATAAAATGAGGAGTAAAATACATTTTATACAATAGGCATATCAATATATCATAAGAGAAACATGAACATAAAGGCATGATAAAGCATGATAATCATAACATGGAAATGTGGCAACAACACTTAACATGGAATTAGCATGAGCCAAGGCTCATTACACATGAAGCATGAGTAAATCCTCATTGCACATAAAGCATGAGTAAACCCTCGTTGAAATTGAATTATCATGAGTCAACACTCATTGCACATGACGTATCATGATACTATACTTTACCCAATGCATTGGAGCGCTATAAGGGTGCACCCTTCTTAAACATTTCATTTCATGCATCAGTGTGCCACATGGATCATAAAACATGGATTCATAAAAAAATAATTTATTACAAGACAAAGGAATGTGGAATTCATACATGAAACTTTATTATCAATAAGTAAATGTGCATAAAGGTGAATACCCTTGATAGAGAAATGGGCATGGTATTCACTACACAATGGCATTGGCTTAGAAAATCAGTGTGATTTCAGCAGCGTAACAGCGTGACATAAGAATTCATAAAAATGGTTGATGAGAGAGAAAGGGGTTCCTCTTAATATTTACATGTAATGGAAAGTAAGGAGGTCATATAGATACATGTCCCAACAATTTTAATGGAATTTAGATTCATGATACAAAAGTATTGCTTGAATGTAAATGAGAAGAGAGAAGTTCCTTTCAGAATTTCGGCATAGTAATGGGTGTATATGGGAGGAATTTAATGAGAGAGAAAGGGGTATCCCATAATTCAAACATAAAGAGGGAATTATGATGGAGGTGAAAAACCATACCTCAACATTCATAATTGAAATTAAAACTGCAAAGCAACTTAAAGAAAATTGGACAAAAATGAGAAAGGAATAAAAAACCCTTACTTGGATGTGTGCTTCCAAAGGCTAGAGAGAGGATTGTGAGAGGATTATTGGGAGCTTGGGGAACATTGGGAGGTTTCTAGAGAGAGTAGGGAAGAGGTTTTATGAACTAGAAAGGCTTTGAGTAAGGAATAAGTGGGAGCTTGGGTGGGTTTATATAGGAAAGGTGAGGGAATTCTTTATTATTTAGGTTTGGGACTCCTTATATTAAATTAATCCAAACCACAAACCATCCCATGGTTTTTGGAAAATGTAAGAGGAAAAAAATATTTTATAAGGCCAAAGTACGAACTTATTAAAATAATAGGGTTGCTTATGTAGAGGTGAGTCACACTCCCATGGAAATTAATTTAAAAACACAAGGTGTTTAATAAATCTTGAGGGGTCCATTAATGCTTTTAAAAGTAAGTCAAACAAACCCAAAATCATATTATTTTAATGGTAAAACATATATTGGCTGAACATAAAGCTTATAGTATTATATTACATCACTATTGGGTCGTTATGATGTCATAAAACACATTATATATTTAAACGGTATTTAATTTTTACCCAAAAATTTGACTGTCTCAGAAAATTATGACAAATTTACCATTGGATAATTTTGACGTCTTGATTCCAGAAATAAAATTTATTTTATCTAAATAATTTTCTAAATATGTTAATTTTCACATTTAAAATAAAAACTGACATTTATCAAAAACTCACGGGTTTTGATAGAAATGGCCTTCAAACCTTAATAAAAATTATAATTGCATTCACAAAATTATAAGATCATTTATATTTAATAAAAATTAATTTAATAAAAAAAATATTTTATTAAAATATTATTTAATTCAAAAATCCATTAATTTAATAAAATAGATTTCTTAATTAAATAATAATCAAAAACACTATTTGTACTTTAAAAACTATTTACAATGTATCAATAATGACAAGAAAGTATATAAATTATTATATACAAAAAATAATGTACATGAACAAAGTACTATCGATTCGTTACATAACCCCTTAAAATAACCGCATAAGACCTAAGGGTAAGTTGTGCGATGGTGACAGACTCTTGGGGTGGCTCGGATAACATTGCTCGAGTGGAAATATCTATAAACTTCCACTTTTCCTGTAGACGGTCTCGTTCGAGCTTGACATGATGAAGCTCAACTTGGGATTAGTTAGGAGTGAAGCCCAAGGGCACCACCTCTTTTCCGAGCTCCGACAAATGGGCTTCGTATGGAGCAATTCTAATGGATGAGGCCATCGATTCTTTTGTCTGAGTAAATTGGATTTGTTAAAGCCCTATATTTATACTAATCTTGTGATCACTGTTCAACGGCTATATTAGAAACGATCAAAATTCTTAACATAAAACCAAAGAATTTTACATTTATATATAACTTTTACATAAAGAGACATTTAATTAGATCAAGTGGGATTTCCATTAATGAAACTCTGGGTCGTTACAATATTCCCCCCATAAGAAATTTCTCCCTCGAAATTTTCCTTTTCCCACACTAAAACAGATGTGGGTAACTCAGCTTCATCATTTCCTCTAATTCCTAAGTCGCTTATTCAAACTTGTGGTTTCTCCACAACACCTTGACGAGGGGCATTGTCTTATTTCGTAGAACTTTTTCTCTATGATCTAAGATCTTCACTGGTTTCTCCTCATAAGAAAGATCACCTTCCAATTTCACCACCTTAGAAGAGATAACATGTGAAGGGTCTGGTATGTACTTCCTTAAGAGGGATACATGAAATACATCATGTACTTTGGCCATAGTAGGTGGAAGTGATAGTTGATAGTCCACAGCCCCGACACAATCAAGAATCTCGAAGGGTCTGATGTACCTTGGACTTAACTTCCCTTTCTTTCCAAATCTCATGACCTTCTTCCATGGAGATATGTGTAGAAAAAACATATCTCCAACTTTAAACTCAAGGTCTCTTCGATGATTATTTGTATAACTCTTATGTCAACTCTGAGCTGTCTTGATATTCTGCTGAATGGTTTTCACCTTCTCCACCATTTCCTCGACCATTTCTGGTCCAAGTAGCTTACGTTCACCGACCTCATCCCAACATGTCGATGTTTTTCACCTTTTCCCATACAGGGCTTCATATGGTTCCATTTGGATGATCGAGTGGAAACTATTATTATAAGAGAACTCAACCAGAGGAAGATATTGATCCCATCCTCCTTTAAAGTCCACTGAGCACGCTCTCAACATATCCTCAAGTGTTTGGATAGTCTGCTCGGATAGGCCATCATTTTGAGGATGATAGGCCGTACAGAAGTTCAGTTCAGTATTCAGAGCATTTTGAAGAATCTTCCAAAACTTAGAGGTGAATCTTGGATCTCGGTCAGACACAATAGATAGTGGTACTCCATGAAACCTTACCACTTCCCTGATATATATCCATGCCAGTTGATCCAATGAGAAATCTTCCCGAATAGAAATGAAGTGTGCAGTCTTTGTAAGACGGTCCACAACAACCCAGGTTGTATTATTGCCTTTGGATGTCCTCGGAAGTCCAGTGACAAAGTCCATGGTGATGTTCTCCCAATTCCATTCTGGTATGGGCAATGGTTGCATCATCCCCTTAGACATCTTCCTCTCTGCCTTCACTTGCTGACGCACTAGGCACTTTGATGTATATTCAGCAATCTCCTTATTCATATTATCCCACTAAAAGTTTTCTCGAAGATCTCGATACATCTTTGTGCTCCCTAGGTGAATAGAGAAATTTGAACTATGTGCATCATCCAAAAGTTCCTTCTTCAGCTCCTGACTTTATGGAACACATAGTCTTTTCCCAAACTGCACAATTCCTTCTTCATTAACATTAAACTCCGAGGATTTACCTTTTTCAATAGCTTCCACCTTTTCCTGAATTCCCAAATCATCCTTCTGAGCATCCTTTAACCTTTCCAAGAGAGACAGTTGAGCAATCATTTGTGAAAGTATTGATGATGTTCCCTTCTTTATGATTCCCATGTCCATCTTCATTAAGTCTAAGAAGATTGGATCCTTCTCAATTCTCCTCATTGATAGAATCGCTGGGTCCTTTCTACTTAGGGCATCTGCCACCTTGTTTGCTTTCCCAGGGTGGTAATGTATTGAACAATCATAATCCTTGATGAGCTCTATCCATCTTCTCTCGTGCATATTAAGCTCTTTTTGTGTGAATATATATTTAAGACTCTTGTGGTCAGTATATATCTCACATTTCTCTTCATAGAGATAATTCCACCAAATTTTCAAGGCAAAGATCACAGCCTCCAACTCTAGATCATGTGTTGGATAGTTTTGCTCATGGATTTTCAACTACCTTGAGGCATAGGATATCACTTTATCATTCTACATCAGCACACAACCTAAGACCTTCTTTGAAGCATCACTAAATACCACAAAAAGTTCCCCACTTGTGGGTAAAGTGAGCACGGGCGCCGTGATAAGACTCCTTTTCAACTCCTTGAAGCTTTCTTCGCATTCATCACTCTAAGAAAACTTTACTCCCTTTCGAGTTAGCTTGGTAAGAGGGTTGGATAATCGTGAGAAATTTCTCCCAAATCGTCGATAATATCCAGCTAACCCCAAGAAGCTACAGATATCCATTACTGATGTTGGCCTCAGCCATCCCTCAATTGCATCTGTTTTGGAGGGGTCCACAGATATCTCATTGCTTGTGATGATATAGACTAATAATGAGACCTCCTTCAACCAGAACTCACACTTTTTGTACTTTACATAGAGATTCTCCTTGCGCAAGCTCTCTAGTACAGTTCTTAAATGCTCCTCATGATCCTCCTTGGTTTTGGAGTATATTAGAATATCATCTATAAATAATACCACAGATTTTTCGAGGTAATATCTAAAGACTCTATTCATAAAGTCTATAAAGATTGCTGGAGCATTGGTGAGTCCAAAAGGCATTACTATGAATTCATAGTGCCCGTATCTTGTGAGAAAAGCAGTCTTGGGGATATCTTCCTTCTTCACCCTTACTTGATAATATCCCGACTGCAAGTCCACCTTGGAGAAGTATTGTGATCCACACAGCTGATCGAACAGGTTATCAATTCGTGGAAGAGGATACTTGTTCTTTATTGTGATTTTTTTAAGTTCATGATAATCGATGCAAAGCCGCATTGACCCATCCTTCTTCTTGACTAAGAGGACTGGTGCACCCCATGGTGAAGAACTTGGGTGTATAAACCCTTTATCCAGATTCTCCTATAGTTGTTTCTTCAGCACTTCAAGCTCTACAACAGCCATTCTATATGGAGTCTTGGATATTGTTAAATCCCCGAGTATAAGTTCAATTGAGAATTCAACATCTCTTCTAGGAGGAAGACCAGACAGTTCCTCGGGAAACACTTTCGTGAATTCCCTCACAATATGAATTTATTCAATGATGGTTTCTTCCTTAGACTCAATCATCTGAGCCAGATACACATGCTAATAGGGCAATAATATCCATGCTTGAGATGATGGAGCTAAAGTAGATTCATCTTCCTCCTTACACTTGTAAAGAATCGGGGGTCGATTCTCCATATGGAGTGTTATTTCCCTCTCCCGACAATTTATGTTGGATCTATATAAGTAAAGCCAATCCATGCCAAGAATCACATAAAATTCCACCAGAGGAAGTATGATGAGGTTCATTGGGAAATTCAATCCACAGATTATAATAGGGGAGGACTTATATTCATGGGATGCAATGATTGCCCCATTTTCCATACTCACCGACATCTTCACTTCCATGATTTGTGGTGGCGATGGGATTGATCTACTAAAATTTTGAGATATAAAAGAATGCGTAGAACCTAAATCAAAAAGTACGTTCACTATTCTTGAATGAATAACTAGTGTACCTGTCACCACTTCGTTTTCGGGGTTCACTTCTACAGAAGTGATGGAAAAAGCTCTTCCTTGCTGTCTTGGAGGTTGTTGGTTGCCTTCGAAAACCCTTGGATTAGGGAACTGATTTGCAAAATGACCCTGTTCTTTGCATTTGTAGCATTGAATAACGCATTGAGGTTCGAACGGAGCGTTCCTCTCCTTTGTCATAGTCACGGGTCTTTCTTGCCGACAGTTAACAACTAGGTGCCCTTCTCATCCACACCTGAAGCATTTCCCCGTCCCCTTAAGGCAATTTCAGGGTGCTTGTTTCCACACTTTTGGCAAGTGGGGTGCTGGATCTTCTTAGCACCATTGGATTTATCCATCAGACCGCCAGCATTGAAGTCCACCTTACGCTTCTTGTCCCCATGATACCCCTGTGATTCCCCGATCTCCATTTCGACCTTGAGGGCACATCGGATAATTTTCTTATAGCTATCGAAGTCACGGATCGTTAATGCTTTTCGTAGGCTAGGCTTCAACCCACCAAAGAAGTGGTCAACTTTTCATTCGGGGGTAACGACAAATCCGGAAGCGTATCGTGCAAGCCTTGTGAAGTTTTCCTCACATGCTCCAACAGATTCATTGCCTTTTTGCTTGAGGGAAAGAAATTCCCTTTCCATCTTAAGCCTGTGGGTGCGCTGAAAATATTTATCAAAAAACATCTTCCGGAAATCCTTCCATTCCAACTCCTCGATCTCCTCCTCAGGCTTCGTATTTTTGATCAACATCCACCATTGATCAGATTCACCCTTCATACAATAAGCAGCTAGAAGAACCTTCTCTTGTTCAGAACATTGAAGGATGGAGAAGATCTTTTCAATGGAGTTGATCCATTGTTCAGCGATCGTGGGATCGGATGATCCACTAAAAGTAGGAGGTCTTTGTCTCATGAAGCTCTCGATAGCGACTTTTTCTTTCTTAGGGGGGGTTGAACGTTCCTCTTGACCTGTGTTTCTATTCAAATCTTGAGTTAGCTGAGAAAGAAGCGTGACAAAGTTTGCGATTCCCGCTCCCATTTTATTGGGCATCTCATTAGTACAGTCATCACACTGATCTTCACATCAGTTGTTATCCCGAGTCCTCCTATTACCGGCCATTGTCTGGAATAAAAGGAAAGTTAGGGGTAACACATAAAGGGTAATCCAAAGACAAAAGTTGATGACTTATAAATAAACTTTTATTTCCTTAACTCATGAGTCTATAGGCTTCAATCTTGGCTATTCATGATCTACTCTCTAACATATATTCTTAGGGTTTTTTTATTCCCTTAATAAGGGTTCATACTAAGCTTGTGAATTTACCAAAGCATATCCCCCGGGAGTGTCGTTACCAAGAGTGCATCAAGTCCCGTTGTCGTGCACCAGTTCCCATTCGAGTCTAGCTCAAAGTGGTGTTTTCGAGTTTTACCCCTAGGATACATCTATGTCAGAGCCGACTCTACCTGCTCGTATCCAGACAAGGATATATTTTCTTGATAAACCACTTACTCAGTACTTACCAAAACTTAGGGATGTTATTATTATACTTAGTCTTGTGTCTAAGGTTTTACTAGGGTTTTCTAATCCTAATCCCAAAAATAACTCAACCTATCATCTGATACCAACTATGATAACCCTGCTTTTTATTACAACTTAAACATGATTTACTATAGAAAACTTCACTTGATTACAAAAAAGAAGATCGAGAGGTTTAGTGTCTTTGGGGCTTAGGATCATTACATAAAAACTTAAAAGATGAAATACAACATCTTTATTGAAAACATCCTTTACATGACCACTACATTCCCTCGTACTTATCATTGCATGGGATAACATGAGGACATGCATAAGAAAAGGGTGAGCTATAAAGCCCAGTAAGGGAGTACACATGGAATAAAAAGAGGAGTACAATACATGTTAGACAATAGGCATATCAATAGAGCATAAGAGAAACATGAACATAAAGGCATGATAAAGCATGATAATCATAACATGGAAATGTGGCAACAACACTTAACATGGAATTAGCATGAGCCAAGGCTCATTGCACATGGAGCATGAGTAAATCCTCAGTGCACATAAAGCATGAGTAAACCCTCATTGAACTTGAATTATCATGACTCAACACTCATTGCACATGATGTACCATGATATTATACTTTACCAAATGCATTGGAGCGCTATAAGGGTGCACCCTTCTTAAACATTTCATTTCATGCATCAGTGTGCCACATGGATCATAAAACATGGATTCATAAAAAAAATCATTTATTCCATGGTAAAGGAATGTGGAATTCATACATGAAACATTATAATAAATAATTAAATGTGCATAAAGGTGAATACCCTTGATGGAGAAATGGGAATGGTATTCACTACACAATGGCATTAGCTTAGATAATTGGTGCGATTTCGACAGTGTAACAGCGTGACATAAGAATTCATAAAAATGGTTGATGAGAGAGAAAAGGGTTACTCATCATATTTACATGTAATGGACAGTAAGTAGGTCATATAGATACATGTACGAACAATTGTAATGGAATTTAGATTCATGATACAAAATTATTTCTTGAATGTAAATAAGAAGAGAGAAGTTCCTTTCAAAATTTTGGCATAGTAACGGGTGTATATGAGAGGAATTTAATGAGAGAGAAAGGGGTATACCATCATTTAAACATAAAGAGTTCATTATGAGGTAGGTTCAAAACAATACCTCAATATTCATAATTGAAATTAAAAGCGCAAAACAACTTAAAGAAAATTGGACAAAAATGAGAAAGGAAGAAAAAACCCTTACTTGGAAGTGTGCTTCCAATGGCTAGAGAGAGGCTTGTGAGAGGCTTCTTGGGAGCTTGGGGCACCTTGGGAGGATTCTAGAGAGAGTAAGGCAGAGGTTGGATGAACTAAAAATGCTTTGAGTGAGGAGGAAGTGGGAGCTTGGGTGGGTTTACATAGGAAAGGTGAGCGAATTATTTATTATTTAGGTTTGGGACCCCTTATATTAAATAAATCCAAACCACAAACCATCCCATGGTTTATGCCCATGGTTTTTGGAAGATGGAAGAGGAAAAAAAATATTTTATAATGCCAAAGTCCGAACTTCTTAAAATAATAGGGTTGCTTATGGGGAGGTGAGTCACACTCCCATTGAAATTAATTTAAAAAGACAAGGTGTTTAATAAGTCTTGAGGGGTCCATTAATGCTTTGAAAAGTAAGTCAAACAAACCCAAAATCATATTATTTTAATGGTAAAACATATATTGGCCGAACATAAATCTTATAGTATTTTATTACATCACTATTGGGTCATTATGATGTCATAAAACACATTATATATTTAAATGGTATTTAATTTTTACCCAAAAATTTGACTGTCTCAGAAAATTATGAAAAATTCACCGTTGGATAATTTTGACGTCCTGATTCCAGAAATAAAATTTATTTTATCTAAATAATTTTATAAATATGTTAATTTTCACATTTAAAATAAAAACCGACATTTATCGAAAATTCACGGGTTTTGACAGAAATGGCTTTCAAACCTTAATAAAAATTATAATTGCATTCATAAAATTATAAGATAATTTATATTTAATAAAAATTAATTTAATAAAAAAATAATAATTTATTAAAATATTATTTAATTAAAAAATCCATTAATTTAATAAAATATATTTCTTAGTTAAATAATAATTAAAAACACTATTTGTACTTTAAAAACTATTTACAATGTATCAATAATGACAATAAAGTATATACATTATTATATACAAAAAATAATGTACATGAACATAGTATTATCGATTCGTTACATAACCCCTTAAAACAGCCGCATAAGACCTAAGGGTAAGGTGTGTGATGGTGACAGACTCTTGGGGTGGCTCGGATAACATTGCTCGAGTGGCAATCTCTATCAAATTCCAATTTTCCCGTAGACGGTCCCGTTCGAGCTTGAAATGATGAAGCTCATCTTGCTCTTGGTCAAGAGCGAAGCCCAAGGATGCCACCTCTTTTCCAAGCTCTGACAAATGGGCTTCTTATGGAGCAATTATACTGGATGAGGCCATCGCTTCTTTTGTCTGAGTAAATTGGATTTGTTAAAGCCCTATATTTATACTAATATTGTGATCATTGTTCAATGGCTATATTAGCAACGGTCAAAATTCTTAACATAAAACCAAATAAGTTGACATTTTATATAAAAATTTTACATAAAGATACATTTAATTAGATCAAGTGGGATTTCTATTAATGAAACTCTGGGTTATTACAATTTTTCTCATAAACAACAAGGGGATATGGAGATAAAGTTATTAAGTCTAAGAAAAAAGGAAGATAAAAATATTAAATTTGAATCTAACTTTACAAGGTTATCCAAGAATAATATAGACTACATACAAAATCCAGAAATTAAGATTGACCATTTCATTTAAGGGATTAAACTAATACTTTAAAGGAAACTAGTATCCCAAACACTATCATCATATGAGGATGTAGTAACATGTGTTATCAAGATAGTGAAAAAATTATACAAGTCTTATAGCCTCAAAGTAAATAAAGATAAGAAAAGGATGATAGAGTGAAAATATATAAAGGTAAGAAGAGAAAGAATGATTTTAACACAAGTGATAATTGTGGAAAGAAATACCCCGGTACTTGATTGAAAGGAATGAAAGTTTGCTAAAAGTGTGTAGATAAAGGCCACCAGGATCATGATTTCATAGAAATTAAATATGTTTCCAATGTTCAATTTTTCAGTAATAAGGAGATAAGGCACTACTCAAACAAATTCCCCAAGAATCAAGGGAATATATATCAGAATAAGTAAAGTGATCAAGGTTAAGATTGTGCTATTACTATAGCTGAAGTGGAATGATTTAAGTACTTATGTATTTAGATTCATGAATTATGTTGTATAAATATTTTATCAATGATATTATAGTTATAAGAATCATTAAATTTATAAGTAATTTTATATAAAATTTTCTCTTTAAGGATTTGAAATCATATGATGAATGGTACTGATAACCATGAAAAGTGATTAGTGTTAAGGTGCTTTTTTTAAAGAAAGCATGAATAAGGGAAATATAAACCTTAATGTGTTCTGATGTTGACTTAATAATTTTTAGTTGGGATACATATTAGATTGAAATTGAAAACGTTAATGAGGTGGTATTGGTTACCCTAAAAATGGTTAGTGATTTTATGATAAATTAATTTATGCTAGTGTTTGATGAATTTTTGGATTTATGGGATATATGGAATACTGATAAAGTTAAGGGTGATTAGAGTCATTAGTATATATTATTATGGTATTCACATGTTTGTAATGTGACATTATAAACTGCATTATGTTTTCTAGGGATAAATGTTGATCAAATATTTTATTTTTGAATATGATCGATAATATTTTGGAGGAATCTTAAGGATGAATACCTATGGAATGGATTAAGTTAAACTTTGAATATTATTATTTGTGGTTAAAGTATGATTTATCATATTTGATAACCTATCTTAACCATTTTATTTTTGGTAAATATTTAGAGTCTGAAGGAATGACTTGTGGATCGTATGATTTGTTAAAAGTGCTTTAAGAAAGAAAAATACATATGAAATATCAATTTCCTAGAGTAAGAGATGAAGTGGAAATAGGTTGAAGCATGGCCAGAGGATGAGATTATGTTTATGAAATGGAAATAAATTGAGTAAGTTTATTTTATTGATGGATTTATCTGGATATTAAAATAATCCCTCAATTTTAGGAAAAAGGACCTAAACGTTATATGTTTACTTTTTTACTAGAAATCAACGGTCTTTTATCCTATCAAAGATTTATGATTTTATGAGGGTTAAATTTATCATTACCATGTACTCTATCACTCTATATTAAGACTTGGATGTTATTTGTCTATCCAATATCCATATTTTCAATTCCCACTGATGTTATTCTATTTGGAAACCTAGTTTTGTGGTGACCTTTATACTTCCCTTACCCGCTTTTTAGGAAGTTTTATTGACCTATTTTATGATGTCTTTTTTCCACAAATGGATTTTAAAATGTAAAACCATTTATTAACAAAAATAAAATTTGATTATGATTATTAAATTTATTCAAGAGGGTAGAATGTGGCATGTCGAGATTTAAGAAAACACAATGTTTGATAGAGTATACGACACACAACACCGAGCTTAAATGAACCACAAAATACTATTATTTAAATATGACTCCTATAACCTAGCCATTAAATTGGAGGGTATGAATAGTACTAATTGAATTATGAAATATATATAAATGACCTACTCAATACAAATGAATTTATTTATTAATAAATAAGTACTTAAATTACAATAATTTATTTTATTTTTCAGAAATATGTTGCCTTAAAAAATGATTTTATTGCTTTCTATGATAAAATATTATAATAAATTTCTAAAAATTATATAGATTTTATTTTATAAAAATAATATCATTTTTTAAATAAAAATTCAAACATTATCATATGGGGAAATTTTCTTATTTTTCTGAAAATTTTGATTTTATAATGAATAGTGAAAATACCGATTTTAATTGAAAACGATATTTTTGTTTCAGCCATTTAAAAAGTTACATTTTATTTTAAAATGGTTTAAAAGTAAAATTGTTTCTATTATATTATGAATAATACAATTTGGTTCATTGGAATCAATTTTATAATTTAATTTGGTATAAAAACATTTTTTGTACAAAAAACATTTTTTAGAAAAACTATATTTTTCAAAAAAGAGGTTTTTGTTTCTTTTTGTGAACTTATTTTAAAAATAATTTATTAAAGTTATAGTTATTTAATTTTATAAAATTGTTTCAATATTTTTAATCATGAGGTTAAAATTTGTTAAATAGGCCCCTTTTAGTTATAGGCGTTATGAATAGTAACTATGTAAAAATTTATCACCTCGATAAAGGATAAATCCGGCTAATTTAGGTTAAAAAAAATTATAATAGCATAATATTTCATAATAATTCTTATTTTATAAATATAATTAGTCTCTAGTAACCATATGATCTAAATTAACTTGTTTAATGGACACTTATCTATGAAATGAACCTTATAATATTTAAAGCAAAGGAAGTTTCAAAAAGTCACCCTCTATGTTTTAAATATCTATTATGTGTCCACATAGTAACAAAAGAAAGATATGAATGAACATAAATGTAAATTTTGAGATAAATGAAATTATTTTTATTATATAAATTTTTTATAATTCTTATAAACTATATAATTACCTTAAATGCATGTGCAGTGTTAATAAAAAATGTATTTCATTAAAAAAATATTTTTTAAAATATTAAAAGTGATATCATTTGGATGAGTTAATTTGTACCTTGAATTTTATAGACCTATAGGAAATATTAGAGATATTTTAAAGAATTATATACCAATTCTTTCTTTTTCTTTATATATTTAAAGTCTAATTAAATTAATAGTGTTAAAAATGACATAAATGATATTTTATAATAAATAAAATTTTATTAAATTATTTAAAAATAATTAAAATATTAGATTCAGAAAAATTCAGGGGGTATGGTTTTAAACACAAACCATTGTCTATTTATGGGTTTTTTTTATTTTATACTAATATTATTAACACTTAAATGGTAGAAAAATTTAATATTACGGTGATTGTCAAAAGGGTTAGTAGGGGTTAAAACTAAAATGTAAACGTGAAAACATACCCAAAAATTGTCTAAATATTATTTTATGAGAGGTTTTAGACTCATAATAATATTATATATTAATATTATCAATTTTAATCCATTTTGACATCAAAATAAATTTATATTATATTAACATTTTAAGAAATTCTGAGAACTCCCCTCCCCTGAATTATAAAAGACACCCCTTCTCTAAATTGTTCACACCAATTTGATACATCTAGATAAAAAACCCTAACCATTTCTATTATAAAAATACTTATCTAATTTATATAGGTTTTTTTTCTCCTTAAAAGACCATCCCTAGGATCCTTAAGAGGATATCCAAAGGAGTTCTCCCAAAGAAGGGGTAATCTCCTTAACTGATCACTTTTTTTAATTCTTACTTCAACTCCTCTAAATAAGTAGTATTTGTCATAAAATTATAAAATAATTATCCTAAATATACCTAAATTTTATCATGATTATGAAACATCCATTATCCACCCTCTTTCCCATAAAATGGGAAGTAAATTTATTCCTTATGCTTATGTACGACTTATAGTCTCCACGTAGCAATACATTTAATTTTTCATCACCATATTTTATGGATAAAAATTATGATGGATTTAATGTTTATATATAATATTAAAATTATACATATATATTTATAATATCATATCTAAATCATTACCTTCTAATCCATTGGGAAATGATAACGTCACCCGTGTGTACGTGTGGACTATCACCTCCACGAAGTGGTGTGATTCATTTTTCATTTATAGTTTACTCCAGATGTAATGAGAATAAATATGATGAATATATATTATTTATATTATATAATAATTATTATTTAAAGTTTAATTAAAATTTTTCTTGTTTCATTCCATCTACTAAAAAATGGAAACAATGTTCATGTGTATGTATGACATACTGTCTCCAAGGATAATGTATTTCATTTTCTATATATAAATTTTATGGATTACTATAAATATGTATATAATGAATATATATTATATTTTTATCATTATTAACATTATTTAGATAATTTAACCTTGATCAAAGTACAAATACTGAAACTACCGAACTAAAACATACTTGAAAAACAAAGCAGTTTCTACGTGGAATAGTCATTTTAACAAAGAATTGGTCATAAATGCCTGATAAAATATTATAAGAAAGTTATATATGGTATGATATATATTATTATGGTTTTTTATTAGATTTATAATAAATCTATATTTATTATACAAGAGTTTCAAACACATACGAAGGAAGTCGAACAGAAGGTAAGAGTTTATTTCACAATCTCATTAATATTTGAGATTGTTTATTCTTAAGTCTCTACTGGGGAATATTTTTCTTCCATATCCATATTTTCCTTAAAAGAATTTATTAATATTTTTACTATAATCCAATAATTTTTAAAATTTATCTTTATTCATGATTGATTTTTCAAAAATTATTTAAAATGAATTTTCTTGATATTTTCCAAGAGATTTACTTTTTGACATTTCTGAAGAAAGAAATATGAATGGAATGTTTTTATAATGGATAATTAATGAAAATAATTTCATAACATAATTAAAACTTAATAATTTTAATATTACTTTATACTTTTTAATAGTTTTTTCAAAGAAAAGGTTGTCCATAATATTTGAAAATTTTTAGATTTTAAAGAATAGATTTTAAAATGGAAAGGTTATTTTCCTCAAAAATATTTTTTAAAAGATCATCTTATGGTATTTCTATTAATAAATAACAAAAAAACTTTATTTAACTTATACTACACCTAGTATAATTAATAATAATATCATTCATCTTATTTTCCTAGATGGTTTATGATCAGTTTGTCTAGGAAAGAATTATTTTACCATTCTCTATATTACTCTGAATGGATTCTGATTATGTTTATTGATTGGGGAAATAAATAAATAAATTATGTTGGTTTTAAATAAAAATGTTTACAATGATTAAGTTTTATCCCTTTTATATGATTAATGCATCAGACTAATTAAGTGATGGGTGGAGACTGTTATAGCCCTTTGGTGTTTCGGTAGCTCTCATGAGAAAAACTAGATTGGACATTGGATGAGGCCTTACCAATTTATGTAAGATGTATTGGATTGAGGCCTTGAATACGTGTTTATGATTTACCACATTATTCATCCCCTCATTATATTATTAGTTACTAATGTCCATGTGATTATTAGATTATTCATAATATCAATGGATAATTTTCAAGATCATGTGATTATTTATATAGAATTTTTTTATCATCATTTTTTACTATAATATTATTTTTAATTCTTATGCTAGTGAATAATTAACATGTTTTTTCAGATATTTACCTTGTTATATTGATTATTCCTTATTTATTCATGTTAGTTTTCGCTATATGCATTCATTTACTGGGCATCTGATATCACAAATTCCTTTCGTTTATTTTCTACAGGATGCTAAGAAATGTTTTCTTATTGATATATATGGTTATTATAGAATAAATATTTATGTTCTTGAATAAAATAATTATTTTATTTTATTTTTACATATATAATGTGAAATTTAAGTATGTATCTGGTTTTTCAAAGGTACTAAACTATTTGGTCCTTTGACATGTGATTTCTTATATCTAGTTCCAATGTAATAATGTAACCACCAGCTCTAGGCTACTAGGGTAGGGGTATTTACACAAAGCTTTCTTTAATATAGGGTATTTTGAGTATAGTTTCACATTCCAACTTTCTCTTCAGTTCCCTGGAATTCTATTCACATTCATTTTTTTATACGAACTCAACACTCTTCTGATTAAAATTTGTGAGTGGGTTATATAGTCATGATAAACCTCTCAAAAAAGTGTTAGTAATATCCATATAACCTAAGATAACTACATATTTCTATTATAGTGTCTGGTTTGGGATATTTCTCAGTAACTCATATCTTTAAAGGATCCTCTGGAATACCCTCGCATGAGATTATATGACCAAATAATGAAACATTTTTTAATCTAAAATTCACACTTTCTGAAATTTTCATACAAATTATCTTTTATTAGGGTCTTTAGAAAAATTCTCAAATAATCATCATGTTATTCCTTTATCATTGAATATATAATAATATCATCTATAAAGTCCACCACAAACTGATCAAGGGAATCTTAAAACACTGTATTCATTAAATCCATGAAAATAGCAGGGGAATTATTAAGTCCAAATGACATTAATATAAATTTACAATGCCCATAACTCAAACAAAATGATGTATTGATTATGTACTTCTTCTTAACCCTAAATTGATGGTATGTAGAACAAAGTTTAATCTTGTAAAATTATTGATCTCCTAGTAATTGATCACAAAAATCATCAATATGGGGTAAAGAATACTTTTTTTGATAATGATATTGTTTAGTTCTTTATAATCAACGAAAAGGTTCATTTACTCATCTTTATTATTAATAAAAATAATAGGTACACCCCATGGTGATACACTAGGTCATAAAAATCCCATATCAAGATTCTATTACAGCTTTTTCTTCAATTCCTACAACTAAATTATGTGTATTCTATAGAGTCTTTGAAATATGTGTAGCACAAGGTATGAGTTATATTGAAAACTTAGCTTCATTATTAGGAGGATGACTATGAAATTATTATGGAAAGACATTAACAAACCCCTATACAATATTCATATACTCAATTTTGAGTATCTTTTAACCATATGATATAATTACCCTTCATGGATAATAATCAAGAACCATAATATATAATTAATTTTCATTAGAAGTTTGTATTCATCTTCACATCGATAAATGAACATTGGTTAATTTAGAATATGAAATTTGACTTCCCTTCCTCAAAAATTAATGTGGGACCCATATCAAGAAATCCAATCCATGTCTATAATCACATCAAATTCAACTAGGGAAAGAATCACAATATTTGTAGTAAGAACATTCCCAAAATATTTTATCAAAGGGAAACTATAAACTTGAGATGTGACCATCGTACAATTTATAGTTTTATTCCCTAAATAAATATCTAATTATTGAGATGGTAACTTGAAACCCATATAAAATTCATCAGATATAAAAGAGTGGGTAGATCCATAATCAAATAAGACATTATCTTTTCTATAATAGAATATTATTGTAACTTTTACTGCATCATTCTCTTAACCCACTTCGGTAGTCATGATCATTTGATATTTCCATTTTTATTTGGGATTAGGATGTTGTTGACTCTAGTCATTGTCATAAACTTTCATATTCATGAACTAGTTTGCGTAATTACCATACTCCTTTCATTTCATTCATTGGAGTGTGTGTGGTGCATTAGTTGGTGTCTTTTTTTCCTCCATTGCATTAATTGGACTATGCATCACTTTTCATTATTTATGATCTTTACAACCCACCTTTCCACATTCTAAGAACCTCTCAATTTCATTCAAGATATTTCCTTGATGTTTATTTCTATATTTATGGCATATAGATGGTTGTAATTTCTTTCCACCATGTGATTTATTTGAGTTTACATGAGACACCATCTTCCTTTTCTTATAAAAACATTGGGAATGATGGGAATATCCAATTTCCATTTCTTAATTGAGTGAACATAAAATGATTTATACATAGATACAAAAGTTTATTATATAAAGCTCCTTTCAGAGACATGTTTTTAAGAAACAAAAAAAATGTTCAATTTTTGTTTTAGGGATGATGATTAAACTAGAATCGTACCTTGTTTGTATTGTAAAATTTTCCATATAAGAACAAATGGATTCATCATCCTTCTACTTAAGTTCAAATAATTCCTTCTCAATTTTTGTATATATAATAATAGTGATCTACTTACTAAAAATATCTTCTGAACTCATCTAATTACATGGAGTCACTTTATTCATCATGCCTCATATTGTTAATAATATTATATCATTGATTCTATTTCCCTTTCAAATAATAAACAACTAGGTCAAAAATTTTATGTTCCAGTCACTAGAGAATAGAACATATTTTCTCAATGGTTTTGATCTATCACTCACACACTATTGGATCATAATACATACTAAAATAAGGTAGATTTTTCCTTATGAAAGACTCAACAATATGTTGTTCCCTACTTTGATTTTTTTGAAGCTCATCATGATTAATGTCCTCAGAAATTTGTGTGAGCATGGAAACAATATTATTCATTCCATATGTTATAGCATTTGGATACCTAGGTGGAAAATTATTGCATTTTTAATCACATTAATTTTTAGAATAATGTCTTATAGTTCCAACCATTGACTAAAACCAAAAATAAAAGTGTAAGTTCCAAGCAATAATAATTAGAGTGAACTATCATATAATCATGAAATATCATTCATAGGATATATAAATCATGACATCATCTTCCAAATATATTCAACCTTATATTTAACCTAGGTTATCCATGGTAATTTACAAAACTTTAGAATGTTATCCTATACTTAGACATATCCCTAGGGTTTTCACCAAAGTTTACTAATCCTAATATTTAAATATTGAATAAACCAAAATCTGATACCAACTATAGTGACCCAATATTTTCAAAAATAAATATGACATAATTTTAGATGAATATTCAATACATAACATTATAATATATTCTATAAACATAAAGGTTTAGTGTCTATAGATAATAGATTCATAAACATATTATTTAGGTAAATTATTCATCATATCTCATAATCTTTTTATCACTTTGTACCTTCTTGATATACCCTAATTAAAACCATTACTCATAAATTAGTTAAAGGAAACATAAGAAAGGTTGAGATTAGATTATTATTAAGGATAAACATAAGAGATATCAATTGATGATCATATAAAATCATAAGATAACTATAAGTTCTTGAGATCATGACCATAACTTAAAAAGTGCATACCAAATCTTCCATGGATCATAAATATGATCCATGGGATAAAACTTTTTCATTTCAAAATACATGAGTCATAATAGTGAGGAATCATCATAAATCAATCATTAACTATATTTTCATATCATAAGCATAAAAACATGTCATAAGAGTGTGGAATTATCATTGGGTTTTTTTGAGAAAGATCGAGGCTATGCCTCTTTTATTCAAAGCAAGCAAATAATGGAAACCCAAGAGAGTGAAGGTAAACAAAGCATAGTGCCCAAGGAAAACAACTAGCTGCCTATATTTTTCCTCAATCTCTCTGTTAGAATCCTCTCCTCTTCTAAGATTATATGCCATCCATTCCTCCCTCAACCACATCCACGACCTCTCGATCTCCCCCTGCTTGGGGGAATTGATTGAAGCCTTTTATGTAGAGTCTCGGCATCAGTGCTTTCTGAATTAGAACTGTCTTGCTTCTCCTTGAATGAATCAGAAGATACCTATCTTTCCATTAGAGTCATCACCTTCTCGGCCTCCATTAAGTGACTCTGAGATATAGTATCCTTGTACATTTTCTCATTTTCCTGCATCTCAATGGCACTAACATAATTTTTATTAGAAAGAGGTGCAGGGTTACCTGCATTCAGTTGTTCGACCACCACGGAGGTTAAAACTAGAGACTTTGTCTTCTTGTATGAGACAAGTTGGAAACCCTCTCTATCCACCACAAGTTTTGAAGAAGCATGACATGTTTTAGAAAAGACTGATGAGTCAGATTCTAAAATTTCCTTACCCTTTCGGCTACCTAGGGAGGCCATCCTTTCTTGTGAGAGCTTATGATCAACCTCGTTTTGGATTTCATCTTTCGTAAATTGTACATTCATCAATTTATCATCATTACCATGCTCAGTATTTGGAATAGTTGCTTCTTCTAAGAATATGGTAGCCCAAGATTTCGTCTTGTTCTTAGGTGGGTCACTCGGCTCGCAACCCTTCTCATCAACCTGTGACTTGCTAAAATCTTCAGTAATGGTACTTTGAGCTTCTTTCTCATTGGTTCCTATTGACAGCAGCTGGGTAAGAATATCAACCTTCTGAACGGATGCAATTTTATTCTTTTTGAGACTATTGCTAATCTCATGACCCCGCAAGGAGCAGAAGCTATAGACTTTGGAGCATCTACAGTTAGCTGATTCATGACCTATTACATTACATTCGTTGCATAATTTTTGAATTTTTTCATAAAACATCTTTAACTCAATAATATCATCATCTTTTTCAAGCATAATCTTTTCAACTAGAGTCTAACCCGGTTCAAATTCAACCAAGAACCTCAAAAAATGGCCAAATCGAACCACTTCAGTTTCTTTATCAAGGTTAATTGGAATGCCGATAGATAGTATAATTTAATACAAGATTTTGGGATTCCAGAGTATCCAATTTATCCCATAAACTCTAACCCACATTTTAGTGGAGGAGTTTCCAACCTCAAGTGGGATAAATTGTTTATCCCATTCCCTAAGGTGAATGATGCCCGGTTTGAGCTCGATGGAGCCAAAGCCTCAAGCACGCGTTTTCAGTTATTTCATGAGGAAGAGTATATAAAAATATCCCCATCCTAGTGAGATGAATTTCCAAGATGAAAAACCCCAAATCAACAATATTCGTTCCTTGATTTTTTCAATTTTCAAAGGATGAGAGCCTTTAGGAAGAAATAACCTAGATATGATTGAGAACTCACCCATTTTGAGTTGCTCTGAAATAGCTTCAGGATCCGCTGTGATGTGCACAATGTTTCATTTTCTTTGAATTAAAGGATCATCCATGCCTTTGCAATTGGAAAAGGCTTTGTTCATAGGAGCTTCCTCTGATCCAGTCACCCCCAAAGACCCCTCCGGGCGAGAATCAAAAGGCTCTTGTCTCCTAGAGCCAACCGATCTTCATACATGATCCTCATCCAACACCCTCGCAGGTCTGTTCGAGACTGGATCTCGCACCTCCTTGGCCGACATCTCAGATCTGGGCACAATTAACCCACCGAATCCCCCTGCGCTGGTTGTTCTAGACGTCGTCACACCCTGAGTCGCCACCTGAAATCCATTCAAGACCAAATCAGTAACCTCTTTTCACTTCACTGTATCAGAATCTCTTGAAACCAAACCGTTCTTTGGATATTTTCTCTCACCGATCCAATCTTTCACCACTACTGAGATCAGGCCATAGCCACTGACCAGAGCAGTTTACTCTTTGCGTATCCCTGTTTCCCGCACAACTGGATGACTCCTCGTCACATTGTATGCGCCGAGCCCATCCTTCGCTATCGTCGAGCTCATGCCATACTCTGTCATCGATCTGCCTCCATACCTATGGCTATCGAACCGATCTCGAGCAAGAAAAGCAGCCCCCATGGAATCTATATGCTAACCCTAGTGCGCCACAGTAGGGTCGAGAGAGAGCATCCTGCCTCCAAGACCAAATCAATTATCATCGGTATAAAAACCATTACATATATAAATATTAACAACTGAGACCATCAAATCATAGTGGATAACGAATAAAAACCTACTTCTCATATCATAATAGATCATGAATTATCACATGTTTCCCATAGTTGACAAAGAATCCCTACTTATTTCCCATGGTGGACAAAGCACATCTACTTATTTCCCATAATTACCTCATGAGATAAAAAATGTTACCCAATGCATTGAAGGTATATATAATTCTAGTACCACCCACCACATAATTAAAACTATAAATATCTATACTAAAAGATCTTAAAACATTTATTGTATCATCATATCATAACCCATGAAAATAAAATGGGTTCCATAAACATTTCATAAATTCATTATAGAATAACCCATGGAAAATAAATGGGAGTAATAGACATATAATCATAATAATCATAAACCATATAGAGAAATAATAAGGATCATATCATTATATCATATCCCCAATAAATCATAATTATCATCAAATAATGTTAACATAGATTAAAATTAATTTAAAATAGCACTCGAATATTTCTTGAGGAAAATACCCATTTCATTTCAAAATCACATATTTAAAATATAAAAATTCCCAAAATATTATAGAAATAAATTTATTTTAAAATAAACATATAAAATTTTAAATTATGCTTCAAATTTTTGTGTGTTCATAATGGTGAGAAATTTCATTCATGATTTGTATCTTAAAACAAATACTCATATCACAATTTGGTAAAAAAATCAAAAGTACCTCATTCAAAAAATGACAACAAGATTAATTTTAAAAATTCATTAAAATTAAAACATGGGTAAAAATTACTTTTAAAAACAATATTATAATAATTAAAATCATTCTAATTTTTTTAATAAAACGTGGATATAAAAGAAAAACATTCCTGACTGAACTGTATAACAAATTCAGTTTTCCTTAAAAACATTATTTTGATCACTTGAAAACTTAAAGTGAGGAAAATGAAATGAAAACATGTATAAAAAATAACCATATAGGAAAAAAAATAAAATTTAGGATCAAATAATTTCTTCAATGTAAATTCATGCATAAAAAATCTTGAATAAAATGGTATTGAGTCATAAATCTCTTACCTAAGTATCTTCTTTATTCATACCTATTTGAAACTCCTATATAATAAATATAGATTTATTATACATGTATTATAGAAATATAATCATATATATCATATCATATATGACTTATAACATCTTATCACCCATTTATTAATAATTTTTTATTAAAATCATTGTTTCAGGTGACAAATCCTTTGTTTTTTATGCATGTATTGGTTTTTCTGTCTCGATCTATGTAATTTGATCATGATTACATAATATCCAGAATTTTAATAATGATATAAATATCTTAAATATTAATTATATATATATATAATATAGTCATCCATAAAATGCAGAGACATAAAAATGAACAACACCATCCATTGAGATGGTAGGCTGCACGTCTGTAAAAACACTTTTTCACTTCTCAACGAATGAAATGAAAGAAAGGTAAATAACAATGTAACTTTATAGAATCATTAACATATCATATATATTATATATATTCATTAAATTTATCCTTATTTCTATCCATGTTAAATAGAAGCAAAAAACGATTCACATCACTTCGTGGTGGTGGTTGTCCACACGTATGTACGAGTGACATTATCATTTTCCAATGGATTGGAATAAGGTGGATAAAGGTTATTACTTCATCATAATAATAATTAAGTATATTAAAGTTAAATAAGTAATTATTTTATAATGTATACCTATATTTATATGAGGTATAATAAGAAATAAAATTGAAAATCCTCGGTTAATAGTTATACATCTTCATTGAGAAAAATTATATGAATTACACCTTAATACTTGAAAGGATTATATTTTGGAAAGAAAAAAATATATAAATTGTTTTAAGGAAGATATTATGATATTTGTTGAAGTATTTTCTAATCTATAAGGATCAAAAATTTTGAATAATGAAGGATAGGAGGTTCCCAATTATATGTGAGGGGAGGGGTACTCTTGGAATTACATAAAGTGTTAAATTAATATAAAATATTTTTATTGTAAAATGGAAATAAATAGATATAATTAGAATAAAATATTATTATTAGTGTAAATAATCCCATAAAATAAAATTTTAACAAGTTTGGATTATGTTTTTACCCTTATCTCTCAGTTTTAACCACCATTAACCCTTTTAAAAATTACCAAAATATCAAATTTTTATACACTTTAAGGGTTAACAATGTTACCATAAAATGAAAAGTGACTCATAAATGGATTTTTATTAATAATTTAAACCATATACCATTCACTTAGACAAATATATTATTTTTATGAATTTTAAATCATTTAATAAAATTTTATTTATTATAAAATACCATTAATTTCATTTTTTAAAAATATACATTTAATTTGATGTTTAAAACGGCATAAAAGAAAATAAATTAGAATATAAAAATTTTAAAAACCTTTAATATGTTATATTTATCTAAAAAAATTAGAAGAAAATAATTAATCCAAATTGTATTACTTTTAATATTTTTAAAATTATTTATTTTATTTCTCAATTAATTTAATAAATAAGGTGTCAGTGTTACGTAAGCATTTAATGTAATTATTAAGACACTAAAACTTAAAAATAAATTAACATGATAAAAAAATTAATATATTTTCAAATAAAAATTTAGAACCAAACTTATCCACTTTTTATCCTTATGAATTTTTTCTAGATATTTAAATCAATAGTGGCATTTTGTATTTATTTTTTTCTTAAATTAATATAAAGGTTATATTCAAGGGAAAATATAACCAAGTAGTAATATATTTGATGATTGGATGTAAAGTTCTGAACTCCACTCATCCAATAGGATAGTGGAAAGTGTCTGAAGTAATTTTAAGCCTTGTCACATTAGTTTTAACCCTAATTAACCCATTTTACTTTTATCGTGGTAACCAAATGTACTATGGTTACTATTCATATTGACCAAAAATAAAAGATAAATATTTACCAAGTTTTGACCTCTTGATTCCAAATATGGAATCCATTTTTCAAAATTAAATTTCTATAAGTGGTAGAAATTAATTTAATATAAAAACGAAGAATGAAATGAAAAATAGTTTTTTAGAAAAATGTCTTTTTAAGTATAAATATGTTTTTATATAAAATTCCACCATAAAATTGATTACAATAAACTTAATTATATTATTCATAATATATTAGAACTAATTTATCTATGAAACCATTTTAAAACAAAATGGAGCTTTTTAAATGTTTTAAACAAAAAAAAGTTTTCAATAAAAAATAGTATTTTCACTATTTGGGAGAAAATCAATATTTTCAGAAAAATCCCAATAGTTCACCTTAAGATAATTTTGATATATTAATTTAAAAATGTAATCCTTTTTATCAAATTAAATTTCAAAAATTTCCAGAAATTAATTATAATATTCTCTTTAAGAATTATTAAAAATCATTCTTGAAAGAAAAGTATTTTTGAAGAATAAAATGACTTTATTAAAAATTGAGTTCTTATTTATTAATAATTAATTAAAAAATTTGTATTGAGTAATAAATTTATATATATTTCATAATGTGATTAAACCTATTCATACACACCAATTCAATGTCTAGGTGATAACTGTCACATTAAATAATAATATTTCAATAGTATAATGTGTTTTGTTTAAACTTAGTGTTACATGTAAAGAAAGGTATCAAAAAAAATACAACTTATTTATAGAAAAATATTTCATAAAATCTAGGGGTGTTATAACACCAAAGTGAAATAAATAATACATCAAATAAACCTTCACTAGTTGGAGGAATAACACACCATATGAAAATGAACATTACATTAGACAAACTTTCACTAGATAGGGGAACAATACACTAGATATAATGAATAGTACATTAGATATACTTTCACTAGATGGAGGAACATTACACCAGATGGAATGAACAGTGAATTAGACTAATTTTCACTAGATGGATATCTCAGTAGTTTTAAAAATATTTTGTAAATAAATTAACATTGATGATTCTATATTGTTCGTTCAATGTTTCTTATATAGGAAGGTTAAAAGTGTTTAAATAATTTTCATAATGATGAGGTTAATGGAGTTTGGAGAAGGTACTTTAATTCATTATAAAGTTGGAAGAAATATTGCTGACAAAAACTTTTCATTAAACATCTAGAATATTATAGAATTCTTCAGAATAATCTAGTGAAATTGAGTTGAGTGGAAGTATTGAAATTTGAGTTTTCATTAAGTGGTAAAATGAATTTGAGTTCCTAACTTTTCTCCTGCAAGAGCACCTATAAAAATAGGTTTCAAGTATAATATGTATGTAAAAAAGGATACATTGTTCATACATGTGTGAGAGTGGTGAAGTGCTGAAGAATTTATAATAGTGTGAGTTTCCAAACAAGCTTGTTAAAAAATAGGTACACTGGATAGAGGTGTAGTGAAATGTTATACTAGATAGAGATACCAAAAAATTGTGAGGTGAAGTGTTTTGCTCAACAGATTGAGCATAGATCAGAGGTGAATAATATTCTAAGGTGCACCAAATAGAGTTTCATGGGATGAAGGTAGAGGGAACACCTGACAGAGTCATCAGATAAAGAATTTTTAGGTGAACTTTAGTGAGTTGTTAAGAAAGATTTCTTATATTATTTTGGATTGAATTATAAGTAAAATTTGTTACTAATGAGAGTCAATATAATTTTGTATCATAACATAATATATGACTTTCGAGATATATATCAACTGTGGGATATAACATAAATACCCCTTTCTTTTAATTGATAAAATATTATTAGTGGAATGATCCATGGATCGATGGGAGTTGTCATAGAAAGGATGCAGGTTCTCACACTAAGGAAGAACCTTATAAAAATACACGTGTTTTGTTTTCCTTATATCATCCACATAACATAATGGTAAAGCAGTGTGGAATAGCTTCTAAATATCCATACATCATAACAGATAATAGAGGTTTAATCAACTTAAGGAAAAGAAACAGTTTAAATTGAATATAATCAGTAAAAAATTGGTCACACCTAATTAACCCCCCTCTCAGTATAACAGCATGATCCACCAGGGAATCTCAATATTCGTATTAAATATTTAAAATATACGCATATATTTTTATGTATGTTTATGCATGTGTATTCATGTGTATGTATGTGGATGTATGTGTTTGTCTGTATGTGAATGTATGTATCTGTATGTATGCACATGTTTGTGTATATATATGTGTGTATTTGTATGTATATGTATGTACGAGTATTTATGTGTATGTATGCTTATTTATGTGTTGTATGTGTTGGTATGTGTTGTTTATATGTATGTTTATGTTTATGTGTATGCATATAGATGCATGTGTTGTGTATTTGTATATATGTGTGATTATGATTGTGTATGTATGTGCATGTTTGCATATGTACATGTATGTATTTATGTATGTGTATGTGTTTGTGTATCTATGTATGTGCATGGTTTGTATGTGTATGTTTATGTAATATGTATTTGTATGCATATGTATGTGTATGTGTGTCTACATGCATGTATATGTATGTATGTGTATGTGTATGTGTGTCAACATGCATGTATATGTGTAGGTGTATGTGTATGTGTATGTGTATGTGTATGTGTATGTGTATGTGTATGTTTATGTGTATGTGTATGTGTATGTGTATGTGTATGTGTATGTGTATGTATATGTGTTTGTGTATATGAATGTGTATGTATGTGCATGTCTATGTATATGTATGTGTGTGTGTGTGTGTCTGTGTATGTATGTAATATGTATGTCTGTATATGTATATTAATATATCATTATAAAAGAGGGAAATTCATTTGTTTTATGAATTTGACATATGTCATTGTAGCGCACACACATACGCAGATACACAAATGTACAAAATCACATGAAAAGTCATTTGGGTTTTCAAATGTAATTAATGAAACTATATATATATATATATATTATTTTAGTAATTTTTTCATTTGTTAAAATTTATTTATGCGGTTTTAATTATTAATATTTAATATTTTTGAAATTTATATAGTAAATATTTATTCATTTTTAATTTAATGCTTCAGTATGTAAATCTATATATAATTATTATTCATTCATTTTTAATTAATTATTTATTACGTATCTTTTGTATTTAAATAAAAAATTTAATATTTTTTCATTTTTATTTTAATATTTATTCATTTTAAATATTTTTTCAACTCATATAATTAACAATATTTTTTGCAATTTATTCAATTTTTATTATTCAATTTAATTCATTTTAATATTTATTCATCTAATATTATTTATTCCCTGTTAATATTTATTCATTTATTAATATTTTTTGGAAGTTATTCAATTTCCATATATATTCATTTTCAATGTTTATTCATAAAATATTTTTGTAATGTATTCATTTTTATAGTTATTTATAAAAATTTAAATATTAATATCCAATACTTTTAATATATATTTAATTTCTGTAATTTTTAATTCATTTTTATTTTAATACATATGTATTTAAATATTTATAGAATTATTATTTACGCATTATTAATTAGTACTTTGTTATAAATATATTAATTTTAAAAATAATCTTTAATATTTATTCATTTTTAATATTTCATTAATTTATATAACAAATATTATAAATTCCTTTTTTTAATATTTTTGCAATTTAATCATCTTTTAATATTTATTTGTTTAATATTTCTATACTATATTTATTTTTAATATTTATGTATACATTTTTATTTTTTAATATTTTATAGTTTTAATATCTTTTTAGTTTACATAATTAATATTTATCCATTTTTATTTTAATATATTTTATTTAAATCCTTATACAATTACTAATTTTTCATTTTTAATTATTAGTTTGTTGTAATTTTTTCTTTAAATGAAATTTTTATTATTTATTCATTTTTAATATTTATATAATTTATATAATTAATATTATTTATTCATTTTAAATATTTTTGTAATTTAAATAATTAATATTATTTATTCATTTTAATTATTTTTTAAATTTACGTAATTAATATTATTTATTCATTTAATATTACATATTCATTTTTAATATTTTATAATTTATTAATTTTTAATATATTGTAATTCATTAATTTTTAATATTTTTTAATTTGTTAATTTTTAATATTTTTTAATTTATTAACTTTTAATATTTATCCTTATTTATTATTATTTTTTTATTTTTTTTTATTATTTTTAAAGAATTATTAATTTACTTGTAATTATTAATTTTAATTTTTAATTTTCATAAACCATTATTTATTTTCACTAAATCTAGACATTATCAGTGCTGATAAATTCATACTTAACATGTGATATATTTAGTGCTCATAAAGATAGAAATTAGCATTGATAAAAAATGAGTTTTTTTTATCACTGATAAAGGTATGGTTTTCAGTGCTTTTTATTGTGGCTGATAAAAACCTTTCTGTTTTTTTAAAGAACACTAACAGAGATCTATTCTCGTCATGTCTTTCAAGATTATTATGAAATCTAAACACTTTGGTGATCTCATGAGATGTTTTTGACGAATCCAAATCCTCAAAACTGAAGGTGTGATATTTGAATCTTGTTTTTGTGCATTTCTCAAATGACTTAGTGCATATGCGTCACATTTTTTTTTGTTCTTCTTGAATAGTTGTGCATGTGGCTCCCCTATTAATCTTCCGGTCTTGCACCACTATTTTCTAGTACTTGAGATTCCTCTTTTCACATTGTTGTGGTAGTAATTCTTATCTTTATTTTCTTCCCTAGTCTTTTAGGTTTTCCTTGTTTCATCACATTGGTAAAATTCCCAACTCTTCATTGGTTTCAAAATATATGTTTATTTAATGAAAATGCATGATTTAGTTTTAATTTGGTGTATATATAGTTTTTATTTGAAGTAATGAGGTAATATGGGATCCAATTTTTAAAAATATATTTGAGTTAGAATGTTAACAATTCGGTTTAGAACCCATGGGTCTTATTTTGAGTGGTTTTTCTTTAGAAAGGAAATCTATAAAATTATTTTTGCAGTATGTGAGGTTGTATGTTGGAATTTTGTGTTGATTTTTGAAAATTATAGTCTATATAATTAATTTTTACACCATATTATTATTATTTTTCTTTTCTTACTTTTTTTAGTAGATCTATGACAATGTTGTCTAGGGAATTTTTAAATTGTAGATAAATGATTAGTGATAGAACTTAAAATAGGTTTTCACACCTTATGAATTATTTTTAATGAGTTTTTGTAAATTTAAATGTCTTCATTACAATGGGTTGTCACACTTTATGCCTTTTAACAATGTAGAAACATTGAAAAAAACAAATAATTTGTTTTGATAGTGAAATTTTATTATATATACCCAAAATACTTTTCTAGTTATAGAAATTCATAGGTTTCTTATTCACATTCATAGTGATCAGGAGTGAATTATCTCCCTCAAGGAACCTATTCCAAAAATAGATTAAATTATGATATTTTTCTTCTTGAAATAAAAAAATAAGTATAATTATAATTTTTATTCTCATAATTATTTGTCTTCAAATGTTCTAACAAGTTATTGATGTGATAACAATTTCTATCAAATATGATGACTATATGTGTGTGTGTATAAAAAACCTTTTATGAATCTAATCCTATACCTTCGATGTATTAATTCTTTTATTATAAAAATGAATATTATTGAATCAGATATGATGGATTTTAATTGAAAATAGATAGATTTCAATCGTATGACCAAAGATTATGAAGATGGGGTTAAAGAGTTCATCAAGTTTGAAAAAGAGCTTGCATATGATACATCCTGAATCCCTTTTCTAGGTTTATATTGTTGTTATACAAGAAGAATTAGTGTAGAAGAGTTAGAAGAACTCTTGATCTACCATGGAATAGAATGAAGCTATAAATGTTGGACTAAACAGGAGGAATAACTGAATATATCTTATGATTGAGATTACACTATGGTTTATGGATCATTTGATATGAATACAAGTGTGAATGATGATGATGATCGTATCGAGAATATGATCACATGTGTAAACAATAATGGAGATTGTGTAAAGGAAATGGAAAAAGTAGTTGGATATGAACTTCAGAATTTTCCAAAATTGTTTGATAATATTTTTAAAAATACATCATTGTATAATAGTTATACTAAATATGAAACATTATCAGTCATACAAACACTATATAATTTGAAATCTAGAAACGGATGAAGTGACTCCAACTTTATAGATTTACTTGTACTCATGAATGATATTATATAAGAATATAATGAGCTTCCTTGCTGAACATATAATGCTAAATTAATGTTATGTTCTATATTTATGACCTCAAAAGGAATACACACATATCCATATGACTTTATATTGTTTCACAAGGGATGTAAATCACTTTATAAATGACCTAAGTGTACTGCATTTCAATAAAAGAAATATGAATCAAGTACTTTGAAAATTTTATGGTACATTCCAATATGTTTAGGCACCTATATAGAAGTCATGATATTACAAGTAAATTGACATATAAGAATTCAAAATGGGAAATTTCATCACCTAATAGATTATCCTCAATAGAAGAAAATTGATCTCAAGTATCCTAAATTTGGAAACAAGTTGAAAAACTTATGTCTTTCTCTATCTACAAATAAAATGAATCCTTTTGGTTTAAAAGGTATCACTCATGGTATATGTATAATTATGTTGGTAAATTATAACTTTCCACTATGGTTATTCACAAAGAGAAAATACATTATGTTGTATCTTCTTATATTAAGACAAAAACAATCGAGTAATCATATTAATGTTTATTTGGTTCTATTGATAAAAGATATAAAATTGATGTGCGATTTAGGTGTTACATTATATAGAAAAAAATAATTCACATTGAGAGCCATATTATATAGGATTATAAATGACTTACCCACTTACATAAATTTTTAAGGATATATAAGAAATGAATTTTAGGGTGTCCCATTTGTGAAACCTTCCTCAAAGATTGTGTCCCACTTACATGCTCAGTTAGGATAAAACCTTCCTCGAAGACTGTGTTTCAAGGAAATCATATATTTTTACCCTAATGATATAATTATAAATCTTGGATGACATAATTCTATGACAATTCAAAATAATATACAACATTATCTCCACTAACAGGTGATCAATAATTTAAGAAATTAAATGATATGGTCACTATTTTTGGTAATTTTTTTTTCAAAAAAACTAATAAAAACCTTCTGAAAAAAGATATATTTTTTCAAAAAAATATTATACTAGAATTGTTTGTGAATTATAAATTTTATTGATGCCAGGAATGTAGAAAAAAGTGTATGTGATAGTGTCCTTGACACATTGCTAAATGAACCAGATAAAAAATTATAGAATTGAGGCTAGGTTGGACATGATTGACATGGGGATAATGGAGGATTTGGTATTAGTAAAGGGTGAAAGTTAATATTTTACAAAATGTTATTACAAAATAATATATTCTATCTAAGAAATAGAGATATCAATTTTTTAGCTTCCTGAATGATGTAAAGGTTTTGAAGGGGTATTCATCAAATATCAATAATATCATGTCAATGATTAATTTAAAGTTAATGGGAATAAAATAACTTGACTATCGAATTTTGGTACAATATTTAATACTTATAGATCTACATTTCATTCTACCTAAAAATGGATGACACATATTAACCAATCATTGTTTCTTTTTCATATCTATATATAGTAAAGTTATTGACCCAACAAAGTTTCCAAGTATGGAAAATGAATTTTTTATCATATTTAGTGAATTGAACATATTTTTTCCACGTGCATTATTTGATATGATGGATCACTTAAGGGTTCACTTGGTTAGATATATATGACTATACAATACAATACATTACAAATGGATGTACCCCATTGAATGATATGTGGATATTTTTTAAAGGTTATGAAAAAAATAAAAATTAGCTATAAGGTTGTATTATAGAAAAATTTATTGATGAGGAAACATTCTATAATAATTACCTATTCATTATGGATAACATTGGTCTCCCAAAATCTTGTCATAACGGGAACCTTGTGGTTGAAGGAATATCTAGAATAGTTATTGTTGCAATTACCATTATAGAGAAGGCGTAGGATCACATTTATGTTTTATATAAATATTTAGAGGATAAGCCTTATGTTGAAACCCGTAATAAAATTCTTAGGAATTTTAATCATTTAAGGGATCATTTTTTTATATCAAATTCATATAATTTATAGTTTATATAATGGTTTTGATACCATATTTCTAAGGAGTCATCTAAAAATCGAAATTCAATTTCAGAATGAATTCGATAACTAGAAAAGGGGACTATGTGTGATGTATTATCTTATAATGGTTATATAATTAATAGTTATTTATTCTATTAAATGGGATATCATGAATGTAATAGCATGAAAAATAAGGGATTTAATCTTTTTTGAAATATATGTATGTATTTGGTACTAATGAAAAAATTAAAATTATCCAATGTCATGGATCCTATAAATAAAAAGTGGTCAATTTTTCTATTATCAACCAAAATCACTGAAAGGTCATATATCAATTCAATTAAAGATGACCCTTTCATTAGAATGTCACAATCATTTCATGTTGGTCCTAATACATATGGGGTCTTATATATCATAGGGGACTTCATGGGTGGGATTTGGATACTCGATAGAGGGGCCAAATCACTTGAATTGTTAAATAAAAGAAGAAAGAGCTCAGTGAAAAGGTTAAAGTTTTTTTAATATTCAACAAGTTTACTCATATTATCATGTGTTGAATACTAAATTTATTTAATATAAATTAAATATTTTAACTAATTTGGTAGATAATGGAATGCTCACATATTTACATTGACAACACATTGGAAGAACATATTAAAAAAGTGGAAACTGATGAAATGTTAAAAGGTGGGAAACAGGTGGCTAAAAAAATCTAGGAACATTATAGCATGATAATATTAACCAAAATTATTAATTTAGGAAGGTAAAGGATAAAATTTAATTTTTATGTAATGCATGCATCCATATTATTAACACTAATAACTCTATTTTGATTAGCCATCATGAAGAGATGTCAATTTATGTACGTTATGATTGGTAATGTTTTACTTGGAAATACATATATTAATTGATTTAACTAATAGCTATTAAATTATGAAACTACAAATGGGTATTTAAAAATAAGCAGTGTTCATAAAAACTAACATATCCCTATCATAAAACAAGGATGGGGTACTCTTTACTTGAAAAAAATCATATGTATTCTAAATCTATTGTAAAAAATTTTTATGGTATAAAAAAATAACATAATTATGTTCCTTTTATATATGAATATTTATTAATCAAAAACTAAATTTACTTCCACCCTACATCATGTGATATGGAAGGAGTCTTTTATAAATAATTATAGAATACTTGTTGATGAAATTACATTGAGAGTATGGGAATCATTTTTAGTTTTTACATAATTAAAATTTATTCTAATTTAAATTGGTAATATATAACAATGACTACTTATTTTCCTATTTTTTATATGTTTTATAAATAAAAATAATTGTAGGTTTTACACAATAAAAAACTACTTTTAGTGGCCTTGAATTAGATATAACAATATGGCCATGTTAGAGGTGTGGGTATTGTTGTTCATTAGAGAAAAGATTTTGAAAAAAAAAAGTCATAGGGGGGAATTAATGATAGAATAAAAATAATGGAAGAAAAATATAAGTTCTAAATGAAAAATTTAGTTAACAATCTGATTTGATAGAATAATTAATTTTATTCCAAAAAGAAGAAACAATACCTCAACAACCACTACATAAATTTCCACTCTCCTCCAACTTTGAGACTAGCCATTCCCCTCAAAGGATTTCCTTACCCAATGAAATTTATTTTTTGAAAAATGTTTCTAATAAATTTGATTTAAAAAACTAATGTTACCTTTATTATAATAAATTTCTACAAGGTAAAATTGGTTTCAATTTATATATATCATCACCCACCCATCACCTTGTTGTGAGTGGTATAATATAAAGTTTCAAAGTATATATTCTATAAAATAAATAAATTCTTAAAGATCATGTGAGAGTAGGGATTCTTGTAGGTCATTAGCTGAGCATCGATATACTTGTTTCCTTTGATGATTTGGAAGTTCACATGACCAAACTTATTATTTGAATTTTCATATCATGGTTTTTTAATATTATAAGAATACATAACAATAATGAGTCATGCACTTTACAATTTTTTTATATGAAATCTTTAACAATTAATGAAAAATCTTAAATTTAGGAATGTTATTAAAACTGGATAAAATTAATGGGAAATTTAAATTAAAATAAAAAAAAATCTAAAGGATCAACTCATAAATCAGAAAGACCTTATGAGAGTATATTTATCCTACCAATTCCACAACCACATTTACTAACATCACAATTTCATGTGAATACAATGTTCAAAGATAATAATATGATCTTTGATTATTTTTATGAACAAATTTATAGAGTACCCATTACATAAAATATTGTTCTTGAGAATGTAAATGAAATTCTCAAGCATCGATAGCTGGGAACCACAATTCTGAATGTATACATGAGACATGTTTTCATAATCTGTTTTTCCAATAATTGATCTACTACATGAATTATATTTATGTTAGAACCCAGATCTTCTTTTCAGGTATGATTTTCCTTTTTCTAGAGTTTTTGAGAAAAGAAGAGTTTCTAGAAATTTTTAAAAGTACACGTCGTGTACTTCGTTGCCGCAAGAGGCTGTGTGATGGCCGTGTCATGGCCACACACACAGTCATGTGGGGTGATGTGGAGGCCGCCTAAATCAGAGTATGGAAAAGGCAAGTACATGTCGTGTACTACAAAAGTACACGCCATGTATTTTATTTTTTTCATTAAATGAACTTGGGTCACGTATGACGGACAAAACACCCTACCTTTAGGTTTCATTCATCCAAGAGCACTGATCAACTAGAGATCTTCGACAAGCCCCTAACGAAGAATTATTCCTCCGAATAGAACTCCTTCGGTTGCATTGGAATCGCATCGGTGAGTTTTCTCTTCTCCTAGAACACTATTCCTTGATTTATCCTCTTTTGTGAGTTATCATGGGTTGAAAGTTTTAAGTGTTTTTGTAGATATACAGAATTATAAATCAATTCAAGCCTCATGGTTCAAGTATATTGATCTCCCTACACCGAGGTAGGTGGTTTGTGCCTTTCTGTAGAAATTCTTTGAGTTTTATGTGAAAATTTTCCCAATGCCCATGAATGGGGTATTGCACGTTTACCATTTTAGCCCTATTGTTTAGATTCTTTTCTTGTATGCCTAAGTAGAGGTTATTGTTTGTTAATAGGGTAATTTGATGTGCTTTGGATGTATTTCCCATGCATGTTCTGTCTGTTTTGACCTTTGGGTCTAGTTTGTCTGTTAGGATGCGGTTTACATCCCAATGACTAGTATTGTAGGATGGTGTGACAGTTGCTATGATATGCCGATATGCTATAGAATGCTATTCATGTAGTTCCTGGGGTTTACTTTATTCGTTACGCGGTGCTACACTTATTGATTTTTCACAGGGTCGTGAGAACCCAGAGTAGTAAACCATAGAGAGAATTGACATAAGGGCTTCTTCAGAGTGTCTTTTATAATTTACGATGCAAGACCACATGGGGAATTAACGTTGAGTGCTTCCTCAGAGAGTCTGTAGTTCCTTGACATGAGCCACAGGGGGAATGAGATGTTAAGTGCTTCCCCATATCACCTTTAGTACCGATATGAGACTATAGGGGAATTGACAGTGAGTGTTTCCTCAGAGAGTCTATACTTTAGCTGAACCAGAGGGGTGAGACTGTGTGTGCTTCCTAGAGGTATGCTTGTATCTATTAGGTAGGACTAGAGGGGATAGGCTATGATTACTTCCCAGAGGGTTACGTATTGTGTTTATCTAATTTTATTAGCTGTTGGTTGATATTTAGACTGTGGATTGGTTACTGCTGAGTACTTTCCTGTTACTGCTTTCTGTACTTTCACCTGCCACATATTCACTGACTGTTAGGAACAGATCTTGTGGTGGATGCCTACTAGGATTCTTCTCACACCCTGTTTGGGCCATGATTTTGGGCCCAAACAGATTATATTATTGCAGGTATAGACAAGGGCAAGCGCCCTTCTACTTCAGGTACTTGATTTTTGTGGATCTGGAGAGCATGGGACCAAGCTTAGGCTTGCGATACTGAGGAGCTGTTTATCTGTTTCTTTTGTACTTTGGTTTATTACTGGTTGTATTCATCATTATGACATGTTTGGCTGTTTTCCTAGACATAGTACCATGCATCATTATATATATGTGTGCTCCAGTTGTTTATTATTTCAGTCTTCTGCTGTTACTATTGTTGGATATTTACTACTTTTGCTATTGTATATTTGTTTCTCTTCCACTGTGTTACTCTGCCAATGAGGGCATAACTTCCCCACTATCACATCCAAGGCCCTCACTACTAGTCGGCAGCCTCTGGAATTTGGGTAAATGCGCTTGAGGCCATGTGACCAACTGGGTATGGGCACCTCTAGGTGGCTTTCGGAACCGGGATTTTACAAAGTGGTATCAGAGGATTTATTTTCTCTTGAATTGCTGTTTGGAGCCTTTATCCAGGGATATGAAGTAATAGGTTCTTGGTAATAAGCTATGCCTGGAAGTAGCTAACCCATGTACAGGGAAAAGCCAATCTATCTCATTTATTGCAATTATTCTAGTTTGCAATTTTACGGTTAATTTGATTTCACCGTTGGGTGATTCACATGTTTTGTGTTGTTACCATTGATGTTATTGAGGTTCTATTTCTGTCGCAACCTAATGATATGATTGTATGCCATCTCATGCATCATATAGGAACTTTCTAGAATTCACATGTCTTGAATTCTTACAATGTCATCTAGGATGCATTAGCAATTAAATGTTGTTGTGATATATGTTGTGTAGAATATGCATGCTATTGTGATATATGCCTTGATAAAAATATATGCTTCTTGTTAGAGCATTGATTGTGTGAGGTTTTGTTTGAATGAATGCCAAACTTTGGTTCTTGAGGTGTTATGGGCCCTCATGGACCGGAATTTGTTAGATCATTGACTTGTTTACCTTGTTTATAACTTGTTTGAGATGCCAAACTTTAATTCTCATAGAGTATGGGCCCTCACAGATCGGAATTTGGTAATTTTAGTGTTCTTTTTAGTGTTTTCTAGGCTCCAGAGTAGTTTCTGAGGCTTACTGTCTGGAAAAACCCAGAATACACACCGTGTAGTTTTGACTACATGCCATGTCTTCTTCTGTTTGGGAAGAAACTGTTTTTCATAAATACACGTCGTGTACCTTATGTACATTCCATGTAGTCTCTAACCTTGTCACAGTCCATGTGGGTAGATACACAGGATAGGGAAAATCTTGTGGGAACACATCATGTACCGGTTGTGCACGCCGTGTAGTGTAATCCAAGGAGTCCGGCTGTGTAGCAAACAACACAGGTCGGTGGAGTCTCTTCTTATACACGTTGTGTCAGGTTTGAACATGTCATGTATTATGACCTAGGTACCCATCCATGTCATGAACAACACGGGTTGTTGTTACCCTTTCACATACACGTTGTGTCTGCCTTGAACACACTGTGTAGTATGACCTATGTACCCGGTCGTGTCACAAAAAACAGGGTCGGTGTTATCCTTTTCGTACACACCTTGTCCATCTAAAACATGCCGTGTAGTGTCGACCGTGTAGACAGCCGTGTAACTAACCACACGGTCGGTTGGGAATTCTTAATATATGTTGTGTCCATCTAGAACACACCGTGTAGTGTAATCTGGGTACACAAGCCGTGTCACTAACAACATGGTCCAGGTGAAGCTTTTCTTGTACATGTTGTGTCTACTGAGAACATGCCGTGTAGTATTGTCTTAGGAGAGTCGTGTGGCTTGACCATGTAGAAGGACTCGGGCAGGGAAAAAGGATCCAGGTACACATCATGTGTTAGGAGAACACGTCATGTGTTTGGGGTGTTACATGACCAGTTTAGGCAGGAGTACACGCCCTTGTAAATGACTTAAGGGAACATGTCATGTAGTCTTTATACACTCTGTATAGTCTTGTTTTGTGAAACTTTAATTCCTTATTTCTCTTGTTCCCTTATTACACATATAGTCTTTAGTCCTTGATAATGTTGATCTAAAGTGTGTGTTTGACCTTGCAGAGTCATGCCACTGAGACTTCCTCCGGTTGTCCGCCTGTTACGGGGTAGTGATCAGACGCCGGATATGGCTGATCAGGGACTTCCCACAAATCCTCCTATTGTACCAGTCTTGGCACCAGCAGTTATACCTGTTACTGATACTAATGCAAAGTTCAGGAAATGCTTCATGAGGATGATGCAGACCTTCCAGGGAGCTCCGTCTCCTGCCCCGTCGATGACAGATTTGATGTGGGTTTTCCAGTAGCAGCATCCTCCCACCTTTTCAGGGGAAGAAGGGCCTCAGGCTACAGAGTCATGGCTAGAAGTCATGATGACGATCTTTGATCATCTGGAGATGCCTCCATAAAGGAGGGTGAAGCTTTCCACTTACATGCTATGGGATTCTGCCAAGAGGTGGTGGGATGTGATCTCACAGGCGGGTAATCAGCAGGTTATGGCATGGGAGGAGTTCCAGCACATCTTCTATGACTACTTCTATCCGGAGACCCTAAGGGCCGACTGAGCCTGGGAGTTCATGAGTCTGAAGCAAGGTACTCTTTCTATTATGTAGTACTCCTCTCACTTCATTGAGCTTCAGTGTTTCACACCCTTCCTAGGAGGAGATGGGTTATTCCTAGAAAGGAAGTTCGAGGACATCCTCAGACAGGACATCCGATGTCAGGTAAATATCTTCATATTGAATTCCATCACTTCTATCATCAACCAGGAGTTGATCTCGGATCGCAATCCGAGGAGGCGAGAGACATCCTATGGTAGCTAGGTGGTATTCTACCAATGTGGGAAGAGTGGGCATACGAGGCCATAGTGCTAGAGAGACACAGTGGGGTGCCTATCTTGTCGAAAGATGGGTCACCTTCAGCGTTTCTGTCAAGTATTCTCACCAGCAGCTGGTGATAGGGTTTCTTCTATGACTCCGCATTTGGTAGAAGCACCGCCATGTTCTCACCAGTCTGAGAAATAGAGTTCTTCTGGCCATTCAGGCTGAGGTGGAGGTCGTGGCCGTGGTGTTCAGTCTCCAGTATTTCAATGACAGCAGAGTGCATCAGCTCAGAGTGGTCAGGCAGGGTCACAGGGTCGTTGAGCAGGCCAGACCTTTGTAGTGGAGTAGACCCAGCTAGATCAGGATCTCGAACCTTCTACAGTTTGAGGTACGATCCTAATTGCCTCAGTTTTATCTTCAGCTCTTTTCAATATAGGGGCTTCTCATAGCTTTATATTTTTTGTTGTCATAGAGAGCCTTGGGCTCTATGTATTCTCTTCTGCTGATATCTTAACTCTAGAAACTCTTTTGGGAACTATAACTACTAGTGTACATTAGTGCAAGGAGTTCCCTCTAGAGGTTGGTGGGTGTCACTTCTTATGGGATCTCTATGTCCTAGAGATGACAGGCTATGATTTCATTCTCGGAATGGACTGGCTAATTCCCTTTTAGATAGTCGTCGACTGTTATCATCGTAGGGTGAGTTTCTTATCACCAGAGGGTGGATATTTTCTTCATAAGGGCGAGTGGGAAGTCCAGGCGAGCAGAGTGGGTCCAGAGCATCATGGGTTAGGAGGATTTACAACCCAGATTTCTAGTCTATATCTGGATGATCAGGGGATTCATAGTTGGACTTTCCCCTGGTGGTGGATCATTTTAGGGATGTCTTTCGAGAGGAATTTTCAGGTTTACCTCCGGAGCATGAGGTAGACTTTTTTTTTGAGCTTGTTCCAGGAGCGGCACCAGTATCCATTCCTCCTTATAGGATGGCTACACCTGAGTTGTAGGAGCTCAAGAAGCTGTTGGAGGAGTTACAAGAAAAGGGTTTCATTCGACCCAGTACTTCTCCTTAAGGTTCACATGTCCTGTTTGAGAAGAAGGCAGATGGTACTCTTAGGCTTTTCGTGGATTATCAGAAGTTGAACCAATTGACGATCAAGAACCGATATCCCTTGCCCAGGATTGATGATCTCTTTGATCAGCTTCACAGATCCTGGGTGTTCTTGAAGAATTACATTAGGTCTAGTTACCATCATTTGCACCTTAGACCATCTGATATACCTCTCACAGCCTTTCGAAGCAGGTATGGTCTATACGAGTATATGGTTATGCCGTTCGGTCTCATGAATGCGCCTGCAGTTTTCATGGTACTGATGAACCGAGTGTTCCATCCTTACTTGGATTCCTTCATGGTGGTTTTCATGGACGATATCTTGGTGTACTCTCACACTCTACATGAACATGCTACACACCTTGAGATCGTTGTAAGTACAATGAGAGAGCATCAGTTATATGATAAGATCTCAAAATGCCACTTTTGGATGTATTTGATTCACTTCTTGGGTCATGTAATCTCAGAGACAAGAGTATCAGTGGACCCAGAGAAAGTGAGAGCAGTAGTTTCCTGAGAACAGCCGAAGAATGTATTTTAGGTGCGAAGTTTTCTAGGCCTATCTGGATACTACAGACATTTCATTCAGGACTTTTCATGTTTAGCAGCACCGCTGTTGAGTCTGACTAAGAAGGGTGCGAAGTTCCTATGGTCATATTCTTGTGAGTTGGCCTTTTATGAGCTGAAAGGGAGGTTGAATTCAGCATTGATACTAGTGTTTCTAGGGTCAGGAAAGATCTATACTGTTTATTGTTATTCTTTAGGTATCGGGCTAGGAGATGTGCTTATGCAGGGAGATGGACTCGTTGGGTACGGGTCTCAGCAGTTGAGGCCACATGAGAGGAATTACGCAACACACGATCTTGAGTTGGAAGCTGTTGTTCATGCCTTGCGCTGTTGGAGACATTATCTTTTGGGCGATGATTTTTTGTTTTTCACTAACCACAAAAATCTCAAGTACATCTTCACTCAGCGTGATCTAAATTTGAGACAACGAAGCTCGGTTGATTACCTTAAGTCCTTTGATTTTGAGCTTGCCTATATATCGGGGAAAGTCAATGCAGTGGCTGATGTGTTGATAAAGAGGACTCAGATACAGGTAGTTCCGGAGGCCAGTAGTGAGTGGTATCTTATGGCTCTATTCTCTAAGATGCATCTGGAGGTTCATGACTGACAGGGGCAGACTTTCATTTCTTCTGTAGCTATTACCTCTACCCTTTTTGATCGAGTTAGAATGAGGCAGCTATCAGATTCTGAAGGCCTAGTCCTACGGGAGAGTGTGTTAGGAGACGACCCTATTCCTAGGTGGAAAATAGGAGAGGATTAGATCTTGCTTTTCCAGGGATGCATATGGGTTCCATCAGATATACGCGAGGAGCTGATGTGGGACTTTCATTCCTCAGTTTGGGCAGTTCATCCAGGAATCACCAAGATGTATCGTGATCTACACCGTCAGTATTGGTGTCCAAGTATGAAGAGGGATGTTTTCAGTTTATTCACGAGGTGTTCCACCTATCAGTAGGTGAAGGCAGAGCATCAGTGGCTAGTAGGGATTTTACAGCAGTTACCCATTCCCGAGTGTAAGTGGAACGATTTCGCGATGGATTTTGTGACAGGGTTGTTGAGGTCTCCTTGAGGGAACGATGCAGTATGGGTTGCCATTGGAAGGCTTATGAAGGTCACTCATTTATTGTCGATCAAGGAGACCTTCAGTGTTGATGAGCTGCGACGGTTGTACATCCTTGAGATTGTACATCTGCATGGAGTTCCACACTTCATTGTTTCAGAAAGGGATGCACGTTTTACTTCTCGGGTCTAGCAAGGGATACAGAATTCTTTGGGTATGTAGGTGCTTCTAAGTACAGCCTACCATCCTCAGACAGATGGGTAGTCCGAGCGTATAATTCAGGTACTTGAGGAAAAGCTTCGAGCATGCATCCTAGATTTTGGAGGTTCTTTGGAGAAACATATACCTCTTGTGGAGTTTTCCTACAACAATTGTTTTCAAGAAATTATTCAGATGGCACCTTATGAGTCATTGTACGGTAGGTCATGTCGGTCACCCTTATGTTGGTTGGAGGCAGGAGAGGTAGCTTTTCTGGGACATCATCTTGTTCAGGAGACCACAGAGTAGATAGAGTTGATTCGGAAGAGGATGTCTACTGCACAGTCTCGTCATAAGTCTTATGCTGATCAGCGGAGATGACCTCTAGAGTTCGAGGTCGGGGATCAGGTTTTTCTATATGTCACACTGAGGTTAGGACACAGGAGGATTAGGAGGCAAGGTAAGCTTTTTCCGAGGTACGTCGGGCCGTTTGAGGTGTTGGAGAGAGTTGGGACGGTTACCTATCAGTTGCAGTTACCTCAGAGGTACCAGGATATGCACGGAGTTTTCCATGTTTCTCAGCTCCGAAGTTACTTTTCAGACCCGTCTCATGCTTTCCAACCCGAGGAAGTCAAGTTGGAGGTGGATGCATATTTCAAGGAGCATCATATCTGGATTGTCGATTTCAGTATGAAGGTTCTTCATGGCTGTTCTGTTCCTCTAGTACGGGTGCTATGGCAGCACAGGTGAGTACTGGATGAGACTTGGGAGAGGGAGGCCGATGTACGATCACAGTGGCTGGAGTTGTTCGGGGTTTCTTCTTTTACGTCGCGCTAGGGAAATTCGAGGATGAATTTTTTTAATGGGGGAAGTTTGTAAGAACTCAGATCTTCTTTTCAGGTATGCCTTTTCTTTTTTTGGAGTTTTTGAGAAAAGAGGAGTTTCTGGAAATTTTTGAAGTACACGCTGTGTACTTTTTGAGTACACGCCGTGTACTTCGTTTCTACAGGAGTTTGTGTGCTGGCCATGTAATGGCCACACACACGGTCATGTGGGGTGATGTAGAGGATGCCTAAAGCGGAGTATGGAAAAGGCAAGTACACACTGTGTACTTCGAAAGTACACGCCATGTATTTTCTTTTCCTTCATTAAACACACTGGGGTCGGATCTGACGTACAGAACACCCTACCTCTAGGTTTCTTTTATTCGAGAGCACCAAGCAGCCATATATCTTCAACAAGCCCTTGAGCTAGCGTCTGTCCTCTGAATCTAACTCCATCGGCTGCGTTGGAATTGCATCGGTGATTTCTCTCTTCTCCTAGAACACCATTCCTTGATTTATCCTATTTCGTGATTTATTGTTTGTTGAATGTTTTAGACGTTTTCATAGATCTATGACATTATAAGGTGATTCAAGCCTTGTGGTTCAAGTATATTGATCTCCAAATGCTGTGGTAGGTGGTTTGTACCTTTTTGTAGAATGTCTTTGAGTTTTATGTGAAACTTTTCCCAATACCCATGAATGTGGTATTGCATGTTTACCATTTTAGCCCTATTGTTTTTCTGCTTTGCTTGTATGCCTGATTAGAGGTTATTGTTTGTGAATAGTTTAATTTTTTGTTCTTTGGATGTATTTCCCATGCATGTTATGCCTATTTTGACCTTTGGGTATAGTTTTCCTGTTAGGCTGCCGTTTACTTTCCCATGCCTAGTATTGTTGGATGGTGTGACTGTTGCTTTGATATGCTGATATGCTATAGAATGCTAGCAAAGTAGTTCTTGAGGTTTACTTTGGCCGTTACATGGTGTCATACTTGTTGATTTTAAACAGGGCCATGAGAACCTAGTTTAGTAGACCATAGAGAGAATTGACGTAAGGGCTTCTCCAAAGTGTCTTTTATAATTTACGATGCAAGACCATAGGGGGAATTGACGTTTAGTGGTTCCTCAGAGAGTCTATAGTTCCTCGAAGTGGAACACAAGGGGAATGAGATGTTGAGTGCTTCCCCAGAATGCCTTTGGTACCGATACAAGACTATAGGGGGAATTGGCGGTGAGTGCTTCCACAGAGAGTCTGTACTTTAGAAGAACCAGAGGGGTGATACTGTATGTGCTTCCCAGAGGGTTTCTTGTATCTGTTAGGTAGGACTAGAGGGGATAGGCTATGGGTACTTCTCAGAGGGTTACCTGTTGTGTTTATCTGCTTTGATTAGCTATTGCTTGATATTTGGACTATGGATTCGTTACTGCTGAGTACTTTCCTATTACTGCTTTTTGTACTTTCACCTGCCATATATTCACTGACTATTTTCCACAGATCTTGTGGTGGTTGCCTACTGGGATTCATCTCACACCCTATTTGGGCCATGCTTTTGGGCCCAAAAAGATTATATTGTTACAGGTATAGACAAGGGCAAGTGCCCTTCTACTTCAGTTACTGGATTAATGTGGAGCTAGAGAGCATGGGACTAAGCTTAGGCTTGCGAAGCTGAGGAGTTGTTTATCTATTTCTTTTGTACTATGGTTTAGTACTGGTTGTATTCAGCATTGTGACTTGTTTGGCTATTTTCCTAGACATATGTACCATGCATCATTATATATGTATGTTCCCCAGTTGTTTATTATCTCAGTCTTCTGCTGTTATGGTTGTTAGATATTTACTACTTCCGCTATTGTATATTTATTTCTCTTCCATTGTGTTACTCTGCCAATGAGGGAATAGCATCCCCACTATCACATCCAAGGCCCTCGCAGCTAGTCGGCAGCCTCTGGCATTCAGTGAAATGCACTTGAGGCCATGTGACCAACCGGGTACGGGCACCTCTGGGTGGCTTCCGGAACCGGGATGTTACAAGTTAAATAATATTCATATTTCTTATAGACATATATATCAGTACTATGTTAAAGGAAAATATAAAAACAAAAATTTGGAGTCATTAGTCCTCATGTCACTTTTACACATGAAAAGTCATTAGAAGAAAATTTAATTTTAATAATAGTGGACTGATAGGCTTCCCAATTTTAATAGAAAATTACAATGAAAAACTATTCTTAATACCCAAAATTTAGGGGGGAAACTCTGTAATCTAATTAGATAAAATATATTTTCATTTTTCAATACCTATTCCTTTTTTAGGAATAATTAAATTCTCATTTAAATCAATTTGGATACTCTAAAGATTTATTTTTTGGATTCAAATAATAAATACCTAATAAATCATCTTCACACGATGACCTTTATCAATTTTTAATACACTACATTTTATATTTTATTAATAAAAATAAAACTATACATTTGATATTATGTTTTTATGAAAATATTATTATAATAGGTAATTGTCAAAATTTTATAAAAATCATGGTATGGGGATAGTCACTAGGCATAATAAGCCTATGTATTTCTAAAAATGGGTAAGTTTTAGGGTATATGTAATAATATTCCACCATAAAAACATATATAAAAACAAATTACTTATTTTTATCAATGTTTATGTAGTGAATGAAACAAAATAATGACAAAATTTTTGGTTATTAAGTTTGTAAATTTATGAAATATATCATATCCCATCAACAGAAAAGTATCCCCAAAGAGGTATTTATGATGATAATTACAATTACATTTAAAATATTTATTAATTGTTTATTTATTTATATTTTTTATTTTCTATCATAAATTTCATCAATCCACTTATTCAAAAGAGAAACTATATTTATTTATACATGAGTAGGTAGAATACATTATGTTAGAATTTTTATATACTTTCCAAAGAGTTGATTTCCTACTATTTATTTAGTTAATTTTCCTATCATTTTATCTACTACTTATTTAGTAAATTTTATAATTCTTTTTAACACAACTTAATTAATTTTCACAAAGATCATAGAGATTTTATTTATTATTTATTTTTCTCTAAGAAGTTTGATCCTATCAAGGTCACAAAAGGCCTCTATATATACACAACAAACTTCGATAAAAATTAATTCTCGATGAATGCTTCAATAAGGATGATGAACTTTAGTGTTTGTTCTCTCTATTTAGTTTTTTTCTCTTTATTTTATTTTTTTATATTCAGTAGTGATGTAATTCGTTCCATTTTTGGTTTAAGTATTTTTAATAACATTGTTGGAAAAATCCATCTTGATGGTTATTTTGGGTTGATTGTGTTAGTTGACAAGGTTTGATGTTGTTGATAAAGGTTTGTTGTCAAAGTAGGCATGAAGAGTTTACAAAAATGTCTGAACTGATCACACGTAGCTCAAATATTGGAACTAACCATGTGGATTATGAATGTATAAATTGATCACACAGAGTTAGGATTTTAGAATTGATCTCATGGAGTGTGAATGTTAGAACTGATTATGCGAAGCACTTGAAGAAACTTCATGCCATGACCCCTCCCTCCAAAGATACCCCTCCCCAGCTGGAAATTGAGAAATAATGATAATGAATCTCGAGTCTCGCCTCTATTAGGACCCAGGTTTGAGATTAGAACCTAGGGTATACATATCTCACAATATGGGAGGCATTACCCTTTTTAGTGAAATAAGATTGGGAGAAAAGATTGTTCATCCTCAAAACAACTTCAAGGTATATATATATAAGAGAAGTCCAAAAACCATACCACATGCATGTTTTAAAATAGAAATAATGAAAATACAATATAGTCTCCAAAGTAAAGTACCCAAAAGCAAGATAAAGCAGTGACTCAGTAACCATCCAAAGACCAAGCTAGTAACACCCAGCACGGTCCACATAATCCTCCTGGAAACCTGAAAACAGTTTTATATATGTAGGGTGAGAATAAAATTATATGCAGTAGGAAAAACGTTTCTTGTGCACAAGTGAGAGAAGAATACTAATACCTCTTTAAGAAAACAACAGAACCAAACAAAACCTAACATGTATATTAACGATCCCAACCATGCCAAGGTACAAAAACCAAATAATGAAAGTAAAATAATGTAACATAATGTACATCAATGAGAGGGTACCCAACACCACTTCCCACTGATTAGCGGATTTTTCATAATGAAAAGTATCCTTGTGCTCCCACCCCTTCTGAAATACCACTTCACAACCCATCCACATACACCTGGGCCTCATAAACCACACCTCATCCCACCCACACACATCTGGGCCACAAACCGCATCACATCCTTCCCAAAGAAACCTGGGACACAAACCACATCACATCCTACTCACAAACACCTAGGCCACAAACCGCATCACATACCACCTGTAGACACCTGGTCCCCAAACCACATCACATCTCAAAGACACCTGAGAAATAATAACACATATCATCCCAAAGACACTTGGGAAAGCATAATGAATCTCATACTGAAGACATCTGAGAAAATGAAACTCACCCGCACACACCTGGGCCTCAAAAAACACAACCTTCCCAAAGAATCTTGGGCTGTCACTGCATGGAAGAAGGGGTAGTGAAAATCTGGTGGACATCCATCCATCCTCCCACCATGATGTTTGGGAAAGACACCCTCCCCTGTGACGATGGGGCTGTTCAGCACATAGTGCTCAACGAGGGCGGGTGATTATAAACTCACAAGGAAAAATACTAGTATATACATATATGATACCAAACACTCAAACCCAACCTATGGGTTCCTAGACAGAAAATAAATGGACAATACTACCACCTTTGTTGCTACCACTAAATGTATAACACCACCCAATAAGCCACAACCTCCTTTTAATTTCCAACCAATTTCATTTAACCACATCATTAATATTATTTTCTATAATTAACCACATTTAATCGCACATACCATCATTTATTCATCCATTAACCATTTCCATTCCATTAGACAATCCAAACCAAGTCATTCCACATTTTATTAATCAATTATTTATCCATCCCATTACTACATGAGAAACCACTAAGCACAACACACCAGAGGGAACATAGAGAAAATCATTTCAGAAGGAGAAGAGCATAATAAATTTAGCCATCTGCACATTAAAGACACATTGTTCCATTTTTCTCCACATTTAATACTAATTCATGGAATATCATATATCGATCTCTTGACATGGGGTGAAAATTTGTGTATGTTATTAATAGAGAAGAACCCATACCAAACACTACCATCATTATTCAAACTCATCCCGCTCAGATCACATATCAATAGAACCAACCCAAACTCACAACCCCTTCTGGTAACACATTACCACATAACAATCTCATGTCCCTGCTGAAAAACACTTCTCATCCATCCCACAATCAATCAATCTATCAATATAAGATTCCATTACTTATCTAGGTTGATATTTCATCTACAAGTTCATCCATAACACCACCCAACACAACCCATATCACAAAACCGTGCTCACAAACATACCACAACACAAACCAAAGCAAACCCACACATCACAACATAGCCACTTCACATTACATCAATCCTATGCATGCAGCCACAACCATTCCACACATCACATCACATACCACGACATAAAACATCTTAATATTTAGTAAAGGGGACAATTATCCAATTTTACTTCATTATTTGAGGGTTTTATCACACAAACCAAATCTCGGGGCATCCATTCATTAGCCAGATTTACGTGATTAACCAATTTCCATATGTAAGTGTTCAAAATGAACCAAACAAAATGAAACCCATTTAGTGCACAAACAAAATCCCCAACATCCAGGAATTTTAGTGGGGCATCAAGACCATATAATTAACAATATCATAATCATAAAATCAAAATATAAAAGACATAAAAATCAGATCCCCTTACCCCTTTCAATTTCATCTAAATGATTCTTATCTTTGATTAGCCTAGCACAACCATGATACATAGGTGAAAAAGTAAATCCCACCCACATGATGCAAAAAATGAATAGAAACAAAGGAAATCCTACCTCAAAAGGGTTTCAATGATCTTAGCACATCAACAGGCCACACAAAGGATCTCTGATCACCTCTCCCGCAAGATCTTCATCCATCTGAGGATTCCATGACACCACCACACCAACAAAAACTGAATAGAATTCTATTTTGAACTATGGGAGATTACCCTTCATTGCATGTTAAGAATAAATGGGAGGGAAAAGGAACAAAATCAGAATAAACTGAATAACGGAGGAAGAACACACCTTAGATCAAAGATGGATCACTACTGATTGAAGGAGAGAACCTAGGAATCAATACTTGGTCTAGGAATCCTCAAAACATAAATAGGGGTCACTGGATATCCTGGGGTCGAGGGAGGTTTGTTGTACCTATAGGTTTTGAAAACCCAAGATGCTTGAAAAACACTTAAAAATTATAGCGGTGGGGGATTACACGACATGTAATCCCGTTTCACATCGTGTAATGCCTCGAGGTTGGTTTTCACCAAAAAAGCTATCACCTCCTGATTTATTTAATTTTTTTTCAAAATCAAAACATTAGACACCATGAACCATCCTGAACAATCTATGAAACCCAACTTCATGATGTGTAATCTACTTACACAATGTGTAACCCCTGCAACAGCTTTGTTTCACCCTCGACTCCTATGAAAACTCCAGGAACCTCCTCCAAACACCTTCAACACCCAAAACTGAAAAAGTAACCGACTGGGAGGACACATACAATTACATTAGATACCAATCAAATGATTCTCACCCTAAAGAATCTAAAACCAAGCCTAGAATTAAAAAGGTCTCTAAACAACCACCTTGTGAGATACCTCTCAAGAGTCTTGTCACTCCTCAAGCACTACCATCATCCAAACACACTGACCCGAATGACCATAAGCACACTACTACACAACGACCGTGTAACTATCTCAACCTCCACACAACCTAAACAAACAACCTCTATAGTCAACGAACGACACTGTCCCAAACACACAAATCAGAGAATTTCATCCTCCATCTCAAGATATTATATGCTCTGTAAAACACTAACTTGCCCGCCCAATTTTAATCACATCACAATTAATGCATCTTGATTAGGAATCTGGTCCTCCCCTTTTCACTTATCAGGACTTCATCACACATTACACCACTCACATCTAAAAATAGGGGAAAACATCCCATTTCATAAAACAAGGTTCAAACATTACATTACAAGGAAAAACATAATAAGAAAAAACTAATAAAAACTCAAGGTAATGGGGGTGAATCTATGTTTCCCACTCCCAAGTACCCTCCTCTAGGCTTCTATGCCTCCACAACTCATAAACTAGGGGAATGTTCCATCCACAAAACACATTCTCTTGACGATCCTAGATCTCTACTGGTCATTCCACAAACATCGTATTGTCCTTAATATCTAACTCTCCCTAGTCAATGGCATGGGAGTCATCATGTAGATACTGTCGAAGCTAAGAGACATGAAAAATATTGTAGATTTTATTAAACTATGGTGGAAATGCCAACTGGTATTCCACATCACCAACTCACCCTAGAACCTCCAAGGGCCCAATAAACCTGGGAGAAATCTTACTCCCTCTGAAAAATCTATGATGCCCATCTAGAGGGGAATCATTCAAGAACACATGGTCCCTAACCTAGAACTCTAAGGGCCTCATACTGTGATCGTCATAATACTTTTTTCGGAATTTCACTACATTCATCATCTCGCAAACAAGATAAATTTTCTCTGTCGTGTTGTACACTACCTCAGGACCAAGAATAGTTGTCTCCCCAACTGCAGTCCACCACAACAGTGAGTGACATAATCTTCCATAAAAAGATTAAAATGAAGCCATTCCAATGGAAGAGTGATAGATATTATTATATGTTAACTACATAAAATAAAGGTTTCATACCCAATATCCATCAAAGTCCAAGACAAATGTTCTCAACATATCTTACAACTTCTGGATAGTTTGCTCTATCTACCCATAATTTAGACGGTGGAAAGTAGTGTTGAGGCATAACTAGGTTCCAAAAGCAAGATGAAATCCTCTCCAGACATGTGAGATAAATTGTGTGTCACGATATGAGATAATAGGGCTCATAACTCTCTGAAATTGCACTAACTTATCCAAATATCTCTTTGAAAAGGAATCCACTGGGCCCGACTCCTTAATAGCTAAGAAGTGAGCCAATTTCATCAGCTGATCCACTACTACCTAGATAGCATTATAGCCTCCCAGATCTCTGGGTAACCATGTGATGAAATCCATTGAGATTTCATTGAACTTCCACTCAGGAACATCCAAGGACTGTAAAAAACCTCTGGGAACATGGTGTTTGGCTTTGACCTACTGGAAGACCAAGCATCTTGCCACAAACTTCACTATTGCCTGCTTCATCTCGGGCCACCAAAACTATATCCTCAATCCACAATACATTTTAGAAATTCCCAGGTGTACTGATAATGGTGAGTTATTGAACTCATGAAGTACTCCACCACACATCGCTACAGGAACAAACAACCTCCCATGAAACCACATTTGGTTCTAACCATCCTCAAACCATTCCTTGGAGCATCACCATGGCCAACACGATCTCATAACACCTATACCTTTGAGTCCCCCCATTGAGACTCCTCCACATGTTGCATCAGATAAGAATGCACCGTCATCTGAAACAAAAATCCCTTACCATATTCTACTCTTGCATCTAATTACAAGGCTGCCAACTCCTAGATTACTCTCGAAGAATCCATAGAGTCTCAAACAACCACCATCTGCAACTTCCTACCCAAAAAATCAGCCATGACATTCCCCTTTTCTATGGTGCAGGAGATCTCAAAATCTTAGTCCTAAGGAAACTCCATCCACCTCCACTATCACTAGTTCAGATCTCGCTGGAAAAAGATATACCTTAAAATTTTGTGATCTATAAAGACCACAAAGCCCTTCTCAATGAGGTAATTCCACCAAAACCTCAACACAAACATGACCACTACTATCTTCATATCATGGGTGGAATAGTTACGCTTGTGGAGATGTAACTACCTAGACCCATAAGAGATTACTGGTCACTGTTACATTGAGATGCAACACAATCTTAGAAAGGAAGCATCATAAAACACCTAGTTCATCACTCCTTCCTTTGGAAACAACAGAACTAGAGTACTAACCAACTTCCACTTCAGATATTCAAACACTTCTTGACATTGATCAATCCACAAAAAATCTTGATCCTTCCTGGTCAAAGATGTCAACAGGGATACAAATTGAGATAAATTGGGTACAAACCTCTAATAACAGCCCGTAAGAGTGAGAAAATTATGAACTTTTTCCAAGTTCTTGAGTGCTTCCCAAAAAAAATTGCTTCAACCTTTGATGAGTCTACTACCAAACCCTATTGAGACACAAAATGTCCGAGGAAATTCACCTATCATGTCCAAAATTTACACTTGGAAAACTTTCCATAAATCTGGTGAGGTTAAAGAACATGTAGGATAGTTCTGAGATGTTTGACATGATCTTCCTCTTAATTCAAGTAGATCAAGATATAATCGATTAATATGATGAAGAACTTATCCATGAACTCATGGAACACAGAGTTCATAATCCCCATGAACACAATTGATGTGTTCATAATGTCGAACGACATGACCAAAAAATTGAAGTTCCCATACCTGCATCTGAAGGAAGACTACGAGATATCACCCACCTTCTCCCTTAACTAGTGATATCCAGACCATAGATCGATCTTAGAAAACTAACTCAACCCTATGATTTGGTTTAAAAGATCATCTATCCTTGGAAGAGAGTAATGGTTCTTGACCTCTACCTGATTCAACCTCTGGTTGTCTTTTCATGACCTCAAACCATCGTCTGCCTTCTTTGAAAACAACATAAGAGCACCCCATGACGACACATTGGGCTGGATAAAACCCTTCTACATCAAATCATCTATCTTAATCCTCAACTCCCACAACTCAGAAGGTTCCATCCAGTAAAAAGTCATCAAAATTGGAGAAGCAATGGGTTGTAAGCCTATCCCGAACTCAACATCACATCAAGGGGGTGGCATCACAACCTCCATAGGGAAAACATCCAGGAACTCACCAACAACAATGGGAACCTCTACCATTTTATCATCCATTGATTCCACTGAAAACTCGTCCAATAGAGAGGGGAGGGATCCACACGCTGACTTTCCACCTGCAACCCAGGTCACCAATGAAAACCACACGCTGGTCATCCACATATGAAAACATGACTCTCCCCCAGAAGCAGTCAATAACAACACGTATGGAATAAAACCAGTAAATCCTGAGGATGACATCATATGGCTACATCTATAGCAAGAAGAGATCCCCATAGGATTGATTTAGTCCCATCATCAGTATACACCCCCACCGCACATCAAAAACATTGGTTTGGCCTCTAACTGGTGTACTCAACACCAGGGGAATGAGAATCCTCTCAATTTCTAGTCCCATAGCACATCCTAGAGCGAGTTCAACAAAGGATTAAAAATCCCCTGAATTAAACAAAGCACAAGAAAGGGAACTAAAAAAACTGAGCATACCTATGATGATCTCAGGATGTGCTGGAATTGGTGCCTCCATTGCATGCGACTAACCAGGACCAACTTCTCTACCTCTCTGCCAACAACCACCTCAACAAAAAATCCCAGGATGAGGTCCCTGAAAACAAGGAACATCCTAATACTAGACATAGAAAAGGGTGATAATGACCCCTGAGTCCCACCTCCAATAGGCCCCGGGTTGGCAACTAGCACCAAGGGAATACAGATCTCTCAATATGGGAGGCATTACCCTTTTTAGTGAAACAATATCAGGAGATAAGATGGTTCATCCAAAAAACAACTCCAAGGTATATATATATATATAATAATTCCAAAAAACATCCTACATTCATGTTTTAAAATAGAACTGATGCAAATACAATAAAGTCTCCAAAGTAAAGTACTCAAAAGAAAGCTAAAGAAGTGACTCAAAAACTATCCCAAGCTCGATATAGTAACCCCTAGCATGGTCCACATAATCCTACTACAAAACTAAAAACAATTTTATATACATAGGGAGAGTATACAAGTATACTTGGTATGAAAAACAATGTTTCTCGTGCATAAGTGAGAGATGCATACAAATGACTCTCTGAGAAAAAAACAGAACCAAACAACACCTAACAAGTTTACTAACCATCCCAACCTCACCAAGGCATTCTTAACAAATAATACAAGTCAAGTAATGTAATATAATACACATATTCCACTTCCCACAGATTAGCCGCTCTTGCCTAATGGAAAATATCCTCATTCTCCCACCTCTTTCGAAAGTACCACGTCACAACTCACCCACACACATGTGGGCCTCACAAACCACACCACATCCCACACTTATACACCTAGTCTCAAACCACATTAAATCCTACCCGAAGACACCTGGGCCACAAACTGCATCACATCACACTCGAGGACACTATGTTCACAAACTTCATCACATTATGCTTATAGATTCCTAGGCCACAAACCACATCACATCATAGAGACACCTGGGAAATCATAACACATATCATCCTAAAGACACCTAGGAAATCATAATACATCTCATCCTAATGACACTTGGAAAATCACAACTCACCCACACACACCTAGGCCTCACAAACTACAACTCAACCAAAGAATCTTGTTCTATCACTTCTAGGAAGAGGGAGCTGGGAGGAGTGGGTTCCCAGCCATCCATCCTCCCACCGGGATGTTTGAGAAAGACACCATGCCCCTTAAGGATAGGGGAGTTCAACATGTAGTGATCAACTAGGGTGGGGTGTGTATAGAAATCACAAGGAGAAAATACAAGTATATACATATATGATACCAATCACTCAAACACAACCTATGAGTTCCCATATATAAAATTAACTCACAATACTACCACCTTTACTACTACCTCTAAATGCATAACACCACACAAAAAACGATAACCACCTTTCAATTTCCATCCAATTTTGTTTAAGCATCCAATACATTTTATTATTTAGAATTAATCATATTTAACCACACAACCCATCATTTATTCATCCATTAACCATTTCCATTCCATTATCTAATCCAACTTAAGTCATTCCACATTTTATTAATTATTTATTTATTCATTCCATCACTATACAGAAAACCACTAAGCACACAAAACCATAGAAAACATAAACAAAAGTAAATTTAGAAGGTGAAGAGCCTGATAAATTTAAGCAGCTCCACATTAAATACACATTATTCCACATCCTTCATGTTTAATACTCATTCATGGTATATCATATATCGATATATATAGACAAGGTGAATCTTTTTTATGTTATTAATGGAGAAGCACCCATAACAAACACTATCATCATTCTTAAAACTCATCCTACTTAGATAACATATCAACGGAACTAACCCCCAATTCAAAACCCCTTTGGTAACACATTATCACACAACCAACTCCCAGCCCTACTGCACAACACTTATCATCCATTCCAGAATCAATCAATCTCTCAACCTGAGATTCCATTACATATCCAGATTGATGTATTGTTTATAATTTCATCCATAACACCACCCAGGCCAACCCATAGCACAAAAATATTCTCAAATACATACCACAAGAGAAACCAGAGAAAACCCACACTTCACAACATAACCACTTCACATTACACCAATCCCACACACGCAGCCACAACCATTCCACACATCACATCATAGACCATGATGTAACACATTTCTAGATTTATCAAAGGGGACACTTATCTAATTCCACTTCATTATTTAAGGGCATTATCACACAAACCAAATATTGTGTAATCCATTCATTAGCTAGATTTACATGATTAACCAATTTTCATATTTAATTGTTCAATAAGAACCAAAAAAATAAATCCAATTTAGTGCACAAACAAGGGCCCCCAACAACCATGGTTTTTAGCAGGGCATCAAGACTATCTAATTCACAATATCACAATCATAATATCAAAACTATAAATGCATGAAAATCGAATCCCCCTACTCCTTTCAATTTCAATTAACCAATTCTTATATTTTATTATCCTAGAACAACCATGATCCATAAGTGAAAAAATTAGATCTTGCCCACATGATACATGAATAAAGAGAAATAAAGGAAATCCTACCTCAAAAGGTTGTCAATGATCTTCGCACAAGAATGGGCCACACAACAGATCTTCGATCACCTCTCCCACAATATCTGCATCCATCCAAGTATGTTGTGGCACCACTGCACCAAAAATAACTGAAGAGAATCCCATTTAGAACCATGGGAGATCATCCATCATTACATAGTATGAAGAAACATGAGGGTAAAGAGACCAACCAGAAGAAACTGCAATAATAGATGAAGAATGCACCTTAGATCAAAGATGGATCGGTACAGATCGAAGGAGGGAATCAATCATTGGCATAGTAATCCTCAAAACACTGAAGATGGAACACTAGGTCACTTGGGTTTAAGGGAGGTTCGCTGCAACTATAGGGTTTGACAACCCGAGCTACAATAAAAACTCTTAAAAATTACAACAGTAGGGGATTACATGGTGTGCAATCCCATTTCACATTGTGTAATGCCTCGAGGATGGTTTTTTTCCAAAAAACATCACATTTTGATTTATTTTCAAACCCAAAATATTATACACCGTGAACCACCCAGAAAAAGTCATGAAACCAAACTTCACGTCGTGTAATCTACTTACATAACGTGTAACACTTGCAGCAGCTTTGGTGCACTCACAACTCCTATGAAAACTCCCAGAGCTTCATTCAAACACCTTGAACATGCAAAACTGACAAAGTAATAGACCAGGAAGACATTGAATATTATACCTCATTATTTTTTCCAATGATCACACATTGAGATCATGCAAAATACCTAAAAAAACCACATGATTTTCAGTGAATCTCATGGGGAGGTCATGCGAAGCACATGAAGGAATGAAGGCATGAAATTATAGATAGTTCTCATGGTCATTTGAAATAATGCGACCACATGATTTTCTTTGAATCACACAATGGGATCAATTCAAGCACTAGAAGACAATGGCACTGGATGCATTATTTTATTTGGATATCATGATGAAATCATGTGAAGCCCACATGATTTTCAACTGATCACATGATGGTATCTCATGGAATTATCAAAGAAAATGTAGGTGGTCACATGAATCACTTGTGACATGAAATAGGTGATCATGTGAAGTGATCACATGAAGAACATAAGGTCGATTAATATACTGGTGGAATGGAAGGATAACTATAATTTATAGAGTTAAGGAGGTGGATTTATGCATATAAATAATACCCAACCCATACTCAATAATAATATTTTTTTCTTAAGTGGTTTTATCTAAAGAAAATAATTTCAATTGAGCAGAAGAAGGTATTTCTCTAGAAACACATGGTATGGGTAATCGAAAGAAGTTCTCATGAAGGAGTATCATAGAGATATCTTGCAAAGGAATCATGAAATTTTAATTATTCACATGGGGTTTTCATTTATAGGAAGTCCCTTTGATATAACATGAACTGCATAACCTTAAAAGGGCCTCTCACTAGAGTCACGCGATCTGTATGAACAGAAAAAGGAATCACAAAGGGATTTCAAGGACGGTTCTCATGAAAGGTTCTCACGTAGGGGTCTCATGGAGGGGTCTTATAGAGGATTCCCACATAAAGGTTACATGGAGCCATCTCTTAGAAAGGTCTTGTAAAGGATTCTTGTATAGGGTTTATACACTTCTAGAAGAAAAGTCTCGCACAAAGGTATTTGTCATCACTTTGATGAATCAAGACCAAGAAGACACAAACAAGTGTGAATAAAATAAAAATTGATTGTAAGAATATTATACTAGAGGATAAGTTCATTCACATCAGTAAATAGAATAGTGATATTTAAAATTTTGAATGTTTTTAAACCAGTATAGACAGTGATTCTGCTCTAAACCTTGTAACAATAGTGTGCATTAGTGGATTTGGTACATCGGCACATTTCCATTATATGATCCTTGTACATATCCTAGTGTGGGTGAACTAAGTAAAATTTTTATTTCCTATATAGGTTTTAATTATAATTTATTATGTTTTATGTGAATTAGAGAAAAAATAGTTTTTTTACAATGAAATAAGATCTAATGATACAACTGTTTTAATTTTTAAGGACTTAATTCACCCCTTCCCCCTCTTAGGGTATTTAACCTAGTTGGGATAACAATTGGTATTATAAGTAAGGGTTAAAGTCATAGTTTATCTCTTTGAAGTAGTAATGGAATTTGTTAATAAAAAATGGATTCTCATATTTGATGGAAAAAATTTTCAGCTATGGAAAATCAGATGTAGCATTATTTTCGGTCATTAGGTATGGATGTGTTTATAACATAAATGCGTGGTATTTATACTAGAATAGATAGTGGAGATTTATCTAAAGAAAACCTAATAGAATTAGATACTTATTATAGAGGAATCAATGCCTTGGGATAAGATTTATCCAACATAATATATAAAAAGGAAATGTTATTTAATTCATCACATTCCAAGTGGGAAAAGATGATAATTATCTATGAAGGTGATTCAAAAGTCTGAGAATCTAAATTTTAGATTTTATGAAATAGATTTGAGGACTTGAGAATGTACCCCAATGAGTCTGTAGATGCATTATTTGATCGGGTGAATGTTTTCATTGAATACATGCATGCTCTTAGAGAAATTATTACAGATATAAATATTATTAATAACATCTTAAGAAGACTCCCACCTCAGTTCAATATTAATGTTTTTATACTAGTAAATAATGTTCTAAATGAAGCTAACATTGGATAGATAACATAGTACTATTCTTTCATACAAGATGAAAAATGATGATAATAAGTTTACAAAAAAAGGTAAGTCTAAAGTGGTAGAATTAAAATCCATGTAGAATCTTAATATAGAATATGGTTAGGAAGAATATTTTTTAGTTGAGTTTATGCCACTTATTTACTCAAAACTAAAAAGGGGGAAAAGAAATTTCAAAGGGAAACTTCCTCTTGCATGTTTTTATTATATAAAGGTTGGACATTTTATAATAAAGCATCTCAAGAGGTTTGAATATGGTGATGAAGATGATATTAAAACACCAAATAATAAGTTAACAACTAGTGTGAAAGGTAAAAAAAATTTAAGAGAAATTTATTCATAAAGAAGAATATGCTTTCATAAGAAAATGACAGTTCAGAAGAATCTAATGTAGAAGATATGAAAGACTACAAGGATCATAAAGAATATACTATGGTGTTAGTTGTGGGAAATAATCAATCAATGTAAGAAAGATACAATGATGAAGGATAATTAAAAGGAAGAGTTTATATTTATGTTGATTTAGAAGCTACAGTTGAGGAGATAGATATTTGGAGATCCAAAAAAAGAAATCCAATAGGGTGGTTCATGATTCCAAACTCTATATAAAGAAGTAGGAATAAGAGAAGTTTAATATAAAGGCTTAAATTGAAAAACACTAATTCAAAAAGCTAGATAAGTTAGAAAAAGTCATCAAGTTAAAACTCAAGGTTAAAAAACCAAAGTTATTAATAGTATGACTAACATAATAAAATATCAAGTCAAACATATTGAATAACTTGAGTAGGAAGTTATCAGGCTATAAATAATGGTAAAATCTCAAGATAAACTCTTAAATATTGATATGATGTTGAGAAAGAAGGTCACATAGGTGATAAAAAATAGAAATTAAATTTTGGAAGTCCAAAAAAATAGTTGAAGAAATATCTAGAGAATAAAATGGCACATTATAATGACATAGCTGGAATGGGTATTGATTGTAGATATAAATCAGTAATGGTTGATGTCAAGACACGCACACTTATTTCAAGGTTGAATATTGATTTGGGTATAAATAAAAATCATAAGATTCAGTGTTACAAAAGGAAAATCAATAGTGGAGAAATGATGCACAAGGATACACCTCATATTATTTGTTCTTTTTATGGAAAGATATGGCATTAAAAAAATATATGTTCCATAGCCAAGTGGTATAGAAAAACACAAGATCAATATAGGTATCCAAATAGAGTTCATTATTCAAGTAATGATTTTTATGGTCATTGTTTTTGGTTTGGAGGATTCAGACACATGGTCAAATATTGATCATAAACAATGCATAGGAATGTACTAAATTAGACATGACGTGGTTGTATGTAGAAGCTCAATGGATCTTTGAATGAGATGAAAATGTATAATCGATTTTCATCTTAACAGGATGAGGTTATACCATCGTACTTTGAGTAAGATCAAGAATATCAGTAATCATCAAGTATGATTTCAAATACATGGGTCGAAAAGAAAAGAGTTGAGCTAGTATTGGTTGAATAGATTGCCTTTAAATCATTATATCAGACAATAATATGGATTATTGATAGTGTATAAACCTCCCATATGATAAAAATAATAATCTAGTGATAATAATTAGTTACGGCAAGTAATGAGACCTAGGATTTGGAAATGATGAAGGCGTAAAGATTATTGGATCATGAAAAGACAATTTTGGGGGAAAATACATGAGATGTATAGATGTTTGGGTTATAATAGGTCTTAGTCACAACTTTCTAAGTGTTAGTCAATTATGTGACTTAGAAAATTCTATAAGATTTACCAAGATTATCATTATCATTAATAGGAATTATATTGAATTTATTTTTCAAGGAAAAAATATGAAGGTAATTATCTATTCTGTTAGTGGAGAATAAAACATGTACTTTCTATCCAAGGAAGAAAAGAACAGGTTGTGTCATAAACGTCTTGGTCATCTGAACCAAATATCCTTTGAATATCTGATGAAATGTGAGGATTCTAGAGATCTCCATAATTTATCATGCGGTCGTACTCATACATGTGATGCTTTCCAATAAGGGAATATTAATCCAAATATGTAGAAAGGAAATGACCAAAGGTCAACAATAGTGCTTGAACTCACGAATATAAATGTACGTAGACCTATTTCAACATGATTCATTAATAAAAATGGATATTATGTACTTTTCATTGATGATTTCAATATAATGGCATGTGTTTCAATTATCACCCATAAGTTTGGGGTGTTTAATTTCATAACATGTTATCAGAGGGAGTTTGAAAAGACTATAGATCAAAAAATCCAAATGTTTTGAACAAATAATGGGTAAGAGTTCACAAATAGACAAATAGAAGATTATATTGAGAAGCATCCGATAAGACACCAAGTTTTGGTAGTAAGAACTATATAGAAAAATGCAATGATTGAGAGAATAAATCATATTATTAAAAACATGCCCCGAATGATCTCTGTCAAGTAATATCTTCTAGAGAAGTTTTGGAAAGATGTAGTGTTAACATTACTATATATTTATAAAAGAGCCTTATTATGTATAAAGGGAAAAAAGACTCCATATGAGCTGTGTTACGTAAATAATTCAACATTGAAGTATTTTGTAGTCATTGGAAGTAAATATTTCATTATTAATAAGGAAAAATATATAATATTTAAATCCTATGGAGATAAAGAGATATTTCTTGGTTAATCTGGACAAAGAAAAGCATATAAATGCTTTAATGAGTGGTCAGGAAAATTAATTGAGGGAAATGATATTGTTGTAGTGGAAAATGAGTAGAATATTCAACAGATTCATGAACAGTATTAGGAGGATATTGAAGAATAAGTGAGAAGATCAAGGGGTGTGAAAATACCTAAGGATGTCTTAGGAAAAGACTCAGATGATGAGAAGAATATACTTTTATAGAAACCAAATATCCAAGAAGAAATCTATAGGCAGAATATCATCGGGTATTAGACAACACCAGTACATACAAGTAGAATAAAGACTCCACAACAAGCATATTTCTTATTACAGGTAGAGACATAGTGTTTTGAATAAGTCTCAATATATGAGAATTGGTTTTAAGATATGAATGAAGATCTTAACCAAATCAAAAATAATGAAACATGGGAGATTTTTTCATGAACAACAAAAAATAATTTCATGAGGAACAAATGGGTTTTCCATAATAAGATGAATAAATATGGTACAATAATTCAAAAAAAATAATTAATTGTGTGCAAGGGATACTCTAAAATTGAGGGTATTTATATTGATGAAACATTTTCACTTTTTTCAAGGTTTGATACAATTCAATTATTCTTTTCCATAGTAGTGAAAAGGAAATTCAATATTTTCTAGATGGATGTGAATTCATCATTTCTAAATGGGGTTCTTGAAGAAGAAGTATATATTCAACATCTATATGTTTTTCTCATTCATGATGATGAGAAAAAAGTTTTTTAGTTCAAGAAGTCTCTATATGGGTTGAATCATGCACCAAGAACATGGTATTCACAACTTGATTAGTATTTTAGGAATCTCAGTTTCTAGTGTGGTGGAGTTGATTATAATCTTTATATCAATAACTAGAGTAATCAAAGGATTATGGAGATATTATATGTTGATGAAATAATATTTGGTGGATTGAATGAAATGTAGAGTAATTTTCTTTAGAATTCATGAAAAGTGAGTTTGAAATGTCACTAATTGGAGAGATAACATTTCTTCTTAGTTTACAGGTAATATAAGGAAGGCATGAAACAATTATTTCATAATCAAAATATTCTAAGGAGGTTTTAAGAATATTTTGAATGGAAAACTTCCAAGAGATGAAAAATCCATTTTCCACTCATATGAAGTTTTCAAGGGATGGTGAAGGAAAAGAAATCAATATCATAGAATATAGATAGATCATTGTAAGTCTATTAGACTTAACAAAAACATGACCAGATATAGTTTTTCCTATATGCCAAGACACACAATAACAAAGTAATCCCAAATAAAGCCACTTACTTGTAGTAAAAATAATAATTTTGTACATAAAAGGAATGGTGAATTTTGGTTTATTATAAAATGAAAAATATCAGAAAAAGTTATTGGGTTTTACATATATGGATTGGGCTGGTTCAACAGATGATCGAAAGTAAAAATTAGGTGGTGAATTATATTTTGGTGAATCGTGAGTTTATTGGCCGAGAAGGAAACAATATTTCATTTCATTGAGAACTATAGAATTTGAAAACATCATGGATACTTAAGTTTTCACACAATTATTATAGATAAAACATCAAATTGAAGATATGAGGGTTGAAGTGAAGTATCTAACCATAATATATTGTGATAATTCAAGTGCTACAAATCTTAAAAAAAATCTATTCCATTACTCAAGTAAAATAACTTTTAAATTAAATATCACTTTATCAAGGAGAAAGTGAAACACTTCATTATGAAGTTGGAATGTGTGCCTACTAAACTACAAGTTGAAAAAATCCTAACAAAGTACCTAACCAATTAAGTGGTTTAACTATATCAACTATCCCTTAGAGTTCATTAAAATTCACATATTTGAATAGTGCATATGTGGGTTCCTTTATCCCTAAGGTATGGTGCTTTTTTTCTTATGTTCTGATATTTGTTCTTTACCATGTTGCAGACCACAAAAGGAGTGGCCTTTGGGTTTATTGATAAAGGTGGAGAAAATGTATTAATCAAGATAGGGGGAGAAGCTTATAGAGGGAGTAGAAAAATAGGGAGAGATTTAAATATAACAATTTTAAAATTGGTCTATCAATAAAGATGAATCATGAATAGGAGTTATTAGTTTATAATGCCAAGAAGTGATCTTGAGGGATGATCTTGTTTTATATTTTAGTGTCCATAAGGTTTTCAGTGGAAGGTTTGATAATAACATGATTCATCGATGAACTTTACATGCTAATATTGTTTCTCACACCATGCTTGAATCATGTGGGATTAGATTATGTTTTAAGGAAGTTCTTGATCACTATTTGGGGTTTCAAAAGGAAAATGGTTTTCATGTGCATGACTTGTCAACAAGTTGGTTATTGAAGACTTTAAGTGTGTTCAAAAATACAAAGGGAGAGATTATTTCTAAAAATAATTATTGACAGTGATTTTGGGTTGATTGTGTTTTTTGAAAAGTTTTGGTGTTTTTGATAATGTTTAGTTTACAAAGGAGGCATGAAGAGTTGGAGTGAATTTATGAACTGATCACACAGAGCGTGAATGTTAGAAATGAACACACAGTGTGTGAATTTCATAACTGAGAATTCATAGCATGAATGTCAGAATTGATCTTGCAGAACGAGAATTTTAGATTTGATCATTCGAATCACTAGAAGACACTTCATGTTAGTCATAGTATATTACATTGAGTTTATACAAAGCACCAGAATACACCACATGATTATTTATGGATCTCATGGTGAGATCACACGAAACTCATGAATAAAAAAATGATGAAAATGATGTATATATCTCGTGGTTTTTCAAAATCACATGACCACAGGATTTTCCTTGAATCATGTGATGGGATCAAATGAAGTGCTGGAATAAAATGGAATTGTCTGTGTGATTATATTTTGATCTTGTGATGGGATCACACGAATACCAAAATATTTTCAATTGATCATGAAATATGATCTCATGGCTTGATCAAAGACAATGTAGGTGATCATATAAAGCACTTGTGACATGTAGAAGGTGATCACATGGAGCGGTCACACAAAGTGCATAAGGCTGATTGTTGAGGTGCTAGAATGGATGGCAAACTGCGATTTGAGGAGTTAAGGTGGTGGATTAATGCCTAAAAATACCCCCTAAAATATCCTTAAGAATGATAATTTTTTCTTAAGTGGTTTGATATGAAGAAAAGTATTTCACATGAGCTAAAGAATTTCTTGCACTAGAATCACACGATCCTCATAATCAGAATAAGGTATCACAAAGGAGCCTCATGGAGAGATATCATGAAGTAATCATGTGAAGTAAAGTATGTGCAGGGTTTTTATGTGAATAGGAAGACCCTTTGATATCACACAAACCACATAACCTTAAAAAGGTCTCATGTTAGTGTCACACAATCGTTGTGAACAGTAGAAGGACTTGCGAAGGGATCTCACGAAGGTATCTCACAGAGGGGTCTTATAGAGTGGTCTTGTGGAGGGGTCTCACAGAGGGTCTCATTGAGGAGTCTCATAAAGAGGTATCACAAATCCACCTCATGGAGATGTATTCTAAAGGATTCTTGCATAGGGGTTACAAACTTCTAGAAGAAAATTCTTATGCAAAGGTGGTTTTTATCTCTTTGATGAATCAAGAGCTTAAATATACACATAAGTGTAAATAAACTCAAAATTTATTAACAGAAGATTCTACTATAGGTATAGTACATTCACTTCAGTAATGAGAGTATTGATATTTAAAATTATAAATGTTTGTAAACTAATAGGGATAGTGAGTCCACTCTGAACCGTGTAAAATCATTAAGCTTTGATGGATTTGGTATATTAGAACATTTCCTTTGTATGCTCCTTGGATGTAGCCCAGTGAGGGTGAACTAGGTAAATTTTTTGTTCCTTGTGATTGTTTTAATTAACATTTATTATATTCTATGGAAATGAGAGATAATAGAGTTTTTTTGTAATAATTAAACAAGATCCAAGGAGATATTTTCTAAATCTATCATGCCATGTTCCACCCCCAAGAGTATTTGACCTAGTTGGGCTACCAATCTCAGGGAATTTAACCTAATTGTACTAACAAACTTTTTTTGATATAACTATATGGTTTACCAATAAAAAACATATTATTTTTTAAGTTTAGTAATTAACCACATATCAATCCATCATACTGTCCGCTCGACGTGATTGAAACTGCATGATTTTATTTAAAATTGTCATTTTAGTTCAAAACACACATCACATACTCAAAACCAAGAAAAAACACTTATATTTTATTGATAATTTATAAAAATTATCTATAAATCATTTGTGATGTGTAGTAAGTAATCACATGTAAATATAATCTATGATGTGGCCAGTATGACTCATAGTGTGAATTTTTTGATTAAAAGTAAATTTTTTCTTTCAAAACATGAATCATGTTTTCAAAACCAAGAAAACATGCATGAATATACTTTATACTTTAGTAAAACAATCCATAAATCATTTTGGATGTGTATTAATCAACCACGCATCAATATGACATGTGGTGTGACCAGTTATACTCACAATATGTGTCTCAATTTAAAAGTGACATTTTAGTTCAAAACTTGCATCACATACTTAAAACTTGACAAAAATTCTCAAATTTTCTTAATACTTTAGGATAATGATCCAAAAATTATTTGTGAAATTTGAAAATCAACGTCAAGTAAATCCAACACACAGTGTTTCCGGTATGACTATAAGTTCATTTTTTCAGTTTAAAAGTGACATTTTTGTTCAACACACATGTCACATACTCAAAACTAAGAAAATTTACTAATATTATCTTGAAAATTTAGTAAGAATATACATTAATCATTTTTATGTGTAGGAATCAACTGCATATCAATCCGAAAAATGGTGTGCCCAGTATGACTGAAAGTGCATTTTTTTTTAAAATAATCATTTTAGTTCAACACATGTGTCACATACTCAAAACTAATAAAAAATGCTTGGATTTTCTTATTACTTTATTAAAATAACCCATAAATCATTTTTTAAATAGGAATCAATCAAATTTCAATTAAAAACAAATTGTGGCTAGTATAAATAAGAGTGTGTGTTTTCAGTTTAAAAGTTACATATTAGTTCATGTCATATGTCACATACTTAAAAATAAGAAAACAAGATTATATTGTCATAATACTTTAGTAAAAATGTTCATAAATAATTTTCATCATGTAGGAATTAACCTACATCAATATAACACCCGATGTGCTCAGTATTACTGAAAGTGTGTGTTTTTATATAAAATTGATATTTTAGTTCAAATCACACATCACATATTCAAAAAAGAGAAAACACACACATATTTCCATGATACTTTATAAAAATAATCCATAAATCTTTTTTTATGTGCAAGATTCATCCAAAAATTATTTTGACACATAGTGTGGCCAGTATGACTCAAGTTACATATTTTTAGATTAAAGGTGACATTATAGTTCAAAACACACCTCACATACTCAAAACTAAGGAAACATGCTTTTATTATTTTGATACTTTATTAAAATGATCCATAAATTATTTTTGATGTGTATAAATCAACCACATGTCAATCTAGAATATGTTGTGATCAATACAACTCAGAGCGCATTTTTTCAGTTCAAAAGTAAAATTTTAGTCCAAAACATGTTAGAAATAATCAAAATCAATAAATCATAGTTTGATTGTCTTTATAATTTAGTAAAATGATCCATAAATAATTTTTTATTTTCAGGAATTAACCACACTTCAATCTAACACAGGGTGTTCCTCATATGACTAAAAGTGTGTGTTTTTATTTAAAATTAAAATTTTAGTTCAAAATATATTCCACATACTCAAGACCAATAAAACTTCATTATAATGACTTGATACTTTAATAAAATGATCCATAAATCATTTTTGACATGTAGGAATCAATCACATGTCAATCTGACACATGGTGTGGATAGAATGACTTAGAGTGTGTGTTTTCTATTTAACAGGGAAATTTTAGTTCAAAACTCATACCACATACTCAAAACTAATAAAACACCATTTTATTGTATTTATACTTTAGAAAATTTATCCATAAGTTATTTTTGACATTTGGGAATCAATATCATGTTAATATGACACATGATGTGGCCTGTATGGTTGAAAGTGTGTGTTTTTAGTTTAAAAGTGACATTTTAATTCAAAACAAAAATCACATACTGAACTAAGAAAATATGATAATATTGTCTTGATAATTTAGTAAAATAATCCATAAATCATTTTTGGCATGTATTAACTAACCACACATAAATTCGACACACTATCTATCAGGTATGACTGAAAGTACATATTTTTATTTAAAGTGGTATTTAAGTTCAAATCATGTGTCGCATATTCAAAACCAAGAAATAAAGCATGGATTGGATTGATTTTTTAATAAAATTATACATATATCATTTTTGATGTGAAATATAAACCTCACATCAATTTTACATACTTTGTGTTTGGTATGACTCAAAGTACGTGGTTTAAGTTTAAAATTCACCCTTTAGTTCAAAACATGCATTACATACTTAAAATCGAGAAAAAAATCTTAGATTTTCATGATATTTTAGTAAAATGATATGTAAATAATTTTTTTATATAGTAATTAACCACACATAAATCTCACACATGGTGTGGCTGATATGACTCAGAGTGTGTGTTTTTAGTTTAATAGTGACATTTTAGTTCAAAACATGCATCACATAATCTCAACCAAGAAAATAAAATCAAATTTTCATGAAAATTTTGGATAATGATCAATAAATCATTTGGATATGGAGGAATTATCCACACATCAATGCGACACATGGTTTTCCCAGTATAACTAAAAGTGTGTGTTTATGTTTAAAATTTCTATTTTATTTCAAAATAAGCATTACACACTCAAAACTGTACCAACACACCACGATTATATTATATATAATAAAAATGATCCTTAAATAATTTGTTATGTGTATCAATCAACTACATGTCAATCTGACACATGTCAGGGTTAGTATGACTTAGAGTGTTTTTTTAAGTTTAATTTAGTTCAAAACATGCATCACATACTCAAAACCAATAAAACACACTTGTATTTTTTTATAATTTAGAAAAATTATCCGTAAATAATTTTTTATGTGTAGGAATTGAAAGTTATATCCCCATAAGCCTTATATGTATATGATAGATATAAGATATTTTATATTTAATATAAAATATAATTTTCATGGGGTTTATTGTTTTATGAAGCCTAAATATTCATTATTATTCACCCATGTTGGCTATCATTTAAAGAAGATATTTCATAAGATGAAAAACATCAGAGGATTCTTATAATAACCCAACCTTAAACATTACATAATCTTGAGTTAAGTCAATTATTTGACTTTTAATGACATCAATTATATTTTCATGTTTATAACTTTAGATAACTATGTCATAACTCATTCATAACAACATAAATATTACAATTAGACACTTCTACTCAATATCTAATTTTTTTATAAAACAAAAACTTTTTAAAAAGAAACATGGTTCATTTCATGATTAAACATCATGAATTTTACTTGATCCCATACTTGACTCTATTCTTCTTTAAGTCAAGTGAAAAACATTTCAAAACATGGGATGAACATAAAAAATCTCATCAAGGGATATAAAAAGATGTAAAACTGTTAGCCTTCTGAGAACATGTAAACCAAGAATACTTTCTCATAAAGTAATACTTTTCACCTTTAAGAAGTATAAAAAACACTTCACTAAATCTAATCTCATTGCTTTCCCTTTTTGTAACCAAAATATTACCATAAATCCCATATAAAGAAACAGATAACATATAAAGGTAACTTGGGAAATTAACATACTTAAATGGAATAACCATACAGTCAACTTCCACACATATCACTAAATGGAATAGTCATACGGCTGACTTACATACCCAATGCGTTTCAGGTTATAATGTAACCATCCATTCATCATTTATCACGAAACCACCCATATTTGGTTTATCACGTAACCACCCATCTTTGGTTTATCATGTAACCATCAGTCAAATGCACAAGTACCAGTATATAATCATAAAACATAAATGATTGCAATTATCAACATTTCACTCATAAAATTTCATTTTCAATCACAAGAATTCGTTTCAAGATATTGAAATAGTCAATCCACTTTCGAAACCATTTTCAATACCAAAATAACCAAAAAGGGAATAATAGATTTATTTTCCTTTAAAAAACATTAAATCTTATTGAGGAATCCAAATATCAAATAACGATTATGACGACGAGGGAGTCATTGTCGCCATATAAGTTAAAAACATTCCTTTTTGTTGTTTAGTAAAACAATTAATAGAAAAAAAGATTCCTTTTGAATGAAATTAAAATTAAAAGGGGTTTATTGTACACTGTATAAAATAAGGCGGTGTGTAACATTAAAATATGCCTCAATGAAAGGAGATTGAGACGAAATCCATTACCTGGAATCTGACTTGTCTTGTCAGATCTTTATATTCCTGAATAATAAACTTAGATTAATTTTTACTTTCTTCAGAACCATTTTCAAGTTTATTATTCATTTTATATTACTTATTATCATGTTATAAAAATTATATAATTATTTAAGTTCATATCCGTCGTATTGTTGATATTCGGTACTTGAACTGAAAATGAAATCATTTTGATGTAAATTGTCCATGTAGTAAAAACTCCATCATCTCCAAAATATTATTAGTGATTTAAATATCATATATATCTAGTATATATGTATTTATAATAACCATAATATTTGGGGATAAGAAATCAAATGCACCATTTCTGGAGATGGTAGGTCGTATGTATGCGTGAACGCTACTTTTATTTTTTTCATATTAAAAGAATAATAATCAAATGATATATTTAACGACCCGAAATTTTGAATAAAACTTTTTTCCTAATTTTATGTGTTATTTTATTTTATTTTTATACTCAACAAAAATGTTTCATTTGATAACATGAGTATAATTAAAATGAGACCGTTGGTTTTTGACTGTTATATGACCATTGGTCAATATGACCACTGGAAACTAAAGGTTTTTATTATTGTCTCTAAATACAAGTAATCTTGGTTAATTAATATAGAAAGAATATTCGATGGCCTCACCCAGTAGTCTTGGACCGATCGAAGCCCATCTAATAGAACTTGGGAAGGAGGTAGCACCACTGGACTTTGCTCTGGACCAAACCCAAGCTGAACTTCATCGTGTGAAGCTAGAACAGGATTGCCTTCGCAAGAAGTTCAAACTGCTAGAAATTACTACTCATGCGATGTTGGCCGAGCCTCCCTTGGATTCTCTCATCTTAGCACACCTTACACTTAGGTCCTATGCTGGTGTGATAAAGGGCTATGTAAGGAGACTGTAACTTCCTTGTGTAATCCTTGGTTTTAAATAAAAATTGGGATTTCTTCTTATGATGAATTTTATGAATTTTCAAATGACCGGATAAATATAGTATGCATATTTTTGATGAATTTTATAAAAAGTATATTTTAAAAATGTTTTTTTAAACCTTAAATAATTAAAAATGTGTAATGATTTTCAAAAAATGGTCTTCTACAATTATGTTCAGTACGAAATTTAGAGTCTAATAAGATCAACTTGATTTTTGATGAATTGTAAATTATTAATAGATATTTTATGATTAGTATTAGTAATGTGTCCAAATTGATTAGTAATCTCACTTAAAGAAAGTATTAGTATAATCTAGGCACCTTGATTAAGTAATGTGATTCAATAAAATGGTTAAATAATGGTTTCATAAATTATTATTCAAGTATTAGTTTTTTTGAGTGAATAGTGTTTTTTAATTAAAAATTAAATTAAAAATATTTAGAAAATTATTTTTATAAAATGGATTTCATTTTTTAACTCAGAGCATTGATATTATGTTAAGGTAATTTTGGGGATTTTTCTGAAAAAGTTGAATTTTTGGTGAATAGTGTATTTATTTAAAAATTAAATTAAAAATATTTAGAAAATTGTTTTTATAAAATGGAGTTCATTTTTGAAATCAGATCATTGATATTTGGTTAAGGTGAAATTTTGGGTTTTTTTTCTGAGAAAGTTGAATTTTCAGTGAATAGTAAAAAATACAGTTTTAGGGTTTTGGTATGTTTAATGACATCATAACTGTGTCATGATGATTCCATGAGATATTTTAAGGGATGGTCGACCAAAGGTGATGTATTATTTTATGGGGGGCCCCATGTGGCCTAACTCCATGGGAAATACCATGAGAGAGCACATGGTTTTGAGAAAACCACTTTTGAGGTGTCCCTTGGCCATTAATGCCTTGTCCCCTCACTTTCCCAATAAATACCAAGCCATCCTCTCATCCATTTCGACTCCCCACTCTCCCCCAACGAATTTATGGTCTCATTACCTCCCAATGAGTCCTCACAAGGTGCCCCCAAGCCCTCAAGGTCCCAACCTTTGAGTTTTAAGAGTTACGTTTTAAGGTAAGGGATCCGATCTCTCTCTTTCTTTTCAAGAAATCTCTTTTATGTAATTTATTTTATGCTCCATGTTATTATGTTAAAGTGTGTTCTTTTATACTCCTATTACTGACATTTTCATGTTCACATAATTAGAGACCCCCTCTTACTCTCATTATTTCTTTTTATGAAGTTTTAAGTGGCGCCGTTAGGCTGCCGAAATTTTTGTAACGGATTCTTTCTCTCTTCTCATTTTTCAAGATCTATTTTCATGTAAAGTATTTCAAGTTCCTTTTTATTATGTTGGGGTATGATATCTAAATTTATCATACTGATATTTTATGATCATATGATGAGAGACCCCATTTTATCTCTTCAATTCAGTATTTTGAAGTTTTAAGTGGCGCCGTTAGGGTGCCGAATTTTTAAGTGGTTCTTCACCCTTCTCATTTTGAAGTTCTACTTTGATGTCAATTATTTCAAGTTCCTTTTTTTAATTTTGGGGTATGATCTCTATATATATAATAATGATCTTTTATTACCATATGATTAGAGACCCCATTTTATCTCTTCAATTCAGTATTTTGATGTTTAAGTGGCGTCGTTAGGCTGCTGAATTTTTAAGTGGTCCTTGCACCTTTCTCCCTTTTCAAAGTTCTAATTCCATGTCAAGTATTGCAAGTTCCTTTTTATTATGTTGGGGTATGATCTCTATATCTATCATACTGATATTTTATGTTCATATGATGAGAGACCCTATTTGATCTCATCAATCCATTTTTGGAAGTTTTAAGTGACGCCGTTAGGCTGTCGAATTCTCATAAGAGAAATCTTATTTTTTTGTATTCCTTTCAAGTTCTTCGTTTCAAATGGTATATCATTCAAATTTAATTAACATATTCTTAAATAATTTATATTTTGTTCCCCTACTGTTTTATGTATCATTTTTGAGTGGGTGACCCGTGTCCCCTCTCTTTTAAATGTTTTCTAAAACCTTGTAACATAGCCATTATGCTGCAGACTTTTCGTCTCAAAATGCCTCTCTCTTTTCTCAAAATTATTTTATGCTATAAATTGAATACTCAAAGATCTTATTTCTACAAGGGTATTCACATATATATCAAAATTTTCTATTTTAAATTCTGGGATTTACATACATGAGACCCGCTTTCCTTTTCTGTGGGTTTAAAGTGACATAAAGATCATGTCTTTAAAGCAGTTTTTAAAACGTTATGATTATGAAATGAAACCCATTTATTTTCTGCTATATGGGTTATTTATGAAATTTTTTATTATGATATATGTGTCTCACATGATAATAAAGGAAAATTTAAGGGTGCTCCCTGATAGCGCTCCAATGCATTGGGTAATGATGTAACCACTAGAGATTACAATTTTCACGATACCTTGGTGAATAACCTTGGTAATTTTCAAATGACACCTTGGGGATGGACCTTGGTGATATGTTCATGATTGTATATGTTAAATGTTGCAGCCACATATTAAAGTTATAAAAAAATTTATTTTTATTATGATATATCTCATGATTTCTTTCTCAGGCCTTAAAGTTCTTTTCATGACCTTATTGAAGTATCACAAGTTCACATGTAAAATGTTTCTCTTGTTTTCCTTACTGGGCCTTCTGCTCACCCTTTCTATTGATGTATGTCCCCAGGTTATGAGATGCAGTAATGAACCTAGGATGAACATGAGGATAAGCCTTTCAAGTGTTTAAGAAGAATGTTTTATGTTTTCATGTTTTAAGTTCCTGGTTTCCAAGACACTAAACCTTAAAGATCCTCGGTTTTGTAAAATGTAATGAAAGTTTATGTGATAAAAAGGCGGGATGCTATAGTTGGTATCAAAGGATGGTTTAGTTATTTGTGGAAATTAGGATATGAAAACTCTAGGAAGAACCCTATAGAAAAGTTTAAATATAGGAAATCTTCCTGGTATTTTGGTGAGTATTGAGTAAGGGGTTTCCAAGCAAATACATCCTTGTCTGGATACGAGCAGGTAGAGGTGGCTCTGGCACAGATGTACATAGGGGTAAAACCTGAAAACACTGCTTTGAGCTAGACTCGAACGGGAACTGGTACACGACAACGGGCATTGCTGCACTCTTGGTTACGACACTCCCGGGGGAAATGCTTTGGTAAATTCATAAGCTTAGTATGAACCATTGTTAAAGGAACAAAGATAAAATAAAATAAAGGTTCACATAAGAATATATGATCATGGATAACCTAGATGGGAACCTAGGGGATCACAAGTTAGGGTATACTTTTCTTCTACAAGTTATCCATATATGATTTAAGTTTCTTTTCATGATTATTGGCTAAGTATTTAATCCCCTAATTATAGTTTCTTTTCTTAGTTAATGGTGGGAAATGGAAGAACATGTCCCAACAACCAATGTGATAGGAAATGCTATGATTGCTGTATTAATACGACAGAGATGATTAGGGGATTAAAAGATGATTATTATTTTAGAAGATGTTCACTATTTTGAGGACCCTATATGATCGAGGTAAATAGATTACTACGGTATTTTCATTGAGGAGTAAGGTTGACTTATATTTTGAAGAATCAATGAATTTAAGGTGGACTTATAGTAATTTAGGTTACTTATGGGAATGATTAACCTATCTTGGGTAAAATATGTTTAGGTTAGCTACTTTTGTTATAAGATGTTAGGTGTGGTTGATGTTGTTTGGATATGAACAATGAAGTTTATTTTGGAAGACTATGTTATCAAATCCCTCTTGTATTTGGGTTTCAATATTAGTTTGGTTTATTTTGAGGAATTTTAAGGATTATTATTTATGGGATAGTCTATGATGAACTTTGGGTAGTACCATGGAACTTTGAAGATTTAAAAATAGTTTCCCTTCCTATGGGATTCTTTCTTTTTGAAGAGTTGTTTTACCTTACCCTTTCTGTTTTTGGGATAATGTTTAAAGATAGAAGAAATAGATAGTTAATATTTTGTGGATTATGTGATTCTCTAGAAGATGATTCTTGTGTTTTGATGAGACCAAGTAGTTTTGAATTCTCATCATTTGGAGAAAATATTAGTTTTGGTAGAAACTTATTAAAGGATAAAACTCTACATGAAGGTAGGTATATTTTCTTATGTTTTTGTTCTATGTAGTAAATGAATTCCTCAAAATTATGAAAAGGAACGTAAAACAAAAACGTTGTTGGTTTATGTTTCCTACTAGGTAATAAATGACCATTTACAGACATCATAAGTTTGGGATTTTCTTATGGTTAACTTTCTCCTAATCATGTTCTCTATCACTCTTCCTCAGAACTTGACCCTTTGTTTTTCTTCCATGTCCATGTTTTCCTACATGGAATTCTAGTGTGGGCTAACTCGGGTGACCTTCGTACTTCCCTTTCTTTCTTTTAAAGTAATAGTTTTACTGACTCCTTTTCCGATGTGGGACTTTCAATGAAATTTCAAAACCTAATTTTAAAAATTGTGAGGACGCAATTTCTTAAGGGGGTAAGATTGTAACGACCCGAAATTTTGAATAAAACTTTTTTCCTAATTTTATGTGTTATTTTATTTTATTTTTATACTCAACGAAAATGTTTCATTTGATAACATGAGTATAATTAAAATGAGACCATTGGTTTTTCACTGTTATATGACCATTGGTCAATATGACCGCTGGAAACTAAACGTTTTTATTATTGTCTCTAAATATAAGTAATCTTGGTTAATTAATATAGAAAGAAGATTTGATGGCCTCACCCAGTAGTCTTGGACCGATCGAAGCCCATCTAACAGAACTTGGGAAGGAGGTAGCACCACTGGACTTTTCTCTGGACCAAACCCAATCTGAACTTCATCGTGTGAAGCTAGAACGGGATCACCTTCGCGAGAAGTTCAAACTGATAGAAATTACTACTCGTGCGATGTTGGCCGAGCCTCCCTCGGATTCTCTCACCTTAGCACACCTTACACTTAGGTCCTATGCTGGTGTGATAAGGGGCTATGTAAGGAGACCGTAACTTCCTTGTGTAATCCTTTGTTTTAAATAAAAATTGGGATTTCTTCTTATGATGAAGTTTATGAATTTTCAAATGACCGGATAAATATAGTATGCATATTTTTTATGAATTTTAGAAAAAGTATATTTTAAAAATGTTTTTGTAAACCTTAAATAATTAAAAATGTGTAATGATTTTCAAAAAATGGTCTTCTACAATTATATTCAGTACAAAATTTAGAGTCTAATAAGATCAACTTGATTTTTGATGAATAGTAAATTATGAATAGTTATTTTATGATTAGGATTAGTAATGTGTCCAAATGGATTAGTAATCTCACTTAAAGAAAGTATTAGTATAATCTAGGCACCTTGATTAAGTAATGTGATTCAATAAAATGGTTAAATAATGGTTTCATAAATTATTATTCAAGTATTAGTTTTTTCAGGTGAATAGTGTTTTTTAATTAAAAATTAAATTAAAAATATTTAGAAAATTATTTTTATAAAATGGATTTCATTTTTGAACTCAGAGCATCGAAATTATGTTAAGGTAATTTTTGAGGATTTTTTCTGAAAAAGTTGAATTTTTGGTGAATAGTGTATTTATTTAAAAAATAAATTAAAAATATTTAGAAAATTGTTTTTATAAAATGGAGTTCATTTTTGAAATCAGATCATTGATATTTGGTTAAGGTGAAATTTTGGGTTTTTTTTCTAAGAAAGTTGAATTTTCAGTGAATAGTAAAAAAATACAGTTTTAGGGTTTCGGTATGTTTAATGACATCATAACTGTGTCATGATGATTCCATGAAGTATTTTAAGGGATGGTAGACCAAAGGTGATGAATTATTATATGGGGGGCCCATGTGGCCTAACTCCATGGGAAATACCATGGGAGAGCACATGGTTTTGAGAAAACCACTTTTGAGGTGTCCCTTGGCCATTAATGCCTTGTCCCCTCACTTTCCCTATAAATACCAAGACATCCTCTCATCCATTTCGACTCCCCACTCTCCCCCAACTAATTTATGGTCTCATTACCTCCCAAGGGGTCCTTCCAAGGTTCCCCCAAGCCCTCAAGGTCCCAACCTTTGAGTTTTAAGAGTTACGTTTTAAGGTAAGGGATCTGATCTCTCTCTTTCTTTTCAAGAAATCTCTTTTATGTAATTTCTTTTATGATCCAAGTTCTTATGTTAAAGGGTGTTCTTTTATACTCCTATTACTTCCCTTTTTATGTTCACATAATTATAGATCCCATATTACTCTCATTATTTCGTTTTATGAAGTTTTAAGTGGCACCGTTAGGCTGCCGAAATATTTGTAACGGATTCTTTCTCCCTTCTCATTTTTCAAGATCTATTTTCATGTAAAGTATTTCAAGTTCCTTTTTATTATGTTGGGGTATGATCTCTAAATTTATCATACTGATATTTTATGATCATATGATGAGAGACCCCATTTTATCTCTTAAATTCAGTATTTTAAAGTTTTAAGTGGCGCCGTTAGGCTGCTGAATTTTTAAGTAGTTCTTCACCCTTCTTGTTTTGAAGTTCTACTTTCATGTCAATTCTTTCAAGTTCCTTTTTGTTATGTTGGGGTATGATCTATATATCTATCATAATGATATTTTATGACCATATGATGAGAGACCCCATTTTATCTCTTCAATTCAGTATTTTGAAGTTTAAGTGGCGTCGTTAGGCTGCTGAATTTTTAAGTGGTCCTCGCACCTTTCTCCCTTTTCAAAGTTCTAATTCCATGTCAAGTCTTGAAAGTTCCTTTTTATTATGTTGGGGTATGATCTCTATATCTATCATACTGATAGTTTATGTTCATATGATGAGAGAACCTATTTGATCTCGTCAATCCATTTTTTGGAAGTTTTAAGTGACGCCGTTAGGCTGTCAAATTCTCATAAGAGAAATCTTATTTTTTTGTCTTCCTTTCAAGTTCTTTGTTTCAAATGTTATATCATTAAAATTTCATTACCATGTTCTTAAATAATTTATATTTTGTTCCCCTACTGTTTTATGTATCATTTTTTAGTGGGTGACCCATGTCCCCTCTCTTTTAAATGTTTTCTAAAATCTTGTAACATAGTCTTTATGCTGCAGAATTTTCGTCTCAAAATGCCTCTATCTTTTCTCAAAATTATTTTATGTTATAAAGTGAATACTCAAAGATCTTATTTCTACAAGGTTATTCACATATATATCAAAATTTTCTATTTTAAATTCTGGGATTTACATACATGAGACCCGCTTTCCTTTTCCGTGGGTTTAAAGTGACATAAAGATCATGTCTTTAAAGAAGTTTTTAAAACGTTATGATTATGAAATTAAACCCATTTATTTTGTGCTATATGGGTTATTTATGAAATGTTTGATGATTATATATGTGGATCAAATGATAATAAAGGCAAATTTAAGGGTGCACCCTGATAGCGCTCCAATGCATTGGGTAATGATGTAACCACTAGAGATTACAATTTTCACGATACCTTGGTGAATAACCTTAGTAATTTTCAAATGACACCTTGGCGATGGACCTTGGTGATATGTTCATGATTTTCTATGTTAAATGTTTCAGCCACATCTTAAAGTTATGAAAAATGTTATTTTTATTATGATATATCTCATTATTTCTTTCTCATGCCTTAAAGTTCTTTTCATGACCTTATTGAAGTATCTCAAGTTCACATGTAAAATGTTTCTCTTGTTTTCCTTACTGGGCCTTCTGCTCACCCTTTCTTTTGATGTATGTCCCAGGTTATGAGATGCAGTAATTAACCTAGGATGAACATGAGGAGAATCCTTTCAAGTGTTTAAGAAGAATGTTTTATGTTTTCATGTTTTAAGTTCCTGGTTTCCAAGACACTAAACCTTAAAGATCCTCGGTTTTGTAAAATGTAATGAAAGTTTATGTGATAAAAAGGCAGGATGATATAATATAAATTTATATTATAATACCAGTATTATATTTATGACATTTATGTCTCGTAATTTTAATAAAACCATTCTTTATATGTTCCATGTATAACAGGAATGAGCCACATCGCTTTGAGGGGGCGGTAGTCCACATTTCCTCTAACAAAATTATCATATTTACAAAACATGGAAAGCATAAAGGTATGTTCTAAATTAAAATTACAGATGTATAGAGACAATATAAATATATATCATATATCATATATAAATATATTACCATCATAATGGACACCGTGAGAGGTGGTAGGACAAAATTGAACAATCATCGTTTCGTGAGGCAGTAATTCGTCGTGCACAGAAACAGTATGTTCTATATCCATTAGATGGAGGTGTATGTAAGTTTAGGTCAAACCCTTATAATAAAAAAATCATAGTATATTTAGGATACTTTATTTATAAAATAATGGAATAAAAATATTTTAGGGGTGGAGAAGTAAAATAAAGGAAAGGATCTTGAGAGAAGACGTTGCCTCAAAATTGGGTAACTCCTTTTGATTTGAGCCAAACAGATTCTTTGAGTTTCCTTATGAAAAATATAAGGATTATAGTAGTAACAGAGGGATTGTTTTAGCTTATTTGAGTATAATTTAAGTGATCCAAGATGCTTGAGAGTTGTGAGTAAGTGGGTAGAGGTGGTGGCCTTTTATAAGAGGGAGGAGGGGTACTTTAGGTATGTCATGAAATATTATTTTATTAAAAATTTATTTTAGAATTATAATAGTTAAAAAGTGATATATTTATATGATAGGATGATTATGGGTCTAAATCCTCTCAACTAATAGGTTTTAGATAATTTTAGGTCACAAAATTAACCTTATCTTTTAGCTTTAACCCTTAGTTAAAAACATTAACTCTTACTGTGTCTTCTTGTATTTTCATAATAAATGGTTATTATAGTTACTATAAAATTCCAAGAGAACCAAAATTGGATCATTAATGACATTTTTAACATTATATAAGTATTTTTATGAATCTTGGATTTTATGGCTATTATATAATTTAATAAAATAGTATTTGTTTTAAAAACTCATTTATGTCAATTTTGACACTATTTAGTAATTGATTTTTGTTAAAGTCATAACAACTTTATTACTTCAAAAAAAAGAATTATATCAAATATAATATGTCATATTCATACATAAAATTTTTTTATGGCATCAAAATGTTCAAATTAAATTTATTTTAATATTTATAATATCATTAATTTGAATCTTTCATTAATAAGGTGATCATTGCATCATCATTGTCTCATAAATAAATTTATTTATTTAATGTCTAAAAATTATAAATCAAATACCATGATTTAGGAAATATTTTTAACTTTATAATTTATATTTATAGTGGAAGATATCATTTATATAATCCAAATTAAAATTGTTTTAGTTAGGAGATACATGTTTGTGTTATATTTCTCTTTTCTTTAAAATAAATATTATAAATGGTCATTATCGCACCCAAGTGGCTTTATGGGGTCCTAAAATCGACACAAATATTCTCATGGTCATAAATATATCATAAAATAGGATTATTACACTTGTTAGGGTATTTTTATATTATTATAATATTATTTTTTACCCATATTTACCTGATTAACTCTTTAACCATGGTAAATAAAAAACATTACAGAAGTTACTATTCATAATGTCCAAAAATAAAGGGAAACTATTTAAATAATTTGGGAATTATGATTCCAAATATTGAATACATTTTTAAAAAATCAAAACACATAAATTGTAGTAATTAATTTAAAATTAATTCCTGTTGTCAAAACCAAAAGGCTGATTTTTAAGAAGTAAAAACTATCAAAATATTGACATGTGTTTATGTCCAATTTCAATGTAAAATTACTTTAAATGACCAAAATTAGATTAAATGATAAAAAAATTAAACCAATTACAATTTAAAACCAATTAAAATTAAAATACAAATATATAAATAATTTATATAAAAAGGTAGTTTTGAATTAAAATGTAGTATTTTTCACTATTAATTAAAATATGGATTTATCAAAAAAATACCAAAATTTCAACCAAAGTAAATTTTGATGTCCCAATTCTAAATAATAAGTTTATTTTTTTCAAATATAACATATAAAAGTGACAAAAACTATATTTAAGAAGGGTTCTTCCTCAAAAGGCAATAAAATGACCTTTTAAAAATATTAGAGTATTTTATGCTTAAAAATTGATTCATTCTCATTTAAAGCTTATGAATTTTATTAGATAAATGTAAAAACATTTAAAAAACATTTATAATCATATTTTAGTTAGTTATATTCATTATCTCCAATACAACTTCTAGGTTTTAACTACCATTTAAAATAATAATAATATTATTGTATTATTTTTCGATATAACTCAATGTTGTGTGCAATGTAAGATTTTAGAGAAACCCATTATTGCGTGTCGAGTACGCTATCAAACAAAGTGTCATATTTGACGTAAAAATAATATATTATTAATAAATATGAATAGGTATGAAAATTTATTATTCTATAAATACCTGGGATGTTACAGTTTTCATTCATGAATTAGATGCACAAAGATGGTAGTAGCATTTATTCATGCATTATAATGCTTGAATAAATGCAACAACACCCAAAGAACATCCTCGAGTGTTATATAAATTCCATATATATAATTGAAGTGGGAGGTGTTTTATCATTTAATGCTTGGATTAAACTCTTCTTCACTCAAATATCTCTTCATCTTATTCCTTTATGTTAGAGGCACTAGCTTGCCATGGGGGTAGGATGAATCTTATCCATAAGACAGGTGATTCAGCTTTTCCCATCGATACCTCTAGGGGTTGGATGTATTTTAGATTCCACTAAGATATCTTTATCAAGAACATTCTAATGATTTTTGAGTTGGTGAATATGATTAATATTCTCTTCAGTGAATGGTATGCATTTAAAAAAGTTTTTTATTTCCATTTTTTATAAAGATTTCATATTTTTTGCATGGGAGGTACGCGAAAATAGATTTTAGTCACTCCCACTTGATCTAATAATTTTTATTAGACTCATTTAAATCATAACAATTGTATTGGAGTTATCCAATGTGTTTAGAGTAGAGAAATAATCCTTGAATTGAAGAAAATGTGAATAAGAGAGTTATGATTTTTAATTTTGTAAATTCTATGTTAAAACAATTTTACTTTACATGGTTGGGATATTTAAAGGTAACTGATACATTACCTTTACATAGTGGGGATATGTAAATTTAATGTACACATTTCCATTACATAGTCAGGTTGTATAAAGGAAATATAAAGGTTACCTATACGTGAGGGGCTCACGTAAAGGTAGGATGAGACTAACCATTCCATGAAGGGTTCACCTAAAGGTAGTTTGTGACTTACCTTATGTGAAAAAGTTTATATAAGGGTAATATGAGTTTTACCTTTATGTGATGGGTTTATTTAAAGGTAAAATCAGAGTATCCTTACATAGTATACACTATATTGGGTTCAAGGAAATCAACCCTTATGTAGACTGTCTATGTATGGCTAGTGGGTGGTTACCCTTATGCATAATTGGTATTCTATGTAAGGGTAAACTGAAAATGTTTAAAAAACTATTTTTTGACATTAAATTGATTTAAATGGTTTATAAATTTTTTATAAATCATGATAAAAGGTATTTAGGAATATTTAATTTATAAGGATTTATTTATTTATTTAATTTAAAAGGGTTTATAATTAATTGTTAAATGTTTATGAAACATTTATTATTAAATATTCATTAAATATTAAATGTTAATATTTAAAATACTATTTAACAAATTATATGTCATGTATTATGATCTATAAATAAACGTGTTTATTTAGATGTCATAATAGTAATTTATAAGGTGCTTATAAATTACATAAATAAGGCCAAAATATAAAGATGTTTTTATTTAATTTATGAATTGTCTATAATTACTTAATTTGAATTTTTTAAATTAAAAAGAATTATTTTGTATATTATTTAATCCAAATAAAAAATATTTTAATGATTGGTTTTATCAATGTTTAAATAATAAAAAATATATAATATTTAGATTATATAAAATGTTTACATAATATAAATGGGATTAAACAATTTTCTATAATTTATAAAAAATAATATATTGAAAATAAAATTCCATATAATGAAGAATGTTAAAGATTTTATATTATAATGAATATAAATGTTTTATATTCACAATTATGGAATTTCTATAATATTGAAGATAAAATTATAAAATATTTATAATTAGAGTTTATTTATGAATTGTTCATAAATGGTTAGGTCATGTTTAAATATTTGAATTGTTCATTTATTTTAAAATTTTATTCCCTATTTTATACATTTTCATAAATTTTTTATATCACAGGTCATTTATGATTTAGTTTAAATGTTAATATGATTCTAGGAAATAGAGTCTTATATTACATTCTAGGTTTGAATATGAATTTAGTTTTTCATTTACCTTAACCTCAATTTGTAGTTGAAGTTATAATTTGAATTTAGTTTTCGAATATAGATTATGCATATTAGGTTTTAGAGTTGTGAAGAATTGGATTCTCTTTTGATTTATGTCTCCTTGGGTGGAGGGATGCAGGGGCTAACTACCTATCGACCTGGAGGCTTATGAATTATCAAGAAAGGTTAATGGGGTTAGATATCTGTCAATTTAGGATTACTCATATGGAGTTTTTAACTTTCATATAACTATATTAATATACATGAAATTTTCATTTAACTCATGCATATGATGTATTTAGATATGTGTAAATATACTTGCCTTATATTTTTTGGTGAGTAACAAAAACTTGTGGGTCGTGTAAAGAGTTACAATTAAATATGATTTTAATATATTTATTTGGTGGTGGGAATAGGATTCCAAAATAAAACATTTGATTTATGCATACATAAAAGGGAAAATCATGACATAATATGGTGATATTGAATCTCCTTAAAATACTAAGTGTTATATTACTTTTAAATATAAACTTGTTAAGAAATCAATCATCCAACTAGGTAGGTTCTACCAAAGAAAAGTTCCCTAGAATATCCTATATAGGGAATGAAAGTAATGGGTAAAACTAAGTCATACTTGGTTAGGTTTTTAAAATAAATGTCCTCAATTATTATCTTTTGTTAGCTTCTTCTTGGAATTTTCTTTGGGTTACACTTAGCTGGGAAACCCATAGAAAGGATACCAAAGGAATGGTGTTGATTTTATCCATATGATGAACTGAACAAGGAGTTTTCCACTCAACTATAAAAGAGTTATATATTATATGATTGTTATGATTCCCTATATAAATATCTATTTCATGATAGGAATTCCAAAGTGGACTCATTACTTAGTGAAATATGGGTCTTTTCTAAATAATGGGTATGATGTGTTTTAAAAGGGGACAACATATTAGTGGAAGTCCATTTAATAAAATTCCATATTAATTTATGATAAAACATGATACATAGATGATAAAAACATTTATTGTAGATGAATAAAATCATAATTATCCAACTAAACTTTGAGAAAATCCTTGTAAGGATAATCTTAATGTAAGTTACTCCTAAGACTGGTTACATAAGAAATGTTCTTAATATAAACTGGTAACTTTAAAAGTTCTTAAAGTATAAGAAAAATTATATGTGTTAGAACTATTACTTCATAAGTAACCAAGTGTTGAAATTGTTTAATAAGTAAATCTAGATTCTTATGGAAGAAAAATCATTCATTTAGGGTTTCAAAGTAATTAGATGAAAAGTGACCAAAGTAATTTTAGTCTCTAATCCTATCTTATACTCAATATGATTGGGAAGATCAATAATTCAAGTAATTTAGCTCATTTACACAATATAATTGGGTATTAAAATTGATATTCAATATGATTGAATATGTTAATTAATTGGTGAGACTAAATGTTACTTTAAAGATTTATTGGTTATAGAATTCAATTATATTATTTTGATATATATATGATATTGGTTTTATGTTTTACTAAAGTCATAAATATATAGAATCTTTTAAAGATAAAATAATTAAATATTGGTGCTTGAAGTAATGGATTAAAGGTGTTTCTGCATTGATAACTTGGATGTGTCAATCTTAGGTGAACTTTTCATAAGATGTGTATTATCTCATTTTTCTCCTAAAAAGAGCATATAAACAATTGTTGTGTAATAAAATAATATGGTTGTTCTTAATACACATAGTTTATGATTTTTTAATTTAATAACATGATTTAAGGGAGAAGAAAATTAATGTTCTAATTAGGGAATTTGTTTTATTTTCATTTATAGAAATGTTCTGATAATGTGAATGAATTTATGACAAGTTTACCCATTGTTATAAAAATATTTAGAATAGATGAACTAGGAATATGATTTCTATATTTTTGAATTTTATAAATAGTACAAGTAGGTAAAAGTTAAAATTAGAAGAATAAAATTTAGTTTAAAAGTTCAATAATGTTTCTCTAAGGATTTGTTCAAAGTAATTGAAATCTACGGTCATCAGGAAGGATGATTAATAATTCCACTCAATGGGATTATTTTGAACACCTGAAGGATTTCAGGAAGCTCCTTACAGTTTCCATGTTAGGAATAGGGTTTATATAAATTAATTATTCATATTTTAAGGTTATGTGATACTGATGTATATTTTATAAAGTGTTATAAATATATAGGAGTTCAAAATGAAAATGAAGAAATTATGGGGCTTATAGATTTCATTCAAGTGATGAAAAAAAGGTGTTACATCGATAATTTTAATTTAAAGGAATTAGAAAAGCTAATATGAATATGTGTAAAGGATGTGTATCTTCATCTCAACTCTCTTGTATGATAAAATAAGTGTTTTTATAATAAAAAGTTATTATAAAAAAAAATTGAGATGATTTATAGTACACATGTAGTTTATGATTAATTAGTTTCTATAACATGTCTTTGAAAATAAGATAAGTATAAAAATGTTTATCCAGGATAAATTTTTTACCCATATATTTGTTAAAATGTGATGGAATATTATTCCCACCCATTAGTGGTGTATTTTAAAAAATAAAATCATTTTTAATAAATGATTTGAACATATAGAATACAATATATGATATAGAGACAATAAATTATTTTTTAAATATTCATTATAATAGGAAATAGGTGTTATTTTCTAACAAAAAAGGGATTATATATCTTAGCAATATATTATGAAGAATAATGTGTTTTTTAATATCTTAAAATAGTTTTAGGATGTGTGATGGTAAAGAAAGTTGTTAAGAGTTATATTTTATTTCCATGAGAAAAGTGAATATCACAATTTCCATAAGTTTTATGTCATTCAAGATGATAAAGTTCATTATAATTTATACTAAAATAGTTTAGGGTATGGGAATAAATAAAAATTTAAAGAGTTAAATTAGTTTCCATAAAAAAGTAAATTCCACTTTATCCTAAAAAGATTTAGGATGTTATGGTAAAGTAATAATGTAAATAGTTACAATATTTTAATTTTTTTAAAAGAAATGTTTCATGGAAAGAGTTACATGGATGATGATGATTCACTTAGAAGTAGTTATAACTAAATAATAAAAGTTAACATCATAACATTTGATGTTATGAAGTTAAGAAGTTTGAATATGTTCAAAGAGTTTAATGTTAGGAATTTGATTCAAAAAATTCACTATTATTCAAACTATATTACTTCATAGATTTTTATCAATACATAATTAGTGGGAGGGTTTTATTATATGGTCACATAAAGATGTGATGGTAATTACATATGATATAATGAGTTAATAAACCCCTCAAAGTGAAAAATAAATAATACTGATCTAGAAACTTTTTATATAGGATATGATAGATAGTATCTTATGTTGGGTTTGTTAAATATTATTAAAATAGTTTTTTAGTATATAAAATGTATCAAATTAGAGGTAGTCACCACTTTATTATTCATTCATATTGGTAGTATAAATATATATATATACATATATACATTTTGTGAAGTGTAATGATAATTGACCTCTCAAATTATGACTTTGAGTTATCCCTAACCAATTTTCATTATGGGGTATTATAGGTTATACTGAAATGTTATTATTAGTATGAGTAGGGTTATTTTATTTAGATATATAATATTCTGATGATGCACAAAAATGGGTTTTCATGCACTGGATAAAATAATAGGTATACCATATAGTGCGTTATGCAGATGTGTTTGGTATACAGGTGAATGAATCATATTTTATTCCTCACTACCTGATGTTGGTGAGATACCTAGTATGAGAAAATTTATACTTTGAAACCCTACTTACACAAGTCTGTGTATTAATTTAGCTAGTATGAGGATAGTTGGGTATGTTATTGATCTTGTCATTAGTTGGAGCTCAATCAAAATGGGATTTTTCTTATTGTATGAAAAATATGACATATGGTCCGTTGATTGAGATAGACTAGGGAAGTGTGTAGTCATACCTAGATATTATATATATATATATGTGGATAAGGGACATGTGATGTGAATATCCATAAGGGTGAATAATATAAGATTTATTCACTAAATAGTTCAGTATATGCTGTGAGAATCAAAAATGTTTTAGTAAGATATATGGTATTGACATACTTCTTATCCCATGGTCAATCAATGTATTGGGAAAAGGGAAAATATGATAATTCACATTTTCATTGATTTAAAATATTGGAGACATGTATATAGATACATGTTTTTTATGGAGATCACACTATATCCCTTTATATCTTGAGTAGCATTGATTCTTTTCTAGAGGTGATGCTTTTATTACATTTAGGGATCCATAGATTCATAATTGATGTCGAAATTATAAATTCTCTTAGGGTCAATTTTTTTTTAAAACAAAATGGGGATTGATTTTGATTTAGATAGTGACTTTAAAAGTGTTTTCGATGGGAATTCATAAGGTATTACATATTATGTGATACACGGTGAAGTAAATGAAAGCTATCCAAAAGTGATTTGGAAGATATACAAAAGGAGTTTTGGAAATGGTTTCACAAGTTATTTTATATTATACAATATAATGTGAAATTGCACAAATTACATAAGGATTTAGTGAAAGTGTGGAACTGAAGGAGGTTTTCCCTAAATCCTTATATGTATATGATATATATAATCTATTTTATATTTCATGAAAATTATGATTTTCATGGGGTGTATTGTTTTATGCACCCTATAACTTCATTATTATTCACCCATGTAAGCTATAATTTAAAGAATATGTTTCAAAGGATAAAACATAAAAGAGTATTTTCATTCATGCATTAGATGCATGAAGTTGGTCATAGTACTTATTCATGCGTTAAAATGCATGTATAAGTGAAATAGAAACCAAGGAGTGTCCTTGTGTGTTATATAAATCACTTCCATACAATTTTAATGGGATATGTGTGATAACTTCATTATTTGTTGAAACTCATTTTCATTTGAAGCTCACTTCATCTTCCTCCTTTGTGTTATAGGTACTAGTAGGTTGTGGATGAAGGATGAATCCCATTTGTTTGGTGAATGATTTATCTTGACCTGTGGATACATCCAGAGGTGGGATCTTATATGGATTCCAATCAATGATATTTATCAATAACATTCAAAGTATTTCAAAGGTATTGAAGATAATGTAAATTATATTCAATGAATGATATACATTTACATTAGTTTCTACATTTTATTTTTTATGAAAACTATATATTTTGTGCATGGGAGGTACCTAGTCAGGGATTTTAATCACTTAAACTTGATCTAATAATTATAATTAGAATCATTTGAATCCTAATAGAAATAAACCACATTAAAATATGACACATGATGTTCCTGGTGAGACTAAACGAGTATATTTTCAGTTTAAGAAAGGAATTTTAATTAAAACACACATCAGATACTCAAAACTGAGAAAAAATTCTTTTATTATCTTGATAATTTAGGATGATGGTCTATAAATCATTTTTGATATGTAGGAATTAGCTGTTTTATAAATTTCAGAAGTAACAATGATAAAATATTCTATAAACCAGAGTAAAATTGAAAAAACAAAAGAGAAAGAAGAACATTATAGGATGCAATGATTTATGTGGTTCAGGAATAATCCTTACGTATATAAAGAGGTGAAATAATTTCACTAATTAGGAAGTGTAATTACATGGTGATTTTAAAAAATCACACACATAGAAAACCTAACTCAAATGAGCTCATAAAATATATGGTGTAACTATGCCACAAAATGCAAAGTAAGAACACTATGCTATAGTAACCAGTGTTTAGAAGTTTGTAGAGCTATATTTCCACTCTCTCTGAAGTCCAAGATGCTCTAATAATAATGTCAAAGTCTACATTTCTACAGTTCCCTATCATTGTTCAACGTTTTAAGGGTTTTGTTAGAGTATAATAACAATTATTAGAAGTAAAAGAAATGAGTTAAACCCTTGTTTGAGGATCTCCTAATATTGAAATATGAAACCTACAAAAAATATAGAAATGAAGAACCTACTGTAAATGAGAATACCATACACTAAAAAATCCACTACATCATCTAAAAACTCCATCACATGGGTTTTATAGATATCTCTAAGTGGAAAGATAATGAAATCCCACCAATAGAGGTATCCATGTGCTAAATTGAATCATCCAATATTTGAGTGGGATTCTTCTTCCATTTATGATATGATAGAATCTCATATAAAAATAAGTAAAAATATATATTATCTGGTTTGTGGGAGGTTTTTCCAATAATAATTGAATTTTCCATACACTATCATCATATGGAATTGGTTAAATAGGTAATCAAGGAATATCCTTTATTATTCTATCATTTATTCATGCGTTGAAACACATGAATAAATACCATGGCAGTTCATGCCTTGTATGAATTTACTCCCTACCGTTTCATCTCATGAATTAGTTAATTAATGATAGCTTATATGGAATACTATATTGAATGATAACCATTATCATTTGGTTTCATATATAGTTGTATAAAATGATACACCCTATTTATCATGAAAATAGTAATTTTCATGAAATAAAAATTAACTCATAATTATATCATGTACAAATATGGATTTATGGTGTGTCTCCATGAATCACCCACTTTCACTAAAGGCTAAAAAACTATGTTCCATTTCAAATTATACTATATTTTATATAATAACAAGTGAAATCATATCCATTTTTTTTTTGCGTATCCTCTAAAACAATTTTGGTAATCTATCACTAAATTTATCTTGTATCACATCATATGAAATACCTTGGGAACACCCATACAAAAATTTTTTGATTAACTCTAAAATAATTATAGAGTAGTTCTCTGAGTCAAAATCAATCCTAATTTAGTCAAAAAAAAAGTGTAACCCCATGAGACTTTATATCATTGACATAAAATTTGAATCACTGGATCTATATATGTAAGTAAAGAGTGACTTATAGAAAAGATTTAATTCTACTCAAGATATAAAGTAATCTATCATGATCTCCATAAAACACATGTATATCTATACTTGTGTCCACAACTATACATCATATTCAAATGTGAATTCCCATATTTTCCCTTTTTTCAAGACATCTAGTGACTATAGTACACAGAACATGTCAATTCCATATAGCCAACTCATCTATTCGCGATTCTCAAATTATAGACTGATCTGATTGGTGAATATATCACATTTCATTCATCCTTCTGGATAATCACATCACATGTCCTTTTTCTAGATAGATATATAATATCTAGGTGTGGCTGAAAACTCCAAAATTCTATCTCAATCAAGGTCCCATATGTATTAATCATTATATGAGAAGAAAATCACATCTTGGTTAACCCCCAACTAACGACATGATCAACAACATACCCAATTACCCCTATATTAACTAAGTCAATATATAGACTTTTGTAAGTATTGTATCAAAGTATGAAAGTTTTAATTTTAGTTATCTCACTAATCTTAGGTATTGGGGATTGAAATATGATCCATGCACCCCTAGTATACCAAATACATCTATGTTTTACACTATATGTGGTATACTTAGTAGGTCATCCAATGCATATAACGAATCCTATTATTTGTTTTGTGATTCATGTGTATATTCTATATCTCTATAAAATATTCCTACTCATGTTAACCTTAATATTTTTACATATCCTATAATAATTCATAACGTACATCAGTTATGGATAAAATTAAATTTATAATTTGAGGGGGTTTATTATCACAAATCTTTATTAAATGTATATCTATATCAACATTTATGCATCCAACATGAAAAAAATGATAAAGTGGATATTTCCTCAAATATGATAAATTTTAATATTCTTAAACTCTCTAAGAATATTTAACAAAACCAATATATGCACTGGTTTATCATATCAAATATTATAAATTTCCATTTCATACTTATGTTCTCTATACTTTCTAGGATTTTTTTACACATTATATCATATGAAATCCATGTCACATCTTTATGTGATCATTTGATAAATCCCATCCACTAAGATCTTTAGTGAAAAAAATTTATGAAGTAATCTAGTTTGAATAATGGTGAGATTTAGGAATCATTTTCATAAATTTTCAGATTTTGAATACATTCAAACTTATTAACTTCACAACATCAAATTTTTTGATGTTAACTTATGTTGTCTACTAAGAAAACTTTCTAAGGTCATCATCATCATACTTAGAACCCTATTTTATCAAAAAAAATCCTAAAATAATGTAACTACTTATATTACTATTTATTGATACATCATAACTCTCTTAGGATATTAAGTATAATTCACTTTAAACTTAGATTGGTGTAATTATTTATCGATCAACATTTGAATTCTTTAATTCCAAACATACTCTCACTAGAATCTTAGAAAATATATTATTTTTATAATATCTTGTTAAGATACACAAACCCTTTTGTGTTAGTAAATAACATTTATTTCCTTTTATTATAAATATTTAACAAATAAACTATTGTTTCCATATCATATATGGTATTCTAGGTGTTTGGAACATTATTTCATTTTAAAATAATACACATAAAGTATACCACTGATGGGTGGTGGGAACACATGCCCACTATTTTAACAAATACATGGATAAATATTTTATCTTGTATAGAGTACTTTTATCCATATCTTCTTCTCAAAACATGTTATAGAAATTGATAAATCATAAACCACATGTATAAAATTAATCATCTCATAATTGTTCACAAAAACTCTTTGTAATCAAACAACTTATCTTATCACATAAGGGAAATAAGATGAATATACACATATTTAACTTAGATTCATTTTATATTGATAAAATCATTTACATTAAAATCATTTATGTGGTAACTATTTACCTCATCTAATAAATATAAACAACAATCTCAATCAATTATTCCTTTTATTTTAAACTCATGTATTTTTACAACACTTTGTAAAATATACATTCAGAATCACATGCCTTTCAAAATAAAGAATTAGTTTCTATACCATTCATACATGACATAAACATTCCGTGGAGTTTCCTAAACTCATTCAGTTATATCTTAGATAATACAATCAAATTGAATTATCAATATTCCTTTATAACAACACTAGGTTTCAATGACCTTGGTTAGATTCTTAATGAAACATTGTTGAACTTTTTAACCAAATATTATTCTTCCGATTTAAAATTTCACATACTTGTACTATCTATACAACACTTTATAACAAAGATATCATATCCCTAGTTCATATATATTCCCAAAAAATTTAGAATATCAGGTAAACTTTCTTTAAATTCAACCATATTATTGAAACATTTCCATTGATGAAAATCGGATAAATTCTCTGACCAGAATAATCCATTTTAGTCTCACCTTAAATTATATTATATAACTGAACAAATCATGAATATGTGTATTAAAAACACCTTATCTCATTTTATCAGTCAACAATTGTTATTATGATCTTCTCAGGAGGTAAATGAGATAAAATACACATATTATTATAAGTTTATCGTAGCTTTAACTATCCAAGGTATTTAGTAAGTAACTCTTTTTCCATATTACTTGAAAAAAATCAAGATTCAATTCTCTTCTAGTTATAACCTTTTGTATATTTAAAACACTTTTAAATCATACATTCAATGTCATATATCTTTCAAAACAATATAATTTATTTCTCTAACCATTAAAAGATTTAAGAAAACCTTTATCCTCACTAAGTCATTTAGAATATTCAATTATATTGAATATTATTTGATATACCCAATAATATTGAGTATATAAGACTAAAATCATTGATATACCCAATCATATTGATTACATGAGTGGAGACTAATATTCCTTTGGTTATTTTTCATGTATTTCCTTTAAAACCTTAAATGAATCACATTTTGATTCTATAAGATTCTTGATTTGATTTTTAAACAACTTTAACACTTGTTTACTGTGGAAGGAACTGTCTAACACATACAATTTTTCTTATGAACTTTTCTTAAATTTCAAATCTTTCTTAAGAACATTTCTTAATTTCTTGGTATTATGAATAGATTACATTAAGTTATCCTTATTAAATAATGATAAAAAAATTATCTTGATGATGACGATGATATTATCTACAATAGAAGCATTTATCATATATGTATCATGCATTATTAACCATTTAATAAGGATTTTTATTAAATAGAATCCCACTAAAATGATGGACCCTTTTAAAAAAACACATCATATCCATTAGCGATAAATGATCCATTTTTTAATAAACAATGATTCTTCTATGGCGTTCCTCTGAGCACTTAGTTATTTTGGTGGGGATTAATCCTAGTCATTTCATATAAGATTTTTGGATAGCTGAGTAGAAAAAACTTTATCCTGTCCATTATATGGATAAACTCAACTTCATTCCTCTAGTATTTTTACTACGAGTTTCCCAAATAAGTGTAGCCTAAAGAAAACATCAAAAAAATATTAATAAAAGAAAACCCATGGGCACCCTTCTATGGAATAACTTACCTAATTATAATCCAATGTCACCCATTACTTTATTTCCTTAAGAAAAATCAAAGGTCACCCTGCTATGGAATAACCTGCTCATTTTAGTGATTATGTTTTTGAAAAGTACTAATTTTGAAGTAATCTCACTCTTAGTATTTGACAGGAATTTTATCTCACCATATTTTCATATGTTATTCCCTTTTATATATTCTTGCTTTTAGTAATTTAGTTTGTAATACTATTCCCTCCACCAAAACAAAATTTTCAAACCATATTGATATGTAACTCTTTAAAAAACCCACAATTTTAGGTTACTCACACAAAATTAAAAGTGAAGTATATTCATATATATCTAAATTCATTATTTCATATGGTACACAAACACTTCATGTAAAATCATTGGGTTATTTACATGAGTATGCTTGGATAAATAGATACCCAACCACATTTAATAGCCTAGAAAAGGCATAAGCCTCCATGTAGGTGGGTATTCTGGCCCCAAGTCCCTCTACTCGAGGATACTTTACTTAAGAGAGAATCTACTTCATCATAAATTTAACACCTAATATGAACAAAACATATTCAAAAACTAAAATAAAACTCATAACTTCAATTAAAAATCAAGTTCAATCAAGATGAAAAACTAAATTAATTATCATAACAAACATGAAATGCATGGATCTATCTTATAAGTAGTTTAAAATTTTAAACTAAAGTATAATTAACCATCATATTTCTTAAAAATATTACTAAATATGAATAAATTAGGGAATAAAATTTAAATAAATGAAAATTTTAAATATTTAAAAATAAGACAAATAGTTATGAACAATTCATAAATAAAGGATAAATATAAACTCTTTCAGAATTTCATCTTTAAAATTATGGACATTCCATAATTTTGAATATAAAAAATTTATATTCATTTCAATATGAAATCTTTCAAATTTAAATAAATGAACATTTTATATATTTAGAAATAAGATAAATAGTTATATAGAATTTATAAATAATATATAAATATAAACTCTTTTATAATTTCATCTTTAAAATTATGGACATTCCATAATTTGGAATATAAAATTTTATATTCATTTCAATATTAAATCTTTCATATTTATCATTATATGGAATTTTAATTTTAAATTTATGGTATTATATGAATTATAAAAAAATTATAATTTAATTTATGTTATTTAAGTATTTTACACAATCTAAATATCATATACATAATTATTATTTAAACATTGATCATATCAGTAATCAAAACATTTTTTATATGGTTTAAATAATATCAAATAATTCCCCCTTTAATTTTTATCAATTCAAAATAAATAATTATGAACAATTCATAATTTACATATAAACATTTTATATTTTTTGGCGTTATTTCATAATTTACAAACCTTTATAAATAATTTCATATGATTTCTATATAAATATTTTTATTTAAATATCATAATTCATTTCATATAATTTAGGAAAAAAGATATTTCAAATATTAACATTAAGTATTTTGGAATAAAATGTTTCATAGACATTTATTTAATTATAAAAAATTTATAATAAATTAATCTATCAACCTTTTATTAATTAAAATATTCCAAAATAAATTTTATAATGATTTATAATCATTTTATAAACTATTAAAATCATTTGATAATTTTTAAAAAATTAATATATTTTTTGTTTACCTTTACACGTAAGGGTATTCCCGCATAAGGGTAAAGACATCTACCCTAATATAGGATTTATAGAAGCACTTGCATAAAGGTAAGTCACTGCTTACCTTTATGAAACTTAAATATAAAGAAATTCATAAAGGTAATACAAAGATTACCTTTGTGCAGCTCATTCCACATAAGGGTATAGAGGATATTACCTTTACATGAATGTTTCACATAAGGGTAGGCCTCAATTTACCTTTATGCAGCCTTATGGTAACCTTTGAGTAATAATACTACCTTCACACAAACCATTTACATAAAATTAAAAAATATTTTACCTTTATAGAGACCTTATATGTGAGGTTATGACCTTTGCAAAAACTTCTTCACGTAAGGGTAAGCATCTGATCACCTTTATATAACCCTTTTAAAAATATAACTACCTTTACGCAACCCTTATTTCTATGTGTGGGTAAGTTATGATGAACCTTTAGCATACCACTCTACGTAAGGGTAATTCCTTGGTTACCCTTAATCATCCTAGTTGCATAAGGGTAAGTCTATCATTACCTTTATGTAGACCCACTATATAAGGGTAAACCCCATTTCTAGGTTTTCAAAAAACATTAAAAACGCTTCTCTATTTTTGGTTTTATTATTCATTTTATTACATTATTTCATAAAAATTAAGCATAGATCCCTTTAATACCACTGAAAGGTTTTTTTAAAATCTAATAAAATTATTTGAAGTAGTGGAAATTATTTAAACCTTTGTTTAAGGACCTCCAATATAAGAAATATGATACCTGAACAAAATTCAAAAATAAAGAACCTGTTGTAATCATGTGTACTATACATTGAAGAAGACACTATATCATATCATAACACCATCACATGTGTTTTAGAGAGATCACTAAGTGGTAGTCGAATGGCATCCCACCTTTGAAGGTGTCTATGGGCTAAACTGAATCATATAACGTTTGGATGGGATTATTCTTCTATTTATGTTGTACTAGTATATCTTATTAAAAGAAGGAATAAAATAGAGAATTTGGTTTGTGGTAGGTTTTTTCATGAATAATCTAATTTCCATTACACTTCTATCACATGTATTCTTGATTATCCTCTCATTTATTCATGCATTTAAATTCATGAATAAATACCATGGCCAGTTCATGCATCGTATGCATTTATTCCCTACCAGTCCATCTCATGAAATGGTTCATTTATGATAACTTATGTGTAAGTGTGCATTGAATTATAACCATTATCATTCATTTTTATATATATTTGTATATAATGATACACTATATTTCTCATAAAAATCATAATTTTCATGCAATAAAAATTATCTCACAATTATATCATATTCAAATATGTCTTTAGGGAATATCTCCTAAAACTTCCTCCAAGTATTAGGCTACACTAATTCAAAAAATTCCCACTTGGATATTGATCTGGAATGATAACCTACTTAAATTATACTGAATTAGACAACTTACTTAATCTATGATCCTATTCCCCTTTATGCACCAATGTATATTTTCCATTCAAATCTTCAATTTCAAGATTATGATTCATGAAATACCAATTTTTTTCCCTTCAATTCTCACATAGTGCTCTCCCATATTCTTATTCACATCCTCCATTCATCAATGAAGATAAATAGAGGCTCAGTAGTGCCTAAACCTCTCTATCACCATCGACTTCATTAACATGTTAGCTAGATTGTTTATGCCATGAATATTCTACAATGTCAACAACCCATCCTGTATTAATAATCTAATGAAATGGTATATAAATTGAATGTACTTCATCTGGGAATAAAACATTGGGTTCTCTTAAATATATATAACACTCGAACTATCATAGTGAAATACATTTTATTCTGGAATTATTTACAGCTCCTCTAAGAAGTCTATCAAACAAACTATCTCCTTCTCAGATTCTATTATAATGATGTATTTTATATTTGTGGTAGATATTTCTACAAAATTTTGTAACTAAGATATCAAACTCACTATAGTGCCTCCATAAGTTAATACATAACATGTGGTACTCTTTTTACTATTGGAATCACCTCCAAGGTCAGCATCCATATACCCCTTCAATGATTTTCCTTTCTAAAATCATTAATATACTTCTTTTCTTCCCATAAAATACCTCAATATCCACTTCACATATTCCCAATGTTACTTTACTGGTGTATCCTTGTGCCTACTAAAAAAATATCATTACATGGGAAATATTAGGTCAAGTACATACCATGACATACATCGTGATTCTAATAACGGATGCATATAGAACTTTTACCATATACTCAACCTCTTCTACCATATTTTGTGATTGATCCTTTAATAATTTGAAATTGATTATTGAGGGAATATAAACTGTATTTTCTTCCAACGTACTAAATATACTCAAAAACTTTCCAATCTAGTTAGCCTGTGATAACATCAAGGTTCCTTCTACATGGTCTCTCTTGATCTTCATCCCAAAAAAAATCCATCTTCTCTAGGATATTTCATCTTGAACTCCTCATCCAATTTCCCTTCCAACTTATCAACCTTATACATGATCCTACAATGATAATGTCATCCATATATAAAACTAATATAATGAATCCATCACAAAAAGACTTGAAATGTCACCATTGATCTATTACACATAGTTTTTATGTGTTTTTTCTCTTTAATGCATCAAACTTCTTGTTCCACTACCTGGGATCCTATTTTAACCCATATAAGATCTTATGGAGTTTTCACACCATTTCTTCCATTCAAAACTTAACATATCCCACTGTTCGGTGCATATAAATGTTATACACTAAATATACATGAAGTAAAGTAGTATTTACATCATACTACTCAATATGTAAATCCTATAATGCAATAATACTAATAACCACTCATTTGGTTGTAAGAATCACTACATGTGAGAAAATTTTAGTAAATTTTACACCTTCCTTCTATTGAAAACATTTCCCCACTAGTATTTCCTTCTATCTGATCTAAACATCAAGTTATTCTTTATCTCAATACACCCATTTGTACTTCATTTTTTTCTTTTCATTTTAGAAAATATTTTAGATCCCAAGTACTATTATCATGAAATAAAGAAGTCACATCTTTCATAGCCAACTCCCACCTATTCTAATCCTTTAACTACATTACCTATTCAAAACATTTTGGTTCTACACTATCAGTCAATAATAAATAATGTAATTATGATAAATACCTATAAACTTTCCATCTCAACCTCTTTGATCTCCTCAACTCCACCTGAGGATTTGGATCCATCATTTTTGGTGTCACATATGCTAGTATACCTTCAAGATCCACTTGTTATTGGCACTTTGGTTATCTATTCCCAATATCAACTTCAGCTACATAACAATACTTATATGTGTTACCTTCATTAAATATCACAATATTTCTTCTAATGATTATATTGTTCTTATAATCCCAAAAGTGATGAACAAACTCCCATGCACTATAGTTAATAAAGAAACAAGTTTTGGACTTAACAACAATCTTTTACCTTTCATTGACATTTACATGTACATATTCCAAACAACTAAATACTTGTAAATGTGAGAGTTTTACCACTTTTATATACAAGGTCTCTATGGGTATACATTCTCCCATTTTTATAGATGGACTCCTATTGATGAGATATTCTGCTATATTTAATGCCCCTGCAATAAAATATTGGGTAACCCTGAGTGAATCCTCATGATCCTATAATATTCATTCAATGTCATTTTATCCTTTCATTATGGGTACAATAAAAATGTAGCCGTGTGAGTTCTATATCAGGTACTGTAGTGACGTACTGTAACAGTAGTATTGTTTATCCTGAATCGGGCTTTGGGCCATTGGGACTTTGGGTTATCAAGGGGGGCAGTGATGCGAGCATGACGTGGGAAGATGGTGATGTAGGTATGATAAAATAAGTGCCCTAAGACCATCCAATGCTAGGATTATGGGCCATGTAATGGGTTTCATTACCACTGGGCCTTTGGGACAAATTTATAATGTAATAAAGCAGCTGGTTGGGTGGGTTATCCCTTAGGGGGGCCATGACCTTCCTTTTCGGCTTGTCTGTGTGCAGTGTGTATGTGTTTGAAAGTAATTTTACCCCTATGAACCTAATATATATTTATATATATATATATATTGGTGTACCTAGAAGAGTATTATCCCATCTATTTCATTATTAGCATAGATTTCCCTGATCACCTCATTAACATAATCCCTACTATTTTCAGTCCTCAATCATTTTAGTTTTGATCCTCACTCATTCTATACTATGGTCTTCCACTTCTAAAACATTTCAAAAAATCCAAATTTATTTTCAAAATTTAAAATCATACCCTCTTTATAGATTCATCGATAAATGTTATATAATATTGTGACCCACTAAGGGAATTTACTAGTGCATTCTCCCAAATATCAATGTGCTTAAACTATATCTTCTTGATCTTTGGTGTTATACTTCCTTTTTCAAAAGACACCTTATTCTTATTTCCAAATATACAATATTCACACAATCCAACTTCCACTAACTTCATCTATAGTATAATTCCTTTGTATCTAGCACCTTCATCCCATTCTCACTTTTGTGTCCCAAACTGTAGTGCCACCATTGTGAATTTCAATAGAATTTATTAATTCGAGTATGACCATGAAATTATTTATAATGTTTTATAGTGTTCTATTATTTACTCCAAGATCTATGACCATAGATCCCTTTGTAATATTCCATTCACCCCTAGTGAGTACGATACTAAAACCTAAATCATCAAGCTTCCTGAAAAAAATAATATCTCTTCTTAATCTATGGATATACCTCACAATTTAAAAAATGATAAAACTCCCACTATTGGTCTTGATCTGTGCATCACCATTTCCCATAATTTGTAAGATCTCATCATCAGCAATATATAACTTTCTAAATATCCATAAATATAATTATTCAAAAAACCATTCTTTGATGTGGAAGGAAAATATGAACTTGAGTCTAAAATCCAAGACTCTATAGGGATATCCACAGTTAGAAATAACACATCATCGATTACTTCACCTATCATGTTTACTATATTGGTTTCAGGTGCATTCCATTTTTCTATGCACTCCTTCTTGATGATTTCTTTCTTCCCACAAATCTAGAAGGTAGGACCAGAACCCTTTTCCTAATATTGGCTCTTTCCTCTTGATTTTGATCTTATTATATTATTATCACACTTTTCATATATTCCTCTTCCATCCACCATCATAGAAAAACCATAGAATCTATCTGATTCTCTTCTCTGAATATCCTCATAATGGATCAATTATCACACATCATTCAACTTTAATTTTATACATCATAAATGACTGTTCATGAATGTTATAGTATCTTCCCAACTATGAAGTAATAAATAAAGTAAAACCAATTCACATACCTTATTTTCAATCATAATTCCCACCGATGAAAACTAACTTTCAATGGTGTTAAATTCTATGATAAATAATAATTATCCCTTCAATCATCTTCATACTGAATAATCGTCGCATTAGATATACTTGGTTTGACATATAAGGATTCTTGTACATATTCATAAGATATTTAATCAACCTAGTAATCATATTATCCTGTATGATGTTGAACATCATGTTTTTTACCATAGTAAGGTGCACAACATCTAGAACCTATTGATTTGGTATCTCCCACACCATATTCTCCATATCTTTTGGGTTTTTACCCAAAAGGAGAAAGTTAATATTTTTATAATAAAAATAATCCTTGATTTGAATCCTATAGAAACTGAAATTAGTTCTATAAAAAATATTAGTCTTCACCTTTCCTTATTTTATATCCATTATTCAATTCAAGAAAATTGAACATGATCTTTCAAACTCAAGCTTTGATACCAATTATTTTTAAAATGTAGGATTTATGGCTAGGTGTGTAGTATGTCTCACCAATATTTATCCCAACTTCATCCAAGGATTAGGTTACACTTTTCCAACATTAACTACACATCAATCTAACACATAGTGTGCTCATTATGTCTAAAAGTGTGTATTTTTTTTATTTTCATTTTACTTCAAAACATGCACCACATACTCAAAACTGGGAAAAAAGTTTTGACCATCTTGATAATTTCGGATAAATATTTATAAATCATTTTTGACATTTAGGAATCAACTATACATCAATATGACACATAATTTGTAAATTATGACTCAGAGTTCATGTTTTCCGTTTAAAAGTAATATTTTAGTTAAAAAAATGTCACATACTAAAAACTAAGAAAATATACTTAAATTGACATTATTATTTAGTAAAATGATTCATAAATCATTTTTTATGTGTATAAATCAATCGCACATCAATATGATACATTGTGTGGCCGGTATAACGAAAAGTGAATTTTTCAGTTTAAAAGTGAAATTTTAGTTCAGAATACACATCGCATACTAAAAACCAATAAAACACACTCATATTATTTCAATACTTTAATAAAATAATTCATAAATCAGTTTTGGCATATAGGAATCAACCACGCATCAACTAGATGCACGATGTTCCCAATATTACTCTAAGTTCATGTTTTTTGTTTAAAATGAAATTTTATTATTGAATTATATCATTTATACATTAAATTTATTTCTTTATAGTACAAATAACATAGTAATTTTTTTATTATAGGTGTTCTCTTATTTTTTTAGAATAGGTGGTGTTTTAGAAAACTGGTAGTACGATTGGGCTCTTTTGAAAGGGGTCCCAAAGATAGTGGAATACAGGGTCATCTGTGTTGTTTTTAAATTTGTTGGAAAATGTAATGTTTGTAATAATTTGAATATACCAATGTTATTATAGTGTATTTATATGTTTATAATATAGATTTTTTTATATACTTAAATTTTTTTATGTGAATTTATTTGAAATTAAATTGAAATTTTATTTTTAATGGGCCATTGCAATGTGTTGTAAATGTTGCAGTACATTGATGAAACCTAGAGATTTTATCTTTTCTATTTTTTATTATAATAAAATGATTTTTTGTCATTTATAGAAACAGAACTGACAAAATATCCTTCATCAACACTAAAAATAGTGCTGATAAAGGACCACTTTTATAAATGTTATTTAGAATGGATGAAGGGTGATCTTCTTAGTGTTGTTTTTAGCACCGATAAAATCCATCAAGTTTTAAAGGCTCTTATAACATCAAAGCTCTATTGTGATAATAAAATATAGTTTTAGAAATGATAAAATATCGATTTTTAGTAGTGAGTTGATGTGAGATTAGATTTTCATCCAACGATCCTTCTCTCAAACCAAAGGCAATACCGCAGATTGAGATTTTAAAATTGATAAAAATGACTTTTATCAAATCTAAAAAAATTCTAATAAAGGAGGGTTTTATCAATAATTTTCTTAACACAGATAAATTGTTTCTTTTTCAATGATTTTTTTATTTATGGTAAATGGTTCCATTTATTAATGATAATTTCTAGCAATAATAAATGTGATAAAAAAGTATTTAAATATTTTATGTAGAAGAAACTGACCATCAAGCCAATCAGAGAACACCATGCTTTTCAACTAGATGGAACACACTGCCACTTCCCCTACACTACTAAGGGAATTGTGAATCATTTCAAAATAGGTTAGAACCCATGATTCCTTGTTAATGACAACCAAAGTGGTAAATGCATTGCACTGACCAGACTTGTTTCTATTTATCATCAGGTGGTAATAGTGAGATGACGATTTGGGTCCACTATGCTAAATTTTAGGAGTTTTGGTCCTGAAACTGTTAGGGCCCTCATTTAACCAAAAACATTTGTTTTATATAAAATAAAATAAAAGTATTTTAGGAGGATATTTAAACCTTTTTCTACCACTTAGTCCAAAAACACCCTCATCACTAGCTCAACTATTTTTTTAAGAGATGTATGTATGTATGTATTTTTAAATTTATATTTATATTATTATATATTTATATTTAATTAAATATATTCATATACATATACTTAAATACATACTTTATAAAATGATATATACATATATAAATGTTTCAAAATGTATATGTGTGTGTGTGGATAAATCCCTAATTTGAATCGATCTATACTATTAGGGCTCCAACCCTACACCCCTGGTTGGAGCCAGTGAAGGATTGCATTATTGAGCCTTTGACTCGATCTCATAGCTTCTATTACTAACCCTTTTTTTGTCGCACCATGAGCTTTTTAGGCCATGTCAAACAATATTCATGTCACAATTCCAATAATATTTATATAATATATATATGTATGTATGTATTTTCATATATTAATCTAAATATAATTAAAATAATATATGTTCATATATATATATACATGTGTATTTATATATATTTAAATACATTTTTATATTTATATTTATATAAATTTTTATAATTTATTTAAATAATTTATTTAAATATTAATATATATATATGCACACATACACTTATATAATTATTTAAATAAAATTATAATATATTAGATTTTTCATATACATTTTCTAGACCACGACTCTAATACCACTTGTTAAGATTAATCCTATAAGCCCAAAACATCTTGTCCCAACACATAACCCTGAATGAGGTTCAATTAAAAAATCAATTGGTGATAAGAGGAGTAGTCCCTCAAGCCTACACTATTACAAATTTGTAAAAAAAAATAAAGTTACCTTTTATCAGTGCTTAGAAACACTGATAAAGGGTATTCTCATATTAGCACTGAAAAAACTATTAATAAATGTAATTTTTATCACCACTAAAAAACATAGATAAAATAACATCTATTTCAAGCACTTTTTTAGCATTGATAAAAGTAACTTTTTATCAACGTTTTTTTTACAATTGGTAAAATTGTGCTATTTATCGATGCTATTTTAGTACGAATAAAGGGTACCTTAAATAATATATTTTATATCTACATATTTTTATATTCTTAAATATTATTTATATAATAATAAGTATATATAAAAATAAAATTTATTTATATTTTTAATCATTTATACTTTGGTTTATTCTTTTATAGTTTTTTTGGATGTCTTGGACAAATGGACAAGATAAATTTATTGAAATAAAGGAGGATTACATGAGTTTAAATGAAGGGATTTTATTACAATCATTCGCTAGAAGAGGGATCTGATTAGAGTGAAGATCATTTAATAAAGTGAGATCCTTGTTGATACCTTTTTTGGAAAGACCATTTACCATAGAGTTATCTTTATAGAAAACATGAGTGATGATGTAATTGGAACTTTGAAGAGAAGAGAGACAATTATTCCATATAGCCTTGAGCTTCCAAGATAAATGAATGGTTCCATTGAGAATGGAATGAACCATAGTGGTGGGGTCTCTTTCGATCCCAAGGTTATCCATTCCTTTAAGTCGGTAAAAGTGGACGGCATGAATAATGCTGAGCATTTTGGATTCAAGAGAGGAAGAGAGTTCATAGGTTCTAAAGAAACAACTGATGACTTTACTGGTGTGGTCTCTATAAATAGAACCACATTCTTCCAGTCCTGGGTTACCTTTTGAAGCTCCATCAACATTTATTTTAATCCAACCTGGAAGAGGTATATGCCTAAACACTTGAAAAAAACCTTGTTGTTGCTTGTATTTCCTAGGAACACCTATTTTTCAAAGGATCATGAAGTCCTATATAGTGTTGAAACAATGATATAGTTGGAGATTATTGGCCTCTTTGGCTGAAGAGATGAGGCATGAGAGAGCCTCTTGTATGTGGAATCAATTCTGTCCATGTGAGACATCATTACGAGCTATCCAGAGGATGCAAAAAAGTTCTACAGTAGCATACAGGAGAAGAGATTTGAGTTGGGGTGTAATTTGAACTATTGTATAGTATTGCAATCAAGCAGAAATATCAATACTATTAGGGAGATGAAACTTGAAGATATCCTTCAAAGCATTCCATATAGTTGAATCTATGGCGCACTATAGGAATAAGTGTTTGATTTCCTCTCTATGTTGATTGCATAACCTTCATCTAGAACACAAGACAATACCATGAGTTTATAAGCAATCATCAGTAGAAACTTTATGGTGAGAAAGTCTCCAAATCAGGGAAAATCTGAAAGGCCTGATTCAAGACTTTTCATAATATTTGATCCAAGAAATATCATTGTAAGATTAAAAATTAGAATTATAAAAGGATTTGGAATCAATGATTCCATTCTGGGAAAGTTCCCAGATTAAAGTATCCTTGGTAGGGGGAAAATTATAGTTATTAATAATTTTGGTGAGGTTTCTAGACAACTCCATGTTGGTAAAATCTAAGAAGTCCTGAATAGATATATTTTTATCCAAAGGGGAATGATGTGGATCAATGGAAGAGATAAGAGGGGAACTCATCTAGTTATCAAGCTAGAATTTAAAATAGGAGTACCTGAAATAAATCCATCTTGAATGAGACATAATGTTAGTATAAAAGGATTTGATGGATGTACAAATAGAAGAACCCATATAAGCAGTGCAAACATTTTTTAAATTGTTGATGAATCTGTCTCTGAGAAATCTGAGAGCCATCGAATCATTGTTGAGAAGATTCCAAGTGAACATGGAATAAATATCCTAATTGAGTAATTTGATGTTATTTATTCCTAGGATTCCCTTATCAATGGGTTTACAACATTTTCTCAAGGAAACAGTTACTAATTTTTTTTCAATGATTCTTCCACTCTACACAAAATTCTTGATGAAGACATTAAGTTGAGTAAGAAGAGAGGATAGCCTTTTGTAAATCATTAAGGAATGAAGTAGTTTGGAAGTAATAGTGTACTTTACCAAAAAAAATCTACCATCAATAGATAGAGACTTCCCTTTCCATGAATAAAGATGCTTCTTAACTTGATCTATAATTCTGAGAAAGTGGAAGGATTCAGACCACTCCCATAAGAGAGGAACTCCAAGATAGAGCATAGGAATAGATCCTTCTTTAATTCCAAGGTCCAACAAGATTTGGGCTCTCCTAGATATTGGGATGTGATTACCAAAATAAATGAAATATTTGTGCCAATTTATGGCCTACCCAAAAATCTCTTCATAATGCATTAGATCTCTTTTTAAATTTTGCAGATTCTTTTTATTACCTTGCACAAAAAGTATCATGTCATCCGTATATACAAGTTGAGTAGGAAATATTAAGTTCCATGAATCCTGAATCAGTTTTAGAGAGTTTTGAGATGTCATATGAGTGAGAATTCGGCTTAGGCAATCCTTAACTATGGAGAAATATATGAAAAATTAGGGTTCACATTGCCTGACACCCTTTGATCATGTGAAATAACCCTTTGGAGAACCATTCATAAGCACAGATATATGAGAGGACTCAAAAATAGCTTTAACCCAACTCACAAAAGTGTCATTGAAGCCAAAGTTATAAAGCACTTTGAATATGAATCCCCAGTCCATGGTGTCAATGTCTTTTTTGATATCAAGATTAAGAGTGATACATCCACCTCTATAGGATTTGTTAAGGAGGTTGACACATTTTGAGGTTGTACTGATATGATCCTATATGGTTCTTCCTTTAATAAAACCAAATTGATTATAGGAAATAATTTTACTAGAAATTTTGGTAAGTCTATTGGAAAGGAGTTTGGTAATAATTTTATAGATGGTGTTGATGAGAGTAATGGGTCCGAAAAGATAGATCTCAGAATCATGTTCAACCTTGGGAGTAAGGGTGATAAATTGTGCATTAAGTCCATGGGGTAAGACACTTATAGAGAAAAAATATTTGAAAACCCTATAAACATCCAAATGAATGACATTCTAGTAAGTTTGAAAGAAGTAATTAGTGAGACCATCCAGTCTCGGGGAACTATCAGGTTTAAGACTGAAAACTGCTTCACATATCTCAAAGTCGATCGGAATACTAGTGAGTTTGGTATTATCTTCATCACTGAACCATTTTTGGGATAATGCCTTATTTAAGGTCCTTATTGATATTAGTTCTATTGAAAAGATACTCAAAGTAAGAGAAAATATTATTAGCAAGATATTCTTCATTATTAAGGATTCTATCACCATCTCTCATGAGAGTGAGGTGTCTACAAGCTTTCCTGGTTCTCTAGAGAGAATTGTAGAGTTTGGTGTTTCTATCCCCATCCCTTAACCATTTATCTTTAAATGTTTTATTTTAAAGATTGCATTTCATGACAAAAAGGGAATTCATCTTAGTAGAAATATCAATTTCGTGATGTGAATTCACCTCAAAATCAGAGCGGGTGTTCTCACCTTGAATTTGGTTGATAAGGGCCTCTATCGAAACAATTTCATTCTCTAAATTATTAAAACTATATTTTCACCAACTATTAATATTGTACTTTAAATTCTTCCGCCTTATGATTAAAGAGTAAGAATAATTTCTAAAATGATAGGAAATCCATAAATTAGTCACCATTTTATTGATACTAGGGTGGTAGGAACAAGCATTATTGAAGTGAAAATCAACCTTGGCCTGGAGGTCCTATTTATAAAGCTGGCTAAAATAGGATGATGGTTAGAATTAATATTAGGAAGATTAATTCTTGAGAGAGTGTCCCAATTCCCAAGAGCATGATCATTAGAGAAGGTACGATCCAGTTTTTTTGGAAAACATTCAAGAGTCGTGCCTTCTATACCAGGTGTATTTCACTCCAACGGGATTAATTTCAATCAAATTGCATCTTTCCATGTAGGCCTTGAATTACTTTGATGAGAGGGTGGGGTGAAGAAAACCAAATCTTTCACTAGGAAACATGATGTCATTGAAGTCTCCAAGAATGATGTAGGGTACTTGAATTCCTTGAGCACAAAAATCAATGATCTTCTAAGGATTTCTTCTTTCCTCATAATTGTTCTGAGCATAGACAAAAGAGCAGTATAAATGAATATTGTTAAATATTGCTTCACAAGTGGTCAATTGTTTATCTACATTGAAGACCAAGGCCCCAGTGATATAATTATGAACAAAACCCCATAAGGATTCAACATTATCAAAAGCATTATTTCTACCAAGTAGAATATATCCTCTATTTTCCAATCCAGAAACACTAAGATAATAGCAATTTTTGGCTTCAATAATGCCCAGAAGTTTGGGTTTATGGACATAAATAAATCTATGGAGAGAGGCGGAAGTTTCATTATTTTCTACCACTAGAAAATTTCATAAGAATATATTCATTTATATTTTTGTTTTGGGGGGGAACCCCCTTTTCTCTTTCAACCTAATTTCTTATTTATGCTCGATTTTTTAATCGTAGGCTCTTGGATGATGTCCTCCATAGAGTTGGTTGAATGATATGCATGAACCTGGGGAGTAATAGGATAATTATTGTTTTGACCAACCATTTTCAAGTGTCCTTTTTCAATATTGTAGAATGTATGAGAATTGTAAATGGACTCGGTGCTATTCAGAGTTTCAATGAGATTTTCAGGAGTGTATTCCTTGGCATTAAGCATACTAACAGTAGAAGAGGAAACAATGTGGGGGGTTGTGGACTTCCAGTGGTATCTAAAATTTCTATATTCATTGGTTGTATCTCAAAAGAGGATTTAAAGATACCCTTGGGGATGTCTAGAGGCAACGTAACACTACAAGAAGTGTGCTGAGATACAGTGATATCACAGTTATTAGGGGGACCTGAGCTGGAGACGTAGGTATATGACCAGTGATCTCAGGCCCTAATTTTCATTGCTTTGAAGAAATCACTGCCCTTTCAGTGTTGGAGACCTAAAAATCTAGTGATAGGCTGATTCATGCAGCGATTATTCTCAGAGATATCAGCATTTGAAATCATTTTCTCTATAGCAGAATTCCTAGCAAGGGTATGTTCACTAGATGCAGTAATTGGTGAAGTATCAGAGACTGAGGAAGTGATAGTGGTGATGAGATTAAAAATATCTTGGGGGATATCATATTCCAGGTTATCCTTCTCAATCTTCTACTCTTCTTATTCCATAAGAGTATCCCATGAGTTCTTGGTTTCATAATTTATAGGAGGGGGTTGTTTCATAACCCATTTATATTCTTTATCTTTTTTAAAGATTTCCCTTTATCCATACTCTTTAGACTTACCCTTTTTATTTTTATCCATTTCTTTCAGGCATAAGGGTCGGGATTTGGTTTCATCTTCTTTTTCACTAACCTATAATTGGAAAAATAATGACCAACAATCTTGAAAGCATAATGGAATGGGGTCTTATACTCATACTCAACCTTAACCTCAATTTTTCAATCCTTGGAAAAGAAATTAAGGACACATGGAAGCTTGGAATCCATATTAGATTCAACTTGGACCCTAGAATAAATTCCCAGATCACCATTAAGAGTTCACTGATCTAATTTTATTGGGATAACAACATAGGAAGTGATATCATTCAGTATTTTGGGGTGCTTTTAGGACCAATTTAGCCCATGTAGTTTGATCCAAATTTGTGATGAAGTGTTTCTTTGAGAAAATGAGTTAAAATTGATGTCCCAGTCTGATATCCTTTGGATTCCATGTTTTAAATGAAGATTTCCAAATCTCCAGGTAGTATCTAAGTCTTCCTTGAAACCAAGGATGATATGAAAGTAACCCTTCCCAATTGGGATTAATTTCCAGTTCATAAAACCCTAGAGGTTGTATATACCCAATTTTAAATCAGCATAAGACCATGGTTTTCACCTTTTGAATACATGACCCAGACAAGAAAGGAAATTTTTAAAAGATCTAATCATTTCTAAAGCGAATCTGCATCCGCAGTCACTAAAAAGCCTCTATCATCCTCTCTTTTAACATGTGGCTTATGTAAGGAATTACTGAGATGATATAAACCTTAAAGAGCCTCTAGAAATGAGATACCATTAGATCTGGTAATTTTAAAGCTTTTATATGTATCTCGGTTGGACTCTAGTGAATCTTGATTCATGATTTTGTGGATTGGCACGTATGAATAGATAGTAAGGCTTCTAGGGTTTTCGAATCAAGCAAGAGAGCCTGAAATCGCCATTGGGGGCCTTTCTTTCTCTTTTATCCTCTTTTTATTGCTAGCTTAACACCTTTTTATAGTTATTTATAAGTATCCATATAATTATAATTTCATTTATATATATTTTCAAATATAGTGATATGAATTATATAAATAAATATATAACTACATTAAATTTATTAATCTGGACTATATAAATACATTAAACATATTTCATATTTAAATTTATATATTTATCTTCATATTATATAATTTATCTTATATATATTTATATTTACAAAATGCATCTGTATTTATAGTCATATGTTTATGTGTCTATATATATTTTTATGTATAATTATAAATTATAATATCTACAAATAAATATATTAATTTATTAATTTATTAATTTATTAATTTATTAATTTATTTTCATATATTTAATGTATATTTAAAAATATAATTCATATTAAAACTAAAATTTATCATCAATCTTATTTTCATAATTTATATTAAAAATTATCATATTTATATTAATCAAATAGAATATTTTATAATATATTTAAAAACATTAAATTATATATATATGTGTGTGTGTAAATATTATATTTTAAAATTTTATTTAAATAATTATATAAATATATAAATAGAATATATTTATGTAAGTATATTTATAATAATATAAATTTTGGTGTTGTGATGTGAATCCTGTTTAATATGGCCTAAAAAGCTCACAGTGTGCTCAAGAAAAAAAATAGTGAAAAAATGAGGGCTCAGTGATGGAGGTGGAGGGATAAAACAAATGATTTGATACAATATCCCATAATTGATGCCAAATCATGACTCAAGGGAGGAGTCCCTATGATATGGACTAAATTAAATTAGTGTTACACACACACACATATATATATAAATAAAAATAAATAAATATACATTTTTCAAAAAAATATTAAAATATATATATATATATATATATATCATTTATATAAAATATGTATTTGAGTATATTTATATTAATATATTTAAATTATATAAATATATAATAATTTAAATATATATTAAGAAATATATATACACACATGTACACACATATATAAATTTATCTATCATTGCATGAATAGAATATTAATTTGAATAAGTGGTAAGAGAATTTCCCATAAAGAGGTGGGAAAGTGTTCAAATCCCACCTAGAATTTCAAAGAGTGTGTTGGGGCTTTGTGGTGGCTCCTAGGTGGCTGAAGCATAATGTGGGTTGTGATTGGATGTATTTCTCAGTTTCTCAACCCATAATTATTTAAAATACATTTTTAGTCTTTATCAATTCTAGAATCAATGCTAGAAATTAGAATTGATGAAAAATAAGTTTTATTAGTACTAAAAAACACATTGATAGTCCCCCTTTTTAGCAATTTTTTTAACACTGATAAAGGTTTCATTTTCAACATGTTTTTTAGTGGTGATAAAATCTATTTTGAGTGATTTCACTATTACAAAAGGTGTGATAAAAAATTATACCTTTTATCAGTGCTAGCTAAAAAGCACTGATAAAGGCACCCTTTATCAATTTTTTTTAGCATTCATAAAGAGTTTACTTTATCATCGCCTAAAGAGCTGACAAAATATATATTTATAAAATAATTACATCATTAAAAAATATATATTAATATATAAATATAATTATATAGATAAGAATATAATATATTTTATTATATATGATTTATATATGACCAAATATACATTTAAACTTGATATAAAAGATATTTAACTAAAAATGGCATATGAAATATAAATTATATATTATTAAACATCATATTTCATATAGAAATATATATTGATATATATATATATATTATTTTTTTATTTATTATGTATATATTACTAATGTATTATAAATCATATTTATATGTCATATATTTAGTGAAAATGGATTATAATTTAATCAAAAATTAATATTAATTAAATTTTAATATTAAGTAAAAAATTAATATTAATTAAAAAAATTATCTATTAATATTAATATAAATTTAATAAAAAAATTTATCAATTTCATTTTTTTCAATTTGACATATACATAATGTAATAAAAATTTAATTTTTAATAAAAAAATGACTAAATATGTTATACTTAATATGTTATTCAATAATTACACACACACACACATATATATATATGTGAAATTAATTAAATTTTATAGATACAAATATATACTTTATGGTTAACATTTTTATTAAAAAATAGTAATCCTAATACAAAGAAAATAGTCACGGGGGTCTAAAGTATTGCCACCCCAAAGCATCATTTTTGACAAACTTCAAACCTTTAGTGGGAAAAGACCCCAAAGATGAGAAGGAAGAAATAGTGTTGTTTGGTGTTGTCGTAGATGCCATAAAGTCTGCCACAATGTTACCCTCCCTCCAGGTATAAGAGATCTCCATGCACGCCCCCATTAAAGCCTTACATCGCCTGACTGTATAAATTATGCTCCATGGAATCTTTCCTCTTTTTTTCCGCGCATTGAACAGCACCAAGGAATCAGTTTCCACCGAAGACACCACCAGATTTCTGCACACACAGATTTTAATATAAATATTAAATTCATTCATTTTTAATTTTTTTGTTTAATATTTTTTTAATTTTATTCTTTTTATGTTTATTTATATTTATTGATTAACATTTAACATGTTTTTACTACATATGTAATTTACATATATCAAACCTGTGTTACATTAATTTTATACACCCATATGCGTAATTAATATAGAAACACAAACACAAATACAATATTTTTATAATTTATTCAATTTTTAATAATCATTTATGAATTTTATTTATTAACATAATATATATAAAATATATTCTATTTTTAATCAGTAATTTTTATTCATTTTTTATATTTTTATTCAATATACACAATTTATTACTTTTTAATATTTTTTCAAAATTATTCATTTTTAATATCATCTATTCGTTAATAATTTTAATTATTTTTTAATATTTTTGTATCTTGTTTATTTTCAATTTTTCTTTATGAAATATTTATGTTAATTTATCCATTTTTTATATCTATTTATACATGTTTATTCCTTAATATTTAATGTTCTTAATATGGTTTTAATTTATATAATTTTTATGTATTCATTATCATTTTTGCATATATTCATTTTTATTTTTTTTAACAATCTATATAATTAATAACACTTATTCATTTTTTAAATTTGTTCATTTTTATTATAATGTATTTTATTAATAATAATTTTAATATTTTTTCAATTTTTTTATTTTTTAGTTTTTATTTTTTAAATATTTTTTATAGTTTTATTCATTTTTAATATTTATTTATACATATTTATTGATTAAAATTTAATGTTTTTAATACACTTTAAATTTTCATAATTAATATATGTATTCATTTTCACTTTAAGTATTCATTTTTAATTTTTTAAAATTTTATATAATCAATAACTCTTATTCATTCTTATAATTTTTTTTGATCTACTCATTTTTGAAATTCATTCATTTAATATTATTCCTTCAAAAATAATGTTAAGTTCTTTTTACTTTTTCTATAATTTATTCATTTTTAATATTTACTCGTTTAATATTTTTTTAATTTATTCATTTTTTATATTTTTATACATAATTATTCATCAATATATTTAATAATTTTAAGATAGAAATATATTCATATTTATATATATATATATATATATATATCAATATATAATGGATCCTAAAATTTGATTTATATACAAAATATACTTTTAAATTTAATACGCCATATAGAGAAAATTTGTTTATAATTAAAAATTAATATTAATTAAAAATATTGACTAATTAGTATCGAGTAATATACATTAAATATTATATAATATCATTATTTTTTTCAATTAAACATGTATCAAACTTGTGTTATATATATATACACATTAATTTCACACACATATTCACGTAATTAATGTAATTTTATATAAACACGCACAGACACATAATATTTATGTAATTTATTCAATTTTTAATATTCATTTTAGAATTTTAGTTAGTAACATAATATATGTATTAATTTTAGTTTTCAAATTTATTCAATTTTAATTTTTTTTATTATTTTATATAATCAATAACACTTATTTTTGTTTTTGAAGGCCAGGGTCTGAGCCCCTTTTATTAAAATAAAAAACAAATAGAAGGAAAGGATAGGGTCAAGAAAAACAACTGCCTGCATCAATTACAAATTCATACCAACCTTTTTAACGATTCATTTTTGAGCATCTAGGCTCTCATTATAATAATCCCCTCAATCTATTTTACCACGTCCATAACTTCGACCTCTTGGATGCAGACCTCTTCTATAGGTCTTCATGCATTTCCAAGATTCCTTAATATCTGTTGAATCCTCTAAATCACTTTCAACCATATCTATATTAATTATTTCCCTCTTATAGGGTTTAGTGGCCTCTTCTTTCTTAGGAAGTCCTTCAACATCAATAGGTGACAAAAGTATTCTAGAGGCTGTGTTTGTACTACTATCCTACTTGTTCTGAACACTGAATAGCTTAGCAGGAGAGACACTATTAGATGTCTCAATCCTGTAGGAAACATGAGTAATTTTATGAGTTACTAGGGTCTCTATCCTTTGAGAGGGTGAATCTCTCTTGATGTTGGATCCCTTCCCCAAAGCAAAAAAACCCACTTTCTTCTTACCCTTGTGACCCTTAGGGTTGACCAATTTTTGTTCAAACCATAAATAGTGATCAAACATGAACTACACTAAATTTTCACCATCATATTGAAAACACAAGGAGACACCTATCATTTAATCCTCCTTACCATGAATGAGTGCATCCTTAAAAGTGGGGGAATGTTTTCTCCTCCACAACTACATTAGTTCGAGACCTGATCTGTTGAGAATGAGTGAATCTATTATTCATTTAATATTTTTTTCATTTTGATAAAGATGAGTTTTATTCACATTAAAATAATAATCACTAATAAAACACATCTTTATCAATGATAGAAATCTATCACTGATATAGATAGGTTTTATCAGTGTTAAAAATTTTCACTGATAAAGATATGTTTTATCATAACTTCTTATCTTAGCCCTAATAAAACCCATATTTATGAGATATTTTTCAAAATAACTGATAAAACCCTTCCCAATATTATAAATTCAGCTGTAATAGAACCCACTTCTCCATGTCATTCAAAATCTTTCACAGAAGTCGACCTCTATCATTGATCCCCCTCACACTTCATGGATGAATTGACCCTCTCAAAACCAAAGGTATATGATTATTTCTTATTCTATTTAATCCATATTTCATTCCTACAACATATTTACATAGATTATTCCTCGCCATATCTGTAAAATTATCACCTCCTTTCACGTCATATTCCAAGATCATCCATGCGCCAGCCACCCAAAGCTTGTGAGTCCCCTAAGGCCTCATGCATGTTGCATATATGTGCCATTCCAATGCTCATTTTTTGATGGATTATAGCTTAAAGTTGATCCCATACACAGATCCAATTATAAAATCATCTAGGAAGAGTCTAGAAACTCATTAAACATACACCTCTCTATAATATCTATTTGTTTGTAATTCTCATGTTAATAGTATAATGAAGACATCTTGGACATAGTATTCATATATATTGTTATTAAAACATTTCAAGTGTTCTAAATTATATTAAAAGATATATAAAGTAATTATTTTTTATAAAACCTATTGATTTGTATCTTAATTCATGGTTTGTGGTGCTATTTTTTAATCACATTGAAGTCTTTGAGTGTATAAAGACTCAAACATAAAATATAACTTCTTTAGGGAAATATAAATATTTATGATTAAAATAAAGTAAACATTTTATATATTAGAGGTGGGGAAATTAATTATATAATTATATTGAAAATTGGTTTTATAATTTATAGGTTTTTATTACTCCATGTATATAAATTTATTTTTAAATCCTATATGAAAAAAGTGTCTTTGTTCATGATTAAAATGAATATTCATTATATGTACATTAATGAAGTTTAAATAATTTAGTTAAAATTTCATATTTTAGAAAATATATTCTATAAAATTATAAATGATAATATCCATATTTTTTATTCTAAAATCACTTAAATATGGATTTATTTATATAAATAAGAAATTCACCAAAAGAGTTCCTTAGATGAATTATTGAGGTAATTTTATTTAAAATCGCTAGATATTTTTTTAATTTTTTATTAAATAATAACTACTATATTTTCATTTGGTGAGAATAAAGAAATGGATTTAGTGTTATTGAATCAAAAATGGTATGATTATTGAGATAACTATAATATGATTGAGGTGCGGTAATACTTACATCCATAGAAAAAATCGGAATCGTGACCAATATTAGATTGAGATGATGACTCTTTGAACTCTCTTTAAATATCCACTCATACTTCCTTCACATATTAAATTAGAATTGTGACTAGCATTAAAAAAAACTGTATCTTCTTTCCTCTTGTTTAAACCTCACTCCCAGTTTCTGATCTGACATTTTTCTAAAGTTTATTCTCTATGTTGGTTCCACTGATGCTGAGTTTTGTTTTCAGGTGATCCCAAGTAATTGGGATTATAATTCAATCATTAGTTTGATATGAATCTTTCTGATGATTCCAATGAGACACTTCTCCAACTTTTTTTGAAGTTTATTGTTTCATCATCGACAAAATTTCATCAACTTCGGTTCAAAAACACCTTGTCACTGAATCACCACCTGGACTACTACATACTAAGTGAAGAAATGAATAAACATCATCTCCTACTTCTTATTTTACTCTCACCTAGAAAAGTTATAGTATTTATTCTTTAATTACCACCTTTTTGTCCCACAAAACAAAAAAAATGATAACTTGGACCAACAACCACATGTTTACCCTATGTTGTTTCTTTTCATGTTACCCTTGTGTAAAATGATAACTTGTTAGGAATTATAACCAATAACATTAATATTTTGGGTTCCCCTTATTATAAGTCTATAACATTCTCCATTGATTGTGAATAAATTGTTTGTATTTATTTATTTATTTATATAAAATGAATATATTTTTAACTTTATAGGATGGATATGAATTTAAAATGGATAGATACTGATCATATAAAAAATATTATGAGGATGGGGTTAAAGAGTTAATTATGTTTTCAATAGAGCATGCATACATCCATTCTCAAATCCTTTTTCCATGTTTATGTTGTTTTTATTCAAGAAAAAATCATCCAGAAGAGTTGGAAGAACATTTGATTTTTCATGAAATAAATCAAAGTTATAAATATTGTAATAAACATGGGGAGAAACTGAATTCACATACTTATTGGGATGATATTTTGATTTATGAATAATTTTATATGATTACTAGTATAAATGATAATGAAGATTGTATGGAATAAATTACAATAGAAATTTAAGATGACCTTCTTGATTGTACAAAGTTGTTTGAGAAGTTAAATAGTTGTTCAAAGAGACCATTGAATACTGGTTGTACTAAATATAAAATATTTTTAGTTGTACTAAAGTTATATAATTTTAAAGCTGTAAAAAGATAGAGCAACAATAGATTTATAGAACTACTAGGTATGCTGAATGATATGCTATTGGATTAAAATGACATTACACATCAAACATATGATTCTAAAATAATTATACATTAAATGGGTATGATCTATGAAAAATACATGTAGGTCCAAATTATTGCATATTGTTTTGAAAGTACTATGAATCACTCAAGAAATGACCTATGTGTGGTGCAAATCAATATAAAAAAGATAAATTAGGTCCTTCAAAAGTTATATGGTACTTTCCTATCAATACAAGAGTTAAACGACTATATAGATGTCAGTAAACCGCTAAACAATTGACATGGTAGGTAGATATAAGAATTAAAGATGGAAAACAATATCATCTAACAAACTCTCCTCAATGGAAGAAAATTGACTATGAGTATCCTAAATTTGTAAATGAGCTAAGAAACCATCGTCTTGTGTTATCTACAGATGGAATAAATCATTTTTGTGTATAGAGTAGTACTCATAGTACATGACTAGTTATGTTGGTAAATTATATCTTACCATCATGGTTATTCATAAAGCATAAATAAATTATGTTTTCTCTACTTATATATGGACTAAAACAACCCTATAATGATATTGATGTCTATTTGGATCCATTGATCAAAGATATAAAATTAATGTGGGATACAGGTGTTAGATTTTATAATTCTCATAGAAGTGAAGAATTCATGGTGAGAGACATGTTGTATGGAATGTTAAATGACTTTCCTAATTATGGAAAATTTTCAAGCTATATCATTAAAAGAATGTTGGTGTGTCCCTTTTGTGAAGAATGTATACACTCAGCTAGGTTGAAATAGTCCTCAAAAACTTTGTTTTTAGGACATTGAAATTTTTTACCCTAATGACATAAAAAAATCTGGATAAAATTATTTTATATAAATATATAACAAGATACAACACCATCTCCACTAATGGGTGATAAACTATTTGATAAAGTAAAAGATATTGACATTTTTTTTGGTCAAATTTTTTTTAAAACCATATGAAATTAGGTTAGAAAATAGATCAGTTTTATTTGAATTATTATAATATAATTGTTTATATGTTAGAAATTTTCCTGATATCATGCATCTAGAAAAAAAATATGTGATATTATTATTGTAAAATTACTAAATTTTCCTAAAAAAGATGGCATCAAGGCTAGGTTTTACATGATTTACATGGGGATCAGGGAAGAGTTGGCACCAGTGAAGGGTAAAAGATGAACATTTCTTCCTCCAACAGCTTACACTCTATCCTAAAAAGAAAAATTTTCAAATTTATCTTCCTTAATAGTGTAAAAGTTCTATAGGTATATTCATAAAATATCAATAATTTCATGTTATTGACTAATAATAATTTAAAAATTCTAAAATCACATGGTTTTTATGTTTTGATGCAATATTTTTTTCCTGTCGCATTAAATTTCATTCTTCATAAAAATGTACTGTATGAATTAACCAAATTTTCATTATTTTTTAAATCCATATGCAGTAAATTTATAAAACTAGTGAAGTTTCCAATCATGAATGAGGATATTGAATTCATATTATATGAATTGGAGATATTTTTTACACCATCACTCTTTGATATAATGGTACACATGGTGGTTCACTTGGTTAGAGAGATTCAACTATGTGGTCATGTCCATTACAAATGGATATACCCCATTGAATGGTATATGAATATTTTGAAAGGGAGTGTCAAGAATATAAGTCATCCAAAAGGTTGTATTGAATAATAATATATTATTGAAAAGGTTATTGAATTTTATAATAAATACCTATCAGATGTTGATAGTATCAATCTCACAAAATCTCATTACAATGTATACCTTATGGGTTAAGGGATTTTCAGAATAGATGTTGTTACAATTATCATCATAGAGTAGGAGAAGTCCAACCTTTACATTTTATATAATAGTACATAGGTTTATCCATATGTTAAATCCTAGAAAGTAATTCTTAGAAATTTGAATCCATATAGGGTTGAAGGATGGACACCAAATACACATAATCAAAAATTTATAAGATGGTTCTGAGATCATATTTATATGGAGTTATCTAAAAATATTAATTCAATTATTGAATAACTTTGATGGATATCTATGGGACTAAATAAAAATTTTATATCTTACAAAAGTTTTTTAATGAATGGTTATATATTCTATATAAAGGAATAATATGAACATAGTACGGTGAAAAATAATGGATTTATGCTTGTGGAAGAAGTGATTCATATATCTGGTTCTGAGGATATACATCCAATTTATGTGAATATTTCATATTTGTAAATCATCGAATAGATGCACGAGTTGGATTATACAAAATTTAAAGTGCCAATTTTCTATTGAAAATTGGTTGGAAATGAGAGTGTATTGAAATGCAATGAATTGATCTTCATAAATATGAATTTTATTATAGAAGGGTATGAGGATGATTTATTCATAATGGAATCACAAGTAGTGAAGGTATTTTATGTCTTGGATCTAGAAAACAAGAATTTGTCAATTGTCTTATTGTAAACTAAAAAAAGTTGCAAGGTCATATGAAAATTCAATTGAGGATGACCCTTTCATTGGAATATAATAATCATTTCACTAAAGTCCCAATGTATAAAATTTCTTGTTAATTAAATGAAACCATAAATAGGGGATTCAAATACTTGATAGGGGATCTAAATCCATTTAAAATTCAAAGAAAAAAAGATAATTCAATGATCAGGTTAATTTTTTTTAATATAATATGATTTTTCTTATAATATTATATGTTACCTAGTGTATTTATGTAATATAAATTAAATGTTTTAATGATCAATAAGATACTGATATCTCCACATGATGATGTTACCAATTCCAAGGAATGACACACGACTGACGATGAAACTGTAGAATTATTTGGGGATCAAAAACATGTTGATAAAAAACATTAATGACATATAATCACCATGTTTACTAAAATTATCAAGGCAAAAAGAAAATGTATGAAATTTGAGGTTGGATGGAGTCAACGCAGAAAACCCATTGACGCCAAGAAAAGTCAATGAGCATTGGCTATGATGTGATCACAATGAGAATACATGTGCCAATTGATATAGATACGTCGCACAATGTCGTGTATGCATTGAATGCAACCATATGGGAAGATATTATAGTCATTATATTATATAATTTCTTTATTTTACCAAAAAAATATACAATGAAACTTTGATTTAATTTTCATTATCCCTTGAAAAGTTCATTTATTGTAGATTATTTCCATAAGAAATATATCTAAATGGTCACTGGAAAATTTCATAGTGTATTTTGGACACTTCTTATAAATAACCATCTTAATGATACTGAGAGAAGGTAAACCCCCACCCATCAGTTACATATAAACACATTATAAACCAGGAAACATGGAAATCTTTTATTAGTCATTGGGATGAAGAATCATTTAAGGTTAATTGTAATTAATAATATTTTATTTGAAAATATATTTTTTCCAATTTGATTCCATATTTATAATTTATGAAATAGGGAAGGGGTGATAAAAATAAAAATAATTCATAAAATCCCATGTACCCCTACCATGAAGAAAGGATGGGTACGCTTTACCTTAGAAGAAAATGGTATGTATTTCAAATATATAATAAAATATTTATGTGATATGAAATAATATATATTCCTTTTATTATATTTATATTGATGAATCAAAATCCAAATCCAATTTTATCCCATTTCATGTGATATGGAAGGAGGCCTGTGAAAATAAAGAGGGAAACTAGTTGATGAAAACACACAAGCAATGTGGTAATCATGTGTAAGTATGACATTACAGTAATTTTTTATGCTTTATAACAATATTACATAAAAATACCTATTTATGTTCATATATGTTTTATATGATTTAGACACTAGAATTGGAATTGAATATACCTGAATAAAAACTAATTTTAGTAGGTTTGAAGCTTCCATAACAACATGGCCGCATTAGAGGTTTGGGTTTTGGCATGTCATCTCAAACATATTTTGATAATATAAAGCTGCAATGAGATACATATGATATTATGAAATGCATGTGGGCACATATAGATTCTTTGAATGATATTATGGTCAGGTTTGGTTTGGAAGACCAATATATGTGAAAGGATCAAAGAAAACCAGTAGTGTAATAACTATTAGAACATGAAGAGTCACATTACCCCACTATATTTGAGGATAGACATTCCCCTCAACTTCCTTACTTGCTTGAGGAAATCAACTTTTTCATTACTATTTATTCTAAATGTGAATCAAACAACATTCGATTACTTTATATTACTGAAATTATATAGGGTGAAGTTGTATGTTATTTCTTTTTATCAACACCCATGCATCACCTTATTACAATGGTTACAATGTAAAATATCCTAGGAGAAATTATACATAGTAAAAAACTCCCAAAATATCACATGAGATTAGCCATTGATGTATCTCTCAACACAAGCATTGAATTGCCTATTCTTCTTGATGATATGAATGTTATCACAGTCGATAATTATACTGTAACTTTTGTAGTATGGGAATATAATATTATAAAATTATAATGGATCACACCTTTTTATACTTATTGTTACATGATTTTTAAGCAAAATTACCCTCAGAATAAAAACCAAGGATTGAAAAATCTAATGACTTTGGGAGATTAGGTACATAATTATAAAACATGAGTCTAGAATAAAAAAATTATTTATTAAACTTATATAATGAGATCCTTACTTTCATTTAGTTCCTATATCTTCATAGAATAACTTAGGGAATACATAGAAAAAAGGGATGAGCTAAAAAGCCTAGTAGGGGAATAAACATGGGAATAAAGCATAAAACATGAGTTAGAATACATAACATGATAACATAAAAGGCATGGATCATGAATAAACATAAGGAAGCATGATATATAGAACATGGAATCTTATGATCATGGTAATATAAGAAAGTGGAAGCAACACATAACATGACACAAACATGAGTCAAGGCTAACTACCAAGACTATATTATATGGAGTAAGAAGTACCATAAATAAATTAGGTTTAATACCTATCCCAACATGAAGCCTCTTGAGACTAAAATATTACCCAATGTATTAGAGTTCTATCTAGGTGCACCCATTACAATATGATCATGTATATGTGTGCTATATAAAGAATCAAACATAAGAAATAATCATAAGGGTTATGTAATCCCCCGACCCCAGTTACCTAGAGTCGGTGCATTATTTTAATACATTGGCATGATTACAAGGAATCAAGTCTCGAAAGACCGATCAGTTTAGCAGTCTTTGAAAATAGATTACAAACATGGACGTTACATTAAACTTTAGAAAATAAAACCAAACATAAATGATACTTTGAGAATTTCTTTAATCCCCTAGATTAACCCTGCTTATCAATCATAATACATTTCTTGGAATTCTGAGAAAATTAAAACATAGAAAGGGGTGATCTTAGATGCTCATTAAGGATAACAATATAGAGGAAACTTTGATAAATAAGCATAAAAATTTAAGGCAATGTATAAGACTAAAAAAAGCCTTTTAAAACTTAAACTTCAGAATAATATGGAAAAGATACAATAAAATAATGCCATTTACTTATTCACATGGATATTCTACTAGTCGAATAATCACATGCAATATCAATAGCCACTTTCATAATGATGTAATGCATAATTCCATACTATCATAGCCACATAGTCAATGACTTGTGCCAAGAATACAAATAAGATTTTTTCAAGGCCTTGTTCCAAGATACTAGTTTGTCTCATGAAACCTACCGATGCATCGAGAAGCTATAGCGAGCTCCACCCATCACTTACTAAGTCCAATGCATTCCTCATATGAAAAGGTTTAAATATAACATAAACATTCGTATTAAAACTGGCATATGAAATGTCAATACTTTACCCATAAACCATGAATGGTATAAAAATAACACATCCATAGTCAAACATATCACAAAACCTTCAATACAATATGAAAGATTTGTATCATAATAAATCAAATTCAAACAAGTTTAAAATTCATTAAAGGATTTTAACATAGAATAAAATGATTTGTAAAACTCTTTGTGAGAAATATCCCTTTTTCATGAAAACATTTAAAAGTCACCCAATTTAGAAATGAATACATTCAAATAAATTTTTGAATCAAAGTGTCCCATACCACTTTGAAACTTTTGAAAGTAATTAACATTTTAAAACATTCATGTCCATTTAAATAAATCCTTAAAACCATTTTGAAAACATGGACATTAATGAGAATGGTTTAGAAGAATAAATCTTTAAAACATTTAAAATGATGTTTTATTAAAAATTCACTTAAAAAATCCATTTGAAAACTATTTTATGAAACATGTACACGGATAATAAATATTTCCTAGTAGATACTTATGTAAAAAAAACAACCTCGGATAATAAAGAGATTGTGAAATTAACCCTTACCTTGAACTTTCCTTTAGTCAATGGTACGTTTAACCTCCTGTGTGAAGATCGTAGTATGTTATTAAATTATAACGGAACAATATTAATATTTATGATATCGTACATGATTCATTTATGACTTTATATTACCCATTTAATAATAATTTCCATGTTAAATTAATATTTTGGGTAATAATCGCTTTCTTTTATCGTGCGTGTTTTAACTTATTACTATTGATTGTATCACCTAGACCAAGATTTAAATACTTCCAGAATATAAAACATGATTTATATATAATATATATTTAGAATATAAATATGTATAATATACATATATATTAAATGAAAAACACTAATTATGGAGACAACAGTCCGTACGTACGCATAAACGCTGTTTCCGTTTTCATATCGTATTGAATGGAACTAAGTGAATAAGATATATGTAAGTAAACACACACACATATATATATATATATCCATTATCATTATAATTTCATATATTACATACTTATTAGTAATATATATATTTATAATTGTCGATGAATTGTGAACGTGGAAATAAATCTCATCGCGTCGTGGAGACGGTAATTCGTACGTATGCACGAGCGACAATATCATTTCCTTAAAGGTGTGGAATTGGATGGTATATTAATTTTACAGAGAAATTATCATGTTATTTTCATTATTTATATACATATTAATCATCATTATATACATCCAAATAACATAGTGTTGAATAAAAAATTACACCACGGCGTGGAGACGGTAAGCCGTACGTACGCACGCATGGTGACATTATCATTCATAAGATGGATAGAATAATGAATATAGTTGTTCAATATTTATAATAACATCATAGTATATATAATATACTGGATTTATTATTTTAGAATGGAAACAACAAAGAAAGAGTAAGTGGAAGAATAAGAGAACTTAAAAGAGGGTGGTGAAATCATTACCTCTTCTTCAGGTTCTTCCTTTTGATTTGATCAAAAGGGATCCTTAGGATGGCTTTATGACTAAAGTAAGGACTCTAGGATGAATTGAGGGAAGTTGATAGGATATTTTGGTAGGTTTTGGTTAAACCAAAAGGCTTTGAAGGTATTAATTTGAGATAAGGGTGAGTGCCCTTTTATAAGAGGGTGAGGGGCACCTTAGGAAAAACTTAAAATATTATTTTATAATAAATTCATATTCGGTTTATAATGGATAAAAATTGATTTATTTAGAGGATAAGGTGGTTATAGGTCGAAATACACTAAACCAATAGGTTTTAGATAGGTTTGAGTCACTTTATTAACCTTATCTTTTAGTTTTAAATCTTAGTTAATTAGTTTGACATTTTCCGTCTCTTTGTATTTTTATATTATATGGTTAATAAACTTAATATAAACTTCCAATAGTACCCCAAGTGGTCCATTAATGATACAAATATCATGATATAAGTCCTTTGGCCGAACCTTAGATTTTTAGGAATAGAATATCAATTAATAAAATAATATTTGTTTTAAAAACTCTTTTATGTCAATTTTCAAACTATTGGGTATTTTGTTTTTGATAAATTCATAACACGTTATTATTTAGAAAAAAAATCATATAAACAATCCTAATATGTCATATTAAACTATAAAATTATTTTAATTCATAAAAAGTCTCAAATTACATTTATTTGGGTATTTATAATATCAATTATCTAAATCTTTCATTAATACGGTAATTACTGCATCTTCATTGTGTCATAAATAAATTAAATTATTTAATGTCTAAAAATTATAAATAAAATTTCATTATGTAGGAAATATTTTTAGATTTCTAATGAATATTTATAATCTAATTTATCTTATGAATAACCCTATATTAAAAATGTTTTAGTTATTAAACTTTTATTTTAACTCTTTTAACTCTTCTTTGAATTAAATAATAATAACTGTCCTAATCTAATCCAAGTGGACCTAAATAATAATATTTTATTCCTAAGTTTGTTTTTGGTCGAGATACACTTGTCCAATAGAATTAGGACATGTGTTAGGGTAATATTAATATCATTTTTACCCTTAAATACCCTATTTACTTTTAACTGTGGTAAATAAAAGTAAAAAGTTACTATTCACCAAAAATTAGTTTTATCTTATTGAACCACATTTTAATCCTTGATATTAACCATGTCTCTTTGATTTTCAAAATTCCACTCACAGAAGCGGTAAAATTAAGTTTTATGTGAATTTGCAAATTCTCCTAGGAGATGGGTAAAAGACGGTGAAAAGTTCAATAAACTTTTTATATATCTAAAATTATTATAAAATGACGCCAATTAATTACATTGAACTTATATAGGTATTATGTATCTATTTTTACCTAAAATAAATTTAAATAAAATAAATAATTATTTAAAAAAAAAATTGGTTTTAAACTATAACTCGGTGTTTTTCACTATTCATCAAAAATTGAAAGTTTTCAGAAAAATACAAAAAATTAACCCTAAGATAATTTCAATATTCCAGATCCCAAAATGAAGTCGATTTTGAAAGATAAAATTTATAAAATTTCAAAAAGTGGGTATTACTATTTATAACGGCTAGTTTGATTGGTTGTGGTGTGTGTTAGAACTCAAAGTTGCGTACAACACACGCTACTGTATTATTCAAAGAGAAGTGTACCATGTAAGCTTGGGGAGTTACATTCTCCCCTCCTTCAATAAATTGTGTCCTCACAATTTATGTTCAGTATTGGAAACTTGGGGTTGACATTTCAAAATATCTTAGTTGAAATCCCACATCGAAAAATGGATTAATGAGGCCTCTATTTTAAATAAAGAGTGGTAAGAATGAAGGTTACTGAAAATAACACATACTAGGGTTCAATGTAGAAAAACATGGATATGGATGAGAAATATAACCCTCAATGTCTTATGGAGAGTGATAGAGAACATGGCTGTGAAAAGGCCAACAATCACAAAGCCATAAATTTGTGATGATCTAAGGTACCATCTAGGACAACGTTCTTGTTCTAAATTCCTTTTCTTAATATTGAGGAATTTATTTATGAGATTGGATAAGATCATAAGGAGAAATACCTAATTTATAATTATAGTTTTATCCATTAATAAATTTCTACCACAAACTCATCTTTCACTCTAAAACATAATACAACTCAAAAATACTCTATTTATCCTAATCGTATAGGGTTCCAAATATAATGAATTTATAATTCACATATCAGACCCTTTAAAAACAAGAAACTACATTATACCATCCAGGAACTTCACTTAGTCCAGTGGTAGGCGATAAATCCCAATCTCACTATGGTTGTGGGTTCGATTCCCGTAGCTTTGTTTGACGCGACGGGTTGTCACACGGTTTGGGTGTTATCCTTTTATAAAAATCCAAAAATAACATTTCAAACTTAATCCATTACAACCTTTAGACTTATCCAAAATACTATTATCCAAACTCACAGTCCAAAATTTTTAAGGAAATTAAACACAATGAAGATCCTTTTTACCGTGTAATAACATGTGAACACCTTCATAGTGTATTATTTTAAAACATGGTAACATACTGAATTACCATAAAAACTTATTGATTACATTCATGCTCTCTTATTCTTTATAGAATACTGGATATACTCCTTCTATCCAAAAATGTTGTAAACTCCAACGATGACAAGTCATTAATCAGTTTCAAGGTAGTAAAGAATATCCAATATAATTATTCAAATCAACCATCTCTTATTCCAAAATCACTACCTCATTATCGGGACCATATTAAAGATTACATTTCCTTAGACCATGTATTTTACCAAAAGTGTAGCTCACTATTAAGTCACTTTTCTTAGAATCGTATAATCTCAAATCCTCAATAAAATAGTACTGCATTACAATCCTTATTTATCTCTATAATTCATATAACCAGTATATTCTTGATACAACACTCAAATGAAATAATACTATAATAACAACATAAGAACACTAGTCATTCTTCTTCATCTCAGGTAGTATCATAACTTGATTATTATCCAATAGCATCATTTGGGGCATACTATGATGATTTGGACATTAGTTTGCATAGTGTCCCAACTCCTTACAGATGAAGCATTGTACATTTGAAACATTTTTCTTACCCTTGCAGTCACATACTTGGTGTCCTTTTTCTCCACACTTATAACAAACTCCAATTCCCTTCATGGAAGTTCCATGGTGTTTCTTCCCACATTTATCACATATGGGAAAATTCTTCTTTTCCCTCTTCCCTTTATCCATCCTTCTCTCTTCCATCCTTTTCTTCTCTTACTTCCCTTCAAAGCCATAGGACTCCAAGAATTCTTTACTTATCTTATTAACACATAATACTATTTCTTCATATGTTGAGAATACATGGGAGACTATTTCCCTTCTTAATGTTGACTTAATACTATGAAATATATGATCCTTCCTACTCTTTGGATCATAAGTATTGATGGAGTTCACATTCCTTCTACTAGGAGCCATTTCTATACAATGACATACACTAGGTCAGTTTATGAATTGAAATGAATAATTCCAAACTTGTAAAATACCAAACATAAATTGAACAGTTTATAGATATAATCCATAAAAATATTTTCTTTGAGAATATATATACTCGTAAATCCTTCATAATTATTTGTAAATAAAATGAGAATTATCCAAAGCATATCCCCCGGGAGTGTCGTAACCAAGAGTGCAGTAAGGCCCGTTGTTGTGCACCAGTTCCCGTTCGGGTCTAGATCAAAGTGGTGTTTTTGGGTTTTACCCCTAGGTACATATGTTCTAGAGCCGCCTCAACCTGCTCGTATCCAGACAGAGATGCATTTTCTTGGAAAACTCACAAAATCTCTACAATACCAAAATTTTAGGAAGTTCTTCTATACTAATCCTCAAATTTTATCTTAGTACTATGTGCTCTAATCAGAGTTTATCTAAATCTAGCTTCCAAGGTTATTGCTAAACTTCCTCTCATACCAACTGTAATTCCCTGACCACAGTTACCCAGATTTGGTGCATTATTTTAATAAATTGGCATGATTACAAGGAATCAAGTTTCAAAAGACCGATCAGTTTAGCAGTCTTGGAAAATAGATTACATACATGGACATTACATTACACTTTAGAAAATAAAACACAACATAAATGATCCTTTGAGAATGCCTTTAATCCCCTAGCTTAACCCTGCTTATCAATCATAATACACTTCTTGGAATCCTGAGAAAATTAAAACATAGAAAGGGGTGATCTCAGATGCTCAGTAAGGATAACAATATAGCGAAAAATTTCATAAATAAGCATAAAAATTTAAGGTAATGTATAAGACTAAAACAAAATCCTTTTAAAACATAAACTTTAGCATAATATGGAAAAGATACAATAAAATAATACCATTTACTCATTCATATATATATTCTACTAGTCTAATAATCGCATGCAATATCAATAGATGTTTTCATAATGATGGAATGAATAATGCCAAACTTTCATAACCACATATTCAAGGCCTTGTGCCAAGACTACAAATAAGATTTTGTGAAGGCCTTGTTCCAAGACACTAGTTTGTCTCATGAGACCTACCGATTCATCGATGAGCTATAGTGGGCTCCACCCATCACTTACTAAGTCCAATGCATTCCTCATATGAAAAGGTTTAAACATAACATAATCATTCGTATTAAAACTGTCATACAAAATGTCAATACTTTACCCATAAACCATGAATGGTATAAAAATAACACATCCACAGTCAAACATATTACAAAACCTTCAATAAAATATGGAAGATTTGTATCATAATAAATCAACTTCAAACAAGTTTAAAATGCATTAAAGGATTTTGACATATAATAAAATGATTTGTAAAACTCTTTGAGAGAAATATCCCTTTTTCATGAAAACATTTAAAAGTTGCACAATTTATAAAGGAAGACATTTAAATACATTTTTGAATCAAATTTTCCCATACCACTTTGAAACTTTTGAATGTAATTAACATTTTAAAACATTCATGTCCATTTAAATAAATCCTTAAAACCATTTTGAAAACATGGACATTAATGAGAATGGTTTAGAAGAATAAATCTTTAAAAATTAAAATGATATTTTATTAAAAAGTACCTTAAAAAATCCCTCTTAAAACTATTTTATAGAACATGGAAATGGATAATAAATATGTCCCAGTAGATACTTACATAAAAAAACAACCTCGGATAATAAAGAGATTGTGGAATTAACCCTTACCTTGCACTTTCCTTTAGTCGAGGGTACGTTTAACCTCCTGTATGAAGATAGTAGTATGTTATTAAATTATAACAGAACCATATTAATATTTATGATATCATACATGATTCATTTATGACTTTATACTACCCATTTAATAATAATTTCCATGTAAAATTAATATTTCGGGTAATAATCGCTTTCTTTATCGTACGTTTTTTAACTTGTTACTCTTGATTGTATCACCTAGACCAAGATTTAAATACTTCTAGAATATAAAACATGATTTATATATAATATATATTTAGAAAATAAATATGTATAATAGACATATATATGAAATGAAAAACACCATTTATGGAGATGGTAGTCCATACGTACGCATAAATGTTGTTTCCGTTTTCATATCGTATTGAACGGAACTAAGTGAATAAGATATATGTAAGTACATACATATATATATATATCCATTAGAATTATTATTTCATATATTACATACTTATTAGTAATATATATTTTTATAATCATCGATGAATGGTGAACATGGAAATGAATCTCATCGGGTCGTGGAGACGGTAATCCGTACGTACGCACGAGCGATAATATCATTTTCTTAAAGGTATGGAATTGGATGCTATATTAATATTACAGAGACATTAGCATGTTATTTTAATTATTTATATACATATTACTCATCATTGTATCCATCCAAATAACATAGTGTTGAATAACAAATTACACCACGGTGTGGAGACGGTAAGTCGTACGTACTCACGCATGGTGACATTATCATTCATAAGATGGATCAAATAATGAATATAGTTCTTCCATATTTTTAATAACATCAAAGTATATATAAGATAATGGATTTATTATTTTATAATGGAAACAACAAAGAAATATTAAGTGTAAGAATAAGAGAACTTGAAAGAGGGTGGTGAAATCATTACCTCTTCTTCAGGTTCTTCCATTTGATTTGATCAAAAGGTCTCCTTAGGTTGGCTTTCTGATTAAAGGAAGGCCTCTAAGATTAATTGAGGGAATTTTATAGGATATTTTAGTAGGGGTTGGACGAACCAAAAGTCTTTTAAGGTATGAATTTGAGAGAAGGGGGAGTGCCCTTTTATAAGAGTGGTGAGGGGCACCTTAGGAAAAACTTAAAATATTATTTTATAATAAATTCATATTCGGTTTATAATAGCTCCAAATTGATTTATTTAGAGGATAAGGTTGTTATGGGTAGAAATAAACTCAACAAATAGGTTTTAGACAAGTTTGGGTCACTTTATTAACCTTATCTTTTAGTTTTAACTCTTAGTTAATTAGTTTGATATTTTCCATGTCTCTTTGTATTTTTATATTATATGGTTAATAAACTTACTATAAACTTCAAATAGACCCCCAAGTGGTCCATTAATGATACAACTATCATTATATAAGTCATTTGGCCGAACCTTATATTTTTAGGAATAGAATATCAATTAATAATATAATATTTGTTTTAAAAACTCTTTTATGTCAATTTTGACACTATTGGGTATTTTGTTTTTGATAAATTCATAACAGCATTATTACTTCGAAAAAAATTCATATAAACAATCATAATATGTCATATTAACCTATAAAATTATTTTAATTCATAAAAAGTCTCAAATTATATTTATTTTGGTATTTATAATATCAATTATCTTAATCTTTCATTAATACGGTAATTACTGCATCATCATTGTGTCATAAATAAATTAAATTATTTAATGTCTAAAAATTATAAATAAAATACCATTATTTAGGAAATATTTTTATCTTTCTAATTAATATTTATAATCGAATTTATCTTATGTATAACGCTATATTAAAAAAATTTAGTTATTAAACTTTGATTTTAACTCTTTTAACCCTTTCTTTGAATTAAATAATAATAAATGTCCTAATCTAATCCAAGTGGACCTAAATGATAATATTTTATTATTAAGGTTGTTTTTGGTCGAGATACACTTTTCCAATACAATTAGGACATGTGTTAGGGTAATATTAATATCATTTTTACCCTTAATTTCCCTATTTACTTTTAACCGTGGTAAATAAAAGTAAAAAGTTACTATTCACCAAACATTATTTTTATCTTATTGAACAAAATTTTACTCCTTGATATTAACTGTGTCTCTTGGATTTTCGAAATTCCACTCACAGAAGTTGTAAAATTAAGTTTTATGTAAATTTGAAAATTATCCTAGGAGATGGGTAAAAGACGGTGAAAAGTTCAATAAAATTTTTATATATCTAAAATTATTATAGAATGACTCCAATGAATTACATTGAACTTATATAGTTATTATGTATCTATTTTGACCTTAAATAAATTTAAATAAAATAAATAAAAATTCGGTTTTAAACTATAACTCAGTGTTTTTCACTATTCATCTAAAATTGAAAGTTTTCAGAAAAATACCAAAAATTCACCCTAAGATAATTTCGATATTTTGAATCCAAAAATGAAGTCCATTTTGAAAGAAAAAATTTATAAAATTTAAAAAAGTTGGTATTAATATTCATAACGTCTAGTTTGATTGGTTGTGGTGTGTGTTAGAACTCAAAGTTACATACAACACACGCTACTGTATTATTCAAAGAGAAGCGTATCATGGAAGCTTAGGGTGTTACAGGTTACCCATGGAATGAAATGGGTATGAAGAATAACCAAAGTGAATATAACAATGGTATCCATAAAATAAGGGGTTAAATAAATATTGGGAAATCATAAGGTAATTAATTAATAAAATCTAATGTTTTCCAACTAAATTGAAAACATTTAAAATAGTGGTTAGAAATGTGCCACTTAAGTGTGGTTTTAGGGAAAAGAAAAAGAGTCATTAAAGAGAAAAAAGGCATAAGTGTTTTCATAAAACCAGAAATGAACTAAAATATATTTTCATAATAAAATGAGTGATTTTAGACAGATATTTTTAGATTAAATTAGTTTATGGATTGTACTTAAAAATGGGAAGGAAACAGAGAAGTTGTCTTTAATCGGGTTTGCTTATTAGGGAGAATTGAGAAGGAAACCTTATAAATCATGTAATTCCACATAAAATAAAGGTAAATATAGATACATACATATTTTTGGTACATAAATATAGAAAATAAAAATATAATTATATAAGATAAATTAAGGGGTAAATTGGGGCAAAGAGAGAGAAAATGTAACCAAAGTTAATTTGGAGGTTCAGAGAGACCCCTTACCTTACGTCTAAAAGCGCTCTTCACTTGTACTTACTATCCTAGATAATAAAATTAGATTCATTAATTACCTAATTAAGAACCTATTAAACATTTATTTGATTTATTAAAATTTTATTTAGTTCATTTAATACTATTTTGATGAGTTATAAAGATCAATTTCGTCATTCTGGGAGTGTTCGTTTCATGGTTTCGTGATCGGTTCATTTGTGTATAATTATGGATTGTCTTTTCAAATGAGAATAAAACTCTAGAAGTGTAATTAAATGTTATTAATTAACTTATAAGATTATAAATGGTCCCATATATAATTTTTTTTCTAACATAAGGATGACTCATTAGATAAAATGTTAATGATAAAATTTTAGTTTATTTTGGCATTTTTTTCCAAACACCATGAACTAGTATCATTTTATTTACTATTATGAGTATATATTAGTTCCATAAAAATAAATAGAATATATAATACTTATTAAAATATTATTTAAGCATAATAATAGTTTTATGACCAGACCTGAAAGTGGTAATAGAAAATGAACATGATCATTATTCACTGGGGTGATTAACTGTCATAACTTGGACAATAGTTTTTTTTCATTGAATAAGAGGAGGTAATAAAAGGTATGGATATAAAATATTCCATTAAAAAAATTAAAATATAGTATATAAATTATTCTAGATTTATCATTCTTTGATGGATGAAGGATGTGATAAGAAAGTATAAGAAGAAAAGAAATTAAGAGAGGTGTTTTGAGAAAATTACCTCTTGAATATCACCTCCTTGAAAGATACCTTAAAGACCTTGAAATTGGTATTTGGGTGATAAAATTATCACTTGGATTTTAAGAGAGTGAGGATTATAATTTTTTGAAGATATTTTAGGACCTTCAATCCTTTTGGGTCAAAATGGGGTGGTGAGGGGTGGTAATTATACTTAAGGAAAGGTGGGATTAAGTGATTAAAATAATGATTATTTTATAATTAAAGCCAACAACATTGAGGTATAATTAATTTAAATAAATTATATTTTTAATTAATTTTTTTTAGGATGTTTAGGGTCGATAAATACCTCAAAAAACCATTAAATTTTGTAATTTTTAGGTATTTTAAGCTTTTACGTTTTAACTTTAACCCTTTTAATTACTTTAACTATACTATGGTAAATAATTTTTTTACCACGGTAAATTTTTTATAATTAAAAATAAAATTAAACTTAAAACATAATTTAGAAATTATGATTCCAAATATGGAATCCATTTTTCCAAATTCAATTCACATAATTGGAAAAATTAGATTTAAAATTAATCTCACAAACACAATGAAAAAACGGGTTTTAAAAGTGAAAAAGTTCAATTTTTTGAAATGTTTTTATATTAAATTTAAATTTGAGATTGAATAAAATGTCCAAAAATTTTTTTAATGGTGTATAATTTAAAAAAACATACTTTAAAATCAATTTAACATATAGTTTTACTATATAAATAAATGAGATAAAAAAGCGATTTACAATTAAAATTCAGTATTTTTCACTATTCATCAAAAAAAACTTATCAAAAAATACCAAAAATAACTATAAGAAAATTTTTATATCCCTATTTTAATAATGAAGTTTATTTTTTAAAATAAATCTATAAAATTATCAAAAAATAGTTTTAAAACAGATGCGCCATTAAAAGATGGCAAAACCGCCTTTTGAAAAATATAGCTTTTATGCTCAAAATTGGATTAATTTCTTATCTTAAGCCTATAAAACTTGTTGGATGAATTTAAAAAAAATTTAATGAATATATAACATATAAATTTAATTAATATATTTCATTTATAATTATTAATTTAATTTATTAAGACAAAAATTTTCTATGGGGATAAAAATAGTTTTTTATAAAAACACATCCTTTATGTTCAATTAGTTCTTATTTTTATTAATTGGTAACCAATGAGTTTATTTTATAAAAATATGAAAAATATATTTTTATAATTTATTTAATATCATTATATCTCATTATTTCAATATCTAGGTGATAAATAACGTAATTAAATAATAATATTTAATCATTTGTTTAAGCTCAGTGTTATGTGCAACGTAAGCTATTGAAGAAATTGAATTTTTTTAAGAAGTAAAATACTTTAATATCTTAGGGCATTACATTCTACCCCACTTAAAATTAATTTTACCCTCAAAATTCGTTACTCAGATATAAATAGATGAGGATACCTCTGCCTCATCATATTCTTAGGTTCCCACGTAGCTTCCTCAAATTGGTGGTTTCACTACAAAAATTTAACCTAGTAAATGGTCTTGTATCATAGATCTATATCTCTATGATCCATAATTTCTATCAATTTCTCTTTATGTGGAATATCTTTCTCCAGTGGTATGACCTCTAAGTTTAGTATATGTGAAGGATCAGGTATGCACTTCCTCAAGAGAGATATACGAAACACATCCTAAATTTGAGAGAGATTTGGTGGAAAAGCCAATTGATAAGCTACCATCTCGATAAAATAAAATAAAATGAATCATCACAAATTTAAAATTGTACTTTAAATTCAAATATGGATATTTAAAAATTTCCTCTATGAGAACCCCACATCGGAAAAGGGGTCAATAAAAATTCCTCTTAAAAAAAGGAAAGTAAAAGGTGAATATCACCACATAATTAATATCCCAATTAGAATAACATTAGTGGAAAGTGAAAACATTGACATGGAATAGAATTTCAGATTTCAAGTTTTTATGGATAATGATAGATAACATGATCATTAGAAGATTAATGATTATGTAACCATAGACCAAATAGGCATGAAAAAGGTCATTGATATCATCAAAAACGATGATGATAGGATAAAATTTTATTTAAAAATCATCTGAGAATATATACTTACTTTATTACATCTCATAAGTATAATCTCACTCTTCGATTGTGCCTACTCCATGTAATTTTAAGGCCTGCATAACTAGTGTTTTATAAGATCCAAAATGGGATGACAAGTTATTCCTTCTATCAATAGTTATCATAAAAAATGGTGAGCACAGGTTATCCAATATACATAAATCTTCATATGGTTAATTAATCATTAATATATAAAACCTCGTCCAATGTTCATAATAATAAAATTCATAAATGGTTACCCATATGAACCTTCCAAAATATTAAAATCCTAAACTTTCAAATGAAAGTCACTAAATTTTCAAAATCAACTTACCATTAATCACCCAAACAACTTGATGTAGCTCTTACCAAACATGTGAATATCATTATCATGTATTATTTTAAAACATGGTAATAATATGAATTACTATAAAACATTAGTGAAAACATGAATGCATTCAAAAATTAACTCTTTCCTCAGACCATAAATCCAAAAATTCTTTAAACACAATCCATAAACCACCTTTTAATCATATTACTATTCAATTACAAGTTCATCAATATTATTCCATTTATTTTATCACAATCAAACATCACTTTATCTAATTATTATCCCAACATAATGAACATATCAAGGGTTATCTTTCCTTTAATCATTTGTTCTCTAAAAACATCACCTTACTATTAAATCACTTTTCCAGTCCACCAACATCACTCATCATATCATTTTCAATCCTTAATGAAAATTATGCTTAATAATAATTATATGTTTCATATTTGTGTAACATAATATTTGAATTACAGTATATAAACACTTCATTCATCCCACTTCCTTCTCAAACAATTAACTAAGCTTCATCATTTTATACCTTAACACTTCTTTCCAAGCACATGTCATTTATAGTCCCAATATAACCATTACACATAAAACCTTGTTGATTTTATTCCCAAAATATCCCCCAAGGACATCTATTTTAATAATGATCATGATTTCAACAGTTAAAGCATTCATTTATTGATAATGCCTTAGGGAGATCAATATTCCCATCCGTGGAGTTAACTGAATTCTTCATTGTCGGGATTTTCTTCGGTATTAGTGATAGAATATGCTTTTACTTACTGCCTTGGATGTTGATTTCACGGATTTTCCCCAAAAAACCTTTGTTCAGGGAATTGGCTCACATAGTAACCATGTTCTTTGCAGTTAAAGCACTGCACAATAGGTATAGTGTTCATCTGAACATTCATTTACACTTCCTCATTAGTGGGTTTCTTCATTTTACTTTGGTATTGATTATCTTGGTGTACTTATTTTCCACACTTGGAGCACGTTTTGGATCCCATTATTCATTTTCCAAGATAATTCTTCCCACACTGTTGACAAGTGGGATGTTGGGTTTTCTTTCCTCTATGATATTTTTATGTCATCCTTTCTTCCATATTACGTTTCTTGTCTCTATTCCCATGATACCACTGAGAATCATTGATCTCTATCTCAACTTTAAGGTAACAACTAATAATCTCTTCATAACTATCAAATCCCTAAATTTATAAGGTTTTTGGTAGACTCGGTTTCAAACCACTAAATAATTAGTCCACATTACTTTCGGTGATGATGAAAAAAATGAAATCATATCGTGCAATCCATGTGAAGTTTTCTTCATATGATCTGATAAACTCATATTTATTTTTCTTTAGGCTGAGAAACTTCCTTCTATCTTAAGATGGAGAGTTAGAGGAAAATATTTATTTAAAAATATTTTCCTAAATGCTTCCCATTACATTGAATCAATTTCCTCTTTAGTCTTCATGTCCTTTATCAGTGTCCACCACTGATCAGATTCCCCTTAAAAATGATAGAATATCAGCATGAATTTATCCTATTTTGATCAATGGAGGAAAAATAATATATTCTCAATGGATTTGATCTATTGTTCTGGAATGAGGGTATTAGAATAACCACTAAAGATAATAGGCCATTTTCACATAAAGGATTTGACTGCAACTTGAACTTTCTTAAGAGAAGAAGGGTGTTCCACGTGATTCAAGTTATTATTCATAACTTTAGTTAATTGTGCCAATATTTTCATGAATTCCTAATCTCTATTTCCCATAAAGTTTGGTATATCATTATGTAAATCATCACGATGACTATCACATCAGTTGTTGGCATATAATCTTCTATTTGTAACCATTAACTTAATAATAATAATAAAATTAGGAGGCTTGAATACTTAGCTAATAAAAATATTAAAAAAGAAAACTTCAAACAAATAATGATAAACTTATAAATGAAAAGTATATCCAAAATTGGTACTCCCTATATTTCAATCAAGGTTATCCATACTGATAGAATTATCCCTAGGGTTCTTACAAAAAATTTTATAGTCCTAATCCCAAAAAATAACTATATTGTGCTCTGATACTATAACAACCCACACATTTTTACACTTATTATTACATGATTTTTAATTATAGTTAACCTTATAATACAAACCAAGGATCTAAATGTTAACTATATTTGGGAGACTAGGTATATAATTAGAAAACATGAGAATATAATAAAACATATATTTATTAAACTTCCATAATGATCTCTTAACTTTTTTTGAGCTTCTATATCTGCATAGGATAACTTGGGGAATACATAAACAACAGAGATTAACTAAAAATACTATTAAGGTAATAAACATGGGAATAAATCATATAACATGAGTTAGAATGCATACCATGATAAAATTTAAGGCATGGATCATGAATAAACATAAGTAATAATGACATGTAGAACATGGAATCTTATTATCATAAAAATATAAGAATGTGGTAGTGACACATGACATGATGCAAAAACGAGTCAAGGATAACTATCAAGACTATATTACATGGTGGAAAGAGTCCCTATTGGGACCACTTTGTGTATGAAGGTTGTATTTGTTGTCAATATTTTTCAATATTAGTCAAAATGAAGAAGGGGATGAATAAGTAATATGAAGTTAATGGTGATCGGCTGAAGTGAGGATTCCTAGATAATTGTTATGCAATCATAGAATTGGATTTCATGCTTGGGAAATTATCCATGACATTAATTCAGATGATTGTTGCACTGATCCTAAGTTCACAGAAATTGTGTCAAAGGTGACACATTGTTTACAACATTGCATAATTGTGTGGTATCATCCATATGAGGATGATTGAAAAGAATGAGGATTTGAATAAGAACATGCAATGATTCATGATTGAATTAAAATCATGCACAATCTTACTTGAAAAAAAGAATCTTATGATCTGCATGAGGTAGATAATGATGGTTGAAGAAGATGAGAGAGTGTGGAATGGATTGGAATTCTGAGATGGCCATGCATTTCACATTACATAAAAACAGACAATGATTTTCTGATTTGTACTTTATAAATATCATAATTTAGGAGAACTTGTTATATAGGCCTTATTAAGGAGAGGGGGAGTAAAGGTGTGGCCATTCATATTTAGTTTTGATTGGAAGGAAAGATTATAGTGGAAGACAGGGAAGGTTCGGTACTTTTCATTGAAAATATAATGATTATAAAGGTTTTTTATCAAAGACTATATATCACGATATATATGATTCATGATGAAAGTATTTGTTTGTTTAATATGAAAAATAATAATGAATCAGTATTGGTGTTATTTCTAAAGTAGTTTTTAAGGTGGCACTGTTTCCCAGTGTTTATCAAATTTTTGGGGCTGAAAATCGGGAGATAGAGAAATGTGATTTTGGTAAATAATGATGCACACAAGTTTGAATATGGATTGGTATGTTTCAAGCAAGTGGAGTTCCAAGATCTAAACATCAAAATCTGTAAAAGGAAATACTCATGCAAAATATTAGTTTTTGCGCGCAAGATTGAAGGGAATTTGGAATGTTGTGCGCAAGGCATTATTCAAGGCCAGAACACTAAAAATGGAAAAGGCATGAAGTGCGCGAAAGAATAAAAATTTCGTGAAAGATGATTTTGGTGTGAAAGAGACTTACGCACCCAATGCAACATCAAATGGGGTTTTGCACAACACGTCAGGGTTTTGCACGATGTGTCAGGGTTTTTGTGCACAGGGGTCAACAAGGCCTATAAATAAAAGGTGACACCCTCTCATTTGATAAGCTCGGAACATAGATAAATCAAGAGCTCTAAGGCATGAAAGAATTTTAAGTAAAGTGTAGTGCATGAAATAAATATATTTGCACACAATAAGGTGAAACTGCATGCAAGAAGAGAGTTTCACATAATATTGAAGTTGCGCGCAAGAGGTGTTTCACGACAAAAGTAAAATCTTGTGCGTGTGGCATAAAAGTTGAGTGCAAGACACCTAGAAGAGTGTGTGAAAAAATTGGGGGTCTTTTAGTCCTTTGAAAGGTGCATACCACTCTCGAAGTAGCTTTTCTAAAAGGGAAGTGTAAATGTGAAAGAATAGAATAAGAATAGAATAAGAATAAGAACAAAAGAATAAGTTAGTATACTGATACACTCAGTTATTGGTATTGAGAAGAGAAGAAAGAATAGAATAAGAATAAGAACAGAGTGTTCCCAACTGAAGATTGACAATTATAAAGGGCATTTCAAATGTGATATTGCTAATCTGAGCTAGACTTCACTGATCTGATAATCACAAAGGGATTTTGTGATTCTTAAAAATAATAAGAGAAGTGATATCAGTGCAAATGGTTTTGCACTAATGGAGAAAGTGTGAAGAAGAGCAGGTTTCAGTGTAGCTGGTTTTTCACTGAAGAAGCATGAGAAGAAGATTGTGTAGCTTTTAGGTTTTCTATAGATAAAGAAGTGGTTATTTACTTTCACACTGCTAGGAAAGTAACAAGTGAAGAGAGGAAGAACAAATTAGCACTGATACATCCAATAGGTCTCAACAGGTGGAAGACTCTATTGGTGTTGCAAATCCTTATCAACAGGGAGAAGACTGTCTTTAGAGGCAGTATAAAGAATCAGCTTGGTGCTGCAAGTTGGACTAGGCTATCACCAGTCTAGGGAAGAGGATTTTTTCCCACCCCCCTCCAAAGTGTAGTGACTCACACTAGCTAGAGGATTGTTTTCCTAGCCACTCCACTATAACAACATATCACATTATTGTGGAGAATCCATGCACTAGTCATTCTCATTCATGGTAAGGACGTAGCTGCTCTTATTGAGTGGTGAACCTTGTAAAAATATTGTGTTCCTATTTTTACTACTTTATATTATTGAATGTGACAGGTAAAAGATAATAAGATAATAAATATCCTAACAGGTCAAGATTTATAGGGATATAAAGTTTTAATTCGTTTAAAAAGTCCCAAACATTGATTCCCCCCCCCCCCACCCTCTCAGTGTTAGGTATATCCCAAACTGGTCCTCTCAGTCCCATAAAGGAATTAGGTTTACACCCTATCCCAACATGATACCTCATGAGAATAAAACATTACCTAATGAATTGGAGCCCTATCTAATCATTCCCATTACAACATTCTCATGCATATGTGTTCCACATAAAGAATCAAACATAATAAATAATCATAAGGATTACACATGGAATGAAATGGGTATGTAGCATTACCAAAGAGAATATAATAATAGTTTCCATGAAATAAGTGGTTAAATAAATATTGAAAATTAATAAGGTAATGAATATATAGAAGATAATTATTTCGAATTTAATTGAAAACATGAAAAGGAGTGGTTACAAATATTCCACTTAAGTGCGGTTTTAGGGAAAAGAAAAGAATATTTAAAGAGAAAAAAGGCATAAGTGTTTTCATGAAACAAAAAGTGAATTAAAATATATTTTCATTATAAAATGAGTGATTTTATTAAAATATTTTTAGATCAAAATATTATATGTAGTGTACTTGAAAATGGGAAGGAAAAGAAGAAGTTCCCTTTAATCGGGCATGCTTATCAGAGAGAATCAAGAAGGAAGAATTATAAATCATGTAATTCCCCATAAAAAGGTGAATTGAGATGAATAAATATGTTTGGTACATACATACAAAAAAATTATAATTATATATGATAAATTAAGGGATAAATTGAGTCAAATAGAGAGAAAACATAACCAAATTTAATTTGGAGGTTCGAAGAGATCCCTTACCTTACATCCAAAAGCGTTGTACACTTGTACTTACTATCTTAGATAATAAAATGGGATTAATTAATTACTTAATTAATAACATATTATAAATGTATTTGATTTATTATAATTTTATTTAGTTCATTTATGACCATTTTTATGAGTTATAAAGATCAATTTTGTCATTCTGGGAGTGTTCATTTCATAGTTTCATGGTCAGTTCATTTGTGTATAATTATGGATTATATTATAAAATAGGAATATGAGTATAGAAGTGGAATTAAATGGTATTAATTAACTTATAGTATTATAAATTATCTCATATATAATTTTGGTTTTTAACATTAGAATGATTCATTAGATAAAATGTTAATGATTAACGTTTAGTTTATTTTGGAATTTTTTTCCGAACACCACGAACTAGTTTCATTTTATTTACTATTATGAATATATATTAGTTCCAGAACATGAAATAGGATATAAAATACTTATTATAATTTTATTTAACCAGAATAATAGTTTCGTGACCATCCATGAAGGCAGTGATAGAAAACGAACATAACCATTATTCATGGGGGCGATTAGCCGACATAACTTGGACAATAGTTCAATTCATTGAATAAGAGGAGGTAATAAAAGGTATGGATATAATATATTACATTAAAAAAATAAAACTCCAGTATATAAATTATTCTATAGTTATCATATCTTTAGGGATAAAGGATGTGATAAAAAAGTAGAATAATAAAAGAAATTAAGAGAGGTGTTTTGAGAAAATTACCTATTGAATATCACCTCCTTGAATGATCCCTTAAAGACCTTGGAATTGGTCTTTGGGTGAGAAAATTAGCACTTGAACATGGGGAGGGTTATGTGGATACGTTTGTTTATATATTTTAAGAGCTTCAAGGATTTTGGGTTGAAATGGGGTGGTGAGGGGTGGTATTTATACTTGCGGAGAGGTGGGTTTAAGTTATTAAAAGAATGATTATTTTATAATTAAAACCAACCACATTGATTTGGAATTAATTTTAATGAATTTTATTTCTAATTAATTTTTTTAATTATTTTTAGGGTCAAAAAATACCTCAACCACCCATTAAATTTTTTAATTTTTAGGTATGTTAAACTTTAACCTTTTAACTTTAACCCTTGTCACAATTTTACCTATACGGTAAATAATTTTTTTACCATAGTAACTTTTTTATGCCTAAAATTGAAATTGAAATTACAACATCATTTTTAACATATAATTCCAAATATGGAATTCATTTTCTAAATTCAATTCACAAAATTTTCAAAATTAGATTTAAAATTAATCCCACAGACATAATGAAAAAGCGAGTTTTTTATAGTGAAAAGGTTCAAAAAGTTCAAATGTTTAAAAAAAATTTATATCCAATTTCATTGTGAAATTGATTCCAATGAACAAAATTGGTTTTAATTGTGTATAATTTAACTAATTATACTTTAAAACCAATTTAAAATATAATTTCACTATATAAATAAATTAGACGAAAAAGAAGTTTTCAATTAAAATTTGGTATTTTTCACTATTCATCAAAAAATGAAACTTATCAAAAAAATACCAAAAATTAACCCTAAGATAATTTTGATATCTATATTTTAAAAATAAATTTTATTTTTTCAAATAAAATCTATAAATGTGTAAAAATTTAGTTTTAAAATAGGTGCACCATTAAAAGGCGGTAAAACTACCTTTAGAAAAATATTGCTTTTATGCTTAAAATTGGATTTATTATTATCTTAAGCCTATAAAACTTATTTGGATGAATTTAAAAAAAATTATGAATATATGACATATAAATTTAATTAATATTTTTCACTTATAGTTATTAATTTAATTTATTAAGAAAAATCTCTATTATGAGAATAAAAAAAATTATAAAAACATATCCTTTATGTTCAATTGGTTGTTATTTTAATTAATTGATAACCCATGAATTTAGTTTATAAACATTTGAAAATTATATTTTCATAATTTAGTTAATCTCACTAATTTTCTTTATTCCAATGTCTAGGTGATAACTATAACAATTAAATAATGATATTTAATCATTTGTTTAAGCTCAGTGTTGTGTGAAACATAAGCTATCAAAGAAATTCAATTTATTTAAGTAGTGACATACCGTAAAATCTTGGGGTGTTATAAAATATACATGAGGTATCGCCTTAACAAATTTTTTCAAATAAAAAACATTTAACATTTGATGAAAAAAGGTCTGAAATGAAGTATGGTATTACAAATAAAGAAAATGAAGGAGAAATAGACGGTTGAGTCAAGACAATCCAAACTATCCTATAACTCATTTAATCATGGTCAATATAACAAAGTTGTTTTACTATAATTTAATATTTAACTAAGAGTGTTCAGGGAAATAAAATCAATGTCGAAAGTTTATTCTTCTTCATGGGGATCTAGAGGACCCAATATGGAAGCATCAGCAATGTGGTGGTTTACTTACTGGTTTTCATCTTCATCTGAATTGATATGGGTGAATCAACCAATAAATAAAAAGGACCTTCTAAGTCTACCTTCACCCCATTGGTTCCACTTCTTCATATATTAACATTATAATTTCATACAGTTATAACATTAAAAGATGAAAAATTTTCCTATATTGAATATTAAGAAGAAATATTTAGAGATGTAATTACGGACATAGTTAGTCTAGAGAGTATAAATGAGATTATCAAGTTTGAATGGGTAAAATTATTAGTTGTGAATACATACATGAGGTAATTTTTATAATCCTTATGTCCAAAATATGATCTACCATGTTCATTACAGTTAATGACTATTCATACTTTCTACAAGTGTATATATTACTTCTATATAAAGGGAAAACCATGTGAATAAATATTTGGAATCATTAATACCTATACCATTTCTATGAAAAAAAATTAATTGAAAGAAATTTAAAATAAAAAAGATTCACTAAGCAAGGCGTTTGAAAAGAAAATAAAAAATGACTCACTCCTCTAGATGCTTACAATGCAGGGGTTAAAAACTACAATCTAATCATATAAAATATATTTTTCTTTTTTCATTACTTATTCATTTTTTGTTTTTTTAGGAAGAACTAGATGCACATCGCAATCAATTTGGATACCCAAAATATTTATTTTTTAGATCTAATGCATATATTTCCATCAAACTAGCCACACATGATATCTATTTTGAATTTTCAATGCACTAAATCAACATTTTATAGATAAAATTTTAATTATATGTTTTAGTTTATGTTTTAAAGAGAATTTTGTTATGATATGGAGATCTATAAATATAGGATAAATCATGGTATGAGGTCAGTGACTGAACACAAGAATCCTATGAATTTATTCAAATGGAAACAGATTAAGGTATATATAGTAATATTTAACTATCAAAATATATTTCAAAACAATTTACTTATTTTTTTCAATGTTTATTTAGTTTCCAAAGTAAAATAATGACAATGATTATGAATATAACATTTGAAATATCTTGAAACATGTATCATCCCTAAAAAAACCATTCATGGTCTCTATGGGCTAAATAAGGATTGATGTAAAGATGGTATTTTAAGGATAAGTGGTTTATAAAAAGATGCCTCAATCATTTTAATTTTTTTTGTACAATAATTTCTTTGAAAAGTTCAAATTCAAGTTCTAGTAGGTGGCATATCCCAAGATCATTAAAGAAATATTATTAAGTTAAAATATGAAGTACTTGGTCTTTAAATCCTCTCAGGAATGGGACATATGATTTGGTACAATCACTCAAGACATTATTAATAATAACAAATCAATTCACATGAATTTAAGAAAAATAAAATTATGAAAAATGGTTGGGGAATTTCATTCAATTAATTCCTTCAAATCCTAAGTCGTTATTTTAATATCCATGATTCATTTTAGAAATTCACTTCCCCATTTTACTCATATAATTTCATTAATATTGATATCTAAAACATGAAATCATAGGATTCCCAAGAAACTATGGTCTCCTAGATTAGTCAAGTAAAGCATAATTCAAGTGTGGGCATGATATTTTCTCTTTAAAGCTCATTATATGTTTTTTTGGAAAAATATGTATAGCTTTTATAATATAATCATTAAAAAGAAAACTCCCTTTCTCATTAAGCTTAGTCCTTCTCCTTCACTGGATATGGAAACCTTCTGCCATCATGAACCTATAAATGAAAATGACTCAATTAAGCATAAGGATCGTGTCATTAAAGATAAAAAGGAAATAAGGGAGTGGGTTTCATAATGAACTACATCCTAAGATTGAAATTGAAATCTAAATTCCTAGAAAGTAAACAAGGGATAAGTCTTGGTATGATCCCCCAAGTGGGATCTGAATTTTTGCTGCCTCCAGAGGGAAGTACTAGCTGTTATCCAAAGTTGAATTATGGATGAAGATTCTTTGATTTGAACCACCACATGTGGATTTTACCAGATTTTTCTTCATCATTGTTCTTGAGGAATGATCCATAAATAGAGTACACAAAATCCTCCCTTATCACAATTAGGTATAGCTTGCATGGTGATGGAAGGATGAAGTATGAATAATCCTCCTTCTCAGTTGCTACTTGTGCAACCTCCTTCTCTTCCAGTGTTGTCTTTATAGGGGATGCATCTATTGAATAATCAAAGGGGAAGTAAACGGGTATTTATTCTTTAATAAAACATTATTTTTTATAAAAAATGTCTCCCCTTTAATAAAATTAGCATCTTTTCTGATTTCCTCAAGCTCAACTACTTGGATCTCCTTATGGGACTCCTCGAATGCATGTTCATTGAAATCAGGGAGCTCTATGTGTTTCTCAATAGGTGAAAGTCCAGGTTCTTCATCCTCATCTAAGGAATAGTAAATATTGGATGAATATTTATAATCAAAACAGTAGGGAGTGATGTATAATTATGTTGTAATAAAAGGATAAGAGATAAAGCTTGAGAAATGATCAAATCCCTGGCTTGATTAAGATTCAATTAATGCCTCAGTGGTAAGTTATTCTAGGAGTATATTCTTAATATATGGAGGTAAGTAGTTAGGATCCTCTATCTTTACTTCAAATTCCACCATTTTTGTAGTTTCTTCCTCTAGTAGTTTTGAGTATTTTCCTTTGAAATTTGTGGGGAGATCAGGAAGTTCCTCACATTCATTACATAATTTATCCAATTATTTTTTATCTCCCACATGTGGATTAGCAGGAAAATCTTTATATTTTTCCTCTTCAGGTAATGTATGTGACTCATCTTCTAGCTTAGGTTCAAATTTCCCTACTGGTTCTTGGACATATACAGTTATCCAATCCATTTTTTCTTATAGATTTTTCACCATATCTTCAAGATCTTGAATTTTACATTTTATTTTGTGTTTTTCCAATAGATCCTAGAAATATTCTGTGGGGAACTTCTTCAATTGTGTTGGGTGAAATCAAGGATCACTCTTCTTATGTATTAACCACTTATTGATAAAATTTTGGGAAGTACTCACAAAATTTAGTTAGTTCTCTATCCAATCATTATAAAACTAATTTTTTAAGGGTTTATTTGAGATGATGGATGAGTTACTTGAATTTCTCTACTTTTCCAAGTTGGCTCTGAGATCCCTTGATTTATCTTGCCCAAGAATTATTTTCGTCTAAAGACCAGGGTGCTTCATCCACTGGTTCTTCCACCTGTGAGTAATCATCAACCATGTAGAATAATAATCAATTTGAATTCATCATGGAAATTATTTTTTTTAATTTTTTTTATAAAAGAAGTAAAATGTATCTAAAATATGAAAATAGAAAATTAAATGAATTACTGATTGGATTCCCAGAAATAGTGCTAGTTTTGATGCATGCCAGTTATGGGATATGGTCAAAAGTAATTATATTTTTTCCCTAAATGCAGTACAAAGGATAACCAGGGTTGTCTCACTTGAGGAGTTTTCTCAGTTTTACACTCACTTAATCTAATTTAGCTAAACTACTTCTTTTTTTGTTTTTTAATCAATTTATAAAAAAATTACAATGTTTTGGTGTTTTTGATTAATTTTCTAATGTCATGCTATATGGAATTGTATAATATCATTAAATGATAAACATAGTGAGTTAAGAAGAAAGAACTTGGTTTTGGGGTTTAATCATGGGTTCATCATGGTTATCCTTTATGTATTTGATTTCAGTTTAATAATCCAAACATTAAATATCATGTTTGGACTACTATTATTTATTTAGAAATTGTGTAATGTCATTGAATGCTAAAGTAATCTTAATTCCACCACCTCCTTTAATCAAAGTTGATGACACTCCTTGCTCTAGGAGGTGTCATCTTCCAGGACATGGCTTAATCGATTCTGTTTCATCCATTTATTAACTCAATGCCAACGTGTGAATAACTAACCAACGGAGAGGGAGAAAATTTATTAAATAAAAGAATAGAGATAGATTGAGTTGTATGTCATTGGGGTTTGTCACCACATCAAGGACATTCGTCTCACCCATTCATGCTACTCAATTCAATCTACAAACTTATAATTAAACTTTAATGAAATTAATGAACACCTTGACCACTCCCTGGACAAGCCTCAGAGTTCTCCAATCATTTATGAGAGTAATATATTACTTGGTGGAGTGGGTAGAATAGGTGAAGAAGAAGATGAAAGATGAATAGATTAAAAAAGAATGGTGGATGAGAGAAGTAAAATAAAAATTAAAGAATGGGGATGATAAAAGAAAGAGAGAGTGGGGGAGAGGGAGAGAAAATAAAATAAAATAATAAAATATATAATTTATAAATAATGTTTTAATTATTATTATTGTTATTATTATTATTAAAGGAATAATTTTTGAAAAAAAGAAGAGGGAGAAATAAAAAGATAAAATAATATTAAAATAATATTGTTATAATTATAATAATGATAATAATATTATTATTAATGTTAATAATATTAATATTAATATTAATACTGATACTAATAATTATTATTATTATTATTATTATTATAATTAAAAGAGGAAAATTGAGAATAAGAATTGTGGAATGGTTGTATAAACAAAAATACATGGATTAATTTAATAAAACTAAAATTTAAATAACAATTGAAAATAAAAATAAAATAAATAGAACTAAAAAAATTAATAAGAATAAATGGGGGAGATTTTTGGATGGCCTCCCTTGGTGTATATCTCCTCCTTGGAGCCTTTAATGGAATGGGATGGATTGAAATTATTTGGGAAGGAGGATCTTTCTGTAGATTCCAGGCGCAGCGGAAGCGCGGTATGGTTGTGTACTCACCTTTGCAAATTTTCATAATCTATGATTAATCTGGGATCAATACAATGATGAATGTCAGTATCCACATAATTTAATCAATGATAAAATAAAAGGAGAGAACTTGGAACCGATAAGAGAGGATCGACATTTTTTTATTAATTTAATTAAATTATAGAATTACCTCCAAGGTGATTCTTTCTTAATTAATGCGTCTAACCATGAGTCTGAGGTGCAACTTCGTTCTGATGTAGAATACAAGGATATGAATCCTCTAGTGGTGATCCATATGTACTCCATGTATATCTGGACGTTTCTAAAGGAGTCTCTGGGTGCTAGCACGGAAGATCCTTGTGCTTGTAATGTCCGCCTTCGATCGCCTTGAGAATCACTTCCAAAGCGTTCTCCTTGATCCAGTGGAGGAGGATCTCTTTCGTCCTTGAGGGTGTTCTTGTCAAGGTAAGAGTTCTCTAGGCTCAAGAGATTTTCTCCAAGGGTGTTGTGCACATAATGATTTGTTATCTTGTGGAATGACCCCTTGGCTTATATAGAGAATAATAACATAACGGGGAGTTTTCACTGGGTAATAATAAATAATTATCACATGTTCCATTACTTAATTTATTATTCCATGTGAAAAAATCCATGTCAAATAATAATAGAAATGCTATTATTTCCATGACATGTTCTTAACAAATTTAATTCACCAGGTAATAATAAATAATTAGCACAAGTGTTGTTACTTAATTTATTATTCCATGTGAAAACCCCATGTCCAATAATAATATAAATTCTATTATTTTCATGACATGTGCTTAAATTTCAAGTTATATTTAAATATTATTTAACCAAATAATATTTAATATTATTTCTCATTGGACCCATAACTTGGTCCACCAATCCTCCTCAATATTTACTAGACCTTGAATAATGACTATTTAGTTATTAAATAAATATAACTTCATTATTCACCAATAAATAAATATTTCATCCATATTATATTCTCTCAAATAACTAGAGATGAAATAAATGCAATCAGGAATACTTGAATAATTATGAAACCACAACCGAGAATAATATTTATTCTACTTGTTAAATAAATAAATTATTTAACTGAGAAACTGGCTACACTTAGTGTGTGACCCTCTAGGCCTCTTTCTCATTGGCATTAGGCAGGCTTTCCTAAAGTCCAAGATTACTATCTAGTAATGGGTCAAGGCACCCAAGAGAAATAATTTGATGTTTCAATGACATGTCACCTCATATTAACACTTACCATGTAATATACCCCTTTATCCCGATATCTCCAATCAAGTGGGTTGCATGCAAGTTCCATCAACCCATGTGCTCGATTTCTCATTATTTGAATTCCCGAAATTGAACTTTACTAAAGAACATCATGGCCATGGATTTAGTTGGGATATATCATTTCCATCAAAGGTAATAAGATATATACTTCTATATAAGTGAAAAATCCTTTCACGCATTATTCATTAATGCAGTATTACTCGTGATGCACCCAATATATCCTACCTCACTGTGAACATCTAGCGTCACAGTTTTCATCAATACGCCTATGTGCTCGAGTAATAGTAACCATTAATAATAATCTTAAAGTCTAAGGAACAATACACACATCTGTAGATAGGAACATCCAATGACACTTATGAATGTGGATTTCCTACTGGATGGTCTTGTTCTCATAATATCCTCTTGGATATTACCAAGGGTGAACACCATGAGAAGTTACCTCAAAGATTCATGTGTCCCCACCCCTAAAAACCTATATCATTTGTGTCCCTTCATTTGATATCATCCAGCCATAGAACATATATTCAATAATAGTGTCATGGAACTTCTAAGTTCTCATCATAGCAGGGATCTGTTGTGACCTTTTAGTGAGAAAACTATTCTTAGGACATTATCACATACTATGTCACACAGAAGTACAATCATGATGTGATAAGTAGTTTATTAATATTCATCCAATGAATACAAGTTTATCATAAAGTAAAAAGAAGTTGGTTTATAGAGCACCAACTCCAATAGACTCCCACTTTCACTAGAGCCAACTGCTAACAACCTTCAATCCGCTGGATCTCATATGATATTCATGATTTTGCTAAGATAGGCCTTTAGTCAAGGGATCTTCCATGTTCTCTTCTTTGGACACTCTACTCACTGCAAATTCACCCCTTTGATAGAAATCCCTCAAGAGGTGATATTTTCATATTATGTGCTTTGTCCGTTGATGTAATCTTGACTCTTTTGCAAGAGCCACCACTGCAGTATTATCATAATACAATGTAATGGGATCTTTACTGCTAGGCACCACATCAATCTCTTGGAAAAAATTATGAATTCAGATGTCTTCCTTGGCTATATCAGAATCCGCAATATATTTGGAATCCACTATAGAATCAGCAAAAACTAGCCTCTTTGAACTCTTCCATATCACAACTCCTCTATTGAGATAGAAAATAGATCCTGATTGTGACTTCAAATCATTTTGACCTGTCTAAAAACTAGCATCAACATACCCTCTGATGACAAGCTCCTCATATCCTTCATACACCAGGAAAATTTCCTTAGTTCTTCTCAGATACTTAAGGATAGTCTTTATAACATTCCAATGTTGTTCTCCTTGGTCTTCTTGATATTTGTCTACCATGATCAGTGCATAGGCAACATAAAGTTGGGTGCATACCATGGCATATATGATAGATCCTTTTGTTGAAGCGTATGGAATATTACTCATCCTATCTTTATCATTTTGTGTCTGGGGACACATTTTCTTGGAAAGATGTATACCATGTAACATTGAAACTAATCCCTTCTTGGATTGTTCCATACTAATTATCTTTAGTATCTGGTCAATGTATGTACTTTGACTTAGTCCAAGTATACTCTTGGATCTATCACGAATGATCTTGATCCCTAGAATGTAGGTTGCTTCGCCTAAGTCCTTCATGGGGAAGCACATGTTCAACTAGTCTTTGACTGACTGTAAGACTGGTATGTATTTTCCAATATGCAATATGTCATCAACATACACTACTAGGATAACGACCGCATTCCCATTAAACCTATTGTAAACACATGGATCACATTCATTCTTAAGGAAACTAAATTCTCATATGGATTCATGGAATCGAATGTTCCATGATCTGGATGCTTGCTTTAATACATAAATGGATATCTAAAACTTGCATACCCTTTTGGCATCACCTGGTGTCACAAACCCTTCTGGTTGTGTCATATAGATATCTTCCTAAAGGATCCCATTAAAGAATGCAGTTTTGACATTCATATTCCAAATCTCATAGTCATGAAAATCTGTTATGGTAAGTATTATTTATATGGATTTAAACATGGAAACTGGTGAAAAGGTTTCATCATGGTCAATTCCTTGACACTGTTTAAAACCTTTATCCACTAGCCTTTCTTTATAGGTACTAACTTGACCTTCCATGTCCAGTTTATTTTTGAATACCCATTTACATCCAATAAGCTTTACATCAACTTCCACATCAACCAGAACCAAGACTTGGTTCTGTTACATGGAATCCATCTCAAAATTCATAGTTTATAGCCATCTTGAAGATTATGAGCTCTCTACTGCTTCCTTATAGGATATAGGTTCATCATTTTCCAATAATAATGAGTCATCATCCTCAGTGACAAGGAAACCACATCTCTCTAGTTCCCTTACCTGTCTTGTACTCCTACGCAGTACTTGTGTTTCAGGAACTACCTCTTCCACGGGGACCTATAGAACTTTTTTCTATACCAACTTCTGTATACCTTGAGCCTTAACTTCATCTAATTCAATCTTTATCCCACTATCCGTTTTGAGGATGTTCTCCCTCTCAATAAAGACAACTTTTCTGAAAACATTCACTTTCTTTTCTAAGGGGTTGTATATGTAGTATTCATTTATTTACTTAGGATACCCTATAAAGATAAACTTTGTGCCCTATGGTGCTACTTTGTTTCCTGATAAATCCTTAAAAAATGAATCGCATCCCCATACATGTGTATGTGAAAAAGTGTATTTCTTTCCACTCCATAGCTCGAAGGGAATCCCATTTTCCACCTTAGTTGGTACTTGGGTTAATGTGTATGTCGTAGTTTTCAATGCATATCTCCAAAAGGATAACGAAATATTTTCATGACTCATCATCGACCTTACCATGTCCAATAAGGTATGGTTCCTCCTTTTACTAACACCATTCCACTATTATTTATAAGGTGGAGTCTGTTGAGATAGAATACCAAACTCTCATAAAAGTTTGATTAAATCTTGGTTAAGATATTCTCCACCTAGATCCAATCAAAGCTTCTTTATATTCTTACCAAACTGATTCTCTACTTCATTCTTGAACTCCTTGAATTTCTCAAAGGACTCAGACTTATAACTCATTAAGTAGACATATCCATATCTACTCAAGTCATCAGTAAAAGTAATGATGTAATAATATCCACCTCTAGATTATAATATAAATAGTACACACACATCAGTGTGTACCAATCCTAGAAGCTCTATGGCCCTTTCACCCTATCCACCAAATGGTGGTTTAGCCATTTTCTCTTGTATACAAGCATGTCTTTTATCAAGTTGTTTTAGCTTGGAAGAGTGTAAATAACCATCTTGATAGAGCTTTGTAAAACGCTTCTTGTTTACATGACCAAGGCAGTGATTCCACAACTGGGTGTTGTATGATTCATGTGAACTTGGTTTGTTATCAATTTCCAATACTTGGTTCTCGTAATTTAATACATACAGACCATTATTTAAATATGTCATACCATAACATGTTTTGTCCTTATAAATGTAAGAAAATTTATTTTAAAACTTGAAAATAAATCCATCTGTATCTAAACTCGATACAAAAATTATGTTCTTGGTAACACTAGGTACATAATAACAGCCATGTAAAACCAAAATCATTCTCATCAGTAATGTGAGGTGGTAATCACCGATAGAAAGATAAACCAACCTCACACCATTGGCAGCTCGTAGCTCCACCTCTCCTCTAGAAATTTTCCAGAATCTACTTGGTTCCTACATTTAAATATATATGTGATTCCCACAAGCTGTATCAAATAACCAATGTGTAGAAATGTAAAGATTTCACTCGATAAATAATGAACCTTTGGATTCCCCTTGCCTCTGGGTGTAGTTCCTCTTCTAGTGGCCCGACTTTCCACATACAAAGCATACTACCTCCTTTCCTTACCCTACCTTTATATCTTCTTCTTCTTGGTCAGATGGTGCTTAGAGGCTTTAGATTGTTTATAAATCTTAGGGCCCTTTTTCTTGTCCTTCCACTTCCTATTCACCATAAGTACTGTGGGTTTTTCATGCCCTGTATCCTTATCAATTCGAAGAATCAGGGTAAGAAGATATGATATACTCTTCTCATTATTTATCATATTATAATTCACAATAAAACTAGAGAAGATATTAGGTAGTGATGATAGTATGAGATCTGTACGCAACTCATCTGGTAATTTTATCCCTAAGATGTCCAGATGCTCAATGTAGCTAATAAGTTTGACTACATGTGGTCCAGCTAGCATAGATTCTCCAAGATTAGTAGTGAAAAAAGCATTGGAGATCTCATACCTCTCATGTCTTGCCTTCTCTTGATAGGGATGTTATAAGCATCCATTTCCTCATGTTACTTCAGGAGCTCATTGGTCATGGATGGTAGCATGAGGCACTAAACATCTATAATGTCATTCAGATGTTTCTATTATGCATATAGTTCTGCATCACTCACCTCATTTCTAGGTGAAACTGTTAAAGGATCTTCTAACACATAAAGTTACCTCTCATGGCGAAGGATAACTTGAAGGCACCTTTTCCACTCTTGGAAATTAGTGTTGGTGAGATGGTTTTCCTTCTCAAGTATGGATCACAGAGATATTTTTTATGTTATTTTTATTTATGTTTCTACAAATTAATATGAATAGAGTTTTATTACTTTATCTTGATAAATATAGACAAATAAATAAATTAATATCTATTAGTCTCCCACTATTTTGTTGAAACCCAATAGCCCTCACCATTGGCTTCAGAATATCTTGTTACTTGGACATTCTAGCAGTAAGGATCCATATTACCCTTTGAATTTCCCCAATTAGGTTTGGTTAAGAAACTTGAAAGGTTTTAGGTAGGTATTATAAATTCCAACTGTATTAACTCAAATCTCCTTGATCTATTGAGTGGACTCCCCAATCCTAAAATCCTTAATTTTGGATTTTCTCAACCTTTGCCTCTCAGTTACACCAAGTCCTTCTAGGGCAGTCAACCCTTGATGTAAAATAAGTTAAGTCAAACCAAAACATAAAATTATAATTCCCCAATAATTGAAAGCACCCCAACTAGGGTTGGTCAAGCACTTTGAACTATGGTTTGATTCTAATCGAAGTAATGCAAGGCTATACTAACTTTATATTTAATTGAGGAATTTTATCCTTTATAGATAAATTGCCACTTATTATCTTTTCACATGATTGTTAATGTTAAGTGGGATATAATTAAGTGAATTACCATGTATAAATAATATTTATTCATAATCCATTTTTATTTTAGTTCCATATTGTATGCTTGTTAGTTCATTAATTATGTGACTGCGTCAAACATCCATAATGAATAATCATACAACTAACAGAAATAAAATAAAGGGTATGATCATGAGCTTTACTATTGGTTAGTTTATCTAGCGTTTGATAAACTAACCTTGACCTAGGGGAGAAACACCTTGAACCATTTAAGGTTTGTGTTTACCGCTTTCCACTTGTCCAGCTTTGTATCTCCTTGGATTAGTTTTGCCTCAACTCTTAACTTGAACCGCCTCCACTAGCTTGGGAGATCCATCCATTACATATTCTTTTAACTCACACATAGGTGAGGGGTAAAGGGGGGTTTGCATAAAAGAAACCATGGGAATTCAAACCCTACATATTAATGAGAAGAAGGAATGCATGCCAACAATTTTAATTTAATAAATAAATTAAAATGGAATCAATCCCATACATAGGTCTAGTCTAGATCATGATCATCCACATACATGAAAAAAATTACACATTTAATAATACTAGCATTCAATTATTTAATCATTATTATTAAGATAAATTACACTCGAATCAATTAATCATTATCTTTAATTAATCAATCCTTTTTATCTTAATCCTTTTTTAAATTTCTTTGAGATTCTCATCCATAACCTTTTACAGAACTTGTACCTTGGAAGCAACCCAGTGAATACCCATCCAAAACTACCCAACATGTATTTATACTTGTATACACTTTATTCTTTGTGACATATAGCATGCACGCAGAATTATAATTGTAATATAACTCATACATGATGTGAAGATTGTTGAACATTACGCAGATATTAATTAAACATTTATATATATATATATATATATCAAACACCTATCACATGTTGTGTCTTAGATTTACTCCCATAGGAAGGTACATGTATCAAGGGTTACATAATATAATAATAAAATTATAAATCTACATAATCTAGAATTAGTACACAACATATAGATCCAACTACACGGTGTGTACCCTCCTCACCGTCCATCTGAAGTACACACTTGGGGAAACAATGCGTGAGGTGTACTTCAGAAATCTTCAGAGTACATGGCATGTCCAGTGGGCCACACGCTGTGTAGACTCTGTGTTAAACACTCACCAGTCGGGAAATCCATGTATGGGATACATGACTTGACCTTGACCTGAAGGGACTACACACCATGTTCAGTGGGCCACACAGCATGTAGTTTTGCTGACTGTGTGCCAGTTTTTCCTGGTCGACACGTAGTGTAAGAATTAACTGCACCATGTATCATTAATGAACACAGATTAAGTAATTTATGAATTAATCTTGATGCATTGAACAAAAATACACGGTGTGTTGATCCAACTACATGGTGTGTACTCTAGTACTATCTGGACAGAACCATTTCCACCTCCTGATGAGATCCTCGATTTAATTTTAATCATAAAATTATTTGTTTCTACTAGATCTGCGAGAAATGATAAGGGAGGAATAGATCTCGAGATTCAGATTACAAAAAAAATTAAACATGAATTCAAAAACTAAATTATTAAATATTAAATCAGAAAAGAATTATTTAAATAATTATAAATGAAAATATGACCCCTCTGATACAAATTGTAGGTTCCAGGCACAGTGGAAGCGCAGGATGGGCATGTACCCAACTTTGAAAATTTTCATAATCGATGATTAATCCAGGATCAATATGATGATGAATTCCATTATCCATGAAATTTAATCAAAGATAAAAGACAAAGGAGAGAACCCAGAACCGAGAAGAGAGGATCGATATATTTTGTTTATAATTAATTTAATTAAATTATAGAATTACCTCCAATGTGATTCTTTCTTCATTGATGCGTCTAACCACGGGTCTGAGGTGCGGCTTCATTGAGATTTAGCATCCAAGGATAAGAATCCTCTAGCGGTGATCCACATGTGCTCCACATATTTACAGACGTCGTTGAATGAGTATTTAGGTGCTAGTGTGGAATATCCTTACACTTGCGATGTCTGCCTTCGATTGCCTTGAGAATCACTTCTAAAACGTTCTCCTTGATCTGGTGGTGGGGGATCTCTCTCGTTCTTAATAGCGTTCTTGGAGAGGTAATAGATCTCTAGGATCGAGATCTTTTCTCCATGGATGTTGTGCATACAATGATTGGTTAGCTAGTGAAATGACCCCTTGGATTATATAGAGAATAATAACATAATGGGGAATTTAATTCACTGGGTAATAATAAATAATTAGTACAGGTGTCGTTACTTAATTTATTATTCCATGAGAAAAACCCCATGTCATATAATAATAAAAATGCTATTATTTCCATGAAATGTTCTTAACGAACTTAATTCACCATGTAATAATAAATAATTAGCATAGGTTTCGTTAATTTATTATTCCATATGAAAACCCCATGTCAAATAATAAAATCAATATTATTATTTCCATAACATGTGATTAAATTTCACATTAAATATAAATATTATGTAACTAAATAATATTCAATATTCTTTCTCACCAGTCCCATAACTTGGTCCACCAATACTCCTCAATATTTACTAGGCCGTGAATAATGACTATTTATTTATTAAATAAATATAACTGTATTATTCTCTGATAAATAAATATTTCGTTCGCAATATATTATCTCGAATAACTAGCGATGAAATGTGATCAAACATACTTGAATAGTCATTAAACCACAACTGGGAATAATATTTATTCAACTTGTTAAATAAATAAATTATTTAACTGAGATATTGGATACACTTAGTGTGTGGCCCTCTAGGCCTCTTTCTCATTGGCTTTAGGTGGGCTTGCCTAAAGTCCAAGATTATTATCTAGGAATGGGTTAAGTCACCCAAGAGAAAGAATTTGATGTCGCAACAACATGTCACCTCATATGAATGCTTACTGTGTAATATAATCCCTTTGTCCTGATATCTCCAATCAAGCGGGTTGCATGCAAGTTCCATCAACCCATGTGCTTGATTTCTCATTTTTTGACTTCTTGGAATTGAAATTGCCTGGAGAACACTATGTCCATGGATTTAGTTAGGCTATATCATTTCCATCAAAGAGACTGAGATATCTACTTCCATAGAAGTGAAAAATCCTTGCATTATTCATTAATGCAGTATTACTCGTGACATACCCAACATATCCTACCTCACCGCGAATATCTGTCATCTTGGTTTTTTTCAATACATCTAAGTGAACGAGTCATAATACCCATTAATAATAATCTTAAAGTCTAAGGACCAATACATAGATACATAGATAGGAACATCTAATGACACTTATGAATGTGGATTTCTTACTGGCGGGTCTTGTTCTCATAATATCCTCCTAGATATTACCAAGGGCGCACACCATGAGAAGGTGCCTCAATGTTTTAGGAGTCCCCACCCCTGATAGCATGTATCATTTCTGCCCCTTCAAATGACATCATTCATCCATAGAACATATATTCAAGAATAGGGTCATGGCACTTCCAAGTTATCATCATAGCAAGGATCCACTATGACCTTTTAGTGCGAAAATTATTCTTAGGAAATTATCACATACTATGTCACATAGAAGAACAATCATGATGTGATAAGTATTTTACTAATATTCATCAAATGAATACAGGTTTATCATAAAGTATAAAGAAGTTGGTTTTTATGGCACCAACTCCAAAACTTTCCTCCTTTTATAGGATAGATTTTTACTTCAAAATTTGACATGTGTTATGCCTAATAAATGACTGATTAACATGTTTTATCCTTCATTAAAGTTGTTTAAAATTTTATTTACCATCTCCCCTAAAAATTTCACCATATTTGGATATGTGTAGAGAGAGTTATGTCCATTTTACTTTGAGATTTATTATTTCTAGGCAGACTCTCCATATTTCAAATCTCTGGATAATCATGCATTATTAACCATGAAAACGATTGATTCATGTGTAGAATTATTCATGAAAGTTGTTCAAAAATTTCTTTTTTATCTCTTTTTATAATTTAAGCTCATTTTGTGGGTGAATTTAAGATTTATGGTCCTTACATTAAAAAATCTCCAAATTTGTCCACAGTTTTCATGGCCCAACTTGTGAGATGGTTTTGGGCTTCCAAATTGTGGATTTAGTTTTGGGTCTAGAATAATGAAATGAATACCATGATTTATAAAATCATAAAAATAAATAAATTCACAATTTTTATTAGTATATAACATTTTATGGGTTAAATATAGAAATAATTTAAAACAATTAAAATTTAAAATATGCCATTTTTCAATTGAGCTCAAAATACCACTATAATCATAAAATATGAGAATTTTCATTAAAATAATACTTTTGTGAGATTTAAAACATTAAAATTAAAATTAAAATTATGGAAAATATTTGTTCTGACATTCACATTTTTAATTCAATTTTAAACCTCTTTATAAAATTATAGAGAGTCACCCTTAGCCCATCCTTGGAAATCCTGAGAGACTTTCCATGTATCATTTGTGAGGCTTGGTATATTTACAATGCCAAAGAGTCTATCCAAGTTGACCCAAAGAAGAAGCCCCATGTATCACTACAAGCATTGTGAGAAACAGCATGAACTAACCTATGAGTCCATACTTGGCATCATACAAAGGGGAATGATTCTCGCTTATGGCATGGTACAACCATTTTTCCATCAAGTTCATCCAAGGGGTCTCTCCTAGGGAATTGGTGTCCCTCATCTGGAGGTAAAATAGAAAATTTACGAAGATCCCTTCCCAGTCATAGTTATTATCACCTCCTAAATGTTTAGAAAACATTAAAAAAAGCTAACTAAGGCATGATAGTCCATCCAAGGGGTCCTTAATTCGGAACCCCTCATATCACCCTCAGCAATAAGGAAAAATAGATAAAAAATAAATACATATATATAACATTCCTAGAAAAAGACTATTTCATTAGTTCAATAAATTAGATAAATTTAGATTTATTGTCAAGGAATTACTTTGGGAAACTCATTTATATAGTAAGTCATGAGGCGTAAGGCACATTGCCTAGTCCCTTGGACAATTTTCTTAAAACATTATCACATAAGGCATACATGGAATTAAATTAGGCAAACCACTTATGGCATGGAAGGTAAATCTTAACTTATGGCTCGTCATTTAATTCAATTTAAAATCAATAATTCAAAGCATCACTTATTAAGAAACACCCCTCAAGGAGTATTTAAGCTATGTATGGAAAGGAAAAGGTGATCCTCAAGAGAGGGAACACCCAAATGGATAGAATTAATAAGGTGATCAACCAAAGTAGTTGATTAGCTGCTCACATGGGTCGCCAATGACATGGTTGTGCATTCATTTAAATTTAATTTAACAATTAGAGATGACACCGGCATGGTACGGCTCGCGGAACAATGGTGTAATTTATGGAATGAAATAAAATAAAGGGAAATATCCTAGACAACCTTCCCTAGACTCATAGAGATTCCCTCATCTAGTCTTGACCTTTTATTCGAGCTAGGTTGGATGAAATCGATACAACCATCAAATGCCCTGAAAATCAGGAAAATGAGATTGCACTGAAATAACACAATAGTTAGAATGAATAACTTGAAAAATATTAGATAGGATTAATGATATCACTTCTAGCTTTTTGTTGGATCTGAGGACAAACGATTCAAGTGACAGATGGAGGAGTTGTATCAAAACCTATGTAGATGAGGAGGAGAGATTTGTACAAGGGGAGAAGGGTTTTAGCTACTAGAAAAAATAAGTGGGGAAGAAGAAAGATTTAAATTCACTAAAGATGAGTGGAAATTTAATTTCACTCCCATTTATAACTATGCACGATTGGACAAACCATGCTTCAACTGTGCACCTAGCCACTACTTTAAGAGGAATCCCCACACGATTAGGTGCACAGTTTACTTAACCTTGCACAAACCATGTGAAAACACACTTTCCAAAAATTCTGTAACACTACATGATTGTGCACCCTCGGCCGCACTGTTTCAGACAAACTATGAGGCCCCTAGGTTCCTATTGTTTGCAATCGCATGGTTTAGGGTAATCGTGCGGGCTAGGATACATGGTTTCTTCTAACTGTGTGGCCTAGTATATTCTTCCCATTTCAGTTTTCTAGGCTCTGAATGAGCCCTAGACGCACCCAAGCCTTCCTTATCTTGATTAGGCATCATATGTAGGGATTTTTAAAGGAATTAGAACAAAAAATTAATGGTTTAACCTTTAGTAAAAGTCATGATGCTAAAACCTCCCCTCCTTAAGACAATTTTTCCTCATTTTTTCCTTCTAAGGGTGGTAGAACATTGACATAGAAGATTTCTGACCATTATGCACATACATAGGCCTCCCTCTTCCATGTATCATCCTATACGCATTCGTACTACCATATCACCTGAACCAGAGGAACTGACCTGCCTCATAGAGCCTTCATGCTTCGATCAAAGATACATATCGAATGATTCTCAAAGGATGAATTTGCTTCTAGATCGATATCCTCAGGTTCAAATGAATGATATGGGTCTCAATGATACTATCAAAGCTAAGATATGTGGAAGAAATTGTGCCTGACAAGGTACCTCTGAGGTAACAGCAATCGATAGGCTATCGGCTCAATTATCTCTACTATCTCTAAAGGCCCGACATAATGAGGTGATAACTTAACATGTCTCCTGATTCATCTAAGACCCAATCTAGGTGATACACATAGAAATACCTGATGTCCCACCTCGAACTACTGAGGTCTAAGAAAACGATCGGTATATGAATTCCTCCTAGACTAAGTTGTAGCCATATTCTTTGAATCAGCAGAACTTGCTCTAAAATCTCCTATATAATATGAGGATATAGTATGGCTATCTCACCTTACTTAATCCAACATAGAGGGGAACAGAACAGTCTACCATAGAGGGACTCATAGATATCCATCTGAATCATTTCCTGAAATATTTTGTTGTTGGAAAACTCAATAAGAGTGATATTATTTTCTCATGATCCTTTAAAATCAAGGATACAAGCCTTTAACATATCCTTTAATACATGCATCATCCACTCAGACTGCCCTTCGGTCTATGGGTGATATGCAGTAATCAAGAGCACTTGTGAACCCAATGCCTTCTATAACTCATTCCATAACCGTGAAATAAACTGGGAATCTCAGTCCAAAATGATAGAACAAGGTACATCATGAAGTCGCACTATCTCTTGGATGTAAATACTTCCTAGTTCATCAACAGAGAAGGTCTCTCGGATCGGTAGGAAGTGTGTGACCTTGGTCAACCTATCAATAATTTCCCATACTACATTGCTACCTTGAGTAAATCTTAGAAATATAATCACAAAATCCATGGTGACATCATTCCATTTCCATTCAAGAATGGAGAGAGGCTGTATAATTCTAGTATGTCGCTGGTGTTATGACTTAACATCCTGGCAAGTGGAACACTGAGTGATAAAACTCACTATCTGCCTTTACATTCCTATCCACCAGTACTGACAACATATATCTCGATACATCTTGGTAAGCCTAGGATGAACTGCCCAAACAGAGACATGTGAGTCCCTCATCAGTTCTTCCTGTATAACTGAAGGCACCCATACACGACCACAGAAGATTAGGTTCTCACTCGCATCCACACCCAACCAGGAGGTGGGTTCTCTCTTTGATACTCTCCCTTAGAAAAATTCCCTCATAATCCGATAATTTCCTCATACAGACCCATTCTAGATTAGAAGACATCGCTATTAGAGATTCTTGAACAAGTTTAACATGCTATTCTTGAACCTCTATATGCATCTCAGAAAACTGATCCATAAACTACCACTCACTTCTGGCCTCCTTGATGACTTGCGTCTGGGTTTTCTATCTCAAAGCATCAACTACGACATTTCCATTTCCAGTTGTGTAAGCAGGCTCAAAGTCGAACGATTTCAGGTATTCAACCCACCTGTGCCACCTCAGATTCAAGTCTTGTTGTATGGAGATGTATTTGAGACTCTTATGGACCGTGTAGTCAACGAACCTCCCACCCAACAAGTATTTCCACCAATGGCATAGACCATGAACTACAATTACTAACTTGAGGTCGTGCATAGGGAAATTTTTCTCGTGAGGCCTCATCTGGAGGGACTCATAGGCCAAGACTTGATTGAATTACATCAAAAATGCACCCAGACCGATTCCTAAATCATCACAATAAATATTATAACATCTTCCTATCTTGGGAAGAATATGAATCATTTTTTAAGTGAGTCTCCCCTTTAACTCTTGAAAAGTTGTCTCAAAAGCTTTAGTCTAGTTGAATTTTACACCCTTCTTGCTCAATCATTTTAGAGGCACTGCTAGGTGTGATAAATCCTAGATGAAACATCTGTAATAGCTAGTTATCATTAAGAAACAACTTATATCAAACACATTCTTGGTCTGGTCCCAGGAAACCATGATTCTCACCTTCCCTATGTCAATTTGAACTCCTAAATAAGATATGATATAACCCAAGAAATGAACTTTATTGATCCAAAAGTGGTATTTATTGAGCTTTTCATATAACTGGTACTCTCTCGATGTATTCATCATGATCTCAAGATAATTAGCATAGTTGTGTTTGGTGCATGATTACACTAATATTGTTGGAGTTGGTGGTCTAGAACCAACTACTTTTTACTTTATTCATTAAATAAAAGCCTTATCACATCTTGATTGTTCATCTGTGTGACATGTCATGTGATAATGTCCTAAGGACAGCTGTTTCATTAAAGGGTCGTAGCGGATCCCTGCTATGATGAGAACCCGGAAGTGCCATAACACTGTTCTTGAATGTATGTTCTATGGCCGGATGATATTATTTGAGGGACACAAATAATACAGGTAATTAGGGGTGAGGACTCATAAAACTTTGAGGCACCTTCTCATGGTATGCGCCCTTGGTAATATCCAGAAGGATATTATGAGAACGAGACCCACCAGTAGGAAATCCACATTTCATAGTGTCATTGGATGTTCCTATCTGCGGATGTGTGTATTGGTCCTTAGACTTTAAGATTATTATTAATGTGTATTACAACTCACGCATTTAGATGTATTGACGAAAACTATGACGACACATTGTTCGCAGCGAGGTAGGATACGTTGGGTGCGTCATGAGTAATATTGCATTAATAGATAATGTGAGAAAGGATTTGTCCCTTTCGTTCCATAACGGAAGTAGATATCTCAGGCCCTTTGATGGAATTAATATAGCCTATATAAATCCATTTCCATGGTAAGGTATGGGAAAGTTCAATTCCGGGAAGTCAAAGAAAGAATAATCAAGCACATGGGTTGATGGAACTAGCATGAAACCCGCTTGATTGGAGATATCGAGACAAAGGGATTATATTACATGGTAAGAATTCGTAGGAGGTGACACGTCATTGCGACGTTAACTTCTTTCTCTATGGGTGCCTTGGTGTGTTGCCAGATGCTAACCTTGGACTTTAGGCAGGCTCAACCTAATGCCACTGGGAAAGAGTCCTAGAGGGTCACACACTAAGTGTGTCCATGTATCTCAGTTAAATATTAATTTAACAAATTAAATAAATATTATTCCCGACTGTGGTTTGATAATTATTTAAGGATGTGTGATCGCATTTATTTTTACACTAGTTATTCGAGAGAATATATTGTGGACGAAATAATATATTTATTTGCGAGTAATGAAGTTACATTTATTTAAGAAATAAAAAGTCATTACTCAAGTTCTAATAAATATGGTGGAGAAAAATGGAAAATAAAAGTACACGTTGTGTATATTAAATATACACGCCGTGTAGTTTTATGGAAAACAAGTACACGCCGTGTATTAATTATTACACGCCGTGTAGTTTTTCCAGTTGGGATTTTGAGGATTTAATATTGTTTTAATAAATGATATTTATTATAATCAGCGTGGGCGCATGTCAAGGAATTAATAATTCGATATGGGGGTTTTCAATAAGAGTTAATGAAATAAATAAAATGCGTAACGCGTTTATTTATTTTCATAACTCTATTAACCTCAAACCCGATTATAAATATCCTTGCAACCCCAACATTTTGTAGAGCCATTGTTGTGCAAAACGGATTGGAAATACTCTCAAACCAAGAGAGAATTCCCTTTCCACCAAGAACGCATTCAAGTTACGAAAGCTAGATCCTCCACCGGATCAAGGCGATCGAAGACGGATATCGCAAGCGAAGGATCTTCCGTGCTAGCACTTGGAGTTCCCTTCGGCGACGTCCAGAGATACGTGGCACATGTGTGGATCACCGCTAGAGGAATCCTGCACTTGGATTCTCCGACACAACGACGGATCACAGGATTGTGACCGGAGACATCAACGAAGAAAGAATTCCATCGAGGTAATTCTTGTGAATTAATTAAATTAATTATAACCAACATATGAAGATCCTATCTCAAGGGTTCTGGGAATCTTCTTTTCTTTTCGTTCTTCATTCTATTCCGAAGATTCGGCATTTTATATCGTGACAGATCTCAGATTGAACGTTGTTCAATGCTAAAATTAAAGTTGGGCAAACCCACCAACGCGCTTCCGCTGTGCCCGGAACCTTCAAGTGGTATCAGAACGGTCATATCGTTGATTATAATTATTTAGTTTTTCGTTGGTGATTTACGCATTTAATAATTTAGTTATTCATGTTTAATCGTTCTAGAAATCTGAATATCAAGATCCGTTCCACCTCCCTCGTTTCTCGTTCACCTCACAAAAACAAATTTTTCTTTTAATTTTGATTAAAATAAAATAGAGGAACTCATCCGGAGGATCCAAACATTTCTGGTCGTACAACACTAGAATACACAGCGTGTATTCAGAAGTACACGCTGTGTAGTCTAAGTTCAATGCATTGACCGATCCACCAAATCAGGCCGTGTATTGAGGTCATTTATGACACCGTGTGTTGACCAGAAACAGGTGGCACATGGTTTCCAGATTACACGTCGTGCGGTCCAACTGAACACGGCGTGTAGTCCCTTCGGGTTCGGGTTGGGCTATGTACCCCATACATGGCTTGCCCGGCTGGAAACCGTGTAACACAGAAACTACATGGAGTGTGTCCAAATGAACACACCGTGTACTCTGAAAATTTCTGACATTTACATGCCATGTCCCCAGGCGTGTACTTCGGATGGACGGTGAAAAAAGTACACTCCATGTAGTCGGAACTACACGCTGTGTACTCACCCAAATTATGAAGATTTATTAAAATTTAATTATTATATTATACAAACCCTTGAGATGTGTACCATAGTGCAGGCGTAAAGCTGAGGCACAACACGTGATAGGTGTTTTATATATGTGTGTTTAATTTAACATCTGCGTAATGAAAGGGAACTCACTGGGTTGCCTCCAAGGTACAAGTTACATACAAGGATAATTTTAAATGAATTTATTTGTTTAAAATTACGATGGATGAGAATCTCAAGGTAGTTCAGAAAAGGGTTTAAGATAAAAGGATTGATTAATTAAAGATAATTAATTAATTCGAGCATGATTTATCTTAAACAGGAACGATTAAAGAATTGAATACTAATTTTATTTATGCATAAATATCGTTGCATGTGTGGATGATCATGAGCTAGACTGAGAGCTTTGTATGTGAATTGTTTCTTTTTAATTTATTTATTTAAATTAAATTTGTTGGTCTGTGAGCCATCTCCTCATTAATATGTAGGGCCTGCGTGCCCAAGGATTCTTTTATGTAAAAACCCCCTTTTTACCCCTCACCTGCGTGTGAGATAAATTCATATGTAATGGATGGAGCTCCCAATCTAGTGGAGGCGGCTCTAGTCAGGAGCCATGGTGAAACCAATCCAAGGAGATACAAATGTGGATAGGTGGAAAGCTGTAAACACGAACCTGAAAGGATCAAGGTGTTTCTACCCTAGGTATTGGGTTAGTTTATCAACCGCTAGATAAAATAACCAATAGAACAAGCTCATGATCATACCATTTATTTTATTTCTATAAGTTGCATGGTTTATTTATTGTGGGTGTGTTGTCACGATCACACAATTAATGAATTAAAAGAGCATGCAAGATGGAACTAAAATAAAACCGGCTTATACGTAAATATTATCTTAGACATGGTTAATCACTTAAGTATATCCCACTTAATATTAACAAGCATGTAATCAAAGATAATAAAATGGAAATGTACGTATAAAGATAAAATCCCTCAAAATAAATATTAAGTCGGCATAGCCTTCCATAATCTTGGTTAGAATCGAACCATAGTTCAAAGTGCTCGACCAACCCTAGTTGGGGTGCTTTCAATTATCGGGGAATTCTAATTCAAGGTTATGGGTTGAATTGACTTGGTTCGCATCAAGGTTTGACTGCCACAGCAGGACTTGGTGTGACCAAGAGGCAAAGGTTGAGGAAATCCAAAATAAAAGGATTTCAGGATTGGGGAGTCTACTCAGCGGATCAAGGAGCTGTGAGTTAATGCAGTTGGCATTTGGAATGCCTATCTAAAACCCTTCAAGTTGCTTGACCAACCCTAGTTGGGGTAATGCGAAGGGAAATATGGATCCTTGCCACTAGAATATTAAGGCAACAGAATATTCCGAAGTCAATGGTGAGGGCTATTGGATTTCAATAAAATAGTGGGAGACTAATAAGTATTAAATTATTTATTTGTCTCAATTTTTGTAATAAAGTACTAAACCTTTGCTCATCTTAATTTGTAGAAATGGAAAGAAAATGACTTCAAACTTATCATTTTTCACCATACTCGAGAAGGAAAACCTTCTCACCAACACCAATTTCCAAGAGTGGCAGAGGCGTTTACTCATCATCCTTTGTCACGAAAGGAAATTGTATGTGCTGGAAGATCCTATTCCAGTTGCGCCTGGGAAAGAGGCTAGTGATGAGGAATTATCTCTCTACATGAAACAAATGGATGATTCCATAGATTTCCAGTGTTTCATGCTATCGGCCATGTCTAATGAGCTCTTGAAGCAACATGAAAACATGGACGTGTATAGCATGATGTCTCACCTTAAGGATCTCTACCAAGAGAATACGAGATAGGAGAGGTATGAGATCTACAATGCTTTGTTCACCACGAAGCTTGGAGATTTTGTGCCAGCTGGGCCTCATGTAGTCAATATTATTGGATACATTGAACACTTGAACATCTTAGGGATTAAATTCCTGGATGAGTTGCGTACAGATCTCATCCTATCATCACTTCCCAAGACCTTCTCTAGCTTCATTGTCAACTATAATATGAGCGGCAATGAGAAGAGTCTATCGGAGCTTCTGACCTTGATTTTCCATGCAGATAAGGACATGGGGCGTGACAAACCCACGGTCCTTATGGTGAACAAGAAAAGGAAGGACAAGGAAAAAGGGCCAAAGACTTATAAATGGTCTGAAGCCCCCGAGCACCGTCCCTCCAAGAAGGGGAAGATCCAGAGGTAGGGCAAGGAATGGGAGGCAGTGTGTTTTGCATGTGTAAAGCAGGGCCACTGGAAGAGGAACTGCACCCAGAAGCATGGAGACGCTAAAGGTGCATTCGTTATCGAGTGCAATCTTTCTATTTCTATGCATTGGGTATTAGATACAGCTTGTGGGGCTCACATCTGTATTCAAATGCAGGAACCAAGTAGATTTAAAAATATTGCCAGAGGAGAGGTGGATCTTCGAGCTGCCAATGGCGCAAGGCTGGCTTCGTTGGCTATTGGCGACTACCACCTCTCATTGCCGACTGGGATGATTTTGGTTTTACATAACTGTTATTTTGTGCCTAGTGTTACCAAGAACATAATTTCTGTATCTTGTTTGGATATGGATGGATTTGATTTCAAGTTCGGAAATAAGGGTTGTCTCTTTTATAAGAACAACGTATGTTATGGTATGGCACATTTGAATAATGGTTTGTATGTATTAAATTACAAAAACCAAGTCTTGGCAATCGATAAAAAAACAAACTCACATGACTCATACATCACCCAGTTATGGAATCACCACCTTGGTCATGTGAACGAGAAGCGTTTGACAAAGCTCTGCCAAGATGGCTATTTAGACTCTACTGAGCTAAAACCACTTGATATATGTCATGCTTGTTTACAAGGAAAAATGACCAAGCCGCCTTTTGGTGGACAAGGTGAAAGGGCCACAGAGCTTCTAGGATTGGTACACACGGATGTGTGTGGACCATTTCTAGTAGAAGATAGAGGTGGATATTCTTACTTCATTACTTTTACTGATGATTTGAGTAGATATGGATATGTCTACTTAATGAGGTATAAGTCATAGTCCTTAGAGAAATTTAAGGAATTCAAGAATGAAGTAGAGAATAAGCTTGGTAAGAAGATAAAGAAGCTTCGATCGGATTGAAGTGAAGAATATCTGAACCAAGAGTTCATCGATCTTCTACAAGAGTCTGAGATTCTATCTCAGCTCACTCCTCCTTATACACCACAGTGGAATGGTGTTAGTGAAAGGAGGAACCGCACCTTGTTGGACATGGTGAGGTTGATGATGAGTCATACAGATCTTCCATTTTCATTTTGGGGATATGCATTACAAACTATAGCATACACATTAAACCGAGTACCAACTAAGGCGGAAAATGGAATTCCATCCGAGTTATGGAATGGACGGAAACCCACTTTGTCGCACACACGTGTATGGGGATGCGAGGCGTTTGTTAAGGCCTTCTCAGGCAACAAACTAGCACCCTAGGGCACGAAGTGTATCTTTATAGGATATCCCAAGGAAATGAAAGGATATTACCTATATAACCCTCAATACAAGAAAGTGACTGTTGCCAGACAAGCCATCTTTCTTGAGAGGGATCAAATCCTAAAGAAGGATAGTGGGAGAAAGATTGACTTCGATGAAGTTGATGCTCAAGATACACAAGAGTTGGTACAGGAAAAAGTTCCATAGGTCCCCGTAGAAGAGGTTCGAGAAACACAAGTACTGCGTAGGAGCTCAAGAGAGTTAAGGGAACCAGAGAGATTTGGTTTCCTAGTCACTGAGGATGGTGAATCATTATTATTGGACAATGATGAACCTCTCTCCTACAAGGAAGTAGTAGAAAGATCAGAAGCTGCAAGATGGATAGAAGCTATGAGTTCTGAGATGGATTCCATGTATCAGAACCAAGTTTGGGTTCTGGTCGATGATCCAGTTGATGCAAAGCCTGTTGGATGCAAATGGGTATTCAAAAGAAAGCTGGACATGGAAGGTCAAGTTAGCACCTATAAAGCAAGGCTAGTGGCTAAAGGATTCAGACAGTGTCAAGGAATTGACTACGATGAAACCTTCTCGCCAGTTTCCATGTTTAAATCCATAAGAATCATACTTGCCATAGCAGCTTACCATGACTATGAGATTTGGAAGATGGATTTCAAAACAACATTCCTTAACGGGAACCTTCAGGAAGATGTCTATATGACACAACCAGAAGGGTTTGTGACACCAGGTAAAGCCAAACAGGTTTGCAAGTTGCAGAAATCCATTTATGGATTGAAGCAAGCATCCAGGTCATGGAACATTCGATTTGATGAATCCATAAAGGAATTTGGTTTCATTAAGAACGAATGTGATCCATGTGTTTATAAGCGGTTTAATGGGAATGCGGTCATCATCCTAGTGGTATATGTTGATGACATATTGCTTATTGGAAATGACGTACCAACCTTACAGTCAGTTAGGGACTGGTTGAACAAGTGTTTCTCCATGAAGGACTTAGGAGAAGCAGCCTACATTCTAGGGATCAAGATCATTCGTGATAGATCCAAGAGGCTGCTTGGACTAAGTCAGGGTACATACATTGACCAGATACTAAAGAGATTTAGTATAGAAAAATTCAAGAGGGGATTAGTTCTAGTGTCACATGGCTTACATATTTCTAAGAAAATGTGTCCCCAGACACAACAGGAGAAAGATAGGATGAGAAAGATCCCATACGCTTCGGCTATAGGATCCATCATATATGACATGTTATGTACCAGGCTTGATGTTGCCTATGCACTGAGCATGGTAGGAAGATATCAAGAAGATCCAGGAGAACAACATTGGACTGTTGTTAAGACTATCCTTAAGTATCTGAGAAGAACTAAGGATATGTTCCTGGTGTATGGAGGATATGAAGAGCTTGTCATGAGAGGGTATGCTGATGCTGGTTTTCAAATAGATCAGAATGATCTGAAGTCGCAATCTGGATATGTTTTCTATCTCAATGGAGGAGCTGTGAGCTGGAAGAGTTCAAAGCAGCCAGTTGTCGCCGATTCTACAGCGGAGTCCAAGTATATAGAGGATTTTGATGCAGCCAAGGAAGCCGTCTGGATTTGGAACTTTGTCCAGGATCTTGATGTGGTGCCTAGTAGTAAAGATCCCATTACATTGTATTGTGATAATACTACAGCGGTGGCTCTTGCAAAATAACCAAGGTCACATCAACGGACAAAGCACATACTCCGAAAGTATCACCTCTTGAGGTATTTCTATCAAAGGGGTGAAGTTTCAGTGAGCAGAGTGTCCACGGAAGAGAACGTGGCAGACCCCATGACTAAAGGCCTATCTCAGCAGAAGCATGAATATCATGTGAGAGCTAGCGGGTTAAAGGTTGTTAGCAGTTGGCTCTAGTCCAAGTGGGAGTATGTTGGAGTTGGTGGTCTAGAACCAACTACTTTGTACTTTATTCATTAAATAAAAGCCTTATCACATCTTGATTATTCTTCTGCGTGACATGTCATGTGATAATGTACTAAGGACAGCTGTTGCATTAAAGGGTCGTAGCAGATCCCTACTATGATGAGAACCCGGAAGTGCCATAACACTATTCTTGAATGTATGTTCTATGGCCGGATGATATTATTTGAGGGACACAAATAATACAGGTCATTAGGGGTGAGGACTCATAAAACATTGAGGCACCTTCTCATGGTGTGTGCCCTTGGTAATATCCAGGAGGATATTATGAGAACGAGACCCGCCAGTAGGAAATCCACATTTCATAATGTCATTGGATGTTCCTATCTGCGGACGTGTGTATTGGTCCTTAGACTTTAAGATTATTATTAATGGGTATTACAACTCGCGCATTTAGATGTATTGACGAAAACTATGACGACACACTATTCACAGTGAGGTAGGATACGTTGGGTGTGTCACGAGTAATACCGCATTAATAGATAATGCGAGAAAGGATTTGTCCCTTTCATTCCATAATGGAAGTAGATATCTCAGGCCCTTTGATGGAATTGATATAGCCTAAATAAATCCATGGCCATGTTAAGGTATGGGCAAGTTCAATTCCGGGAAGTCAAAGAAAGAATAATCAAGCACATGGGTTGATGGAACTAGCATGCAACCTGCTTGATTGGAGATATCGAGACAAAGGGATTATATTACACGGTAAGCGTTCGTAGGAGGTGACACGTCATTACGGCATTAACTTCTTTCTCTATGGGTGCCTTGGCGTGTTGCTAGACGCTAACCTTGGACTTTAGGCAGGTTCAGCCTAATGCCACTGAGAAAGAGGCCTAGAGGGTCACACACTAAGTGTGTCCATGTATCTCAGTTAAATATTAATTTAACAAATTAAATAAATATTATTCTCGGCTGTGGTTTGATAATTATTTAAGGATGTGTGATCGCATTTATTTTGACACTAGTTATTCAAGAGAATATATTGTGGATGAAATAATATATTTATTAGCGAGTAATGCAGTTACATTTAATTAAGAAATAAATAGTCATTACTCAAGGTCTAATAAATGTGGTGGAGAAAAATGGAAAATAAAAGTACACGCCGTGTATATTAAATATACACGCCACGTAGTTTTATGGAAAACAAGTACACGCTGTGTATTAATTATCACACACCATGTAGTTTTTCTAGTTGGGATTTTGAGGATTTAATATTGTTTTAATAAATGATATTTATTATTATCAGCATGGGCGCATGTCAAGGAATTAATAATTCGACATTGGGATTTTCAATAAGAGTTAGTGAAATAAATAAAACGTGTAACGCGTTTATTTATTGTCATAACTCTATTGACCTCAAACCCGATTATAAATATCCTTGCAACCCCAACATTTTGTAGATCCATTGTTGTGCACAACGGATTGGAAATACTCTCAAGCCAAGAGAGAATTCCCTTTCCACCAAGAACGCTTTCAAGTTACGAAAGCAAGATCCTCCACCAGATCAAGGCGATCAAAGACGTACATCGCAAGCGAAGGATCTTCCGCGCTAGAACCCAAAGTTCCCTTCAGCGACGTCTAGAGATACATGGCACACGTGTGGATCACCGCTAGAGGAATCCTACACTTGGATTCTTCGACGTAACGATGGATCACAAGATCGTGACCGGAGACATCAACGAAGAAATAATTCCATCGAGGTAATTCTTATGAATTAATTAAATTAATTATAACCAACATATGAAGATCCTATCTCAAGGGTTCCGAGACTCTTCTTTTCTTTTCGTTCTCCATTCTATTATGAAGATTCGGCATTTTATATCGTGACGGATCTCGGATTGAACGTTTTTCAACGCTAAAATTAAAGTTGGGCAAACCCACCAATGCACTTCCGTTGTGCCCAGAACCTTCAAATATTTCATCTATAAAGACCACAACAAAGAAATAAATATATGGGTGGAAAACCTGATTCATCAGGCCCATGAAGTCTGTCAATGCATTCATCAAACCGAACGGCATAACCAGATGCTCGTACAAGACGTACCTACTCCGGAATGATGTATGTGGTATGTTTGATGGTTTTATACAAACTTTATGGTATCCCAGCCTCAAATAAATATTAGAGAAAACAATTTTTCCTTATATCCGGTCAAAGAGGTCATCTATATGATGCATTGGATACTTGTTTTTTCACCGTAAGTTGCTTAAGTCAGCAGTAATCTACACACAATTAAAGGGTACCATCAAAATTCTTGGTAAAAAGGACTAGTGAACCCCAAGGTGATGTGTTTTGTTAGATAAAACCCTCATCCTCTAGGTCTTTAAGTTACTTCTTGAATTATTGGATCTCTATAGGTTTCATCCTATCTAGAGGAACGGATACTAGTGCCACACCTAGAATAAGATCAATGGTGAAATCAATATCTCTCTTTGGATGTAATCTATATAAAATGTTAGGGAAGACGTCCCTAAAATAATCCACCATTGGAGGAAATTTTGTGAGCTTCATTCTCGGGTCTCTCATAAAGATATTGTCCATCTGAGTTATCACTCCACCTACCCCAGTATGGTTGATTCCATCTCGACTTTCCTGAATATCCCATTTTCAATTATGGATACATGTACTTCCCTCAGGTGATATGAAAGATACCCGATGGCGATAGAAATCCACATGGGATTGATAAGGAATAAACCAGTCCATACTAAGAATGATGTCCAACCTGATCATCTCTAGGACGAAGAAACTCCACAGAAATTGGTACCCACCTATTTCAAGGGGCACTCCCTATACTGGTGTATACCATCTTCTCAAAATATTAATGATGTGTCAAGGGTTATAACACCACTATATCATTTTATCACTAAGACCAGATTTCCCATTGTTGCAACAGATAGAAAGGAGTGAGATTCACCGGTATCAAATAAGTCAGATACTAGAGTAGAGGCTACCAGAATAGTACCTATAACTATAGATGGCCCTAGACTCTTCTCCCAAATCATAGGCTAAACAACATAGACATGGCTTGAACCATGACTCTGGGATGCTTCCTAAGTAGCCTGAGTAGGTCCACCTTGCTGACGATAGAACTCTAAACCCTGACTGCCTCAACCACGAAAACTTTTTAGGCCTGAATGACTTGTACAAGACCAACTTCATGCCTGAAGAGTTGTTGTTGATCCTACACCTGAAGTCGGTGTCTATATTGAACCCCGTTCACTTGACACTATAGGAATGGATCTACAGGAATGCTATAGGTGACTCATCCTGCCACACACCCGACACTTGATTAGGTTCCTTGTATACTGGGTATTTTTTTTACTTGTCCTTCTACACTAGTGACACACTACATTAGTGTCATTATATTCCACTTAGATGGTACTACCCCCACATGTAACCTCAAAGCGTCGCTTCATGCCGCTAGATAAACCACTACTCTTCTTGGAAGTTGATCTGCCGTGTTTTATATTGTATTATTCCCTCAGGATATGATCAATGATGAGGGCCTGATTCACTATTTATAAAATGGTGGTCAGCCAATATACTTTCACATGCGAGTGAATGGCATAATAAATCCCATCCTCAAATCGCATCATAGTAGTCAGCTCATCACTATCCAAGGTCGATGCAAAACGATGCAATTCAGTGAAGCAAGGTGAGTATTCCATCACTGGCATATCACCTTGCTCAAGGTGCATAAATTCTTGAATGTGGTCTATTCTCAAGTTCTGAGGAAAGAAATAGTCAATGAAGGCTATTTGAAAATCAACCCAGACCATACCCTGATGTCAACCATCCTATGTTAGAACGTCCCACCAATGCTTGGCCTCAAAGATTGACACCATAGAATCTAACCAAGGCTCAGTATCCTGAGGTCCTCCATCCCCTAAGAAGGTGGTAGGATACTACTGCTGGAACTCACGGTTCAGCTCTGCCATAAAAGGGGAAGGTCGAGGTGCACCTTGCACTGATTGCATGAAGTGAAGGAAACTATCACAGAACTGGGCATTAACATCCAATAGAGAATCTACATATGGTTCCTCATATGGAACTATAGGAGGTATCACGAGTGACTTAGGGCCCACCACCTCTAAAGTATTCTCATCACCACTATCTTGGCATACAACACGAGGTCATCACAGTGGCATATCTCTCCAAATTCCAAGAGAATACCTTAGATATTATTCAATAGATAGGGAAAGAAAGAATAGATTTATAGTTACAAAGTATACCTATAAGCACGCTATAACCCTTAGCCTGCTCCAAGAGCCAGGTATGAGTGATCAAAACAATTCATAGAAGGATCAAAGCAGACATTGCCTACAACCCACTACTAAGGTTGGGTCAAGATAAGGTCTCACATTTAAACATATAAAGGTCTATTTCATTTCAAATATCACGTTCAATTTAATTCATTTGAACATTTAAATTTTCTTTTAGTGGTTGAATTAGATGAATCTAAATATCTAATTTATAAGGGCCCATACATCTTATAAATTGGATGGTGGTGTCCATTTAATCCTAACTATAAAACTTTCCAGCCCATGTGACTAATGGTCCATGGATCAATGTGTCACAATTAGATTCTTAAGGTATCTACTTTGACCAATACAGAAAAATTTTGTTAGGTTAAGGTGTGTACTTTAAGTTTCAGTTGTGTTTTTCTCAATCCTACAAGGAAATATCATCACATTTCTACACATTTCAATCAAGACAGAGAATACATAACTATCAAAGAATGAGAAATAATCACATGCAATACAAGTGATGCACATAGAAAGGTAACCATGCCACATTTTATTCCTATGGTGCCTAGTATTATGCATGCTTCTAATATGCCCTCATATCCATCCAATGGCCCGAATGCCTTCATTTTTTATTGATTTTTGATAATCCACCTTTCAAGGGGTAAGTTGGAACCCTTACAAGGATCGTAGGCATAAGTATTACATGGTACGTGGGCCTTATAAGAATTCATTGCCCATAGGATTCAAACATTACATACAACCCAGACAAACTACTTAGAACTGCTCCTCCCCAGCATCTTTATCATGAAATCAGCTCTCCACCTTTGCATGGTTATTTGTCTAGGCTTTCTCATGCATGCACAGTCTTGTCCTGATGGCAGGTTTCATACCCTCTCATTCTTGCAATCTGTTTATCTTCTGCACTGGTGAAAGCTCCTTTCTCCTCCTCCTTCTAAAGCTTGTTCCTTGTAGGTTTTCTAGTATATATTTGCACTTAAGGTGGCCCAAAGGCCTTGAGGTGGCCTGAAGGCATTACTAACCCGAAGACCTGGGTGGCCTAAAGGCCTTAAAGGACTCGGGGACCAAATAAATGGCCCAAAGGCCCAAACGGAGAAATATTCCTGGCTGCTACAGTGCCAAATAGTGCCTGCTACAATACCTGCTATAGTACTTACTACAGTACCTACTATAGTACCTACTACAGTTCCTGCTACATTACTGCTACAGTACCCAGAAATTATCCTCCTACTGGATTTGATCCCAGGTCATCTGGATGCACATAAGGAGTCCTCACCAACTGGGGTGAGGCTCATGTGCTAATATGCCCTCATATCATCTGGCTAAAATAATAGATATCCCATCCAAAGAATAAAAACGAAAATCAAGTGTATCACCCAATGGTGAAATCAATGAAACTATAACAACACAATCTATAACAACATTTACCCATCCTAGGTAATTCGGGTTCCCCCTATACACGGGATAGCCACTCCCAAACATATGATCTTAACCAAATTCAAATTTCCTAGTCTCCTGTGTAAACCCAAACATTAAGAAAAAATACAGCTCTGATACCACTTTATAGTATCCCGCCCCAGATGCCACTCACCGGTGCCCTGAGACGGTTGGCCATAAGACCTCAAGAACAGATCCAAGAATAGTAGAGGTTGTCGACTAGCAGTTAGGACCTTGGGTGAGTCTGTGAGGAGACTATTCCCTCATTAATCATAGTGGAGCACAAAAATATAATTTAAATATAATAAACAACATAAGTAACAATAGATAGAAGCAGAAATAATAATAATGTGACATACAAGCTAATTAAACAATAAGAAAAAGCTAAATAATAAAAGATATAGTATGAAGATCATGTTATACAAAATGAACATGTAAGGGGTAGGAGATACAAGCATATACAACAAGTTGAAAAAATATAGAAAATGAAAAAATTGTTGTGACTAGCATCTCAAATATAGGTTCAATCCTCTACTCCCAACTCCATCCTAGGACAATCAAGCAAGCATTAGAAGTTTGCTGCTTCTCTTTATCTATACCTGCAAGCATAAATCCTACTCAGGTACCAACGGTGCTCGAGTAGGGTGTGAGATACAATCTCAGTAGGTCGTTTCCCACGTTGTCTATTCCATTCCATTTCATGCAACAAAAGTAAAGAGTGTTTCATGGATTTAAATTCATAATAGAAATAAATAAATACATACATTAGACTGGGTTCCACTTGGAAATCTATCTAGTTTACTTTATTCGGCCTAAGCTGGTGAGTCTAAACTAAGGGATCATGAAAAGGTAAAGTGAGAGGTATAATGTGTGAGGATATAGACTATCCCTAAGCTTTTGATCGGTCATGTAGAACCCGTCCCTATGTTTTTTCAAAACCAAATGACCAATTCTCATTTTGAAAACATTCATTCACCTTTTTAATTAAACTTAGAACTTTTTTTATAAAATTATAGAGAGTCACCCTTAGCCCATCCTTAGAAATCTTGATAGACTTTACAAGTATCTCTCGAGGGGCTCGATATATGTCCAATTCCAAGGAGTCCATCCAAGGTGACCCAAATAAGAATTCCCATGTATAACTCCATGCATGGTGAGAAACAACATGAACTGGCCTCTGAGTCCATACCTGGTATCACAATAAGGGGATCGAGTCTCGATCGTGGCATGGTACAAACATCGTGCCATAGAGCCCATTCAAGGGATCTCTCCTAGGGAACCGGTGTTACTCATCCGAAGGAAACCAAATACACAGGGAAAAACCATCCCAGGAATAGTTGGTGTCACCCCTGACGTGTTTACAAAACATTAATAAAAGTTAACTAAGGAACGAGAGTCTGTCCAAGGGGTTCTTAATTCATAACCCCTTGTATCACCCTCGGAACTAAGGTGAAATAGCTAAATAATAAATACATATATATAACATGCCTAGAAAAATACCATTTCATTAGTTCAATCAATTAGATAAATTTAAATGTATTGGTCAAGGTATTACAATGGGAAACCCATTTACGGAATAAGGCATGAGGCATAAATCACATCACCTAGTCCCTTGGCCTATTCATTTATAACATGATCTCACAAGGTGGCCATGTAATTCAATTAGGTAAACCACTTATGGCATAGGAGGTAAATCATGACTCATGGCTCATCATTCAATTCAATTTAAAATCAAGAGTTCAAAGCATCACTTACTAAGAAAAACCCATTAAGAAGTGTTTAAGCTACCTAAGGAAAGGGAACTGTGAGCCTCATGGGAGATCACACCCAAATGGGTAGCATTAACAAGGTGGTCAACCCAAGGGATTTATTCCCCGCTCACACGGGTCGCCAATGGAATGGTATGGCTTTCATTTTAATTTATTTTAACAACTACAGGCGACATCGGAAAGGTTCAACTCACGACACAATGACGCAATTTATAGAACGCAATGAAATTAAGGTAAAGAGACTAGACCACCTACCTTATCCTCATAAATATTCCCTCTTCTAGTATTGACCTTTATTTTAAGAAAGTTTAGAAGAAATCGACAAAATCATCAAATGCCCTGAAAATGAGGAAAATGAGCTTGCATTAAAATAACACAAAATATGGAATGAAGAACTTGAAAAATATTGGAGAAGATTAAAAATTTCACCTCTGGCTTTTCGTTGGATCCGACGGTGAACGATTCAGGTGCCGGATAGAGGAGTTATATCAAAACCAATATAAAAGAGGGGGTAACTTTGTACGAGGAGAGAAAGGTTTCAACCGTGGAGAAAATAAATGGGGAAGAAAAAATATTTAAAATCATTAAAGAGGGAAGGAAATGTAATTTCACCCACATTTATAATCGCGCACGGTTTGGCCACACGGTTGGCCAAACTGTGCGCCAACCGTGCGTCAAGCCACTGCTTTAGGAGGGAACCTCGCATGGTTAAGCACATGGTTTACTTAACCATGCGTAAACCGTGCGAAAACACATTGTCCCAAAAATCTGCAGCACCACACGGTCATGTGCCCTAGGGTGCATGGTTTCAAACAAATCGTTTGGCCCCTAGATTTCCACTGTTTGCAACCACACGATTTAGGGGAACTGTGTGGGTTAGGTGACACAGTTTCTCCTAACCATGTGACCTAGTATTTTCTTCCCATTTCGGTGCTCCAAGATCCGAACGAGCCCCGAATGCACCTGATCCCTCCTTATCTTGATTAGACATCATATTTAGGGTCATTTAAAGGAATTAGAACAAAAAATTAATGGCCCATACCTTTGGGAAAAGTCAAGATGTTACATATTCAATATAAAAGTGTAATTTCTGTTTAAAACATACATCACAAAGCCAAAACCAAGAAAAAGAGCTATATTGTTTTCAAACATTAGGATAATGATCAATAATTCATTTGTGATGTGTAAGAATCAACTAAACATCAATCCAACACATGGTGTAGTCGGTATAACTCAAAGTGCATGTTTTTAATATAAAAGTGCTATTTTAGTTTAAAATACACGTCACATAGCCAAAACTGAGAAAAATACCTCATATTGTTTTCAAAATTTAGGAAAAAGATCCATAATTCATTTATAATGTGTATGAACTGGTTGTATGTTAATGTGACACATGATGTGGTCGATGTAACTTGAAGTAAGTGTTTTCAATATAGAAATGTCATTTTAGTTTAAAACCTGTGTCACATTTTCAAAATAAAGAAAACAAGCTCATATTGTTTTCAAACTTTAGGAAAATAATCCATAATACATTTTTGCATTGTTAGAATCAACCACACATCAATCTGACACACGATGTGGTCGGTATGACTCAAAGTGTGTGTTTTTAATATAAAAGTGTCATTTTAGTTTAAAACATGCATCACATAGCCAAAATTGAGAAAAATAACTATGATTATTTTCAAACTTTTGGGAAACAATACATAACTCTTTTGTGATGTGTATGAATCAACCACACATCAATCTAACACATGATGTGACCAGTATGACTTGAAGTGCATGTTTTCAATATAAAAATGTCATTTTAGTTTAAAACGTGCATCACATAGGCAAAATTGAGAAAAAAAATATCATATTACTTTAAAAATTTAAGAAAATGATTCATAATTCATTTGTGATGTGTAGGAATCGACCACACATCAATCTGATACAGGATGTGGCTGGTATGACTCAAAGTGTGTGTTTTCAATAAAAACATCATTTTAGTTTAAAACACGTGTTACGTGGCCAAAACTGAGTAAACAAACTCATATTATTTTCAAAAAATTAGTAAAATGATTGATAATTCATTTTTTATGTGTAGGAATCAACCGCACCTCAATCCGACACATGATGTGGCTAGTATGACTCAAAGTACGAGTTTTCAATATAAAAGTGTCATTTTAGTTTAAAACGTGTGTCACATGGCCAAAACCTTAAAAATGAGCTCGAATTATCTTAAAACTTTAGGAAAATGATTCATAATCTATTTGTGATGTGTAGGAATAAATCATGTGTCAATGTGACACACGATGTGGCATGTATGACTTGAAGTACGTGTTTTAATATAAAACTATTGTTTTAGTTTAAAATGTGTGTCATTAGAAAAAACTAGGAAAATGATATCAGATTATTTTCAAACTTTAAGATATCGTTCCATAATTTATTTGTGACATGTAGGAATTGATTGCATATCAATTTGACATATGGTGTGACCGGTATGACTTGTAGTGTGTGTTTTCAATATATAAATGTCATTTAAGTTTAAAACGCACGTCACATAGAAAAAACTGAGAAAACAAGCTCGTATTTCTTTCAAACATAAATAAAATGATCCACAATTCATTTGTAATGTGAAAGAATTGATGACATGTCAATCTGACACACGATGTAGCATGTATGACTCGAAATGTGTGTTTTCAATATAGAAGTGTCATTTTAGTTAAAAAAATGTGTCACATAACCAAAATTGAGTAAACGAGCTCGTATTGTTTTCAAACTTTAGGAAAATTATCCATAATTCATTTATGATGTGTAGGAATCGACCACACATCAATCTAACACACAATGTGACCAGAATGACTCAAAGTGTGTGTTTTAAATATAGAAGTGTCATTTTAGTTTAAAATTGGTGTCACATTGTCAAAACCGAGTAAACGTGCGCACATTGTTTTCAAAGATTTGGAAAACGTACCATGATTCATTCGTGATTTTTAGGAATCAATTGCACGTTAATCCAACACTGGATGTGGTCTGTACGACTGAGAGTGTGTGTTTTCAATATAAAAGTGTTATTTTAGTTCAAAACACGCATTATATAGCCAAAACCCAGAAAACGGGCTCGGGTTGTTTTCAAGATTTAGGAAAGTAATCCATAATTCATTTGTGATGTGTAGAAATCAGCCACATATCAATCCGACACAGGATGTGGTTGGTATGACTCGAAATGCGTGCTTTTAATATAAGTGTCATTTTAGTTTAAAATGTGCATCACATAGCTAAAACTAAGAAAACGAGCTCATATTATTTTCAAAATTTAGAACAATAATCCATAATCCATTTGTGACATGTAGGAATCGATCACATGTCAATCCGACACACGATGTGGCCAATATGATTCCAAGTGCGTGTTTTCAATATAAAAGTGTCGTTTTAGTTTAAAACGTGCGTCACTAACCAAAACCGCGCAAACGAGTTTGGATTATTTTTTAAATTTAGGATGACTATCCATAATTCATTTGTGACGTGTAGGAATCGACTCCACGTGACACATGATGTGACCAGTATGACCCAAAGTTTGTGTTTTTAATATAGACGTGTCATTTATATTCAAAACACGCATCACATAGCCAAAACCGAGTAAACGAACTCAGATTGTTTTCAAACATTAGGACAACGATCCATAATTCATTTGTGATGTAATAGAATCGATTGCATGTCAATTCGACACACGATACGATAAGTGTGACTCGAAGTGCGTGTTTTCACTATAAGTGTCATTTTAGTTTAATACGCGCGTCACTAGCCAAAACTGAGCAAACAAACTTGGATTGTTTTCAAACTTTAGAACAACGATCCATAATTCATTTGTGACATGTGAGAATTGTCTGCACGTCAATCTGACACACGATGTGGTTGGTACGACTAGAAGTGTGTATTTTCAATATAGAAGTGCGATTTTAGTTTAATGGTATAATTATTAAAAACTAGTTAAGTAATTAAGATGATTAATAACCGATAATGTCATTAATTAACAATACAATTTATATGGATTATTAACTAACAATTTAATTAACAATTCATAATATAATTATTAAATAATAGTATAATTAACAATTAATAACTAATATAAAATGTCAGTATAATCATTAATAATATAATTAATAGTATAAATGATAATATCATTAATATATACAGTAATTAACAATATAATTTATCCTATGTGGATTATAGAACACTAAAATTATAATTTGTTTTTTTTTTTGTTTAATGTTACTAAAATCAACATGGTTTTATTGTTGTGTTAGGCTTTTGTATGGAGGATGATCTTTAGAAAAAGAAAGTTATAAAAGTTATGATTTTGTATATATTGTTTGTAATTTTTTTGATTCATTGTGAATATCACATCAATGTAAATATTTTGTATGTAAATTTTGAATTGAAATGATAGTGCAATGTTATATTTGTATTCCTATCATGTTTTTTTATTTGAATTATTGTTAGGGCTACTGCAGGGGTGGATGATGATGTTTATCAACGCTTTCATAGCGCTGATAAAGTATGAGTGCTTTTAAAGCTGCTTTGATTGTCTTGTCAGTGTTTTTTTGTGTGTGTTAACATTGCATATTTCTAGCGTTGTTATAAGCCGATTCTGCGGTAGTGTTTTAAAACCCTGATATGTAGTAGTGTTATTTTTTTGCTAACATCGGTTTTTGAAATTGATGTAGGATTGAGTTTACAACCAACAAAACAGATTCACAAAACTTTTGTTTGCGACATGTTGGCTAAAAATATCCATATGTTGCACATACATGTTTGTTGCACAAAACATTTGGTTAAAACATACCCCAAAGTGAAATTTATATGCATGAAACTTTCACTCACCGTCTATGCGGGTTTTATAGTCGACATCGACAGCCCCAAGATCGAATAAATGAGTAGGGTTGCATTAGATAGTCGACATTCAACATATTCATCTATCAAATTTACTTGTTTTGTTAGATCTTAGAAACCCTATGTGTCAATATATCAGTTTGAATGTCTCTGTTTTAGAAGTAGGTCATTTCTAAAATATCAGATCACCCAATGTAAATAAATGATCAATTGTTATTGTCGTGAGTATTTGTTTAATGTTATTGGGGGGAGTTTCGGGCGCTATAATCAATGTAAAATAAAATTTGTTCCTTTCTAAGTGGTAAATGTCTGATTCTCACCGCGAAAAGTAGAAATAATAACTGTATCTTCAGATGGTAAAAAACCGGCAAACTCCTATCCTGCTTAAACCTGATACGCAGCGAGGGGGTTTATGGTCCGGTAGGGTAAAATTTATCAGGCAAAAATAGTAACGAAATGGGGAAATTATTCTGGGACTGGGAACCCAACAGAGGAAAAGACAGAAAAGTGTAACGTCAGTCGGCCGGCCAGCCAGCCTGCTTGTCTTTTGGCGATGGTTTTGAATGGATGGAGCACTTCAAAGGCATCTTCTGATCTCATCCACACCCCCATCTCTCTCTCTCTCTCTCTCTTTCTCTCGGGAATTCAGCTTGGTCCCCTTGTATTATCTGTGCAGCTTCTGGTGAATTTTTCAAAAGGTTCGGACTTCGGACTTCGGACTTGGGAGCTGTTCTTCTCCCATGCGAATTTTGATTTTCTGGTTTCCCCCCCTTCCCCGTTTTGCTTTTGTTTCTGATTTTCTGCGGATCAGGCCCCAGAGTCTGAATTTTGTACAGATCTCCCGTCTCCATAGATTCTGTGCTCGTTGAAGCTTTTGGATGAGATATACGTCAGAGAGAGGATGATGAATAAGAGAGGGTTTACAGTGGACGAGAGCTTGTCCAATCTGACCTCCTCGGCCTCCTGCACGGAAGCCAGCGCCAGCGCCAGCGCCAGCGCTTCTTCATTCGCCAGAACCGATCACAATTTCATCTTCTCCGCCTCCCCCCCGCCGCTCAAAAAGAAGAGAAATCTCCCAGGCAATCCAGGTGAAAGGAAGAAAGAAAGTAGATTCATTTGATCTGAATCACTGGGTTTTGTTATTAATTTATACTGTGAAACAGACCCAGATGCGGAAGTGGTGGCTCTTTCCCCCAAGAGTCTTCTGGCCACGAACCGGTTCCTGTGCGAGATCTGCGGCAAGGGGTTCCAAAGGGACCAGAACCTCCAGCTGCACCGGCGAGGGCACAACCTGCCGTGGAAGCTCAAGCAGAGGAGCAGCAAGGAAGCGATCAGAAAGAAGGTGTACGTGTGCCCGGAGGCCACCTGCGTCCACCACGACCCCTCCCGAGCCCTCGGGGACCTCACCGGCATCAAGAAGCACTTTTGCAGGAAGCACGGCGAGAAGAAGTGGAAATGCGAAAAGTGCGCCAAAACCTACGCGGTTCAGTCGGACTGGAAAGCCCACTCCAAGATTTGTGGCACCCGTGAGTACAGATGCGACTGCGGCACCCTTTTCTCCAGGTAAAGCTACGTTTTTTAACCATCACGGCTCGGGGCTCGCTTTTGCTCACTGGGCTTTGCTTTTTCGTTTCAGGAGAGACAGTTTCATCACGCACAGGGCCTTCTGCGATGCCATTGCGATGGAGAGCGCGCGGGCGGCGAACCCATTTGTTCCCGCCGCGGCGCCCGCCGCATCGCCACCGAATCATAACGGTTTACATGCCCATCTCGGCGGCGGCGGCCTGTTTTGGAAAAGAGAGCTGCACGCCCCGCACCACCCCCTCCACAGTCCTCTCAGATCCACAGACAACATTCCTTCACCATGGCTGTCCACCCCACAACCTGCGGTACACGGACCGATTCCAGGCCCTGCCCCACCTCCCATCGACCTGTCCCCCTCGCTCTTCTCTCCACTCTCAGACTCATTATTATTGGCGCCCCGTGACCATGTCGACCCCCACCACCCCAACCCTAGCCCTAACCCTAACCCTAACCCTAACCCCAATAACCTCCCGCCATATCACCCCACACCCCCGCCCTTTTCCTCCTCCTCCCACATGTACTCGGCAACGGCGCTGCTCCAGAAGGCGGCTCAGATGGGGGTCACAACGAGCCATCATCACCATGCACCGTTCTGGTCGTTCTCTAGGGATACTGGGTTTGCCGTCCCCGATCATGATAATAACCTGTCATCTTCATCCTTCGCTCCGCCGCATCACGACGTGATGATGATGAGCGGGACTTCCATGGCTTCTTCCGCCGCAGTGGGTCACGATGTTCATCACCAGGGCCTCGTGGGGGTTCTCGAGGATGGTCTGGATGCAATGCTGAACCCCAGAATGGGCGGCGGCGGTTTCCCCGACCGTCTCGTGATGAGGGCCTCGCCGCCGCCGGGCGGCGCCGATCGTCTGAGGAGAAGCGACGAAGGTGGCTGCGGCGGCGTCGTCAACGACGGGCTGACGAGGGATTTTCTGGGTTTAAGAAGCTTTTCTGAAAGAGACTTCCTCCACATTGCTGGGATTCGTGATCACATGAATGCCGCCGCCGCCGCCGCCGCCGTATCTACTTCTTCCCCGCAGACACCCAAGAATCAAAATGGCACATTTCCTTGGCAATAAGGTCAGCTTCTTCCGCCTCTCCCTCTTTCTATATATAAAAATATCCCCCCACACCAACACAGCGCCATCTCTGGGCTTCGTGTTTTTTTCTCATTTTTATTTTATTTTCTTTATTGTTTTCTAGGGTTCGTCGTGGGGTCTGTGTGCGTGGACAGAAAAGTCATTTTGTTGATCATTACACGTTGAGAGAAATTCATCTTTGGCTGTCCAGAAAGAGAGAAAATTTCATTCATGCTCTACACTGCAGTTTTGTTTTTATTGATAAACACCCAACCTCGAAATATATATATGTATATATTGTGCAGGCGCATAGGAACAATCTTGTGTAGAGATTATCCATCGTATTATTCTGCAATAATAGATAGATTTCCAGTCTAAAGACATGATATGAACCAGAGGAAAAAAATGAAGAAAGACCTGCTTAGGATCTGCACACACGTGAATGACAGAGTGGGCGTCCGAACAAGACAGCGCATGTTGACAAACTTGGGACGTGCCATATTTTATACGCAAAACAAAGGGGAGATGCCCGCTGACACCTTTTTTGGGTGCAGCCACCCTCAAATCCCAAGCCCACCGCCATACCTTCCCTCATTTTGCATTTGGGTTTTTTATTCTTATGTACACGAGACAGAGGGGTGGGGCATTATAATATAAATACAAAGCATCGAATCATTTTCATACTTGGAGTTACAAGTTTGTCCTTTGAACTTGTGGCCTCCCATTATTTGATTAAATGATAATCATAATTATGTGTGTTGTCAAATTGTGTTACTTAAATATCTTGTTAGGTCGTTTTCTTGGTCTTTTGTAACCAAGGATGAAAACACAACGATTAACTGAGCACCCGACACTACCTTATCTGATTAAGTAGGATTATGGTAATAGTGAATCACTTATTTACAGGGTTAGAGTAGTAAATTCAAAACCCAATTAATATTCATGCAGAGTTCTCCTAGTAATATTATGATATCCTACAACTAGTAATATTAGGATATCCTACTACAGAACCTGATTAAATTAATTATTATTAATTTATTAACTATACATTGTTAAATAATAGTAAGGTTTTAAATTTTATTTGTTTACATTGATTCCATTTCATAAAGGTAGAATGACTATAAATATCCTTTACCCCTCTACTTGTAATAGATGGTAAGAATATTGGTACATAAAATATCTCTTTTCATTCTACATATTTTTTACTGCATTTCTTATTTTATTTCCATTCTTGATATGTTGAATCTCATAGTTGATTTTTGAAATTCATTATTAATATGATTCTTCTTAATCTCTAAAAGATTTGCATTGAGACTGAAAGAAAAAACTCACGAACAATTTTCCAAAGTCATGGTCAAAACCACATTTCCTAAACCACCATCTTTAAAGTAAAAAATCTTAATTTGTTGAATAATTCATTGAAATTTATGAAGGAAATATCTTTCATTTCACTGCTACAAATCATGGAAAAAACAACACCAACCTTTTAAAAAAACATTGATAAATATACTCTTGATCATCATTAAAAAAACATTGATAAAATTGTACTTTTTATTAGTACTAAAAAATCACTGATACAAATTCCTTTTATCTATGATTTTTTTAGTGTTGATAAAATATGATTTTATCAACATTTGTTTTAACGCTGGTAAATGTTATCTAAATCAGCATTTTTAAGCCCTAATAATGGCTTTCCTTTAGCAATGGTGCTTTCCAACTTATAGAGGGTACTCTTGTTTAAAAAAATTAAATCATATTAGAATAAATTTTTAGTATCAATGTATATTTCATTTTTTATATATTATTTTTTAAATTTATATTAAGAAATAAAATTATTTAATAATGTATTAAAATACATTAGAAAGATGTATATATAAATATAAGATATTCGAAATTCATTTAAATAATTATATAAATATACACATATATATAAATATTTAATTAAGTTATATAGATACATTATAAACAAATATGCAAATGCATAAATATATAAATACATAAATATATAAAATAAATACATTATGAATATACAAATATATAATATCAATGTACCAAAATAATTGTAAATATACCAATATATACATATAAATATATATATATATATACACACACACAAACACACACATATATATAGATAGATATATATTAATATATATACACATGTTTCTTGGAACAAATATATATATATATATATATATATATATATATATATATATATATATATAATATGTGCATATACATATATAGGCACACACATATATATGTGTACAAATATAAATACACACAGACACAAATATATTCAAATAAACATATATATATCTATATATATAATACAAATACACACACACACACACACACATAAATTTTGAAACAAATATATATACACATGCACAAATATACACATTTTATAATAAATATATAAATATATAAATATATACACATAAATATAAACATATATATATATACACACACACATTTTGGAGCAAAAAATATAAATATACACACACTTTTTGCAACAAATATATAAATATATAAACATTAATTTGTATATAAATATATACAAAAATATATACACAACAAATATATATACAAATTTTGCAACAAATATACAAATATATATACACACAAATACACACACACACATTTTGGAACAAATATATAATAATATAAATATATATCGATCTACACACACATTTTGCAATAAATATATATTAAAATATATAAATATCTATAAATATTCAAATATATCACTATGTAGCAAAAATAACAACTTAGGCTAGTGGTAAGCTTTCTTGTTCATAAGGTGCTATGTAGCATCATAGGTGCTTGGGGTTGCCTTGGGCACACATTCAGGGTTAATCAAATAGAAATTTAAAATATTTTTGAAAGTTTGTATTAGTGTTAATTTCTAGTGGTGATAATGGACCTACTACTACACACTCATGTTTATTCAACACTACACATTTATTAGCACCAACTAAAAGCACTGATAAATGATGCATTTATCAGCGCTGTTGATTATCATTGTTTTTTTATCGCTGATAAAGGTTGTGGTTTATTGGTGCCCTTTTAAGCAATGATAAATGACGACCTGTATCAATGCTTTTCTCAGCGCATATAAAATAAAAAAATACATATATATTATTAAAAATTATATATTAATATAAAATAATTAAAAATTAATATTAATTAATAACTGGCTCATCAGTATTGAGTAATAGACATTTAATATCAATTTGATGATACAAAAAAAATTAATAAATCAATTAATATCTGAAGACAAGTTAAAATAAGGGTGTACTACTACAAATTTGGGTTTATCCAACGATAGTCTTCATCAACACTAGCTAAAAGTGCTCATAAAAGTCTTTTTTATCAGTGTTATCGGAAAACACGGATAAAAGACCCTTTTATTAGCGCTTGCAAAAAAACACTGATAAAAGATATATTTCATAAAAAATTGTCATTAAAAATAATATAATAATATATAAATATAAATATATTGATATAAATATAATATATTTTATTAAATATGATTTAGATAAGGCTAAATACGTATTTACACTTAATATATATGTTATTTAGTGAAAAATGAATTATAAAATATATTAATTAATAAATTGAAAATTATTATCGAGTAATAGTTATTTAATAACAATTGGATGACATAAAAATTCAATAAACTAATGAACGGTCTAAGATAAGCTGAAAACATGTCTTGAACTTCAAATGCGCATAACTTTTGATTCAGATGTCCGTTTGAGCTCCACCACATATCAAATTGAAGTCTGTGAAGAGATATACACCATTTTAACTTAGGAGGGCCATGACCATTGTTTTTTTGAGGTAAAAAAAGATCAAGAATGTCTCCAAAACTTGATTTTTAGTTGGGATACCCTAATTTTTTTAATATTCGATAATATTTTAGCTGCATTTAAGGGAGTCTTCTTGTCATTTTTTATAGGAGACTGAATTTATTCACAGGGCTTACATTCATATAGATATTATGGTTTTGAAATTTTATCATTTTTCATATTGTAGTTTTAATTATAATTAAATATATACACATTTTCTTATATTTACTTATAATAAATCAATTGAATAAATACATATTTAAACATATTTACATATTTTTTTTTAAAATATATAAACCAAATGGAAACAAACATTTGTTATTCATTTTATTTAAAATACAAATATATTCATTTTATTTAAAATACAAATATATTCATTTTATTTACCTTATAAAAATGCATTAATATGTATATATATACATATACAAGTAATGTTTATTTATAAACACGTGTGTGTCAATAAAGAATTATATATTTATATGTATATTCTAATATATGTAAATAAATATATGTATATATAAATATTTGTACGTGTATGTGAGAAATATAAATGTATACTTGAGTGTGTAATATATGTGTGTGCGTGTATCAATATTATGTATATACATCATATATAAATGTATTTTTATAAATAAATCATTATCATTATCATTAAATATGGTATATAAATGTATTTTATAGTAAATATTTATAAATATATTATAAAAAATTTATTTGTAAATATACAATTACATCTGAATATGTATATATATATATGTGTGTGTGTGTGTGTGTAAATATTTAGACATATAAAGGGGGGGGGGGGTGCACGGGCCTTCCGGCGATGAGGGGCCCAATGTGGGGTCGTTTAATGGTGGAGGTGTCCGGCGGTGCGAAGCTGCTCTCGACGATGGCCACAAGTAGCGTGGCCAAAAAGTGGTCTCCGATGGTGACCGGTGTGGAGATACCATCCGAGGCTGGTGTTGTGCAGGACGACGAGGGTAGTCAGATCAGGGGGTAGCAGCAGCTAAACAACGGTTGACAGAGGAGCTTGGGAAGCAACAACGGGCAAGCGCGACATCACTGCGAGAATGCAGGTGGCGACGCAATTTGAGGGGTCTGTGTTGGGATGGCTTTGACGACACCGAAAGCATAGGTGCAGTGGACGTTGCGACCAACCAGGCGATGCCGATGCTTGAGATATCCTAATTTTTTAATATTTGATGAAATTTCAGCTTTGTTTAAGAGAGACTTGTCTTTTTTGGTAGAGACTAAATTTATTCGTAGTGGTTACTTGTTGAGGCGCCTCCTCATTTGGCCCCGATAATTTTTTTGATATATTTGAAGAGATATATTTGATATCTTTGAGAAGATATTTTGATATCTTTGACGAGATATATCTGATATCTTCGAGAATATATTTTTATATCTTTGATGAGATATATTTGATATCTTTGATGAGATATATTTGATATCTTTAATGAGATATGAGATATCTTTCAAGAGATACATGAGATATCATGTGGTGAATCTCCTATATATATGAGATGTGAAGCTCCTCTCTCTTCAGTTGTTGGAGGCAGTGCAATTGCGTTTTCAAGGAGCGGTTTTCAGATCTACAACCGGGGAACTAATCTGATCTGATTGGCTTTTATCTACAGTGGTTTTTGATCCGATACCGGTGCTTTTTCATCTACACTTTTGTTCGGACATCAATCTTCTGCTTTCACAGTCAGATCTATTTCGGTTTCTTTAGCAGGCTGCATTCTTCATTTTAGGCTACATTCAGACTACATCTATTCCCCTACTTTGATCCACTATTTTTCTAAGTATTACTTTTGATATCCCTTCCATTTTTGGGGAGTCTCAACCATGTACTTATCTATTTTAGTGGATCCCTCTTTCTGGACTAGGTCCCGTGATTTTTCCCTTTTGGGTTTTCCATGTAAAAATTTTCAGTGTCAACCTTATATTCTACATTCATTTTTGTCGCTATGCATCCGCTGTTTGAGGGAAAGATTTTTCCATTGCGTGTTCATTTTTCTGTTGCTTACGCATTCACCGCATTCCATCTTTCCCAACATCTGGCATCAAAGGGTTTGGTTTTTATTTCATATTCATTATGAAATCCAATTATAGTCAGATGATTTTATTGAATGGTACCAATTACCATATGTAGCGACTTAAAATGAGGGACATGCTTTTTGTCAAGCGAATTCATCTTCCAGTGTTTAGTACCCAGAAGCCAAAGAGAATGTCAGATGAAGAATAGGCATTCGAGCATGAGATGGTTAGTGGCTTCATTCGCCAATGGGTCGAAGACAACGTGATGAACCACATTGTCAACATCTCTCATGCTAGAACTTTGTGGGAGAAGCTCGAGACTACCTATTCTTCCAAGACAGGAAACAATAAGTTGTTTCTTCTCAAGAAAATGATGAAATTGAGGTATTGAGAAGGTAAGTCTATTTGTGATTATTTAAGTGAATATCAGAGATGTTTTGATCAGTTTTCTGGCATGGGTATCAATTTTGAAGATAAAGTTTTAACACTTTTATTTCTTAACACGTTACCTGATTCTTGGGAGAATTTACGTGTTACTCTAACCGGTTCTTCTCCTAATGGTGCTGTGACATTTAGTTTTGTTAAGTCTGCTATTTTTAATGAAGAAGTCAGGAGACATACTCAGGAGAAATCTTTTAGCCTTTAGTCATAGAGAACATGGGGAGAAGCCAGGAAAAGAATCAGGGACAGAGCAGTCGAGGAAAGAGTAAAAGCAGAAGAAAATCCAGATCAAAGCAGAGAGATTTTAAATGTCATCATTATGGTAAGAAGTGGAATATTAAGAAGTTTTGTTATCAGCTAAAAATAGAAAACAGAATGAAGGAAAATCAGCCAAAGAAGAATGGCGATGGATATGATCTTGTCCCTACCGCTACAGGGGGTGATCTTGTTATTGTTTATGAATCAATTAATATTGCTTCTGACCACTCTTGCTAGGTTGTTAACAGTGGTTCCTATTTTCACATGACATCAAAGAAGTAGTTCTTTACATCTTACATCCTAGGTAGTTTTGGGATTTTGAAGATGGGTAATGATGGTCATGCAAATGTCATAGGTATTGGGACTGTTTGTTTAGATACCAGTACTGGAAGTAAGCTGATTTTGAAGAATGTTCGACATGTACCAAAGGTTCGCTTGAATATTATTTCCACCAGCATTCTTGATGATGAAGGGTTTATTAGTACTTTTGGTGATTTCCAATGGAATCTTTCCAAGGGCTCTTTGATTATGGCTTGAGGGAAGAAGCAGTCAGGTTTGTACTGGATTAAATCTTCTATTTCATGTGATACTGCTTGTGTTGTTGAGTGCAATGTTTTATCCAAGTTGTGGCATAAGAGGCTTAGTCACATTAGTGAGAAAGGGTTTGGTTGTTTGGCCAAGAGAAATCTTATTCCAGATTTGAATAGTGTTAAGCTGGACATGTGTGATCACTATATGGCTGGAAAAAAGAGCAGGGTGAGTTTCAGTAATCATCCTTTACACATGAAGTCACATGTACTTGAATTAGTACATTCTGATTTTTGTGGTCCTTTGAAATCTAAGACCTTTAGTGGTGGTCTTTATTTTGTTACATTTATTGATGATTACTCACAGAATCTTTGGATTTATGTTTTGAATGCCAAAAATCAGGCACTCAGTGTTTTTAAGCAATTTCATGTTTTTGCTGAGAGGGAATCATAAAAGAAATTGAAATGTATTCACACTGATAATGAGGGAGATTATTATGGTCCATTTTATCAGTATTGCATGCAGGGAGGTATTCGGTATCAGAAGACACCTCCCAAGACACCTCAGCTGAATGGTGTAGCTGAGCAGATGAACATGACTTTGTTGGAAAGAGTTCATTGTTTTCTTTCAGAAGAAAAATTACCTAGACACTTTTGGGGTGAGGCTTTACTTACTGCTACTAATATTATCAATTTATCACCTATAGTTTCTTTGCAGACAGACACTCTCGATAAGTTTTGGTATGGAAAAAAGATCAGGTATGATCACTTGAAAGTTTTTGGTTGCAAGGCATTTGTTCATGTGCCTAGAGATGAGAGATCCAAGTTGGATGATAAGTCACAACAGTGTATTTTTATTGGCAATGGACACGATGAGTTTGGGTACAGGTTTTATGATCCTTCTTTGAAGAAACTTGTCAGAAGCTGAGATGCAGTGTTTAAAGGGGACCAGACTATTGCAGATATTGATAAGGGAGAAAAGTCCACTTCTACAACTTATGATGAATTTATTAGTCTTGAGCCAGGTTCTAATTCATATTTACCTCATATTGTTGATTCTGATGATCACATTGATGTGAAAAATGATTCTCAGGGTGAACAGGTTGGAGTTGATATTTCTGATGCACCTTTTGTTTCTGATGATCTGGTTCCTGGGGTTATCAATGAACCCGCAGTTCCACTCTGGAGGTCACCTCGACATCGTACCATTTCTACTCGGTATTCACCTGATGAGTATGTGCTCCTCGCTGAAGGGGGAGAACCAGAATCTTTTGATGAGGTGATGAAAAGTGAACAGAAGGACAGATGTGTTGCGACAATGGATGACGATATGACATCATTGCACGACAACCATACTTTTGAGCTGGTGAAGTTACCGACAGGTAAGAGAGCTTTGAAAAATTGGTGGATTTATCGGATTAAAAATTAAGAATCCAATTCTGTTCCATGATACAAGGAAAGGTTAGTTGTTAAAGGCTTCCATCAGAAGAAAGGTATTGTTTTTGATGAGATTTTCTCACCTGTTGTCAAAATGTATTCTATTCAGGTTATTCTTGGTTTGACTGCTAGTTTGGATCTGTAGATTGAGCAGATAGATGTGAATACAACTTTTCTCCATGGAGATTTAGAGGAGGAGATTTATATGGAGAAATCAGAGGGTTTTTTTGAAACAGGTAAAGAGAATCATGTCTATAGATTGAAGAAGAGTTTGTATGGTTTGAAGCAAGCTTCGAGACAATGGTATAAGAAGTTTGAATCTATCATTTATCATCAAGGTTTCAAGAAGAAATCTTCTGATCATTGTGTTTTTGTTTAGATATTTACTGATGATGATTTTATTATACCGTTTCTTTATGTTGATGATATGATCATTGTTGACCATGATGCTTCTAGAATTGACAGATTGAAGAAGGATCTTTGTAAGTCTTTTGTGATGAAAGACTTGGGGCCAGCATGACAGATTCTTATCATGTCTATCTCCCGTGATAGGAAGGCCAAAAAATTGTGGTTATTTCAGAAGAGATATATTGAGAAGGTTCTTCAGAGACTTTCTATGGATAGATCTAAAGTGGTTAGTACTCCTCTTTCCTTACATTTTAAGCTCATTACCAGTCAGTCACCTTTTACTGATGAAGAGAGAGAGAGGAGATGCAACACATTCCTTATTCATATGTTGTTGGATGTTTGACGTATGCTATGGTATATACTAGACCTGATATAACTCATTCAGTTGGTGTGGTCATTCATTTTCTATCAAATCCAGGCAGAGAGCATTGGAGGGAAGTGAAGTACATTTTTCGTTATCTTCGTGGTACTTCTGATCTGAGATTGTGTTTTGGAAAAGGGTAACCTATAATTTTTGGATTTATAGATTCATATATGGCAGAAGATATCAATTCGAGGAAGTCTACTTTAGGTTATTTGATCACTTTTGCAGGGGGAGCTATATCTTGGTAGTCTAGGTTGCAGAGATGTGTTGCTTTATCTACCACAGAGTCATAGTTTATTGCAGCTACAGAGGCATGCAAATAATTATTGTGGATAAAAACTTTTATTCGAGAGCTCAATTTTAATCAAGACAGATATGTTTTATTTTGTGATAGTTAGAGTGCTATTTGTTTGGGAAAGAATTCTACTTTTCATGGCAGGTCGAAAAATATCGATGTTCGGTATCATTAGATCCACAATGTCCTTGATTCGAGATAATTAGAGCTTGAGAAGATCCACACTGATGATAATGAGTCAGACATGTTGACCAAGAATTTAACCAGAGTAAAATTTAAGACTTGCCGACTGATTGTAGGGTTGGCGATGATTCCCAGTTGATTCAGGGGGGGGGGGGGTTTGTTGGGGCACCTCCTCATCTAGCCCCAATTTTTTTTGATACCTGATATCTTTGATAAGATGTTTTTATATCTTTGATGAGATATATTTGATATCTTTTATGAGATATATTTGATATCTTTAATGAGATATCTTTCAGGAGATACATGAGATATCATGTGGCGAATCTTCTATATATATGAGATGTGTGTCTCCTCTCTCTTCAGTTGTTGGAGGCAGTGCAATTGCATTTTCAAGCAGTGGTTTTCAGATCTGCAACCGGTGGAACTACTATGATCTGATCAAATTTCATCTATGGTGGTTTTTGATCCAATCCCGGTGCTTTTTCATTTGTACTTTTGTTCAGACATCAATTTTCTGCTTTCATGGTCAGATATTTTTGGGTTTCTTTAGCAGGCTGCATTCTTCATTTCAAGCTATATTCAGACTGCATCTATTCTCCAACTTTGATCCACTATTTTTCTAAGTATTACTTTTTGAGATCCCTTCCATTTTTTGGGAGTCTCTACCCTGTACTTAACTATTTTAGTGGATCCCTCTTTCTGGACTAGTTCCCATGGTTTTTCCCTTTTGGGTTTTCCACGTAAAATTTTTTGGTGTTAACTTTATATTCTGCATTCATTTTTGTTGCTACGCATCTGCTATTTGAGGGAAATATTTTTCCGATGTGCGTTCTTTTTTCTGTTTCTTGCACATTCATCGCTTTCTATCTTTCCCAACATTACTTTCATATGAATATTATGGTGTTCAAATTTAATTATTTTCATACTGTATTGTTATTTATAATTAAATATATGCATATATACATATACATATTTGTATATATTTAAATATAAACATTTAATTGAATAAATAAATGTTTAAACATATTTAAATGTAAAATATATTTTTAAATATATAAACTATAATGAAATAATTATTATCCATTTTATTTTTTTTAAAAATCTAACCATTTTATTTTTTAAAAAATATAACCATTTTATTCTAGTTATAAATAAATAAATAAATAAATATATATATATATATACCAATACAACCACATCATGTGTCTGATTGATGTGCAAACAATTCATACACAACACAAATGAATTATGGACCATTTTTCGAAAGTATCAAGAGAATCTGAACACATTTGTTATTTTGGTTATTTAAATCATGTTTTAGACTAAAATGACTATTATAAGGAAAACATGTACTTTGAGTCATACTATCCACATCGTGTGACAAATAGATGTGTGTTCGATTCCTACATGTCACAAATGAATGATGGATTTCTTCTCTAAAGTTTGAAAACAAACAATGTTTATTTTATTGGTTTCGACAACGTGATATATGTTTTAAACTAAAATGTCACTTTTATATTGAAAACACACACTTTGAGTCATATTGGCCACATCGCATGTCATATTTTCATGCAGTTGATTTCTACATGTCACAAATGAATATGTATCATTTTCTTAAAGATTCAGGACAATTGGAGCTTGTTTTCTATATCTTTTCTATATGAATTGTGTTTTACACTAAAACAACACTTTTATATTGAAAACACGTACTTTGAGTCACATCGGCCACATTATGTGTCAGATTGATGTGCGGTTGATTCTTAAACATCAAAAATAATTTACGTATCATTTTACTAAATTATCATGACAATTTTTACTCTTTTCCTTGGGTTTGGCTATGTGAATCGTGTTTTAGACTAAAATGACACTTTTATATTGACAACAAGAACTTTGAGTTATACCATCCATGTTATGTGTCTGACAGATGTATATTTGATTCCTAAACATCAAAAATTAATTATGGATCATTATCCTAAATTATCAAGACAATCCGAGCCCATTTTCTCAATTTTTGGCTATTTGAATCACATTTTAGACTAAAAGAACACTATTATATTGAAAACATGAACTTTGAGTCATACCAGCCACATCATGTGTCAGATTGATGTGCGGTCAATTACTGTACATCAAAAATGAATTATAAATTATTTTCCTAAATCTTGAAAATAAACCAATATCTTTTTAGGTTTTATAATATGACACACGTTTTAAACTAAAATGACACTTTTATATTGAAAACATGCACAATGAGTCATATCGGCCACATCATGTCTTAGATTGAAGCGAGGTTGATTCCTACACATCAAAAATGAATTATGGATCATTTTATTAATGTATCAAGGCAATTAGAGTTTTTTTATAGATTTTGGATATGTAATGCGTGTTTTAGAGTAAATTAACACTTATATTGAAAACATACACTTTGAGTCACAATAGGCACATCATGTGTTGGATTGATGTGTGGTTGATTCCTTTATCACAAATGAATTATGGATCATTTTAATAAAGTATAAAGACAATATGATCTTATTTTCTTAGTTTTTCCTATGTGAATTACGCTTTAGACTAAAATGACCCTTATATTGAAAATAAGAATTTTGACTCATACCGACCACATTGTGTGTCAAATTGATGTATGACTAATTTCTACATGTCCCAAATGAATTATAGATATTTTTCCTAAAGCATCAAGACAAATTGAGCTCGTTTTCTTAGTTTTGGCTATCAGAATTCTGTTTTAGACTAAAATCACACTATTATATTGAAAATATGAACTTTGAGTTATACTGACCACATCGCATGTCATATTGATGTGAGGTTGATTCCTACATGTAAAAAATGAATTATTAATCATTTTCCAAAAGTTTTAAAACAATATAGACTTATTTTCTTGGTTTTGACAATGTGATGCATATTTTAAACTAAAATAACACTTTTATATTAAAAATGCGCACTTTGAATCATACTGGCCACATCACATGTCAGATTGACATGTGGCTAATTCCTACACATCACAAATAAATTATGGATCATATTACCAAAGTATTAAGGTAATTAAAGCTCATTTGATTTGTTTTTTCTATGCAACACATGTTTTAGAGTGAAATGACACTTTTTTAATGTGAAAACATGTAATTTTAGTCATACCGACCACATCGTGTGTCAAATTGACATGCGGTCAATTCTTATACATAAAAATTAAATCATGAATTTTTATCCTGAAGTATCAAGATAATCCAAGATCGTTTTCTTGGTTTTGGTTATGTGAATCATTTTTTAGACTGAAATGATATTATTATATTGAAAACATGTTCTTTGAGTCATATCGGCCACATCATGTATCAAATTTATATGTGGTTGATTCATACACATCATAAATAAATTATGAACCACTTTCCAAAATTTTGAAAATAAATTAAGTTTTATTTCTTGGTTCTGACAATGTGACATGAATTTTAAACTAAAATGAAACATTTATATTAAAAATAGATACTTCGAGTCATACCATCCACATCGCGGGTTAGACTGATGTGAAGTTAATTTCTACATGTCAAAAAATGAATTATGGACCATTTTCCTAAAGTATCAAGACAATATGAGCTCTTTTTCTTGATTTTGGCTATGTGAATTGTGTTTCAAACTAAAATGACACTTTTATAATGAAAAAAGCACTTGGAGTCATACCATACACTTTTTGTGTTGGATTGATGTGTTTTCAATTCCTACACAACAAAAATGAATTATGGATCATTTTCCTAAAGTATAAAGACAATATGAGGCCGTTTTATTGGTTTTGGATATCTAAATAGTGTTTAGATTAAAATGAAAATATTATATTGAAAACATGCACTTTGATTCATACTAGCTACATCATGTGTCAGATTGATATGTGGTTGATTCCTACACATCACAAATGAATTATGGAACATTTTATTATCAAGACAATCTGAGCTCATTTTCTTAGTTTTGGCTATGTGAGTCACATTTTAGACTAAAATGAATTTTTTTTATGAACACACATTTGGAGTCTTACCAGTCATGTTTGTTGGATTCACTCATCATGATCTATGAAAGATAAAAAAATTACCAAATATAATAGATAATCCTTTGAAATTGGCATCATAAAATATTTTAATGAAACATACTCTAACCACTCATCACTAAAAAATATACTTCTTATTTTGAGTAGGTTGGATTTTGAAAATCTTTGTAGTACTGAGAAAATATTGAAAAACAACAGATCAATAAATATTTTAAATGAAATTGAAATTAACTTTGGAAATACCTATTCAGGGATGCTAGTTTATTGATGGTATTTGATATATTTCATAAATTTACAAACATAATATGCATAATCATTATCATTATTTTTCTTTGGACACTACTAAAACATAGAAAAAAATTAAATTGTTTTGAAATACTTTTTGATAGTTAAATATTACTATATATATACCTTAATCTGCCTCCATTTTTAGAAATCCATAAGCTTATTGTTGTTAGTCACTGACCTCATACCATGATTTGAATGATATTTATAGATCACCCTATCATAAAAAAATACTCGTTAAGAGATATAATAAAATGTAGAAATTGAATTTTATCTATAAAATGTTGATTGTAGTGCATTACAATTTCACAATGGACATCACGTGTGGTTGATTTTTTTGTGTAAATCTATGCATTGGATCAAAAAAGTAAACATTCAGGGTATCAAAATTGAGTGTGATGCGAATCTAGTGCTTCTTAAAAAAACAAAAACAAATAATTAATGAAAAAATAAAAAAATATTTTATATGATTATATTGTATAGTTTTACCCCAACATTATAGGCATCGAGAAGAGTTCACCATCTGTTATTTTATTTTAAAATGTTGAGATTAGTTCATTTTGTAAGATACCAAATTTTTATGAAGATGTATTGAGCTTATTTTTAGGTATTATTTTGAATTTTTTTAATTATATTTTTTTGGGTTTTATCTTGGGTGTGTTTGGGTGAAAAATTGAGAAAATTTGAAGGAAGAAGGGCAGTACACGGTTGGCGCACGGTTTTCCCAAACCGTTCACCCTAGCCCATCAAACTGTGAAACCCCTCATAGAGTGGGATTGAATGGCTAGGACACAATTTTTCAAACCATGCAACCTCTTAGAAGAAACTGTGCACCCCCTAGAAGAGGTGCACAATTATGGTTCACAGTTTGACAAACTGTGCGCTTTTCCTAGGAAATCATGCACGAGTTTTTAATTAACCCGAAAATTGGTTTTAAAATTTCCCAAAACCCATATAAACTCTTCCTCAGCCTTAGCTCAACCATAAAAATTCTATCTCATTTTTGGAGGCTCCCAAATGAATTCCTAGGGATTCTGACCTCCTTTCTTTGTGATTCAATGCCCGGATCGAAGATCAACACCCCTTCCAATAATAGATCCTAATCCCGTTTTGTTTCCTTCTTCTCTCCCGTATCTCCCTCATATTTTAAAGAGAATATATCCTCAGTTTTGTTAGATCTAGATCTAGTTTTTTTGGATCTAGATGTAGGTTTTTTGGATCTAGATCTAGGATTATTGGATCTTGATTCATTTGATTTTGGATTTAAGTTCTTGTTCTATATCTCATTCTTCGTCGTTATTCTACTCAAATTGGGGATTTCCATTGGTGAGCATTTATCATCAATCTTGAGGTAGGTGGTATATTATTCAAATCCCAAATTCTTAATTTCAATTACATGTATGTAATTAAAGGATTTATATTGGATAATTTGCTATCGAGTTTCTTATATTGAATTAATTAATTCAGTAAATTAATTAATTGAGAGAGTATGACATTGGGGATATTGAATTGATTGAATTGGAATAATTAATTGTTGAATTAATTATGGGGATATTGAGATTGTGAAATTGGATTAATTAATTGTTGAATTAATTAAGGGAGAATTTTGTGATTATGTAATTGAACTAATTGGATTAATTAATTGTTAAATTAATTAATAGAGATTATTTTGATTATTTAATTGTTTGAATTGTATTAATTAATTATTGAATTAATTAATGGAGGTTGTTCTAATTATACAATTCTCGATGTGATTAATTAATTATTGGATTAATTAATGGAATTAGTGTGATTAATTAATTGTTTAATTAATTAATGGAATTGATGTGATTAATTAATTATTCAATTAATTAATTCAATGATATGAATATGAAATTTTTGAGTTGGATTAATTAATCAATGAATTAATTAATTGTGATATTGCGATATATATGATATATGTGATTGATTAATATAGGAGTGTGGGACCCATATTGATGTTCCAAATACCCACAGAGTTCCAAGTGCATGCATGAAAATATTATTGTATGGGATATGGACTAATGGTCTAAATACCCATGGGGTGTGTGATAGGGACTGATGCTTTAAATACACATGGGGTGCTAGACATGATGTTCTATTCCCATGAAATTGACATTAGACTATTGTTCCAATTGACCGTGATGATTAATTTAAATGACATGGATAATGAAATACCATATGTTATAATGTAATGTGAATTGATTATGTGATATGGTTCAAACTCTGGCATGAGTCGAAGTAAGTATTGAGAGTTCAAGTGTCCTTAGAAACCAAAGAGTTTATGTGGTTAACTAAAGAATAGATGAATAAATATAAACTGTTTACTTTATTACTTGTATATATTTCTTTATACAACTACATACACTATTTTGATTGGATATTTTTTTAGACACTGTTGGCGGTGGCCTACTGAGTTGTTGTCACACCTCACTCGGGCTACCTGATTGGTACTCAAATAGATTTCATGGTTGCAAGACAGGTTATGAGAAAGAGCCATATGTTAGATGACTGATATGGGACAGAGCATGGATGAGGGAACTAGACTTGGTGTTAGGACCTGCTTGGGATTTGTTAGTGTCTTTATTTATTTTGGGTTTTTCATATTAATACCTGACACGTATTTAGCATGACATGTCTATAGTTTATTTTTGGATATTGTATTTCTGGTTTTGGTCATCCTGTGATATTGGTTTATTCTAGTTATGGTTATATCATTTGGTTATTATTATTTAATCCTTATATTGTATTACTATGATAAATAGGGTCTAGTCTCCCCATGATCGATATTAGACCCTTGTTGCTAGTCGGCAGCTTTTGGAAAATGGGGAGGCATGCCTGAGGTCATGTGACCGAATGGATTGGGGAACCAGTGCGTGACACCTGGGTCGAGACATTACAAAGTGGGATCAGTTTTCTTTTGTATTACTATATGGGGAAAGGTAGATAAGAGACTAGGAAGAGTTAGGTATTGTAAATGAGCTCATTCATTGGAGTAGCTAACCCATGTATGGAGGAAAACCCAAGTACCTAGTGTGGGATTGATGCATGCTGTTTTAGTTGAAAGTTATTTCACCTTGGGTGATGCACTTATTTTGTGATGTGATTGTTGTTTCTGAGATTTTATAAGACTTTACTCATGGTTAGGTAATGAAAAAGAGTTATTATGCATGCATAATTCTTGGCACTTAGGATTATTTTGGGACATACATCATCTTAAGAACGTATAGGAAAACGAGTTTTGGGTAAGTTTTTAAACTTGAATTGTTTTTCCTTGCATGTAAAATTGAACTGAAAAGGTGCCTAACATGAACATGAAAATTGAAAATGATGAAAAATGTGAATAAATGGATGTATAATGATAAAATTGAATATTATAATGAATTTACCCTTTTTGTTAACCATGAACTAGATGTAGGATGGTTATGGGTAATGACGACGCCTCAGTTTTCACTGTGCGATGATGTTTGGGAGGGGAGTGAATTGTATGAATTTTGTAAATCCCCATAATTGTGTCATTGTTGTGTTATGTGTCTTAAGACATGTGTTCAACATTGTAGAGATATGGCTCCCTGATGATGCTTATTGAGAGTATGATAGGAGGACATGGCTAGAAATGATCCTCTAGTAGTGGAAACCAAAGCACTAGTAGTGCCGGAGGAGGAATTCAGAGATAATTTTTGAGTGAAATTTTCCCACTTCATGTAATTAATGGAAAGAGAACCATGGTGGGTTGTGAAAATTATGTCTGATCTGATGGGGAGGTTTCAGTTGTAGAACCCTCCAACATTTACAGGAGAGTGTGGACCTGAGGTAACTGAGTTCTAGATTGAGTTTATCCAGACTATACTTGACCACTTAGAGACTCTTATTGAGAAGAGAGTCAAATTGGATGTATAAATGTTACTTGGTCAAGAGAAGTGATGGTGGGACATCTAGAATCGGGATGGATAGCTGGATAACATAGAGTGTAAGGACTTCCAGGAGAAGTTTTTGGAGCACTTTATCTAGAGATGTTGAGGTAGAAACAAGCAGCTGAGTTCATGAGATTGATTCAGGGGAGTATATCCGTGATGGACTATGTTGTATTCTTTACAGATTTGTAGCGATTTTTTCTCGAATTGGAAGGAGATGAAGCTATTGGGACAAAGAGTTTTCATGATGGGATTAAATGTGAAATATAATTCCCAGGACAATATCTTCAGGCTGAATAAGTTTTCAGAAGTGGTGAACTAGACACTAATATCTGAGGGGAACCTGAAGGAAGCTTCTAGTGAAGGAAAAATGGTTTCTACTGTATTATTAAGATGTAAAAATTTCAAGAGAAGGAAGCATTGTTATGAGAATGTAATCTAGGGTGGTGGGAAGTAGATTAGATAGACAGAGGGATCAGTTACTCTGGATCTTATCTGAGTTCTTTTCCACCAGTGCGATAGGCCATACCACTTTCATAAATATGTTCCCTGACTTTTGGTAGAGTGATGAGGCTAAAGCAGGATGGGTCATCTATAAAGGTTTTATAGGAACCCAAGATAGATGGGTAGAGATTGAGAAGCAGGACAGAGACACAGTGTAAGAAGGGGATCTTCTACACCTTATTAGTCTGGAAGTTGGAGTTCTACTAGCCTTGGAGGTAGAGGTAGTGGATGTGGAGCTTCTAGGAAAGAGTGTATGTATTAGTGGTGTGGTGTAGGTCAAGGGGCTCAAAATACATCATAGGGAATAGGGGTGAGCTAGTTACATGTAATTCAGTATATACTTGTGGATTGAGAGGCTGGACCGTCGATAGTACGAGGTACTATTCTTATAGATTCTACACTATCTAGTACCTTATTTGATATCGTTTCCTCCCATTCCTTTATTTATGCACAACTTGTGAATGGTTTGAGCCTGGAAGTGTAGTTTTTGAGCAGGGTGTTGATAATAAATACACCTTTTTGACTACGGTCAAGAGACATCTGGTTATTCCAAAAGTGTTCTCTCGAGGTTGGGGAGTATCATTTCAGTTGGGATATTTATATACTTGACATGTCAGGCTTCGAACCAATTATGGGTACAGACTGGTTAGTAGCATAATGATCCCACATAGATTGTTACTATAGGAGAGTGAAAATTACATCTCTTAAAGGTGATAATTATATTCATCGTGGAGAGTGGGATATCAAGGTAGGCCGTTCAAGGCCAATTTGTTAGAAACTAGGGTACCTTACTACCCATATTGCTAGTTTTTGTTGGAAGACAGAGGGGTGAAGTGGGATGTCTTTCCACCAGTAGTACATAGGTTTCAAGACATGTTTCCTGAAGACTTCTTAGGGATACCACCTATAATAGATGTGAAATTTACCATTGATCTCATGCCGGGGGATGATCCAGTTTCAATTACACCATACATAATGACACCAATAGAGATTCAGGAGCTCATGACTTAGTTGGTAGAGTTTATGGATAAGGGTTTTATCTATCTGAGTACATTTCCTTGGGTTCCTCTAGTCTAGTTTGTTAAGAAGGCTGAAGGGACTCTACGCTTGTGTGTGAATTACTAAAAGTTGAACCGGGTGATAGTGAAGAACCGATAACCTTTTTCCATGTATCAATAATCTATTTGAATAGCTGTGGAGAGTTTTTTTCTCAAATATATAATCGAGATCATGGTATAATTAGTTGAGAGTTTGACCATATGATATATCGAGGACTCCATTTAGAACCAGGTAAAACCTTTATGAGTTTGTCATGATTTCGTTCGGGTTGACAAACACACCATCAATTTTTATGGACTTGATGAATCTAATCTTCCATTCATACCTATATAACTTTTTTTTGGTGTTTGTGGATGAAATCTTGGTGTACTCCAAGACTCACAATGATCATTCCCAATATCTTAACATCATCCTGATTATACCGAGAGATAAAATCATCTATAATCCAATCTATCTAAGTTTCAGTTTTGAATTGATTAGGTACACTTCTTATGTCACATCATCTCGGAGTAATGTGTGTCAGTGGACCCATAGAAATTTCTAGTAGTTGCTTCTTGGGAGAATCCTAATAATATTTTTGATATCTATAACTTTCTGGGATTAGTGGGATATTATCGGAGGTTCATTTAGGACTTTTCCCATTTGGAAGCACCACTCAAGAGCTCGACCAAGATGGGGATAAAGTTTGAATGGTCAGAAACATGTGATAATTCCTTCCAGGAGTTGAAGAATCACTTGAAAACAACAAAAATCTTGATCCCACCCAAGCTATGGGAGGAGTATACAATGTTTTTTGATGCTTCTAGGATCAGTCTTGATGTAGTGTTGATGTAGGGATATTGAGTTTTGGCGTATGGGACTTGTAAGTTGAGGATACATGAATGAAAATAACCTATACACAACCTCAAGTTGGAAGTATTTGTTTATGATTTTAAATATTAGAGACATTATCTGTTGGGTGAAAAGTTTATATTGTATACTGATCATAAGAGATTAAAGGATATCTTTTCATAGTGAGATTTTAATCTTCGATAGTGGAGATGGGTTGATTATATACAGTCATTTGACTTTGATCTACCATATATTCCTAGGAAGGAAAATAGTGTTGCTAACAATCTATGTAGGAAAACTCAGACTCAGGCTGTTCAGGAGTCTAGTACTGAGTAGAAAATGATGAATTTACTGGATGAGATGTATGTTGTGATTCAGGAGAGTTGAGATCTGATGACTCTCGTATCAGTTTCAATGGAGTCTATAATTTTTAGATGTATTAGGGATAGAAATTTTAAGGATCTAGAATTTATGGCCCTAAGAGAAAGCCTTGAAGGTGGGGGATCACCTTTAGATTGGACAATAGATGAGGATGAGATCATTTATGTCATAAATCAGTTTGTTGTGCCTACAAGTATGTATGAGGAGCTGATGCATGAATTTCATGCCTCAAATTGGGAGGTTTATCCAAGGTTAACCAGAATATACCGTAACCTACAATGACAATTTTGGTATTTGGGCATGAAAAATGAGATAATAGTGTTAGTGACATGATGCTACACCCATAAACAGGTGAAGGCCGAGCATCAAAAACCTGGAGGTTTATTATATCTATTTCCCTTTCTGGAATGGAAGTGGGATGATGTTACTATATATTTTGTGGTGGGTATTCTAAGGAATACTTATAGAAATGATTTAATTTGGGTGATTGTTGACCGTTTGAAAAAGTTATCACATTAATTATCGGTATGAGAGAATTTGTCAGTGGATCAGTTGGTATACATGTTTGTTTTGGAGATAGTATGTCTACATGGAGTTCCATGAAGTATTTTTTCAAACCATGACACAAACTTTACTTCACGCTTCTAGAAGGGTCTTTAGAAGATGTTGGGTACACCAGTTTTACTAAGTACAACATTCCACCCATAGACAGATGAGAAGTTAGAGCATACCATACAAGTGCTTGAGGATATTCTATGAGTGTGTGTCATAGACTTTGGTGGGTATTGGGAGAAGTACCTATATTTGGCGGAGTTCACCTATAATAACAATTATAAAAAAACTATATAGATGGAACCATATGAGGCTCTTCATGGTTGGCCATGAAGATCACCTCTATGTTAGATGGAGGTAGGTGAGTCAGAGTTGTTGAGACCGATCCTTGTACAAGAGACGTCAGAGTAGGTTCATTTGATTCGAAAGCATATGGATACAACTCAAAGTAGACAGAAGTCAGTTTATGATAGAAGTTGATAAACCTTAGAGTTTATAGATAGTGACTGTGTACTCCATCGAGTGTCTATTAGATTGAGTCACTATAGGATATAGAGATAGGGAAAGCTGGCACCCAAATTTGTTGGACTTTTTGAGGTTATGGAGAGAATCAATCTGACGACCTACCAATTAGCTCTTCCACTGAGGTACAATTCTATTCATGAAGTTTTTCATGTGTCAAAACTTTGGTGGTATCACCCCGACCCATCTCATGTGATCGATGTGGATGATGTTGATCTTGAGACTGATGCATCCTTTGAGGAGCATCCAATACATGTGTTGAATCACAATGAGAAATTTTTGTAGGGAAATAACATGATGATAGTTCATGTATTGTGGAAACATGGGTGTGTAAAGGAGGAAATATGGGAAAGATAAGTAGATATTCAGGCTCAATGACTCATTTTTTTGACTTGGAATCTTAGAGATGAATGAGAGTACAACTCGAGGACGATTTGTTATAAGGTGGGGAAATTGTAAGATAAATTTTTTTTATTAAGATGTATCGAGCTTGGATTAAAGTAATATTTTTCTTGTTTTGATTATATTTTGTTTGGGTTTTATCTTGGGTGCATTTGGGTCAAAAATTGAGAAATGTTTTAGGAAGAATGACAATGCACAATTGGCGCATAGTTTTCCAAAACTGTGTGCCCTAACCTAGAAAATCGTGTAACCCCTCCTAGAGAGGGATTGCACAGCTGGCGTATGGTTTTTCAAACCATACGCCCTCTTAGGGGAATCCATGCACCCATAGAAGAGGCTCACAGTTAATCCACATAGTTTGTTAAGCCATGCGCCCCTACCCAGGAAACCATTAGCAGGTTTTTAATTTAAATAAAAATTGTTTTTAAAATTAACCAACCCCCCGTATTAATCCCTAATAAGACCTAGATAGACCCTAAACATTATCTCTCATTTTTGGAGGCTCCTGTATGAATTCCTAAAAAACCTGATCTCCTTTCTTCGAGATTCAAATCTCTAATTGGAGATCCACACCCCTCTCAACAAGAGATCCTAATCCTGTGTGGTTTCCTTCTTCTCTCCCATATCCCCCTCATATTCTGGAGGGAATCTATCCTAAGTTTTTTTGGATCTATATCTAGTTTTGTAGGATGTATACATAGGTTTTTTGGATCTAGTTATAGGATTTTTGGATCTTGATTCATTTGATTTTGGATTTAGGTTCCCGTTCTAGATCTCATTCTTCATCATTTTCCCACTCAAATTGGGAATTTCTGTTGGCAAGTGTTTGTCATTAATCTTGTGGTATGCGGTCTATTATTGAAATACCAAAGTCTTGATTTCAATTACATGTATGTAATTGTAGAATTTATATTGAATGATTAGAAATTTATTTTCCTAAATTTAAATAATTAATTAGTTAAACTAATTAATTGAGAGATTATGACATCGGGGATATTGAATTGATTGAATCAGAATATTTAATTATTGAATTAATTATAAGGATATTGGGATTGTGAAATTGGATTAATTAATTTTTGAATTAATTAAGGGATAATGTTGTGATTATGTAATTGAATGATTTAGATTAATTAATTTTTTAATTAATAAATAGAGATTATTTTTATTATGTAATTGTTTGAATTAGATTAATTAATTGTTAAATTAATTAATGGAGGTTTTTTTTATTATACAATTTTTAAAAAGATTAATTAATTGTTGGATTAATTAATGGAATTGATGTGATTAATTAATTACTGGAATTTTTGTGATTAATTAATTATTAAATAAATTAATGTAATGATATGGATATGAAATTGTTGAGTTGGATTAATTAATTGGTGAATTAATTAATTGTGATATTGTGATACATGTGATATATGTGATTGATTAATATAAGAGTGTGGGACATAGACTGATGCTCCAAATGCCTATAGAGTGCAAAGTGCATGCATGAAAATATTATTGTATAGGACATAGAATGATGCTCCAAATACCCATGGGTTATGAGATAGGGAAAGATTCTCTAAATATCCACGGGGTGATAGACATGACGTTCTATGCCCATGAGATTGGCATTGGTCTATGGTTCCAATTGGCCATGATAATGAATTGAAATGACATGGATAATCAAAGCCCATGTGTTGTAATGTAATGTAAATTGCGTATATGATATGTTTTAGACTTCGACATGGACCAAAATAGGTATTGAGAGCTCAAGTGTCCTTGGGAACCCAAGAGTTTATGTGGATAAATAAATAACTAAATAAATATAATTTTTTTAATTTATTACTTGTATCGATTTCTTTATACAACCACATACACTATTTTGACTAAATATTGATTTAGACGCCATTGGTGGTGGCCTATTGAGTTTTACTCACACCCTAATTAGGCTTCTTAATCAGTACCTGAATAGATTTCTTGGTTATAGGACATGTTAATGGAATGGCCCTATGTTAGATGGATGACATGAGATGGAGAATGAATGAGGGAACTAGACTTGGTGTCGGTACCCACTTGGGAGTTGTTAGTGTCTTTATTTATTTTTGGTTTTTCATATTGACACTTGACACGTATTTATCATGATATGTCTATAGTTTAGTTTTGGATATTGTATTTTCGGTTTTGGTTATCTTGTGATATTAGTTTGTTCTAATTATGGTTATATCATTTGGTTATTTCTTAATTAGTTCCACTGGTGTATTACTCTAATAAAGAGGTTATAGTCTTACAATGATCGATATTAGACCCTTGTAACTAGTCATAAGCCTATGGAGTATGGGGAGGCATGCATGAGGTCATGTGATCAATCGGCTTGGGGCACCAGTGTGTGGCACTTGGGTTGGTTCGTTACAATTTTTTTTTCAATTTCTTCCATTTTCAATTTAAATTCTAGTCTAGAAATCGTATAAGGATTAATGATTCCAAATTTTTCATCATGGGGTTTTCCTTTTATATAATATTAATATATATGCCTATAGAAAATGTGAATAGTTATTAACTGTAATGAATATATAAGATAATTTATGGGTAAAATTATGAAAATTCACCTCATGTATGCATTCAGAATTGCGACCCCCTACCATTAAAATTTGATAATTTTATTTATAATCTTGAGACCAATTGTGTCAGTAATAGTCTCTCCCAATATTTATTCTTCATATTCAATATAGGATGCATTTCCATTTTTGAATGTTGTCTCTCCATGAACTTGAAATGTTAATATATGCAGCCATGGAACTAGTGGGGTGAAGGTACTCTCAGAAGGCTTTTTTAATTTATTGGTTGATCCACTAGATTATATTGATCTAACCTTCTAATTCACCTTCATTTTTTCTATCTATAACATCGTACCTCATTTTAGAGATTTTTTTATCAACTGTTAATTGTTTTTCATTTTAAGAAAATTGAAAAGGACATACCTCATTATTTATATGTATATTTATTATTTTAAACAACCATTATATGAAATTTACAATAACATTATCAACTATGTTGACATCCAGATCATTAAGAGGAATAGGAAACTTGGTGCTCGACTTGTCAGCTATTACAATCCCCATTCTCATGTGACCTTTTGGGAGTTATTTATTAAGCATCATGTCTCCTTTGATATTTCACACTCTAAACCTCAGAATAAGGTGATGAAATGGTGTTGATAGATATAAATCACATACAATTTCACCCTACATAATTTTAGTAATATAATGTTATCGATAGTTGTATGATTCAAATTTAGCAGAAAGTGATATGGAAAAATTTATTATCATGAGTAAGGCAAGCGATTGAGGAGAATGGATACACTTAAAGCTTGTGGGGGCATGTGGCTCTACATGTACTGATCATTTATTTTCTATTGGTTCACTTTGACCCTTTTTCATATACTGGTCTGCCAAAACAGAACAAAAAATATTTTAAAGAATTTATTTGTGCCTACATGTCTTTCATTATCTAATATGTCTTATGACTTTGTCTTATCAAAATATGCTAGAGGGGACACTCCAAAATCTGCACCTATAACAAGACTATATTTTTCTATCCACTTAAAATCTAGTGAAAGTTGTTTTTATTTGGGTACAACTGATGATGATTCTTGTGTCTAAACCATATAAAAAATGTATGAACATAAATAGATATTTTTATGTAATACTGTTATAATTAATACAAAATTACTATTTTGTCATACTTTCACATGATTCTTATACTGCTTGTGTGTTCTCATCTACTAGTTTTCCCTCTTTATTTACATGACCCTCCTTCCATAGCGCATGACATGGTATGAAAGTGGATTTGGACTTAGATTCATCAATCACTATATAAAAAATGGAACATATTTTCTTTCATATCACATAAAAATTTTACTATGGATTTAAAAAACTTACCATTTTCTTTTCAAATGAAGTATACCCCATTATTGATTTACGGTAGGGGTACATTGGTTTTAATGCACACTACTTATCTTCAACACTCATTTTCTATTTCATAAATTAAAAATTTTGAGTCAAAGTGGATAAAATAAATAATGTCAAAAAAATATTATCAATTACAATGAACCTAGAATGATTCTTCATCATGGTGACTAATGAAATATTTCCATGTTTCATGGTTTATAATGTTTTCATACATAGACGGTGGGTGGAGGTTTACATTCCTCTTATAATCCCTAAGATTCTGATTTACTAGAAGTGTATAAAAGGATCTAGGAGCTTTTCCTGTGACCATTAAGACCAATTTATTGTGAAAATAATATAAAATAAATAAACTCTATAAGGTATAATGAAAATTAAATCAATGTTTCATTATATAAATTATTGGTAAAATGGATAAAGAATATCATAACATTACCCTAATATCTTCCAAAATGATTTTTCTCAAAACAGGCACAACATTATTCCTAATATTTATATCAATTAGAACATGAATTTGAATTGTGACCCTAATGTAACTAATGAAAATTAATTTTCTGGGGTCAATAGGTTTTTCATGTTGATTCCATCCAACCACAAATTTTATAACTTTGCTTCTTTCCTTAATAAATATAGTTAACATGACAATGCAACACCACTCTTGTTTTTTTCATCCACATGTTTTTGATCCCTTAACAATTACTCAGTTTTAGTATTGATAGTGTGTTTATCCTCATGATTGGTAAAATTATCATATGAAGAAGTCATTATCGGCATGAATAGTTAAACATTTAATTTACATTACTTAAATATAGTAGAGAACACAGAATATTATGAGGAAAATCATAGTATATTAAAAAAAACTTTAACAAATTCATTAAACTATATATTTTTTCCTTAAAGTTTTAAGAGATTTGTATCCTCTATTGAGTATCCAAATCCCACCCCTGTGGTCCCCTCTAATGTACATGACACTATCTAAATTGGAACTACAGTGAAATGATTGTGAAATCCTAATGAAAATTTAATCCTCAATTAAATTTTCATATAACTCTATAGTTGTTTTTATCTCCAATAGAACAATTGATCAATTTCTATTTATAGGATTTGGGACATAAAATACTTTCACTTCTTGTGTTTCCATTATGAATGGTTATCCATTATATCCTCACACTGAAATTCACCTTTACAAATCCCAATTCATCAACTTTAACTATATGCTTATTTTTAACCCATTTACAATGTAAAATAAGGACTTGAATTTTTATATAATCTAACTCATATATTTGATCTATGATGTTGCAGTATGAAATATTTGCATAAATTATATTTCTATCCTTAGAACCAGGTACATGCATCACTTTCGTTAAAAGCGTAACTCCACTATTTTGAATCATACTGTGTTCATCTTATTCCTTTATATAGAATGTATAAACATTAATAATATTAAAATATTAAGATAATACATTTATATTTGGTCTTATTTCCAACCATCAAATTCATTAAACAATTGAATTAATATTTTTAGATAACTCCTTATAAACCTAATCTTGAAACCATCCTATAAATAGTTGATTATGCATATTTGATATCTATATTTCATCCCAAGAAGAATTAAAATGTCTAATAGTAACTTTGTGGGATTAAATATATGGAGAAACCTATAAACTATTATGTAAAATGTTAAGATCAACTTTCTCCCACTCTATAACAGTAATTTTAACAACAACTATTTCAGAAATCTCTTCACCCAAAAGGCATCCATTGTGATGAGATTTTGTGAGACCAATGCTATCAACATTTGATAGGTAAATAATAAAAAATTAAATAGCTTATTCAAAAATATATCTCTCTAAAATACAATTTTATACCAGAATTAAAATCTTGACACTCTCTTTCAAAATATTTATATACCGTTAAATGAGGTACATCTATCTATAATATATAAGTCCATATAGTTGAATCTATATAACCAAGTGAACCATCATATGGAAAATTATATCAAAGAATGATAGTAGGAAGAACATCTCTAATTAACATAATATGACTAAAATTTCGTTATTAATAATTGGAAACTTCATTGGGTCTATAGATTTACTTCATAAGTCTTTGAAAAGAAGTAAATTCTAGTTAATGCATGTTATACATTTTTAGGTAGAATGAAGCATAAAGATACATGCATTAAATATTGCATCAAAACATGAAAATCATGTGATTTTATACCCTCTAAATTCAAATTAGTCATTTAAATGACATTATTGATATATTATGAATTCCCCTTTGGAACTTTCATACCATTAAGGAAGTTTTATAATTGAAAATTTTCTTATTTGGGTAGAGTGTAATCCAATAGAGGAAGAAAAGTTCATCTATCACCCTTCAGTGATGAAAAATATTCCCTTATCCCCATGTCAATCATGTCCAACCCATCCTTAATTCAATCTTTTTTTGGGGAATTTAGTAAAAAAAAGTCTTCAAGGAATGTTTCAACTTGATTGAATGTGTACCTTTTTTAAAAATAGGACACCCCAACATTCCTTTAATGATATATCTTGAAAAATTTACATCATCAAGAAATTCATTTCTCATCCCATACAATATGGATCTCAATGTAAACTCTCCACTTCTATGAGCATCATAAAATATAACTCATGTATCCCACATGAATTTTAGATCTTTAATTAGTGGATCCAAATAGACATCCATATCATTATTGGGTTGTTTTGGTCTAGATATAATATGATACAACATAATGTATCTGTGATTTATGCATAACCATGGTGGAAAGTTATAATTTACCAACATAACTAGCCATGTACTATGGTTACTACTTTGTACACTAAACCAATTCATTTCATATGTAGATAATGAAAGACATATATTTCTTGTATCATTTCCAAATTCAGAATACTCATAATCAATTTACTTCTATTGAGGAGAATCTACTGGGTGGCGTAGTTGTTGTACCTCTCTCTCATGGTGTTTTTATGATCCCAAACACTCAAATATGTTCCTAAACTTCCTTTTTAAGTATTTTTTCATGTTTTAATTAAATACCAAGTGATATATTTCATTAAATCTTCAAGGTATTTCAAAGTATTGATAAAGGTTTCAACACATCTCTCTTCATCCTTCAATACCTTGGAAACATCTTAGAAGATCTATAAAAGGCAATTCAATGAAGCAGAGGTGGCCACTATTGATGGTGGTAAAGTGAATATAGCACTGAATAGACGGTTCAGGGTTTCGAATAATTGATTATATAGTGACAGTAGAAGAAGTTATCCAAAACTCCCATTGTCCAGCTAGTGGAGGGGAACTAGACAACCAGTGGCTCTCCCAATTGTGAAACATTCTATTTGAAGGCCATCGGCTAGCTGTTGGCTAGTAGAGGCTAGCCGATAGAGTTTATCCAGTATCCCCCAGTTTCACGTATCCCACCAGCTACCTAGTTGTGTATATTGATTACTCAATGGATTTAAGCAATCATATCCAATATAGTATTAATTATGGCAAAAAATTATACAATGGTGATGTTACATGACTTCATGGATCTTGGTGATTTATAAAATCTTCTCAACCCTCATGGAGCCTATATAAGGACTCCCTTGGCCCCATTAAGAATTACACTAGTTACTAATATCTGTCTAAAGACCGAATCAATGAAGAAGTTCTATAATTCTAAAATCCTCTCAAAGATCCTTCCAAAGTTTTTCTCTCTCAAAGGATCTCAACCTTTCTCTTAAATCTCTCACCCCTATTATATTAATCCATCTAAGAGATTTGTGAGATTCTTTTTAATGGATTTTCCTAAATAAAACCTCTATCTTCTCATATACCTTTCTCCAATGGGTTATCACTCTATAAAATTGATGTATGAGTTCCTTGGATACATAAAACTCTCAAGAGGGTTCTCATAAACTATAATTGCAAGGGACATCATTCTTGATCAATTCTAAGATCAAGGTATTTATACTATTGACCTCTAGAGTTGATGGGTGAAGATGTAGGGGAACACATCATGATCTTTCCCTAATTATTATCTATTGGGTTTATATTCTATTTAAAATTTCTACATTGCATCATTTAACATCGATTCACATACTTGTATAAATTTGGTTTGATTTTTTCCGTACTTAAATTACTTTTACATTATCTTTATAAAATCAGATCAAATCTATCTAATATTTCTTAATCAATTTCATCCTATATTTATTTGTTTTCACTTTAAATTTTTAAAAGGGAAATTTGAACCCTATTACCATATATCTCTAACCAATAATTAGTATCAAAAGAGTTCTTTATGTTTTTAACAAAAATATAATTTTTTCAAAATTTTTTATTTTTAATTTTTTTTTTCAAATCCTAACTTGCTTCAAAACTTGATTTTATTATGGAATATAATTCCAATTTCCATGATACTATTTTTAAAGAACCAAATATTTATATTAGAATAATAATATGTCAACTTTTCTTGATAGTATAATTTATCCTATATTAAAAATTTTAATATATGAGTATGTTCCCACCAAAGAATCTGATGAAAAATGGACTCTCAAATATGTTAAGAATTTTGAATTTTATTATAAAGATATGAATTCCTTGAATTGAGGACTTGATATTAGTTAATTCAACTTTTTTTATTCTTGAAAAAATGTTTATGAAAATTTTAAATTATTAGAAGGCACACATTAAGGCACAAATAAAGTAAAGGATAATATATTGGATATGTACCGTTAAGAATTTGAAAGTTTCTCTATGCATACCAATGAATATATTACAAGTATGTTTATGATATTTAATATAATATTCAATGGTATAAAGTCCCTCAGTGATGAATTATCTATAGAAACTATTGTATGGAAAATATTATGGGTTTTACCAAGATCCTTGGCTCTCAAAGTCACATCCATTCAAGAAGAGAAAGATGTGAAAAAGATGACAGTTAAGGAACTCATTGAATCCCTAATTACATATGAAATAATTATGAAATGATACGTGGAAAAAAGGAAAATGAAATTAAATAATTCAATAAAACCATCACCTTTGAAGCTACCATCTAGAGGTAGAACATGCACAATTAATTTGAATAGAACAAATTCCACAATTGATCCAATAATGTAAGTCAAAGGGTAGAACTAGAATTCACATGCTATAAATGTAAAAATAAAGGTCACATTAAGCTATATATTTCTATCTAAAAGAAGAAACTTAAAGAAAATAAACAAGGTAATATGGATTTAAAAGTCACTATATGGAGTGAAAGTGATGAATCAACAGATTTAACTTTCACATCCACTTCAAGTGACTCAATCTCCAAGTTCCTTATGAAACATGTTGATGAAGATTTCAAGGTTAGTACCCCTCTTCCAATTTCCTCATCCTCCTCTTCCTATTCTACCTCTTATCTCCACTCTTCTTCTTCATACTCTTTCAATATCCTAAATTATAAAGTCTTAAAATGTTATCATAGTCAAATTGAAAATTATTTTTATCAACTCTCATATTTATTCTTAGACACTGAAAAGAAATATAAGAAATTGGTCCAAGAAAAATAAAATCTTCAAAACGAAAATTATATTATCTTCAAGGAAAAATAAGATCTCATCATGAAAATAAAAAATAAACCAAATATCAATAAACTATAGTTCACCATAAAAAATATCAAAAATTCCCTTTTGAAATTTACCCATGGAGAAAACTATATGATAAAATTTTGGGCACTAAAAAACATGGAAAAGTTTAAGTTGGTATTGATTTATCAAATAATGCATGCACCTCTAAAAATCAATCAAAAATTTTTTTTATTAAAGGTTTATCACAAAATAAATCTTATAATTATTGAAAAATAATCATTCATTTAACCTATGAATGTTATTGTAAAAATATATGATATATAAGGCTAAATTCAATCCATTTTCTTCCAATTTATCAAAAAGAAAACCTCATGAAAAGAAAATATGGATGTTTAAATAATTATTGGCTAATATATGGGGACCTAAGTTTGTGTGGGTATCAAAAACTTCAATCATTTAATTTTATAGAAAATATAAGGACCCAACCTTAAACATTACATAATCCTGAATTAAATGAATAATTCAAATTGAGGATATTTTTAGGTTTATAGTTTTAGAGAATTAGGACATAACTATTACATATCAACTTCAATCTTACAATTAGACACTACTACTCAGTATCCATTTTTTTCATAAAATAAAAAAAGAAACATGTCTACTTCCATGTTTTAGACAACATGACTTTTCCTTAATCTCACCCTTGACCCTTATTCATATTTAATTCCTATGGAAAACATTTAAAAAACTTGGGATGAGCATAAAAAGCTCAGTAAGGGATATAAAATAAGGAATGAAAACATTATCCCATCAATAAATACAAAACAATGAAACCATACTTTTCAATCATAACATACCTTATGATATCATAAGATTTATGAATAACACACAGAAATCATAAATCATAAAGGTAACTTATGGCATATATAAAATACTTACATTTTAACTATCATAGCCATATAGGGAGTTACATTGGAATACCCATCACAGTATATTCCATAAATCTCTTAGGAGAAACATTAATGTTTACCTCCTTCATGTTACCCAATTCATTGGAAGGATATCTCGTGCTCACCCGCCCTAGGTTTATCACAGAACCACCCGTATTCATAAACAATGCCGAAGAACCATAATTTATTCATAACACATATAACAATCATAAAGGAATGATAAAATTTCCAAATTTATATCACAATATATTATTTCAAGATATTTACATAATCAATGCTTTATCAAACCATTTTTAAAAACCATTTAAAAAATTTAATAAAGAGATTTTTGGAATCAAAGTGTCCCATACCACTTTGAAAGTTTTAAATGAACTAACATTTTAAAACATTAATGTCCATATAAATAAATCCTAAAAACCATTTTTAAAACATGGACATTAATGTGAAATATTTAGAAGAATAAATCTTTAAATCACTTAAAACAATATTTTAGTTAAAGAGTTTTTAACAAAATGAGAGACACATGAATTAAAAAAATTGAGGAATAACATTTAATCAGATCTTTATAATATCATGATAATAAAGGGATTCATGATATAATATGACAAAGGACAGTATATACACCATATAAGAATGAATTTGAGCATAACAACAATGAAGTCTCAATGGAATGAAAATTGAGACGAAATCTCTTATAAAAACTATATCCTTAGATTAAGGATAAATAAATTACATAATAATGTGTGAAAAATATAAATACACTCAATATGATTGGATATTCAGTTTAAATAAATTAGAGGACATTCACACATGTTCTTTTTAAGACAAAACTAATGACTTGTATTTTTAACCCAATGAATGGAAATTGAGTTAAAATTACTCTTATCAACTTTATATCGATGCCTTGAGAATTTATCAATGGAGTGATTATGTGTATCCAAAAGTATATCCACACAAAGGGGAGTGGAAATTACAACATAAATAAATAAATAGTGATTCCACACATAATCATAGCATGACATAATTAAGAATTAGAAGATTAACCCAAGGAATGAAAATTGGGTTAAAAGGTTCCCTTACTGATTTGGTAACTTACTAAACATAAAACCCATGAAAGAAGGATCATAAAATGAAGATGTAAATACTCATATATTAAAGTTTACTACAAAATAATACAATCATGGCAGTAAATACACCACACAAAATAGAATAGTGAAAAATATAGCATGAATATCATGGGAATAAAAAGTGAGATGAAACCCCCTTTGCACGTTGTAATTAATAGAGTCGTATGAAAAAAAGTTAATAAAAACCAAATGAATCACATAATACCATGAATATAAATATAATCATGATAATATATATCAAATGGTAGTACACAATACACCACATGCAATAAATAAGTGATGAACAATGGAAATCTCACGAAATTAAAAGTGAGATAAGAAACCCCTTACCTCGTGTCTGAATTGACTTGTTTTTTCCTTGTTCTACCTGAATAATAAAATTAAGTTAATATATACTTGATTAAAACCCTTTTTAAAATTTATTATTCCTTTTATATCACTTATTACCATGTTATAAACATTATGTAATCATTTAAGTTAATAATGGTCGTTTTGTCGATATTTGAGAGTTGAGTCAAAATGAACTTATTATAATTAAAAGTTGTTCATGTGGTCAAAATTCCATTATATCCATAATTATATTCATGATTTAGATATCATATATATCATATATATTTAATATATGTATGTATTTATAATAGTACATAACATTTTGAGGTAAGAAATGAAACCGTTCACGGAGATGGTAAGCCGTGCGTACACATAAACGCTACTTTCATTTCTATTTCATATTTAACAGAATGAAAACATAATGATACATAGGTAGATTATAATTCTAGTATAATATAATATATAATTTCATTAACTCCATCCTTTATACGTTCCACATATGGCATGAACGAGTCATATCACTTTGAGGGGGCGATAGTCAGCACTTCCTCAAATGAAATTATCGCATTTACCCATAATGGAAACCATAAAGGTATGCTATAAATGAAAAAAATACAGAAGCATAAATAAAACATAAAAATAATATATATATCATATATAAATACATTTCCATAATAATGGCCACCATAATAGGTGGTAGGAGAAGATTGAACAATCATCGTTTCTTGGGGCTTTAGTTTGTCGTCCACAGAAACAGTTTGTTCTTTACCCATTAGATAGAGGTGTGTGTAAGTGTAGTTCAAATAATTCTCATAAAAACAACCTAGTATATTTAGTATACTAGTGTTGTTATAAAATAAAGGAATTAAAAAGACTTTAGGGGGTTGGAGAAGGAAAATAAAACAAAATAACTTAAGAGAAGACATTACCTTTAAATCGGGTAACTCCCTTTGGTTTGGACCAAAAGGGTTTCTTGATATGACTTATACCTAAGTTAAGGCTTCTAGGTGGAAGAGAGAGATATTTAGAGATTATTTGGGCAGGGTTTGGACGAGCCGAGGGTCTTGAGAGGTGTGAGGAATGAGTTATAAGTGGTGTCATTTTATAAGGGGGAGGAGGGGCTCTTTAGGATAGTGTGAAAATATTATTTTATTATATAATGATTTTCAGTTTCTAAAGATCCAAAACTCATTAAAGTGATATATAAGATGACTCATGGTCAAAATAAAATCATCCAATAAGAATTGGATAGGTTTTGGCTATTTTTTTAATCTTTATAATCTTATTTATTTAAATCATTTATTAATGAGGTAAACACTGCATCATTATTGTGTCATAAATAATTTTATTTATTTGATATCTAAAAATTATACAAAAAATAACATGATGTAGAAAATATTTTTATCTTTTCAAATAATATTTATGGTCGAAATGATAACTTATATAACCCTATATAAAAATTAATTTACTAAAAGATATTTGTTTGTCATTTTTGACTTTACTTTATGTTAATTAAAATAAAGTGTCATTATCACTCTTAAGTGACTCCAAGGGGTCCCAAAATTTACCCAAGGATGCCCATGGTTGGACATGACTCATCCAATAAGATTAGTACAAGTTCTAAGGTAATTTTGTATTATTATGATATTTATTTTTACCTTGAATTACCCTATTTACCTTTAACCGTGGTAAATAAAAGTCAAAACTTACTATTCAAAAAAAAATTATTTTCATATTATTGAACCACATTTTACTTACTAATAACAACCATGTATGTCAGATTTTAGAAATTCAATTCACAGAAGCGGGAAAACTTCATTTAAATGAAAAAGTCCGATTTTTAACTATTACTTAGTGGTTTCACTATTCATCAAAAATTGATGTTTTTCAGAAAGATACCAAAAATTATACCTAAGCTATATTTGATATTCTGAATTAAAAAATGATGTCTATTTTACCAAATTCAAAACATAGAAGTTTGATTAATTAATTTAAAATTAATTCCCGTTGTCAAAACAAAAAGTGTGTTTTAAAAAAATAATAACTATCAAAAGATTGACACTTGTTTATGCCCAATTTCAAAGTGAAATTTCTTTCAATGACCAAAATTGAATTAAATGATAAAAATATAATCTAATTACACTTTAAAACCAATTAAAAAGATAATATAACCATATAAATAAATTATATTAAAAAGAAGATTTGAATTAAAATACAGTATTTTTTACTATTCATTAAAAATTAAAATTTATCAGAAAAATACCAAAAATTTACCCAAAGTAAATTTTGATATCCCAATTCCAAAGAAAAATTTTATTTTTTCAAATAGAACATATAAAAGTGACCAAAACTATATTTAAAGATGGTTCACCATTAAAAGGCGGTAAATCGACCTTTTAAAGAATATTAGAGTATTTATGCTTAAAATCAGATTATTTCTTATTTTTAGCCTCTAAAATTTATGGGATAAATGTAAAAATATTTAACAAACATGTATAATCATTTTGTAGTTAGTTCTATTCATTTCCACCATTACAATGACTAGGCGTTAACTACCATTTAAAATAATAATAATAATATATTATTTTTTAGTACAACTCAACATTGTGTGCAATGTAAGATTTGAAAGAAACCCATTGTTGTTTATCGGGCATGACATCAAACATAGAATCCCATTTTAAATTAAAATTAATAATTAATTTACAAATATTAATAAATATGAAAATTTCAAATTCTTTATTTAATTGGGATGTTACATAAAAAGTGTCTTATGATAAAAACCCAGGAATCATTGTGGTATATTGATAGTGGTTTCTCAAGAAACATGTGTTGTGAAGTATTTGAATTCAATGAAATCAATTAACTAAAAGGAGGTCACATTACATTTAGTGATTATTATAAGGGTAAGATAATCAGTGAAGGTACCATTGGTTTTTTGAACTATAATCTTATCAAAAATGATTTATTCATAATAGGATTGAAAAAAAATTTAATAATAATTAGTAAATTGGGTGATAACAATTTTAATATTTCTTTTGAAAATGATTGCTGTAATGTTCTTAAATCAAAAGGAAAAATTTTATTAATTGTTTCAAGATTTAAAAATGTTTATAAAATCAATTTAAAATATATTTCTAGCCAAAACATAAAATTCTTGAGTGCACATGTTAGTGATTTATGGATTTGGAATAGTTTCCTTAGTCATTCAATACACAATCCTTTATAAAACTCAACTGATATTAACTAGTATGAGATCTTCCCAATTTTTATTTCAATAATGACATGGTTTTTAAAGCACAAAAATATGGTAAGTATCACAAATCTTATTTTAAATCTAAAAAAGTAATTTCCTCTTCAAAATATTTTGAAATAATTATTCTTGAAATTTTTGGTCCTTATCAAATTGAAAGTCTAGGGGGAAAATACTATACTCACATAATTGTTAACGACTTTATAATATTCACATGGGCATATTTATTATCTCATAAAAGTGAGGTGTGAAAATATTTCATCAAGTATTCTAAAAAGTTGAATATTAAAAAGGTTTTAAAATTATTTCAATTTTAAAATATCATAGAGGAGAATTAGATAAAATTGAATTTAATGATTTATTTTCTTCTGAAGTTTATAATTTTTTTCTCTGCTCCTTGAACCCCTCAACAAAATAGGGTAGTAGAGAGGTGAAATCAAATAGTTCAATAAATTGATTTTAACTCACTTAAATGAATTTTACATTCCAAAATATTTTTGGGATAAGGCCGTGAGTATTACTTTCTATATCATTAATCACGTTCTCATAAGACCTTTCATAAAGAATAATCCTTATGAATTTTAGTTTAATAAAAAACCCAAATTCATATTTTTTAGAGTTTTTGGTTGAAAATGTTTTATTTTAAAGACCAACGAAATAGTATAAAATTTGATTCTAAATACGAAGAAGGAATATTTAATAAGTACCCAAACTCAAGAAAGGCATACCAAGTCCTAAAAAAGTGAATCAAAATATTGGAAGAATCAATCCATGTTGTGTTTGATGAAAATTTTCCAAAATATATTTCTCAAAATGTTTTTGAAAATGATGTTTTAAATATAACTTTTTAAACTTAAATATCCTTTGGGTTTTTTTAACAAGTTTTGTATTTTTTGGCAACATATCTTATTGTAAAAGATTTTATAATTTATGTAAGAAAGAGTTACTATAGTTGTTATCAAAATTTACTTCAGAATGTTACATAAGTTTTTTTAAAAAGTTAAAATATCTTATGAAGATATTCATTTTCCTTACATTATGAAGATACTCATGATCACAGATAAGTTGGGCTGTGTTTGTAAAAAGGGAGAGAAGTCAAGTTTGTTTGATGTTTGTGTTGTGACTGTACAGTGTTCAAGAAAAAAGTGATGAAGTCATGGATAATGATATAACAAGAAATATAAAGTTCTATGAGTCGAGTCTACTAGATAGTGTCTCATAAAGTTTTTAGATAGATATGGTGTACAAAGTTGGAAGTGAAAGAGGTACAAAGTTGAAGTTACAATATTGATCCTATATGAAGTATGAAGGTAAAATATGTAAAACCATGAAGGATGATTCTATATGAAGGCTATCGGATTTAGTACATCAGAAAAATATCAATCATATTATGTTTTATATGACAGATTCATTGCCACTATAGTAGAAGGAAAGTTCGTGAGATCATCACACAATATTTAGAAAAATTATCAGATGAACAAGTTCAATGTTTATTGTATGGTGGTGTATGATTTTTACCATATATATATATATATAAAGTTTAAATAATGGAGATGAATGGTGTCTACTAATCACTAGAGTGATGTTCTAAGAAAGTCATTAGAATGAGTCTGGTTAATTGAGTTGATCATATGATGTTCCATCAGATAGTCTTATATAAACATCTAATAGAAATAAATTTCATGAAGTTATATTATTTTGAGAAATATTAAGCATTGATAATGTTTTTATAAATCCTAATATGAAGTTGTGTTATATTAGATAGGCAATTAACAAATTCCTACCAATCAAAAGAGCAGGAGGTAAATTGACTGGTGATGACAGATAACCAATAAAGCCATCAGGATGAGTTTATAATGCTATGTTGATCAGTCAATATTTCATTGGATGGATGAGCATAAAACAAACTAATGTGATATCATTAAATGAATGATTCCATGAAGATGTACTAAAAAGAGTTTTATAAACTAAGAACCACATAATGTTTGGTTGTATCAAAAAATGTAGAAGAGTATAAATCTGGTTGGTTGAACATATGTGAGTCCATCAGATGAAGGAATGCTCTAAATCTCATCATATTTATTTTAAAACCATCAGATGTGGGATTTCTTATATATTTCATCAAATAGATTATTATTTCATTAGATGGATAAGTTCTTAATAAAGTCACTAGAAAAATACTTTATGGATAAATTATTGAGGATCTTTATATAAAATTAATAAAGTCCTTAATAATTATGATAATGAGTTAATTATAAAATGTTTTTTATCTCGATATTTTAAGGAAGTTTAAAGAAGTGAATTATTTCAAGAAACATAAATAATGTTATAGAATATTTGAGGAGCATCCAATGAAGTTGTGATGAGCAGAAGAATTCAAAATTTGAGTTTGAGTTAATCAAGAAAAATATTTGAGTTCCGGAGTTTTATCCTAATTGCATGCCTATATAAAGGGATTCAAGTACTATAAGTAAATAGAATAACACTATTAACATGAGAAAGATAGGCGAAGTGCTGTAGAAAAATTATTGGATAGATGTATCGAACTATGAGAAGAAGATATGAGGATTGAGCAGTGTGAGTTTCCCACCAAGGAATCACTTGGTTAGGGAAGAAGAAGCTATCATGAAGAGGTGTAGTGGTTAGAGTTATAGGAAAGTGGTACCAAATAGAGTTATACTAGGTAGAGGTACCATACAGAGTTTTAGGTGCACTAAATAGCGTTATACTAGGTTAAGTAAGGGTGAACCAAATAGAGTCTTATTGGATAAAATTTATTAGATGGAGAATTTCTGAACAAAGTTCTCATGAGATGCTTCTAAATTTTCTCATTATTTTTTTTGGAATAAAATACAAGAAATAATTTGTAACTAAAGTGAGTTAGTATATTTACCTATCAATGGATAGGATTTTAACATGAGTTGGCTCAAATTTGATTCATTTTATATCTTAGTGAATTTCCATGGACCAATGGGAGTCATCGTGTCAAGGATTTAGTCACCCAAACTAGGGAAGAGCCTTTTAAATCTTGTTTTCTCTACTTTACTTTCATAAAATTTCATTAATTGTGTGATTTAGATACTTAAAGTTAAAATGGATAGAAACTATAACAATTTAAAGGATCTTATTTTAAGTGAAAAGAAATTGTAAAATATCACCACTGATTTACCCCCTTATCAGCTGTTCTCACATAACTGGGAACTTAAATTGGTATCATAGCATCCAATTTAACTCTATTATATCCTTATTTTTATTATCATAGATAATATAAACTCATTTAATAATAGAGGTATTCATACCTTCTATGGATTTTTTCTCATGGATAAAAAAATATGATACCCAATGTTCTATTACTTGGCCTGGAGGTGATCTATGTAGCTACAATTTGGTTTCCAACCATTGATAAAGATTCTATTATAAAATTTCCTGAAAAATTAAATCTTGAGGTTGATGGGAAATCCATAAATTCTATTCTTATGTCCTTTTAAAAAAAATATTTATATGAAGGTGTTGGTCCTCATGATAGTTAAGGAAAATTTTGACAAACTCAAAATTATATTTGAATAAAATATCAAAGTGAAGGATGAAAAATGAAAATTTTTAAGAAGAAAGTTTGAATATATTAGAATGTTCGATGATGAAACTATCTATGACCAATTTACTAGAGTTAATGAAGTTTTTAGAAACATCAAAGGATTCAATGATGTCTTGGAAGATTATACCATTGGTAAGAAACACATTAGAAACATTATATATATATATTTGATCATAAAATATATTCCTCAAAATATAAAGATGATTTATCTTGTGATTAATTTCATAACTATATTATTTCATATTAGATGAAGAAATATCCAACATTTAAAAATAATTTTAAGGAAGAAATAAATTTTTAGTCTACAAAGAAACTAAATATTATTGAATCAGAACATGAAACAGAGGGACTTAGTGAATCAGATGGTAAGGAATTTGATGCTAAATAAAATGGTAAAATTATGTCTCCAGTCTATAAAAATTATTATAAAGGTTGTGGAAAGTAAAAATACACCCGCATAATTGTTTCCAGCATGGAGGTATTGTAAATTTTACTATGAATTATATGAAGAATAAAGTTAGAGAATATGATGATTATTATAAAGAAGATACTTAGTAGAATAAGTGGAGTAAAACATACAAATATGATACTAAATCCATTTGGATTAAAAAAAATACACTAAAAAGAATAGAATAAGTATATTAAGTAAGAAATTTGAGTATGGATCTGTTGAAAATAGTTATTTATAAGATGAAAATCCAAAAAAGTTTAGAACTTTTTTTTGATAATGTTGACATAAAGGAAGATACTTCAAATAGTGAAGAAGAAGAAGGTGAAGAAACCTATAGTGGAATGTATTGATAAAAACACAAAACTCAAGAATGAATTTAGAATATTGAAGAAATAATGTAAGAAAAATAATACAGGAAAAGAATAATTCTATAAAAATAATATGTGTACAATGAGGAGATTAAAAACCTCAAGATGAAAGTTTTATAATAAGGAAATATGGTGGAATATCTTGTCAAGAAATTATATTCTAAAGAAGACGATATTTTCAAAATTCAATCAATATTCCTTGAGGCTAAATGTAACTTTAAGAAGATGAGAGATAATTTCAACAAAGATTCAAAAATAAATTCTAGAACATCTAAATCTACTAAAACAATTCATCTCAAGAATCAGGTAAAATATACACCCACTAAACATAAAATTTTATATGATTGTACTAAAAATGAACACGTTAGAAATAATATTGGGAAATACGAGTTTGAGAAAGTATATGAAAAAAAATCACATCAATTGAAGTTGAAAATAACTTTAGGAGGAATGTTTCCCCATGCCTAAGTAAATTAAGTGTTGGAAGTTATGTTGAACCTCAATAATATCATCATAGGGAAGGATCATATTTCGTCTGAATATTATGGTTCAATGGATATTTTTAGTGTTTTGGTAAATATGGGAACAAGGAATATAATTTTTTACACAACATGTCTCACCCTAGAAATAAACATGAACTAAGGGGGATCAACAATGGGAAAAAATAGAGTAAATTTATTAATTTGAATGAAAAAATAAAATAAAATTCATCAATAGTTAAAAAGTTCCCAAAGAAACATCAATTTGATTGATTGGAGGAATTTTGTTAAAGGTGTGACCAACCGGGTCACTATACCGAAGGTTATATGACAACGATTCAAGGAAAAATTTCTTATTCTAGAAAAGAAAAGTAATATGGAAAGAATAAAATTAAGGAAAGATATTTTTTGTTGTTGAGACTTCTTTAAAATCTAGAAAAAGGAACAAATATTAGATTCTTGATAGTGGTTGTTCCTTACATATGAAAAGTGATATAAATATTATGAAAGATATTGAAGAATTTAAAGGAGTATTTAATTTCAGAAATGATATCCCTTAAAAATAAAAGGAATAAGAATAACTAATATTTAAGTTAATCAATCAAAATTGATGGATGATATGTTTATTTATGGGCTTAATAACAACTTACTGAGTGTTATCCAATAATGTGTTGATGGAAAGGAAGTTATCTTAAAAAAATATTATTTCTTTATCTAATGTTTGAAAGATGTGAATGTTGTTACTAAGAAATAAAAAAACATAAATAATCTATTCTAAATTAGAGATACTTATAATTCATGTTACTTAAGTGTTGATGATGAACACAAGATATGGCACTGAATACTTGGTCATCTTGGCCAGAAAAGTATGATCACACTTTCTAAGGATGGTTTTTGTAAGAAACATACCATAACTAAAAATAAAAGATGATGTTGTTTATACAACTTTCTTAAAAGGAAGGATGGTAGTGACATATATAAGAAAGATGAAATCTAATACACTTGACCTCTTGATCTCTTACACTCAGATCTTTTTGGGCCAATGATACATCAATAAAAAAGGTGATTTGTATATTATTACTTTCATTTAAAACTTCACTCAGATGAACAACATAATGTTTATAAAACACAAATCAAAGCCTGCATATATGTTTAGAAGTTTTAGAATGGATGTTGAGAAAGGACTAGGTGTATATATATTTAAGATAAGGACAATGGAAAGGAGTATATAAGTAACTCTTTTGAGTCCTACACTATGAAACCTGAAATAAAACACCAATACAATACTCCATGTACTCCTCATAAAAATGGAGTATATGAAAGGAAAAAATAGAAGTTTAATTGAAATGGGAAGAAGTGTTCTTGCTAAATATAAAATTTCTGAATTATTCTAGAGAGAAGCTGTAAGTATAGCTTTTCACATTCAAAATAGATCTTTATTATGGATGGAATAAAAAATGACTCTATATGAGATGTGGTATAAAAAAAATATAATGGTGAAATAGTTCAAAGTTTTTGAGAGACCTTTATTAATAAAGATAAAACAATCTGGATCAAGGAAAGTTTGATGAAAAAGATAAAAAAAGAATGTTCTTTGAATATTTATCCAATGAAAGAAGTTACAAGTGTTAGAATAAACATATATACAAATTATTTGAATCATTTGATGTTATAGTCATTGAAAATCAAGATTCCTTAAAAAATTTATTGAATATCTTAAGGAAGACATTACTAAGGATAAAATGGTTATTTACCAAGAAGATAATGCGAAGAAAGATGAGTGTGAGCCTGATATTGTACAAGTTGATTCAGATTAGTCAAGTGGTAAGGAAAGTAAGACTATAAGAAAATCACCAAAGTTACAAACTTTATAAAAACATATTGAATCCGATAAAATCATTAGAAATAGAAAATATCTAGTTCATACCATAATAAAATGGATATTAAAGAATCATACATCACTTATCTCATAGGCAGAACCATATTCATTTTTAAAGGCATTTGAACATAAATAGTGGTTAAAAACTATGAATGAAGAGTCAAATAAAATTGAGAAAAATGAAATCTGGGATCTTATTCCATGAATGGAAGGAAATAATGTTATATTGAAAAAAATATGTGTTTATAAATAATCTCAATTAACATAAAGAAATTTAAAGAAACAAATATCTACTTTTTTGTAAAGGTTACACATAGGTGGAAAGATTTTATTTTAAAGAAAAATTTTCCTTGGTTACGCAACTTCAAACTATAAGAATGTTCTTATAAGTTACTACCCATAGAAATTAAAAAGTATATTATATGGATATTAACTCATCTTTATTGAATGGATATATTTAAGAAGAAGTTTATATTAAACAACCTAGTGGGTTCATACTTGATAAATATGGAACCATGGTGTGTAAACTGAAGAAAGATTTGAATAAGTTGAAATAGGTCCCTTGACCCTGGAACTCAACCTATTAACCACAATACATTTTTTATTAAAAAAAACAATTTTATGATTAAGTAAGAACCCTAAAAAACACCACAATACTTAAAAATTCAAAAGCCGATCCATAAATAATTTCAAAATTCAAAATTTAAATTAGAAATTTCAAATGAACCATAGTCACACCGCCTTGGTCAAGAGGCTAAGATATAACTTGTGAATAATTTTCTAATAAAATGAAGTAGAACTTTGAGTTGTAAATTCTCAGAGAGTTAACTTTATATATAGGGTTAAAAGTAAAAAAAAGTAAGATACATTTTCCTTTATCAAGAAATGTATTCCAAGGAGTTGTTATAAAAGTTTGACATGGAATATTTAAAATAAATTTCTATACCAATCTCTATTAGTATTAAGGTGAGTAAAGATGAATTGGAAAAATTTTGAATCAGAATAACTCCTTGAAGTTGATATGAAGATTATTGTATCTTACTAATTCAAGATTATACATTGTATATGTTGTTACTTTGTGTGGAATATATCAAAGTGATTCAAAGGAATCACACATACTAAAATCTAATAGAATAATTAGGTATGTAAAAGGAACACCAAATTATAGCATGGTGTATAGAAGATGTAATGAGATGAGATTTCTTAGGTACACTAATATTGATTGGGCTAGAGATTGTAATGACAGAAAATAAATATCAGGAGGAAATTTTTTCTTGGGTGAAAGTTGTGTGAAATAGAATATTAAGAAACAAAGTTATGTTACCTTGAGCACAAAAGAAGCTGAATATATTACTGCCACCCAATCTTATACAAAAATGATTCAGAAGTAAGTTAAGGTAGAATATTTGAGGGTTAAAGTTGGTAAAATATTGAAGGCTCTTTGTGATAATCAAATTTCCATTGATCTTCCAAAAATCTTGTACAACATTCTAAATCAAATAACATTGATAATAAGTATGATTTTATAGAAGTGAAAGTTTCCAATGGAAATTTTTTTCTTGAATTTATTTCATAAAAGTGTCAAATTGATGATGATTTCACCAAAGATATGACAAGGAAAATATTTAATGAATTAAGGCAACAAATACATGTTCATTATATACCAATGACTTTATAAAGTTATTAAGGAAACCAACCCCCACGATCCTTTGGATTTTATAGTCAAAGGGACTGAAGAAGGACATATTTTTTAAAATAATTACAAACTATTATATTTATCTTTTAGGAATTTGAAGCAAGTATTATCATAAAAATGAGGACAATAAAATATTGATTGAGAGTTTATCATATCATGGACCCAAAATTACTTATCATTGAGAGATAAAATTCCTTCAAAATTATTTCTTTATATAGTAGTGTGGTATTTGGACATTCTTTAGGAGAAAAGCTGTGTTGTGATAAAAGTTTTAGAAAATATTTATCATGAATGTTGTGAATGTTTCCCAAAAATTCCATGGGGGGATTGAAGATCCTTTTAAGTTGTTTTTGTAACAAGTTTTGTATTTTTTCCAACATATATTATTTTCAATGTTTTATTATTTCTGGTAAGAAAGAATTTATAGAGTTGTTAATAAGATTTTTTTAAGATTTTTTCCAAAGTTTCATTACAAAATCATAAGATTTTATACTGATCTTCATGTTTCAAACATCATGAAGATACTCAAAATCCTAGATAAGTTCTCCTGTGTTTATAAAAATATATAGAAGTCAAGTTCATCCTATTAAATTATTGTTATAGATGTACAATTTTACAGAAATAAAGTGATGAAGCTATAGTTGATGATATAAGAGGTAGTATAAAGTTCAGTAGACTAAGTCTACCAAATAGTGGATCATGAATTTTCTTGACAGACAGGGTGTATAATGTTGAAAGTGAAAGCTATAAAATGTTGAAGTTACATATTTGATAATGCAAGCGGTATAAAGTTTGAATATGTAAACCCATGGAGGATTCTATTGTATGGAGGCTATTAAATCTAGTACATCATAAAAATATCCATTAGACTATGTTTTATATGATAGGGTCATTATCACTATAAAAAATCAAGTTCATCAGATAATCAGACAATATTTAGAAATATCATTGGATGATCAGGTAAAATGTTGATCAGATGGTGGTGTATAAATTTTATCAGATATACAAATACACAGTTACAAAAAGTGAATATGGATAGTGTTTACCAATACTTAGAATGATGTTCTGAGAAATTCACTAGAATGAGTCTAATTGATCAAGATGATCATATGAAGTTCCATCAGACAGTCTTCTACAAAGCTCTAATGAAGAAAAATTTCATGATGTTGTATCAGTTGGAGAAATATAAATATCTTATAAAGGTCGTATAATGCCTGAGATGAGGCTGAGTTATATCAAATGAAAAATTGACAAATTCCTACTGATAAGAAGATTAGTAAGTACATCAGTTAGAGAAAAAAATAACCATTGAAGACACCAAGTAGAGTTTATAAAGTTATGTAGATCAGTTAATGTTCCATTAGATGGAAAAGAATTAGAAAAAATGTAATTTTATCATATGGATTATTCCATGAAGATATACCAGAATAATTTTTTCAAACCAAGAAATATATAAAGTTGGGTTGCAGCAAGAAGGGGAGAAGAGTACATAGTCCGGTAGTCAAACATATGTGAGTCCATCAGAGTGAGTAATAATCTAAAGCTCACCATAAAAACTTTTTTAAAACCAATATATGGAGGATTTATTATATATTTTATCAGGAAGTGTATCAATGCACCAAATAGAAATTTTCTTAATAAATCCATCAAAAATATTTTTTTCAGAAAAATTACTGAGGATATTTACATAAACTTTGTAATTTACATAATAATAATGAAGCTGAGATAATCCTTCAACGTTTTTTATCAATAAATTATAAATATTTTTAATTAAATGGTGTGATTTTAATAAACTTAAATCATATTATAGAATTTTTGAGTGGAATCCAGTGAATCTGTGATCAGTTAGAGAATTTTAAATTTGAGTTTGATTGGAGCGGGAAAAATATTTGAGTTACAACATCTTATCCTAAGTGTGCACCTATATATAGGGGTAAAAGTAATGTATATAAATAAAATAATATATTTCATGTGATAAAAATAATTGAGTTTTACAAAAAAGATATGAGACATAGCTACTAGAATATTAACATAAGAGCTGAGGTTTGAGTAGTGTAAGTTTCCAACATTGTAATCTCTTGGTTAAAGAAAAATAATCTATTGGTAAAATTTGTAGTGGTCAAAGTTACTGGAAAGTGGTACCAGATAGATTTGTTCTTAAAAGAGGTACTATACATATTTTTAGGCACACCAAATAGAGTTATACTGAATGAAGCAAAGGTGCACCAGACGAAGTCTTACCAGATGAAGTATATTAGAAGTAGAATCTTCAAATCAATTTGTTATGATATGTTTTTAAATATTCTCATTATATTTTGGATATAAAGATAATAAAAAATTTATAACTGATGGGAGTCATTATAATTACCTATAAGTATATATAAGAAGTTCAATGGATGTTTGATCAAATTGTATTTACTTCATAACTTAGTGAATTTTCATGGACTGATTGGAGTCTCCATGGAAAAGATGCAGTCACACACACTGGCAGGGAACCCTATAAATCTGGTGTGCTCTGCTTTACTTTCCTAAAATGTCATATGTTATGTGGTTTAGATATTTAAATTTTAAAATGATAGAAACTCTAGAAAGTTTCATGGGTTTATTTGAAGTGAAAATAAATTATTAAAGATCACTACTGATTCAACCGCCCTTCTCAATGGTTCTCAAATTCTTTGGAACTTCAAAACTGAATAAAATTAAGAATAATATCCTTCAAATTATTTTCATAAATACTTTTAAAAATTTAAATACCACCCCATTTAAAATTTCATTAGATATTTATAAGTGTGAACTCATACTAGAAGATCATTCTTAAATAAGGTTGAACATCTAGCCTTAGTCTCTTACCTTAAACCCCAAAACCTCAAAAATTCCTTTAATGGTGACAATTTGGTTCTTTCCATGAATGAGTAAATAAATCAATTCACTCATAATGATGTATGGAATCTCATGGAAAGACCTTATCATTATCCTATTATAGGTACTAAATGGGGTTTTTTATATGTAAGCGAGAAAATATCGGTAATATCACCAAGAATAAATCTTATTTAGTTTCCAATGGTTATAACCAAAAAATAAGAATCACATATGGTAAAAATACCCCCATAATACAATTATAATACATTATAATTTTGTCGGCATTATCCTCTCATATTAATTTAAAACTCTTTCAAATGGATGCTAAAATTGATTTTCTAATTCTTTTTATTTATAAACATGTTTTTGTGGAACAAACACTTGGTTTTGAAAATCCTATTTTTCCAAATTCAATTTTCAAATTATAAAAATATTTTTATGGTTTAAAAAAATACCCTCATAATTAGTATATTTATCTTTAAAATTACATTCTATCAAATGTTTTTAAAATGGGAAAGGCAGCCTCAACTCTTATTTTAAAAAACATCTCAAATGATTGTCTACTCAATAAAATTTATATTGATGATGTGTTTTTTTGGATCTACCAATGAAATTATTCGTTTTGATTTTTTTTAATTTAATGAAAAAGAAATTTGATATGAGATTTATTGGTTAACTCAAATTCATTCTCAATTTTCAAATTTCTCAAAGAAATGATGGTATCTTTTTAAACCAAGGAAAATACGCCAATGAACTCTTAAGATGATTTGAAATTTATCACGCTAAGGAAATTAGTACTCCCATGAGTATAACATTTTATGATTATATTGGATGAAACTAGTAAAATGGTAGACAAAAAGACTTATAGAAGTATGATTTATAGTATTCTTTACATTACTATGACCCAACATGAAATCATGTACAATCTTTGTCTCTATGATCATTTTCAATCAAATAAAAAATAATCTCATTTCAAATATATCAAAAAAAAATTTAGTATTTAAATGGATTTAAAAAACTCTATTTTTTAATCCAAAAGAAACCTATTTTGAATTAACTTCTTTTATTAATATTGATTTTAGAGGATTCCAACTAGATAGGAAAAGTAAAAGTTAAACTTTCCAATTAATTATAAAATCTCTCATCTTGTGGAGTAGTAAGTAGCACAACTCAGTTTCTCCTTTCTATTGTTAAAGAAAAATAAATATCCACTAGGAGTTTCTACACCCAAATTACATAGATGCAACACAATATCTTAGACTATATACTTACATTTGACCATATCCCTATTATGTGCGGCAATACCATTTCCATCAATATTTCCAAAAATCCTATCCATAACTCTTGAACCAAACACATTAACCTTAAACATCATTTCTTAAGAGATCACTTCCAAAAAAGGATATATATTATTGGATTTTGTCCCAATGGAATATCAAATCACTTATATTTTTACCAAACCTCCAACTCTTGATTGTTTTGAATTTATTAAAGGTAAATTAAGAATAGTTCTCTTATGATATTATTTACATGATCTATGGCTATCTTGAGTTAACTATTTTTATAATTCTTGTTTCAAATCTTAAAAAAACAATAATTTCTTATAATTTAATTTTTTTTGTTTTCATAGATACAATCCATTTATCTCATATGTTCCATCATTTTAGGGGGATCCTTATCACTTTTAATTCTGAAATTTTCCTTAAGAGAGATTGTTTTCAAATTACTTTTTTCAAAATTTATTCTATTATTTTCAAAATTTATAAATCACATTTCCCAAAAACTAAGTAATTTACTAATATTGATTTAAAAAAACTTTTGGTACCTTTTATTTTAAAATAAATTTTAATTTTTTTAAAACTTATAAGAGAACTATGTGTATGCTCTCTCTCTCTTTTTTAAAAATGTTTACGTTTATCTTTCTTACAAGAAGCTTAATGTTGAGAATAAAAATATTTTCTATATATTATGTTCTCTCTAACTCACTTCTTAAGGTGTTATTGAAAAATTAAAAATTAAAGGAAAATTCCTAATTATGTATTATCCTCAAGGAATTGCTTCAAAATTATTTTAATGAATAAATTAGCCAATGGAGATAAATTTATATCTTTATGAAAATTATCCCATAACAAAGGTATGTGGTATTTTTATTTTCTCTCTTTCTCTTATTCCTTTCTATTATTTCTCTTAAATCTATTCTTCAATTTTCTATATTATTTTAACTATCCCCCTCTCTCTAATGATCATATTAATATGGGAGTTTTAAAGTTAAAAATTTTCTGCCAATTATTTTCATGTTTTCAAATCTCTTCTTCTATAGTTTTTCATAATATCTTTTGTTTCCTTAATTTCAAAATCCTTTTCTCACTTGAACACTCTTTTTCAAATCTCCTTCATGGGTTTTTTCAAAATATCCCTTGATTTTTTCTTCAAAATATATATTGAGTTTCTTTTTCCTCTTCTTTTTTTATCTTTTTCGATAATAAAAAAGGGATAAATTTCATAAAAATATTATTTATCATTATTTATCACAAAGGGGTAGAGGTGTGTGTTATTTTATAAAAGGGTGAAATTCTCACCCAACTAGTACTCGCCCATGCATTCGCACAGTGATATAACAAAATTCTTAGATTATGCATTCGCACGGTGATATGGTTCAATGCTTTTTTTAAGAAAAAAATACTACATTTCAATGATAATAATGAACATGAATATTCAATAATTTTAAATAAAAAAATAATGATACTTATTATTAGAATACAATTGGACAAAATATGGAGACTTTATTATGAAAGTAGAATACCTTTTGTATAAATAAATTTCAAAAGATGAAAAACAATCTATATGAAATAAGAAATTATTTTCAGCATGGAGATTTTAATTAAATGAATGAAAATAATATTGAAATTGACATTTGTAATTCTGATAATTATGATAAATAACGTTGTAATTGAGGCCATAGTGATGTAAACAACAAAACATGGAATAATTGATTAGATTGAAAAACATATTATGTTATAGTAAAATAGAATACATATAATTGGATAAAAATATTGAAAAAATTAATCAAAATAATGAAAAAATAATATTTATTGCAAGGAAACTCTCATAGAAGTAAAGATAACTATGTAGATCAGCAATACTTGATACAAATTATAATAGGAGAAAAAAGTGCACATAATAAGTTCATATGGGAGAAAGTATAGACTTGAAAAAGGACTAGAAATAAATACAACATGTTCAATTACATGAGGGAGTACACCCTCACCATCATATGGATGCTGGTCTGGGTATCAGTATGGCCAATGATCCCCTATACATGGAATAGTTATTAGAGTCAAGACCGATGCTGGAATCTGAACCAGTGGATCATTCTAAATCAGTTTGAGTTGGTTTGTAATCCCCTTCACATGGAATAGTAATTGGAGTGAAGACTCAAGAAGCCACTGTATCCTCTTGTATACCCTATTAGTAATTGTAACTTAACAACTGCGGATGCAGAAAATAAAGAGTACCTTCATTTGATGAAAAACAATATAGAGGTGCTCTCGATCATCTTGAAGTATCGAGCAGATCTGAACAGCGTCAACGATGAACCGGTGGAATGGTTCACTGATTTCTTATTTATGAGTTTAAGTACAGTATAACCATGTGTGAAATATGGATGTAAATAGATTCAAGTTAAAATTAAAAACAGTTCAAGAAAATAGAGTTATTGTTTAACCTGGACATAAATTTCTTTGGAGTTTTTGTGGTGGAATAAGAGGTAATATTTCGAGAAGCTCACGACCTATAAAATCAGCCAACATTTCTATCTATAGATACAAAAAATGTTTAAAATTAACAGTACATACTAATAAATGATGAAATCAATTAATGGAGATAGAAAGGCATGGATTTCTTCAAAATGATACCATGAAATGATCCAACAGTGAACTTGGACTTCACCACCACATCAGTCTTTTCCAGTGTAATCTCCCCTTCAAGAATTGATGATGCAATATGCTCCTGGCATGGGATGACATTGCTGTAGACTTTTGTTCCAATAGAAAAAAACAAACTACAATGTAAACACACCATGAGTTAACACAATAAAACAACAATGACATGCAATAGAAGAACATAATAGTAGGTACAATCATAATAATGCCATTAGGAAAAAATAGCTAACATATCAATCTTCAGATGCATATCTGCGAAATGATACTGAATTGAAGCCCCAAACCTGAATGTTTCCTTTACGTTATACTCTTCTTTTATAGAAAGAAAAAAACATGAGATATCATAAAATTAGAGAAATTTTTTTTTGGAACAAAATATGTATAATCAGAAAATGGGAGATCCAGAAACAAGCATAACTATTCAGAAATTGGTTATTCTGTTTAACCAGAAGCTATCATAAGATTTCATAAAAAGTGAATTCTATTTTACCAGAGAGAAACATTCCTAATTTAATTTCGTTAAATCTAGTAAACTGGAAAAAATGACATAATCAAATGGGAATTCTATTTTACAATAATCATACATGACAAATCAACTTAGAAAAAAAAATTGACTGAAAAAAATGCCTAATCACAAAATGGGAAATCACTAATAAAGGAGACAAAAAATAGAAGACATAAATTGGGTATTATATATTCTGAAACAGTTTAATAAAATAAACATATTGGTTATATGAAATTAAACAATAATATAACAACATCAAAAGAAATATAAAGAACCAAACAATCCATGTATTGATAAATTTGATTCTGGAATCCGAATTGTATTATCCAAGCACATATATGTATATGTTATTGTATCCATTAAAAGTTTCTTTGGAACATATTTTTTTATAGTGAATGAACTACATATACATGAATCATAATATATATATATATATATATATATTCAACATGTTATAATTAATTAAATTTTATAAAATCATAACAGGAAAACTGGTTGAAGTAGCAAATGAATTCAATTATGTCAAATATAGTAGTAGAAATTCGGTACCAATTATTCCATATAATTACCATGGGAGATTAAAAAAGAAGAAAATTTATTAACCATTGTTCTCAAAAGAAGGAACCATGCCCTGAACCAGAACTTGAACCTGCATAATTCCTAAGTGAACATAATAAACACAACAAATGGAAAAATGAAAGAACACATGTGAGGATATAACCACTTTTTGTTATCCTTGAACCAGAAGCTACATAATTCCTAGACCTATATAGACTCCAATGCTTCAGCCACTCCATATCAAACATCTCTACCCTAAACAAAAGTAAGCATAAGGCATTTTTATATACATGATTTTTTAATGCAAGTTTTAAATAGTTCATTGAAAGTGGATGTTGTCTAAAATAAATTAGTAATATAACAAAGTCAAAAGAAATATAAGGAATTAAACAAACCATGTATAGATAAATATGATTATGGAAAAGTGATTGAAGTAGAAAATGAATTCAATGATGTCAACTATAGTAGTAGAAATGTAGTAATGATTATTCCCTATACTTACCATGAGAGATTCAAAAAGGAGAAAATTGCTTAACCTTTGTTCTCAAAAGAAGGAACAATGCCCCAAACTAGAACTTGAACCTCCATCAGTACTAAGAGAACACAATAAACAAAACAAATGGTAAAATTAAAGGAAACCTATATCAGTAAATTTTATTCTGGAATCCAGATAGTATTATCCAAGATCATATATGTATATGTGACTGTATCCATTAAATGTTTGTTTAGAAAATGTTTTTTATAGTGAATGAACTACATATACATGAAACATAATACACATATATATATATTCAATAGATTATAATTAATTAAATTTTATAAAACCATAACAAGAAATCTGGTTGAAGTATCAAATGAATTCAATGATGTCAACTATTGTAGTAGTAATGCAGAACTGATTATTCCTTATAATTACCATGGGATATTCAAAAAGGAGCAAATTGATTAACCTTTGTTTTCAAAAGAAAGAACCATGCACTGAACCACAAATTGAACCTGCATAAATTCTAAGAGAACACTATAATCAAAACAAATGGGAAAATGAAAGAACACCAGTATCAATGAATTTGATTCTGGAATCCAAATTTTATTTTCCAAGCACATATATGTATGTGTGACTGTATCCATTAAAAGTTAGTTTCGAACACTTTTTTTATTGTTAATGAACTATAAAAAACCCAAGATTTGGGAGATTGAATGGATTATTTTACGAAACCCTAGAACACGAATTTCAGAATAAGTGAAGACAGAGTGTCGAACATGCAATATCCTTAACATACCCGCTACTTTATCAACTCACAAAAATGAAATATTATTAACATACCCCCCACTTTAGGACTTCAGAGCTAAGGGTTGTAACATGTGTTTGTCCTGGGTAAACAAAATTTTTGCTGTGGATGTCAAATACATATGGAAAACTAAAAAACTATTAAAAAACTATTGAAATAAAATATGGGTAAACTTATATGTATGTTTCTGTGCATAATAAAAAACAAATGCTATTGCTTGTAATCCAGTAAAATGATTCCACGGTTTAAAAAAAATACCTCGATATATGAATTACAACATATAAAACATATAACTTGATGATTTCATAGCTTTAGAAATCAATCATTCTGTGAATGGATCACCTTAACATCTCCTATATGTATCCCTTCAGTATCTTCCTGAGCTCTCTTGAGATTATCTCTCAGCTCCCTATGAACTTTATTTGATCTATTCAAGGATTCCAAGTTATTAGTAGTCCTAAAAGGCATATAACCTCCAAATTCAATGTACCTGTCAACAAATGAAAGAGGGATGTCATCATGGGATGAGATATGGATGAAAAAACTAAAGAGAATAATTTTATAAAAATTTTATCAACTCACGAACATTCAAGATTATTAACATACCCACTATGCAAGGAATTAGTTTAGAGATAAGGGTTGTAACCTGTGTTTGTCCTGGGTGAACTAAATTTTTGCTGTGGATGTGAAATACATATGGAAAACTAAAAAACTATTAAAAACTATAGGAATAAAAGATGGGTTAACTCATATGTATTTTTATGTGCATAATCAAAAACATATTCTATTTCTTGTAATCCAATAAAATGATTCAATTGTTTAAGAAAATAAATTACCTCGATATATAAATTAAAACATATGAACTATATAACTTGATGATTTAACAGCATTATAAATCAAGCATTCCATGAATGGATTACCTTAACAGATCCTATATGTAGCCCTTTAGTATCTGCATGATCTCTCTTGAGATTCTCTCTCAGCTCCGTAAGAAGTTTATTTGATCTATTCAGGGCCGTCAAGTCTTTAGTAGTCCTGAAAGGCATAGAACCTCCATATTCAATTTACTTGTCAAAAAATGGAAGAGGGATGTCATCATAGGATGAGATAGGAATGAAAAAACTAAAGAGAATAAATTATATGAAAATTTTATCAACTCAAGAACATGAAATATTATTAACATACCCGCCACTCTAGGACTTAGTTCAGAGCTAAGGGTTGTAACCTGTGTGTGTCCTGGGTAAACTAAATTTTTTCTGTGGATGTGAAATACATATGGAAAACTAAAAAACTATTAAAAAACTGTTGAAATAAAATATGGGTAAACTCATATGTATGTTTTTGTGCCTAATCAAAAACAAATGCTGTTGCTTGTAATCCAATAAAATGATTCCATGGTTTAAAAAAAGAAATTACCTCAACATATAAATTACAACATATGAAACAGATAACTTGATGATTTAGAATCTTTAGAAATCAATAATTCCATGAATAGATTACCTTAACAGCTCCTATATGAAGCCCTTGAGTATCTACATGAGCTATCTTAAGATTCTCCCTCTGCTCCCTAAGAAGTTTATTTGATCTATTCTGGGCTTCCAAGTCATTAGTAGTCCTGAAAGGAATATAGCCTCCAAATTCAATGTATCTGTCAACAAATGAAAGAAGGATGTCATCACGGGATGAGATATGAAAGAAAAAATTGAAGAAAATAAATTTATGAAAATTTCATCAACTCACAAACATGAAAGATTATTAACATACTCGCCATGCCAGTACTTTTTTTAGAGATAAGGTTTGTAAACTATGTTTGTGGAATATTAAACACAGTATAAACCATTATAATTGTTAATCTGTAGTCACATAAAAAACATAGGGAAATAGTCTAATAGGAAACACATTTCTCATTGAATTAAAAAGCACTATAACATTATTATACAAAATAAAATATAATTTGTAATGGTGGAAGGAAATTTCATTATTCCTGTAATGAAACATCCTTATAAAAATCAGTAATCAAGAGTACCTACAATATGTTGGAGAGAAAAAGAAATATATTGTCCAATCAATAAAGTAAGTTAGGCATACCTAAACAGAAATACGTTTTGAAGTGGTAAAATAGAGTGTGAACCATTAAAAAAAGAATATATGAATAAATATCATCTTAAGGAATATAATAGTTGTTCCAAATGATGTATTGGAAGAAAAAATGTATTTTATTGATAATAAACAATCATAAGAAAATGTAAATACTAAAAATTTAATAGAGTAGATTAAATAACTAAATCTATGATACTAATATTTTTATGATTGTATATAATGAAGAGTGATGATAATAATAAAAAGATAATATGAATGTTCAATTAAAACTACTGCAAAAAATATGTTTTTATACATCAGTAAATCAATAGTGAAAATTAGATGTACCGTTTTATCCAATGAAATGCTGTCATTAAAATATTATTACATATATAAAATGATGAATCTTATTCACCTGAAATCACAAAAACTGAGAAGAATAAATGAACTAATATGATAAAATGATGGAAGGAAGTAATCATTTGACTATAAAAACTAATAGAAGAAAAAAATATTTATCTAATAGAAATTTATAAAATTTAATATAAGAGATAAAACAATAAAATATATGATAAAAATGTTTTTCTTAGTGTATATATTAAAGAATAATGATAATACTAAAGAGGGAATAATAAAATAGGTTTTCACAAATCCTTAACATTGTAGAAACTAAATAAACCCTTTTATCCACTGAAATATCATCATTGAAACATGATTACCTGAAAAAACTGATGATTCCTGTCACCTGAAAACACAAAAAGTAAGGAAAATCAATGAAATAAGATGATAGAATACTAAAAGCCGTAATAATATAATCATAAAAATTGATGGTAGTGAAAAATTGATGAATATGAAACATATATTATTAGTAACATAAATCATAAATTACATTACCCATGTAATGCATCACCATTATACAGATCAATAATCATGAGTATATAAAACCTGTAGGAGGGAAACAAAAATATGTCTATATATACTGTGTAGTGAATAAATTAAGCTAGGAATAACTAAACTGAAACATGTTTTGATGTTATTGAAGAAATAGTTGTGAACCATTAAAAATGATTAGGTGAATATATATTATCACTGAATGAAATAGAAATAGATTTTTCAATTGACGAATTAAAAGAATATATGTACTATAACAACATAAGAAAAATTTGTAATTAAATCTAAGTACTAAAAATTTAATAGAAGAGATTAAAAAATTAAATAATGTTTTAATAATTATAAACCTTATAGAGAGGAATAGTGAATAAAGAGTATCATGGTGAATGTAGAGATGAAGCCAAAGGGCAGTGAACAAAGATGAGGAGGAGTGAGTTCCAGAGGCGGAAGTGGTGAACATATATATGAATTAATAGGCCATAGTGTCAGAGATGGAGAGATGGATTGTGGTGAACCAATGACAAGTAGGTGGTGGACCATTTAGCAGTTATCGCAGGTGATGATGGAAGAGTAGGTTGTCAACAGTAACCCAGATGCAAAGGTAGAGGAAGGAGGTGAATGCGGTCGATGACGAAGGAGCAGTGAGAGGTGAGCATGAAGGAGATGAAACCTTAGATTGGGGAGACCAAATGGAGAAGCTAGTTTGGGGAGACTAAAAGGAGAAGGTTAGTAAAACCTAGATTGGGGAGACCAAAATACATGAAGATGGATTATCAAGAAGCAGTGCAAACCCTAGATTTTGGAGACTGATGATGGTGAACACGTTGGATGGAGAGGAAGGATAAACGGTGGGGCTATGGAAATAGGAGAACAGGCTGACAGAATTCACGATGGTGAGAGTGACTCAGTCGAAGGAAAAAATAATGAAGGTCATGGGATTGGGAAGGGAAAATAGAAAGTAGGTCACGGGATTTTGAAGAGAGGTGCTGAGGCGGTGACACGTGTCCAGAAAAATACCTTCTTTAGTATATATATAGATATTTTAAAAAGTAGAGAAGTTATAAAAAATGTTTATTCATTTTATTCTTCACTAGTCTATAATTGTTTGAAAAAGGGGATATTTTAAAATTTATCTTTATTATTGATTTTAGCATACTTGATGTGTTAACTACTTTAGCTCATTGAATATCTTGTTAAAATATAGGATTAAACTTCTATATATTTTACTCTTGATTTTCACTTAATTTATATTTTATATTAATATTTTATAATCATAAAAGTGGGATATTATTGTACCACTCTTTCTCATGGTGTCTTAATGATCTCAAACACTCACTTATGTTTCTAACATTCTATTTTTAGTGAGTTTTAGTGTTTTAATTTAATTCCAAGTGATGGATTTAATGGAATCATAATGATACCTCAAAGTCTTGATAAAGTATTCAACCCATATCTTTACATTATTCAAGGATTTGTAAACATATTTGAAGATACATGAAAGTAAATTCAAGGATGTAGAGGTGGCCTCTCTTGACGGTGGTGAAGTGCAGACAACATCAGCCATCTAAGGATAGGGTGGCAATAGCAGCAGTTCTCCAGAATTCCCACCATCCTTTCAATGGAGGAGCATCAAATAGATGGTGAATCTACCTATTGTTCATCATTATATTTGTAGTATTCTATCCAGACACTATAAAATTTCATCCATTCAGTGGAGTACAAATTGAACCCCCCAAGTTCCAGGAAGCCCATTAGCTACCTTATGGCACTACTAAAAACATGGCTTTTATCAGTGATAGAAAAGCGCATTAACAACACTAAAAAAGCGTTGTTAATTGAGACGAAGATAGGGGGTCCCTTTTATCAGTTCTTAGAAAAGTGCTGATAAAGACCCCTTTTATCAGCGCTAAAACAAGCACTGATAAAAGACCCCTTTTATCAGTGCTAAAAGAAGCACTGATAAAAGGGGTCTTTTATCAGTGCTTCTTTTAGCGCTGATAAAATGAGACTTTTATCAGCTCTTTTAAAAAGCGCTGATAAAACTCAAAAAAAAAAATTATATTCAGGGGGGGAGCTTTTAATAGCACTTGAACCCCCCTTTATCAGCACAAGGAGGATCCCTCCCACTTCCGCATGCTTCCCTTGCTTGCGCTCCTGTACTTACCCACGCGCCCCTCCTTGCTTCCACCCGGATTCGAACCCGTGACCTCCCCCTTGCGCGTCCTCACCTTACCACAAAGCCATTTCATTTTTTTATCTATTTAATGATACATCTATTTATTTATATATATATAGTTATATTTATTTGTATATTAATATAGATTCATATTAATATAAATATATTTAGTTATATTAATACATATATATTTATTCATATAGTAATATATATATATATATATTTATTCGTATATGAATATATATTTATATTTATTTATATATATATAGTTATATTTATTCGTATATTAATATAGATTCATATTAATATAAATATATTTAGTTATATTAATATATATATATGTTTATTAATATATTAGTATATATATATTCATTCATATATTAATATATATTTATATATATATATATATATTTGTAGTTACAATTTTTATCCATATATTTATTTGTATATTAATATATATTTATAGGATTAGTTTTAAATACATTTATAAAAGTTTTTTATGTGTGTTTATAAATAAATAAATAAATACATACATACATATATACAACACACACACACACACACACACATAGACACATATATATTTATGAATAAATACATATATATGTGTATTTGAAAAGCCATAAAATGTTAAAACGAGCATAAATTATAATCCAGAAGCCCGTTTCAACTCTACAACCTATCAAATTGAATAAAACGAAACAATATTCAATATGATATGTGGTACAGGGCTAATAGACATCCGGATCAAAAGTTATACCTGTTTGAATGTTAACAAATCGGGGTATGCCGACTAAAAACTCAGTTTTGGAGGCTTTCTTGTCCTTTTTGTCCTTGAAAAATGTGACAGACGATTTTCCTGGGTCACTAGCACATAGATCTCATCGTAGGATTCAATTTGATATGCTGTAGAGCTCAAACGGACACCCTGATCAAAAGTTATGACCGTTTGAAGTTTGAGTTACATTTTTAACGTGTTTTAGATCTTTTATTATTTTTTTTTTGGATTTTTGTGTATTCAAATTGTTATTAAATGATTATTAATCGATGATAATTAGTAAATTATTAATTAATTATTTTTTTAAAAAAAATTTAAAGTCATTTTCACTAAATTTCTTATACATTAAATGTATTAGTCTATTTATACTTTTCTAAAACAGATTTAAAAAATATATATTATATTTATATCAATATAAATATACTTATATAACAATATATTATTTCTCATGATTTTTTTAAAATATAAAATTTATCAATGCTAGGAAAAAGAGCTAATAAATCCCCCCTTTATCAGTGATACTAAAAAAAGCGCTGATAAAGGCCCCCCTTTATCAGCGCTTTTTTAGCGCTGTTAAAGGGTGGCGCTGCAGAAACCTAGTTTTGTGGTAGTGTGGTGGTTATTGGGTAACCAACATCGTTAAGAAAGCCTATCTGAGCCTATATTGATTATGGAAAAAATGCCATAATGATATTTTTCTAAGGATCCATGATTTCCAATGTCTTCAGAACCTTCCTGGTCCTCCTGGACTCTATAAAATTAATCCCTTGTCCCCTTTAAGAAATACTCCAGTTACTAGCATCGATTCAATAAAGAAGTTCTAGAATTATCAAATACTCTCAAAGAGCCTTCCAAATTTCTCTTTCTATCAATGGCTCTCAACATTTCTCTCAAATACCTCATCCTCCACTGTATTCATATATACAATAGATTTTTGTGATGATTTTTAATGAGTTTTCATAAAGGTAACCTCTCTCTTATCAACCACATTTTTCTAATGATTTCTCACTCTGCAAAAGTGAGGGATGAGTTACTTGGCTACTAACAAAGATCAAGGGGGTTTTCACAAACCCCAAATATGAGGGATTTATTCCTTGATCACCACTAAGATCAAGGTATTCATACTTTTAACATCTTGAGTCAAGGGGTGGAGATTTAGGGGCACACATCATTCTATTTATGAACTCCATATTAATTTTTCTTGTATTATTTTTACTATTTCTACATTTCATCATTTAACATAGATTCACATACTTTATAATTTTGGTTTAATTGCTTCCATGTATAAATTACTTTGATTTTATCTTTATAAAATCAGATTGAATTTATTAACTATTGGTTAATTTATTTCTCACTTTATTTATTTGCTTCTACATTAAATTTTTAAAAGGGTAATTAAGCCCCCCTTTCCATATATATCCAACCAATAGTAGTTTCCCATTTTCAATTATTGTATCTGAATTCCATGTCAATTTTATAGTGGTTTCCTTATATCCATATATTCATCCAATCCTTAGAATTACAGGAAAGTACCAAACACCTTTCAATGTAATTGATTGATTTTTATTATCTAAATATTCCCCACACATGGTCTTGGGACTAGAATGTTTTGTGAGGAATATAAAAGATGTTAAAAATAATTTTTTTAGGAAAATTATGAAAATTGATGGTTTGATTCAATGGTTTTGTCTTTTTTTGTCTTAACATAAATCATATAACTTTGTTAAGCATTAAAACAAAGATGATTGTATGGAGATAGTTAGAAGATTTTCCAGAATGAGACCATCAGATGAGGGCTACTGGATGAAGGATTCTAGACATGAGACATGTGTTGAGCATTTATCTTACCATTCTTAAAATCTTTATCAGATAAAGTGTTGGGTATGGATTTAAACATGGCGATGCTTTTATATTCTTAATGTTTCTAACATCATGAGTATTCAAAGATCACATGATCTAATAATAAGTTTAAAGGGGATGAAAATCATTTTTTTTGTAATTATAATATAATTTTATGTGACCTTAATTAATTTTTCAAAGTGCCATAAAATCAGTTATAATTTTTAAATTGATATTTTTCAAATAAATTAGGATTTTAATTAAAAATTAAATTGATCATATTTAGAAAATTATTTTCATACAATAAAGACCATTTTTGAAATATACATTTTGAGAAATGGTTAGGGTGAATTTCAAGGATTTTTCTGAAATAGTTGAATTTTTGGTGAATAGTGAAATACTATAATTTATGATATTTTACATTTTAAGACAAATACATGAATTATTGAGTCATTTATGATGTAAAAAAACAATTATTTAGAAATAAAATTAACTATTTACTGTACGTATTCATAATAATCAACACCATTGATATTCATGAGCCAAAATAATAAAAAATGAATAAAATAACCAAAGACACCCCTCCCCCAACTATAAATACCACCCTCACCAACCCTTCTCCTCACACCTTATAATCCTTTAATCTTGTATAAATTATATAAATATACCTTCCCAATACTCTTCCTTAAATCCAAGACCTACTGGTCTTACCAAAAGACCTAATCCAAGTGTCTTAAGGAGGTTCCCAAGGAGACGATATTTGAGAGGTAAAATTATCCTTTTCTCTTTTAATTTTTTTTCTTATCCTATACTCACCTCCCCTATCCAAAGTGGAATGGAAACACCATTATGATATATATACTGGAGTTATATTATTTTAATTGAATATCCATCATCAAATCTATTATCATGTTCTTTTAATTATAAAAATGAAAACATCATCCATGAGGTGTCAATTCACCACCTTCGTGGATAACGAGTTTTCATTTTTCATTACCGCCTTCAAGGATAGTTATAAAACCATTTTTATGGTTAAAAAATATTATAATATGTGTATTAAAACTTATTTAATTTTCTATAACTAGTATATAAACCTAATACTAAATAAAATGATTTGAGTTCGTGATGGTCGTAAAAACCGCCAAAATAAACTAATCGGTTTTCATTAACATTTTATTTAATGAATCATAATCATGTAAAAAAACAGAATGATATATGAGACCATTTAAAATCTTATAAGTACATTAATAACATTTCACTCCACTTTTGGAGTTTGGATTCATTTTGAAAAGAACTCCCATAATCATGCATAAGGGAACCGACCATAAAACGGTGAAATGAACTCTCCCAAAACAATAAAATTAAACATTATAACTCATTGAAATAGACATAAATGAACTTAATAAATTTATAATAAATAAAATATATTTTTAACAGGTTATTAATTAATTAATTAATTAATATAATTTGATTATCCAGGATATTAATTACAATTTCAGAACACTTTTGGACAAAAGGTAAGGGGTTTCTCATCTCACTTTTATTTCTGTGAGATATGTCTTATTCACAACTTATTTTTTTGTGTAGTGTATGTATACTACCATTAGATATATAATATCATGAATATATTTATATTAATGGTGTTCAATTTTTCATTTTATTATTATTAATTTTATGGGGCATATAGTTCGATTGATTAAAAAGTGGTAAGATATTTTTTAATTTATTTTTCTTTCATTAGGTTAAACTTATATTTTATTGATTATGGAATGCTAAGGATATGTATAAAATTAATTTTTATTATATTATGTTTTATTTCAATTTTTTATGTGTATTTAAAGTGAATACACATAATATATTCATTTTATTAATGATTTGATCCTTGTAAGTGACTTCATATCAATTTTCTTTTGTTGAGGCATATTTTTGATGTTCTGCACCTATTTCATTTTATATGGTATATATAATTCCACTTTAACCATTTATTTAAGATTAAATTAAGTATCAATTTTTCTTATATCATGTATATGATTATTTCCTAAGACTTATATAATTTTTATATACAGAATTTAATTTGAAATTTATTTCATTAACTAGGTAAATAATGTTAAATATGTATCTTTTACTCAATGCAGATATTTATTGATAAGGAATTTTGATTCATGAATTTAATAGATCATTTTGATATTTGTGGAATTATATGCACATGTATACATGGGAGGGTACATATTATAGATATCCCATTAATGCATTAGTATAATCCTGAGATGACAAAATTGGGAAAATTAAATGGGTTTTTACCCATAGTGATTAAAATATCATGTAAAAGGTCTTGATGGCAGAGGTACGATAATGCTTAAGATGAAGGAATAAAAATTATTAATCATTTACTTCATTAATATTTTAGTCATTATAGTACATGTGAATTTTTCTATGATATTATCCATAGACTCAAATTGTGATCAAGTTATTGATTAAATGGAATTTGTTTTCAATCATTTACACTACCATAATGTTTACGCCTTATCCTCTAATTATTGAAAAGTTGTTGATTAAATGGAATGTATTTCAGTTATATATATACCATTCTATATTTATTATGTTCCTTTTATTATTGATTCATGAAATTTTCTATTGTATTTAACCTTTACTGAGCATTTGAGATCACCCATTTATTTGTTCTCTTTTTCCCAGGTTATAAATGTTTGAATGAGTTTAAGGATGAAATAACTTTACTTTATTATGTTTTATATTTTATGACCAATGTAATAATGGTACCATTTATTTATATCATTATTAAAGACTATTAAATTGATCGGTCCATTATGATTTGAATCTTGTATCAATTCCAATGTTGTAAAGTAAGCATCGACTCCAGGCTACTGGGGTCGGGGTCTTTATAGTTGGTATTAGAGAAAGTTTAGTAAAAACCTTGGGAACTGGATTTTAAAATAAACATAACCAATATGAGAACTATGATAATTTGTTATAGTATTTAAAAAATTTTACCATTAGAAGATTTTTTATTTTGTGGATCAATTCTCATGATGATTATAGGATAACTCATTATATGAAATTATTTAGTGGTGGATCCTAATAGAAGGAAAAGAATAAATACCCACAGAAAATGTAGGGATTTATCCACTAATAAAGTCAACGTAGTTAGTTTTGGAGATGAATATACAATGACTATATTCATATAAATTACTAAGTTTATGAAGAATAACCATCCAACACCTATATTGGAATGTTTCATGCAGTAGAAGCCCCCATATTTTAGTGCGACTACTAATCCAGTGGTAACTGATCAATGGATCAAGTCCCTTGAAAAGATATTTATGGAAATGGGATGTGATTAAAGGTGAAATGTAGTAATATAGTTATATTAACTCAAGAGAGATTCTGATCAATGGTGGTCATTGAGCCTAAATTCTAAGGAAGATGATGAAATAAAAGAAGTGGAATGGAGAACTTTTAAAGAAAAATTCTTTGAAAAATATTTCCCTCATGAGAAATGAGTATAAATAAAAGGAAAACTACTTAAATTAAAGGAAACGAGATAAGATGGTATTTCATAGTATTAAGATACCTTCACAAGACTAGCTAAGTATGCTACAAATTACATATGTGATTTCAAAAACAAGTTTAATCATTTATTTGAAGGTCTTGAGCTAGGTATCCAAAGGGAACTAGCCTCTCAAAAAAATTTCATTATATAATGATATATTATTAAGTTCCATTAAAAAAGAGAAAGAAATTTCTAGATCTTATATATTCAAAGGAAATCAAGAGAATAAGATGTCATCTAAGAACCATGATAAAGGTAAAGCACTAAATAAGAATAAGGGAATGAATCATTTTCAATATTGTGAAAATTATGGAAAGAATCATCCAAATAAATGATTGAAATTCATGGGAGTTTGTTACAATTTTAGAGACAAGGCTCATATATCTCATGAGTGAAAGGGGAAAAAACTAATGATATATAGTTCTTCAACTGTAAATAAATGGGAAATTATTCAAACCAATGTCCCAAGTACCATGATAATCTACCACAAAAGAAGAAAATGGGAAATGAACAAGCTTATGTGATCACTACAACTGAGGTAGAAGTACCCAATGATGTGGTAGAATATAAATTAATTATATATTCAAATTTATCCAATGATTTATTTGATTACGGATTATCACACTCTTTTATATCTTCCCAGTTTTCCAAGAAAATTAGATATTTACCATTTGATTTAATAAGAGAGTTTTCAGCCAAAAATCCTAAGGGAATTATCATTGCAACAATGATGTGTTGGGAATTCCCCATTATGACATATAAAAGTTCTTTATTTTATGAATATAAAATCATACCTATAGTTTAATTTGATATAATACTTAGTGTGAACTGGATTTAAAAATATGATGTGAAAATTTATTTCAAGAAGAAGGAAAATGAAATTTGTGAGGAAGATGTAGAATTCCTTATATTTAGAGCATAAACTTCATCATCAAAATATTATCTAGATCCAACCATAGTATCTCTACTAAATGAAATTCTTGGGGAGAAATATAAAATAACATCTAGGGATAAACAAGGTAATCTTCAAATTGAGGATGTGCATATTGAACGAGAATACTTTGTTGTATTTTTAAGGAATTACCCGGACACACTCCAGAGTGTGAAGTTGAGTTTTACATTGATTTATTCCCTTATTCAAAACCAATATTAAATAATCCCTATAAAATGGACAATATTGAATTAGTTTAGTTAAAGAAACTACTAGAGGAGTTGAGTAATAAGGTATTTATTCACCATAGTGTTTCTCTATAGGGAGAACCAATTTTCTTTGTAAAGAAGAAAAGTTGATCCATGAGGTTTTTCATTTAATATATAGAAATCAATGCAATTAAAATAAAGAAAAAACATCTAATGCCTCACATTGATTATTTATTTGATTAAATTCAAGGATCTAAATATCTTTTGTAGATTAAACTTTGTTATAGATATCATCAATTTCATGTAAAGAAGGAAGATATTCTGATGATATAATTTTGGATGAGGTATGAACATTATGAGTTTATAATAATTCCTTTTGGATTGACTAATTCAACCTCAATTTTCATGGATGTAATGAATAGATTATTCAAGGAATATCTTAATTATTATATTGTAGCGTTAATTGATGATATTATATTATATTCTAAAAGCTATGAAGACCATGAGAATCATTTACAGATCATTCTTGAGAATCTTATATGGAAAGAGTTATATGGTAAATTTATCAAGTGTGAATTATGGATTTAGGAAATTTCTTTTCTTTTCCATATTATATCTAAGGAAGGATTCTCAGTTGATCTTGTAAATACAATGACAATCCAAGAATGGCCTACACCAATGAACATAACCATGGTACATAGTTTCATTGATCTAGTAGGTTACTATCAACATTTCATTTATAATTTTTCTCCATTGGATAACCCATTAACCAAGATCACATTTAAAGGGGTTAAGTTTGTATGGATGAAAGAATGTACAAAATGTTTTGAATAAATGAAGAGAATATTACTCAATGCTCTATTTTTGACTTTACCATCAAGAAATGATGAGTTTGTTATATACAGTGATACATCAAATAACGGACCAAATTGTTTCCTTAATAAAAATTATAAATTTATTGCATATGCATCAAGAAAATTGGAGATTCATGAACAAAATTATCCAACTTATGATCATAAGTTAGCATCCATAATATTTGATTTGAAGATATGGAGAAATTATCTCTATGGTGAAAGATGTGAGATATATTCAAATAAAAATAGATTGAAATACATATTTACAAATAAAAAACTCTATATGAGGAAAATATAACACCTTGAGTTACTCAAAGATTATGATTTCTCAATAACCACACAAGAAAAGAAAATAAGGCATTAGATGCATTAAACAGGAACGATCATGAATTTCTAACCCAAATAAGGATTGAGAAATATTCTATGTTCATGGATTAATTAAAGTTTGATATAGTAATTATTAAGGAATAGGAAAAATCACTCTTTTTTAAAATTATTGAGAAACCATATTTATTGAAAAAGATAAAAAGCTCTCAATATGATGATGAGAATTTTCAAAAGAAAATTAAATCCATTAAGGATGGAAAATTGGAAAACTTCATGTATGAGGATGGAATTCTGAACTTTGGAAAGAGGTTATGTGTTCCATCAATACCTTATCTAAATATGGAACTATTAGATTATGCTCATAGATCAAATTTCTCTATACACCATGGTAGTACCAAGATGTATAAAGATCTAATGGAATATTTTTTGGTGGGATAATATAAAGAAATAAATTACTAACTATGTGTTAAGATGTGTAGTTTTTTAATAAGTGAAGGATGAGATACAAAATACTAGAGTATTAATGCAACCTATAACTATTCTTTTGTGGAAGTAGGATACACTTATGATGGAATTTGTAATAAGACTACTAAGCACCCCTAAAAGAAATGATTCGATATGGGTTATTATTGATCGTCTTATAAAATCGACACAATTTATTGCTATTATAGAAGATTTACCTCTTGATTTCCCAAAAATAATCTATATTAATGAAGTTATAACAATTCATGGTGAAACTCTATCAACTATGTTTGATTGAGATCCCAGTTTTACATCACAATTTTGAAAGAGTCTTCAGAAAGATATAAAAACTCAGCTTCATTTGAGCACCGCCTACCATCCTCATACTAACATACAATATGAAAGGACTATTCAAACATTGGAATACATTTTTATATAATGTTTACTTTACTTTAAAGGTATGTGGGATCATTATTTATCTTAGGTAGAGTTTTTCTACAATAATAGTTTCTGTTCTAGTATTCAAATAGCTCTATATGAAGCACTATATGTCAGAAGATGTTGTACTATAACTTTTTGGGATGAAGTTGGTGAGAGGAAAATTATAGGTCTATAACTTATTGAAGATGAGAAAACAAATGTAAAGACTATTTATACTCTTATTAAAGCATCTCAAAGTAGCAAAAAGAGTTACGATGACAACTAAAGAAAAGATTTATAATTTCATGTGGGAGATAATAAATTTTCGAAAGTATCTCTATGGAAGGGTGACATAAGGTTTGGTAAGAAAGGGAAATTGATCCCCAGGGACATCGGACCATTTGAAATTCTAGAAAGAATTATAACTATAGCTTACCAATTGGTAATTTCACCATGTCTCTCTAAAGTTCATGATTTGTTCCACATATCAGTGTTAAGGAAGTACATTCCAAACCCAATGCATGTAATCACTAATGAAGAAATAGAACTGGAAATTGATTTGTCTTACTATGAAGATACTATCAAGATTATTGACACTAGAGAAAAATTATTGAGAAATTGTATGACTCTATTAGTAAGGGTTCTTTAGATAATCCATAAAATGGAAGAAGCAACGTGGGAACTAGAGGATGTTATAAAGAAGCACCACCCTCATATAATTAGAAGGAAATATTCATGAAAAATTTCAAGGAATAAATTTTTGAAGGAGGGAAGAATATAACACCCCAAGAGTTTATGGTATGTATCTTATTAAATAAATTCAATTTATTCGACAGCTTACATTGCATGCAATACTGAGCATAAATGAACCATGATATACTATTAAATATTAACATGTCCATTGGAATAGTAATGTGACCGTTAGGAATAGTAAACTAGAAATTAGAATAATAACCTCAACCATGAAATTATAAATAAAATTTAGGTATCTCATAAATAGAAATATGAAATATTTATATCATGGAATAAGTAAATAAATGTTTTATAAAGGATAAATTAAGTGTTGGTATTTTTGTGAAACATAAATGTTTATTTACAATATTATAATTAATATAATGATTTAAAATAATAATTATTTTCATAAAATAGATTCCTATATTAATATTTTGTTTTCTTATAATTATATTATAATTTTATGAGACCTCAATTAATTTTCCAAAGTGTCATAAAATCTGTTATAAAATTTAAATCAATATTTTTTGAATAAATGATGATTTTAATTAAAAATTAAATTTCTCATACTTAGAAAATTATTTTCTTAAAATGGAGTCCATTTTTTAAGTATACACATTGAAAAATTATCAGGGTGATTTGTTTTTTGTATTTTTCTGAATTAGTTGATTTTTTGGTGAATAGTGAAATACATCAATTTGTAGTATTTAACATTTTAAGCAAAATAAATGAATTTTTGAGTCATGAATGACGTATGAAACCATTATTTTTGAATCTCATACACTATTTAATATATTTATTCATAATAATCAACACTATTTACAGTCTTGAGCCAAAATAATAAACAAATGAATAAAATAATCAAAAACACCTCTCTCATCCCACAATAAATACCACCCCACCACCCCTTCTCCTCACAAATTATAAGCATTTAATATTGTCTAAATTATACCAAAATCTATTAAAAATCCTCTTATAAATTTCCAAGACCTTCTGGCCTTACCAAAAGACCAAATCCAAGTGTCTTAAGGAGGTTCCCAAGGAGACGATATTCAAGAGGTAAAATCATCCTTCTTTCTCTTTTAATTTATTTTAGTTTCTAATACTATCCTTACATATCATATAAAAACTGTAATTGTAACTCCAGTATGATATATATATACTATAATTTTATTATATTAATGGAATATCCATAATAAAATCTGTTTTCCTTTCCTTCTAATTCTAAAAATAAAAACATCGTTTGTGAGGTGTCGATTCGCTGCCTTCATGGATGATGAGTTTTTGTTTTTCATTATCACCATAAATGATGGTTATAAAACCATTTTTATGATTAAATAATATTATAATATATATATTAAAACTTATTTAATGTTCTTTAACTAGTATATAAACATAATATTAAATAAAATGATAGTAGTTTGTGATGGTCATAGAAAACTTCAAATTAAACTAATCATTTTCATTAACATTTTATCAAATGAATCGTCCTCATGTAAAAATAATGATATATGAGAAAATTTAAAATCCTAGAATTAAATTAATACCATTTCATTCTTCTTATATAGTTTTTCTTCTATTTGATAAGAACTTTCATTATCATATACAAGGGAACCAACCATAATACCGTGTAACAAACACTCTCGGAAAAAAGAAATTAAACATTATAACTCATATAGATTAACATAAATGGACTTAATAAAATTATAATAAATAAAATATATATTTAATAATTAATTAATTAATTAATTAAAGGATATAATTTGATTATACTGGACATTAAGAACAAGTACAAAATGCTTTCGTACATAAGGTTAGGGGTTTCTCATCTCACTTTTATTTTTGTGAGATATACCTTATTCCTCACTTATTTATTGTTTGTGGTGTATGTATAATACCATTTGATATATCATATCATGAATCTATTTTATTAATTGAATTTAATGTTTCTTTTTATGATTCTTATTTTTTTGGTGCATACGGTTTGACTGATTACAAAGTGGTAAGAGATTGCTTAAATTAGTTTTCATTCACTATGTTAAACTTATATTTCATTGATTATGTCATTCTATGGTTATGTTTAAAATTAATTTTGATTATATTATGTTTTATTTACAATTATTTTTTGTGTATTTATAGTTAATACACATAATATATTCATTCTATTAATGATATGATCCTTGTAAAGGACTTCATCTCAATTTTCATTTGTTGAGGCATATTTTTGATGTTATGCACCTATTTCATTTTCTATGGTGTATATACCACCCCTTTTATTTATGATCATAATTAATTGAATATTACATTAAATATACATATTTCTTGTATCATGGATATGATTATTTCCTAACTTATGTACCATTTTTATATACGTTGTTTACTTTGAAAGTTATTTGATCAATTGGGGAAATAATGTTAAATCGGCATATTTTACTCAATATGGATATTTTTTAACAATGAATTTTGATTCATTAATTTAATCAATCATTTCAACATTTGAGGAATTCTTTGGACATGTAGAAATGGGTTGGGCCCAAATATAGATAGCCCCTCAATGCATCGATAGTCTCATGAGATGACAAAGTTGCCCAAATTAAATTTGTTTAAACCATAATGATTAAACCATCATGTGAAAGGTCTTGATGGTAGATGTACCATGATTCCTATGATCATAGAATCCAAATTATTAATAATTTCCTTCATTAATGTTTCATTCATCATTATCCATGTTATTTTCACTATGATATTATCCATGGATTTAGATTGTGCTCAAGTTATTGATTAAAAGTCATCTGTTTATAATCATTATCATTTCCATAATGTTTATGCCTTATCCTCTCATGATTGAAAAGTTTTTGATTAAATGGAATGTATTTCAGTTATATATATACCCTTCCATATTTATTATTTTACATTTATTATTTATTCATGAAATCTTCTAATGTATTTAACCCTTACTGAACATTTGAGGTCCCCTTTTTATTTATTCTCTTTTTCCCAGGTTATGAAGTTGAAATGTTTGAATGAGGTCAAGGATGAAATTAATTTCATTTGATATGTTTTATATTTTACTACCAATATAATAATGGTATTTTTTATGTATCTAATTCTGCAAGACTACTAAAATGATCGGTCCTTAAGATTTGAGTCTTGTATCTTTGCTAATGTAATAGCTAGGCACTAGCTCTGGGATACTGGGATTGAGGTCATTACATATGATGTTAGTTATCATATGATGGAAGTAACAGAGGAAGATTTTTGAAATGTTCCTAGAACATTGTAAAGTAATATAAAATAGAGTCTCATCATACAAATGTTCTCTATAAAATTTCACCTGATGAAAACGTGGTATAAAATTTTAACGGTTCAAATATCTTTATGAAACTTTTATAAAGGTATAAAATGTGATGATTCTAAGTTTATAATTCAAAATTATAAAAACATGGTTCTTTCCAAGTGTTAGTAATGTTTAGTGAATTTCATTAATTCTAAGGTTAATTAATTTTAAGGAAACTCATTGGGTTTGAGTTTTTAATAAGTTTCAATAATGCTCTAGAATTCCTCAAAAGAATCCAACAAAATTGTTTTGAGGGAGAGATTTAAATTTTTGAGTTTTCAAAGAGTGGTAAAATAAAATGGAGTTACATATTATTATAACTCAAGAGATACTATATAAATGATGTGTTCATAAACACACCGAAGTGTACATTTTTATCACACAAAGATTTTGAGAGAAGCACTATAGAATTGGAAAGTTGATCGAATAGTCTTTGTAAATAAAAATAAAAAACATAACTACCATATGAAGATTTATCATCAATTGGTATCAGATAGATGGTGTTTGTAAATGATCAGTAATATAGATTAAAAGATAAAGTAATCAATTTATTGAATCAAAATCGGTTAAAGAATACTAAATAAAGTTTTCTATTAGAAGGTATCAGATAGAGAGAATGCAGTGGTTAGTAGACGAAAAATGAACTAGAAGGTTTATGTCTACATAAATGAACCATAAATATTATATTATATAGAAAACAGATTGAGTATAATGGATGAACACATCAGATAGAGCATACCGGACAAATCCATCTGACAGAAAACCAACAGATTGAATAAAATTATTCCCCTCTGTTGGGAAAGGAAGTGAAGGAGTACTTGTAAGATGATAACGAGTGGAGAAATTATAAGAAACACAATTAAAACATATTAAATCCTATTCCTAAATGTTTTAATAGTTTTTACATAAATATTTATTATATAATTTATCTATTCTAATAGAATATATATTGTTTTTTGATTATAGTGGAATCTAAGTTTAAGGATATTCCCTGCTTGTTGTAACCACATAAAAAGGATTTTTTTAGTGGTCTGTATGGTATTGGATTATTTTCAAACTATTCCAAGGAATATATACTCTTATTGAGTAGTGAAACTTGTAAATACTTTTGTTCATGTGGTTGTGCTTGTTTTCAACAAAGTCATATCTCTTTAATAGGAGGAAAATATTATTTTATAAGTAATAAAATATAAAAAGAGAAGATTACTGATTCACCCCATCCCACTCTTAGTGATAAAACAAATCATGATTGGTAAGTGGTATTAGAGTGAAGGTTCCCTTTATTTAATCTTTATTAAATTTTGAATAGAAGATAATTTTCCATAGATGTTTATAATTTTATGAACAATAAGGGGATTCCTATTTTATATGATAAAAACTATCATATTCGAAATGAAATAATGTTACCTTATCTTATTTCATTTAGATATGAATCTCTTGTATTTTTTACATATGGTTTACCACCTTGTTCATAGGGACTTCATATAACATTTACTAATAATATGAATTTGGAGAATTATGGGTGATCCAGAAATGATATACTTTCCTCACTCTCTAAAACTGACTTTTTTAGATTTAAAGAAGTTGTAATGTATAAAGTCATTTGGGAAAAGTTGAAAACTTCTCAGAAAGAAATAAAAAATAAAATAAATAGAAGTTATAAATCTAGATAATGAAGTATGGAGATCATGAGATGGGTGATCGTGAATTTTTTGGTTATTTCTTTATAAGGGTGAATGATATTGTAAGAACCATAAAATGAATTAGTTATAATTTATAATATTCAACAATATTGAAAAGTTATTATGAATTCTTCCTCATAAATTTGATGTAATGGTATCATTTTTGGAATATAGATACACTAAAAATATATCTATATATGATCTATATAACACTATAATCACTTATTAAATAAAGAGATAAAATGTTATAAAGAAAAAATAAAATAATGATCCAGAAATTTTATTTAAATATTCTAAGAAAGTAAATTATAAGAAAGTTATTAAAGAAGAAACTAGTAAATATGACATTGAATATAAGGTTTGTAAAAGTTTTAATGAATTTATTTCTATTTTTTCATCAAAAAAAGTGAAAATAAGAACATGAGAGTACAAATGAAAGCTTTCACTAAAATGACATGGATGAAAAGCTATTAAACATTTTAATGAAAATTTTACTTAATGAAAGAAAGATAAAGAAAGAGGTCAAGATGATAAAAAATCAAGAAGATCACCTAAGAATCAAGAAGAAAAATACAAGTTCTATTATAGTGGAAAGGATAATATGTTATCTAAATATAGAAGGATAAAATATTTGTCTAAGTGTGAGGAAGAAGATAAAAGTAAAAAAGAAGATTTTAACATTAGTGATTATTCTGTTAAAAAACTTCTTTTTGCAAAATTAAATAATGAAAAATTCACTATTAATAGAATAGTTATTTTAAAATATGATGAAAAAGAAGAAAAACAAATGGATTTTATGTTAAAACATGAATTAATAGAATGTATTGTAAATATTGTAAGACTTGAGAGGGAGAAAAATAAGTTAAAGAAATTAAAATATCTTAGAAAATAATCGAGAATACTCCCTTGAATAAAAATCCATGTTTCAAAAATAAATTGATGATCTGAAGAAGTTTCTTGATAAAAAATAAAAATCTCAATATCATTCTTAAATAAAAGTTGAAATTAAAGAAGAAATATTTAGAATTTGTTAAAACAAACTTGTTAAATCTAAGGTAGGAATTACAAATTTCAAATATGTAGTTACAGAAGTTGGTGAAATTTATAATAAGTATAAGAATTTGGAGGATAAATAAAAAATTTACTCAAATTATAGTAACAAGGATGAAAAAATGTAGAAGATAAATAAAGCTAAAAATCTATACAAGTAGAAAAAGAAAGTAGAGTTGAAATACCCAAAGTTTATAAGATTTAAAATTTTGAACCAAAAGATACTATTAATAGAGATTTTATTGGGGATAAGAATAAAATTTTATGAGGTAACCAAAACATTAGTGCAAAAATAAATACTATATTGGAAGGTAAGAAAGTTAATGAAAAGAAGAAACACAACTCCAAGTAGTATGTTAGTTTTAAATGGAGTTATGATTTTTACGGTAAATTTTAGTATTGTGGATGATTTTGGAACAAACAAATATGTGTTTATTTAATAATAAATGAAAAAATGAAACCTAGAGACTCTAGAGCATAATTTTTAAGGTGGTCAACATACTCAAAGAAGACAACATGATAAATCTAGTTTGAAGATTGAAAATATATTCTTACTCTTAGAAACTATTTTTAAAGGATGTTATCAGCCTAAAAATCTTTATAAATGATGTATTATCATGATACCAACAAAAATAAGTTTATATAATAAATCTCAAATGCCACATGAGAAGAAAAAAATGGAAAATAAAAGGCCTTAGTTGTTGAAATAGATTTCAAAGTTATGAAGGAGAATGACCTTGGATTCTGTACAGTTGGTGTTCTTCACACATAATAAGATATTTAAAGTTTTGAAAGAATGTGAAAGATTATAAAGTATGTATAATGAATTTTGGAAATGATAGGTCACTCAGAATCAAAGGCATTATATCAGCTATCATTGGAGAAGAAAATTTAAAATCCAAAAGGGAATTGTTTTTTGATGGGATAAAAAACAAAATTTTAAGCATTTCAAAACTTAGTGATAAATTTTAAAAAAAATCTCAGAATTTTTTTTAAGAAACTTGGAGATAGGAAATTTGTAATAAGAGTCCAACAAACAAATAGAAACTTGTTTCAAATTGTTGATTAAAATATTTCATGCTATTTAAGCATGATAGAAGAAAATAAGCTATGATATAAAAGGCTGGGGCATATGTGTTTTAGAAATATGAAAAACATAACAAATAGAGAAAGTATTTTTAATATTTGTAACATGATAATAATAAGAGATTGGTGCTATTCCATTTCATAGAAGGAGAATATTACTAACTCAGTATTTATGAAATCTGAGATACATTCAACTCTTGCCTTAGAGCTGATACATTTTGATATTTGTGGGCCCATGAGTGAATAATTGAAAAATGAAGATAAATAATTTATTTCTTTTATTGATTAATTTACTCACAATATATGTTTTATTTTTTTGAAACATAATTCACAGGCTCTTAAAATGTTTAAGAGTTGCATGAGAAGTGCAGAAAAAAATATGGATATTCTGTTAAGAAAATTTAAATTGATAATAGCAGTGAATATACAAGTGTAAATTTTAGAGATTATCTTGAAAAACATGGAATTCATTACGAGTTTAGTGTAATGTACACTACATATAAGAAAAATTCTTTTTATATAAGAAATATTAGTTTGGTGGAGATGGAATAGATAATGTTAATAAAAAAAATGCACTTCTTGATATTTTTGGCACCAATTTATTAGAACATAAGTTTTTTGTTCAAAACAGATGAATCTATTAGATGAAATACGATATGAATCCTTAATATATGTATTACAAAGTAACCCCAATTTTGAAACACTAAAGGGTTTTCAATAGTCCTTTCATTATAAAATCCAATGGTGAGAATCTTGGAAAGTTTTATCATATAGGTTTTGATGTAATATTTCTTAGACACCCTCCCTATGGTATAGGATACATATGTTATAATAATGAAACATGAAATAATTTTGACACTATAGATATGATAGTTCTTGAACAATATGATAATAAACTCTTATAGATAGTTACATATATGAAAGAAAGAGAAGATGAGGTGGTTATGGTAGAACAACATGGAAAGGTTCTTAATGATAGTAATAATGTTAATCATGTTCAATATGATGATTCTGACTCAGTAATCTCAAGTGATGAGAAAAAATATGTTCATCTAGTCCTAGGTTGAGGAAAAAAGTGTAAGTTCATAACATCATTGGAGATCAATAATAAAAGGTATAAAATAGAATAAAATCAATATTAGTATCACATATATCCTTATATTCATAGTTTGATCCAAAACATGTTGATAAAGCTATGTCGAATCAAGAGTATATTAAAGACATGAATGAAAAGTTGGATCTGATTGAGAAGAATGACACATTGTAAATTGTATGAAAAATAAAAAAATAAGTACATGATTATTATAAAGTGGATGTTCTGAAATAAGTTGAATGGGATAAGTGATGTAATAATAAATTAGGCATGACTGGTTTTTAAAGGTTAATCACTGATAGAAGGAATTGACTTTGATGAAACTTTTTTTCCAATGGAAAGATTAGAAAATATCAGAATATTTATTTATATTATTTACCAATGGAGATATAATTTTTTTCAAATGTATGTAAAGTCATCTTTTCTTAATGAAGATATTTATTAAAAAGTTTATATTGAACAACTGTGTGGCTTAAATCTTGGTAAAGATGAAATTCATATGTGAAAGTTTAAAAAGTACATGTATAGATTGAAGTAATCTTATATATCTTGGTATTCAAAATAAGATACTTGCTTAAGGAACTTGAACTTCAATAAAGGAAGAGTTAATTGTTACATCTACATAAAATAAATTCAAGAGGTTTTCCACATTATGATGGTTTATATTAAGACATCATATTTACTAGGAATGATGAAGAAAATTATGAAAAGTTTGAGGAGGATTTGAATTAGTAATTTTAAATTTCCATGTTAGGAGAAATTAAATAATTTCTTGTCTTATAAATATTTCAAAATAAGAAATATATTTCTATATCTCAAGAGAATTATTCCAATAAACTTCTAAGGAAGTTTGGAATGGGAAATTTAAATCGATTTTCCACTTAGATTTATGTGGGAATAAAGTTTTCAAAATATGGTAAAGGAAAATAGGTAAATCCTAATTTTTTTAGAATGTTGAGGGCACACATATTTTTTTGGGTTGAAATATAACAATGTAGGAAATATTGATCTATTTGGTTATATAGGTGTATATTTTGTTGGAAGTGTAGATTATATAAGATACACATATGGTGGAGTGTTTTTGTGGTATAAATATATGTTAGTTAGAAAAAAAAAAGAAACAAAGTTTAGTGACTATCAGTATAACAAAATAAGAATATGTTTATTCCACTCAAGCTAACACAAAAATTATATGGATGAATAAATAGTTGGAATAATTTTTTATATATATGAATTTTCTTCTTCTTCTGGGATGTGATAATTGAATTTCTATAAATATCTCTAAAAATATAGTGTAACATTCTCATAATAAGAACACTGATATAAAATATAACTTCATTAAATATCATGTAAAAAATAATGAACTGAAGTTGGAGTTTATTCTTAAAATATAGAATGTTTCTCATATTATCAAAAAATCATTGCTAAAGGATACATATAATAAGATGAGGTTTCTCATGGGAGTAAAACCTCATATTCTTTAAGGATAAGGTATGAAATTACATCCCCTATCTTATCTTTTCTTTGAATGGTATTATGGAGAGGTATAATTTTTTTAATATAAATATATCTATTGGTATGTTTTTTAACTTTTAAGGGAAATCATATATTTATTGGTATTTATTAAAAGGGATAATCTATGATTTTACCATGTGTGAAATATTTTAATATTTTGTTGAAGTAAATGAAAGAAAAGTTGTTCTTACAGGATGATGTTTTTTTTGTAAGGAAATTTATTACAAGGTGCATCAAAAAATTTCTTAAAGCACTAATTATGGGAATGATGGTATTATTGTTTAATGTATTTGTTTCCTACACCGAGTTCACTCTCGTAGGATTAGTATTTTTGGTAATTAATCCATTTATTAAGTTACAAAGTTTAGTGATTTATGTTCCTTGGTTGAAAAAAAAATAAAAATGGGGAGATTTTTAGGACCATAATGTTTTTCAAGGAATCTATAATACATCAATAATAATATTGTTAGGATTATTATAAAAAATTAAGGTTTTATAAAAGGTGATTTACTTTGTAGTATTAACATAAATCAACTAACTTTGTTAATCATTCCAATAAAAGTGATTATATGGAGATAGTTGGAAGTTTTTTCAGACCAAGTCCATTGGATAAAGGCTACTAAAAGAAGTATTATTGACATGATAAATTTTTTGAACATTTATCTTACCATGATTACAAGGTTCATTTTATAGAGTGTTTGGTGAAGATTTAAAAATTGTAGATGCTTTTCTATTCTTAATGTTTCTAATATCACGAGTATTCAAATATCTCATGATATAAGCATAAGTTGAAAGGGGGATAAAATTGTTTGTATGTACACATTTAATACTATAATGTTTTTAGGAAGTATTATAGAAAGATTCTATAATATAAATGAATGTTGTTGAAGTAAAAAGGGAAGATGTTGAAGAATTTAATCAGTTATAGTCCAATTAGATGAAGGACATCAACAAATCTCTTTCAATATCATCAATCTGTGTCTATATAATAAACATTTTGTACAATATCTATCACATGGACATGTATGATTTTAAGAAGAGAAGTTTTTACAGGAAGATAAAAAAGATTCAGATTCATCAGATAGGTGGTTCGGATACAAGTCATCAGGCGGTGGAAGTTTATGGGGAAGTTTTTTAAAATATTACTATGATGTTATAAATGAACATTGGGTAGAGTCTCATTTGATGGAGGTGATGCTACAATGTTTCACTAGAATAGTGAGAGGTATAATCTTTTATAGGTTCAAATATATTTATGAAATTTTTACAATGATATCAAATGTGACATTGATGAGATGATAATTCAATGTTCATAAAATCATGGAGGCAGATCAAGGTAATTTCCAAGTGTTAAGAAAGTTTAATAAAATTACTTAATACCAAGGATAAGGATGTTTAAGGAAATTCATTGGTGTTAAGTTTTCAGTAATCTTCGTGAACACTATAAAAGTCCTAAGAAGAATCTGGTGAAATATTTTTGATCATGAGATTTGAATTTATGAGTTTTGATGAGTGTTAAACTAAATTAGTGTTTCAACCTATTCAATTTCAAGAGATACTATATAAAGGTGGTGTTTCTACACATAAAATTGTACACTACTCTCATATGAAGAAGTTGAGTAAAAAACTGTAGAATTGGAAATTTGATTGGGAAAACTTTATAAAGAAACGTTAGATAGAAGATTACTGGATGGAGATTTATCATAAATTGTTATCAGATAGACGATGAATAGAAATTATTAGTAGAATATAGGAGAATAAGTATTATTCAATTGGTTGAAGTGACATTAGTTGAATAATAACAAAAACAGTTTCTATCAGGAGGTATTAGATAGAAAAAATATAGTGGTGAGTGGATAAAAAATGAGGTAAAAGGTTTAAGTCAACATAAAGGTGATAGAAAGATTATAAAAGACATAAAATGGATGGAATATACCAGATAAATCCACAATATAAAGCATAATATATGAAACCATCATACAAATAACCAATAATTTGAAGAAATATCTTTCCTGCTACTGAGAAATAAAGAGAAAATGAAGTTCTTGTAAGAAGAGAAAGTGTGGAGAAAGTAAAATTAGTATAGTGAAAACATACTTAATCCTATTGGTGAAAGTTTATAATAGTTTTTATGAAAATATTTTTTACATATTTTATCTATTTGGAGATCACATGCACTATTGTTTGATTACAGTTCAATGAAAGTGTAAGGATATTCCCTATTTGCAGTAACTACATATAATAGATTGTTTTCTAGTGGATTGTGTGGTATTAAATTATTTACAAACTATTACATGAACTAAATATTATTATTATTATTAATAGGTCAAGGAAAGATCCATAATGTCCCACCCATTTATTTTTAGTAAAAAAGGAAAGTTTAGTAATGTAGATTGTGTCAAACAGAAATATTATACCCTAATCAAAAGAGAATAAGTAATAGAGGATCAGTTATGTTTCCCTCAAGAACACATTTTCTTAGGGTACCTACCTCTTCCCCATGGGTAATTACCCTTCCTATATATTTTGGATTTCTAAGGAAGCTCATTATAATAAAATAATGGCGAGTTAATAATGTCTTTTGGGATAGATTATGTTCTGAATTTCCATGTGAGATCACAATAATTTAGCTTCAAATTTGATAAAAATATTTCATCAAGGTTGACAGAATACAATTTCATTACCGTGTTGTAGTCATTAACACAAAAAATTTTGGTTCCATATTGGAAAAAAAAGAAAATAAACATGTGAAATAGAACAATAATCAATATCTTCTCAGAGATCTCTAGGTAGCCTTTCACATACCTAGTTATCTAAAGGAATTTTAAATTTTAAATTCGTAGATATTTCATCATTATATCTTTGATTTGAATCCTTAAATAAGGTGAAATATGAATTTTTAATTAGTTAAAAAAATTAGGGAGGATAATACCATCCTGCTCTTTCAGTTTCATTAGCCCTTATTCTACAGGGAGGAGAGATAATAGGGTTCACATCTTTGATAAAGAGAGAAATGTTGGGTACCTAATCATTAATGTGATCAACTTATTCTAATTAATATTGACTTTGAATAGATTAATCTATCCCATGCTTAGATGAAGGCCCAAGAGAGGTGTCTTTCCTATGGGTGAACCTCTAAAAACCCTCATCAGCCTCTAAAATATTATTTCCCTTGGTAAAAAATATGATTTCCTACTCAATTTATAGGATATACCATAACCAGTTTCTAATCCAGAATAAAACCAAGATAAAAAATAAAATAAGGACCAGCCTTATTAGATTTATTAAAGAAATCAACCCTATCTTGTTTATTTCCTTTTCCTTTGGTCGTGGCTAAAGAGAACTCCTTCCATTGTTATTTATCTACCTCATCCTGGGAAGTAGTCTCACAATCAGATTGACCATTAGAAGAATCTTAAATTTTAATCACAATATTAGTACTCCTATATGGAACATCTCTAGGGGAGTTATCATTAAGTGCCAATAGTTTCTTGACATCCACTTCCACTCCTAAATAAATTCGTGATTTCTTTATGCTATAAAGTTTCCAATCAAAGTCTAAATTCAAAGTATGGGTAACATGTTAATATTATTCCCTCATCTTGGATACCACATTTCCATAATCTAAAAACTTATGAATAAATAGAACTTTTGTTTTTTGGATATAAAGTGGTAATATATAGGCCCCTAACACCACAACATCAAGGAAAGATAATTCCATGGGATCCCTTGTCCCTTAAGAAAAGGGTGCAAACTCACCATTTTCTCCATCCTAAAAGGTATCCCCAATAGGTTTATTAAATTTATAGTGTTCAATAAGATGGCCTACATACTGAAAAAAAATCACAACACATTTTTGTGGCAATTTACACTGTAATTTCCAATGTTACCACACTTGGAACAAAAGGAAGGTGACTTCTCCAGAGAAATGAATATTTCAATTCTGAACTCACTAGCCCCCAAAATCACTATTTCAATAAGTGGAGATAGAAGATCAACCTGAACAAGAACCCTACAAAAATTCCCAAACCTCATTCTCTCAGTTTCTTTATCTAACTTTATGGGAATACCAACCAAATAGGTATTTCCTAAAATAATATGGGGGTTTTATAAAAACTAGCTTATCCCCTTGATCTAAAAATAGATTCGAGTAACTAGATTTTTGATTTTTATGGCATTAAAAATTAGAACTAAAACCTAGATACTCAGAACTCTTGGTTTTATAGAGAAAAATTCATGCCCCTATGTCCTATATTTATGATATTAGGAAGGAAATATGATGTGAAGGAAAACCTTACCCATTGAGGTCTATCTCAAATCATTAAATCCCTAAATTTGAGAGAGTTTCTTATGAAGGTCATCCATCTTCCACAGTCCATTGGTCGGGAGCGATGTCACTTGAGAAATGATCAAATACTGACATTCGTTAAGTTTTTCCTCCGTGATGATGTATTCTTATTCAATGAATGTCAATGAACTATTCATGGTAACCTTGTATTCATAATTTTTGACATCATCAAAGAATCAATTATTATTGACTTTTTGAATCTGATCATTCAAACTTGGGATTTTGGAATGTGCCATGACCCTGTTTAACAAGAGGAAAATATTGTTTTATAAGTAAGAATATATAAAAAGATAAGATCAATAATTCAACCACCCCCCCTCTCTGTGACCAAAGAGATCCTAATTGGTCCTATCAATTAGGGATTTTTTCGATTGATTCATGTTTCTTGTGAAACAATATACAATCATTTGGACATGCATGTATTTTTTAAGATATGATACCCATGAATTTTTTAGTATCATATGTTAAATAAGGAAGATCATTTTCTTCTAGTAATATATCATTCAGGAGGCCAAATAGTTCTATAAAGCTAACATTTCTTCATATGCTGCCAGTTTTAAATTATATAGCTTCATTGTAGCTGACATTGTTGTATATTTAGTACAACTAGTATACATTGGTCTCTTTACACAACTATATAACTTCTAAAATAAATTTGGAAGATCATGATGGACATATTAAATTTCCATTTTCATTTTTTTCTATATGATATCCATTATCATTTACACTAGTATTCATATCAAATGATCCATAAATCGTAGTTTCATCCCAATCCATATGTACATTATGTTTTTTCTCATGTCTAGTCCATCATTTATAGAATTTATCTATTCCGTGAAATATAAAACATTCTTCCAACTCTTCTAGATGATTTTTTCTTGAATAAAAACAATGAAAACACAAAAAAAATGATTTAGGAAGGGTTGTATACAAGATCTATTGCAAACAAGATGAAATATTTAATTCCATCCTCAAACTTATTTTTCACATGATTAACATCCATCCATTTTTTGATTCATGTCGATCCTAGTAGATTCAATAATAATCATTTTTTACAATAAATAATTAAATACATGGAAGGTATGCATATAATGTATATGTACATTGATATGTAAAAAAAGTATCAAAATTTGAGTGCAAATAAATAATTACATATATGTGGGTGCCTAAACATATTTGTGTGTAAATATAAAGAATGTTTTAAATAATTACATGATATTCATTATCAAAGCAGAATGCTATTGATAATTATAACAAATTTTATTATTTCCTAAGAAGAAAGTCATACATACTTTGGACACTCAACGAAGCAGTGAAACCAAAATTTATAATGACAAAATAGAAGATCAAATTGTAGTGTTATTGAAAAAATAATGTTGTATCATTGTAATAAATAGTTTTCTGATGATGTAGTTTAATTACTCTACCCCTAAAAAATTTAGTTATATATATAATATTTATGTTTTTTAATATATATAGATTCATTTAAATTTATTTTATTTTACCATACATTTGTTAATATATACATATATACAAATATATATAAATATATATATAAATTTATATATACACACACATATATAACCTATATATTTAAATATATATAGATTCATTTAAATTTATTTTATTTTATTATAGATTTGTTAATATATATAGATATACATATATACATAAACATACACAAGAACAACCCTGAAAATCAAAGTGAAGGGGTGCCTGACATTTCAAAATACCAAGATAAGAGAGAACCCCAAAGATTCAAAGTGAAAACCCGTTGGATCTATGAAAACAATTTCTTAACACACATTGAAAAATATTATTGAAAAGGTGTTTTCATATCTAGGGTTTGAGAGATCAATTATAGGGGAAGAAGAACTAAAAATTACAAAGCAATACAAGATCGATTGAAAAGGAGTATAAAGAATCATATACCATATATTTTGGGATGGTCGATTCTTATGAGAACTTCATAGGAGAGCAAAGGAAATGATGTGAGCGGTTAGGGTGTCTATTAGGGTTCATTTAAAAAGATGGGAAAGAGTTTAATCATCACTTTCAAAAGAGCACTGATAAAAACTGTTTAAAATAAACTACAAAAATATTAAATTAATAAATATTAAAAATGAATAAAATATAAAAAATGTATAAAATTATATACATTATTAACGAATGAATAATATTAAATGAATGAATGTTAAAAATGAGTGAAATTTAATAATTAAAAATGAATAGACTTCAAAAATAGTAAAAAAATGAATAAGTTTTATTAATTATATAAATTATTAAGAAAGTTAAAAATGAATATATATTAAAATTAAAATGAATACATATTAATCATGTACATTACAACCATACTAAAGAAATTAAATGTTAATGAGTAAATATGTATAAATAAATATTTAAAATTAATAAATTTTAAAAATATTAAATGAATATATATTTAAAATTAATAAATTATAAAAAAGTAAAAAAAATCAACATTATTAATGGATAAATATTATTAAATGAATGAATATTAAAATATGAAATTTAATAGTTAAAAAATCAATTGATTCTAAAAATATTTTAAAAATGAATAAGTGTTATTAATTTTATAGATTATTAAAAAATATATAATGAATATGTATTAACATAAAAATGAAAACATATTAATTATATAAATTACCACCATATAAAAAAAATTCAATGTTACTGAAAAATATGTATAAATAAATATTAAAAATGAATAAAATTTCAAATAAAATAAATGAATAAAAATTTAAAATCAATGAATTACTAAAACAGTAAGAAATCATTAATATTAATAATGAATAAATAATATTAAAAATGAATTAATTAGAAAAAATATTGAACATTAATAAATAAAATATATGAAACAAAAAATATAAAAATGTATAAAATATAATTACCAATTAATAAATAATATATTAAATTTTAAATATTAATAAATAAAATTAAAAAATGAATATTAAAAATGAAATAAATTACAAAAATATTATTTGTGTTTATTCCTATATAAAATTACATTAATGACATTTAAGTGCGTGTGAAATTAATGTGTCTGTATATATATATGTATGTATGTATGTGTAAAACACAAGTTTGACACATTCCAAATTGAAAAAACTATTTATTTTTATATAATATTTTATTAAATGTCTATTACTCGATACTAATTAGTCTATATTTTTAATCTATATTAATTTTTAATTATCTTATAGATATTTTTTTACTAAATATATGACTTATTATGTATAAATACGTATTGTGCATTATATAAATCATATTTAAGGAAAAATTATATATATATATATATATATCAATATAAATATTTTTTAAAAAATGAATAAATTAAAAAAATATTAAACGAATAAATATTAAAAATGAATAAATTGTAAAAAAAGTAAAAAATGATTAATATTGTTAATAAATAAATAATAATAAATAAATAAATGTTAAAAATGAGTGAAATCTAATTTAAAATTAATAGATTGAAAATATTAAAAAATGAAAAAGTTTTATTAATTATATAAATTTAAAAAAATAAAAAATGAACATATATATTAATTATGTAAATTACAAATATAGTAAATACATTTATTTTTAATCAATAAATATTTATAAATAAATATTACAAATGAATAAAGTTACATAAGTATTAAATAAATACAAATCTAAATGAATAAATTACAAAAATATGAAGAAATATATTAATTAGATAAATAAATATAAAAATGAATAAATTAAAAGAATATATATTAAAAATTAATAAATATTATATATTAAATAAAAAATGAATAAAATTTAATAATTAAAAATATAATATATTAAGTATTAAATATTAATAAATAAAAATAAAAAATGATAATATTAAAAATTTATTATTTATGTATTTGTGTTTCTATATAAAATTGAATTAATTTCATATATGCAAATTTGAATTTATTTAAGTATATATGCACAAGTTTGATATATATGTCATATTGAAAATAAATGGCATTATGTACATACTTATAAATAAAACTAAATTAATTTTTTTATATATACTTGTAAAATTATATATATATATATACACACACACAAAAGGTTGATATATATTAAATAGAAAAAAATGAAATTGATATAAAAAAATGTTATTAAATTTCAATTAATATCAATGAGTCAATATTTTTAATTAAAATTAATATTTAATTAACATATAAACCATTTTCATTAAATATATGGAATATTAAGTGTAAATAAATATTTAGTATTATATAAATATTATTTTTGAAAACTATATATATATATACCAATATTTTTTTTTCTATATAAAATATGATTTATAAAAATATATAATTTTTTCTTAGAATATCACCTCTTATCAGCGCTAAAACATGCACTGATAAAGGTTACTATCATCAATGCTAGATAAAATAAGTGATAAATATAACCATTATTAGATCTAAAAAGAGCGTTGATAAAGGTGATAATTTTTAGGCACCTTTTTTAGCACTGATAAAGATACCATTTATGAGCACTTTTATCTTGTGGTGATAAAACCACCCCTTTATTAGTGCTTTTTGTTGGCAGTGATAAAGGGTTCTCTTCAATATTCATGATTATTTAGTAGTGACAACCATCGAGTGAAATTAAAATAAACGTTATAGATTAAATAAAAAATTACAAAATAAAAGACTGAGGTGCAGAAGGGGTAAACAATAAAGATAAATAATGGAAATAAACAGTAATAACAACATCATCAAAAAAAGTGAGAGTGGGCACCAAGTAACTTGTAACATAAAAAGCACAATCCAAGACATTTGGGGAGCTCTAACCTTGAAATAAATGTGAATTATACTCAAGTGAATGAATTATATCATAATAGATGGCACTATTAATGGTGGGATAAATTATATAGTCTCAATGTTAAATAATATTTCATACTATTATGAACAACTAAAATTAAAGTTAACAAAATACTTGATTATGAAAATTTTATTGTTAATGCATTATATTTCAATTGATTTAAATAAATATATTAAGTTTCAAAAATATATATCACATTGAATCAAAACCTAACAACCCCTTATAAGAGGTGCATATATCTAATGAAGCATTAAATATCATATTCATGGATCAAGTACACACTATTAATTAATTATAAATCTATAAATTTTAAATCAATAAAAGTTTGATGTTTTCAACATTATTCAAATCTTATAACATGAATAAATCAGGTATTTTCTTGTTTATCTTAAATAAATGTTTGTTATTATGCCTCATAGGTTATTCAATGCTCAAGTGGATGTCAAATATTTATCCCGACAGAATGATCTAACAATCCATAAAGTAATTTTTTTATATTTTTACATATCAAGTATAACAAAAAATACTTGTAAAATAAAAAATCCCACCAAAATCCATAAGGTGATAATCATACATAAAATAATTTATTTTATATAATTTTATGTATATTTTTTAATGTTTTTATTCAAATATCAATGATTATGAAATCTATATGAATAACCATCAATATTTACCAATGATATGAATAATTAATGATGTAAAAACTCTTTAACAACAAGATAATTATTTATAAATCATTTTTTTGTTCAAGGGTGTACTTTTGGAAATAAAAATTATAACGAACTACACTTTTCATATATAGATATTACATTTGAATATATGAATATTAATTACATAACATAACGATTCATAACAAAATCATTTAGGTCTATGCATTTTGAAACTTGGATATATAAAGAATTGGTTCATTGATAAACTACATCATCTCCCATAATAAGAACCCTTCATAGTCATATCATACAAAATACCTTTCTTCATAACCTAGGGAAAGGAAAAATAAGAATAGGTGATCTCAGATGACTAGTAAGGGTAAACAATGTAGATATCAATATAACCTGAGCATAAGGGTATGAGGACATGAGAATAATATTTGAAAACCACACATTGCATATCATAGATCCTAAATTTTAGTCATGGAATAAATTTTGGCAGCTCATAAGACATAAATCATAATGTAATCATAGAACATGAGCCATGTGAATATAACATTAACATTAGGCATATATTTGTGGGATACACAAATGTATATAAAATTTTATTTCAATGTTATCCACCAAGACATTCATATCATGTTAGGCTTGGGATAACCTCCCATGTACCTGCTTCGGGCTTGGGATAACATCCTTGTACCCTATTTTTTAGGCTTGGGATAACTTCCCATGTACCTTATTTTTCAATATTGGGATAACATTCTGTGTTACTTCTTTTCCGGTCTTGTGATAACCTACCATGTATTTAACACCCCAATCTTCTATTGTATGTTTCCCTTTGAATAATTTAATAGCTTGCATTGTACGCAACTTCGAGATTCTAACACACCGTGACCAATCAAACTAGCCGTTATGAATAGTAATACCCACTTTTAAAAATTTATAAATTTTATCTTTCAAAATGGACTTTATTTTTGGATTCATAATATCAAAATTATCTTAGGGTGAATTTTTGGTATTTTTCTGAAAACTTTCAATTTTTGATGAATAGTGAAAAACACTGAGTTATAGTTTAAAACCGAATTTTTATTTAAATAATTAATTATTTTATTTAAATTTATTTTAGGTAAAAATAGATACATAATACCTATATATGTTCAATGTAATCCATTATAGTCTTTTTTTAATAATATTACATATATAAAATTTTATTGAACTTTTCACCGTCTTTTACCCACCTTTTAGGAGCATTTGCAAATTTACATAAAACTTAATTTTACCACTTCTATGAGTTGAATTTTGAAAATACAAGAGACTCGGTTAATATCAAGGAGTAAAATGTGGTTTAATATGGTAAAAATAATTTTTGGTGAATAGTAACTTTTAACTTTTATTTACCACGGTTAAAAGTAAATAGGGTAATTAAAGGTAAAAATGATATTATTATTACCCTAACACATTTTCTAATTATACTGAATAAGTATAATTCGACAAAAAACAACCTTAAGAATAAAATATGAACCTATTTGGTCCACTTGGATTAGATTAGGACATTTATTATTATTTAATTCAAAGAAGAGTTAAAAGAGTTAAAATCAAAGTTTATTAACTAGAACATTTTTAATATAGGGTTACACATAAGATAAATTCAGCTATAAATATTCATTAGAAATCTAAAAATATTTCATACATAAGGGTATTTTATTTGTATTTTTTATACTATAAATAATTTAATTTATTTATGACACAATGATGATGCAGTAATTACTTAATTAATGAAATATTAAAATAATTGATATTATAAATATCCAAATAAATGTAATTTGAGGCTTTTTATGAATTAAAATAATTTTATAGGTTAAAATGACATATTAGGGTTAGTTAGATGCATTTTTTTCGAAGTAATAATGCTGTTATGAATTTAGAAAAAATAAAATACCAAATAGTGTCAAAATTGACATAAAAGAGTTTTTGAAACAAATATTATATTATTAATTGATATTATATTCCTAAAAATATAAGGTTATAAGACTTATATAATGATAGGTGTATCATTAATGAACCACTTGGGGTTCTATTGTAAGTATATAGTATGTTTATTAACCATATAATATAAAAATACAAAGAGACATGGTAAATGTCAAAATATTTAACTAAGAGTTAAATCTAAAATATAATGTTAATATAGTGATACAAACCTATCTAAAACATATTGGTTGAGTTGTTTTCGACCCATACCCACCTTATCCATTAAATAATACACTTTGAAGCAATTAGAAATAGAAAATGATTTTATTATAAAATAATATTTCTAGCTTTTCCTAAGGTTCCCCTCACCCCTCTAATAAAAGGGCAATCCCCTTCCCTCAAATTAACACCTTAAAAGCCCTTTGTCTCGGCCATCCTCTACCTAAATACCCTCTCAACTATCCTCCCTTCATCCTAGAGGCCTTAATTTAGTCAGAAAGCAAACCTAAGGAGCCCTTTTGATCAAATCAAAAGGAGGAACCCGAAGAAGAGGTAAATATTTCATCACCTCTTTCTAGTTCCTTTCTTCTTCCACTTCATCTTTCTTTGTTGTTTCCATTCTACAATAATAACTCCAGTATCTTCTATAAACTATGATGTTATTATAATTATGTTACAACCATATTCATTATTCTATCCATCCTTTGAATAACATGTCACCATACGTGCGTACGTACGACTTACCGTCTCCACGTCGTGGTGTAATTGTTATTCAATACATTATTATTTGGATGGGTATAATAATGATGTTTAATTGATGTAAATAATAAATATAACATGATAATTATTCTGTATATATGATATAACATCCAATTATATATTATTTTAATATCAGAATAATGATATTGTCGCTCGTGCGTACATACGGATTATCATCTCCACGAACGCGATGAGATTCATTCCCCATCATAATCCATTCAAGACTAATTTTAATTAGATGATTAAAAATAATGTTTAAAGACTTAATATCATTCTGAATATGAATAAGATACATCCTATTCATAATAAACACTACTTACGAAACAAAGCATATAAAAGAAAATGAATCAGTTAACACCCGAAACGACGATAATACTAAAATATTAAAAAAGATATATTAAAATATCATATATGATATCATATTAATGTATATGATTCTTGTATAATTTAATAACAATTATTTCACCATTATACAGGAGGTTAATCTACCATCGACCAAGGAAAAGTACAAATTAAGGGGTTTCTTATCTCACTTTTAATTCCGTGAGATTTCCATTGTCCACCAATTATTTATTAAATGTGGTGTATTGTGTATTGTCATTTGATATATATATATATATATTATCATTATTATCTTTATATTCATTGTATTTTGTGATTCATTTGGTTGTTATTAACTTTTTTCCACACGACTCGATTGATTACAATGAAGTAAGAGCTTTCATTTCACTTCCTATTTTCGTGAGATTCATGCCATACTTCCACTATTTCATTTTGTGTAGTGTATGTACTGCCAAATGATTGTATTATTTGTGTAATGTAATTTAATTTATGAGTAATTACATATTTATTTTATGATCCATATTTCATGTGATGTATGTTTTGTAAGTTACCAAATTGGTAAAGGAATTTCAAATTTCAATTTCCACTCATTTGGCTTTACGCATACTTCATTGATTATTTTAATCCATAATTATGTGTGGAATCACTATTTATTATTTGTGTAGTAATTTATACTCCCCTTCCTTTGGATATAATTTTTATAAACAAAATAACTCCTTTGATAAATTCTCAAGTCATCAATATGAACTTGATAAGAGTAATTTTAACTCAATCTCCATTTATTGAGTTAAACATCCAATCCATTGGTGTTGTTTTTATGAAAATATGTGTGAATGTCCTCTGATTGATTTACACTGAATATCCATTAATATTGAGTGTATTTATATTTTTCACACATAACTATCTCATTGATTTATCCTTTACCTAAGGATACTGTCTTTATAAGGGATTTCATCTCAATTTACATTCCTTTGAGAATTATTTGTTGTTATGCGCTAATTCACTTTTATATGGTGTATATACTGTCCTTTGACATAGTATATAATGAATCATTCATTATCATGGTATTATAAAGTTTTGATTCCCTCAATTTTCTGTATTCAATCATCTCTCATTTGGATAGTAACTGTAACTAAAATACCGTTTTAAATGTTTTAAAAATTTATTCTTCTAAATCTTTCTCATTAATGTCCATGTTTTAAAAATGGTTTTAAGGTTTTATTTATATGGAAATTAATGTTTTAAAATTAAAATTAATTTTAAAAATTTTAATGTGGTATGGGATACTTTGATTTAAAAATCTATTTTAAAATGCCTTCTTGACAAATAGTGTGACTTTTAAATGTTTTCAAGAAAAAGGGGGATATTTCTCTCAAATAGTTTTAATGATTATTTTCATCTATGTCAATATCCTTCATTATTCCCGATTGAGGTTAATCTATTAAAATACAATCTTCCATATTGTATTGGATGAGTTATGTTTGACAGTGGATGTGCTATTTTTATACCATTCAGGGTTTGTGGATAAAGTATTGACATTTTGTATGCTAGTTTTAATACGAATATTTATATTATGTTTCAAAATTTTCATATGAGGAGTGAATTGGACTTAGTAAGTAACAGGTGGAGCCCGCTATAGCACCTTGATGCATCGGTAGGTCTCATGAGACAAACTAGTGTCTTGGCACAAGGCCTTAACAAAATCTTATTTGTAGTCTTGACACAAGGCCTTGAATATGTGGTTATGAAAGTTTGGCATTATTCATTCCATCATTATGAACATGGATATTGATATTTCATGTGATTATTAGACTATTATAATATCCATGTGACTTAGTAAATGGCATTATTTTGAATTATATTTTCCATATTATGATAAATTTTTTGTTGAAAAGGCTTTTGTTTTAGTTCTATACATTACCTTAAATGTTTATGCATATTCATGAAAGTTTCTGCTATATTGTTATCCTTACTGAGCATCTAAGCTCACCTCTTTCTAAGATTTATTTTTACTAGGATGCGAAGATGTATATTATGACTGACCTACAGGGATAGTCTATGGGATCTCAGTATTGTCTATGGAAATAATGTTGTTGTAGTTTTCCATTTTATGATGTAATGTAAACCTTATGAATGTATCTAGTACTTCCAAAGCTACTAAAATAATCGGTCTTTCAAGACTTGATCTTTTGTTATCATGCTAATGTTATGTAATAATGCACCAACTCTGGGTAACTAGGGTCGGGGCGTTACAATATACCCTCTTTCGTGTTTGGGATAACCTCCGGTATACCCTATTTTAAGCTTGGGATAACCTCCCATGTAACCTTTGTGCTCATAGAACATTAATCATTAACAAATTCATTAGAGAGAGATATAGGTCCCAACCATCACATAATCCACACATTTTTGTTCCATAATATCATAAAACCTTCATTATATCATAAACCATACAAATTAAATGGGTTTCACAAACATTTCATCATTACCTAACTCATGGAAAAGAAATAAGTTCCATAAACACCTTGTCATCATAAAATTAAGTCATGTTGGTAAATAATAATGATGTTAAAATTGGATTATATACCTAATAAAGATTTATAAATATAAAAGGATTCCATCTTAAATTGGAAACTATTTTGAAAGATCACTTGGAACATTTCATGAGGAAAATAACCCTTCAACTTTGAAAAAACTTATTTAAAATCTAAAAATTTCCCAAATGTTAAAGAAAACATTTTATTTTAAAATAAACTTGAAAACTTGTGAAGTAATATTTAAATCATTAATCATTACTGATGGTAGAAAACAATGATCATGCCACACATGTTAAAATAATAATTCCTTTTACAATTTTGGTAAAAAGTCAAAAGAGTCATGTTAAAAAAATGAAAAAAATATTCCTTTTAATAAATTATTTCAATATTAAAAAATTGGTTTAAAATTTCTTAAAAAAATTAATAATTTTAAAAACTTCCTTTAAAACATTTTTAGAAAACATAAATATGGAAGAAAACAGATTTTTTTTTACTAAATATAGAAATAAAGTTAACTTTTATTAAAAACATTATTTTATTATATTGAGTAATTAAATAAAGTAAAATGATATGGAAACATATATTATATCTAAACAACAAGATAATAAAAAACATACATGATATTCTTGAGAGATAGATCATAATATTTCATAATTAGAAGCATAATCACAAATAACCCTCATAAAGAATGGGATTATAACATAAAACCTTTACCACTTTGGTAATATTTGAATCTTAAGACCCATGAAAGAAATAAAATTATATGTATATGTAAATATTCATTATTTTGATAATAATAATCATAAAATATATTCCTATTTGTAATATACACCACACAAAAGAAACAAGTGGTGAATATTTCATGTATCCCACATAAAAAAAGGTGAGACGAAAATCCACTTACCTCAAGTCTTGAATTTATTCATGCACATTAAAACCTCCTATATAATAAATATAGGTTTATTATATATATTTTACATAATTAAAATGACATATAACATACCACATGTTATTTAATTATGACCTTTTATTACTTATTTATTAACAATTCCATGTTAAAATCATGTTCCAGGTAATAACCACTTTGTTTTTTCATGTATGTTTTGGTTTGGTATTTTCTTTCCTTTTAAATCGATCATGGTTCCATAATATACATAATGTTAAAAAATATATATATCAATTATAAATTTATTTAGAGTAATCCATTAAATTTATATATAGAAAATGAAATACACTGTTCATGGAGATGGTAGACTATACGTACCCATGATTTTTGTTTCTATTTTCTCGACATATGAAAAAAAAGAAAGGTAAATAATATATAAAATTAATATAATAATTTTTATCTCATATATGTCATATATATTCATTTATTTTATCATTATTAGTATCCTTGTAAAAATAAAATGAAAAATGAATCACATCGCTTCATGGAGGCGGTGGTCCAAACATATGCAAGAGCAACATTATTGTTTTCCAATGGATTGGAAGATAAAAATGTATATGTGATATTATAATTAAAAGATTAAAAACATGTCATAAATATCATATATAAATATTAAATCCATCATTATCTCCATCCGTGAGAGGCAGTGATGGAAAATTAATTACATCTGTTCGCCAAGCGGTAGTCCACCATACACACAATCGACGATTTCATTTCCCATTTGATAGAGGAATATATGGATATTGATTATTCCATTAAAAAAATAATATGTAGTAGATAATTATTTTTTTACCTCAGTATAGTTGAAGAATATTTTAATGAGGTGGAAGAAGAAATAAAATAGACTCTTGGTTAAGAATGATACATCTTATTCAAAAAACCTCCATAGGTTTGTAAAAACACATTCTTAGTAGGGATTAATAATAAAAATAAATAATATAAAACTTATAGATGGACTTAAGGAATACATTTTTTTAGTTCCTGTATGAAAAAAAATGATTTGGTAGTGTGAAGGGGAGATGAGAGGGGGTCCCATTTTATAAGTGGGGGAGAAGTCACCCTGGGATTTCTTGAAAAGAAAAAGACATAACCACATTTTATAATTACTAAAAGGCCAAAAAATGGATCATTATAAAAAATATATGACATAAAGTCAAAATATGGAAATAAAATTATATTGTTTATATATTTTTAGGTCATTTTAACACTTATATTTTTTATTTTAACCCCTGATTAACCCGTTTTAACAGTAACCGCGGTAATTAATTTTTAATATTTTTACTATTCATTATGAAAAAAATAAGTTGTACTTATTATATAATATTAATTATTATTATTCTAAATATGGAATTAAATTTTCCAGATTCAATCCGCATAAGTGGTAAAATTTTATTTAAAATTAAACCCATATACGTGATGAAAAATGGTTTTTGAAAGAAAAATCTTTTATAAGTTTAGAAAGTTTTAATATCAAAATTCAGGATGAAATTGATTCCAATGAACTAAATTGGATTAGTTTTGGTTTAATTAAACTAATTTTAATTTTATAACCATATTAAAATAAAATTTAACTTGTATATTCTATGAATGAAAAGGTAGTTTTTAATAAAAATAAAAAAATTTAAATACTCATTATAAAATTAATGTTTTCAGAAAAATATACAAAATTCACCCTAAAATAAATATTCAAGTTAATTATGAAAATTAATTTCGTTTTTTAAAATTAATTTAATAAAATTAGAAAAAATTAATTTAATTATTTGTTCAGAAAAAGAAGTAAAAATATTTTTTTGAGAGAAATATATTTTTTAAGCATATAAAGACTTTACCAAAAATTCTGTACTTATTTATCAATATATTTTATTTATCTAAAACCTTCATAATTATTTTTAAAAAATGTGGTTATTAATATTCATATAACCAAGTTTAATGACTAGTTAATAATGGTCATTTTTAAAAAATAATATTAATAGTACATTGTGGTTCATTAAAAACCGGTGTTGTGTGTAACACAAATTATCGAATGAATTAAATTTATTTGGAAACAAATATTTCATAAAATATAGCGGTCTTATATTCTAACCCCATTAAAATGAATTTATCCCTCAAAATTACATCACTTTGACAGATTAAAATGAAGATTATTCTACCTCATCACATCCTTAGGCACCCATTTAATTTCCTCAAGTTGGTGGTTTCAACATAAAACCTTGACTAGGTGAGTGGTCTTGTTTCCTAGAACTTTCTTTCAATGATCCAAAATCTCCATAGGTTTTTTTTCATAGGAAATATTAGGATCTAACAATATGACATACGATTTTAGTACACATGAAGAATTATATATGTACTTCCCCAAGAGAGATACATGGAACAAATCGTGGACTTGAGAGAGGTTCGGTGGGAGAACCAAGCAATAAACAACCATCCCTACTCAATAAAGAATCTAAAAAGGGACAATATACCTAGGGATAACATTTCATTTCTTTATAAATTTAATAACCTTATTCCATGGAGAAATTCATAGAAAAACCTTCTCACTGACTTCAAACTCTACTTTGGCCTATTTGTTTTAATGATCAAAAAATCATGTTTCTTATGATCTTAATGAGTTTTTTGTTTTTTGTTAGAATTTTACATTATAAAGAAGCTTATATAAATTTTTCTATATATGAATCATTGTCACTATTGTATCACCATCAATAAGATTCATTTGCATGGATGACATTGTCAGAGATGAGTCCTCACTAGTATGGAAATTTGGCTAAGTGTTGGAAACACTCACAACCAGATTTCAGTCACAACTGTGGATGACACCAAGATGAAAAGTTGAAAAAGTATGAAAAAGAATAACCACAAAAAATGACTCACCTCGGCTATGACATACCATATAACCAAAAAATTGACAGTGTGGAGATTACCTACTGTTAGAACTGAGTCACCAATGAGGAAGCCTTCTGCTAGAATGAAAATTTGGTAAAGTTTTCAGTCACCTCTAGAGCTTGAATCACCTCCAGATTCTATTTCACCACTAGAGTATCTTAGCACATTATCAAGATAATGCCATTATGTATCACCACTTGACTCCGATTCACTAATAGTTCAAGACATCGCCAAATTGTATCACCATTCTAATGAATCACTGCTAAAATTTTATATATTTATTAAATTAAATATCTTTAATAACTGTTTTATGGAATTTAATTCCCAAACTTATTTTAACTAATATTCTTTAATTTATGGATATGGATTCATTAAATAATGTGTTATCCCTGAGTATGAGGATGTAAGATATCAAGATTTCTTCTCACATGTATTATTTTACTATTACTGCTGATAAAAGAGGAAACAAAATCCCCCATGAAAATAGTCGTTTAGATCTAGAAAATATAGACACACACTAAGATATACATGTGAAGTGAGGTGAACCACATTTTAAGAACTATAATATCTTTCATACTACATATTTCTTATAAACGACTTTGGGAGTGGAGCTTAAAGAAAATTTAAATCCTATAGTATAAATAGAAGGAGTCTACGACACTCTGTTCCACTGAAAATATAAGAATCTCAACTTGAGCCAAATATCAAGCTACACTTAAGGAGTCATAATCCAAAAAGTATATATAACAGAGAAACATCATTATTTCTATATATTTTACTTTCTTTACTTGTTTATTTTTCTTCATAATACAAGCAATATGTGTATACTCTATTTATTATATGCACATTGTCTTCTGCTTTAAACTAGAAGATAATTTGATATCTTATCAAAGTATTTTTACTCCTATCTCCCATGATTATTGTGGAATAGGTCCCTATGTGTCATGTTATCTTTTTTACTCCCATAATTACTATGGAAGAGGTCCCTAAGTGTCCTCGAAAACTATTTTTTTGTTGTATACTTACTCCATATTATGGATTAAATTTTATTTTTATATAAACTGCTTAGTAGCATGTGATTTTCAAGTGGATAGGACTAAGTCTCAGCCTGATATTGAACCACTTATATTTATTTTGTCTATGTGATTTGTTATTTTTATTTCTAATATTTAAAACTAAATTTATTTTAAACTGAAAACATAACCATTACTTTGATATTTAACCTTAATTAGTGTTTATAAAAGTTTTTGATTGAGTAAATTGATTTAAAAGGTTAAAGTAACATTATATATTTTTTAATCGAGACCTAATAAATCTTTGATAATTCTTTTAAAAGGTCATGATTTATATCTATAGGCTATTTTGGTCAACTGGTCTATATTTAAATTAATTGGGGGATTTTATTTAACCTTTTTTAGCAGAAAATTTTATTGGGTGCTCAATTCACCCTCCTTCTAAGATACTCACTACAACCAACATCTGGAATCATAGGATTAAGTTTTGGTATCAAAGTTTTTCAAAAAAAAATCATATGTGATTTTAGTTGTGCTTTAAAGATATTAAATTTCTATTAGTTCTAAATTTAATTCTTTAAATAGATAATAGACAATATGGTTCTGCTACTAACAAACCTATTTTTTAATGAAATAATTATGCTCAGTGGAAGATCAAAGTTAAAATGCATATTAAAAGTATGGGTTTTTATATTAGGTATGCTTTTGAAGATAAATACGAGTTACCTAAGATTAAAAGAAGTACTTGGGATGATGCAACAAATATGGCTTATAATAATAATTATAAATATATGAATGCACTATATTGTGCCTTATGTGATGAGAAATTTATGAGAATTTCTATTAGTGAAACAACCTTTGAAATTTGGGACACATTAGCTATTTCTCATGAGGGAACAACCAATGTCAAAGAGATGAGATTAAATAAATATAATATTAAATATGATAATTTTAAGATTAAGAATGATGAATTAACTTCTGATATGTATCTTAGGTTCAATGAAATTATGAAAACTATTAGATGCTTGAAGAATCCAGTGTCCAACAATGATCAGATCATGAAAATGGTCATATGTCTTCCTAAAAGATGGTGAGGGGATTTTGTGTTGAGTAGAGAGTCCTACGATATTAGAAAACTTCCAGTTAAGGAATTAATTGGTAAGTTAATGATGTATGAAGAAGAGTTTAAAGTCAGCATATAATAGGATGTTGAACTGAAAATAAATTCAGTATATTTCAAGTTTACTATATCCAAACAAAAAGAAACGTAAAAAAGAAAATCTACAAGATAAAAGTTCTAGTGATAGGGAGTCACCATCTAATAGTGATGATGAAATGTCCCATTTGGATAGAATATTCAATAAGTTCTATAGGAAGAATAATTTTTTTCATAAATCCTATTTACAAAGGGAAGTATGACAATAAAGGAAACTAGAATAAATATTGGAAAAGGGATGATAATGCAAATGAGATAACCTGTTATAAATGAAACTGAAAAGGAAATGTAAAATAAGGTGAAAAAATTAAATACAAAAATAAATATGAGGAAAAGGACATAAAATTCATGAAATTTGTGAAATAAACTTGGTGTGCCTCTAAGGATATCTCTAGTGACTTGAACTCTAATACTAAAGATAATTCTGATAGATCTAACATATGCTTCATGACTAATGTCTATGAGGTACATACTATATCATCTATGCTTAATTCTGATAACTCTAAAAATGAACACACCAATGATGATATGTATCAAGAAGAGATGTTTGAATATTTCAGAATGCTCAAAGACACTCTCAATGAACTTAAATATGAATATAAAATTCTTAAAATGCAACATGCTTTATCATTTAATTATAAATCTAACCTTGCTATATATAAAAAAGAAAAATTCTTAGTGGCTAAAGGAGAATATTGAACTTAATTTTTTTAATTAACAACTAAATAAGTATTTAGAAAATTATACCAATGGTAGGATAACTATTACTCATATTTTTGGAAAAAAAATTCTTCAAATTATGTTATAGGTATAGGATACCAACCTAAACAAAAAGAATAGTAAATATAACTTTTGTACCTAAATATAATTCTGAAATATTTATATCTAGTTATTTTTATAGAGGAGAAAACAAAGTGTTTATGTCAAAAATTTTACAATCTATTTATAAGATATATATTAAAAAAATGTGGCTTCCTAAAGACCTGATTACTAACAAATTTACAACCAAGAAAATATAGGTACCAAAATCATTCCTTGTATAAAATTGGTTTTGTAGGAAAGTTTCTTGAAGATCTTTTGTAAATGCCAACAGTACTTGGACAATGGATGTTCAAATAATATGATATGAGACTACTCATGTTTCAAGAGCCTAATAATGGTTGATGGTGGTCATTTTTCCTTTGTTGATAATACTAAAGGGAAAATCATTAGCCTTTGACATATTGGTAACACTAATTCTATTTTAATTTCCAAAGTGCTATTTTTTGATGGTTTTAAGTACAATTTTATTACCATCTCATTATTATGTGATGATGGTTTTCATGTTAAATTTTAAAATAATGCATGTAATGTATTTAATTATGAATATGATAAAGTTTTTACTACTATAAGAAATGAAAATTTTTATATCGTTGATATTAATTATTTAATTTATTAGAATGTTTTCTGATTGAGTGAATTTTATAATTAATCTTGGATTTGAAATAGGAGACTAGGTCCCTGTAATATTTATTCACTTAAAAAGCTTACTAGAAAAGGGTTAGTCATGGATCTACCCAACCATGAGTTCCCAAATGAAAAAGTATGTAATCCCTTTAAAAAAGGAAACAACATAAGATTTATTTTAAATTTAAGAAATAAGTTTCAACTTATCAACCTATTGAGTTGGTTAATATGTATTTATTTGGACAATCTAGATTTTAGAGCTATATGTGAAGAACTATGTTTATGTACTAGTATATTACTTTTCTAGGTATACTTGGGTATCCTTTTTAGCTCACAAAAGTATAGCATGTTATTATTTTACCAAGTATGCTAAATTTGTAGAAACATTAAGTGGAATTAAGATTAAGAACCTTAGAAGTGACCATGTGAATGAGTTTGAAAATAAATACTTTGCATCCATTTTCTCACAAAAATGGATATAGTCATAATTTCTATGCCCTTAGGACCCCTCAGTTGAATAGAGTTATTGAAAGAAGGAATAGAACACTTCAAGAGATAGGACCAGCTATGTTAAATGAATATGACTTACCTATCTAATTTTGAGAAGAGTCTATAAAAAACATTTTATATAATAATTAGAGTTTTAATTATACCTATTTTAAAGAAGACACCTTATGAGATTTGGAATAGTATAAAAACTAATGTTAATTACTTTATATTTTTTGGTGGAAAAGCATTTATTCTAAACACTAAGGATAATATGGAAATATTTGTCTCTAAAATTGATCAAGGAATTTTCCTGGGATATTCTACCTCCAATAAATCTTATATAGTTTTTAATAAAAGGACCAAGACTATGGAATAGTCTGTTCATGTAAAATTTGGTAAGACATATACACATGATCCAAATACATCCTTAGAAAACCTTGAGAATTATTTATCTTATCTGAACTTAAATTCCAAACCTACTGATTCTTCTATAAAGCTGGAAAAAAAATCATCCAGTTTTGAAGAATTTCCAGAACTTGAACCTAAACCTGTAGAAAACCCTGAGGTGATTAGCCCCTATTTTTCTAAAGATATTATAACCCTAAAGTACAATCCATTATATTCTATAGTTAGAGACCTAAATAGAGGTAAAAATACCAGATATTCTATAATAAATTAGGTTGAACATCCAGAATTCTTATCACATCTTGAACCAAAGAACATCAATGAAGAAATTAATAATGAATTATGGGTAATAGAAATGCAATAAGAACTAAATAAATTTGAAAAAAAGTATGGGAACTTGTAGATATACACAAAGAAACCTTTACTATAGGCACTAAATTGGTGTTTAGAAAGTAGGTATATGAATGAGAATGATATCAATAAACATGGATAATCTAGTTACATAAGTATATAGTCATTAATAAGGAATAGACTATAAAGATAACTTTTCACCATTATCTAGACTTGAATCCATTAGAATACTTCTTGCCTTTGTAGCTCTTCTAGATTTCAAACTTTATCAAATGTATATCAAAAGTGAATTCTTAAATAGGTATTCAATTGATGATGTTTTTTTAACAACACTTAGTTTTCAGAATCCCCATTCTCCAAATTATATTTTCAAATTATCAAAATCTTTATATGGTTTAAAAAAAGCTCATAGTGCTTGGTATGATAGGATGAGATCCATTATTATTTCAAAAGGGTTTTCAAAAGGTATAACTGATCCTACCCTTTTTATATAATGAATTTAAAAATATGTTTTAGTTGTAAAAGTTAATGTAGATGATAATATTTTTTGGATCTTCAATAAATTCTTTATGTATCATGTTTTCAAAAATAATGAAAATTGAATTTTTAATGAGTTTCATGGGTGAAATTAAATTCTTTATTGAATTTCAAAATTTTCAAAATAAAGATGAAATTATTTTAAATCAAAGTAAATATACTAAGGACCTCTTGTAACATTTTAACTTGGATATCACTAAGATTAGTGATATACCTATGAGTAATACATGTAAATTATACCTTGATGAAACAAGGGAACTAGTGGATCAAAACAGTTATAGATGTATGATTGGAAGTCTTCTCTACCTAATTTCTAGATGACCGGATATTATTTTAAGTGTGTGTATGTGTTATCACTTTTAGGAAATCCCAAATTTATCACACTTGTTTTATGTAACAAGGATTCTCAAATAACTAAAATATACTAACAATTTAGGATTTTTTTATCTAAGAGGACACATATTTGACTTAGTTAGTTATTTATATGTTGATTTTTGTGGATGTAATTTATATAGTAAAATAATCTCTAGAGAATGTCACCTTTCAGTAAAGTCTCTAGTTTCTTAGTGTTGTATGAAACATAATTCTTTTTCACTATCTACTGTTGAATCTAAATATATAGCCATAGGTTGATACTACACACAAATATTGTGGATGAAACACACTTTACTAGACTATAGATATCAATTCATAAATTTCCCTATAAATTATGACAAAAAAAGTGCTATAAACATTTCTAAGAATCATGTATCACATTCTATAACAAGGAATATTGATACAGGACATCACTTTTTGAGATATCATTTTCAAAAGGGTGATATCAATCTTGAATAAATAGGTACATAATATCATCTTTCTGATATCATTACTCAACCTTTGAATTATGAGAGAATGAATTAAATCAAACATGAATTAAGTATAATAAATTTTAATTAATTTTATTTTTCTAGGAATCACCATTATATATGTTTCTCTATTGTAGATTTCTCAGTATTGTGAATTCTCACCATTATTAATGTTTCATCATTGTGAACTTCTCACTGCTGATACTTCTCACCATTGACCTTGTCATCCTTGAACTTCTCACCGTTGAACTTCCCACATTGAACTTCTCACTATAGATACTTATCACCATTGAACTTATCACCATTAAAATTCTCACCATTGAACTTATCATCGTTAAACTTCACACCATTGATATTTCTCACCGTTGGAATATTTCATGCATTTTTATATTTTTTTTTCACTTTTAAGTTTTAAACCACCAGTTTTATTTTTTTCATGGTTTATTTTATTTATGATTCGATTCAAATATTTTCAATGTTTCAATTTTTTTAAGTATTATTTAAAATTATTGAATCCCTAAATCCCAAATGATATAAATTAGATGATTTTTCTAATTTCAATGTTCACCTCTCTTGCGCCTTTTCTATTGAACCTTGTTGTTCCCTTTCCTATCCCAACTTTAGACCTTCCTTAACCTTTTCTTGAACTGATCAAGACAATATTCATGGCCAAAGTGAAGTATCCTTCAATGTCATTACCAGATGAGTTACATTCTATAAAGAATTAAAAAAGGAAATTGAGTCATCTTGCAGATTTAGATCCAATGAATCCAATTCTTTCGAAGAGAGTGGTTGTTCCCAAAAATGAAGTTCAAGTAGAATGGATTTTGTTGAGTAAATATTTGGTGTCGAAAGTGTTTCAAAACCAAGAATTTATGGAATGGTTATCTTCTAATGAGAAACATTTTTATCTTAATTTGGGGCATGAGTTTTACCAGTTTGTAGATTTGTCTTTTGAGGAGGATGAATATTGAATTAAAATAAGTATTAATGGTCGAAATATCATCTTTTCTTCAAGCTAGTGGGATATCTGCTAGAAAGTTCTACAAGAAGTTGTGTTTGATGATTATCAAGGGAATATTCCAAAGTCCAATGAAGATTTATTTTATAAAAATTCTCTTACCGAGTTAATTGGTGATTGAATTAAAATAGGATAGAAGATAAATATTTTTAGATACATTATGCCTCATATTTTTGAAATTAACAAGACCACTTCAATATCCAACTCCATAATATATTAGAAGTTCATTTCTTCAATATTAAAGGCCAAAAGATGTAGTTACTGGATATAAAGAAGCTATAGTATATTTTGGTGGTTACTGCCTCACTAGAATAATACGAATAAGGATAAAGTTAATTTGGAATCCATGGAAAAAGAAATGAATGGTGGATGATGAAAAATTATATATTGATTTCAATTCTGTAGAGCATACTTCAAGACTGAAGGAAATTTTTGATATTGGTTTAGAACCTGATGAGATTCTTGAGTATTCTGACTTTGATGAGAAAAAAGAGGCTACTGCTGGAAGAAATGAAGAAGAGGTATTTCTTATGGACAAAGGAAGAGATTAGGACCTATCCAAAATTCCTCATGCTATAAAATTTAGTGCTCCAAGTTCTCTTAAGACTCTCCCTAAAAGAGAAAAACTTTTAAAGGAAGAAAGCGATGAAGATGAATATGAAGTTTCAAGAGAAAAATAGTTCAAGAGTAGTTATAAATCTGATGTGAAAATGGTTTTGATGAAGAAGAATATGATGAAAAGGATGAAGAAAATAAATAAGGAAATAATGATGAAAATGTGAATGGAAATAGAGATGTTTATGGAGATGTAAGTGATGATGATGATAAATCTGACCGTGATGGTTCTAGTGGCAAAATTAGAGCTATGTATGTGGAAATGCCTCAATCTCTTTTTCCCTATCTAAGAGTATCTTAATCTAATCACAAGAGAGATCAAACTTACTTAACAATATAAATAGATGTTCTAGAGAAGAAAAAGAAGAATAAAATAAGTGGGAGAAATATACAAGTTTATAGAGTCACCCAGTTTTTTCTGATAATCAGATAGTTTTAGATAAATTTTTTGTTGAGTAGATGAATGTTTTTGCTACTATTGAGAAATCTATAGCTGAGAGGATGAAAGTAGATCATGTTGATAAAGTTTTTGATGAAATAAGATCTATTGAGACCTTTATTGATGTATCTTCAATGGTGGTATCTAAATTTGATGCTTCATTAGTTTTTGAGGTTCTTGGTAAGACCTATGATAGTTGGACTAACCATATGTTTAAAGAATGGGACAATTTTCTAGTAAAATTAGGATTCCACCAAAGAATGGTGGACCTAATGTTCAAGAATAAATAAATCCTAAGGGATCTTTAGTTGATATGATTGATGCATTAGGGCAGTTGGAATGGTTTGATTATGAGATATATCCCATACCATCTATTGCCTCTACTCCTTCGCCTACCCCTATTTCTCCTATAGTTCCAGTTGATGTTGTCACCATGGGTGATTTGGATGCTTTTAGTGAAAATTTATTTCAAAGTTTCATTTTAAGTTAATAAATTAAATAGAATTGGTTACTAATTTAAGTGAATAGGATAATAAATATTTGTTTGCGATGGTGATTCATTATATTCTGCTAAAAATGATGCACCATATCCAATAAGTTGAAATAGAAAACTGATGTTTGGAAAAATTATTTGGAAAATTTAAAATACACTATAGAGGAGATGCAATATTTACTTGATTATTCCTTAAGATCCTTGTTTTAAAGGATTTAAAATCTCACCTCAGTGTATTCTAGTTAATGTGATCCTCCTCCTCCTTCTGTTTTTGATGTTGAGTTTCTTAAATCTATTGTGCGAGAAGAACTCAGTGGTATTTCAAGTTGTCCTTGATGTGTTTCACCTTCCATACCTGAGGAAACTTTGAGAATGTTTAAACATAAAAGTGATCATAAAAACATAATTATTTGATAATATAAAAAGGATATTAAGTCTTCTAGTGAAACCATAACCAAATCCATTAAGTACTTTCTATCTATAATTTTCACCAAACATGATATGGATGCTTATTTTAAATTCTTGGTGGAAAATATAAGGATTCCTTGAGTTTCTCAAGCCTTTATAGAATAGGTAAACCAGTTTAAGGTCATGAATCTAGTGCTTCAGTGGTTTTTGGATGAGAAGAAATAATTTTTTAGTGCAATGTAAAGAGGGAAAATATCATATTGGATTTCATAAACATCATGAAACCATTTCTGCATGTGCATGGAACTACATTTGTAGCTCATGAGGATATACCTGTTACTACCCATCTAACACCTCCTACTAAAACTCCAGAGTTATTCAGACTGGAAGTTACTAGAAATCCTATAGAACCACTTCCATCTAGATTCCAATATTTTTCACTCTCACCCATAGAAGCCGTTCAACACCTCAGACCCATCATCATCAAAGAGCCTCATTCTTTGATAGATGTTCCTATAATTATTAAAATTGAAACCCCAAACTTATATGCTACAGATTCTACCTCATAAAAGAAAAAGTGATAATCTCCTTTGATAACTTCAACCCAACCTAAGAATCATTAATCACTAGACATTGTGTTTTTTTATGGGAATTTTTTTGTGTAACTTTTTGTTAGAACATTTTGTCTATCCCCTCAATGAATTTTTAAATGAAAATTCTCTGATTACTCTTATTTTTTTATTTATATTCTTTTCTTTCTATGAATTTCCTATTTTATCATTCAATTTTTGATAATACCAAAAGAGGTAGAAATATTATATAGCATTTATTTATATTCCTTTAATACAGATAAAAATTATATTTGTTTCTATTACCTAATATTTTAACTTCTTTGATACCATAAGTGTTTTATTTTCACTTTTTTCTTTCTTATCTCTGATAATGATTAAAATTTCTATAACTTTGATGCAATTCCATTTTTTTCAAGTTTTATACATTTTATACCATATGACTTTTACTTTAGTAAAACATATTGTTTAAAATATCATGATATGATTTACCTTTGATTCCATTAATTATATTTGATATCATGTGTATAAAATTCAAGGATTTTTGATCATTAAAAGGGGGATATTATTGGCCTCCTTGTTTTTATGATCAAAAAATCACATTTCTTATGATCTTGATAAGTTTTATGTTTTTTGTTAGTATTTTACATTTTAAAGAAGCTTGGATAAATTTGGATAAGTATGACTCACTATTACCCATGGATCACCGTTAAGAAGACTCACCACCAAGGATGAAGCTATCAAAAATGAGTCACTTCTAGTATGTAAATTTGGATAAGTGATAGAAATACTCACGAATAGATTTCAGTTTCCATTGGGGATGTCACCAAGATGAAAATTTGAAAAATTATAGAAAAGAGTTGTCATGAACCGAATCTAGTCTCCACCAATATTGGCACCAAAACTAGCTTGTGGAAAGTCCAAAAGGAAGTTACCTATCCCCATAGGCTGGAACATGTTCCCGGGTATCAAACAATTAGGTTTGTGAACAATTTACCCGAGTGTTAAAGCATAAAACCTTAAAAACAATCCATAATATAAATCTGAAATTTTCAGCCAAACAAGTCTTAAGAAAAAACCAGAATTGAATACATGTCTTTGAATATAGTACAAGAGGTACAAATACAAATAAAAAAAGAAGAAATACATCCACAAGGACTCTATAGGACAATGGGTCATCACCCACAAGTCATCTCCACAACTCCGCCCCAAGGATGGGAACGAACACCCCGAACTGCCATAACCCAAAGCCTTCCTTTTACCTGAGTCAAGAACAATAAAGTCTAATTACATCTGAGGGGTGTAAGTAGAGTGTAAGTATAAGCCCAATTGTATACCACCCAATTATTCCAAAGTGCATTCAATACAAGGTGAAAATGAAAGTAATTTTAATATGCAAAGAAAAGCAGTGACAAATTCCAAGAAATGCAACTTTCAATTGAAAACAATTTTCAAGCTAAAACTTTCAGAATGTTAACACATTTAAATAGTAATGTTAGATAATTTAATATAATGGAAAAAACAACCTAATACAATGGTAAATACCTCAAATCCCATGAGCAATGAAATCAGGAGCACCCCTAGGCAATAGATAGTCTCGGGCCCCATGTACCTCGTACCTTTGACTAAAGTAACCATAGTAAAATCCATTCTCATGCATGGGCCACTAGTAGAGAACATACCCATAACCAATTGGTCCCCAATAATAATCCATATAATTTAGTTACAGTTGTCATTATCCAAATGCTAAGTGAAATAGGGACAAAACCCATCCGGTCCACTAGCCGTACTAGTACATATCCACCCCACCTAGGTACCCGAGCTTCCCCCTTTGTGATAAAACAATTTCAGCATGCTACAAAAATCCATTTTCATATAAAATACCATTAATGGTCACATACAGTCAGTACAGTAGCTATACACATTTTAAACAACTTAAAACACACAATAAAACACTTTGATTTTTAATAAAACTATTCCTCAAAAATCCCGCATTGTTTTGCACCCAAAACTCTTTGAAATCCCCACTTTTCATACCATGTGGATACTCAAAAGTCACCAAAATAGAAATTTAAGCCAATATACATCTCAAAGAAACCAAAAAAATAATTTTAGGGTAGCCCCATGTGAACCAAGCAATGTTATCTTGGTAAAACTTCCATTCTTAAACAGACATGGCACTTAAAGTTCACAAGTTCAACAAACACAATTAAAACCCACTTTTTCAGCAAAAACCAAAGGGGTTAAACATTAAAAACATTATTTTAATCCTTATTAAATTTCAATAAAATCAACTAAGTATTTATCGGGCATCCCCAATTGAACCATTAAAATATTTCTAGGAAAAACCCCCCAATTTCACATAAAATTGGCACTAAAAATTCATTTGCATTACAAACTCAACTAAAAAAAATTTATCAGAAATAATCAAATGAAATGAACATTAAAATATCATAAAAATAGTATTCCAATTCACAGAAATTTCATACACATGGAATCACCAACCAAATTAATGAAAACCCTTGAATCCTTTGTACAAAAATTCAATCGCACCACCACCACACCTCAAGTAAGGTAGATTGAACATAAAATCAGAATATTGGACCAAGAAAACCGAAATTTAAACCCTAGTTTCTAAACCCTGGTTTCTATAAATTAGGAACCTTAAGGATAAGGGAATAAACCCTAAGAAAATTGAATGAAACCCTAACCAAAATGAAAGAAGAATGAAGGAGACCCACTTACTTAAGGGATCTTGAATAAATCTCCCCAAATACACCATTATTTGAATTTTAAAACTTCCAAACATTAAATGAAGGTTCAAAAAATGATTATGATATCATTTAAAAACTTTAATGAGGTAACAATAGTGAGAAATGAATGAGTTATGAAGGAAAGAAGTTACCTCTTCAAATCTAGACGATTTGAGAACCCCTATGAAGGTATGCCCTAATGTGCAATGCACACGAGATCCAAATAGAAGGGAAAGGTAATGGGGAGGTGCCTAAGTATGTTATATTCTAGTGGGAGGTGGAATCACCAAAAAAGAGTAAAAAATGAATAAATTATAAAATACAGAAAATTCATTTTTAAAACTGGAAATGAGATTATGGGGAGGCCCAATCCCTTAAATAAAAACCTACATCCACCATGATTACGGAGTCCTAAATGGTCAAAATTAATATGTTGGTGTTAATAGGTCAGGGCAGGACAAGTAATAATTAGAATGAATGAAAAATTTTGAAAAATGAAAGAGTAATAAAGAAAAAAAAATATTTTTAAATCTGGAATTGGGCTCACGGTTTGGCCCAAATCATGAAAATTCATCCATTACTCAAAAATTGCATGTGAAACCCAAAAAACAAATCAATAATGGAAATTAAATTAAAATTAACTTTAAAATATGTCATTTATGTGAAAATTTTCTCTACCATGAAAGACTTTTTTCCTCGAAAAGTCAACTTGAATCTTGATCGAAAAACAAGAACGAGTACTCTTCCTTAACCCATGATTTTTTCTCCTAGGTCTCATGGTTATCACTACCAAGATGCTGATGAACTCAGACTAGTATAATAGAATTAACTCCAAGAACCTTATCTTGGGAGTCTAATATTTGCACTGGACACTGAAAAACTAACAAGTTTGGCTCTATCTCCAGTTCTTCCCAAGTCAGTACATGGGAAGGATCTGAGTTATATTGATTCAACTTGGAGACATGGAAGAAATCATGGATGGATGTCAATTGAGAAGGTAAGGCCAACCGATAAGTCACCTTTCCAATATGATCGGTGATTTGAAAAGGGCCGAAATATCGTGGCGTCAGCTTCCCTAGCTTCCTCGGTCGACGATGGCCCAAACAAGGGGCCACTTTCAAGAATACCCTCTCACCAATAAAAAAATCTAAGTCTCAATGCCTCCGATATGCATATAATTTATAGTGACTCTGAGCTATCAATAAATGCTGCATAATCAACTTGACCTTCTCAGATGTCTCCTGCACCAGACTCAGCCCCAACAATGAGGTCTCACCCACCTCATCCCAACATGGGGGGGGGGACCGACAAGGCAGACCATAGAGTGCCTTAAAAAGATACATTTGAATCAAGGATTGGTAATTATTATTATAGGTAAACTTAAACAACCCCAAATGGCTATCCCAAAAACCTTTAAAGTCCAAAACACATTCACAGAGCATTTCCTCCAGAATCTGGTTATCCTGTTCTGTCTGACCATCCATTTGAGGACGCTATACTGTGCTCATCTTAATCTGAGACCTAAGGCCTTTTGAAGGCCTTCCCAAAACCAAGAAGTGAAATGAGGGTCTCTATTTGAGACAACTGATGATGGAACTCCATGAAGTCTCACCACCTCATGAAGATACAAATGACCCAACTCATCCACTTTAGTTGTATCTTTTATCTGAATGAAGTGTGATGATTTGGTCAGATGATAAATCACCACCCAAATGGAATTATTACCCCGAGGTGTACGAGGTAAGAAAAAAATTAAGTCCATGGAAACCTCATCCCACTTCTAGGTAGGAATGGGTAATGGCCGGAGCAAACCAGAGGGTCTATGATACTCTGCTTTCACCTGTTGGCAAGTGTAGCATCTCAACACAAAGTACGCTATGTCCTGTCGCATACCTGGCCACCAGAAATGTCGTCGCACATTGTAATACATCTTGGTGGCACCCAAATTGATAACCCATTGATATTGGTGGCTATCCTTCATCACCACCTTCCACAGAGACGATGACACTACTGAGCAGCCCTTGAAGCATAAGATGCCCTCTGGGGACAACGACAAATCAGAGGGCGTCTCCCCACCAGGAAGAAACTACCTCGACTACTGACAAAGCTCATCACTAGGCTGTTCTCGTTGAATCAACTCCAACAAAGAATGATTCAACTGGACGCTCACCAAGAACACACCTCTACTATGCTCCCTGGTCTCCACATGCATCTGAGAAAAGAGTCCCATCAAAGCCCACTCATAACTGAAATTCCTCAAAGCCTACACTAGAACTATTCTAATCAAGGTTCCAGCCAGCACATTATCCTAGCTTGGGGTATAGAAAATGTCAAAGTCAAACCCCTACAGGTACTCGATCCAATGATGCTACCTCAAGTTGAGGTCCTTCTGCGAGAAGATATAGGCCAAGATTTTGTGATCATAATAGACCAAAAACTTCTTGCCAAAGAGGTAGTGATGCCAGATCCTAAAATCATGTATCACCGCTGCCAATTCCAAGTCATGGGTTGGGTAATTATTTTCACGTGTTCGGAGTTAGCGAGATCCATACACCACCACATGATCATCCTGTATAAGCACACACCCAAGAGACATACCTGAAGTATCACAATAGACCGCATATCCCTTCCCGGCCTAAGGAAAAATCAACAAAGGGGTGGTAGTAAACCACCACTTCATCTCCTTGAATGATGCCTCACATTCTAGGCCCCATATAAACTCCACCCCATTCTGGGTGAGCGCGGTCATCGGTGAAGCAAGCTGAGAGAAATCCCAAACGAATCGCCTATAATAACCAGCTTGGCCAAGGAAACTCTGGATCTCAAACAAATTATTTAGTTGATCCCATGAAATGACTGCAAAAATCTTCTTGGGGTCCACGGAAACCCCTTACTCCGAGATCACATGCCCCAAAAATTTCACCTCCCTGATCTAGAAAGTGTACTTTGACAACTTTTCATTGAGGCGATGATCCCTCAAGGTTCCCAAAATGATCCGTAATTGATGTTCGTGTTCCTCTTCAGAGTTAGAGTATACTATAATGTCATCCACGGACACCACAATGAAGGAATCAAGATACTAATAGAACACCCTGTTTATGAGTTCTATAAAGACTACTGGAGCATTGGTCAATCTGAAGGGCATGGACAAATACTCAAGGTGGACGTACCTACTTCAGAAGGCTGTCTTAGGAATATCTGACTCTTTCACCCTGAGTTGATGGTATCCTGAACACAAGTCTATTTTTGAGAACCACTTTGCCCCCTTAAACTGATCGAACAAATAATCTATTCTATTAAAAGGGTATTTTTTCTTAATTGTAACCTTATTTAGCTTCCAATAGTCAATTCACGACCGGAGGGATCCATCATCCTTTTTCGCTAACAACAAAGGAGTGGCCCAAAGAAATATGCTTGGGTGAATGAATCCTTTAGATTCTAAGTCGTCCATCTATATCTTTAATTACCTTAGATCTGTGGGGGCCATGCGATAAGAGGGAAGAGATACTGGCTGTGTTCTCGGTGCTTGATCAATAAAAAACTCTACATCCCGCTCTGAGGAAAACTTGAAAAATCATCTGGGAATACCACCAAAAACTCATTCACTACATGAGGTAGTGCACTTTCAGGGGAAATAACATTATCCTCTAGTGCGAGCAATGATCATTGGAAGATAAGACTTCTAAACTATGGGAGTGGAGGTCCTGCGCGACCCGACTAAGCATCCCATTCTCCCCGAAAAACTTGACAACTCCCATCAAGTGTTGTGAAACTCACTTGCCACCTGTAGCAATCAATGTGCACCTAGAAGTGTACTATATAATCCATGAAAATTATTATGTCAAATATATCTCTATCTAGGACCATGAGGTCCCACTCCATCTCAACCCATGACACAGAAAGTGCACATGAGGGGAACCTGAGACCCTGCTCCTTCTTCTTTCCTAGTGGCGTCCCCAACTCTATCACAAAAGAAAACAACTCAGTTGGTAAATTCAAAATGTCCACACAAAGGGGAAAAAATGAATGAAACAGAGGAACCAATATTAAAAAGAGAAGTATCTATAGAATATGCGATCAAAATGATACCTCGAACAGTCGACGGTCCCGCCTCTGATCCTGCTAGTTCCTAATCCACCATATGGAGATGTCTGATGTCTTCCTGAGGATGACCACTAGTCTGTGGTTGTGACCTAAATTGGATCTGCCTAGAATATGACTCAACCCTATCACCACAGCCACCAAATCAATATCCCCAATCCTCTATGGCTCAGACTGTGCTGGCACTCCTCTTGGAGCCACTGACCTTTCCCCACTCAGAAGTGGACGTGCCACACCGCAGAAGTGCTGTAAATGCCCCATGCCTCCATACTAGTAACAAGGATTTAGAGGAAGTGGGAATACTAGTTGAATGTTCCAGGTCTTCCCACACTGGTGGAATATAACGGATCTCACATTTGAAGATGCAAACGAAAACTTCCTTGAAGAGTGTCCTGAACTGCCACCTCCTTTCTTCACATGTTCCTCCCCTTTCCTTTTCTTATCTAAGGAGATGCCACTTCCCACTATGGATACTAAACCAGAGAAACCAGCCCTACATTTTCTGTTAATATCCACCACACAAGCCCAGTCAACGACCTCAGCATAGGTCCTCATCTTGAACAAGAAAACCTAGGAGTATATCTCTGGTCATAATCCATTCTCGAACCTCCGGGCCTTTAATTGTTCATTTGAGATGACTTCAGGGGAATACCAAAAAAACTCAGTAAAATGGTTGGAATACTCCATCACAAAAAGATTCCCCTGAACAAGGTCCTTAAAATCTCTAGACCTGGCATATACCAAGACCACATGGTAGTATTGTTCATTGAAGATGGCCTTGAAATATCCCTAGTTCATCTACTCATTCTTCCCAGTCTAAAGCATTGAATCCCACCACTTACAACTGGGACCCTCTAATAAAAAGGAGGCAGGCTTCACCCTAATCTCCTTGGGTGTTTCTAGGAACTCAAACATATGCTCGATCTTCTCAAGCCATTCCTCTACTTCCTGGGGTTCTGAGTTGCCTCAGAAGGTATGAGGCTTGTTTTTCCAAAACTCATGTGATTTATCTTTTCTAGGACCCATCTCTTCTGCCCTAACAAGAATAGGAGCAGGAGCCGATCCCTGTACCAAATCTTGTACAACTCGGACCATAGTCTCGACTAGCCTCTGATAAATCGGTGAGGGAGAACTCTCTCCGGCTTCCTCCTGTGGGCACGTGGGAGATTTCTAAAGAGGCATGTTGCTACAAAATTCAACAATAAAAAAAATTAATCAATAACAAAATTATGAAAATTTTAATCAAATAAATCAAATAAAAATAAACTAAACACATTTTAATAATAAAAGAAACAACTACTCCACCCCGCCCGCTGTCCACGTGTGGTTTGCAGCCCACACATCTCACCTAGAAGTGAAGACAATCAGACAATTACAACATCCCCTGGTGACTCAAGGTCTTCCATGAGAGGTGTGGGCTAGGTAACATACTCATGACCAAAACCCCGCGCCCTAAAAGTCCTAGCTCTTGTCTATCCCGACTCATCCCAAAATAGTAATATAACCCAAAAACATTAACCTCATTTTATACCATTTTCTCACGAACCAAATCTGGTCACCACCAATACTAGCAACACACCAGGCCCGTGCTAAGGCCCAAATGACATTCCCTATCCCCATGGGCTGGCACAAGTGCCCGGGTATCAAACAATTATGTTTGCGAATGATTTACCCGAGTATTAAAGCGTAAAACCTTAAAAATAATCCATAATATAAATCTGAAATTTTCATCCAAACAAGTATTAAGAAAAAACCCAAATTGAATAAAAGTCATTAAATATAGTACAAGAGGTCCAAATAAAAATAAAAAAAGAATAAATACATCCACAAGGACTCCACATGACAAGGGGTCATCACCCACAAGTCGTCTCCACAACTCCGCCCCAAGGATGGGAACCAACACCCCAAACAGCCATCACCCAAAGCCTTCCCTTTACTTGAGTCAAGAATAATAAAGTATACTTACCCCAAAGGGGTGTAAGTAGGGTGTGAGACAAATACCAATAGGATACCACCCAATGATTCTAAATTACATGCAATACAAGGTGAAAAATCAAGCAGCTTTAATATGCAAAGAAAAGCGGTGAAAACTTCCAAGAAATGCAACTTTCAATTGAAAACAGTATTCAAGATAAAACTTTTAGAATGTTAAAAAATTTAAATATTCATGTTATATACTATAATATACTTCCAAACACACCCTAATAAAAGGTTAAATACCTCAAATATAATGAGCAATGAAATTGAGAACACCCCTAGGCTCTAGATAGTCTCGGGCCCCATGTACCTCGTACTTCCGTGTAAAGCAACCATAGTAAAACCCATTCTCATGAATGATACACTAGTATGGAACATACCCATAACCTATTTGTCCTCAATTATCATCCATATAGTTTAGTTAGAGTGGTATTTATCCAAATTCTAAGTGAAACAGAGACAAAACCCACCCGGTCTGCTAGTCGTACTGGTATATATCCAGCCCACCTAGGTACCCGAGTTTCCCCCTTTGTGCTAAATTTTTTTCATAATGATACCAAAATAAATTTTCATATAAAACACCAATAATGGTCACATAAAATCAGTTCATTATCTATAAACATTTAAAACCACTTAAAACACACAATAAAATACTTTGATTTTTAATAAAACAATTCCTCAAAAATCCCGCATTGTTTTACACCCAAAACTCTTTGAAATCCCCACTTTTCATACCATGTGCATACTCAAAAGTCACAAAAACATAAATTAAAGCCCAAATATATATCAAATAAACCAAAAAATCAATTCTAGGGCAGCCCCATGTGAACTAAGAAATGTTATCTTTGTAAAACTTCCATTTTTAAACAAACATGGCACTTAAAGTTCACAAGTTAAACAAACACCATTAAAACACACTTTCACAGCAACAACCAAAGGGGTTAAACATTAAAACCATGATACAAATCCTTATTAAATTTCAATAAAATCAATTAATTATTTATAGGGTGGCACCAAGTGAACCATTAAAATATTTCTAGGAAAACCCCCCAATTTCACATAAAATTGGCACTAGAAATTCATTTGCATCACAAACTCCACTAAAACAAATTTCCACAGAAATAATCAAATGAAATGAACATGAAAATAACATAAAAAATAATTCCAATTAATAGAAATTTCATACACATGGAATCACCTACCAAATTAACAAAAAACCCTTGAATCCTTTGTGCGAAAATTCAATTTCACCACTGCCACACCTCAATGAAGGAATATTGAACCTAAAATCAGAACATTTGACCAAGAAAACCCAAAGATAAACCCTAGGTTAGAAACCCTAGATTCTGGACATTAGGAACTTCAAGGATAAGGGAAGAAACCCTAAGAAAATTGAATAAAACCCAAAGAAAAATGAAAGAAGAATGAAAGTGACCCACTTACATGGAGGATCTTGAAGAAATCTACCAAAATACACTAGTATATGAATTTTAAAACCACCAAAAATTCAATGTCGGTTCTAAAAATGATGAGTATATCATTTAGGAATAGTAATGGGGGAAAAATAGTGAGAAATGAAGTAGTTATGAATGAATGAAGTTACCTCTTCAAATCTGGACGATTTGAGAATACCTATGAAGGTATGCCCTAATTTGTGATGCACAAGAGCTATAAAGAGGGGGTAAAGGTATTGGGGACGTGCCTAAGGATGTTAGATTATAGTGGGAGGTGGAATTACCAAAAAAGATTAAAAAATGAATAATTTATTAAATGACTAATATTCATTTTTAAAACTGGAAATGGGCTTTTGGTCAGGCCCAATCCCTTAAATAAAAACCCAATTACACTAGAGAAATAATAGAAATTAAATTAAAAATAACTTTAAAATATATCATGTATGTGATAAGAGTCACCTCCAGTAATAAATTACCGTCAGCTATGATATACCGCTGAACTGATAAATTGACTGTGTGAAGATTACCTACCATCATAACTAAGTCCCTAATGAGGAGACCATCTACCAGAATGAAAATTTGGTAAAGTGTTGTGTCACCTCTAGAGCCTAACTCATTGCTGGAATCTATTTCACCACCAGAGTATCTCCCCGCCAGATCAATACACCACCAGTGTGTATCACTTCTATAATATGAGTCACATATGGTTCAAGAACCCACCAGATTGTGTCATCATTCTAAGACTCACTGATACTATTTTATATTTATTTTTAATTAAATATCTTTAATAACTATTTTATGGAATTTAATACCCAAACATATTTTAATGACTGTTCTTTAATTTCTCAACATATATGCAATAAAGAATGTGTCAGCCCCGATCAAGGGGATGTAGGATATCCAGATTGCTTCTCACATGAATGAATTTGCTGTTGTTTCTGATAAAGGAGGAAGTAGACTACCTCATTCATAAAAATGTGTAGATATGGAACGTACAAACACACACAGAGCTTCAAACATTAAGTGATCTTAAACTCATTGTAATAACTAGAAGATTTTGCATGCTGCATTTTTCTTACACATGATTGTGAGAGTAGGGATTAACAAAAACTTAGATCCTATATTCTGAATATAAGGATTCTATGACACTCTATTACATTGAAAATATTAGAACCTTCAATCGAGCCTAATATCAAGACACACTCAATGAGTCATAATCCATAGAGAATATTAGATAGAGAAGCATCATTATTTCTTTATCTTTTACATTATCTATTTGTTTATTTATCTTCACATTATGAGAAGTGTGTGTATACTCTATTTATTACATGCTCACTATCTCATTATTTAAACTAGAAGATACTTTTATATCTTCTCAAACTCTTTTTACTCCTATCTCCCACGATTACTATGGAAGAAGTCCCTGTGTGTCCTATTATCTTTTTTACTCCCATGATTACTATGGAAGAGATCCCTGAGTTGCTTGGATTGCTATTGTGATGTTGTATACCTCATCCAAGTTATGGATCAAAGATTATCTTTATATAAACTACTTGGAAGCTGGTGATTGCCAAGTGGAGAGGACTAAGTCTCATTTTGAGAATAAACCTCTTGTATTCATTTTCACTGTGTTATTTGTTTGTTTTATTTCTAATATTTAAAACTGAATTTGTTTTAAACTATAAACAAAACCATTACATTGATAGTTAATATTAATTAGTGTTTATATAAGTTTTTGATTTAGTAAATTGATTTCAAAGGTTAAAGTGATTTTATATATTATTTTAACTAAGACCTAATCAATCTTTGAAATTTCTTTTAAAAGGGAAATATTTATATTGATATGTGGTTTTGGTTAATATGGGCATATTTAAATTAATTGGGGGATTTTATTTAAACCCATTTTTAATAGAATTTTTTATTGGGTACTCAATTCACCCCTCTTAAAATAATCACTCTAACCAACACTCTAGGTTACACTGATAATTTTTTGCATAAATTTTATGTCAAATCCGAGATACCCTAATATGTTACTGAATGACTCTAAACTTATCTACCATTTACTTAGCTATATCACATCCCAATAGATGTATTTCTCATACTTCATCCTATTACATTAGATTCTTATAGTTCCTTACATAGAGAGATTCATAAGTATCCATTTATATGCTTGAGTGAAAACTATTGTTGTAAGAAAACTCGACTAGAGGAAGGTATTGATCCCAACCACCTTTGAAATCCTACGAAAAAAATCAACATATCATCTAAGGTTTTAATTGTTCTCTTTGAATGACCATCTCCAGTGTTGAAACTCAACTCTATATCAAGATCTTATTGAATACTTTTCCATAACTTTGATGTAAACCTCAGATTCCATTCAGATATAATAGAATGTGGTACTCCATGAAACCATAACAATTCATTAATGTTTATCACGGAAATATTATCTAGAGATAAATATTCTTTGATTAAGATAAAGTGTAATGAATTCATAAGGCGATAGACTAAAACCGTAATATAATTATTACCTATATATTTTTTGGGGAGTCCAGTGAAAAAATCCATGGTGATGTTTTCCCATTTCCATTTGAGAATGGGTAATGGTTGTAACACTCTCTTAGAATTTTATCTATATGACTTAACTTTATGACATACCAAGCAAAAAGATACATATTCTATAATATATATATTCATTTTATCCAACCAAAAATACTATTTCAAATCTATATACATCTTTGAACTTCATGGATGAATAGATATTGAAGAACTATAATCTTCCTCTAGTAACTACTTCTTCAATTATAGTATGGATGGAGCAAATACACTATTCTTGAACCTTATCATTGAATCATAATAAAGGTTAAACTCAAGAAAATTTCTCACCTTCTACTATAGATCTATTTAAACCTTTTACACATATTTTATCTTCACTTAGATAGATAGTTGATAACTTATTTGGGAAAGATAAGATTTCCCCCTTACTTCAGGATTTCTAGATCCATCCTTTGAAAATATAGAAATATTGGATCTTTTTTTATCCTTATCATGGATAAAATAACATGATATTTATGACTCAAATCATTGGACACCTTTTTTTTTTCTTGGTTCGGTAATGCATTGATTAGTCATAATCATTAATAAGCTCCAACCATTTTCTCTGGAACATATTCAACACCTTTTATGTGAATATATACTTTAAAATCTTAATATATATATATATATATATATATATATATATATAACATCTATATCCCTAAACACAATGTAACCATATAGTTAATGAAAAAATTACCACAACTAATTCCAAATGATGATTTGGGTAATTTTTCTCATGAAACTTAAATTGTTGTGAGTAATATGCTATCACCATGTAATTTTGCATGAGGATGTATCCCAATATCTTTTTTAGTGCATCACTATAGATAAAAAACCCTTTTCCACTATAGGGTAATCTAACCATACCTAAAATGAATAATCTTCTCTTCACTTCCTTAAAATTTCTCTCACATTCATCGGTCTATAGGAAAATGGATCCCTTATGAGTTAACTTGGTGAGTGGATTATATAGTCATGTGAAATTCTACAAAACATTTCTATAATATCCCTTAAATATAAGAAAACATAAGATCTCAATCACAGTGGTTGGTCTGATCCCATTTTCAATAACCTCATTATTTAATGGATCCACATATATACCCTCTCTTTAGATTATATGACCTATGAATGAAAGCTTTTGCAGACAAAATTCATAATTCTTAAAAGTTTCATATAGTTTAATGTATAAGATTACCATCTAAAAAGACTACCAAAAACTGATCAAGAAAATATCTAAAGACTCAAATCATGAAATATATATAGATAGAGGAGAAATTAGTATGACCAAATGGAATCACTATATATTAATAATGTCTAAACCTCATACAAAATTATGTCTTGGGTATATCCTCCTTATTATCCCTCAACTGATGATAATTAGAATAGTAGTCAGTCTTGAAAAATTATTGAGCTCCATGCAGTTGATCAAACAAGTCATCAATATGGGGTGGAAAAAACATGTTCTATATTGTGATCTTGTTCATTTCTCATTAATAAATACAAACTCTCATTGATCTATCTTTATTCATAAAAAAAGAACCAGTGAACCCCATGTTGATACACTTGTCCAAATAAATCCTTTATCAAGATTCTCCTAGAGTTTCTTCTTTAATTATTACAACTCAATTGAGGCCATTCTAAGGGGAGTTAGGCTTAGATCTAGGTATGATTTCTATTGAAAAATAAAATTTATAATTAGATATAATGCTGGAAAATATTATGGAAATATATCAGTAAAATCCCACACAATTGGTATATCATCGATTTTGAGTTTGTCTATAACCATACGAGATAAACACCAATTTTTAATGGTAATAAAGACCCATACAATGAGTGAAATTTCTATAATAATTTCATATTTACTATCACAATAATATAAAATCATAGGTTGGTTTGGAATATAAAATGTGACTTCCCATCCTTGTAAATTGATGTGGGTATATGTAGATAAATACAATCCATTCCTAAGAAAACATCAAATTTAACATGAGAGAGAATAATAAGATTTAGAGGAAGCACATTACCACAAAATTAAACTGGAGAATATTCATAGACTTGAGATGTGATCATCATACCATGGGGAGGTTTCAATTTTAATCAAACATCTAATTTTTTGGGGATGAATTTTTATACCTTTAGAAAATTCCATCAGATATAAATGAGTGGGTATATCTATAATAAAATAAGACATTTGTAGTTATAGATTGAATGAAAAGTGAACCTTTCACCATGTTGTTATCATAACCATCATCAGAAATAGTGGTTGAATGATTTCCCTTTTTTCACTCATCTTAAGAGGTTACTGGCATTGATCATTATCTTTAACCTTTGGATTTGATCATTGGTTAGCATAATTCCCATACTTTTTGCATTTGAAACACTGGAGTGTGAGAGGTGCATTCTATGGATATTTCTCTCTATTTGTATCATTAGATAACTTATTCCAATGACTATATAATTAAACCATTTTATGAACTTCCTTGAAAAACTTAAAATATTTAGTTATACCCTTAATAAAATCTCTTCCAGTTTTCTTACCACACTTAGAGCATAAAGGAAATCTCATATTTCTTTTCTCCATGGTTTTTAGAGTTTCCTGTAATTCCATCTTTATTTTCATATAAAAACCACGTGATTTATGGGTAACTAAAATCTCCATTTCCACCTCAATTTTTCAATTATTGATTTATTCATAACTATCAAAGTTTCTTATGGATGACACTATTTATTGAATTGGTTTTAAGATACTGAATAATTTATCAATCTCTCATTCAGGTAGGATGATAATACCAGAAGTGCACCTCATAAGTCTTGTAAAAATTTCTTTATAGGTACCAACATATTCATCATTCTTCTATTTTAGCTCAAGTAATTCATTCTCTATTTTCATATGAATAATATGGGGAAATTACTTAATGAAAAATAGGCTCTTGAACTCATACCACTCCATGGGTCAATTTCATCATGTTTCATTGTATTCTTGATAAGAGTGAACCATTGATCCGTATATCCTTCCAAATGAAAGACTACCAAAATGAATTTTTCTTACTCTAAACATAAGATAAAAAAAATATCTTTAAATGGTACTGATCCATTACATGGAAAATGGTGGGTCATCATAAATGATAAAAAATGTGGACATTACCTCATGAAGGACTCAATATAATGTTGTTACCCCATTTTTTTGTTTGTAAGTTTAACACGATTCATATATTAAGAAAGTTTTGTGAGCATAAAATTGATATTTTTCATTATAGATTCCATAACAATTGTTTGTTTAGGAAGAAAATCATTGAATTATCCATTACATTAAGAATTAACATGATTATTTTGGGTTCCAACCATCACTTAAAATAAAAAACCATAGTATAAGAAATAATAATTATAGTGAGAAACCACATAATCATAAAAAATCACTTATAGTATGTCTAAATCCTGACACATTCTTTTCAATATATAACACCTTAGGCTTATCAAAGGTCATTAATAGTTATTATTCAAATTGTTCATGATAGTTTGTAAATGGTTTGTGAGTTTCCAAAAAATATCCTCTGGGAGTGTCAAAATAGGTGTAAAATAAGGCCCTTTGTCATGCACTAGGTAATGTTCGAGCCGAATTCCACTGCACCTTTTTTAGAGTTATTACCCCTAGGTACAACTATGCTAGGTCCACATCCAATTGTAGTATTCAGATAGGGATATAATTTCTTTGAAACCACTCACTTTATTCCTCACTAAAACTCTATAATATTTTCCTATACTTAGACTTATCCTTATGGTTCTCACTAAAGTTTTATTATCCTAGTTTCCAAATTTTAACTAAACCTTACTCTGATACCAACTATAATGACAAAAAAATTTCATACATAGATATCACATATGAATTGATGAATTTTAATTACATAACATAATGATCAATGCCAAAATAATTTTTGTCTAGTTCTTTTGAAAACTTGGATACATAAACAATTGTTTTTTTACTGAACTACATCATCTCTCATGACTAGCACACTTCTTAGAAATATCACACATAACACCTTTCTTTATAACATGAGGAAAGGAAAAATAATTAACTGTGAGATCAGATACTTAGTAAGGGTAAACAAGGACAATATCAACATAACAGGACCATAAGGGTATGTAAACATGAGAATAAAATTTGAAAACTATATGCTGCATATCAAAGATCATAAACACGAGTCATGGCATAAATATAGATAGTTCATAAGACATGAATCAAAATGGAATCAAATAATACGATCCACGATAACATAATATTATCATAAGACATAGATTTTTTATACACATAAGAATATAAAATATTATGTCAATGCTATCTACCATAACATTCATAACATATTTGGCTTGGGCCAACCACCTGTGTACCTACTTTGGTCTTAGGATAACATTATGTGTACCCTATTTTACAATATTGGGATAACCTCTAATGTACCCTCTTTTTGAATCTTTGGATAACCTCCAGTGTACCCTATTTTTCAAGCATGGGATATCCTCATATGTACCCTCTTTTGGGCTTAGGATATCCTCTTGTGTACCCATTTTTGGGCTTGGGATAACCTCCCATGTACCCATTGAGCTCATATAAAATCAATCATTACCCAATGAATTAGAGGGAGATATAGGCCCCACCCTTTATATAATCCATACATTTTTATTCTATAAGATCATAAAACATTCTTAATTTTATGACCCATATAAAGTAAATGATCTTCATAAACATTTCATCATAACATAACCCGTGGAAAAGAAACAAGTTTCATAAACTTCTTGTCCTTATAAAGAAAAATAATATAGAGAAATAATAAGGATAGTATCATTGGATCATATCACTAGTAAATCTTTAGTCACATATAAATATACAACCTTATTTGGAAAATTATTTTAAAAGATCACTTGAAACCTTACTTGAGTAAAATAACCTTTCCACTTTGAAAAAATCTTAAAATATAAAAATTTCCAAAATTTTAAATAAGTTATTTTATTTGAAAATAATCTTGGAAAATTTCTAATTAATATTTAAATTATTGATCATTCATGATGGCAGAAAATATAGTTAATGTCATAGTTGCTAAAAATAAGATACCTTTCACATTTTTGGTAAAATGTTAAATAATGAATGTTCAAAAAATGAAATGAAGACTAATTTTAAACCATTTTGTAAAAAATAAAACATTGGTAAAAATTTCTTCAAAAAATCATTGGATAATTTTGAATTTTCGTTTAAAACATTTTTAGAAAACATGGACATCGAATAAAAAGTATTTTTGATTGAAGAGAGAAATAAAGTTGATTTTTCTTAAAACAATTATTTACATCTCTTAAGTACTTAAAGATATGAGAATGAAATGGAAACATATATTATTTATAAATAACTATATTATATGAAAATACATGATTTTATTGTGAGATATATCACAATATTTCAACATTGAAATATTAATAAAAACAATCCTGGTAAATAATGAGATTGTAACACAAAACCTCTACCACTTTTATAATGTTTAAATAATAATAACCATGATAAAAAAACCTTATTTGGATATTTAAATCCCTATAATTTTATTATAAATCATCATAAAATAAATTTATGGGAATAACATTCACCACACAAAATAAACAATTGGTGAATATGGCATGTGTCCCACAAAAATAATGGTGAGATGAAAATCCCCTTATGTAAAGTCTTGACTTTCTTCGTACATGCCTGAAAATACTTTATAATAAATATAGGTTTATTATAAATATATTAAATAAACATAATAATATACATTAAACTATATATTATCTATTTTATTTATTTTTTTACCCATTTATTAACAATTTCTTGTTAAAATCACATTTTAGGTAATAACTAATTAATTTTTCATGTATGTTTTTTTTGGTCATTTAAGTAATTTTAATTTGATCATGGTTAAATCATATAAATAATTTTAACCAAAATATAAATATTATATATATTCAATATTCATTTATTTAATGTAATCTATTAAAATTTTATATATAAAATTAATTACATCGTTCATGGAGACCATAGGTCGTACGTATGCATGACAACTGTTTCTATTTTATTGATAGATGAAATGAAAGAAAGTGAAATAATATATAAACATTTAATAATAATTTTTAACTCATATATATCATATAAATTCATTGAATATATCCCTATTAACATCTATGTCAAAATAAGATGAAAAACAAATCATATCTCTTCATGGAGGCGATAGTCCACACATACACACATGCAACATTTTTATTTTCAAAATGATCAAAAGTAAAGAATATAGGTGTGGTATTTTAATTAAAATATTATAAATATTTTATAGATAACATATATAATTATTAAATCCATCATTATATCTAGTCGTGAGAGGTGGTGATGGAAAACAGATAACATTAGTTCGCGAGGCGGTAGTCCGCCGTACACATGATTGAGGGTTTTATTTCCCATTTAATGGAGGGGGAGATGGATATTTGTTATTACATTAAAATAATAACATATAAGTATATGGTATATACTGATGTTATTATATTAGTATAACTAATTATATTTTAAGGATGTGTAAGAATAGATAAAATAAAAATGCTCGGTTAAGAATGATACCACTTCTTCAGAAAACCTGTTTAGTTTTTCACAAAACATACTTCTTAGAAGGTCTTCATAATGAAACTAAGGACTATAGGATGTGTGTATGGAATTAAAGAAGATATTTGGTAAGTTATTGGAGAAAAAAAATTTCTTTTTGAGTGTGAAGAGGAGAGGATAGCGGGTTCCCTTTTATAAGTGGGGGAGAGGACACACTTGGAATTTTTGAAAATAAAAAGTTTTACCCACATTTTAAAATTAAAAAAGGATAAAAAATATAAAACATAGATGAGATAAGGTCAAAATATGTACATAAAATTTTATTTTTACAAGTTTTTATTTCATTTTAACCTTTATCTTTTTAGTTTAACCCCTAGTAAACTCATTTTAACCCTAACCATTGTAATTATTTTTTAATATTTTTTCTATTCAGTATGACAGAAAATTAAGTTAAAATTAATATATATTAATAATTATTATGATTATAAATATGGAACCCATTTTTATAAATTCAATTTATAGAAGTTTAATAATTATATTTAAAATTAAACCTATAGACATGATGAAAAAACTGTTTTCTAATAGATTTTTTTATAAGTATAGAAAATTTTAATTTAAAAATTAAATATGAAATTAATTAAAATGACCTAAATTTTATTAATTATGATATTAGAGAACAAATTTTACTTTTTTAAACCATATTAAATCAAAATTTAACTTGTAAATCCTTTAAATGAAGAGGAAGTTTTTAATAAAAAATAGAGTTTTTTATTATTCATTAAAAAATTAAACTTTTTAGAAAATCCCAAAAATTATTCCTAAAATAATTATGAATTTTTGATTTAGAAAATTAATTTCATTTTTTAAATAACATTTTCTATAATTAACCCAAATTAATTTTATTATTTTTACACAAAAAGCAATAAAAATCATTTTTTTGAGAAAAAATGTATTTTTAAAGCATATAAAGACTTTATAAAAAATTAAGTACTTATTTATCAATATATTTTATTTATATAAAACATTTATAATTTTTTTTCAAAATTTGGTTATTGCTATTAAAACCTCAATGTTTAACGTTTAGGTTATAATAGTATTGTTTAAAAAACTATATTAATAGTATATCATGATTCGTTAAAACTTGGTGTTGCATGCAATATAATCTATTGAAGAAATTATATTTATTTCAAAAAAAAAAAATTTCATAAGATATTAGGGTGTTACAATATCCCCCTATAAAACTGAATTTCTCCCTCAAAATTATGTCACTTTGATATAAACAACTAAGGATACTTCTTCCTCATCACATCTTCAGGTTCCATATAGTTTCCTCAAGTTTATGGTTTCATCATAAAACCTTGACCGAATGAGTGGTCTTATTTTGTAGAACTTTATATCTGTGATCCATAATATCTATAGGTTTTTATTCATAGTAAATATAATTATCTAGTGATATGACCTATGAATTTAGAACATGTGAAAGATCAGGTATGCAATTCTTCATGAGAGATACATGGAACATATCGTGGAATTGAGAGAGGTTCGATGGGAGCTCCAAGTGATAAGACACCATCCCTACTAGATCAATATTTTAGAAAGGGAAAATATAACTAGTTCTCATATTTCCTTTCTCTCTTAATCTCATATCATTTTTTTTGTGTGGAGAAAATCATATAAAAATTTTCTTACCAACTTCAAACTCTAAATCACACTAACGGTTGTTAAAATAAAATTTCTATCAACTCTGAGATGACCTTATGTGTTTCTGAATGGATCTAAAATGCTCAACCATTTACTTAGCAATATTTTGTCCAAATATCATTATTTATCCAAATACATTCTTATATATTAGAGTCCTACACTTTATTCCATATAAGGACTCATAAGGATCCATTTTAATGCTTGAATGAAATCTATTATTATAGGAAAACATGACTAGAGGATGAAATTGAATTAAAAAAACTTTGAAATATAGAGAATATGAACTCAACATATCCTCTAGGTTTTTTATTGTTCTCTCAGACTGACCATTAATCTGAGGATGATATGCAGTGCTGTAACTCAACTCTGTATCAAGAACTTACTGAATACTTCACCGGAACTTCAAGGTGAAACTTGGATCCTGATCACATACAATAGAATAAAGTACACAATAAAATCTTACCCCTTCCTTAATGTATATCCTAGTAATATAATTTAGAGATAAATATTATCTAATATTAATGAAGTGTGATAAATTTTTAAGGTGATCGACTACGACCCATATAACATTATTCCCTTTTGATTTTTTGGGGAGTAAGATGACAAAATACATGGGGTTGTTTTCCCATTTTCATTATGGTATTGGTAATGGTGGTAACATACCATTATAAATTTTCCCCATCCTTAACTTGCTGACATACCAAGAAACAAAATAAATATTCTAAAATATATCTCTTTATTCCATCCCACTAGAAATACTCTTTCAAATCTCAATACATCATTGCATTTCTAGGATGAATAGAGAATAATGAACTATGAGATTTCCCTAACAACTCCTTATTAAAAAATGGTATGGATTGAACATATACACTATTCTTTAACCTTGTCATTCCATCACAATCAAGTTTAAACTCAGGAACATTTCTCACCTTCTTCTACATATCTATATATTACTTTTGTACCTTTTCAAACTTCACCTGGATATATAATTAAACACTTATTTGAGAAAGATAATATTTCTACCCTTCCTTAAAAATTTATATATCCTTACTTTTAAAATCCATAAATATTAGATATTTTATGATCCTCATCATGGATAAGCTAGAGTGATCCTTTTGACTCATATCATAAGACACTTTTTTTATTTACTAGGGTGGTAATGTATTGGGATTCCATAATCTTTAATCAACTCTAACCATATTCTATGGAAAATATCCAAATCCTTCTATATTAATATATAATTTAAACTCTTATGATCAGTATATATTTCACACTTTTCTCCATAAAGATAATTCCGCCATATCTTTACTTCAAAAATTTTCATAGCTAACTCTAAACCATGACTTGGGTAATTTTTCCCATGAACCTTCATTTTTCATGTGGCATAATCTATCATCATCTCTTTATAGATGAGGAAATATCCCAATCCCTTCTTCTATGCTTCACTATGTATCAAAAACCCTTCTACACTGTAGGGTAATCGAAGAACATGTTCACTAACTAATTTACTCTTTAATTCCTTGAAATTTCTGTCACATTCATCTATTTATAGGAAATTGGATAAGTGTAAATAAATAAATAGAAAAGATAAAGGATTGGTTTGAAATTTATACCTCCCTACTTGGATTATCTCCTTTTGAAAGGTGGTTAAACCTTAGAAGGATGGCCTTTTGAGAAAACCAAAACTTGTTTGAGGTGTCTAGTAGTGTTGAGGTGTGGTTTGAACAAAGTTTAGAAATAAATTAATGGGGTTTGGGTTGAGGGGAAGTGAGTAGTGGAGAGCCCCTTTTATAAGTTAAAAGGAATGATATTTTAAATACTAATAATTTTTTAATAATGGGAAGTAAACCTCAAAAAATAAGACTCAAAAATTGATAAATAATGGATAGTAGAAGTATTAAGGCTGAGAAAGGTCTCAAACACACATTCCCATATAATTTTGAAACACATTTGAGGTTATTTACTCTTAGATTTTTAATTTTACTATTTCATCTTTTACAATAGTAACTAGTTTTCACCGAAGTAACTTATCATTTATGATTAAAAAATAAAACAGTCATTATTATATAATTTTTACCTACCAATTACAAATTCAATATCCATTTAATTTAATTCATTTTCTAAAAGTGATAATAATTTATTTTAAAATAATAAATATATAAATTATTAAGAAATTTTCTTGAGAAAAATATTACTTATGATATAAAAGATCAAATATAGGTTGGTAAACCAGAATCAATATTTTTAAATTTATAATACTACTTATATAATTCACATTATTTTATAAAAAGGACTTGATAAATTTTAAAAATATTCTTATAAAATAATAATTCTATAAAAGGTATGATATTTATAAAAACAATATATTGAATTATTCACCTAAAAATAAAATTTTGAAAAAGTATAAAAAAATATTAAGTTAATATTCACCTGACAAATCGAAAAATTAAATTAACGTTTTAAAATTCACATCCCAAAATTTATAAATTTTATTTTTAAAAAAATATAAAATATAGTAAAAATTTATTTTTATAAAAAAATGACTTTTTGGTATATTAAATATTCATTTTACTATAAATTACTAATTAATTTAGTGTTAAAATATCATTCATACAATCAATATATATTATTATTGAATAATAATAAAATTCGTTCTATAAAATAAAACGCCAATTTCTACAAAATACATTTTTTAAGTCTAAAGTGAATTGAGAAAAAATGAACTTCAGAAAAGTATAAAAATTCATCATATAGCTATTCATATAAATATTTTATTACACATTTATATAATCCTAATTTATACTTACATAACCTCTTATGATCTCCATGTAACTCCTAAGCATCATATAAGCTATGGTAGTAGTTTGAGGTGGTGTATCAGTTAGCATAGATCTTTCAGTAATATCCATGAGCCTGAAAATATCCCATATATAGTTTTTCTCAAACCATAATTTCTTTAGTCCATCTTAGGATTGGTCCAGGGAAAACCTTAGAGAATATACCTCCCTCCCAAGCTTAGAAAAATAGGCTTTATTTGGAAGTCTTTCACTTTCATATTCCATTTCTTATTACTTTATTTATTTTGTGATATGGTTACTTCAATTTATACTAGATAACTTAATGGCTATGTTTTAATAGACATATTTAATATTAAAATATATCAAGGGTTTTTTTAGTTTGTTATAGTGTGTGAAATAAACTATATAATATTTAATTTTTTAAGTAGAATATACAGTGAAATCTCAGGACATTATATTCTCTCACCTTAAATAAATTGCGTCCTCACAATTTTAAAAATCATATGATGGGTGTAAATTTCATGGGGAGATCATAATTAACCATCCACATATAGTTGATCATGATAAGATTTAATATATATAAAGTGATATTTTCTGATACATAATTTGATATGATCCCTCTACAGAAATGTGATAATACATTTCTAATTGAATCCTAATAAGAAGTAACTTCCACAAAAATTGAAGATGATCATTTTACTATGGATATAATAACAATACCACAATTTTTTTATTTATAAGTTAAAACTTACATTTAATAAATTGCACTCAAATATAGAGTGAAAAATCACTTTCTACTTCAATATAAGTCATTTCATAAGAACTTCCTTGTTCCCATGTTCTAAACAGTAGTTGGTGTATATTTTCCTCATTAGCCCTTGGATTGGAGAATTGATTTTCATAATAACCAATTTCCTTATAATTGAATAAATTTATTTTTATATATTCTCCCTTTACCTTATGTGTAAAGACTCGTAAAATTCAAGGGAATTTTTTTTTCTTAATTTTCTTTAGAATTTTACAAGAGTGCGGTTTCTGACGTCACCTGATTCCGAGGCCCGGAGTGCCCGGAATCAATTTCCGAAATTTGGCTTGGGTACGTTCAGTGAACGAACGAGCAAGAATTTCTAACTTTTGACCCGGTGCTCAGAATTGAATTCCGAGGACACCGATGAACTCGCAGCGCCGATATTCACTTAAGGAGACCTTTTCCGAGGTTGCGTTTATTTCAGGTTGAGAGTTAGTTTTTGGGAGTTTAGAATAAGTTAAATAAAAATTGTGAATTACAAATTTTTATTTTAACTTATTGGTTAACTACTCCCAAAGGGAGTTAGTGGTGGAACCCACAACCACTTAACCTCCCTTGGGAGGATTAAGTGTGGTGGGGCCCACCCGAAGCATGACTTTTCATCTTCTCTTTTAAAAACTCCCTTTAACCCCTCTTTAAATGACATGACAACTTTGTTAATTAATTTGGAGTTATTTTATTTGAATTTCAAACCTTTCAAATTCAATTTGTTAAGTGTGTGAATAAAATAAGACTCTAGATTATTTTATTTGGTTAGATTTCTCTAGCCTTCTTGAGAGGATTTGGGAACTCCTTCTTCTTCTTCAACTTTGACGAAGAACGCGAAGAACCTTCGAGCTCCGACGAAGAACGCCGCTCCTCTCTTCTTCGTAGCCGGTTGTTCCGAAGATCGACGACGCCTTCCGTGTCAACGAAAGGGAACGCCGATTCCTCCTCGGACTTCCTTCGTCGGCTTACGAAGATTCACCAACGACGTACCTCTTCGGACGTACCTCTTCGTCAGCGGAATTGACGAACGATTACCGCGACGCTTGACCTCCGCGACGCTTGCCTTCCACGGGTCATTGACGATCATCGTTCTTGAAGCAAGGTAGGGGTTGTTGTTGGTTATTTATTTATTCTCGTTCTTGGTTCTAGCATGAAAAACGTGAGGATTATTATTTATGTGTTATCGTCTAATAAGAGGGGGGGGGGGTCGGACCACACAAACACGGCCGAATTCCCCCTCCTTTGTTCTTGATTATGATTTTTCTTGTGGATGAACGAGATGGCGTGGTGCCGTCGCACCACGCGGAAATTCGCACAGTTATATTGCGCGACGCCGTCGCGTCGCGCCGTGGAAGGATCATCATGAACGCGACGCCGTCGCGCCGCGTCGAAGAAAACCGAAGGTGCCGCGGCCGGAGCGGGGCCGCAGCGGAGGGGTGCGGTGCCGTCGCACCGCGCCGGACGACGAACACCGTGGCCGGTTCCGGGCCGCGGCGGGACGAGAGGACCGGCGGCTTGCCGGGCCGCTGGCGTTAGAAGCTGGAAAGGGGACCGGTTTGCCGGTCCCGTTGAAGAAAAACCGGCCGGCCAGGTGGGCCGGCCGGAAGGAGAAAGACCGGGGGAATTAAATTCCCCTGGCCAGGTTAACTTGCCCCCCCCATTATGAGGGGGGGGGGGGGTTTCATTAAGGGAGGCAGGCGCCCCCCCCGTTTCCCTCAAGGCAGGCCCCCACGTGGGGGGCCGGTTTTCTCCAAAGGTGCGGCATAAGCCGCGCTGCCAACATGGAAGAAGCGGGGGCCTTGCCCCCCGCACGGGGCACCGAGCGGCGCCAGGCCGCGCCGCCGCCGGCCGGGCCGCGCCGGACCGCGCCGGACCGCCGCCGGCCGGGCCGGGTCGACCCGGTTCGGGCCGACCCGGGGGGGGGGGGGGGGGGTCGGGCCGGGTCGGCCCAGACCCGGACCCCCCATTTTCGAATCGTTTTCGGTCTTTTGGCCATAACTTGAGCTACGGACCTCCGATTGACGAACCGTCAGCGGCGATGCGATCCTTGGTTCGAGACGGTCGATTTGGTATATCACACTCAAAGTTTCGAAATACTTTGAGTTCGGATGGGTTGGTTCGTACACGATACCAACCGGGCCCTCGGAGCGGAAACGCTCATATCTTGAGCTACGGACGTCCGATTGACGTGCCGTCAGCTTTGTTGTGTTCCTCTTAGTGAGAAGGATCTTTTGGCATACTCTGCCCGAGGTTTGGACGCAGGTGGAGTACGGTCGGGTTGGTTTTTCCTTAAAAACCAACCGGGCCCCTGGGACGAAAAAGCCAATAACTCTCAGACCGGGCGTCCGATCGACGCGTCGTCTGTTGCGTTGAGTTCCTGTTGACGATACGGAACTTTTGGATACATCAACTCTGGACTTAGTGAGAGTTGATGTATCAGCCTCTCGGCTCGTGGAGCGGACCCTCCCGAACGAGCTTGCTGTGTGCAGGAACCCTAGAGCTGGCTGCGACTGCGACTGTTACTGCTACTGCTACTGCTACTGCTACTGTGACTGCGACGACGACAGTACAGAGATCCTGTGTGGATTCGACGATGACTACAGCACTCAGCGATCCTACGTGGATCAGTGCTATAGGTCCTGTGTGGGCCCGATCCTGTGTGGGTCCGATCCTGTGTGGGTCCTTGCGCTCAGCGGTCCTGTGTGAACCAGCGCCTACAGGTCCTGTGTGGGCCCGATCCTGTGTGGGTCTTTGCGGGGGTTAGTTACCTATCGATCCTTCGTGGGTCCGATGACTTAGATGGATCAAGGATCATCTTTATCGTCCTTTGAAGAAGTATACCTGTGTGAGATGAATCCTGTTGCTTTCCTGTGTGGATTGAGTTGTGCTATCCTCTGTGGATTTCGTTTTGCTTTCCTGTGTGGAATACGTTTACTTTCCTGTGTGGACTGAGTTGTACTTGGGCTCGGAGGTTGGAGCGTATTGGAATTGATGACTTAGGTATTTGTATGGGCATATACCTAAGCAGTGTCGGTTGTTACTTCGTGATTGTATCTTCCTTTGTGATTTATCCTTTGTGGATTTTGGGAGACCTTCAGGGGTCTCGGGGTCCCTACTGAGTAGCTTATACTCACCCCTGCACGGGCTATGCCCGCACTACGTTGTGTTGGTTGCAGACGACGGACATCGTTGATCGTGGTTGAGGCTTCCAGAGCAGGACGGTACCTGGAGGTGGACCACTGGGCGGGACGTACTCAGAGCGGACGGTGGGACCCGTGGAGCAGTGGAGCAATCTGTACCCACCCTTCAGGTGGTATTTCCAGTGGACAGCTCAGTGTAGCGGCTTTTACTTTACAGTTGCTGTTTTCCCTTTCGAGTTGTACTTTACTTTCAGTTTGGGTTTGTATACTGGCCCATTTACTTTTCCGCACTTTCAGTTGTACTCTGTTTTTACTTAGTGTTTACTTTTACGCTTGCTTACTCTGTGGTGCTTGTTTACTTTACAAAGGCAATGCCTTCCCTTTTTACTGGGATTTACGCCTTGGTGCTAGTCGCCAGCCCCTGGCCTATGGAAGGCGGGCTTGGGGTAGTCACGGCACGGACCCCGAGGGCGGGTCGTGACAAATTGGTATCAGAGGAGTTCGGTTCTACCGCGAACTCTGATCTTTCTATGTGAAGCAATAATGTTTAGCGTATTGAGTGTGGTTATCAGTCCAGGGAGTCTAGTGTTGGTGTGGCGGCCGACGTATCCGTACACCAGGACCCTGACTTCTGATTTCCGACTTAATGAACGAAAACATTGATTGCGTGTGTGTTTCAATGTTTTCTTTATGATTACTTTGTGTCAGCTCACCAGGTATACTGTTTGACCGTGGCGCACCTGTTCCTTTTCAGGATGGCCCCACGATGGCAGCCAGCCAGGGTTCCGAGTTTCGAGTGTGATGACAGCCCACCGAGTGACGAGGCCTCGGTGTAGGGCCATTTGTCAGTAGTGGCACCGATGGTAGCTCTACCCGTCGAGCCACCGATGATTCTAGCACCAGCCGCTGACGATGCACGTCGCCTCAACGCACTGCATGAGTTTCAGCGCCAGCGACCGCCTAGGTTCCGTGGGGAGACGGACCCCCAGGCAGCAGAGGACTGGCTGGAGGCAGTGGTACGAGTTTTTAGGCTAGTGAGGACACCTGCAGACCTCATGGTGATCCTCGCTGCGAGCCTACTGCACGCAGTAGCAGGACGATAGTGGAGCTTGATGATCCAGGTGCACGATGAGGCATCTATACTTTGGACGGACTTTGAGAGCATCTTCCGCTCGGAGTTCGTCCCAGCCACCCTTCGTGCGGTGCGTATCCAGGAGCTTCTTCAGCTGCGACCGGGCAACATGACGGTCGCTCAGTACTCGGCGAGATTTACTGATCTCTCGCGCTACTCGACCGACATGGTACGAGACCCATTCTTCCAGGCCCGGATTTTTGAGCAGGGTTTGAGACACGAGATCAGGGCATCGCTGATCTCCCTCAGCATACCGACTCAGACAGGAGTACTGGAGCGGGCCCTTTTGATCGAGAGTTTCCTTGCTGAGTCTACACAAGCGCCGAGACCCACCGTAGGGCGGCACGTGGCGGAGTCTTCCACGGCAGGCAGTCGACGGATGACTCAGGGGTCCAGGCAGACCAGACCTTCAGGCAGACGACCTCAGGACACTGGCTCAGCAGTGTGGGGCACACAGCGCAGAGCCAGTCTTTCGAGAAGCAGAAAGTGCTACTCATGCGGCGGGCAGGGCCACATGGCTCATGACTGCCCGACCCGCCATGCAGAGGAGCAGTAGACGGTTGAGGAACCACCTAGGCAGAGGAAGAGGTTCGACCGTGGCGGTCCGCAGGGAGGAGGCAGATGAGGCAGAGGAGCTGGCCGAGCAGCAGGTGGTGGGCGACGCTTTGAGACTCTACCACCACCACCACCAGGAGGTCCACCCTGACCTCAGGGGAGAGCACAGCTTTAGGCAGCTGAAGCTTATGATCATGGAGCTCCGGAAGCGGGTGGACTAGTGCGGGAATAGTTCCAGGCATAGAGGTCTTTGCCCATAATGCCTCTAGCTTCGTAGTTTGTGTTGCTTTGTGTCCTTGTACTTTAAGTTGAAGTAATAAAAGAAACTTGCCTTGGTGACTTTTGTTTTCTTGTCTTTTGTTTGTTTTTACTAAGAGGTGCTGGTTAAAAACTGTTGACTTGACCCTCACTTGCGAGATTCTTACTGGAGGAAACCCAGTGACCACACACTAATGCCGACAGTGTGACTCAACCCTTGGAGGCGAGAGTAACAGTTGGATCTCTTGGTCAGCGTCGAGGCCTTACGACGTCACCCATTCCATGAATTAACTAATCATGACGGGATTGACTGTATTAGGCAAGGAACGTGGTTCATCCAGGGGATGAGACCGGATTTCACTTTTCGGCAAAGGAGAAATCTTTGCAGCTTTTCCGTACGTTAAGAAGGAATGGGAAACCCTTCGTGTGGTCAGACAGATGTCAGCAGAGCTTCCAGGAGCTGAGACAGAGGTTGACTAGCGCACCTATCTTGGGGTTGCCTAAGGAAGTAGTTGGGTACGTAGTCTACTGCGATGCATCAGGGACCGGACTCGGATGTGTCCTGATGCAGGAGCGGGCAATGATCGCCTATGGATCACGTCAGTTGAGGCCGCATGAGCAGAACTATGCTACCCATGACCTGGAGTTAGCAGCAGTGGTCTTCGCTCTGAAGACATGGCGGCATTACCTGATGGGCGAGCGCTTTACAGTCTTTTATAATCATCAGAGTCTCAGGTATATCTTCACGCAGAAGGAACTGAACCTGAAACAGCGGCGATGGCTCGAGTTCCTCCAGGACTATGACTTTGAGATAGTCTATACTCCTGGGAAGGGGAATGTGGGAGCCGATGCCCTCAGCAGGAGGACGGGCATTCAGCTACTTGATGAGGTGACGGAGCAGCTAGCCTCTTTTCAGATATCCTTCGTGGATAGAGATGGAGCAGCCTTCCTCCAGTCTCTCACAGTCACCCCTCCACTACTGCAGTGGGTCAGAGAGGCACAGCGTGAGGACGCTGACTGTGAGACACGGCGTGCACAGATATCCTCGGGACAGGCACCTGATGGTTTCTCCCTTGGAGCAGAGAACAACATCCTTTTCAGAGGATGTACCATGGTACCAGTCGCTTTGCAAGAGGAGGTGCTGAGAGAGTTTCACACTTCTCCTTTGGCGGTACATCCTGGAGTGGCGAAGATGTACCAGGATCTCAGACGACAGCACTAGTGGCCGGGCATGAAGAAGGCTGTAGCAGAGTTCGTTTCTCGATGCCTCACCTGCCAGCAGGTGAAGGCAGAGCATCAGGTACCAGCAGGCTTGGTACAACCCTTGGAGGTTCCAAAGTGGAAGTGGGATGGCATATCTATGGACTTCGTGACTGGACTTCCACGCACTTCCAGAGGTCACGACTCCATCTGGGTGATTGTTGACCGACTCACCAAGTTGGCACACTTCTTACCCATCAGAGAGCAGGGCTCAGTGGAGAGCTTGGGACGTCTCTACATTCAGGAGATTGTGCGGCTCCACGGTGTGCCATCATCTATCGTCTCCGATCGAGATGCTCGCTTTACTTCCCGGCTTTGGAAGGGGTTACAGGAGGCGTTCGGGACACAGCTACGTCTGAGCACAGCCTTTCACCCTCAGACGGATGGTCAGATGGAGAGCACCATTCAGACTCTCGAGGACATGCTCCATGCATGTGTCCTCGACTTTGGTCGCAGCTGGGAGGACCACCTACCCTTGGTGGAGTTTGCGTACAACAACATCTACCACTCCACCATCGGGATGGCACCGTACGAGGCGTTGTACGGCCGACCTTGTAGATCTCCTTTATGCTGGACAGACCCAGGGGAGTCAGCACTTGTGGGACCGGAGATGGTCCAGGCTACGACAGAGAAGGTCCAGGTCATCCAGGAGCGGATGAGGACAGCTCAGAGCCGGCAGAAGTCATACGCTGACAGGAGGCGGAGGCCACTAGAGTTTGAGGATGGTGATCACGTCTTCTTGCGGGTCTCACCTCAACGTGGTATTCGGAGATTTGGCCGTGGCGGCAAGTTATCTCCGCGCTTCTTCGGACCCTTTCAGGTCCTCAGCAGGGTTGGCGAGGTGGCTTATCGCCTGGCTCTACCACCTCAGTTGCACCGGGTGCATGACGTCTTCCACGTGTCTCAGCTGAGGAGATACGTGCACGACCCGACGCACATCATTGACCATGGGGAGCTTGACATTGACGATGGAGAGACTTTTACGGAGGTCCCGGTGGAGATAGAGGATCGACAGGAGCGGGTCCTACGTGGGCGATCGATTCCTCTTGTGCGCATCAGATGGCAGCACGGGAACCTCCAGGAGAGCACATGGGAGCGGGAGGCTCAGATGCATGCTCAGTACCCTCATTTGTTCCCCTAGTTTTTGATGTATCTTTACGGGGACGTAAAGACCTGAGGTGGGAGTAATGTAAAGACCCGTAAAATTCAAGGGAAATTTTTTTTCTTAATTTTCTTTAGAATTTTACAAGAGCGCGGTTTCTGACGGCACCTGATTCCGAGGCCCGGAGTGCCCGGAATCAATTTCCGAAGTTTGGCTCGGGTACGTTTAGTGAACGAACGAGCGGGAATTTCTAACTTTTGACCCGGTGCTCGGAATTGAATTCCGAGGACACCGATGAACTCGCAGCGCCGATATTCACTTAAGGAGACCTTTTCCGAGGTTGCGTTTATTTCGGGTTGAGAGTTAGTTTTTGGGAGTTTAGAATAATTTAAATAAAAATTGTGAATTACAAATTTTTATTTTAACTTATTGGTTAACTTCTCCCAAAGGGAGTTAGTGGTGGAACCCACAACCACTTAACCTCCCTTGGGAGGATTAAGTGTGGTGGGGCCCACCCGAAGCATGAATTTTCATCTTCTCTTTTAAAAACTCCATTTAACACCTCTTTAAATGACATGACAACTTTGTTAATTAATTTGGAGTTATTTTATTTGAATTTCAAACCTTTGAAATTCAATTTGTTAAGTGTGTGAATAAAATAAGACTCTAGCTTATTTTATTTGGTTAGATTTTTCTAGCCTTCTTGAGAGGATTTGGGAACTCCTTCTTCTTCTTCAACTTTGACGAAGAACGCGAAGAACCTTCGAGCTCCGACGAAGAACGCCGCTCCTCTCTTCTTCGTAGCCGGTTGTTCCGAAGATTGACGACGCCTTCCGTGTCAATGAAAGGGAACGCCGCTTCCTCCTCGGACTTCCTTCGTTGGCTTACGAAGATTCACCAACGACGTACCTCTTCGGACGTACCTCTTCGTCAATGGAATTGACGAACGATTACCGCGACGCCCGACCTCCGCGACACTTGCCTTCCGCGGGTCATTGACGATCATCGTTCTTGAAGCAAGGTAGGGGTTGTTTTTGGTTATTTATTTATTCTCGTTCTTGGTTCTAGCATGAAAAACGTGAGGATAATTATTTATGTGTTATCGTCTAACAAGAGGGGGGGGGGTCGGGCCGCACAAACACGGCCGAATTCCCCCTCCTTTGTTCTTGATTATGATTTTTCTTGTGGATGAACGAGATGGCGCGGTGCCGTCGCACCACGCGGAAATTCGCACGGTTATATTGCGCGACGCCGTCGCGTCGCACCGTGGAAGGATCATCATGAACGCGACGCCGTCGCGCCGCGTTAAAGAAAACCGAAGGCGCCGCAGACGGAGCGGGGCCGTGACGGAGGGGTGCGGTGCCGTCGCACCGTGCCGGACGACGAACACTGCGGCCGGTTTAGGGCCGCGGTGGGACGAGAGGACCGGCGGCTTGCCGGGCCGCCGTCATCGGAAGCCGGAAAGGGGACCGGTTTGCCGGTCCCCTTAAAGAAAAACCGGCCGGCCAGGTGGGCCGGCCGGAAGGAGAAAGACGGGGGGAATTAAATTCCCCCGGCCAGGTTAACTTGCCCCCCCCCCATTATGAGGGGGGGGGGGGTGGTTTCATTAAGGGGGGCAGGCGGCCCCCCCGTTTCCCTCAAGGCAGGCCCCCACGAGGGGGGCCGGTTTTCTCCAAAGGCGCGGCATAAGCCGCGCCGCCAACATGGAAGAAGCGGGGGCCTTGCCCCCCGCACGTGGCACCGAGCGGCGCCAGGCCGCGCCGCCGCCGGCCGGGCCGCGCCGGACCGCGCCGGCCCGCGCCGCCGCGCCGGACTGCCGCCGGCCGGGCCGGGTCGGACCCGGTTCGGGCCGACCCAGGGGGGTCGGGCCGGGTCGGCCCGGACCCGGACCCCCCGTTTTCGAATCGTTTTCGGTCTTTTGGCCATAACTTGAGCTACAGACCTCCGATCGACGAACCGTCAGTGGAGATGCGATCCTTGGTTCGAGACGGTCGATTCGTTATATCGCATTCAAAGTTTCGGAATACTTTGAGTTCAGCCGGGTTGGTTCGTACACGAAACCAACCGGGCCCTCGGAGCGGAAACACTCATATCTTGAGCTACGGACGTCCGATTGACGTGCCGTCAACTTTGTTGTGTTCCTCTTAGTGAGACGGATCTTTTGGCATACTCCGCCCGAGGTTTGGACGTAGGTGGAGTATGGTCGGGTTGGTTTTTCCTTAAAAACCAACCGGGCCCCTGGGACGAAAAAGCCAATAACTCTCAGACCGGGCGTCTGATCGACGCGTCGTCTATTGCGTTGAGTTCCTTTTGGCGATACGTAACTTTTGGATACATCAACTCTGGACTTAGTGACAGTTGATGTATCAGCCTCTCGGCTCGTGGAGCAGACCCTCCCGAACGAGCTTGCTGTGTGCGGGAACCCTAGAGCTGGCTGCGACTGCGACTGTTACTGCTACTGCTACTGTGACTGCGACGACGACAGTATAGAGATCCTGTGTGGATTCGACGACGACTACAACACTCAGTGATCCTACGTGGATCAGTGCTATAGGTCTTGTGTGGGCCCGATCTTGTGTGGGTCCGATCCTGTGTGGGTCCTTGCGCTCAGCGGTCCTGTGTGAACCAGCGCCTACAGGTCCTGTGTGGGCCCGATCCTGTGTGGGTCTTTGCGGGGGTTAGTTACCTATCGATCCTTCGTGGGTCCGACGACTTAGATGGATCAGAGATCATCTTTATCGTCTTTTGAAGAAGTATACCTGTGTGAGCTGAATCCTGTTGCTTTCCTGTGTGGATTGAGTTGTGCTATCCTGTGTGGATTTCGTTTTGCTTTCCTGTGTGGAATACGTTTACTTTCCTGTGTGGACTGAGTTGTACTTGGGCTCGGAGGTTGGAGCGTATTGGAATTGATGACTTAGGTATTTGTATGGGCATATACCTAAGCAGTGTCGGTTGTTACTTCGTGATTGTATCTTCCTTTGTGATTTATCCTTTGTGATTTATCCTTTGTGGATTTTGGGAGACCTTCAGGGGTCTCGGGGTCCCTATTGAGTAGCTTATACTCACCCCTGCACGGGCTATGCCCGCACTACGTTGTGTTGGTTGCAGACGACGGACAGCGTTGATCGTGGTTGAGGCTTGCAGAGCAGGACGGTACCTGGAGGTGGACCACTGGGCGGGACGTACTCAGAGAGGACGGTGGGACCCGTGGAGCAGTGGAGCTATCTATACCCACCCTTCAAGTGGGATTTCCAGTGGACAGCTCGGTGTAGCGGCTTTTACTTTACAGTTGTTGTTTTCTGTTTCGAGTTGTACTTTAATTTCAGTTTGGGTTTGTATACTGGCCCATTTACTTTTCCGCACTTTCAGTTGTACTCTGTTTTTACTTAGTGTTTACTTTTCCGCTTGCTTACTCTGTAGTGCTTGTTTACTTTACAAAGGCAATGCCTTCCCTTTTTACTGGGATTTACGCCTTGGTGCTAGTCGCCAGCCCCTGGCCTATGGAAGGCGGGCTTGGGGTAGTCACGGCACAGACCCCGAGGGCGGGTCGTGACATTATGCTTTTGAGTATGATGACCTTTATTTCCACAGTTATTGCATCCACCCATCCCTTTAAGTAAATTTCCACATGATTCTTTCTAAATTTATGACATGAAGATAATTGAATATTCTTTACTTTATTATCCTTTTCAAACTAAATTCTATGATACTCCATCATTCTCTTATTTTTTTTGTTTGAGACATCGACTATGTTTATATTTTTAATCATATTTCATGATAGCTAGTTTGATATAATGATAGGGTTTATCACTCTAGCTCCCATTCTAATGGGTAGTTCATTGAGAAAATAATTATTTCTGGTTCTGACCATTACTAAAACCCAAAATGGGTTAACACGAATGAAAATCATTATCATCATAGGGGGATTACCATAACCAATAACATAATAGGGATTCAACCTTAAAACCTTTTAAACTTTTACATCATCATGATAGCCCATAATTCATGTAGTTTAACCTATATCAATCTTAATTTAACATAGATTACTTTAGGCCAGTTTATCTTATACTTCTCAAAAAAATCCCTCAAAGTAACTTGGAGATAAATACTTTATAGTGATTTGTAATAAGTCATATGATCCACTAAATCATATCCCTTAGGTGTGTCTATCCAAGTGTGAAATATTAGGCCCACTCATCATGCATTAGAGTGATGATCAAGTCAATTCTTGAATAACCCTTTTCATATTGATTACCGTTAGGTTTATCTATACCAGAACTTCATCCAATTTCTAGTATCTAGTTTGGGATGTATTTTTAGGTAAACCACATACTGAAAACTTTACCAATATTCCAAGATATCATCATATACTTATACTCATCTCCAAAGTTTTCACTAAGGTTATTTAACCCTAATGTCCAAAATAAATAAACCATTACTATAATACCACCTATGGTGACCCAATAAAAACATGAATTTATTCTAAATCATTTACAGAATTAAAAAATTACATTAAATAATAAACTCAACACCCTAATAATCGAGATTTTTAGTGTCTTTTGAGAATAAATACATAATCTAATTATTTTATAATTCATATCATCATACAAGGTCTTCTTATATAAATCTCCGAAGTTAAAATCATCCTCAATACTTTGGAAATGAAAACATAAGAAAGGGGTGAGATCAAAATCCCACTAAGGTAAATATAAATAAATAAATATATTATCTAGGATGATATTATAAGTATATGAGAAAAAAAATTAAGAGATAAATATCCAATTAAAATAAAATTGAATCATAAAAATGGTTCATATTAAAAGATAAGAGAACAAATAAACCCATATTATCAACCATATAAGATGGTGTATAGACTAAAACATCACGAGATTAAAATCATATGATAGGAAAAATAAAATAGTCACATATCAAAGGAGTAAGGAACCAATAAAATCACAGTAACAAAACATTTTGGATCTTGAATCACCACCCATTTCCCACAGTGGATCAGGCATCACAACCTATTTACCATATCAGATTAGGTATAAAAAATATTTCCCCTAGAAGAACAAGTATCAAAACTCATTTCCTAGTTTGGATTGAGAACAACTACTCATTTTATCATTATATCATGAGATTTAATGCTTTACCCTATGCATTATAGGTCTATATAAGCCTCACTCTCCACTTAATGATTAACCATACACATGTGTAGCACAAGAAAACATCTAATCATCACATCAATAAAACCCATGAATAATAATGGGTTTCAACTTAAATTTCAATAGGTATCACATAAATAACCTTAAAAACCATATCAACTGATAACAAATTCGATCATCCAAAAATGGAACTTCATATAATAATTTTGTGTGTTATTAAAAAACATAACACCATGGACCACATATCCCTTTTTAGATAAAGAGGAAAACTGAAGTGAAATTATAAAAGAGAGTAACAAATATTACCTTTTAGAAGAATTTAAGGAGTTCACATGAATTGATAAGTATTTAGATTTCAAAATAATAAAGGAGAACATTAGAGGTAAGTGAAAACATGAACTTGAAAGAAATATCCATTTAAGAGAAATTGACACTTAATATGATGGATTTTTTTAAAACTTATTATAATTTCTGGAAAATAAATCATTAATAGTAAGGGATTTAAAATAAAAACTCATTTTCTCTAGAGTGATAAACTTATACAACGTATTTAAAAGTTTATCATTGAATATAGTGAATTTTGAAGGCTAAATTTCAAAAGATACTTTATAACTCATAGAAAGATATTTGAGTTACCAATGCACCTTACTAAATAAGGAATGTTTGAATCAAAAAATATGATAGGGATTTCAAAAAATGACTTTTAAAATCTTATGAAATGAAATATTATTATGCCACATAAAAGTAATAGTACAATGAACACACTATAAAAAATGATGCACAACATCAATCATGTCTTGTGGAATGAAAAATATAGACAAATAAACCATACATATTTTGTGTTTTTTCTATTGAAAACCCCTAAAATATATAATATGAAATTGATTTGTAAATAAATTATATTATTAAAAAAATGATAAAAGGAAAAAAATGATAAAAGGAAAAAAATGTATAACGTGATGTAGAATGTAGAACCACTGGGGGGGGGGGGTTGAATCAGTGGTGATATTTTTACAATTTCCTTTACTTGGAAACAAACCTAAGTAACTTGATAGGTTTTGGATCTACTCGACTTTGTAACCCATCATAACCCATAGATAATGATAAGAAAAGGAAATAAAATCAAGGTGAATTGTTTTTACATCGTTCAGTCGCAATGTGGGTACCTGTACTTTTCTATGTTTGGAATCACTTGGGACACAAATTTTCTACTAAGCTCTATGACAGATACAAATGTCGTTAGGGAAAGAACCACCCTTAATAGAAATACTCATGGGAGGAATCACCCTCAACTAAAGAATGTTTTTATATTGGTTCCTCTACTTTACAAAAGTTTTCTTCTTCTTACTTAGAGAAAATGATTTTTTTTAAAATAGATCATAATGGACTTTTTATACTTATTCCCCATACAACATCACTTAGTCCATTGCACCTATTTTTAATAAACCTCATTCCATTATGTGTTTGTATAGTACCTTTGTTCAATGATTCTCTATTTGATGTACTTATATCGAATGAACCTTTGTCTGGTATTCTTCCATCTAGTATGTTGTGTCCACTTATCCTCTCCTTCAACCAAGTGAATTCTTAGTTGTAAATGCTCATTGCACTCTCTAAAAAAATTCTATAATTTCACTCCTTTTCAATAGTAAAAATTCTTAATGATATTTCACCCCTTTATATATGCATACTTATTATAAAATAATAGAGGAATTATAGGATCAAAATTTGAATATCCCACCCAAATCAAACTTCATTTGACTACCTTCAAATCCTTCAAATAAATTAGGATCAACATTATTCATCAAATTCTCATAAAATATTAGTGAGATTTATAAATGTTAATATCATAACAAACTCTATCTAGTAATATTTATTTTTTTATTTAGTGTTCTTTATAATAAATCCAATATACACTACTGGGAAGTTGGGTTTTCCCAACGCTTGTTTGCCAATGGTTCTGCTGAACCATTGGCATAGATGTATAAAACAAGTATTTCCCAATGGTTTAAAGAAACCGTTGGGAAATCTAACAATTTTTCTCCCTTTACCAATGGTTTTACAAAACCGTTGGTAAATCCCATGACTTAGGAAGGCTTTCCCAACGGTTTGTGTAAACCATTGGTAAAGCTCACCTTTCCCAATGGTTTGTTAAAACCGCTGGGAAAGTTTTCCCCTAAAATCACAGCGAACCCGAGATCCCATCCACGCGATTGAACTGCTAAAATTGAGACCTAAGATCTCTCTCATGTGGAAAATCATTCCACCAGATCCATACTCAATCACAAGGTTGTTTTGTTCTACACTTCAAATCTGTAAGTAGTACGTTATGTTTAATGTTTTTCATCTAATTTTTTTCTTTTCTGTTTTGATTTGGCTTAAACCTAAGGTTCGGTAGTACGTATACCCAAAAATTTCAATTTGATTTGTTATTTGTTTTCTGTTTTTGTTCTGGTGTCATGTGTGAATCAATTTTTTGTTCTGCTTTTGTTTTATGTTTTTGTTCTGGTGGGAGTACTAGGGGTGCAGTAGGTGGGGGGAGGGGGTGTGCTGGAGGGGTGTTTAGGTGGGGGTAGGGGGTGTTCTGGTGGGGTGTTGAGGTGGGGGGTTGTACATGTGGGGGTGGGGGTGGGTTGTGCAGGTGGGGGTGGGACGAGGGGTGGGTTGTGCAGGTGGGGGTGCAATTAGATTGGGGTTGTTGTGCAAGTGGGTGGGGGGGGGGAGGGGAGTGTGAAGGTTGGGGGGGGGCTAGGCAGGTCAGAGTCTTGGGGGGGGGGGTGAGGTGGGGGTTGTAAAGGTGGGGGTGGGGGTGGGTTGTGCAGGTGGGGGTGGGGGAGGGGGGCTGTTCAAGTGGAGGGTGAAAGTGAAGGGGGGTGTGGTGCAAGTAGGTGGGGGGAGGGGAGTGTGCAGGTTGGGGGGGGGGGTGGGCTGGGTAGGTGGGAGTCTGTTGGGGGTGAGGTGGGGGGTGGGGTGTACAGGTGGTGGTAGGGGGAGGGGGGCTGTTTAGGTGGGGGTGGGGGAGGGGGGGTTGTGCAAGTGGGGGGGGGGGGGGTGTAGGTGGGGGGTGGCTGTGCAAGTGGGTGGGGGGGGAGTGTGTAGGTTGGGGGTGGGATGGGTAGGTGGGAGTATGTTGGGGGGTGAGGTGGGGGGGGGGGTGTGCAGTTGGTGGATGGGAGGGGGTTGTGCAGGTGGGGGTGGGGGAGGGGGGTGTGCAGTGGGGGTGCAGGTGGGGGGGGGGGTTGTGCAGTCGGTGGATGGGAGGGGGGTTGTTCATGGGGAGTCTGTTGGGGGTGAGGTGGGGAGGGGGGGCTGTGCAGGTGGGAAGTCATAACTTCAATTGTTCACCAATAAGCACGGGGAATTCATCACTTCTAGAGATTTGGATAGTTTTGAGGCCTCTTTGGTTTTGGTTCTTGTCTATTCATCTTGATGAGTAAGGCATCACATGATCTAAAAGTGACATATACTATATAGGATGAATTCCTTCTCCCACAACACATTTTTCTAGAAATAATATATCCTTGGAAGGTTGTGGGAGCCTTTTAGAATCCAATGCCCCAACATTTTCCCAATTGAAAACTTGATACCATCATGTTATCAAGTCACTAATCCTACCAAATTGTATTTTCACTAAAAAATAATATTCTAATCCTTAACACCCATATTTTGTTTTTCATAACATTAATGACAACCCAATTAAATCTCATAGCTCTCAGTCACACCCCTATGGACAGCTCACCCACCCCCCTGGACACCCCCTACCCCCTGGATAGCCCTGCCACCCTCATGGACAGTCCGTCCACCCCCCTGGACACCTTGTACCCCCTGGAAAACCCCGCCACCCCCGTGGAAAGCCTGCCCACCCCCTGAACACCCCATACTCCCTGGACAGCCCCCCAACCTCGTGGATAGCCCGCCCACCCCCTAGAAACCTCCCCACCCCCGGACACCCCCACCCTTGGACACCTTGTACCCCCTGGAAAGCCCCCCACACCCCCACCCCCGTGGATAGCCCGCCCACCCCCCTGGACACCCCCTCCCCCCTAGACAGCCCTGCCACCCTTTTGGACAACCCTCTTACCCCCTGGACACCCCGTACCCCCTGGACAACCCCGCCATCCCCGTGGACAGCCCACCTCCGATTACACAGAAGCAAATAACTCTGCATTTCCCCCGATTTCCAGAAGCCCCCGTGCAGGTGAACCCTAACTTGAGGTCTTCAATCTGATCGGCTACAACTCCCCCATCCAGGTTAGAATCCTTCAACCTCTTCCCAAATACAGACATAGAATCCCTCATTGAGGTAATTGACATGGTTAGGGTAGTAGGGTAGGTGGTTTTCCTTTTTTTTTAGTGGGGTGATATGGTACTTTCTGTGGACTTTAGTTTGGGTGTTATGAAATGTACTAACTTTTCACAATATTTCCATTCTTTAGAATCAATAACTTATTTAAAAAACTCTCTTTACACATTCTGCATCTTTCATGAAAATCCTTCACTTTGTAATATCTTGAACAATGTTTTATTAGGTCTATGGTGTCTTCTTGGTATGTGATAAATGAAAAAATTACAAAACACATCTCACCTCAAATCTAGGCACACATAACTGAATTAATTAGTATATCTTTACATTGTTTTAATAGTTCACTATATCAAATAGAAACTCCTTCCTTTATCATTTACTTAAATATATTTTCTATTAAATTTCAATACTATTGAATTGTTTATGACAAAATGACTTATATAAATTCTTTTTACAGAATGGACAGAAGTTGGATGTATGAAACTGATCAGATCTCAAGTGATTTTCAAAACAATTTGGAGAGCTTTATAGATTTTTCATTTCACAATGCTTCAGATAGTGGTCGCATACACTTCCCATGTTCCAATTGTGTTGGTAGACCTTTGTTGAGCCGTGAAGAAGTCAACTACCACATCACCAAAAATAGTTTTCAAGCAAACTACTTTGTATGGTATCACAATGGGGAGAAAATGAAATCTCAAATTGGTGATGATTGAAATGAAAGGACTGGAATGGATAACTTGTTAGATGATCGGTTTCTGTTTATTTGTCATCATGAAAAAGAAAGGATTTTGACTCAAGAAGACTTAGATATGAGGACAACTGATGCATCTAGTGAAAATGATGATATTGATAGGGTGAAAAAATTGAATGATGCTGCCACAACTCCAATATATCGACAATGCGATAAAATGAAAAAGATGGAATTTTTAATCCGATTGTTTCATGGGAAAACTATGTATGGGATTTCTAATACAACAATCGATTACATTATTACCCTCTTGAAGGATTTACTTCCAGATGATGCAGATATTCCCTCAAACCACTATATGGCATGGAAGTTAGTTGAGGAACTTGGATTTTCAAGAAACAAAATTCATACTTTCCCGAAAGATTGCAGTTTATTCTGGGAGGAAACCGCTGAACGAAATGATTGTATAAAATGTGGCACATCCCGCTGGAAGTCAAAATCTGATGGAACACCATCTCGCATTCCACAAAAAGTAATGTGGCACTTTCCATTGATCCCTAGACTCCAGAATTGTTTTATGTCTAATGACATATCAATAAAAATGAGATGGCATAATACCGAGAGAAAGAAGACTAATGATGAGTTGGTTCATCCAGATGATGGATTTGCATGGTAGTGATTTGATGCTCGACATCCTAATTTTGCAGCTAACGTGCGTAATGTGAGGCTGGGTCTTTCATGCAACGATTTTAATCCATTTGGGAAGATGCTTACTTCACACAACACATGGCCAGTTTTTATACACATTTATAATCTTCCCCCATGGTTGTGTATGAAAAAAACTTTCACTTTTATGAGTATACTCATATCTGGTCCTTCTGATCCCGACATTGATATTGATGTATACGTGAAAACTTTAATAAAAGAGTTGAAACTTCTTTGGGATGTGGGTGTGCGCTCATACAATTCATGTTCGAAAGACATATTTCAGATGCGTGTTGCACTTATATGGACGATCAATGATTTTTCGGCTTATGCAATGATGTCTGGATGGAGCACGAAGGGAAAACTATCATATCCAGTTTGTATGAAGAATACATGATCCAGAAGACTGAAACATCACTGTAGTTTCAATTTTATGGGACATCAACGATTCTTGCCAAAGGATCATCCATATAGAATGAATCGTCGAATATTTGATAATACCATAGAGACCGATGATCCACCTCATCATATGTATGGAATTGACGTGCTTAATGAATTGAAAGATTTCAGTTTTTTTTTCGGGAAGGGTCAAATAAAATCTGGAAAGAGAAAGAATGTTTCCACTGAAACCTGTTACAATTGGAGGAAGAGGAGTATCTTTTTTGATTTTTCTTATTAGTCAACCAATTTGTTACGTCATTGATTAGAAGTAATTCATATTGAAAATAATATATGCGAAATTTTGCTTTCGGTTCTTCTAAATGTCAAGGGAAAGACAAAAGATGATTTACGATCTCGGCGTGACTTGGTGGATTGGGGCATCAGACAAGAATTGCATCCTGTGCGTATTAGTGATTATCACGTTCTACTGAATGAGTTTCTTCCAATAGAAATCCGTCATATTTTGTCCAATAATGTAAGGGTGGCTGTTATTCAGTTGTGCCATTTGTTTAGAGATCTTTGTGCTAAGATGTTTTCCAAGTCTTTCTTGCAAAAAATGTTGACAAGTGCTCCATTAATTTTGTGTGACTTGGAGAAAATATTTCCTCCATCATTTTTCACATGCATGCTGCATCTGACTGTCCATATTCCCACTGAAATACTTCTCAGAGGACCTGCTTATTTTCGTTAGATGTATCCAACTGAAAGAAATATGTTCACATTAAATGTAACACCCCGAGCTTCCATGATACGCTTCTCATTCAATAATGCAATAGCTTGCATTGTACGCAACTTCGAGTTCTAAAACACCGCGACTAATCAAAGTAGCCGTTATGAATAGTAATAACCACTTTTTAAAATTATATAAATTTTATATTTCAAAATGGACTTCATTTTTGGATTCGGAATATCGAAATTAGCCTATGTTGAATTTTTGGTATTTTTCTGAGAACTTCTAATTTTTTATGAATAGTGAAAAATACTTAAAAACAACTTTTTTAATCAAAATAATTTATAGTGATAAATTATACTATTTAGTGGTTTTAAAGTATAATTAGAATATATTTTTACCATTTTATCCAATGGTGGTCATTAGAATTAATTTAACATTGAAATCGGACATAAACAATTGCCAATCTTTTGATATAAATTGTTTCTTAAAACACGCTATTTGTTGTGATAGCGAGAATTAATTATAAAATTAATTAATGAAACTTATATGTTTGTAATTTTTTAAAATAGACATCATTTTTGAATTCAGAATATGAATTATAGCTTAGGGTGAAATTTTGGCATTGTTCTGAAAAACTTCAATTTTTGATGAATAGTGAAACCACTAAGTGGTAGTTAAATAACTGATTTTTCGTTTAAATGAAATATTACAACTTCTGTGATTTGATTTTCAAAAATCCGACATACATGGTTGTCATTAAGAAGTAAAATGTGGTTCAATGAGATTAAAATAATTTTTTGGTGAATAGTAACTTTTAAGTTCTTAATCGCGATTAGAGGTAATTAGTGTAGTTTAAGGTACAAATAATGTTTTAATAATATGAGATGAGAATGACACTTGTCATACTCCTATTGGATGAGTCATGGCTGACCAAGACAACCCATGGGTCAACTTGGGGACCCCATGGAGCCACTTTAGTTGGAAAATGACATTAATATATATTTATTTAATGTTAAAATTAAATTGACACAAACATGAGTTGTTTTACTAAAACAGTTTTTAAGTGGGGTTACACAAGTCCAAATTTTGACTATAAATATTCATTAGAAATCTAAAAAGATTTCCTACATCATAGTATTTTTTTTATAATTTTTATATATTAAATAAATTAAATTATTTATGACATCATTATGATGCAGCGATGACCTCATTATTTAACGATTTAAATAAAATGAGAAGATAATGCAAAATCCAAGGCTTACACTTGTCCAAAGCCAATTGTATGAGGAGATTTAGAACCCTTATCACCTTATCCACGAATTATATAAGTGTGGGACCTTTAGAATCCGAAAATCATTGTATAATAATGTAACATTTCAATCTTTCCAAAAGAGCCCCTCCTCTCCTCTTATAAAAGGCCCCCACCTCTACCACCTTATTCACACTTTCAAGCCCTTTGGTTCGGCCAACCTCTGCCCAAATACTCTCCCAACTTCTCTCCCTTAATCCTAGAATCTTTACTTTAGTCATAAATCAATCCTAAATAGTCCTTTTGATCAAATCAAAAGAAGAACCCGAAGAAGAGGTAACATTTTCATCACCCTCTTTCAAGTTTCTTTCTTCTTCCACTCCCTCTTTGTTTATTATTTCAATTCTAAAATTATAACTCCAGTATCTTATATATACGGTGATGTTATTATAAATATGTAACAACCATATTCAGTATTCTACCCATCATTTGAATGACATGTCACCATACGTGCGTACGTACGGCTTACCGTCTCCACGTCGTGGTGTAATTGTTATTCAATATATTATTATTTAGATGGGTATAATAATGATATTTAATTCATTTAAATAATAAATATAACATGATAATGATTCTGTATATAAGATATACTATCCAATTATATATTATTTTAATATCAAAATAATGATATTGTCGCTCGTGCGTACGTACGGACTACCGTCTCCACGAACGCGATGAGATTCATTCTCCGTCATATCCATTCAAGTATAATTATCATTTGATGATTTAAAAATAATGTTTAAGGACATGATATCATTCTGGATATGAATAATATACAACCTATCCATGAAAAACACGACTTACGTAACAAAACATATAAAAGAAAACGAGTAAGTTAACACCCGAAACAACGATAAATCTAAGATATTGTTAACAAAGCAATGTTAAAAGATCATATATGATATCATATGAATGTATATGATTCTTGTATAATTTAATAACAATTATTTCACCATTATACAGGAGGTTAAACTACCCCAACCAAGGAAAAGTACAAGGTAAGGGTTTACTTCACAACCTCTTCATTATCCAAGGTTGTTATTACGTAAATATCCACTTGGACCTCATTATCATCCACATCCATGTAACTTAAAAATGTATTTCAAAACATTTTTACTATTAAATAGAAAATGGGTTAAAGTCATTTATACCCTTATACGTTTTTGAAAGGAATCTTACCGTCGTTTTCCAAACAATGTACTTTTTGACCTTTTTGACAAATTTAAGGTAAGAATGTTTTTTTAACTTATACGGCGGGTGCGGCTGTTTTCCGCCATTATAACTTCATCGAAGCTTCCCTTACAAGCTTATAAAAATATTTTCAAAGTAAATGTATTATTTTATAATTATGGGACTTTTAAATGATTTCAAAAAAGAGAGATATTTCTCTCAAATAGCTTTGATTTCATCCATGTCAACATCCTTTGATGGGTTTTAAGTTTAATTGAAATTGATTTATGATACAAAACTCCCATTGAACATTTTGTGAAATATTTGACTGTGGATGTGTTATTTTTATACCATCCATAGTTTATGGATAAATTTTGACGTTTCGTATTCTAGTTTTAATACGAATATTTATGTTATGTTTAAACCTAATCATATGAGGAATGCATTGGACTTAATAAGTGACGGGTGGAGCCCGCTATAGCTCCTCGATTCATCGGTAGGTCTCATGAGACAACTAGACGTGGAATTGGCCGAGGACCTTTCCCAATTTGATTTATGGTTTTGGCCGAGGCCTTAATCATTTTAGACGTCTTGGCCGAGGCCTTGACAAAATGTTTCAGAATGTCCGGCATTATACATTCCGTCATTATGAAAGTGGTTATTGATCTTTCATGTGATTATTCGTCTAGTAGAATATCCATGTGAGTAAGTAAGTGGCATTATTTGATTTTAATTTTTCCATATTATGCTGAAGTTCAAGTTTAATAAGGCTTTTGTTTAGTTATACATTGCCTTAAATGTTTATGTTTATTTATGAAAGCTTCCACAATATTGTTATCCTTACTGAGCATCTGAGATCACCCCTTTCAATGTTCTAATATTTTCCAGGATGTGAAGAAGTATTTTATGAATGACCTGCAGGGATAGTCAGAAGAGGATATGTGTGTGGACTATGAAGACTTTGTTATTAGTTTTTCACTTTATGATGTAATGTAACACTTATGAATGTATCTAGTGCTTCCAAGGCTACTAAACTAATCGGTCTTTCGAGACTTGATCTTTTGTGATCATGCCAATGTTAAGAAGTAACACACAGACTCTGAGTAGCTGTGGTCAGGGAATTATAGTTGGTATCAGTGGCAGTTTAGTACAAACCTTGGAAGCTAGATTTAGACAAACTCTGATTAGAGCACGTAGACCTAAGATGAACTTTGAGGATTTGTATAGAAGAACTTCCTAAAATTTTGGTATTGTAGTGATTTTGTGAGTTTTCCGAGCAATACATCCCTGTCTGGATATGAGAAGGTAGAGGCGGCTCTGGCACAGATGTACCTAGGGGTAAAACCTGAAAACACCGCTTTGAGCTAGACTCGAACGGGAACTGGTGCACGACAACGGGCCTTGCTGCACTCTTGGTTACGACACTCCCGGGGGATATGCTTAGGATAATTCTCATTTTATTTACAAACCACTATGAAGGGTTATGAGTATATACTTCCTCAAAGAAAACATTTCTTTTTATGATTATGGATTATATCCATAAATCGTTCAATTTATGTAAAGTGTTTTACAAGTATGGAATTATGTATTTTGATTCATAAACTAATCTAGTTTATGCCATTGTTTAGAAATGGCGCCTAGTGGAAGGAATGGAAACCGTATCAATGCACGCACTCCATGTAGGGATTTCCCTCCTGCTCAAGATAATTATTGTGGATCTGGAGATACAACTGGTGCTGATCAACTTATTACCATACTAGGATAACTCACTCAGGTTATGAATAATAACCTTACTCGTATGGATCACCCTAATCCGCAACATGGAGGATCAATGTTATACCGCTTCATGAGGCAACAACCACCAACATTTAATGGGGGTACAAATCCATTAGTAGCTGAGCAATGGATAAACTCCTTAGAGAAAATATTCCATGCCTTGGGGAGTAGCGAAAGGGAGAAGGTTGTCATGGCAGTTTACCGCCTCACTGGAGATGCCGATCGGTGGTGGTCGCTGATTCAAAACACAAAGGGAGATGATGACATATCGAATATGGAATGGAGGGAGTTCAAAGAGATTTTTCTTGAAAAATACTTTCCACATGACCATCGAGCAGATATGGAAAGGCAATTTCTGAGTCTGAGACAAAAGGAAGATGAGAATGTCACAAAGTATGAGGCCAACTTTACAAGGTTAGCGAGGTATGCTACAGATTATATATGTAATCCGAGAAGTAAGATTGATCGTTTCTTTGATGGGTTAAAACCATTTCTCTATCGAGCTTTAGTATCACAATATTTCTCTACATACGAAGATATTGTCTCGTGTGCAATCAAGACGGAAAAAGAATTTTCTAAGTCTCATGACTTTAAAGCAAAGAAAGAAAAGAAGAGAACGGTGGAACAAGAGACAAATAAAGGGAAAAAGGGTAAGAAGGATTTTCCATTATGTGATAATTGTGAGAAGAATCACCCCGGTGCTTGCCTAAAAGGAATGGGAGTTTGTTACAAATGTGGAGAAAAAGGTCACCAGGCACGTGATTACAAGGGAAAGAAAGAGGCTATCAATGTTGAATGCTACAATTGTAGGGATATGGGGCATTATGCAAATGAATGTCCTAAGCGTCAGGGAAACTTACCTCAGAAAAGGCCAAGGGATCAAGGACAATCTTATGCTGTGACTACAGTTGAAGCGGAATAATTATTGTATTTGTGTTTTTGGACTCAAGAACTAGATTATGGTTATAAGAATAATGTGATATATATATATATAAGGATTGTACTGCAGTACTTGTTGATTTCAGTAAGGTTTTAATATGATGAAGGTAATTATATTTTTATTATGTGACAATAAGAGAAACTTTACTTTGTTTGGAGAATCTGATAAATTGATTTTGGAATTAAGAGACCTTTTAGAGAAAGTCTGGACAGAGGTATTTTGGATAACTATAAAGGTTGGAGTGGATTACTTTGATCTTTGGATAGTATTGTTTATGGTTAAAAAATTCATGAAGATTATTTTTGGAATATTATGATACTATAGTTTTAGGAAAAGGACAACCTGCAGGGTGGGGCATAACCCGTCGCGTCGGACAAAGCTGCAGGAATCGAACCCACAATCAAAGTGCGGCAGGCCTTTATTTCCTACCACTAGCCTACAGGAAGTCCCTGGTTATTACAAAATAATTTTACTAATCTAAATGGTATGTGTTAACATTTGGAACCTTATAAAATTAGGATAAATAGAATATTTTTGAGTTCCGTTACCATTTGGAGTAATAGTTGGGTTTGTGGTAAAAATTTATTAACAAATGAAAGTATACATAACAAGTATGTATATTCCCTTACGTTCTTAGTAAATCTCCTAAATAAATTCCTCAACATTATAAAAGGTAACTTAAAACAAAAATGTTGTCGGTTAACTTTTCCAACTGGGGATTCAATAACCGTTTAACCAATCACAAGTTTGTGATTTTCTTGTAGTTAAACTTTCTCCTAATCCTGTTTTCTATAACTCTCCATCAGACTTTGATGGTTTGTTTCTCCTCCATATCCATATTTTCATAGAATCCTAGAATGGGCTATATCGGGTGACCTTTGTACTTATCTTGCTTTCTTTTAATGTTATATATTTATTAACCTTATTTCCGATGTGGGTTTTCCACAAAGGTATTTTCTATTTTCAACCTTTTATTTTCAAAGAAAATTTTCAAATTGCGAGGATGCAATTTATTGAAGGAGGGGAGAATGTAACACCCCGAGCTTCCATGATACGCTTCTCATTCAATAATGCAATAGCTTGCATTGTATGCAACTTCGAGTTCTAAAACACCGCGACTAATCAAAGTAGCCGTTATGAATAGTAATAACCAACTTTTAAAATTATAGAAATTTTATATTTTAAAATGGACTTCATTTTTGGATTTGGAATATCGAAATTAGCCTATGTTGAATTTTTGGTATTTTTCTGAGAACTTCTAATTTTTTATGAATAGTGAAAAATACTTAAAAACAAATTTTTTAATAAAAATAATTTATAGTGATAAATTATACTATTTAGTGGTTTTAAAGTATAATTAGAATATATTTTTATCATTTTATCCAATGGTGGCCATTAGAATTAATTTAACATTGAAATTGGACATAAACAATTGCCAATCTTTTGATATAAATTGTTTCTTAAAACACGCTATTTGTTGTGACAGCGGGAATTAATTATAAAATTAATTAATGCAACTTATATGTTTGGAATTTTGTAAAATAGACATCATTTTTGAATTCGGAATATCAATTATAGCTTAGGGTGAAATTTTGGCATTGTTCTGAAAAACTTCAATTTTTGATGAATAGTGAAACCACTAAGTGGTAGTTAAATAACTGATTTTTCGTTTAAATGAAATATTACCACTTCTGTGATTTGATTTTCATAAATCCAACATACATGGTTGTCATTAAGAAGTAAAATGTGGTTCAATGAGATTAAAATAATTTTTTGGTGAATAGTAACTTTTAAGTTATTAATCGCGATTAGAGGTAATTAGTGTAGTTTAAGGTACAAATAATGTTTTAATAATATGAGATGAGTATGAAACTTGTCCTACTCCTATTGGATGAGTCATGGCCGACCAAGACAACCCATGGGTCAACTTGGGGACCCCATGGAGCCACTTTAGTTGGAAAATGACATTAATATATATTTATTTAATGTTAAAATTAAATTGACACAAACATGAGTTGTTTTACTAAAACAGTTTTTAAGTGGGGTTACAAAAGTCCAAATTTTGACTATAAATATTCATTAGAAAGATAAAAAGATTTCCTACATCATAGTATTTTTTTTATAATTTTTAGACATTAAATAGATTAAATTATTTATGACATCATTATGATGCAGCGATGACCTCATTATTTAACGATTTAAATAAAATGAGAAGATAATGCAAAATCCAAGGCTTGCACTTGTCCAAAGCCTATTGTATGAGGAGATTTAGAACCCTTATCAACTTAGACACGAATTATATAAGTGTGGGACTTTTATAATCCGAAAATCATTGTATAATAATGTAACATTTCAATCTTTCCAAAAGAGCCCCTCCTCTCCTCTTATAAAAGGCCCCCACCTCTACCACCTTATTCACACTTTAAAGCCCTTTGGTTCAGCCAAACTCTGCCCAAATACTCTCCCAACTTCTCTCCCTTCATCCTAGAAGCTTTACTTTAGTCATAAAGCCATCCTAAGGAGTCCTTTTGATCAAATCAAAAGAAGAACCCGAAGAAGAGGTAACATTTTCATCACCCTCTTTCAAGTTTCTTTCTTCTTCCACTCCCTCTTTGTTTATTATTTCAATTCTAAAATTATAACTCCAGTATCTTCTATATACTGTGATGTTATTATAAATATGGAACAACCATATTCATTATTCTACCCATCATTTGAATGACATGTCACCATACGTGCGTACGTACGGCTTACCGTCTCCACGTCGTGGTGTAATTGTTATTCAATATATTATTATTTAGATGGGTATAATAATGATATATAATTCATTTAAATAATAAATATAACATGATAATGATTCTGTATATATGATATACTATCCAATTATATATTATTTTAATATCAAAATAATGATATTGTCGCTCGTGCGTACGTACGGACTACAGTCTCCACGAACGCGATGAGATTCATTCTCCGTCGTATCCATTCAAGTATAATTATCATTTGATGATTTAAAAATAATGTTTAAGGACATTATATCATTCTGGATATGAATAAGATACAACCTATCCATGAAAAACACGACTTACGTAACAAAACATATAAAAGAAAACGAGTAAGTTAACACCCGAAACAACGATAAATCTAAGATATTGTTAACAAAGCAATGTTAAAAGATCATATATGATATCATATGAATGTATATGATTCTTGTATAATTTAATAACAATTATTTCACCATTATACAAGAGGTTAACCTACTCCAACCAAGGAAAAGTACAAGGTAAGGGTTTACTTCACAACCTCTTCATTATCCAAGGTTGTTATTACGTAAATATCCACTTGGACCTCGTTATCATCCACATCCATGTTACTTAAAAGTGTCTTTCAAAACATTTTTACTATTAAATAGAAAATGGGTTAAAGTCATTTATACCCTTATAAGTTTTTGAAAGGAATCTTACCGTCGTTTTCCAAACAATGTACTTTTTGACCTTTTTGACAAATTTAAGGTAAGAATGTTTTTTTAACTTATACGGCGGGTGTGGCTATTTTCCGCCATTATAACTTCCTCGAAGCTTCCCTTACAAGCGTATAAGAATATTTTCAAAGTAAATGTATTATTTTATAATTATGGGACTTTTAAATGATTTAAAAAAAGAGAGATATTTCTCTCAAATAGCTTTGATTTCATCCATGTCAACATCCTTTGATGGGTTTTAAGTTTAATTGAAATTGATTTATGATACAAAACTCCCATTGAACATTTTGTGAAATATTTGACTGTGGATGTGTTATTTTTATACCATCCATAGTTTATGGAGAAATTTTTGACGTTTCGTATGCTAGTTTTAATACGAATATTTATGTTATGTTTAAACCTAATCATATGAGGAATGCATTGGACTTAATAAGTGACGGGTGGAGCCCGCTATAGCTCCTCGATGCATCGGTAGGTCTCATGAGACAACTAGACGTGGAATTGGCCGAGGCCCTTTCCCAATTTGATTTATGGTTTTGGTCGAGGCCTTAATCATTTTATACGTCTTGGCCGAGGCCTTGACAAAATGTTTCAGAATGTCCGACATTATACATTCCCTCATTATGAAAGTGGTTATTGATCTTTCATGTGATTATTTGTCTAGTAGAATATCCATGTGAGTAAGTAAGTGGCATTATTTGATTTTACTTTTTCCATATTATGCTGAAGTTCAAGTTTAATAAGGATTTTGTTTAGTTATACATTGCCTTAAATGTTTATGTTTATTTATGAAAGCTTCCGCAATATTTTTATCCTTACTGAGCATCTGAGCTCACCCCTTTCAATGTTTTAATATTTTCCAGGATGTGAAGAAGTATTTTATGAATGACCTGCAGGGATAGTCATAAGAGGATATGTGTGTGGACTATGAAGACTTTGTTATTAGTTTTTCACTTTATGATGTAATGTAACACTTATGAATGTATCTAGTGCTTACAAGGCTACTAAACTAATCGGTCTTTCGAGACTTGATCTTTTGTGATCATGCCAATGTTACGAAGTAACGCACCGGATCTGAGTAGCTGGGGTCAGGGCGTTACATTAAAGTCTTATGTCCGAAACATAAATCATCCCGAAGGTTCTATCGTGAACGATTACTTGGCTCAAGAATGTATGGATTTCTGCTCGATGTATTTGTCTGATCTTACTACAAGATTGAACAGACCAATGAGAAATGAAGAAGAACAATATGAGAAAATTGAACCCAGTTTTCCATCACTTCCTCAAACAGGAGGAATTCCTGGATCATATACATTGAAGACATTAAGCCATGAAGAGTGGGAGATGGCACATCGCACAATTTTTTTTCAACTGTGATTTGTTTGATGACTATATTAGGTAACTAAATTGATTATGTATATCTTACATATATATCTGTTAAACTATTCATATTTTTTATCTACAAGGAACATAAAACAATGATAAATAGGAAGCATCATTCTTTATCTTTGAAAAGGAGAGAGACTTTGCATAGCAAAGAGTTTTCTACTTGGTTAAAATTGAAGGTATTAAAAAATTAATGTTTAAAATAATTATATCAATATTTAATTAAGTTTAATAGTCATTTATATTATAGGTATTGAGTTTGTCTGCTGACTCTGTCTCTGAAGAAATAAGAGCTTTGGCTTTTGGTCCTAATACCATGGTTCATGACTATAAATCAATTATTATCAATGGGTACAAATTTATTGTCACTGAACGAGAAAAGAACATGATAACACAACATGATGGTGTTATGGTTACTACCACAACAGATTGTTATGCCAGTGCATCAGATAGTAGACCATGATTTGAAAATGTGGGTTATTATGGAGTTGTTGAGAAAATAATAATATTGGATTATTACTCTCATGGACGAGTCACAATGATGAAATTCCATTGGTTTGATTCGATGATGAGACATGGCACATTTATTGATGATTGTGGATTTCAAGTAATTAATATGACTCGCACTCTTGCTACCGAAGAACCATATGTGTTGGCATCAATGGCTAAACAAGTTTTTTATGTCAAAGACTAACTTCGACCTGAATTTGGTGTCATAGTTGAAGTAATTCCAAGACATATTTTTGATGATGGTGATGATGGAATTGACACTATCCCTAGTGCCATTGGAACCAATCCATTTATTTCTTTTGATGACTCAAATAGCTCAATTGTTAGAGTTGATTGTGAACCTGGAGTTTTGGTTGAAAATATATAGAATCATTCATACATGTTCTGAATTCTTTTGGTTTACCTCAAGTTGGGTTGTTAAGGTTGGTAATATTCAAATTGATTTAGTATTGATCACAAATATGTTTTAGCTGACTTGACCGTTATGTGAATTTTATATGTTTATTGGTTGTAGTTTTATTTGAATTGCATTTTCTAATTTAGAATTGAACTGTATTCAAACATAGTCAAACAATATTTCTAACATGGTAAAAATTACAAATTGTATGATTTATTAAATCCATTCAAGCTCTTCTAAAATAATTGATAGCTGACTTGACTGTTATGTGAATTTTCAATATTTATTGGTTGCAGTTTTATTTGAATTGAATTTTCTAATTTGGAATTGAACTGTATTCAAACATAGTCAAACAATATTTCTAACTTGATGAACATTACAACTTGTATGATTTATTAAATTCATTCAAGATCTTCTAAAACAATTGATAGATGACTTGACCATTATGTAAATTTTCAATGTTTATTGGTTGTATTTTTATTTGAATTGCATTTTCTAATTTGGAATTGAACTGTATTCAAACATAGTCAAAAAATATTTCTAATTTGGTGAACATTACAACTTGTATGATTTATTAAATCCATTCAAGATCTTCTAAAACAATTGATATCTGGCTTGACCATTATGTGAATTTTAAATGTTTATTGGTTGCAGTTTTATTTGAATTGCATTTTCTAATTTGGAATTGAACTATATTCAAACATAGTCAAACAATATTTCTAACTTGGTGAACATTACAACTTGTATGATTTATTAAATCCATTCAAGCTCTTCTAAAACAATTGATAGCTAAATTACCTATGAATCCCCCTATTCCCTCATATATTTAGTTTTTTGGGTTACATATTAGTTTTCTTTTTCCAATTAATTACATATTTGTTTTCCAAAGCAGGAAATGAAGCCAATTGAAGAGAGATGAAGGAAAAAAATGATGGAGAACAATCGTCGAATGATGGAGATGGGCGTTCCACCATTAGTGCCTACAGTGAGTACTTTATTTCAAATATATATATATATATATATATATTTAAATAATATATAATTCCATGTGATTAATTTTTTTGTAAACATTTTTGTAGGATCCACTTATACGTCGACAGTTATTCGACGAGGAGCCCAGTACTGGTCCTAGTACCCAGGCCGGTGGTACGAGGAAGGTTCGTACTAGAGGTGGATGAGCAGCTGCGCGTACCCAACTAGACAATTCCACTTCCACTAAATTGTCATCCTTCCCACATTCTGATCCCGATGTGTCATTAGAGACACACGAGATATTTAGGCCTCCCATGTTTTCGCTACCTTCTGCATCTTCTGGCCCATCATTTTCACATCCCATGATGATTCCCACTCCCCAGTCAGCATGCGGTCAGACAGTTGTCCCATCTTCTTTTCCTTCTACTTCTGTCTCTCCGAGCTTCTATATTCCATCGTCTTCGACTCTTGTTCCACCACAGGGTGTTACATCAGTTTCTGTGGATCCAGCGGTGCTCAGCGATCAGACCGGCACAGGTATATTTATAGAACCCTAACAAATTTTTATAGCAATATTTATTTTCATTATAACATGTTTTGATAAAATATTTGTTTTTATTTCATGACAGATACATCTACTGATAGGAGGCGTGGGCGGGGGCGTACACGCATGAGTTCGGTGTGGAACCGTTGCACACAGGTTATGGTGGATTATAATGAAGACAACCAAATGGTTGAGAAAACATGGCAGCAATGTCGGAGTTTTTTGGCGACGCTTGCCAAATAATCCGACATCATTCCCGTCAGCCCGCTATCGTGGAGACATTTTCCACATGAGGTCAAGGATAGATCTTGGACAGAGATATGGGTAGAAAAATCTGTTCTATTTAATGCCATGAATTATTTTTGTATTTATATGAATTAATATTTTGATTTCAGCTTCGATTTAATTTTCCCGATGGTGAGGGTGCACGATCGGAATGTCTAAAGGATTTAGGCGAGATTTGGAGAGCCTACAAGCATGAGTTGTATATTGGCTGGGTTGCTAGAGTTGGCACTGAGTTAGAGGCGGTACCAGTGGTGTATGGTTGTCCTATAGAGCAGTATCGTTAGATGATTACTCATTGGACGAGTACCCAATTTAAGGTATTAATAACATTAGAGGTATTTAAATAATAAATTTCATGTTTTTCATTAATACTATCTGTTGCATTTTCGAATTTTATTTAGGAATCATCTGGAAAAAATAAAAATAACATTGATTTAAAAAAATACCTCCACACACTGGGACGCACTACGATGCCTGATCATGAGAGGAAGCAGGTATGACAATTGTTTATAAGTTTTCTTTACGGCTTACACTTTATTTTGTTTCTTCAATTATTTAATAGTTTGCTAAAGTTTTCATATAACTTTAGTTTTCAGTGTAATTTTAGAGGAAAATACAAAATAATAAAGGACATGTGCCTCGAGCAAAACTGTTTTGCTCGAGTAGACGGAAAAAGGATGGAAGTGCCGTCAATGAAGCGACTAAGTAGCAGATTGTAAGTTTTAATCTATTGAATTTATTTTTTAATATCTATTTTGTAACTTAATGATATATTTATATTTGTAATAGGCTGCTTTAGAGGCTCTCGATGCCCAAGAACCAGACAATTTTGGGCCAAAAGATCACTTAAATTAGGTGTTGGGAGAGGAGCATTCTGGCAGAGTACGCTACCGACCTAGGATAGCCCCGACGAGGTATTGGACCTCCTCAGGTACGAGCTGTAGTGCCACCGAGCTACCGCAAGTTAGGGCACAGGCAGAACAGGATGAGAAAAGGGCCATAGAGATGGCAGAACAGTCTGCTAGGGAAAACAATGCGTTTATGAAATTTATTGAAGTTCTACGTCCTACACATCCAACAGAGGCCAGCCCAGTTTTTGATGAGTATATGTCATTGACACATTCTATATACAATGCACCAGGTGGTAGTTCTAGTGGTGGTCAGGACGATGTCCATCTTGACAATGATGATGGCGAGGAGTCTGATGTGGAAGAGGAGGGAGAGGAGGAGGGCAAGGCGGGTGGCGAGGGCGAGGAGGAGGGTGAGGATGAGGAGGAGGGTGAGGGCGAGGAGGATGATGGGGACGAGGACGAGGGTGATGATGATGATGGTGATGATGGTGATGGTGATGTGGGACAAGTTTATCCAGTACATTTTTGACTGATATTACTGAGATTTGATATTTAATCTATTCTAGTTGTTGGTTTTATCTAGACTCATAGCATAGTATTGGAGTTGAGTTATTTTTATATATTATCTGTTTTTATGGATGTTTTTGTCTTTTAGTGGTTGTGTGTTTGGGAACCCCCCTCCTTCCTGGACCCTGGACAACCCCCCACCCTCCTCCCTGGACCCCGGACAGCCCCGCCGGACAGCCCCCAGACAGCCCCCCGGACAGCCCCCCAGACAGCCCCCGGACATCCCCCCACCCTCTTCCTTGGACCCCGGACAACCCCCCGAACAGCCCCAGACAGCCCCCAGACAGCCCCCTGAACAGCCCCCGGATAGCCCCCCACCCTCCTCCCTGGACCCCAGACAGCCCCCCGAATAGCGCCACAGACAGCCCCTAGACAGCCCCCCACCCTCCTCCTTGGACCCCGGACAACCCCCCAAACACCCCCTAGATAGCCCCCCGCATATCCCCCTAGACAGCCCCCCGGACAGTCCCCTGGACATCCCCCCACCCTCTTCCTTGGACCCCGAACAACCCCCCACACATAGGATTCTAATAAAATGGACAACATTTTAAGTACATATGGAAAACCAAACAAACACATTCGGATTGTGTCGATACTTTAGCACAATGATATATGGGTCATATGTGACGTGTACGAGTCAACCTTGCCTTAATCTGAGGCACGGTGTGGCCGGAATCACTCTATGTGGCTCTCTTTTGCTTAAAATGGACAACAATTTAAGTACATACGGAAAACCAACCAAACACATTAGGTTTGCATTGAAACTTTAGGAGAACGATCCATGGGTCATATGTGACGTGTACGAGTCAACTCTGCCTCAATCTAAGGCATGGTGTGGCCGACACCACTCAAAGTGTCTGCCTTTTGTTTCAAAAGGACGTCATTTTAATTGAAAAACATCAACTGGCATATGGAAAACCAACCAAACGCATTCGGATTGTGTCAATACATTAGAACAATTATCCATGGGTCATATGTGACGTGTACGAGTCAACCCCGCCTCAATCCGAGGGGCGGTGTGGCCGCCACCACTCAAAGTGTCTGTCTTTTGTTTCAAAAGGCCATCATTTGAAGTGAAAAACATCAACTAGCATATGGAAAACTGACCAAACGCATTTTTATTGTGTCTATACTTTAACACAACGATACATGGGTCATATGTGACGTTTACGAGTCAACCCCGCCTTAATCTGAGGCACGGTGTGGTCAAAATCACTCTAAGTGGCTCTCTATTGCTTAAAATGGACAACAATTTAAGTACATACGGAAAACTGACCAAATGCTTTTGGTTTCCATTGAAACTTTAGGAGAACGATCCATGGGTCATATGTGACATGTATGAGTCAACTCCGCCTCAATCCGAGGTGCGGTGTGGCTGGAACCACTCAAAGTGTCTGCCTTTTGTTTCAAAAGTACGTCATTTTAATTGAAAAACATCAACTGGCATACGGAAAACTGACAAAACGCATTCGGATTGTGTCGATACATTAGAAAAACGATCCATGGGTCATATGTGATGTGTACAAGTCAACTCTGCCTCAATCCAAGGCATGGTGTGGCCGCCACCACTCAAAGTGTCTGCCTTTTGTTTCAAAAGGACATAATTTGAAGTGAAAAACATCAACTGACATACAGAAAACCTACCAAATGCATTCGGATTGTGTCGATACTTTAGCACAATGATCCATGGGTCATATGTGATGTTTACGAGTCAACCCCGCCTTAATATGAGGTACGGTGTGGCCGGAATCTTTCTAAGTGGCTCTCTTTTGCTTAAAATGGACAACAATTTAAGTACATACAGAAAACCGACCAAACGCATTCGGTTTCTATTGAAACTTTAGGAGAACGATCCATGGGTCATATGTGACGTATACGAGTCAACGCCGCCTCAATCCAAGGCGCGGTGTGGCCGACGCCACTCAAAGTGTCTGCCTTTTGTTTCAAAAGTACGTCATTTTAATTGAAAAACATCAACTAGCATACGGAAAACCGACCAAAGGCATTCGGATTGTGTCAATAAATTAGTACAACGATCCATGGGTCATATGTGACGTGTACGTGTCAACCCTGCCTCAATCCGAGGTGCGGTGTGGCCGCCACCACTCAAAGTGTCTGCCTTTTGTTTCAAAAGGATGTCATTTTAATTGAAAAACATTAACTAGCATACGGAAAACCGACCAAACGCATTCGGATTGTGTCAATACATTAGCACAACGATCCATGGGTCATATGTGATGTGTACGAGTCAACCCCGCCTCAATCCGTGGTGCGGTGTGGCCGTCACCACTCAAAGTGTCTGTCTTTTGTTTCAAAAGGACGTCATTTGAAGTGAAAAAAATCTACTGGCATACAGCAAACTGACCAAATGCATTCGGATTGTTTTGATATTTTAGAAAAACTATACATGGGTCATATGTGATGTGTACGAGTCAATCCCAACTTAATCTGAGGCACGGTGTAGCCGGAATCACTCCAAGTTGCTCTCTTTTGCTTAAAATGGACAACAATTTAAGTACATATAGAAAACCAACCAAACGCATTCGGTTTCCATTGAAACTTTAGGAGAAAGATCCATCGGTCATATGTGACGTGTACGAGTCAACTCTACATCAATCCGAGGCGTGGTGTGGCCGACACCACTAAAAGTGTCTGCCTTTTCTTTCAAAAGTACGTCATTTTAATTGAAAAACATCAACTTGCATACGGAAAACTGACCAAATGCATTTAGATTATGTCAATACATTAGCACAACGATCCATGGGTCATATGGGATGTGTATGAGTCAACCCCGCCTCATTCTGAGGCATGGTGTGGCCGCCACCACTCAAAGTTTCTGTCTTTTGTTTCAAAAGGACATCATTTGAAATGAAAAACATCAACTGACATATGGAAAAGTGAACAAATGAATTCGGATTGTGTAGATACTTTCGAACAACGATCCATGGGTCATATGTGATATGTACGATTCAACCCTGCCTTAATATGAGGCACGGTGTGGCCAGAATCACTCTAAGTGGCTCTCTTTTGCTTAAAATGGACAACAATTTAAGTACATACGGAAAACCGACCAAACGCATTTGGTTTCCATTGAAAATTTAGGAGAACGATCCATGGGTCATATGTGATGTGTACGAGTCAACTCCACCTCAATACGAGGCGCGGTGTGGCCGAAACCACTCAAAGTGTCTGCCTTTTGTTTCAAAAGTACGTCATTTTAATTGAAAAACATCAACTGGCATACGGAAAACCAACCAAATGCATTCGGATTGTGTCGATACATTAGAAAAATGATCCATGGGTCATATGTGACGTGTACGAGTCAACCCCGCCTCAATCCGAGGCGCGATGTGGCCGCCACCATTCAAAGTGTCTACCTTTTGTTTCAAAAGGACGTCATTTTAATTGAAAAACATCAAATGGCATACGGAAAACCGACCAAACGCATTCAGATTGTGTCGATATATTAGCACAACGACCCATGGGTCATATGTGACGTGTACGAGTCAACCCCGCCTTAATATGAGTCACGGTGTGGCCGGAATCACTCTAAGTGGCCCTCTTTTGCTTAAAATGGACAACAATTTAAGTACATACGGAAAACCGACCAAACGCATTCAGTTTCCATTGAAACTTTAGAAGAACGATCCATGGGTCATATGTGACATGTACGAGTCAACTACACCTCAATCCGAGGCGCGGTGTGGCTAGAAACACCCAAAGTGTCTGCCTTTTGTTTCAAAAGTACGTCATTTTAATTGAAAAACATCAACTGGCATACAGAAAACCGACCAAACGCATTTGGATTGTGTCAATACATTAACACAACGATCCATGGGTCATATGTGATGTGTACGAGTCAACCCCGCCTCAATCTGAGGTGCGGTGTGGCCGCCACCACTCAAAGTGTCTGTATTTTGTTTCAAAAGGACATCATTTGAAGTGAAAAACATCAACTGGCTTACGGAAAACCAACCAAATGCATTCGGATTGTGTCGATACTTTAGAAAAATGATACATGGGTCATATGTGATGTGTAAGAGTCAACCCCGCCTTAATCTGAGGCACGGTGTGGTTGGAATCACTCTAAGTGGCTCTCTTTTGCTTAAAATAGACAACAATTTAAGTACATACGGAAAACTGACCAAACGCATTCGGTTTCCATTGAAACATTAGGAGAATGATACATGGGTCATATGTGACGTGTAGGAGTCAACTCCACCTCAATCTGAGGTGTAGTGTGGCCGACACCACTCAAAGTGTCTGCCTTTTGTTTCAAAAGTACGTCATTTACATTGAAAAATATCAACTGGCATACGGAAAACCAACCAAATGCATTAGGATTGTGTCGATACATTAGCACAACGATTCATGGGTCATATGTGAAGTGTATGAGTCAACCCCACCTCAATCCGAGGTGCGGTGTGGCCGCCACCACTCAAAGTGTCTGCCTTTTGTTTCAAAAGGACATAATTTGAAGTGAAAATCATCAACTAGCATACGGAAAACTGACCAAACGCATTCTGATTGTGTCGATAATTTAGAACAATGATCGATGGGTCATATGTGATGTGTACAAGTCAACCCCACCTTAATCTGAGGTACAGTGTGGCCGGAATCACTCTAAGTGGCTCTCTTTTTCTTAAAATGGACTACAATTTAAGTACATACGGAAAACTGACCAAACACATTCGGTTTCCATTGAAACTTTAGGATAACGATCCATGGGTCATATGTGACGTGTACGAGTCAAAGCCGCCTCAATCCGAGGTGCGGTGTGGCCGACACCACTCAAAGTGCCTGCCTTTTGTTTCAAAAGTACATCATTTTAATTGAAAAACATCAACTTGCATACGGAAAACCAACCAAACGCATTCGGATTGTGTCGATACATTAGAACAACAATCCATGGGTCATATGTGATGTTTACGGGTCAACCCCACCTCAATCCGAGGCACGTTGTGGACGCCACCACTCAAAGTGTCTGCCTTTTGTTTCAAAAGGACGTCATTTTAATTGAAATACATCAACTGGCATACGGAAAACCGACCAAATGCATTCAGATTGTGTCGATACATTTGAAAAAAGATCCATGGGTCATATGTGATGTGTACGAGTCAACCCAGCCTCAATCCGAGGCGCGGTGTTGTCGCCACCATTCAAAGTGTCTGCCTTTTGTTTCAAAAGGATGTCATTTTAATTGAAAAACATCAACTGGCATACGGAAAACCGACCAAATGCATTCAGATTGTGTCGATATATTAGCACAACAATCCATGGGTCATATGTGACGTGTACAAGTCAACCCCGCCTTAATATGAGTCACGGTGTGGCCGGAATCACTCTAAGTGGCTCTCTTTTGCTTAAAATGGACAACAATTTAAGTACATACAGAAAACCGACCAAACGCATTTGGTTTACATTGAAGCTTTAGGAGAACAATCCATGGGTCATATGTGACGTGTACGAGTCAACTCTGCCTCAATCCGAGGCATGGTGTGGCCGGCACCACTCAAAGTGTCTGCCTTTTGTTTCAAAAGTACGTCATTTTAATTGAAAAACATCAACTGGCATACAGAAAACTGACCAAACGCATTCGGATTGTGTCGATACATTAGAACAACGATCCATGGGTCATATGTGATGTTTACGAGTCAACCCCGCCTCAATCCGAGGCACGGTGTGGCCGCCACCACTCAAAGTGTCTGTCTTTTGTTTCAAAAGGACATCATTTGAAGTGAAAAACATCAACTGGCTTACGGAAAACCAACCAAACACATTCGGATTGTGTCGATACTTTAGAAAAATGATACATGGGTCATATGTGACGTGTAAGAGTTAACCCCGCCTTAATATGAGGCATGGTGTGGTTGGAATCACTCTAAGTGTCTCTCTTTTGCTTAAAATAGGCAACAATTTAAGTACATACGGAAAACTGACCAAACGCATTCGGTTTCCATTGAAATATTAGGAGAATGATACATGGGTCATATGTGACATGTATGAGTCAACTCCGCCTCAATCCGAGGCACGGTGTGGCTGACACCACTCAAAGTGTCTGCCTTTTGTTTCAAAAGTACGTCATTTACATTGAAAAACATCAACTGGCATACGGAAAACCGACCAAACACATTAGGATTGTGTCGATACATTAGAACAATGATTCATGGGTCATATGTGAAGTGTATGAGTCAACCCCACCTAAATCCGAGGTGCGGTGTGGCCGCCACCACTCAAAGTGTCTGCCTTTTGTTTCAAAAGGACATAATTTGAAGTGAAAAACATCAACTAGCATACGGAAAACTGAGCAAACGCATTCTGATTGTGTCGATACTTTAGAACAACAATACATGGGTCATATGTGACGCGTACAAGTCAACCCCACCTTAATCTGAGGTACAGTGTGGCCGGAATCACTCTAAGTGGCTCTCTTTTTCTTAAAATGGACTACAATTTAAGTACATACGGAAAACCAACCAAACACATTCGGTTTCCATTGAAACTTTAGGATAACGATCCATGGGTCATATGTGACGTGTAAAAGTCAACTCCGCCTCAATCAGAGGTGCGGTGTGGCCGACACCACTCAAAGTGCCTGCCTTTTGTTTCAAAAGTACATCATTTTAATTGAAAAACATCAACTGGCATACGAAAAACCAACCAAACGCATTCAGATTGTGTCGATACATTAGAAAAACGATCCATGGGTCATATGTGATGTGTACTGGTCAACCCCGCCTCAATCCGAGGCACGGTGTGGCCGCCACCACTCAAAGTGTCTGCCTTTTGTTTCAAAAGGACATCATTTTAATTGAAATACATCAACTGGCATACGGAAAACTGACCAAATGCATTCGGATTGTGTCGATACATTATCACAACGATCCATGGGTCATATGTGATGTGTATAAGTCAACCCTGCCTCAATCTGAGGCGCGGTGTGGCCACCACCACTCAAAGTGTCTGCCTTTTGTTTCAAAAGGATGTCATTTGAAGTGAAAAACATCAATTGGAATACAGAAAACCGACCAAACGCATTCGGATTGTGTCAATACTTTAGTACAAAGATCCATGGGTCATATGTGACGTGTACAAGTCAACCTAGCCTTAATCTGAGGCATGGTGTGGCCAGAATCACTCCAAGTGGATCTCTTTTGCTTAAAATGGACAACAATTTAAGTACATACGGAAAACCAACCAAACGCATTCGGTTTCCATTGAAACTTTAGGAGAACGATCCATGGGTCATATGTGACGTGTACGAGTCCACTCCACCCGAATTAGAGGTGCGGTGTGGCCGACACCACTCAAAGTGTCTGCCTTTTGTTTCAAAAGTACGTCATTTTAATTGAAAAACATCAACTGGCATACGAAAAACCGACCAAACGCATTCGGATTGTGTTGATACATTAGAAAAATGATACATGGGTTATATGTGACGTGTACGAGTCAACCTCGCCTCATTCTGAGGTGTGGTGTGGCTGCCAGCACTCAAAGAGTCTGTCTTTTGTTTCAAAAGGACATCATTTGAAATGAAAAACATCAACTGGCATACAGAAAAGTGACAAAACGCATTCGGATTGTGTCGATACTTTAGCACAATGATCCATGGGTCATATGTGACGTGTAATATTCAACCCCGCCTTAATCTGAGGCACGGTGTGGCCGAAATCACTCTAAGTGGCTCTCTTTTGCTCAAAATGGACAACAATTTAAGTACATATGGAAAAATGACCAAATGCATTCAGTTTCCATTGAAACTTTAGGAGAAAGATCCATGGGTCATATGTGATGTGTACGAGTCCACTCCCCCTCAATCCGAGGCATGGTGTGGCCGACACCACTCAAAGTGTCTGCCTTTTGTTTCAAAAGTACGTCATTTTTATTGAAAAACATCAACGGGCATACGTAAAACCGACCAAACGCATTAAGATTGTGTTGATACATTAGCACAATGATCCATGGGTCATATGTGACGTGTACGAGTCAACCCCGCATCAATCCGAGGTGTGGTGTGGCCGCCACCACTTAAAGTGTCTGTCTTTTGTTTCAAAAGGACATCATTTGAAGTGAAAAACATCAACTGGCATACAGAAAACCAACCAAACGCTTTCAGATTGTGTCAATACTTTATCTCAATGATCCATGGGTCATATGTGATGTGTATGAGTCAAAACCGCCTTAATCTGAGGCACAGTGTGGCCATAATCACTCTAAGTGGCTATCTTTTGCTTAAAATGGACAAAAATTTAAGTACATACGGAAAACCGACCAAACACATTCGGTTTCCATTAAAAATTTAGGAGAACGATCCATGGGTCATATGTGATGTGTATGAGTCAACGTCACCTCAATCCGAGTCACGGTGTGGACTACACCACTCAATGTGTCTGCCTTTTGTTTCAAAAGTATGTCATTTTAATTGGAAAACATCAACTGGCATATCAAAAACTGACCAAACACATTCGGATTGTGTCGATACATTGGCACAATGATCCATGTGTCATATGTGATGTGTACGAGTCAACCCTACCTCAATACGAGGCACGGTGTGGCCGGTAGCACTCTAGGTGTATGTATTATGTTTAAAATGGACATTATTTCAGGTAAAAATATATGGTATACAAAAAACCGATCAAATTATGAATTGAATTCCGGATTCCACATATAATTGTCATCTAAATTTTTAATTGAAATCTAAATGAATTATGTATGTTTATAATTACATTATGAATTCTAATTTAATTATGGATGTGTATAGTTCCACCATTATATGTTAAATGTGTATGAATTTGTTCTCTATATGTAAGTGTTAGTTGGTTATTGCAGGTAAAATAATTGTATATGTATGTGTTAGTTTATTGCAGGTATAATAATTGGATTGAATTGGTGGGAAAATTGGAGAGCTGGTTGAAAATTGGGGAGCTGCTGGGAAAATTGCAGAGCTGCTGTGCAATTTGCCCAGTAGAGGCTATGCCAACGGTTCAAAAACGTTGGCATAGAATGTCTAGGTTGTGTTTTAACAACGGTTCATAAAACCATTGGTAAAACACTTTTCCCAACGGTTCTAAACCGTTGGGAAAGAGGATATTTTGGGTTTTTCCCAACGGTTTTGAAAACCATTGGAAAAAACATGGTAATTTTCAGCCCTATATCCCAAGGGTTTACAACCGTTGGGATAAAGTTTTCCCAACGGTTTTCCAGAACCGTTGGGATAGGGTAATTTTTCTCCACCCTATCCCAACGGTTCAATGTAAACTGTTGGAAAAAGTTTTTCCCAATGGCTTACTTCCCTACGGTTTGAAGAACCGTTGGTATAACATATACCAATGGTTTTGCAGCCTTTCCCAATGATTCTAAACCATTGGGAAATCCTGTATTTCCAGTAGTGATATGATATACTACTAAAAGTTCTTATGGTTAACTTTAGAGTTTTCCTCCATCCGATGGACTTCACATTTCCTTATCCAATGACATCACAATTCTTTATCTGTTGACATCAAAAACGTTCATATGGTTACCTTCATAATTATTCATATGATAAACATTGTAAAAAGGTCCATCCAATACAACTTTGAAACTTTTCATATATAGTAATAAATTTTTCAACAGACTTTTTAAATGTCTCTATCTAATGATCTTTATAAAAGTATATCGACTGGAAATGAAAATTATTTCTCCGATGAGATTCATAAATTTTATATGATAGAAATATATTTCTCTATCCTATATAATCTTAGACATTCCTTTTTTTAACATCCTTCATCGAATAATTCTACATCTAATATCCCCATTTTGGGAACTTCACAGTTCTCTATTATATGGACTCATTCCAGTAACCTTTATACTTCTTCATCCGATCAATATTTTCAAATTAACCACTTCAATCTTGAACTTTCTACAACCTCATATTCAATTTTTTAACCATTTATCTATCCATAAACTCATCAATAATCATGACAATGTTTCAGAAATCATGGTGTTATAATTTTTTAGTAATAAAAAATCTTTGTCTGCCTTAATATCCAAACCTTCTAAAAAATATTCTTTCTGAAATGTCATGAGCTATACTCTTTAATATGGATATAAAATACAACACCTTTAACAAAATTGTGGGTTATACAATCCCCCACTTTTAATTTTTTGTGAATATTAAAATAAAATAAAATTTATATCAATCCATAGCCTCTCTCGAAGGGAAATGTCCTAAAACCACACTTCTAGGTATAATAGTGTTTTTGTGAGAAATATAACCCTAAATAATAATAAATTTGTGGTCATGATATTGATATACCCACTTATATTTTCAAATTATATAATTACAACTTCCAAAACATTATCTATTCCTTTCTATGATAACACAAGCTTCAAATTCATAGTTGTTAATGAAAATAATTTTAAATATCCTCCCTCGTTTGACAAGAGAATCCAAAGTAGCATGGGGGTCACTCAATAACTTTTCTTAAGTATGTATCAGAGGATAAATATATATTTTTAGCTTCAATTCCTCAATCCATTACACAGGTAAAGATTTAGTGATTATATTTGAATTTTTTTATCTTGTGGAGACATACTACAACTTTACCTATACAATTATAACCATTTATTTTATGAAATGATACTTAATTTCAATGTCATTGGAGTGGGAAAATAGAACATGATTTTTAGAGAGATAAATGTCACTTTAGTTATCACAAATAAAATTTAATTTTTTTCTCAAAATTCACCCTCAAATATTCAACTTGTACTTTCATCCACATCATTTGAGTACATTCATGAGTACCAATAATATATTTGGATTCATATATACTCAATGTTGTTAAACTTTATTTCTTACTATGCTAACAAACACAACTCTCTCCTAAGAAAAATGTTCCCCCAGATGTTGATTTTTGATCATCAGAATCACCAACCCAATCAACATCCATGAACCCAAGTAAGTTCAACTTGTTAATTTTAATTTACATTTATACATAGTTCAAAATTAATTTAACCTACCTCAAAATTACATTGGTAGTAATCATGTGTGCTTCTTTATGATCATTTTGATATTATGAACATAATGTTACAAGATTAAAATATACAGTCAAGATGTTCTAAGATAGAGTAAACTTTTGATAAAATTTTGAAATTTATTCTAATTCATAATATTGGCATGATATTTCTTTACTAATATTTATAAAAATAGAAATTGGTGTAAACATTCCTTTAATTATTCCATTAAAAACTTATTTAATAATTAAATAGAATATTTTTTTTGTAAAATAAATATAAAATTATAGTTTAAAAAATCTGTATTTCCTGAAATAAATTTGTTTCCTCATGTGTAGACATCTCAAATAACCTCTTAATATATTTAGGGGAATTTTCACACATATCATCTATATCACCTATATATATTATGTCATCATTATAAACAATAAAAAATAAAGTTCTTATACCTATTTCTTTTATAAAAAGACTTATTTTAAAATTTTCTCCAGAAAGGGTTAGTGTTTTTATTCAATTATCAAGTGATGAATACAAGCTGAAGGATCCTTCTTCAACTCATACACATATTTATTCAGCTTATAAAAGTTTCTTCTATTGTCAGCAAGGATGAATCCATATATCAATTCAATGTAAGATTATTATTTAACTTCTATAATTAAGAATTACAACTTAACATACATTTGGTATACTTTGTATCTTCAATGAGAATAAATTTCCAAGAACATTATAATAGTTTTTAGTATTGTAAAATGGGTGGATGCTTATTCAAAATAAAAACCTTCAACCTATGTATAACCTTAGTATATGATCTTGTATTTATATCACACACCCATTTAGGTCAACCCCAAACCATGAACCTAAGTCTACTCATGACAAGAATAAATAGCCTTTACCTCCTCTTAGGTTGAAAACTAGTATCAAGAATCCATTATAACAAAATTGGGAATGATTTATCCCATGAAAAAACTGATAAAATAAAGTAAAAATGGTAAATAAAATAAACAGTGACTGTAAAATAAAATCACCACACATAACTCCACATGACCTAGAATGTCACCACTAAACATAAAACCTTGCTCACTTCATGAGTGACCCCAAGCCGAACAAAACCTAAAACTAATATGATAATGTTGACATAATCATTGAGATACTCAGTAGGGATACTGAGCGAGAAACCACACACTATGATTTACCTTTAAAGTGAAAACCATTTCATGATAGTTTTAAAATATAAATATATAAAAATATGGGTTTCCATTCATTTAAAAACAAGTAGAAAGTTGATACATTAGAAAAACCATTTCTATTTTTATTTTTCAAAATATTTTTCAATGGATTATTGTCTTTTAAATAATCCATTTAAAATAAGATACATGTAACAATATATGAGTTTTAGTAGGAAAATGTAACAGTAGAAATCATTTTTCAAAGATTAACCCATAAAAGGAAAGTAGAATACATGTAAAATAGTTATAACAGGATGTTCCTAGACATCAAGTGTGGATACCCAATATTTAATCATATAAAAACCATTTTCTGGCCTATCAATGCATTCCAATGTTTGTAACCAACCCGATTTCTCTCGACTAGCCTCATCAATGATACAACTGACCATGGAATTTCCCTACCATGGGGTATCTAGCCCATCTAATTAGGTATAAATAGTAATAGTCTCTTGAATCCCACAAATATTCCAAGGATCCCATGAATATAAAAAAATGGGAGGTGAGGTGGTCTTCACATGATATCACAATAAAGTATAATCACATCCACCTATCTCACCACCCAACACACACACATATGAAGACCCTTTAAACACTACAGGAATTCCATGGGGGTGAAAACTTTTCAAAAAAAATTAAATGTACCAACTGGGCCTTAGTATTTGGAAAAAAACATTGATCATTTGAAAAACCACTTTTAAACCCTAAATTTCATACTGTAAACCACTCTTCTCACTTACACGCATACACAACTTGGTATATATATAAGCACCACCAATATTAAGACACATATACCTACCACCATGAGGGAATATATACAAATAGTGTACCCATATATATATATATATCAATATATTCATATTTTAATAAGTTATAATTATAAACAAAATATAATTATAAACCGCTTTTAATCTCTTTGGAAGCCAAATATACCATTAGGAATTTGTGAAAAATAGATCAAAAGACCAAAAAATCATTGATAATTTTCTATTTACATGACATAAAACATTTATAAAACCAATAAAACTTTTAAAATGATTAAAATTTCAAATCAATCTAAAAAATATTTTTTGATATGAGTAACCCATGATAAAAACTTAATGAAAATAGAGAAAACATGAGTGAAACCAATTAAAAGAATCAAAAACATTTTTTATAATATATTTTATTCATAATATAACAAAAACACACATTAAAACACTCAAAAAATTATAGTTTTCAATTTAAAGGATTATACATAGGGTGACCCACCTCAAACATTATTTCCTTTGAAAAAGTTAGATCAAGTACCCCTTAAAGAGGCCCAAATAAGCATATAGGACCAAAAATAACCCTAACAAAGAAAAAAATTCAATTTAAAAACAAGGAAATGGGAACCCTAGATCATTGGAGCCATAACAGAAGAGGAAACCAATAGAAAATAGAATAAAGAAGAAGAGGAACAAGGTAGAGGAATATTACATTGACGATTCAAGAAGAAATCTTAAATAATCCATGAAGATTCACCATGGTATAAGAGGAGTGGCATGGGGAAAGAAGGGAATGGCCCCTTGGAGTCACATATGCCAAATGAGAGGGGTTATGCGTGATTTTGGGTTAAAAACTAAAAAGTAAAAAATGGTAAAATACCATTTTTAATAAAACTAGTCACTGTGCACTATTTGTTTACACATTTTGGTAAACCATGTACCAAACTGTGTGACCTCTAATAGGATTTTGGAGCACCATACATAGTCTAGACACACATTTTTTCCAACTATGCCCTGATTGTGTGGTTCAACTGAGATAAATCATAGAGGATGTTATGCTGTTTCTGCACGATTTGGAAAACCATGTTCCCTAATCATGAGACATTATTTACATAGCCAAAAATACAAATTTTAGGAGATAAAATACCCATAAGGAGAGATAAATAATTATAAATAAAAAAACCAATAAAACCATATAGTAGTTTTAGGTTGATTTTTGAGAATTCTCCCAACCATGAAACTTTCTAACCCTATAATGTCTATAGAGATGCAGTTAACCTAGAAAAAAGTAAGAATAAACTACTACCCAAGATGAGACCCTAAAAATCAAATATGGAATAATAAACTTACACTTACTTTTAGAACCTTAAATCTTTTAATACATAAGATTATAAATAGATCAATCTCAAAAATCAAGTAAAACATCCAATGAGATTGCTAGAGAGACCAATGACTTGAACTATCAAATGAAAGGGCCAAAATAGAGAGACCCATATTTCTAATCACAAACTCAAAACAAGGAATGCCCCAACCCTCAACATAGAAATCATGAAATAAACTCATCATAGTATATTTGATATGTCCATGAGTATCCATCACACGATGCACATTTTAGGCTAACCAAACTACTATGTTTGGGGTTGGGTGAGGTAGTAACAAGGAATTTTCCCTATTATTTAGAATCCAAAATTCCTAAAAAGAAGGATCTTGAAGGATCAAAGACTAGATCACCACGAGCTCATTATATGGTGGTATACACAATATATTAGGACTTTGGTTGAACATTTATTTCATAATCCTAAAAAATTTCACGAGTCTTAATGAGAACCAAAGTTACGTGGAACAAAACATGGAACAAGAAATATCACCATTCCATGGTAGTAAGATTCAGAGTTTCCCAAAAGACACTTCCATTGAAAATTTAATTCCTTGAGGGTCCATGAAATCTTAATCTATTCTCATACAGAAGAAAACCCCATCAAATTTAAGCATTCTTACACTTAAACTCCCAAACCACTAAAACTCGAAGGCTCACATGAAAATAAAGAACACAAAAGAAGGTCAAGGATAAGGAGTCCTCAAATCTAGAAACCAATGTCATAAAAATTAAATAAGGACAATTGTTTAGAAAAATATTCACCATCCCCAATAAATAGAAACACTATAAAATACAACATACAAAATAGAAATCATTTATGTCAAGAGAAAATTTTAAACATAACTTCCATTAGCACCAAATTCACAAAATTGAGTTAGATGATTATTTGATAGAGTTTATTTGGATCCACATATCTTCCTAGAAACACACCTATAGAAAATTTTTAGGGGGACCAAATGACAAATGGCATGATAGTTATTTGGTTTTTCTTAGAAGGATGAATTCTTATACCCTAACCTTATACACTTATATAACCCTAATAATTTAATCTCAGATGACTATGGTGAAGATAATTATAATGTACTTTTCATACCACTTTCCAAAAGGTCATACATAGATTTATTCTATTTACCTTTATTGGAACCACAACCTCTCCAAGGGATAGGCAAGAAATAAAATATTTATGGCTCTCTAGATACAATATATTTAGCTTGAACAAATTACCTCTCTACAACTTCATAATTATCAATGTTAAACAAATAAAATGATAGAATAAGTTTTGGTCGGAGGCCCCTTCTAAAGAATCGAGACTTTAATGTTTCATTTATGGAATGATATGGATTAAAAGAAGTCAAATCATTGAAATTATTTGAATACCCTAACACCATTGAATCACATTATTGGAGACTGTAAAATTCCATAACCTTCATCATTCTTATGGATTCAGGGAAGTACTACTGGATAAATAAGGATTTTAATCCTTCCCATGAATGGCCTTTTTGTGGCTTGGTCCGAATAACACACTTCCACCATTTCCAAATTAGGACCTTCTAATATAAATATGACTAAATTAATCTTAAGAATATTGGGAAGCTCAATTTGAATGAAGATCTCATCAATACTTCACAACCATTCTTTATCCTTTCCAAGTTTTATCCATCTAAAGAAATGTGTGTGTGTGGGGGAGGGGGTGGGTCAAATATTCTAACTTATGGATGAATTACTAGTACTGATCCATTAGATGAGGAACACTAGGCACCATATATGGTATGTATGAACAAAAAAATCTGGAAAATACTTGATCAAACAAAATAATGTGGTGGAATATTCACCCAAAAATCATCTTCAAGATTTCATAAATCCTATTAAGGGTGTACTAAAAAAAACAGGAAGCATAAAACTAAATCAAAACATATCACAAACTGAAACTACTAATCCCAAACACAAATCAATAACCCTAACTCAAAACAAAACTTAAACAACATTCAAAACATATCAAGACTAATAATTCTAAAGAGTGGTTCCCAAAGTACAAAAAGAATACATAAAATAATACTCACTCATTAAAGAATTGGAATTCTATTTTGAAACCTCTTTGGTAAAAAAAATTAATCCTATGAAATTAGATGTTAAGAAATATTATTTTATAATGCTTCCAACATATATACACCAACACCATTTCACACATACATGAACACCCACACATACACTTAAGAATGTACTTACTACACACATATATGTGAATATCCATAGAGAATACCAAGGACCGCCAATCCAAATCATTCCTTAAAATAACCAAATGAATTTTTACCCACCTTTTTACATCAAAACAAAACTTTTATAATTTTATAAACTAAATTTTCATTAAAAATTTTATAAATTTTCAATATCTTAACCAAATATCATTTCATTTTTAAACAACCCAAGGATTTTATTTTTTAAATAGGACTTTGGTAAACCAAAAATCATTTATAAATCCAATAAAAAAACCCAAGATCAACTTAAACCAAAAAAATAATAAATGAAAACAAAACAACACTCAAAGAAAAAAGTTATTTTTTTATAAAGAAACTACCATGAATGGTTTTTCCATATGTTTCAGTAGGCTATGTTCTAACTATGAAAATCTAACTAGAGGTTAATATAGAAGTATTCTTGATCAGGGCACATTTTTTCGGACCATGTATTGTAATTGTAAATCCTTTGAATCCCTCCAAAAATCCACTTCAAAATTTAGTGGTTATAAAAATAACACATAAATTTTGAATTATGATCATAAACACTCAAATAAACACTAAAAAACTAAAAAAAAAATCCAAAAACCAAGCTTGGATTCAAGACACAAAAATCTAGGACCACCCTAGAAACTCAAGCATCCTTCTGAATAAGTGGTGACCAAGCTCCTACCTATGAATGATCACTTTAATTATTATGATTATCACTCTAAACTACTGAACATATCTAAATAAAAAGGTAAAACATTCTCTGATAGTTTTTTTTACAAACTAACCTATATTGATATCTAACCGAGCACCCATTCAGAATCAAGAAAAGGGTCAAGAGGTGTTCCTGATCCTCTTGGGCTAGAAATTAGTGATGGGAATCAAGTATAATACAATTGGTAATGATTTATAATACGAATCAACTGATAAAGAAGTAAGAAAAAGGTAAACAAAATAAAAATATGTATTGGAAAAAAAATAAACACCATACATACCTCCACATGATGTCATGGGTCACCATCGAGCATAGAACCATGCTCACTCTATAAGAAACCCCAAGCTGAACTGAACCTGAAACAGAAATGATAATGTAGGTGAGAGAAATGATATTCTTAGTAGGTATACTAATAGACAAACCACTCCACATTTTTTAACATTAAGGATATAATCAATTCATTCTAGTTTGAAAATATAAATATATTAAAATGTGGTTTTCCTTACATTTCAAAAAAAGTAGAAAGATGATATTCTAGAAAAACCATTTCCCTTTTTATTTTCAAAATAGTTTCCAATGATTGGGAGTCTTTAAAATAAACCATTTAAAAGAATATACATACAAAAAGATTTTAATTTTATTAAGAAAACATAATAGTATAAATCAATTTTCAAATTACCACAAAACATAGGAAAGTGGAATACATGTAAAATGGTTATCATGGGATGTTCCTAGAAATAAATTGAGGAGACCATATAAATACTCATTTCCTAACCATATGATGACCTATCGATGTGTTCCTAATTCTATAACCAACATGGCTACTCCCAACTATCCTCATTGGTGACACAAACCACCATGGCCTTTACATAACATGGGGGATCTTATTTGTCTAATCAAGGCTAAATAGTGACTATATATCAACTCCAACTAAGAAAACTAGGATCCCTTGTATATATAAAAAATGGGAGGTGAGATGGTATTCAAATGATATATCAATCAAGTACCATCACATCCTCCTAGCTCACATACCAACATATACCCATGTGAAGACTCTCTCTACACTATAGGACTTCCATGACATGTAAAATTTTCATAAAAAATTTATAGATACCAACCGAGTCTTATCATTTTAAAACAAATGTAATGGTCTGACCCAAGTTTCCCAGAGTTTCTGCATTATTTCATTACATTTTCATGATTATAAGGAATCAAATACCAAAGGACCGAGTAGTTTAGTAGTTTTGGAAAACTAGATACACACATAAGTTTAGCATTACAACTTGAAATGAAATAAATTATATAAATTCTACTAGAAACATCCTCAACTACTAGATTATCCCTACAATTTATTCATAATATACTTCCTTACATCATGGGAACATTAAAACATAAGAAATGGGTGAGATCAAATTTTCAGTAAGGGTAATCAATACTGTGGAAGATATTGTAACCATAAACATTAGGAATAGTGAATAACAAAAAACATATGCCTTTAAAAAAATAAACTTGAGTATAACATGGAAGGGATAAGAGCTGAATCAATAATGACATAATAAAACATAACCATGAGTATTTTACTAGTCAAATAACCACATGGAATATCAACTACTAGTTTTATAATGAGGTAGTGCATAATACTAGATAACATAATCATACTGTTAGGGCCTCACACTAAGACCATACATAAACGGGTAAAAACCCAAACTAGTTTGTCTCATGAGACCTACCAATACATCTAGGGGCTATAGCGGGCCCCACCAATCACTTACAAAGTTTAATTCATTGCTCATATGAAAGGAGTGAACATAATCAACATATAAATTCATATTGAAACTAACGTATTAAATTTAATTAATTTTCTCCAATCATTAAACATAAACACTAACTATTTAGAGAAATATGATGAATGATATAAATATAGCACATACATAGTCAAACTAATAAAAAAAATTTCAAAAAAAATATTGTAGATGATATAATAATATATAAAACTCAATTAAGTACAAGATTTAACAAAGGGTTTTTACATAGATAAAGATACTTCTAAATTATATCATTGAAAAATTCTTGAGGAAATAATCCTTAGCACTTCAAAGTGTCCCATACCACCTTGAAACATTCAAATCATAATCCCTTAGAATATCATGTGAATAAGGATACTATTGATTTGGTATACCAAAGGTAAGTACATACACCACATGCAAGGAATATGTGATGAACAAGGCATATATCTCATAAAAGATAAAGTGAGACAAGAAAAATCATTTTTTACTTTGGAAAGAAGAGTTCTTTTGGAAAATATATGTATTTCTCATGAAATCAGATTGAAAAATTTTATATCCTAGAAAGAAAAATTGAAGGAAATTGAAATTATATTTTAGGAATAAAATTTTCCCCACTAAAGTGAAATCATGTTAAAATATTTTTTAAAGAATCTTTAGAAATAAAATATTTTAGTGCGATTTCAGGAAAATAGTAATGATATTTTAAAGAAAAAGGGAATGTTTGTTTTCATACAACCAGAAATAAACCAAGATATTTTTTCATGATAAATATATTATTTAAAAAATAATAATTATGGCTTAAAATAGAACATATAGTTCCCTTGAAAATGGGTAACAATTTAGGAAGTTCCCTTGAATAGTCTTTATTTATCAGGAAGAATTAAGAATGGAATTATTTTAAAACATATAATAAACATAAATTAAAGATTAAATGAGATAAATATATTATTTTTTAACATAAAAACAAAATATATAAGATTTAAACAGAAATAAATAATCATTACATTTGTGTAAGGATAACAAAGGAATAACCCAAAGGAAAAATGAAGGTTCCGGTGGAATCTCTAACCACTTTGTAATCAATCAAATCATATGCCCAAAAATTAATAATCATAAATTGATAAATTTAATACCATGAAAAATAATAAATTCATTACATTATACATCAATGATAAGTATACATATACCATACATAAGAAATAGTGGGGAATAAGGAATATCTTAAAAAATGACAGTGAGATGAGGAAACCCTTACCTTATGTCCGAATGTATTCTGCTCTTAAACTTAATGAATTGGATAAAAAAATTAAATTAAATTAAATAAATAAATAATTAATAACCTTATATAGATATAGTTTATTCATTATGTTTTTTTAGTTTCATTTATATCGTTATTGATAAGTTATAAGTTTTAATTATGTTGTTCTAGAGTGTTTATTTTCTTGGTATTCATAATCGGTTCGTTTGTTTATAATTAATGGAGTTCATGTGGAATATATATAATTATAAAGAATAGATTATATATGATACTAATTAACATTAAGGATATTAAATGGTCATATAATTCATTTGTTTATACGGTACGAGGATGAGTTGTTAGATGAAATATTAATAAAGATCATTTTGGTGATATTTCGATTATTACGAACTAGTTTTGTAGTATGAATTTATATTATGTATATATAATGGTTTAATAATATTAAATATGTTATAATACATAAATTATAGCTTTTTTCAACCATAAAAGTGGTTTTATGACAATAATTGAAGGATAAATTGAAGTATAAAAGTTCATCATCCACAAAAGTTGTAAATCGACACCTCCTCAGAGTTGATTTCATTTCGAAAATAAAAGAGAGAGAGAGTACGAATATTGATGATGGATGTTACATTAACATGATATAATTTTAGTATATATATGATAAATGAGTTACTTTGATCATTTTTACATAAGAGGTGATGAGATAATAATAAAAGAAGGAACTTAAAAGAAATTAAAAGGAAAAAAGAGGATTTTACCCTTTGAGTACTCCATGAGAACCTCCTTAAGGGAAGGGGTTTTGGTCTTTTGGAAAGACCAAGAACTCTTGGATTTGGTTAGAGAATATGGAAGATTATTTTGGAATAACTTTTATAAGCTTCAAGGATTAGAGGAGTGAAGAGAAGAGGGAGCGAGGGGTGGTTTTTATAGTGGAGGAGAGGAGGGTTTTCCCCTTATTTTAATCATTTTTTTTATAATTTTGGATCAAGACTATGAATAATCTTGATTATTGTGACTAAAAATAGTAATAAGTGCATGTGAGTTATAACCAATGGCCATTTACATCATCCATGACTCAATCCTGGTGCATAAATCCATTTATTTAGCATATTTTGTAAATTATCGAATTTCACTATTCACCAAAAATTCAAGTATTTCAGAAAAATCAAAAAAATTCACCCTAACCATTTTTCAATGTGTAGAATTAAAAGATGAAATCCATTTTATCAAAATAATTTTCTAAAAGAGAGATTTTTTTATATAAAATCATTATTTACATGAAAAGCACAGATTTTAAATTTAAAACTAATTTTATAATACTTTCAAAAATTAACTAAGGTGTCATAAAATTATCCTAAAATCATAGGAAAAAAATATTTATTTGGGAATAAATTTTATGAAAATAAATTTTATTAATTTATTAATTTAAAATTGTAATTAAATATTTATTACTCGCAAAAATACCAACCCTTAATTATTAATTTTTAAAATATTCCCTCTCATTTATACAGTGCCTAAATTTTATTTATACTTACATGGGTGAGGTTGCTATTAATAAGGGTACATTACTATTCATAAGTGAATGTTACTATTTATAAGGGTATGTTACTATTCATAAAGGTAAGTTACTATTCACCAAAAATATAAGTTGATCATATCAAACTCTAAATATCTTACAGATGATAACTGTGTATGTCAATTTTTTGAGATTGAAAGCACAGAAGCTGAAAAATTATGTTAATTGGCTAGGTTATAATAAAGTGTTATTTTATAGAGACTCCGTGTTTCTTGCATTCAATATTAAATTTATTTATAAATTCATGGGGTGCTATAACAAACCTTAATCATTTGGAAAACCAATTTCAAACCATATCTTTCATGTTCCAAACTACTATTCTCACTTACATACATATACACCATGGTATATATATAAGCACACGTTTAACTAATGTACATATCCCCACCACCATGAGTTAATATGTAAAAAGAGGGTATCCATATATATATATATATTTATATATGTATATGTGAATAAGTAATACCTATAAATGAAAAATAATTAGAAACTAATTTTAAGCTCTTTTAAATCCAAACATTCAATTAGAACTTTTTGAAAAAACTAATCAAAATACAAAAAAATCCTTGAGAATTTCCAATTTACCTGATAGAAACCATTTTAAAAAAAAAATAAAATAATTAAAATTATTGAAATTTCAATGTATCATTGAAAAAATGTTTTTATTAGAAGAAACCATGATAAAAACATAAGGAAAATTTGGAAACCATGACAGAAACAAATTCCAAGCGTTAAAAAAATCTCTATCACATATTTACTTCATAATATAATGAAAAAACCCATTGAAAAAATCAAAAATTATTGTTTTCAATTTTAAGGCTTAGATATAGGGAAACTTACCTTAAACCTTATCTCCTTTTGACAACAATAGCACAAATCCACCTTAAGGATATCCAAAGAGGAATGAAGGACAAAAAGAAACCCTAACAATGAAAAACACCCAATTTAAAAATAATTCAACATGAACCCTAAATCACCAGATCCATGGTAGAAGAAGAACCAAATAGAAAATAAAATAAAGAAGAAGATGAAGCATCTAGAAGGATATTACCTTGAATATTCAAGGAAAAATATTGAATAAACCATGAAGATTCACCATGGGATGAGATTAAAGGCGTGGGGAAATAAAGGAGGATCCCCTAGGAGTCACATGAGCTGAATGAGAGGGCGGCGGTTTGATTTTGGGCTAAAAAATTAGATAAAAAATAGTAAATACTATTTTTAATACACTTGGGTATTTTGAATGGATTTATTTCATGGTTTTGAAAATTGTGTGCCAAACCATAGACCATATATTGGTCTTATCAAACATAGGAAATATGCATGGTTTGTCCCACCATGCATCCAACCTGTAGTTTGGCTATAAAGAATCACAAAATCTATCACACGATTACCACACAGTTTGGTAAACTATGTTCCCTAACCATGCCACATACTTTTATTTCCCAAAAATACAAATTTTCAATGAGAAACAACCTAGAATGAGAGATAAATAATTAGAAATAAAAAAAATCATATTGTAGTGTCAGGTTGATGTGTGAAAATTTATTTCTTGAAACCTCTGCCTTTCCAATTAGATTATTTTAGAACACTGATTTAGTTCCTATGAAATTTTAATCTTCATGCCTTATAATAAGTTCCCCAATATCATTCTTATCAATAAGATCTCCTTATTTATTAATATATTCCGATCATTCTTTATGTTCAAAATCTTTTGATAGTGATCATGGTTATATTTGATAAATGAGTGTTTTTTGATTCTCCATTATCAGTTTCATTCTCATCTAAACTAGAGCTTCACTTATTCCAATAATGTTGATTGGTTCAACTAGTTTTTTTATCTTCCAGAATTTATAGTTTTTGTTTCTTTTAGTCTTTTCCTCATCACTAGAAACATTGGAATTCGTTTGTTATAACTTTTATAAAATTCTTTTATTGTCCTCTTTGGTTCATTCAAAAGGTTATAAGATTCCTTCTATTACTATTTCAGTACAACCGTTTATTTATTTTTTCCATTGAAATTATTTTCAAAAACCTTAACAACATATGATTATAAAATTTTATGTGATCATTTATGTAATGTCTCATATTTTTCCATGTATTATTTTAAGATATTATATGGATTGATTTAGAGACTAGGCACCGAGGCAACGTGGAATTCTAAGGCCCGGTTTTCCCAGAATAATTGATTTAAAAATATTAAACTTTTAATAGCACACATGAACTGTTTTCCTAAAAAATTGGAATGACTCTTAAATGGGTTCCTAGATAAAAAATATAAGGGCACTATTGAGCTCATAATTTCAAAATTACCCTAGGTGCAACCTACCATTGGTCAGCGCGGGTCATCGATAGAAAAAGTCACTAGGGACATAAATATAAATAAAATAATTAAATAAAATTATTTTATTTTTTAAAATAATAATATATCATGAATGGTGATTCGTATTTTTAATCGAAAACCATCGTTGATTTCATAATGTGGTGTTTTCCTTGGGCTAGACTTAACTTTGGTCGGTGAAGGTCTTCTATGAAAAAACTCAAAAAGGGTGTAATAACCATTAAATAATTTAAATAAAAAGTTATTTTGATGAAACATAATTTCTTTTTTATTAAATTTTTTTAGGTATTTGGTGTTATCACCATAACCCTAGAATTCCTCTGAGACATGGAGAAAAACTCTCTCGACAAATAGAAAAAGATCATGGATCGATGATCAACATGAAACTGATTTGAATGAATATCGCAAACAATGATGACGACACAATGAACCTTTATCAGTGACTCATCAAAATCGAGGTTGGGTGGTTATTTCATTGTGATCCTTCCCCGTTATTGATTATAATTCCAAATGTGGGTTAATTCCCAAATAAATTGATCCGTGGTTATATCATTGCATAATGGTTTTGATTTTGGGATTTATTTTGGGGAGTTTTCTTAATTGGTTCTTTGTTCTTTGTTCCTCATCTAATGAGAAAAATTGAAGATGACATGAACAAGGTTGAGGTATGTTCCTCAGGGTGTTATTGGGATTTTACTTCTCCCTTTATTTTTGTTCTTCACCGTTGGATCCTAGTGGCCACGGTTCGACTTTCTGGGTGGCTCCGAATGTGATTGGACCCCCGGATTGGAGGAAAACTAACAGAAGAGGCCAGATCTATATAGATTGAGACTTGAGGAACCTAGATCTAAGACTATTTCAAGATCTAAGCATCAAAGGTGGATTAGTGTTCCTTATAAGGGACCACCAGTGTGGGTCTGATGTGGTTGTTTGGTGAGGTGAGGCAACGACATTATAATCCTAAGGAAATGGTGAGTGGTGGAAGAGATGATCAAAGAAGGAATCGCCAGAGGCTATGGCAGCGGCCGCGTGGAATGTGGAAGGTGGCCATGACCAAGATGAAGGGACCAATAGAAGCATACCATGGTGGAAGATGCATGGTGTGGAGGCCGCGAGATGTGGTGGGTCCACGAGACATGACAAACACAGAGGGCCAGGCGACCTGAGCCAGATTGAGCGGTCTAGGTGGGCCGGGCACAATAGGATGAAAAGAGTGGTCCAAGTGGAGCAGCCTAGAAGAAGCATGATAGGATGGACCCAGCAGGTTGGGTTGGACCCAATGGGTCAGGTCGGGTAGGTCTATAGGCCCAGTGACCCCTTATGAAACTTCAACCCCACATAACTTTGAAACAGTGTGTCCATTTGATGAGCTGTCTAAGGCGTTGGGACCCTAATGATGAGATAATAATTTTGAAATATTTTGATGAGTTTTTAGTTTAGACTATTATAGGGAGATAGAGTTTCCCTTGGTCCTTCCTAGAGGGTTCTGTACAGTATTACATCCACATCACCAAATTATAATCCCCTCTAGACGCTGTGTCCCGGATAGAGTCAGGCATCCGTCCCCCAGACTAGAGTAAAATCCTATATCATCCCTAGTGGAGTTTTTTAATCACATAACTTCCATGATTTGGGTGCTAATCCTCCACCTAGCGGTCCATATAGGTAGGGTCCATGGTATCCCTAGTGTAACTGGGCATGACCCCCTAAATTGTGAATTGATCCAGATTGGGTCGGTGGTGTCGCCCATCGTGTTTGGGCAGGATCCCCTATTTGAGGTATCATAATTTTCCTTAAACAATATGTTTTCATTTTAGCATTGTCCAAATGAGCTAAACCTCTTCGTGAGTATCTTTGATTATATCATGGATCGAGGAGTGAGTTATCCCAGAACGAGCATGATTTGAGTAGAATCCTGTGGATGGTAATTAGTTGTTGTTTACTTATAGACCTTGTATCATAAATTGAGTATATCTAGATTTTATTAGTATATTTTTTCTAACATATACCTATGTGAGGATGACTGGTATTTCCTTTTTTTAGTTCCCTTATGGTATTTACTTTATGGTTTTTGCCTTGTGATATTTTATTTGTGTTTTTTCCTTCATGGTATTTCCTTTTTGGTTTCAGGGTGTCCTACTAGGTATTGTTATACTCACCCTTGCACGGTCTTTTCCCTCATGCGTCATTTCTTATGCATACAATATACCCTTCGATAGAGTCCTAAGTGGAATAGAACCATATGGTGCTTAGCTGGGCCAAACAGAAGAGGTGTTCATCTGGTTCATATAATAGTTCAAATACCTCTTTTCTTATAGGTTGGACTTGTGGTTACAGACTCTTTTTGTTTACTTATATTCTATACCATTTTAATTTCCCATACTTTCACTATTGTACTCTGGTTGTGGGTTACAGTGGTTTTCATGCATTATTTACTTTGTTTTTTTACATTTCATCAATTGTGTCTTGGAGATGAGTGCATGCATACATATAATTTATACTAATGCCTCCCATTTCTTGGATATTCCTACTCAGTGCTGGTCACCAGCCCCTGACCTATTGAAGGTGGGCTTGTGGTAGTCACGACACAAGCCTCTCTGGGATGGGTCGTGACAGAGTGGTATTAGATAGGTTGGTTTTACTTTAGGGTTGGGAGTCTATGAGGTTGTTTTAGGGAAACAATGTTAAGTGTTTCGAGTTTGGATTTCAGGTCAGGGGCTCTAGTGTTAGTGCGGCGACCGATGTATCAAAACACAAGGACTCTGATTACTTAATTTATGACTCATTACATGCAAACACTGGTTGTAGAGAACAATAATGGTACATGCATCATATATGAATGGTTTCTTTTTCCATGTTCTTCTTAAGTCAGCTCTCTAGATATACTATATTGACCATTGTATATCTTGTTTTATTTCAGGATACCTCCACGAAGATAGCCATCCATGATTCCACTAAAAGATCACAAGGATGATTCTCCTAGTGACGAGGCATCAATACATGGGCCTATACCAGAGATATAAATTATGTATGGTTTACCGTCTATACCACCACCCATTGAGTAATAGCTACTACCCACACTAGTGATTGAAGATACATGTAGGATGAGTGAATTTCACTAGTTTTAGAGGTATAGACCTCCCAGGTTTTGCGGTGAGCCAGACCCCCAGTTGGTTGAGGATTGGATAGAGGTAGTCACCGATGTTTTTCATCTTATGGGGATACCTACTGACCAGATAAAAATCCTCACCACAAGTCTTCTTTAGGGCTCCATGAGATGATGGTGGAGCTCACTGAAATAGTCTCACAATGAGAAAAATCTATACTAGATAGGCTTTGAGCATCTCTTTAGGGATTATTTCTATCCAACCATGTTGAAATCAGTGTGCATACATGATATTATACATCTGAAGTAGGGTAGTATGACCATGGAGGAGTATTCAACAAGGTTTATTAATCTTTCACGCTACTCTATGGATATGGTGCAAGAACAGTTATTCAGGGATTAGACCTTCGAGAAAGGATTATGTTAGGACATTAGGTCATTGATGGTATCCCTTATAATTCATACTTATGTTGGGGTACTTGAGTGAGCCTTTCTAGTGGATATTTTTTAATAGGAGAAGACACCAGTAGCATGAGCTAGTAGTGGGAACCTGGTAGCTGAGACCTCGATAGCAGGCAGCCAATGGTAGGAGTAGGGATCCAAGTGGTTCATGCGCTTCAGGGGATGATCCCAGGACTCAGGGTCAGCGGTGTAGGGCTCTCAAGGAAGATCGAGTCAGCCTAGAGACAGATGGTGTTACAGATGCGGTTGTTTGGGATGTGTAACATGAGATTTACCAACCCATCAAATAGATGATCCAAGGACAGTTGAGGAAACACTGAGGTAGAGGTAGAGATGTGAGCAAGGTGTTATTTAGGGTGAAATACATGGTAGAGGAGTAGGTAGGGTTGTAGAAGGTGTTTGGAGGTTCTACCCATTACCGCCACCCCCCCAATGTTTTCCTTTCTAGGATTAGGGATCTGGTGGTTAGGGATGCTGTCATCTATAGGTGATGGAGGCTTATAACCCCGATGCTCCAAGGATGATTCAAGGAATGATTTGTGTCTTTTACACCTTAGTTATAGTTTTTATATATATAGGTGCTAGTCATTCTTTTCTTTCCATGAACCTTGTTTAGGACTCAGAGATTCTGGTTGAAGTGTTGATGCAACCCTTATTCTTGGAGACTCATACGAGAGAAGATTCAATGATCTCATACTGTTTCTGATAGTGTGACCCGACTCTTAGAGGTGAGAGTTTCAATTGGGATATATTTGTAGTGACATCAATGCCTTATGACGCCATTATTAGTATAGACTGGTTATCTATAGTTCACACTCAAAATGTTAGTTTTAGGCGCAGAGTGTGGTGTGTCCACAGTGTTGGAATCAAGTTTTTTTTGGTGAAAATGAAACACATGAAGTATAGGATGGACTCACACATAACAGGGTGTAGTCGATTACACATCAGTTGGATAGCCTCACCCTTAGTGAAGTTGATAATATGAGTCCTCGGTTTCTTATAGTGGTGGTAGAGTATGAGGATGTCTTTCCTGAGGATGTTCCCAGTTTACCTCCCCATAGAGAGATGGAATTATGCATTGATCTAAACCCTAGGATGACACCAATATATACACCTTCATATCGGATAGATCCCACAGAGCTTCACGATCTGAGGGTGAAATTGGGGGACTTGCAGAGGAAGGGCTTCATGAGACCTAGTGCTTTACCCTGGGTAGCCATAGGTTTGTATTCCAAGAAGGCAGATGGGATATTGAGGATATGTGTGGATTTATAGAGCTTGAAACAGGTGACCATGATGAACAAGAATCCACTACCGTGGATCGAAGACCTCTTTGATCAGTTAAACGGGTCACGATGGTTCTAGAAAATCAACCTAAGATCAGGCTATCACCAGTTGCGAGTGTGAGATGAGGATATACCAAAGACAACCTTTAGATGTTGTTACAATCACTACAAGTACTTGGTGATTCTATTTTACATGACGAAAACCCCAGTAGTATTCACGAGACTCACGAACTGAATATTTTAGACTTACTTAGACCAATTTATGGTGGTCTCCATCAATGAAATCCTAGTGTATTCGACATCCAAGGAGGAGAAAACAAGAAACTTGAGGATGGTATTGGACACACTATGAGAGCACTAGATTTTTAAGAATCTCTCAAAGTATCAGTTCTGGATTCGAGAGGTCTATTTTTTGGGACATGTCATTTTAGAGGTTGGAGTTATAGTGGATACAACAAATATTGGGGCAATGCTTGTTTGGGATCCACCCAAGAGTGTTACCGAGGTGTAGAGTTTCCTTGGTCTGACATGGTATTATTAGAGGTTTTTACTCGACTTCTACAGAATGACATCACCCTTTACAGCATTGACATGAAAGGGAGAACCTTTCTTGTGGATGGAAAAGTGCCAGGAGAGTTTTCAATAGTTGATAAAGATATTAATGAGTGCTCCCATCTTAAGATTACCTAAGGAAGTCATCGAGTACATGGTATTTTATGATGCATCAAGAACCGTGTCTAGTTGGGTATTGATGCAGGGGAAAGTAGTTATTGCCTATGGTTCACACCTGTTGAGACAACATGAGCGCAATTATGTGACCCATTATCTTGAGTTAGTAGTGATTGTATTCACATTGAATATGCGGCGACACTACCTGATGGTCAAGTGGTTTTTCGTCTACTCTGATCACAAGAGTCTCAATTATATCCTCTATCAAAGGATATAGCTAGAGTTCCTCCAAGACTATGACTTTGAGATTGTCTATGCTCCTGGTAAGAGGAACGTAGTGGAAGATGATCTCAGAAGGAGATCTAGTTTTCAGTTACTGAATGAGGCATCAGAGTAGTTGGCCTTGTTATAGATATCATTTGTGGATGGAGATGGAGGAGCTTACCTCCAGTCAATGGTTTTCACCCCTCCACTCTTACAATGAGTTAGGGAGGAACAAATTTTAGATATGGACTGTGAGACCCTATGTGCTTAGTTCTCCATATGGCATGCTCCTGAAGCATATTATAAAGGAGGGGAGCACACTATTCTTCTCAGAGGGAACACAGTGGTACCGGTGGCATTACATGAAGAGGTTATGAGGGAGTTACATACATATTCTTTGGTGGTACATCCTGGTGTGGAAAAGATGTACCAGAATGGTCAATGTTAGTTTTGGTGACTAGGGATGAAGAAGGGAGTTGAAGAGTTATCTCCTAATGCCTCACTTTTTAGCAAGTGATGGTTGATAACCTGGTTCCAGTGGGTTTAGCCCAACCTCCTTGTTGTTCTATAATGGAAGTGGGATGGGATATCCATGGAATTTCTGGCATGTTTACCACATATGTCAAGAGGAAATGATTCCATATGGGTGATCGTTGACCAACTTACCAAGTCGGTCCACTTCCAAGCTATCTAGAAGTAGAGTTTATTAGGGATATTGGGATGCATCTATATACAGAAGATAGTTTGACTCCATGGAGTCCCATCTAAAATAGTTTCATATTTTGATGCTCACTTCACATCTTGATTGTGGAAGGGATTTGAGGAGGTGTTTGGGACTCAGTTATGCTTGAGCGCAACATTTCACCCTATATGGATGACTAAACTGAGCGGACCATTCAGGTTCTAGAGGACATGCTGTGGGTGTGCATGTTATATTTTGGTCGTAGTTGGGAGGATCACTTATCACTAGTGGAGTTCGCATAAATCAAAAAATATCACTCCACTATTGGCATGGAACTGTTCGAGGCCTTGTACGAGCAAACCTTTAGGTCACCAATTTGCTAGTCTGACCCAAGAGAGTCGGCACTCATGGGCCGTGAGTTAGTGAAGGATACTAAGAAGAAGCTACATATCATATAAGAGTAGATGAAGGCTATACAAAGCCATTATAAGTCTTATGATCATGGGCGATGGAGTCCTTTTGAGTGAGAGTAAGTAGACCACATGTTCCTATGGGTCTCACCTCGATATAGATTACAGAGATTTGGCCAGGGTGACAAGTTATCTCCAAGAATCATCAGACCTTTCCTGATACTGTGTAGAGTTGGCGAGGTTGTGTACCACATGGCTCCACCTTTGTAGTTAGAGTGGGTACATGATGTATTCCATGTGTCGTATCCAATGACGTACATGCATGACCCCTTACATTCCATTGATTTGGGTGAGTTGGATATTGAGGATGGGGAGAGTTTTATAGTGTACCTAGTGGAGATCAAAGATTAGTAGAAGAGGATCCTTTTTGGGTGGTAAATTCCATTGGTGCGTGTATAGTGGTAGCAAGAGAATCTTTAAGAGAAAACATGGGAGCTGGAGGCTCATATTAATGCTCAGTATCCTTATTTGTTTGTGTAGAGTTTGTTTTGGATTTGAGGATGTAAAGACCCAAGGTGGGGAGAATGTAACATCTCGTATTTTTCAATTTATTATTTTTATATATTATATGGATTGATTTCAAGACCATGTGTTGATATGACGTGTGATTACCAGGCTTAGTTTTCCTATAACAATTGTTTGAAAAATGTTAAACCTTTAATATCACATGCTAATGGTTTTCCTGAAAAAGTGGAATAACTCTTAAACGGTTTCCTAGATTAGAAATATAAGGGCATCGTTGAGCTTATAATGGAAGCTTTACCCTAGGGCTGACGTAAATTTGGTCAACACTGGTCACCTGTAGAAAAAGTCATCAAGGATGTAATTTTAAATAAAATAATTAAATAAAATTATTTTATTTTTAAAAATCCTAATAACTCATGAATGATGACTCCAATTTGAAATCCAATACCCCCGTTGAGTTTGCAATGTGGTGTTTTCCCTAGGTGCGATTTAACTTTGGTCGATGCTAGTTTTTTTTGTGAAAAAACTAGAAAAGGATGTAATTGTCATTAAATTATTTAAATAAAAATTTATTTTGATGTAGAAACATTTCCTTTTTATTAAAAATTTTATAGGAATTAAGGGCTATCATTGTAACCCTGGAATTTCTTTGAGATGTGTAGAAAAAATCTCTCGACATATGGAAATGGATCATGGATCGATGATCAATGCACAACCAATTCGATGGAATCTCATAGATGAAGATGATGATGCAATAATCCTTCATCAGTGATTGATCCAAACCATGGTCAGGCAGTTATTTATTTGTGATCTTTCCCCATTATTTATTTTTATGATAAAAATAGGTCAATCCAAGAACATATTGATTCGCGGTTTGATCATTGCAGGATGTTTATGATTATGGTGTTTATTTAGGGGTGTTTTCTTAATTGGTTATTCATTCTTTGTTTATCGTCTAATGAATACTAATCATAACCGACACGAACAAGGCTGAGGTTCATTCCTCAGGGTGTTTTTATGCTTTTCTCTCCCCTGTTATTCACATTCTTCACAACTGGACCCCCATGGGTATGATTCAACTTTCTAGGTGGCTCTGAATGTGATCAGACCCCCGGATTGAATGAAAATTTATAGAAAAGTCTAGATCTATGTAGATCAGGACTTGAGGAACCTGGATCTACAAATATTTTAATATCCAGGTATCTGAGGTGGCTCATTGGTCTGCGAAAGTGACCACTGACATGGGTACGATGCGGAGGTCCCACATAGTGTGGAGGTGGTGTTGGAAGCTTGAGGCGGCTGTGAGGATGCATCAATTATAGGTGGCAGTGGAATGGTGTGGAGGCTACAAGATGCAGTGGGTCTACAGGATGTGGTGGAAAGACGATGTGGGCTGGTTGAGCAGACCAGGTGGGCTAGGCAGCGTGGGCCAGACAGAGTGGGTCCGACAGAGCATCCAAGGCAAATCAGCCTAGGCAGAGCGAGTTGGGTTAGAACCAGCGGTCTGGGTTAGTTCACAGGCCCAATTAACCCCCTTTTAAACTTCAAACCCCCATAAAATTCAAATAATGAGTTTTTTTAATTAGCCATTTATGGCATTGGGACACTGACGATTAGATGGTCCTTTTGGAATATTGTGAGGAGTTTTTAGTTTGGACTAGTATAGGTTGAGATAATTTCCGTTGGTCCTTCCCTTGAGGGTTCAGTATGGTATTGCATCCACATAACTGGATTGTAATCCCCTCTCGTGGCCAAGTACCAGATAGAGTTAGGCATGCCTTCCTGAGACTGGAGTGAGACCCAGTATCACCCATAGTGGAGTCTATGGAATCACGTAACATCTGTGAGTAGGGAACTGATCCTCCACCAAATAGGCCAAATCAGTAGGGTCCATGTCATCCCCAAATGTGACTGGGCATGATCCCCTATGTTACTAATTGATCTAGATTGGGTCTGTGGTATCCCCCATCATGTTTGGGAAGGATCCCCTCTCTGTGGTATCATAATCTTCCTTGACCAATACGTTCTCATTTGGGTGGGGCCTAAATGAGCTAAACTATTCATGATTGTCTATCATTATATCATGTCTTGAGGAGTGAGTTCTCCTAGAATGAGCATGCTTCAAACAAAATACTGTGGCTGGTAATTAGTTGTGGCTTACTTATTGACCTTGTGTCTTGGACTGAGTATATCTGGATTTTCTCAGTATATGTGCTGCTACCATATACCTATGTGGAGTTGACTGGTATTTCCTTTTTGGTAGTTCCCTTGTGGTTTTTTTTGTGTCATTTCCCTTGTGGTATTTCTTATGAGGTATTTCTTTGGTGGTATTTTATTCATGGTATTTCCTTTGTGGTTTCAGGGTTTCCTATTGGGTATTGTTATACTCACCCCTGCACAAAATTTGCCTCCACATGTCTTGTCTTGTGCAGATGATAAAACCTTTGGCAGAGTCCAAGGCGGACCAGAACTAGGTGGTGCTTTGTGAGGATAGACAGATGAGGTGTTCCTGCAATTCTTAAATCAGTCCCAATACCTCTTTTCTTATAGGTTGGACTTGTGGTTACAAGCTATTTTTGGTGGGATTTTATTCTGGCCCTGTTTAATTTTCCGTAATTTCACTGTTGTAATTTGGTTGTGGGTTATAGTGGTTTTCATTTATTTTTTACTTGGTATTTTTTACATTTCAGTATTTGTGTCTTGGAGATAAGTGCGTGCGTAAAAGTACTTTAGGATACTTCATTTCATCTGTGGGATATGCCTACTCAGTGCTAGTCACTAGCCCCTGGCCTATTGGAGGCAGTCTTGGGGTTTTCACAACACGGGACCCTCTGGTATGGGTTGTGACAATTTAATCAAACACCTGTAGAATTTTCCACTGGTTGTATACCTCAAGAAAATTATTTCCTAATCCCATTCTTCAAATTTCACTAAATTTATATTTTTAATCTTCATCAAGATATGTCTTACAAATACCCTACATTTTTTAACAGTTGGGAATTTTTTTCACCACAATTCCTAGTGAGTATATTCTACTTATGGTCCAATAGAAATATATTTTTAATATGTACAATCATAAAAACTACTTCCCCCTGAACTATTTTGTGAGTTTATACTCAGAAAGAATAGCTTGTCCAATGTCAACTAGACTTCGGTTATTCCTTTATACTAATCCATTTTGTTGTGGAATGTAAGGAGAATTGTGTTGAGGTTTAATCTCAAACCTTGAATATTGGATTAAAATATTCTCTATGTAAAATAATTCCCATTTTCTATTCTTAAATTTTTGATATAAACACCATATTCTTTATCAACATCCTTCTATATTACTTTAAAATTTTCCATAGCCTTAAATTTTTGTTTCATAGACATTACTCAATTCATCAATGTAATGTCATAAATGAAGGTTATGAAGTACATATCACCTTTTGTGGAATTATGCATCATTTGACTATATATATAAGAGTGAATAAGTTCAAGAGGTTGAGTATAATAAACTTATACAATTTAATGACTTTTTTGACCATTCTTCCCTTTTAACATGTTTCAAAAATAATATCTATTTCCTTTTTAAGTTGGGGAAGATCTCTCACTACTTCTTTCCTATAGTTTTTACTAATATTTCCTTAACCAATATGGATAAGTCTCTTTATCCATAATTCATTTTCATATTTATCACTCAAATAAAAATAGTTACTTGGATCTATGATTTGGAAAAAATTACTACTAGTTCTGTCTCTCTTGGTAATAATCTTTATATCTTTTTATTTTTTTATAATTTAAAAATATATTTTAAAGATAACTTCTTTACCATAATCACTAATATGGATTCCATTTATTAAATTGTGTTTATGTCCATTGAAAAACATAAATTCTTTGGACTTCAACTTTATTTATTCAAATTCAGTTGTGCCAATCCCTTTGATTTTGAGAGATCAGTAATTTCCAAATCAAAAAGTTTATCCATCACATTCTATGATGTGTTTTAGGTTTTTTATCTCCTAATATATGGGAATAAAATCTACTTTTGAGAATATAAGGTTTTCCCCTTTTTCTATATTTTAGAGAAACCTCAACTAATAATATTTTTTCTTTAATATTCCCTTTAAAAAGTTCATTTTATTTCCCAATGAGTGGAACTTGTATGGGAAGAGTGGTCATACATTATACTATATGATGAACAGGTTGATCATAACTTCTACACACCTCATCAATACATTCACACCTCTTTCAAACTGTTTATATTATGTAATTTTATTATTAACATTTTTCTTCAAATTATAAACCTTGTAATTACTATCCTTAGAATTTATCATCCTTTTGGTATTTCTCCCCATCAACTCATGTCTTAATGAATGAATTGATATTTTTTAACCAAAATTATAATATTTATGACCAAATAATCTACAATACCAACAAAAACCATTGAATCTTGGGTTTCTAGGGAAATTTTCATGTTGGTTGAAATATTTTCATTAAGGTTTATTGAAATTTGTAACTTCCTTACTCTTTTTATGTGGAATATAAATCATCATAAAGAGGTTGTATGATTTTGATTAATTTTGAAGGGAAATAAAATTTTCACTATCCCTTTTAATCCATGCATTTCATTCCCATGTCACTGATCCTACAAAGTTTGTTGAAGCAATATTATAAAATTATGAATTATCAGGATGAGTTTGAACCTATTTTATAAAACTGGACTCTCAAAAATATTTGTATAATGTTTTTAAACTTTATTTTCTTTATAAAAATATCTATTAATTATTTTAAGGTTTTTACAACTTTGAGACATATTGTTTAAAACTTTCCTAATTCTTTTATTTTATGGAAAGTTTCACATAATTTTAATTTAACATATTTTCTAATTTTGAAACATTTACTTTGAGGGATTTTATTTTCTCATGATATTATTCTTCTCTTCTAAATAAATCTTCCATTCCATATTTATAACCAATAATTATGGATTCCTTCTTAGTTTGGAGTTTTTATTGAGAAATGGTTCAAGTTACGATCTTAGAAGATATTATCTATATGTTTATTTACCCTCTCCTTCATCACTATTATCATTTTTTATAATTCTAAACATGATCTAGAAATTTAGCGATTTTATTCAGAATATATTCATTTAATGAATTAATTTTAGTTGAGTAATTCTCATCTTTATTTCAAATCATGGTCCTCCATTTTCTTTGGGAATATCTTCCTTTTCTGTCCCCATATTGTTTTAATTTATTAGAGGCTTTAACCAAATTTTTTTATATTGATTTTTTATTCATTCATATTATTAAAAATCACAAATTTTGTTTCTTGGGTAGTTTGAATCAAAGAGGTCGATTTCTCCACATATAAAAAATCGAAAAGGAAATTTTCCCTTGTACTTTCATTTAACCTTTCTAAGTTTCCAGGTTTCTCATGGCAGCAGAAATCCTTGGGGAATACATTTATTTGGGTGGAATTTTAACTGTTTCTGCATCCACCAGTTCTAATTCATGTGAAAAAATATATTATATCATCTTATTATTGCAACAATAATAGTTATTTCCATAAAATGTAAGAACTCCTCTAATTTTAACTTAATTTAATTTCTCCATCCTTTAACAATTGGATTAATTGAGGAAACCCTCTTTGATACCAATTAAAGTGACAATTAATGTTGCACCACTAAGAAAGGGGAGTTGAATCATTTGTGATCTTTTTAAAATTTATTTCAATTAGAAATAAACCTCGACAACTTGTTATATTTTTGATCCATGTAAATTTGTAACTTATACTTTCCTATATATAATGATAAGAATAAGAAATAAAATCAATCCATACATTTTTAAAAGGTTTGGTCCTAATGTGTATACCTACACCTTTCTTTGTTTGGAATCACCCAAGAAACATATTTTCCACTAAGCTATATCAAAGATATGAATGTGGGTAGTGAATGAATCACCCTTAACATAAATATTAATGGGAATGAATCACCCTAAACCTAAGAGTATTTTTATACTATTTCCTCTAGTTAAAAGTTTTTTTCTTCTACTTAATATCTAATTCAATATGAAAAGTATGAAAACAATTCATAATAAATATATTGGATTCTTCCTTGTCTGGTACCACTCATTCTATTACCCCTCTATCCAATGAACCTTAGTATTATACATGTCTATCTGAAACCAATGTATGATGCTCCTCCATCAGATGAACCTCTATATAATATACCTCTATATAATTAAATTTTTTTTACATAAACCTTTGTATAGTATGAAGTTTTTCATTCTCCTCTCATTTAACCAAGTGAATTATTGGTTGGAAACGCTCACCGAACTCTTTCAAAAAATTCATCACCTTCACTACTTTTTCAGTGGAAACAAATATTAAGAAGCTTAAAACCCATTATATAGGAGTAATTCCTTTGAAGATTGAAGAGGAAGTGTGGTCTCCAAATTTCAACATCCTTACCAACATAAAAATCATTTAAATTCCTTAAAATCCACCCAATAAACAAAATCTAACATTCGTCATTAAAATTTTCTCAAATCTATGTGAGATTTATGAATGTTGAAAGCATAAATCAATATTTTCACAATGTTTGGAGTGAAGAAACATGGAGAAAAATCCATTTGGTAAACTTTATTTTTTGTACCTAGTGTTATTTATAAGAACCAATATTTATAATATACTTATAAAAGTTAATATAAAAATCTTTATATATTTCCTCTTTTTTATGGACTATTAATTTCTCTATCTGACGACATCAAAATTATATATTTGATGACATCATAAATTTAATCCTACCACCTTTATAATTATTCATTTTCTACACTTTTAAAAAGACTTTTTCGTATAAATTTGAATATTTCTCCATATTTTACTCATTTATTTGTTGGAATTTGTAAATTTCTATGTCTGATGTTCTTTGTAATAGTCTATCTGGTAGACTTAAACTTTATTTATTTGGTGATCTTAAGAAGGTTTATATGATATAAATGGATTTATATATATGATACAATATCAAAATTTATTTTTTCATACTATGTATAATTATTATTCATTTGATATACTCTTTCTGGTAACTTCACAGTTCTCCATCAATTGGAATCGTTCTGTTAACCTTCATACTTTTGCATCTGATCATTAGGTGAAACTTCACCAAATTATAGATTGAAGTTTTTATAACCACATATTTGAATTTTTTACACTATTTTTATATCCAGTTACTTAGTAATAACCATGAGAACTATTTAGAAATCTTGATTTTTAAAATATTGAGGAATAAATAAGAATCATTTGATTTAACATCCAAACCTTCTAAAAATCGTATTATAGAATTTTCTATAGTTACAGTATTTAATGTGGATAAAAATACAAAACATTCAAAAAAACCATGGGTTATTTAAAAAATATATATATACAACACAAAAATAACAAGTGGTGAATACACATCTTATCTATAAAAAGGAAAAATTGAGATGTAAAAACCCTTACAAGAAACATAATATTTGATGTAAGAATAATTTGAAAATGTGGTTATAATATTTTTTTTAAAATCATATAAAATAATTATTAAATACATTATAAATCATTAGTTAGGTATAATAAATCAAAATTGAAACAATATGGTCCAATAAGAATGTTTTTAACTCAATAGAAAGAAATGAAGATCATAAAAACCCATATAACTTTAGAAATATTTAAATAAAAAAACCATTGAAGGAAGGATATTAAACTTGAACCTAAAATAACATGAATAAAAGATAAATCATTGTATAATATATCAAATAGTTAGTACATACACCTTATAAAAAATAAATTAGGTTCATAAAAAAGACATGTATCAAAGAAAAGAGTTTGAGATGAAAAACCGTTACCTTTGATCTTATTTTCTAAAGAAGAAATATAAACTTCTGTATGGAAAACATAAATACAATAATAACTTATTTCAAAACCATATTAATACCTAAAAATATTTATAATTTTCATTTATAATCATTTTCTATATGTATATTAGTAAGTTTTAACCTATTTTCCCACACTAGGTGCTTATAGTTTTGACTGATTATACTAGTTTTGTAGGAGTGGTTTCAATATTTGATATTATTTCAAAGTTCATCATTATAATATAATTGAAGTTACTATAATTTATTACATATAATTATTTATATAGTTTAAATTTCCATTGATGAGTGTTTCATTCTTCATCCTTGAAGATGAAATCAATAATAAACACACATCAATGATTTTATAAACCAATGAAAGGTGTTTTCTAAATTATTGAGTTAAGTATTGATTTATACTTTAAAGAACCAGAACCAAATTATTATTTAAATATTTATATTATATTAATTATGTTTTCATACTCATATATGATATAATTTCATTACACTGTTCTTATAAATGGTTATACCGACCTAAACATGGAGATACGATGATTAAAGGATGATTATGATGTGATTTAGTTTTAATATCATTATATCAGTAGAATAATGATATAATTTAGTGTTTATTAAAGTTATATATCATAATTATAAGTAATTTTAAAAATAATTTATGGGTACAAAAAAATTATATAGTATGAATAATTTCTTTTTTCCTTCCTAATTCACTTATTTAAGTTGATTAATTTTACAACAAATTTTTTCATTCACATGATTAATAAGTTACTGAATTTGTGTTTCCAAAAACATATTAATTTCATAAAAATAATATTTATAATTTAAAACCATTATTACAAATAATAATGAAAGTATTTCTTTAAAAATAAAATAAATCAATCTATGGAGGTGATAGCATATAAATACACATGGATGATGATTTCATTTTCATAGAACATAAGAGAGGAGTGATATGTTTTATCATTTCATAATATTATATAAGTCATAAATATCACAATTATATATTAAATTACCTTTTTAATTATCCATTATAGGGAGTTTATAAAAATGAACAAGTTACTTTGTGGAGGTGGTAGTTCGCACATACACACATTTTATGTTTTATTTTTCTTAATGGATATAGGAAAAAGTTTATTAACTATTTAACATCATTATAATAAAATATCCATATAATATTGATACATTTGTTATAATTTTAAGATTTTGTAATGTAATTTTATGAATAATAAGTGAACATAAACAAATTGAAAAGTGAAAGGATTAGTTAGAAATTTATACATCACAACTTAGATTATCACCTTTGCGATCATGGTTAAACCTTTGAAAGATAGTATTTTTATAAGACCAAAACCTTATTAACATGGATAGGAGTGATGAGGAGAGGGTTCGGAAGGGTTCAAGATGAACTTAGGGGGATTATTTTTAAAGGGAAGTGAGGATATGAGACCCCTTTTATAAGTTAAAATAGATAAAATTTTTGTAAATACCCATAACTTTTTAAAAATAAAAATTCACTCTCAAAGAAAGTGGCTTCAAAATTGATAAATAAGGGATAAGAGAAGTGATAATGTCAACAAATTACTCAAACAAAAATTCCCATACAGTTTTAAAAAATGTTTGCGGTTATTTAAACTTATATTTTTATTTTCACCATTTTATAATTTACTATAGTAACTTGTTTTTACCTAAGTAACTTGTCCTTTATGCTTAAAAAAATAAAATGGTCCTTATTAAATAATTTAGACCTACTAATTAAAAATTTAAAATCCATTTATTTATTTTTTCAATATCTAAATGTGATAAAAATAATTTTTTAAATAATAATTATATAATTAATTAAAAATAATTTGCTGAGAAAATATTACCTAATTTATAAAACATTAAATATAGGTTTGTAAACTAGAATAAATATTTTTAAATTTAAAATATAACTTATAAAATGAATATTTTTTTCTCTATAACGGTTTTATAAATATACAAAAAATTATTATAAACTAATAATGCCATAAAGGTATAGTTTTTACCAAAATGGTATATTGAACAATTCAACTAAAAGTTAATTTTTTTACAAAAAATTAAAAAATTCCCATGAAGATAACATTTCAATGAAAAAATGATGTTTTTTTTTCAAATTCACATCCCAAAATTTATAATTTTTTTAAAATATAAATTACTACGAATTTTTTTTATAGGAAAACATGTTTTTTTATAATAACTATTTTAACTATAAATTATTAGTTGATCTAGTGTTAAATTATTATTCATATAATAAATATATATTGTTTTTATTAAATCATAATAATTTTTTTCCTAGAAATGAAATTCCAATTTGGGTAAAATACATTTTAAAGACTATGTTTTAATGATCATATTTAATATTTATAATATATATATATAATATTTATAATATATATATATATATATATTATTTTATTTTGGTATAGTGTGTAAAACACACTATTTAATATATTTTTTATTTAAAGAGAATATATAGTGAGATCTTTAGTCATGAAATGTGAGGTGGTATTATCTTGTGATAATTACACACTGAGTGCCTAGTCATGTAATATAGGATTAGAAGAATGTATTTTAATACTTTATAGCATGTGTAAACATCATGTAACTAATATTTGTTTATTTAGGGAAGATTTTGAGCCTGGTTACACATGTGTAAAATTTATTACCTTGAAGGAAAATTAATTATGAAATTGAAAATGAACAATATGGAATGTTACTAATGTAGACATCATGTGATAATGTTTTCTAGAATATTAAATTATTAATTAATTTCCATGTTTCTTAGAATGATATTCTATGTATGTTCATTTAACACACTATGTATGATACAAGGGTATTTAATGAAGTACATTTCACGTAGGATAAATATGCACCGTGTGTCCATACACCCTAGGTTGGATACTCGACATGACACACAAGACAACATGCTTTGTATCTACTTAAAAATAATTGTACACCTATATATTTTGTGAGTACAAAGTAAATGAAATGAACCATATGTGGAATTGGGAGTTTAGGTGGGTACATGTCCTTTTTCTTCATGCACACATCATATACTTAGTAAATTTTAAATAAAACTAATTAATTTAATTTATTTGAAATTTAAATGGATGGTTATACTATACGTCTTTAGAACTTCTTCGATTAATAATTATTATAAATAATTGATTAATTAATAAAACCATAAATTATTAATTTCATATATGTTTATACTAGTTAATTATTAATTTAAAATGAATTCTATCTTGTATGAATGTGATGTCATTGCATATATGTGACTAATCATGAGCATTGGATGAATGATTTATGTGTTGGATTCTATTTAATTTGATATTATTTCATGGGTTTTATTCTGTGATAAAGTTTTATAAAATTTAATATGATGGAATGTGAGTCATCTCCCCCACCTTTATTACGTAGGACCTGTATTTCCATGTTTTATTTATGTATTTCATATCCATGGTTCCTCTCAACTATGTGTGGGTAAAATATATAAATATAGAGATATAAAGATATACAGTGTTTTGAAACAAGAATATGGGAGAATCCAATTAAGAAGATACAAATATTGATGGTGTAATGTTGTTACATGATCCAGGCCTGATTCAATAAACTTCCCCCCTAGGGTATTATCTGATCAATAAATAATCAATTAGAATGATCCTCAGCAAGTCATATTATTTTTTTAGATATATGGTTATTTATTTATTTTTTTGTTTGTATCTTTGATGAGATCAAATTACATAAATAATATAATAATACAAGAAATATGAAATGAAATAATTGGATTATACATAAATATTTTTTTCAAAATAATATACCATAACAAATAAGTTCAAGATAAAAATGAACTAAATCAAAATTTTCATTGTTTATTTCCACTTTTCATACCCATCCATGTTTTATTCACACACACACACACAATCGTGCATTCTAAATGAAAATACAAATACTTATGAGCATTTATCCATCCTTCACCAAGTCATCAAAAGGTGATAAATCCCATGTTCCTTTTTAGTCAGCACTGAGCACCAAGTGTATTCCAAAAATGCCCCATACAATGCAATATGAACCCATTCTATAACGTTGGAAAAGTAAATATTTTGTAATTATTTTTATCAATCCAAAAAATTTATTTTTCACTAAATCATTTAAATAAAAGTTATATTCTCAAACAACTAGATATGATTCCTCCATAATGTTCAACAAAATACCTTTGAAACAAAAACCATTAACAAACAAGCCATGCGATTTTCTTAAAGCCTTGGAAACCAATATTTTTATTCCAATAAACGGAAAAGGTATTATATTGAAAATAATAGAAATATATTTTAGAAATATGATACATCCAATTCTATAAATAATGGAGTGATAGATAAGCTACCTACATCACAAAGGGTGATAAAAATATTTAAAGACACTAAAAACCAATTGATTCATGTCAAAACCACTTTTCTTCAAAAAATCCAATAAATATTTCTTAAGAAAACATCATAGATCATAAATCTATTTATAAAAGATTATATATAACATTTTTAGTGAGAGGATATAAAAATATTTATAGATAAAGAGAGAAAACAAAGACTTACTATTGATTATAGAGATCCAACATAGTTAAATCTATAAGAACTAGTTTCTAGATCAAAAGAAACCTCCAAGAATTATTAGGGAAGTAGATAAGGTAGATATCCTGATAGAGAAGAAAAAATAGGGTTTAGAGGCTAAAAACTAAGTTAAAATTTAATTTTAGGAATAATAGATGCACATTTCATGGTTAGGTCATAGGGTTTGGGAAACCATGCACTAATCATGAATATGCTATTATCTCCAAACCATCCATCACATGGTTTAACATTCCACACAAAACCATGATTTTACCCTATCCATACTTACAATGTTCCACATAGAACCCACATGTTTTGGTGATTTTTTTTTCTAATTACTCACCTTCCCAGAAACTCATAATATCACTTGCATGATTTCCTAGCGATGTCTCATGGTTTTCCCTAACCATTCTCAAAATTTTCACCCTTAAAAACAATTCTAAAACACTTCAAACACATATAGAAAATCCCAAAAATAAACCTATGAATAATATTAATTCAAAATAAATAATTAAAGGTAAAATTACCTAAAACCAATGGTGTTATATTCTCTTTACTAATTGGATTTCCATCATTGAAAAGCTAGATATTTATGGTGATTTTGAAAAGTTTGGATTGCTTCTCGAGTATAAATATTTATTATTCCCATTTATCTTATGAAATATAACCATGATACCATAAAAATCTAAAAAATACATAATTTCTATATAATAATTTCCATTTTCTATCCACAATATATATGATAACTCGTAAAAAAGTATCATCTAGTGTAATAATAATGTTGTCCCATCGAATCATATGGACAGGATTAGGTTAGTACTTATTCAATTATAATACCTGAAATAAATTGTGTATGGAGTCAAATTATGGTGGTAAATCCAATTTATTAGACACATCAAAAATAAATTATAGTATTTCCAAAGGGATGATGCCCCGATGTTACAATTTATTTTTCTTATCTAAACATTGATGACATAGACTTGAAGACACTTTCAATAATACACAATCTCCCACATCAAACGATAAAAACCAAATATGATGATCTATATGAGATTTATGATGAATATGGACCATCATAATAATTTTCCTAAACATATTAATGTTCTCAATCATCTCCAAAACAAGGATAAGACCTAACAATGAAGATTCTCTAGTCTCTACCAAATAAATTCTAGTCCAATAAGTATTACCATACAATGATTCAAAATGATCCATATATATCGAGGCCTAAGGAATATTATTTTATGAGAAATATAATAATGGTATATGATTTTTCCATTTTCCCCAAAAATATATAACATAATCATGAAACTTTTTTTCTAACAATTGTATTGTCCACTCTTATTATACATCCATTTGAGGATGATATGACATACTGATGGTAAACTGGGCACCGAATGATTATGTAAATATTACTAGATTAGAGAGGTAAAATAATGATTTTGGTTAGAAAAAATCATAATTGGTATTCCATGAAACTTTATAACCACCTAAATAAAGAGTTTTTCCAATTCTTCTATCCTATATAGAATTCGTGAATGGGGATAAAGTGAGTTGATTTTTTGAAGTAATCCACTATCACCCATATGGAATTGTGTTTTCAAGATGTTCTCGGTAGACTTGTAATAAAATTTATGGCTATGAACTCCCATTTATAGATAAGGGTAGGTAAATATTACAATATACTATCTATTCATTTTTAATACCCTGATATTTTTAAAAAATAACATTGTGTTCGATAACATACATGACACGCAACACCATTTTTAAACGTCCCTTGAAAAATATTATTTAAAGGTTATTTTTATAGCCTAGCAATTAAATTAAAAACAATGAATATGAATAAATAAATTATGAAAATTATATGTATTATATATGTATAAGATAAAATCACTATTTATTAATTGATTAGTAATGAAAATAAAAATCATTTGAAAGTAAAAGAAATGTTTTTCAGAAAAATTGTTTTAAGTGAGCAATGCGTTTTTTTATATTAACAAATTAAATTAACCACTATTAGTTTAATATTTTAATTAAATTGATATATTATATATACAATTAAATGGTTTATCATTCATCAAATATTTTTAGTCATGGGATAAGAATGAATCCTGTTTTATGCTTCAAAACATTATTTTTCTAAAAATAAGCTTCTTCTCATTTTGAAAAATTATATAAAAATTATTTTCTACCAATTTTATAAAATATATTAGAGAAAGTAATTTTTTTATTTATAATAATTTAAAAATTAACTTAGGGTTAGAATTTATGATTTTTCTAAAAAGAGTGATTTTTCAGTGGATAGTGAAAATACTGCTTTTTGTAAAACTTTCATTTATTTTCAGTAAATTAAGTGATTTAAAAGTACCATTATTTTTTTAATTTTATTTCAAAGTAACATAATAAAAATTTATTTATATTTAATATAAATAATTATCTTTGAAAAATAATTATACATGATTTTGGTATAATTTTATTTTTAGTATTAAAAATACATTTTTATGAAAATTGATTTTATGTGCGTAATATTTCTCTATTTAAATTAATTAAAATAACCATCTATAATGAAATATTTAAATTAAATTTAAATATTATATATCTAAATATATTAATTTAAATCCATAAAATTACTGTCACTGGTCTAATAGTTAATGTAAGATCTCATTATGCCTGAAAATCACATTTCGTGAACAATCATTTTTCAAAAAGATTTGATGGTTTATTTATAAATTATATTATTCCAGTTATGTGAATTAAATTTCATAAAATGGATTAAATATATAGAATCATAATAATTAATATTTTTTTAATAATTTCAACTTAAGTTTTGGTCATAAATATAGTAAAAACATTAAAATTAATTACCACAGTTAAGGTTAAAACGAGTTTACCGGGGGGGTTAAGAAAAAATATATGGGTAATATTTCCAATTAAACTTGTAAAAATACTATTGTATAGAAGTATTTCAACCTTTACCTTTTTCAAATTATAATCTAAGGTAATTTGGAATCATTTTGAATGACAAAGGTTTTATCATTTTGGATTCTTTTTGGAAACTCCCAAGTAATTTATGAGAAGCCCCACTCCCCAACTTATAAAAGGGAACCCCCTCCCCTAACATACTAACACATATAAATACATATTTATATATCAAAAACTGAAGAAAAATCCCCCAAAAAACCTTATCTATATTATAAATGTGATGGCCTTCCCAAAAGACCAACCCTAGGGACCTTAATAAGAGATTTAAAGGAGGTTCTCCTATGTGAAAGTGATTGTCTTCACTAAGATCATTATTTTTTGCTTCTTCTTTTACCAAAATAAATTATATATTAACAATAAAAATATAATAAAAACATTATATAACATATATTTAGATGTTATTATGAATATGTAATAATATTTATCTATCTCCTCCACCATCAAATGGAAAACAAAGCCATCACTTGTTTGTATAATGGACTACAACCTTGTGAACTGATGCATTTTCTTCCCATCCACGAGTCACATGGATAGTAATAATAATGCAAATAATGAAAATATATGATAAATATGACATGATATTAATTATTTAAAATTAAAATATCATCCACTTCCTTACTCTTTCAACCATTAATAGAATTATATCGTCCCTTGTGCGTATATACGACCTACCATCTACACAAAGTGATGAAATTCATTTAACATGTCCTAATTTTATGAATAATTTAAAAACTATATCTAATGAATAATTATTATATTTAAAACATTAATATAATTCTATAGATGATTTAATTATTTCCTATACACAAGAACTAGAACTTTCATGACAAAACACACATTAAAAAACATGGCAATTAACACCCAAAACAATGGTAACAATAAAATATTGTTAACAAATGGGTGGTAAGATGTTATAATAAGATTATATATGATATTATAAATATGAATATTTTTTTAAAAAGTTAATAATTTTTTTTAAAACCATTTAACAAGAGGTTAAAACTTGTTCGACTAAAGGGAAGCATGAGGTAAGGGACTTTGTCTCAATTTCCCTTCATTGAGGCATATTTTAATGTTAAGAATATAATGTATTTTAATGGTGAATATAATCCCATTTTTAATTTCATATCATCAATCCTTCATAATTTATTTTATTTTAGACTTCAATTTGAATTATTTTATCCAAGGGGATTTGAATTGAATGTTACTAAGTGGTAGAGAATTTCATAACTCAATTTCTTTTCATTGGGTTATATTACTTAATTATTGTATTTGATATTATAAGATTATGTTTGTAAAAGAATTTTATTAGTTTATATTTTATCTCCTCTTGTTTTATGTGTTTTTACATTTGACACATATAATCACTTCTTTGATTAATTCTCACTTCAATGTTATGATCATTGTAAGGTTTTATTTCATAATATCATTTTAATCAAGATTGTTTGCATGTGAATTTCTATTGGAAATTATTTAATAATTTCATAATAAAACCATTTAATTATATTATCCTATAGTTATTCATAAAATTTTAATGTAATAGTACCATTTTACTCTATTTGTTACATAAAATGAGTGAGAATTTTTTTAAGAAAACCCGACTTTATTACTCTCTTCGATTGGAAATCATTTTTCTTCCAAATCTATGTTTTTAAAATATGTTTCCAATAATATTTTTAATATTACCCTAATATTGTTTAAATTCATTTTTACCCATGATTGGATTTCTATATTTTTTTAAATTATCTTAATGTCAGTTTTCGAGAAATGTATTTTTTGACTTTTATTACAAAAATGTAAAAGGAATCTTTACTTTAACATAATCTTCATGAATGGAATTTACCACCACCATGAAAAATAATTATTTTGAAGCTTCATTTATATGGTTAAAATATTATTTTGAAATAAAATGTTTCTCCTAGTATTTTTGGATATTTTTAGTTTTTAAAATTAAATTTCAATGTGAAAATGGTATTTTCCTCAAGAATGTTTTTAATGATATTTTTATGGTATTTATATTCATAAATGACAAAAAACATTTATTTTACCAACAATATACTCATAATATGATATAATGATACCGTCCTTATTCTTTCTTGGGATGGTTTATGATCATCTCGACTAGGAAAAGTAATAACAATCATCTTATTCATTAATTTTTGTAGCCATTAACTTTCTCTTGAAATATTAATTTTCTAATAATATTTGAACATTAAATTTCCCTTAAATATCCATATTAATTATATAATATACATTATTATTTCCTAAATGATGTACCATTTTTATATATTGTGTTTTCTTTGAAATTTATCTTATTTACTGGGGAAATATTGATAAATTTATTTTATTTATTTAATAAGAATATTTTTTTATAAGAAATACTTTTTGTGAATTAAATATTTAATTTGATATATAAAGAATACATTGGATATACAGTGATGGGTGGGGACTAGAATTCTATAACCCTCCTTTGTATCGATAGTCTCATGAGGTGAATTAGTTGGTGAGCCAAATTATATGGATTTTTGGTGTATACATACCCATATGTTAAACTATATTAGAATAAGGTATTGACGGTATATATATCATGATGTATAAGATCAATATGTCTAATATTAAGTATTTAATTAATTAATAATTCAGTTATTATTATCCATGAGTCTATTACATTGATATTATACATTAATGTACTTTGTTCTCAAGTTATTGATTATATGGAATGTGTGATAAATTATTTACCTTTACATATTGATTATTCCTTTTATTGTCATTATTTTCAAGTTATTGATTAAATTTAATGTATGTTAAGTTATTTACCTCACTATATTGATTTTTACTTCTTGATTCATGATAGCTTTTTCAATGTGTACCATTTATTGAGCATCCGATTGTACCCTTATTTTTATTTCACTTTCACAGGAAATGAAGAAGGAGATTTTGAATGAATTCCATGATGTAGAATATTTTCTTTTAATATATTGTAATTTATGTTATCAAATGTAATTAAAGACTCACATATGTATCTAGTTTACCAAGAATGCTAAACCATTTGGTCTTTTGGGATGTGATCACTTGTATCTAAAGCCTATGTAATAAAGTAACCAACATATCTGGGCTACTAGGGTCTGGTTCTTTATATTTGGTATTAGATCAAGTTTATTAGAAACCTTTGAAAAATAGATTTATGAAAACATATATTACTAAATATAACCCTATCTTATAATTTGATGATATTTATAGAAAAATGTCCTAAAATTTTTGTATGGAATAAATTATGCGGTTTTTCCTAAACATATCTCCATTTTTGGATACTAAAATCGATGTGGTTCTGAAGCAATTGTACTTAGGGGTAATAAACATGAAAATGATTTATTGGTAATTGAATCAATTGTCATCTGGTTTGACACTCCCAGTGGATATGATTTGGAAAATTCTAATTTTCTTTACAAACCATAATTAATAATTTTAATAGATGATGAAAATTAATGACCTAGGTTAAATGTATGGTGTCCAAGATTTGAAAGAATGTCTCATGATTTTGACAACTTATAAATGATTTTTATAATCATTATTATTGATTCTCACTCAATTATTTTCAATTTTAGTCAAAGGATATAACCTAGAGGAATGATATTAATATTGAATGTGATGAACAATGCAGTGATTCAGAGTAACCAAATGGGATTATTTTTGGAGATAAATTTATTTTGATTACACCTAATCAGTTATCCAAATATATGATTAACAACATATACCTTAATCAACTATCAAAATCACCTAATACAAAAAGTATGGTGTCCTCTATGAGCTCTAGTTGTGGATACCATAATGCACAATTTCCTTCATGTTAGAAATATAGAAAGATACACCTTGGAGGATGTCTCAAATGAATAAGAAATTGTTTTATGTGTGTAAAAGAAGAAAATATAGAAATTAAAAATTGAATAAAAGTGAGGAGTTCAATGGGTAGAAATAAATTTCTTTCTAGAAATTCATTTATAGTTTATTTCCTTTAATTTGATTAACCTGGGAATTATATGAGACAATGAACTATTTTAAAGGCCAACCACTAGACCAAGGAATGAACAATTTTTAAGTAAAAGGGGTGAAGTATTTTTGTGTTGGGATTCAAAAACTATGTCGTAGAAGTTTTTTTTAAAATTTTATTTTGGTTATAAGAATCATAAAACATCTTAGGATTGTGTTATTTTTTGAAGCATATACGTCTTCATGTATAATTTACTTAAGTGTTATAGATACCAAAATGGGTTATGAGTTTAAGGATGATCATAATTTCAATGTCTTAAACACTACATTTTGAGTTCTTATGTGATGGGAGTTTATTAAGATAAAGGATATTTTGAGACATTCATGGAAATACAACCCATTGGTTTAATATATGTTTTAGTGAGGAAGTTATTGAAGGAATAATTCATTTACAATATATGGACATGATATTTAAGGTATTGGTAATCTTTAAGGTTTAACTTATCTTTTATATTGTGGTAATTATGATTTATTACAATTTGGCAATGATAAATGAATAATATTAATATAGTTTTGTAAAAAGGAAAACCCACATGTCATGTGACAACCCATCGCATCCGGTAAGCCCATGAGGCTTGAACACACAACCGAAGGGAAAAAATGTTGAAAAATATACCACCGGACAACATGTTTTTTTGGTTAATATGATTTTTTTTCATTTAAATGATTAAGTAGAGAATTTGGTTTTATAGTTGAGGTTTATAAATTAATTTATTAAATTGGATAAAATTTTATAACCATTTTTTGTTTTGGTCAATATTTAGAGGAAGATGGGAACACTTTTCAAACTTTTATGGATACAGTGACTTGTTAAATGTTACTTTTATTCCTTAAGACATAAAAAAATTCATATTTTATATTCATTCCTTGGAGTAAGTGGTGAAGTGGAAATTTATCAAATCACAACCAAAGGATGACATTGTGCTTATAAAATAGAAAGATATCAATTAAGTATACTTATATTATTAGATAGAAAAATAATTCATGAAATTTTGGAAAATGATCTTGATTTTTTTATCCTATTACCTTTATATTTTATGAATCAATGGTCTTTTAACTCATCATATATTTATGTTTTTGTGGTCATTAAATTTCTTTGAATCATTAAATTTATTGTGATCAATGATGTCTATCACTATACATAATTATTTATGATTTTATTTTATTCCAATAATTTTAATTCCCACAAATTTTCACATACTTGGAAACACATTTTTGTTTTATTCTAGATAACCTTCATATTTACCATTTCCTATACTAAGATGAAGTGTTATTAACCCTTTTTGTGATGTGGGTATTTAGTAAAAGAATTATAAAATATCCATTGTTTTTTGAATGTAAGTTCAAATTGTGAGGATATTATTTATTTAAATTTGTCTGAATGTAACAAAATGAGATTTTTAAAATAAGAACATTGTGTTTGATAGATTATAAGACATGCAATATTGAGCTTAAATGACCCATGAGATACATTATTTAAATATGGGTATTATAACCTATCTATTAAGTTAGAATCTATGAATAAGAATAACTAAATTATGAAAAGTATATATCATATATACATATAAATAAATTCATTGGTTATCAATTTATTAGTAATGAAATTTAAAATCATTTTAATGTAGAAGAAATATTTTCTTGAGAAACAGTTTTTATACACACAATTTTTTTTATCTTAATAAATTAAATTTATCACTATTGGTGAATGATTTAAATTGAAATGATATATTATATATTCAATAATTTTTTTACCATTAATCTAATATTTTAGGAATGGGATAATAATGAATCTAGTTTTATTCTTAAAAACTATATTTTTATAAAAGAGGTTTTATTGCATTTTTCACACATATTTTATAAATATTATTTTACAATTTTATGAAATGTATTTTAAAAAATGAAATTATTTTTTCAATTATAATTTATAAATTAACATAGGGTGAATTTTCTTTAAATGAGCTATTTTTCACTAAATTGAGAAAAATACCACTCTTTGTAAAACTGTAATTAAGTTATAATAAATTAAGAAATTTAAAAGTCCCATTATGATTTTAATTTTATTTTAAAGTAAAATAAATATTTTTTATTTATATTTAATCTAATTAATTACATTTTAATCATTTTTATACTGAATTTTGGTATAAGTTTATTTTTAAGCTTAAAAACACATTTGTCTTAAAACTATTTTTAAGTGCGTAATGTTTCTACATTTTAATTATTTAAAATAACCACTAATAATGAAATATTTAGTTTAAAATTTTAAATTATATACCTAAATATAATAGTATAAATCCATTTTATTATTATCATTAGTCATATAGTTAATGTAAGACCACATTATTCTTGAAAAACCAAATTCTTGAAAAACCATGCGTCAACACAATTTATGGGTTTATTTGTAAATTAAATTCTACCAATTATGTGAATTTAATTGTATAAAATATATAGAATATTTTTAATCATAATAATTAATATTATTTAATAAGGTAAACTTAATTGGTTTTCACAATGAATAGTAAAAACAATAAAAATTAATTACCCCAATTAAGGTTAAAATAGGTTTACTAGGGGGTGTTAAACCAAAATAAAGAGGTATTTTTCTCAATTAGACTTGTAAAAATCATATTTTATGGAAATATTTAATACTTAAAATGTCCCAAATTCAAATATAAACTCATTTGGAATAATGTTTCTTGGGAATGACTTTATCATTTTGGATTCTTTTGGGAAACTTATAATTAATTTCAAAAAAGGATCCCCTCCCCCACTTATAATAGGGAAACCCATCCCCACACTTATTCACACCTCTCAAGACATATATCTAAAAAAATATTCCAAAATCCATCCCCAAAAACCTTATACACATTCCACAGGTTATAGTATTCTCAAATTACCAACCCTAGGGTCCTTAATAAGAGATCCAAAATAGGTTCTTTTAAGAGATGGAAATTGTCTTCACTATGATCATTTTTTACTTATTATTTTAAAAACATAAACTATGTCATAACACTTATAATATAGTAAATAAATTATCTAAAATATAAGTATATGTTTTTATTAATATGGAATAATATTTACCCATCTCTTCCTATATCAAAGGGGAATCAAAACTATCACTCGTGTGTATGATGGACTACTGCCTTGTGAACCTTTGTAAACCTTTTTCCATCATTAAATCATATTAATAGTACTAATTATGTATATAATGAACACATATGATACATATGAAATTATATTAATTCTATAAAATTAATATATCATCCACTTCCTTACCCTTTCACCCATTAAGGGAATGATGTCATCACTCATGTGTATGTACAACCTACTGTCTGCAAGAAGCGATGTGATTAATTATCTATGTAAAATATTATATAATGGTTTTAAAAATGAATCTAATGAATAAATATTGTATTTATAACATTAATAAAATTATGGAGATGATGAATCCATGTATTGTATATAAGAACCATAACTTTCATGAAAAAACACACATGAGAAAACAAGGCAATTAACTCCCCAAACAGAAGTAATAATAAAATACATTTAATGAATTATTGGTAAAATGTTATAAGAGAATAATATATGTTATTATAAATATTAATATTATTATTTAATAAATTAATAAATCACTTAAAACCGTTATACAGTAGGTTAAATCATGTTCCACTAAAGAGAAACATAAGGTAAGGGACTTCATCTCAATTTACCTTTATTGGGGAATATTTTAATGTTATACAACTAATTTATTTTATATGGTGTATATAATTCCAATTTTACCTATTATATAATGAATAATTCATACTTTAGGTTTTATTTAAGTTTCATTTTAAAATATTTCATCCAAGGTGATTGTACTTGAAAGCAACTAAGTTGCAAGGAATTCCATAACTTAATTTCTTTACATTTGGTTATATTACTTGTTCATGGTATTTAATATTATAATGTTATGTGTGAAATGAAATTTGATTATTTTATGTTGTATTTAGACATTTTTTATGTTTTTTACAATTGACACACATAATAACTTATTTGATTAATTCTCACTTCGATATTTTTTTTATCTTTGTAAGGGTTTATTTCACAATCTCGTTTTCATAAAGATTATTTATTATTGAATTTTTTTTGAAAGAAATTATTTGATCATTGTCTAATAAAACCACTTAATTTTATTATCCTCTATTTGTTTATGAAATTTTTAAGTAATAGTACCTTTTTCCTCTATCTAGTTCTTAAAACGATTGAGAAAATGTTTTTAATAAATTATTACTTTATTACTCTCTTTGGTTGGAAATCCTTTTTATTCAGAATAAATTTTTTCTAAAAATGATTTCAAGAATGTTTTTAATATTCTTCTATAATTTTTAAATAAATATTAACCATTATTTTATTTTTTAAAAGATGTTTTAAAATAAATCCTTCTGTCATTTTACAACTAATTTACCTTTTAACTTTTCTTACAAAAATGTGAAGGGAATATTTTATTTAATGTACTCGACATGAATAAAAATTCCTACCATTATAACCACTAATTTTGTAGAATATTACTTTTAAATTTTTCTAGGTTATTTTAAAATAAAAGTTTTTTCCTAACATTATTGAAATTTTTAGTTTTAAAAAGTGAATTTTAGATAGAAAAATGTATTTTCTATAAGAATATTTTAATGATATTTTATGGTATTTCTATTAATAAATGAAAAAAAACCATTTATATTACCTATAATTCACGAGGAATATATTGTAGATATACTATCTTTATTATTTATTTGGATGGTTTGTGATCAGTTTGACCAGGGAATGTACTGACATTCATCTTCTGGATTATTTTTTGTAGTAGTTAACTTTATCTTAAAAGAATCATTTTCTTGTAATTGTTGAACATTAAATTTTCTTAAATATCCATGTTCATTAAATCTTATATACGATTATTTTCTATAGCATATAACTTTTTTATATATAGTTTTCATATTGAATTTTATTTGATTGATTGGTAAATATTAATAAAAATTAATTCTTTACTCAATGAAAATATTTATTGATAAGATATACTATTTATGAATTAAAATAATAATTTGATATATAATGAATGTATTGGAGATTTAGTGATTGTTGGGACCCAGAATTATATAGACCCTCGATTCGTAAATATTTTCACGAGGTGAATTAGTTGGCTAGACAATTTAAATGTTTTGTTACTGTATACCTACCCATCGATTAAACTATATTGGTGTAAGGTCTTGATGGCATGGATATAATGATATTTGACATCATGAAATACAATATTAAGAATTTACTTTATTAATAATTTAGTTATTATTATCCATGATATTATTACAATGATATTATCCATGGATGGATTTTGTGCTCAAGTTTGTGATTAAATGACAAGTGTATTTTGTTATTTACCTTTCCATATCAATTATTATTTATCTAATCACGATTTTTAAAGTTGTTGATTAAATTACATAAATATTCAATTATTTACCTTACCATATTTATTATGTCTTATTGATTCATGATAGCTTCTAATATACGTAACCCTTACTGAGCATCTGTGCTCACCCCTATTTTTTCCCTTCACCAGGATATGAAGAATAAATCTTTTAAAGAGTTCAAGGATATATAATAATTACTTTCACTATGTTTTAATTTTTTTTTCAAATGTAATTCAATAATCAAGTGTATATCTAGTTTAACAAGACTACTAAACCATTCAGTCCTTTGGGATGTGATCACTTGTATCTAGTACCAATGTAAGGAAGTAACCATTGACTATGGGCTACTAGGATCAGGTTATTTAAGTTATTGGTCTTCATACTTGACCTTATGACAAGTGATGAATCTTGAGACACAATATTACAACTTTATTTCCATTAAATATAACTAAAAATGGGTTCTTAACACCACATACATATTTTTCATTCTGGGATGAACAACAAATTTTGAGTAGTGATATGACGAAAGGAGTTTCTATTGAAAATAAAATGAAACAACCATTTGATCATGAAAAGGAAAAATAGAGTTCCAACATTGTTTCCATCCTATAATGGTATCCTTAACATTGACTTTGGAAGTTATGGTATGGAAACCTAAATCTAATTTTGAGCATCCTTGACTTTTTCAACCAAGTCAGAAATAAGATTTACAATATTTAAAATTATGGATTAATTTTTCTTAGTGAAATTCAAGAGAATTTATAAAATCAAACTTATAAAATTCCACTAACCATAATCATCCTTGAATAATTGATTATACAAAATTCAGCTTAAAAATCTACCACATAATTCCCTTTTCCTAGTGTATAAACCAAGTCAAAATCAAACATGTTGACATATTCCATCTGTTATCTCTTTCACTAGTTTCAATCCAATTTTAAAGATGTGTTTCAAAATCTTATGATATGTGAACATAGTGAACTTTGCAAAAAATATATAATGATGCCATATTTTCAAAGCGATCACTACTAAAGCTACTTCCAAATCATGGGATAGATAATTCTTTTTATGAATTTTAAATGATAATTATGACAACCCATATCTTCTATAAATATTAGTTCATGATTTATTACATAAATAAACACATAATAAAATACCAAAAGATCAAAATTCCTAGTGTGTTTATTTAATATGATACATAAAACTATAAATAGAAATAAATATACAACAATAATATTTAAAAATCCCATAACATTCCCTTAGGTTTCTTTGATCTTTTAAAACTCCCTGAGATGATATGAGGACATACATAAGGATGGGGTGTGATATAAAGCCTAATAAGGGAATAATAAAAGTATTAACATGATGGAATAAGTACATGTTATTCAAGATGCACATCATGGTGATATAAAATGGGTATGAATAAAAAACATGAATTTTGAAGCATGATATAAGATATTTACATTAAAGAAACATAGGAATTTTGAAATAACATAAAACAAGACATCATAATCAAAAGTCAGGAATAACCACTAAGAAATCATAACATAGTATTCTTAGGATAATATCCTATACACCATACATGGAATATCGTGAGATAAAAACATTACCAAATAAATTGGAGGGCTATATCATTTCGAGCCCGACCATCAAATTTATGTCATGTACATTCATTATTATTCCACATAGATCATAAAAAATAAGAACAAATTTAATATATTTTAATTCTAGGATTTAGGATTATGAATTATATAAATTTAAGACCCAAATTAATTAAGGATAGGTATATCTAGGTGAATAAAATTTAGTGTAAATGGGGATAGGTATTCACTACTCAAATGATTGACATTAAAAAATTGCAGGATAATTTTAGTAGCATAACATGTGTACATAACGATTCCTAGAAGAGTTTAATGAGAGTAGGTGGTTGTCTCAAATTACATGTAAATAATAAATACAATAAAAGGGATGTGTAAAACACATTAGAACATGAATAATTATAAATAAAATAACATAATATAAATAAAGTGCTCGAATAATGAGGAAGAGTTGAGAATCCGTTACCCTTGATAGAGAGCTCTTAAAATCATGGGAGAAGATTATTAAGACCATGGAAACACCTTTTCAAGAATTTAGGAAGGTATAGATACATTAAATTCATGCTCAAATGGTTTTAATTAAAGAGGATTGGGTGGTTGGGTGGGTATTTATAAAATAAGAGGGGGGATTTCTTTATTAATTTCTAAGCTTATGTTTTTGACTCTCCATGAAAAAACAATCAAAACCAAAAAAATTCCCATGAGTTTTCCCAAGATTTCTAATAAATATAATTTTATTTCATCATTTTATAAATCTAATAACTGAGCATATTAAAATAATAGCCTTAGTGATGTGGAAGTGAGTCATATTTATAAGGAATTGATTTTTAAATATTAAAATATAATATATATTATAGTGGATTAATTAATGGTTTATAAAATTAATAAAATACCATATAAAGTAAATTATTCTAAACTAGAAATATATATTTGGACATGAATTAATTTTATGGAATTTATTACATCGGTTTTGGTCCATTATGATGTAATAATTTTGATCATATTTTTATAACATATTTAATTTTTACCAAAAAATTAAACCATCTTAGAAAATTATAAAAAACTTACCATTATATTATTTAGAAATTTTGATTTAAAAAATAATATTTATTTTATCAAAATAATTTAATAAATATGATAATTTTCACTTTTAAATAAAAAGCCTTATTTACTGGAGAATACTAGTTTTTATAGTATTAACCACTTTTTGAACCTTACAAAATTACATGGTAATTTATTAAATTTTATTATAATTTATATTTAAATAATTATTATCTAATAAGAATATTATATTAAAATATAATTTAGTTAAACAATTCATAGATTTATAAAAAGTGTATTTTAATTGAAACTATATATTTCTCAAAAATATATTTTTTATTTCTTTGTGTCAAAATCTAATTTTTATAAAAAAAATCAACGATAAAGAAATAATAAAAAGGGATAAATATAATCATTATTTAATTAAAAAGACAATATATAAACTCATACTATTAGTGTCTAGATACATAACCCATTATTATTCCAGTATACACCCTAATGATAAGGTGTGTGATGGTGGAACATTCTTGGGGTGGTTTGACAAACACATATCGGGTCATGATTGAAAGTGTGGATAATTGTCACCTATCGACTGGTCAAGGTTCTGGTGCTTTGATAATGTGTATAACAGCACTTGGGTCAAATCCTCGGTGATGATAATTTTTAATAGTCGATTATTTTTAGTTGATTGTATTCTGATTGAAGGGGTTTGTTTGAAGAGAATATGAAAAGATTGGTTGATTAATATTGATTTAACAAATTGATAAAGATTGGGGAGAGTTCATTATTACGTAGTTATGCTTGTGATATCCTAGATACTTTCTTTATATTCCATTAAATTAACACCCATGTCACAAGTTTACATTGATTGGAATTCCCAAGTGTTAAGGCTTTAATCCAATCCTTAACTTAACTTAAGGTTATAATCTTAATCATATCTTCTTTATGGTAGTGTATTTATAGTTCCAATAATCCATGCAAACCACTCATTAAATAAAACAATTCATTAATCCATGACATGTAATGTCCAATATACAAAATTTTAATTCCAAGAATACTCATCGAGAAAAAGTTCTCAATCGCTTAACATCCCTCAATTATAACTCAACCCAATGAGAGATTTACTCAGACATTGAAATGATTAATAATTTGGTAATAATGATTATGATGATAAATTTAGAAGAGAAGAAAAATAAAGGGATAAGAAAATAGTGGTGCATCGAACACACACACAAATGATAATGAGAATTAAAAATAGACTTTTGATTGAATAAGGAGGAAAAAGAAGGGAAGGAGTTTTAACTTGATTTCAAATATTTTAAGAACATTAATATTAAACTACTGAAGGTAGATGAGAATAAGAGATATTATATAAGAAACTCGCGTTGAAATAGAATTACAAAAAAACAAACAAAAACTTACATGATTACAAATGAAGAACCACACAAAAGTAAATGAAAGGAAGCAAGGAGGAATTGTTTATAAAGTAAAAACATGAGTATGAAAGATCCTACTAAGTCTTTGGAAGAGCCTTGGTCATGCCAACCTATCCTTGGTAGTGTATGTTTTTTCTATAATTATATGGTATTTAGTCAATAAAAATGTAATTTCATTTATAAATGTTCATATTATTACAATGAATATGCATAAGATAACACATAACATCCCTATATGATAACTAAACCAAGTCTAGATCCAGATTCCACACAATAAACCATATACCATTTACCAATTTCTGAAAAAATAGGAATTAGTATAGATGCAAGCCTTAATTTAAGAATAAAAAATTATTGTTGTAAATCTTCATTATAATGTAATGGAGTTCCCTTTATCATGAGTTTTTTCATTGGAGATGGAAGTCATGAGAAGTCCCAAAAAAAGTAATGATAGTAAACTTATAATCCCAAAAAAACTGTTTATTTCAAAGATATTCATTAACATTTTCTAGGAGACAACAACATTTATCTTTATAAGATCTACTGATACATCTTTCTCATTAATGAAATAGCCATAGAAGACAATTTATTGTATTTAAAAATCACATTTTTTTTTAATTTTTCATAAAATGGGTACTCTTAAAAAATTCTCAACATAGTCTTTAAATGTTCTTCATGTTCTTTACGAGTTCATGAAGACATCAGAATGTCAACCAAAAATCAAAAAAAGAGTATAAGTACCACTGAAGGACATGTTTCATAAATACCACAAAACTACTGGTTCATTTAAAATACTAAAGGGAACGACCATATATTCAAAATGTTCAAAATGACTCCAGAATGTCTTTAAAATATACCCCTTTTAGACAAAAATTAGTGATACCCTAAGCGTAGATAAATTTTAGAGAATCATTTGGATCTCTTAAATTAATAAAAAAGGTCATTAATCGATGGTAGTTGATATCTATTCATTATCATAATCTAATTTAGATTATGATAGTCAACAAATATTTATAACGAACCATCTACATTTTTGGAAAGAAGAAATTAAGTAACCTAGGGGGCGTACTCACTCATATGAACCCTTTACATTCCAATTCTTCAAATTGAATATTAAAATCCTTCAATTCTATTATATCCATTCTATGTGATAAAATTAAAATATGATTTCTCCCCATAATGTAATCAATTAAAAATTTCACTTACATTTTAGGTTTAAAACCAGTGAAATTTTTGAGAAACACATCTAAATATTGATCCACATTGGTAGGAAAATTTCTAGTCTAAATTAAGTCATTTGTTCCCAAAGTGATTGTTTTTAATCGATAAGAAATAGTTCCAAAAATTAGTTCTAAAGGAAATACTTTTACAACATTCACATCCTGGTCTTTTTAAAAAAGATGAACCGTCCCATTAAGAGATGTAAACTTTACTTTTCATACATAATAACTGATATGGGCCTTGAAATAAACTAACCAAGACATTCATATAATAAATTAAAATATATCCTTGTCCAAAATAGAATTTTCCCAATTAAAATAGACACCATAAATTATTTTAGAACAATATCAAATTTAAATCCACTTCACTGTAACTACTTGAGAGGTGTTTGTATACTCATCACATGTGGAATCATAACAATATACAATCACATTTGATCATAAAAATGTGGAATAATAAAAGAGTGGGATGAACTGGTGTCAAACAAAACATACATAAAAGTTTATTTTAGTGGAATTCCACCTTGTAAAAATGAAATATCTGATTGATCTTTCATGATCATCTGCTCAGTTAGATAAAATTTCATACTCATTTCCCAGTGTTTCTTATTTTATATTATGCTTGAATTATTTTAAGAGTTGGGATATTCATGTAATTACCTTGGTTAGATGATTTTTATAAGAAAAAGTTTTTATGAAGAGTTCACACCATTGATGTATAATATGTATGAGACACATGAGATGTATTCTTGGATATTGACATAGTAGTTCTATTTAAATAACACTAAATATACACCATATTATTTTAGTTGTGAAATTATCAAGGTGGTGTTGTTTAATATCACTTTATATGGTAAAAAAAACCAAACTGTAAATATCTAGGATTAGTAAAGGGATGAGGATGAAAGTTAATCGATTCAGTTTTATGATTCTGAGATACTTCACCACCATTGAGGTATGTATCCCTATTCCTCTTATTCCTAATATTAGAGTTCCCACTTGTTGTTGTGGATAAAAAAATACTTCATCCTATTATATTTCTATTGATATCCATTTCCATTATTGTCTTTCTATTAACCATATCCGTATAATTAGTATTAAAGAGGATAACTATCTTATAATTTTTTTGGGCACTATCCTGACTCAAATATGTATGACTTTATGGACACACTGGTAGCCACTTATAGTGAAAAAACAAACTAAATTCATAAACATAGCTATATATTCCAACAGAAATTGATTTTATTGATTAAGGTTGATGAAATATATTATTTTGGCTATCTTGAAGCTTTGATAATATATTCATTTGTTGAAAAATTCATCAAAGTCCTCTCATATAAGGTATTGGTCATTTTTATATTAGAAATATTAGTCCACCATTTTCATAAAAGATCCTACAACATGTATATTGAACAAATTTATATTGTTCCAAAATATATCAGCTTTTATATGTTTTTATGATTCAGAAACTCCATATTTTTATTTTAATGAGTTTATCTTAAGTGTTTCAGATGATATTTTTTTATAATTTTTTTTATTATGCTAGTTATAACTGATTATCTTATTTTAAGTAAAGTGTTGAATCTATGAAAGTGTATTTTATCTTATGAGAATCAATATTTAGAAATATTATCTTTCATCTTCTTAGAGCTAGAAAAGCTGTATGGTGAAAGTTTATCTTATTACATAAGATAATATCTTATGAAGATAATAGATTAGTTAACATATGATCAGAGTAAGATATCTTAGTTAGAGTGTAGTTATAAAAATTATTCATCTTATGAAAAGGATATTTGTAAAATATTATCTTTCAAGCCCTAAGAGATGTTTTGAATGTTTAGTTTTACAATTCTATAACATAATTGTCATAAATTAAATAATTATTATATGTAATGTTGAATTAAATTTATCTTACACAGAGTATAAGTCAAAGATTTGTTATATATTATGAATCCTTTCAGAAGTTTATCTTATGAGAGAAGTGCTATCAGTTGGAAATCTTACAAAAAACGATCTATTATGAAGAACGTACTGATTACTTTTATAATCTTCAGATAAGTCATTTCATGATTTTAAGAGTATCAGAAAAGGATTTATCTATTTAAATGAAGGACAATTTTTATAAAGTGTTTCTTTTCTAGGAATGGAATGATCTAAAGAATAATAATATTTCTAAAATGTCCACTTTAGAAGCATATTCCATATTAGGAAGTTGTTAACACATTCCAATATATGCCCATATCATAAACTTTTCAGCAGATTATTCACTCAAACATTATGATTATCTCATGTTCTTAAGTTAAAAATACAATAGGAGATATAAATAGAGAGGGTTAGCTGCTTCATGAACATACATAGAGAAATAACATATATAGATACATAAATTCATGTAAATATGAATACTCTGATAACAACAACAAAGAATAATCTTATAAAGACAAGATCATATACAATGATCACATTTTGCGCTTACAATTCTATCAGTTGTAATATAAGATCATCCAAATTTGCGATTCTAAGATCATTATCTTCTTAGGAAATACTTTCATCTATAATCAGTTGCTGCTTGTAATTGTGTGTTACAATAGTTCTTTAAAGTTCATTCATCTCTATTTTTTTTACAGTCACTATAAGTTAGTGTGTTAAGGATGTGGATAGGGTTATTAATGGTAGAACCTTGTTGAAAGATCTTGTACCTTTTTAATAAGTAACAACTGCTTGTACTTAGCATGGAACCACCGAGAAAAAGGATGTCATAGTGAAAATTACCAAACTCATGGAGTATAATGTTGGTGGAGTGAACTAGGGTATTTATGTTCCCCAAACCACTATAAATATCTTATGTTCAATTTCTTTACAATGTGATTTAATATATATGATTCCTTTTTTTATTAAGGAAAATATTTAAAGTCACATACCTTAAAGAGAGTGGTTTAAAGTATGTTTTTTTGAAATCAAATCACCCCTATTTATTTTTCAGTTATCCATTATCTGGGACAAAAATTGGTATCAAAGCTCATGATTATTGAGTTCATAGCTATCAAAGTTTTAAGTCCAATTATCCAATTTCAAATACCTGGTATAGAAGATAATAGAGAAGATATGTCAATGGTTATAACTCTATAGTTTAATGAAAAAATTATGTTTTCCAGAAGGCACAAATGGCCATCTATTTTAATAACCTTAACATAAGTTTATATCTTAATGTGGTGAATCCATAAGAAATTCCAAAGACACAACTAGAAATGTGGTATATTAACACTAAAGCTAGATATGATCTAAACTCTAAAGATATGAACACTATAATTTTTGAACTTAGTCTATATGAGTTTAATTGAGTTTTTCAATTTCAAATAGCTCATGAAATGTGGACTGCTATAGTAGTTTATTATGAGGCCATAAAAATTTGAAAGCCCTTAGATAAGATACTTCCAAACATAAGATCAAAACATTCAAAACTAGTGGAAGATAAAGAATTACATAGCTTAATGGAAGACTCATTGATATTGTGAATGATGTTTCTAATCTAGGAACCCCAATTACTGAGCCAGATCAAGTATTAAAAGTTATAATAGTTTTACAACCTAAACAGAGTGGAATATCAGTTTTCATCAAAAAACTTGTAGAGGTTAAGATTTATAATATAAAATATCTAATTGGAACTATTATTATGTATGAAGATAAATTGTAACTTGAAGTTAGAGAATATAAAACGGTGAAGAAATAAAATGCAGCATTGAAGGTTTTAAATTTTAAATATGATAAAAAGAACAAGGGTTTAAAAATCTCTAGAAAATAAGAATAATAAGACTTTTTAATATATTCTGAATCAAATAATGAACTTTCATTGTTTTTTAAAAATTATATAAAGTTATATAACATTAGAATAGGTTTCAAAATATCATTAAATAAGTACATGCATCATGTTGAGAAATATAATGAAGTAATATGCTATGAGTGAAAAAATATAAGACACATTAGGCCAAACTATCTGCAATTTCATGAAAATAAAAGGTTAGAAAATAAGTTCTTCAAAAAGACTATATATAATAAAAAATCCAAGAGATATATGAAGGCCATGTGGAGTTCATATGAAGACTCTAGAGAATTTATATCCTTAGAATTATAATTTGAATCTCTTAATTAAAATTCCAACATATGCTTTATAAAAAATTCAGATGAGGTACATTCTTATTATTCTTCTAAGCATGAGTTTGAATCGGAAAATGAAAATTTATCATATGAAAAATTAAATGAATACTACATCATGTTATAAAATAAATATAAAAAATAAGAAAAGGAAAAAAATCTCTCTGGAACTCCTATAATAAATTCTTTAATGAAGATGAGGACTTAAAAAAATTTTGATTTGAAATATCAATCAGAAAAGTCTACTACATCATAAACTGGACAAGTTAGAACAATTGAGAACTTATAGAAGGATATTTAAAACTTAAAATATGATACAAGTGTTTTCAAAAAAGGTTAATATCACTTAAAGATAATTCTTGGTCAAAATAAACTCAATAATGAAAAATTTGGAATATGAAGTTAGGGTAAAAGCCTACAATTTTATAAAAATCAATTTTTCTTAGTCTTGAAAATAAAAAATTCTCCATGGATACTTTTTTTAACTATGTAGATATAAGAAATTATTCTAATATTTTTAATATAAAAAATCCTTAATTTTTTGGAATTTAAAACACTTTTCTTTCAAAATTATCCTTAAAATTTGTTTCCAATTTTTATGAAAAACAAAAATATATTTGGATTCCTAATTTATTTATAGCTTACATTTTTGGACCCAAGAGTATTTGGGTGAAAAAAAATATTATCGTTTTATTATCATTGTAGGGAAAAAACCATATAAAAAACAATTAAAAGTGGTTTATGGATAGTGTTTGTTCAAGACATATGAGTGAATGTTTCTCAAAATTTCAGTCACTATCCACGATTAGTGGAGGCTATGTCGCATTTGGTGATAATAAAAATAGAAAAATTATTAGCATTTTATTAGTAGGTGATCCACAATATTCCCTCATCAATAATTTTACTTATGTTAAAGTATTAAATAAAAACCTGATAAGTATTTCTCAAATTTTTGATTATGGTTATTCAATTTATTTTTATAAAAATTCTTGTTCAATTTTCAAAGATAAATCACTCAAGATTAAATCACCAAAAACTAATAATGACTATACTTTATATTTCAATTATTTGTGTGGGAAATATATAAATTTTTTGAATGATAAAATTTATAAATCATGGATTTGGAAAATAATACTTGGATATTATAATGTTCAATATTTAAAAAATTGTTTGAAATACATTTAATTTATATTTTCATGATCTTAAATTTGATAAAAAGAAATAGTGTGATGCAAGTCAAATAGGAAAGAAATACAAGTCATATTTTAAACTAATTAATGAGGTTTATACATACATACCTCTAGAGCTTATCCACATGAATATGCTTATACCTACTAGAACTAGAACTATTACTATAAAATCATTTGTCTTTGTTTTGGTCAATGATTTTTTAATATTTATATAAGTTTAATTTTTGAGACTTAATAGTGATGATTTTTTTATTTATATTAATTTTTGTAAACTTGTTAAAAATAGAAAATATTCTAAAATTTTGACTTTGAGAAGTGACCATGTAGGAGAATTTGATAATCATGAATTTATTTCATATTTCTCAAAATAAGGTCTTAAGAAAAACTTTTTATGCCCCTAGGAAACCTCAGAAAAATAGTGTTTTTGAAAGGATAAATAGGAATTTATAATAAATTTCTAGATCAATGTTATGTGTATATAACGTGAATTCTCATTTTTGGGTTGAAGCTATTAACATAGCATATTATTTTATTAACAGAGTTCTAATATGTCATATCATATAGAAAACACAAAATGAGTTATAGAATAATAGAAAACTAAAGTTAGGATACTTTAAAGTGTTTGTATGTAAGTTTTACATATTCAAAACCTAGGATAATCATGGTATTTTTGATTAAAAATCTGATAAAGGTATCTTCATAGGTTATTCTACTACTTCGAAATCTTATAGAGTTTTAAAAAAGGGCCAAGGAGTGTTGAATAATCAACTCATGTGTATTTTTACAAAATTGATCCTTTTGATCACAAAAAAGACCAAAACTGATGAGATGAGTGATTCTAAAAAAGACATGAGACCTAATACTCTATCTAACAACAATAAGGATGATGATTTGGAACTTGATTATTTTTTTTATAAAATCTAGTAAGGGTTGATGCTAGTGATCCATAAAGTGTGCTGCTATGATAACCTAGAAACATTAAAGACCATACTCTAGAAATAGTTTTAGGAAGCTTAGATCAAGGATTCATAACTAGATGAAATATAGGAAACTTTGTATATTACTATTCCTTTTTATCTTAGTAAGAACCCAAATGGTAGAAGAATATTTACTTGATGAAAGTTGGATTTTAGCTATACTAGAAGAATTAAACAAGTTCAAGAGGAACAAAGTATGATAATTAGTTGATAGACCTTATACCTATCTCATCATTGGAACAAAATAGGTATTTAGAAAAAAAAATAGGATTATCGATGCGTGATCACTTGAAATAAAGTTAGATTAATTGAATACAATTTAGAAGAAGTAATAAATTATGAAGAGACTGTTTCCCATGTTGCTACGTTAGAAGAAATTATAATCCTTCTATAATATTTATCTTATATGAATTTTAATTTATATCATATTTATTTAAATTATTATTTTATACATGTATTTTTAATAGAGTAAGTTTATGTTGAACAACCTACTAGTTTAAAAGACCATCAATTTCAAAATTCTATTTTTAAACATAACTAAGCCCTATATGGACTTAAACAAGCACCGAGAGAATGGTATAAAAGATTATGTTCCTTTATTTCTTCAAATGTTTTTTTAGTAGGAACGGAAGACCCTAAATTTTTTAATAAATATTTATCATCAAATATATTTTTTCTATAAATATATGTTGATCATGTTTTTTTGTATAAAAAAACAAAAATCATCAAATAATTTTATGAAAATTATGAACAAATAATTTGAAATGATTATGATGGGTGAATTATACTATTTTATAGGATTTTAAATTTATAAAAATAATTTTTAAAATGTCTTAAAATTAAGAAAATACATACTTGACATACTTAAAATGTTTGGAATTGAAAATAGTAAGACTTATTCAACTCCTAGGGGCTCTAATGTTAAAATTGATATAGATAAGACTGAAAAACCAGTTGAAAAAAATTTGTATATAGGAATCAATAGAATTTTACTTTATCTTACTACAAGGAGACTAGAAATTATGCTTTTAGTATTCCTTCGTAAAATATTTCAATCCAATCCTAAAGGCTCTCATTTGCATGATGGAAAGATAATTTTAGGATATTTTAAAGGAATTGTATCTATTTGTCTACTTTTTTCAAAAACCTATAATTTTAATTTAATATCATATTCGGACATTGATTTTTATGGATGAAGACTAGATATTAAAATTATCTTAAGAACCATAAATTTTCTTGGTAAATATCTAGTATATTGGCCAATTAAGAAACAACACTCTATAGAATTATCAACAACTAAATCTAAATGCATTGTGGTAGGAAGTTATAGTACATTAGTGCTATGGATAAAATATACACTCATGGATTTTGGAATCAATTTTAATTGTGTTCTAATAAAATGTAATAACACTAGTGCTATCAACCTTTTAAAAAATCAAATTAAATATTCTCTAACAAAGAACATTTATTTAATACATAATTTCATAATATATCATGAAAATGGGTGAAATATCCTTAGATTTTTTTTATACATAACATAAATTGGCAAATTTTTTCATCAAACCATTTCCTAGTGGAAGATTTGATTTTATCAAATCTGAATTATGTTTATTTAATTTTTCTTATTTAATAGTGTGAGTTTATAATTATGTAAATATTTTATAATTGCTATTATATTTGATATTTTTTTCCACTATTTTAAGTTTTAGTCACATAATAATGTGACATTTCACATAGTGTTTTTTCATGATTACTCTACACATCACACTACACAAGCCTTCTATTAGATCAAGAAAATAGAAAGTCATTTCTACATGTGAAACCCTCATAAACCTTTGAAACTTTGTCTTTTTGATATCCAAAAGTCTCTACTATAACCATATAATCATCCAAAACCTTTCAAGAATGTAAAAATCCAAGATAACTAATGATGTTACCTCAAGAAGAATCAAACATTCAGTAACCAATAGAAAAATTTTAATTGAAAGAGTGATAGATTTTTTTTGTGGGAAGGAACTAATTTGTTACTCAAAAAGTTCATAAATCCTCAAGGATAGGAATTAATTTATGCAAAAAAATGAAATAAGTTTTTTTGAGAAATATGTTCATGAATTTTATGAGAAATCCTTATTTGATTTTGATAAAAATGAAGATATGATTAAAACTACTATGAACCAAAAAATATTTTTGAAAACATCATTAGTAACGGATGAACGGTTTGAATGTATCCCTGAAGGCTATGACGACTTGATTAATTCTTTGGTTTGTATATAAAAGGTCATTTCATCATAAATAATGAAGTCTCTATTTGAAATAGTGGATATTGAGATGAAGCTAGTGAAAGACTTAGATCCGAAAATGATGGTTCTTATATAGTTTACTCAGTTATCCATTACAAATCAAAATGGTGATTTTGAAAACCTTATTTTCCAAGATTCAATGCTTCTATAATTTTTTATGACCGAGAATCATATGAATCTAGAGCATTATATTATGAGATATATATTAACTGATCAGAATAATTCCATGTATTTTTATCTATTTGGAAGAATTTTGATGTTAGTTATCTATAAAGTTTGTGTCTTTTTGGATGACAGTACTGAAACACGTTATCATGGAATAACTTTGTTAAGTGAAAACATCGTAAGAAAAAGTGTTTTTATTGTAATTAATCTTTAAATAAGTTGTTTTATCATAATTTATAAATAATAAATTGAGATAGATCCTACTTTAACTTAGGGTGATTCATCATGAGTGGAAATTATTAGAGCCTAAAAACTTTGTAAATTAAATCAAGGTAATCCCTTCAAAACTGAAAAAATAAGGGAAAAAATTGAAGGAAGATCAACAAACAAAATTTTTAATGAAGTGAAAATGGAAATGGGATAGGTGAGTCCATGAAGTAAAAATCCTTTATGGATCACTGATTTGTATGGAGATCCACTTCATGGGGTGTCTGTGTACTAAATAGTTCATAGGTAGAAGACAATGACGCCAACCCCCACAGATGAAACAAAATCATTTATAGATAGAAGGTGAACATATCCTATGAAAAAATGATGCTCTACCCCAAACTAAAAATGGTTCACAGGCAAGGAAATACCGTCATCTCCCTATGAATGAAAAAAAGTCATTTTTGGCAGAAAGGTGGCGGTTCTCGCCTCTACAGATGATGACCCCAAGACCTCACTAAATATGTCATTCGCAGGTTGGGTATTTCCCATTGGATTATAAAAAATAGGACTTGTAGTTTCATCAAAGAATTCTAGACACACAGGTGCCTAGTTCCTCCATTTTTCTATAAACAGAACTCAAGGGGAACTGAAAAAAGGTTTGAAGGATCAAGGAATTGACAGATTGATTGAATAGAGAGATCGACAGCTCGGAAAATGTTGGAGTCCTTTAAAAATTACTCATAGGTAAAACCCTAAAACATATCATTAAGGAGGATAAATTAAACCAATTGACAGTCCATGAACTCAACACCCTTTGTAGGAATATTCCCTACAAGGCATGGTACCAATGACCCTTTTACAACAAGGTGAACCGCATAGATAAAAGAAATATGTGTGGGACCCTACCCCTTGTAGAAAGTAATCACATGGGAAGAACTCGATCTCTCATGGAATCATTCCATGCGGCCAGAACCATGCCCTATATAGAAAATCACTATGTGGTAAGAAATTGATCCCGCATAGCACCATGCTACGTGGATGGAACCTGGCCCCACATAGCAAAACACTACATGGACCCAACTAAGGTCTATAAACCAAAATGGTATGCAGACAAACCTTTTACCCTAGAATCACCATGCTATGCGGAGTGAAGACCATCCCACGTAAAACCATGCTATACAGAATGGGGTATCTTAGAGTGTTCCACTCTTAGGATCCAATCTTTTCCTTCATCCATATCATCGGTTCCAATGATGGCCCTTCCACGAACCGGTCTAATGGCATCAGGACAAGGCCTCTTCCAAAGCCACCATGAACATATTATAAAACCATTGAGAACATCATATTTTTCTTTTGAGTTTACATACCCCTAGTAAGAGGAATCATGTGCGTAATCTCTTCCAAGAAGTGGATCCTTGGAATTCCCCCAAGTTTACATTACCATGGTAACACATATTCTAACTTCATAGTACCCATGTGAGTCTCAATATTTTAAGGGTTGAGAGGAACCACTTACCATTCCTTTTGATAAGGTCTAGTTTCAAATACCCCCTCCTTTCCCAAAACCAATTTCAGGGCACTCGCACTGAGGTAATCCCCTACCCTTTATTGGGGGAGGTGGTGATCTTTCTCCATCTTTCCTTCTCCCAAGATGTATTTAGATAGATCATCAAATATTTATATCTAGGATATGAAAACAAGAGAGAGGACAGGAACATTCAATACCCTCTTTCTCTCTTCTATTGGGCTTCAACACCATCCATTAGGAAATGAAGTTGGATGTGCGATCTTCAGATCCAATACCTTATCTTGTTTCTCACATCGAGAAAGACTCATGTGGGCTTAGAGGTTGACAACGATCATAACATATTCATAGTACCAAAGACTTGGACTTCTCCATATATATAATCCCCAACTTCAATTCAAATGGGTCTTCTAGAATGTGTAAGCCTCGATCAAATCCCCTCAAATGGAAAGCTCCCATGAATAATCTCCAATCATGCCCCCTTTGATGAGTTTCCTCTAATGTGTAATTCCCCATCAAATCTAACTATGTGGGCTTTGATTCCAAACTTACTAGGATATTTAAGAATCATCTCGAAGATCCAAAACTAACACTCAAATCTACCATAATGATATCGGTCCATATTCTTGGCAGGGTTATATTCACCCATGATACCACATATTTCCTGGGTATCTTGGGACATCTCGACATAAGTTCGACAACATCCTTGGTCATGAACCCTTTCACCTGGATGTACTTTTCACATGTTGTATTATTTCATGGTTAGGTCCTTGTCACATGACCATAAAAGGTGTTGTGTCCAGTAAAGTGACATAGAATTACATGGGTTCTGATTCCCCTCACAAGGGTAAGTAAGAATCCCATCTTATGGGTTCGATCCCAACATCAAAACAACTTCCGCCCCACCTAGATGATGATAATATCTAGAGTGCCCCATTATACAGCTCAAGACCAGCTTCGTCCCAAAAAATAAACAACGAATATCTGATTTCCACTAAAGGGTAACATTGATAGAGAACCTTATATACATAAAAATCCCTCTATCAATAGATAATCTTGTATACATACATATGATTATGAACCCATGCGTATTCATGATCAGTTTTTGCCTAAGGGTAATATGTAGAAACATGTTTTGGAATGAACCAAGGGTTCATAAACATATAAACATGACTTAAATCTATAAGAGAGTCTTGAAATGGGAGATAGTTCCACCCAAAAGGGTGTGATGAACCCGAGTTCCTATCCTCTCGACCAATGTGAGCTCTTAAGTGTCGCTAGCCAAGTTACCTAATGAGCGCCTTCCTTTGGAAATTAGGTCCATGAATAATGGATATAAGAGACATTGGAAATTTATGGCCACACGAGTAGACCTGTTGGAGACCATCAAAAACCTTATATCTAACTTCAATGATTTCACACAATTCAAGCCCTGTAATTAATAGTTCAGTCAACAAATGTTCCTTCAGTTCAAACCAAATGGTAGACCTGATTGGGATAACTTAGTTTTGGAACATCTTTCACAAGATCAAAAGAATATACTTCCCAGTACCCATCAAACCATTCTCATTCCATATACATACACATATTCAGGTGAAATAAAAATGGTGAACCTGATGTGAATCATTAACTAAGGTGGTGGTGTTACCCCGCATCAGAACCCTTCCACATCTAAAGTGGAAGAGATCCAAATAAGATCATGAATTATGAATGTGATCCTGAGATACTACTTTGCTAAGGGGTTTTTGTCTGTATTTATCCCAAAGACTGTAAGAAATTCACAGATATTCCTTCTATACAATGAAATCTTAGTAGTTTATTTATACACATGCATCAATGACTACACAAGAATCCATGTCCTTGAGGAATCATAGGAATCCATCACCTACCAAGTGCCTTCAATGTTAGTTTTTAAATGAACTGGTCAATTAGTACCATCAAAATGGTACTCTCCTCACCCTGGAGGTAGAAAGGTAGGTCCTCCATGCCACGAATCTCAGTCATCCTTCCAACCAGTGACGATTGATGGATTTGAACAAGGTGTCTCCATTAACCATATTCAACCATTTCAAGAGTCTATCCCTAGAATGTGACAATGAGTGCCTCCCTTACCTAAGGGAGTATGATGAATTTGTCACTAATGATTTCATCCTTACTACACAGGGGCCCCGCCCAAGGACCCCTATCTGAGATCATCTCCACCTGTTCCATTAGGTTCAATATCTTTATTCTGAAGAGGATATCACCCCAAGGGATCTTGCTGAAGTCGAACAAACCAAAATCCCTTGAACAACCTGCATGGGGGTGGCGATCAGATTATTAGGAATAGATCATCACACACATTCCTAATGAAGAAATATATTGTTTAAATTCAATCATAAATTATGAGAAGACATATATTCCTACTCCCTCTTATTAATCCCACGATGTAAATCCAGGGGCACACTGTGACCAAGAACAAATTCCCACCAATGCTCGACAAAATCACCATGAAAATACGGAGGTAAGCTAGAGGAAGATGAAAACCCTACCAATGAAAACAAATATTGTCAACCAAATAGCACAAAAAATTTCCCAATGAAAATCCCTTCTCATGATTATGAATCCCACCAATAAAATACAGTGGCACCCAAATACAATAAGATTCAAATTCATGTGGATTCATACCAAGAAAGTTAGAAAAATACATTAGAAAATGAGTAGAAACAAATTTATAATCATGAATATGAATCCCCCCAGTCAAATATGGTGGAAAATGGAGAAACAAACTGTAATATCCCAGCTATAAACTAGGGTAAGCCTCATTCCTCTTCCCCCATATGAGAGAAAATTCAGTAGCCACTGGAAGAATATGAAGGAATGAAGTAGGAACAAACCCCCGATCCAACATCAGAATGGGAATTTATCCCTATTCCAACCAAATACATCTCTCAACACATATCAGAAATAATGGAGGATCAGACATCAATTATTGATCATATTATATAGAATTCTCAAGATTTAATCACGTCTGTAGAAATAACAAGTATCCAGGCCTACAATCCCACCTCCCAAAGTTGGGTGACTCACCTACATAATAGGATGGTCACTCTGGAGTAGACCAACATCAATACTCCCATCCAGGAGGGTCGTCATCCATACTAGGTGATAAATAGGCCACCATATTAGAAACAAATACCCATTTCAACTGGGGGACACCAGTACACCATGGTGGCCACTCAAAGACAAACATATATCCCTTCCATTACTTAGAATTATCATTAACATATCTTGGAAGCATCACGAGAGTTACTTATATAGGCACTCGTATAGGAAGGCCATCACCCATAGTAAGAAACCCAGTTCCCCACAAGAGAGAAGCCAAAAATAATTCATTCTAAAGGCAACTATATAATTAAGATAATATTCATGAACTTGATTTGCTGGAAGCTAGAGTTCTTGATTCCCTTTAAAAATTAACAATGGTTTCTTAGGATCCTACCAATCCATTTCCAAATTAAAAAAGTTCCAGTAGTAGTTGGAAAAGTATTCCTTGTAATATTGATACCAGCTGCTGTAAAGTTCCACCTTAGATAATAAACCATGAGGGATAACTTCATGGGAAATAAATGACCAATATTGCATTCCTATCTTCTAATGAGCATCACAGTATCCCTCCTCATGACCAAAATATTGAACAGTGAGAAAAATATCCCCTTGCTGTCATTTCCCCAAATGGTCCTCCCCAAGGTATACGCTATAGATATTCTCCCAATAGTGAGAAATCAAGTTGTGATTTTACTCATCATCATGATAGAATTGACTATGAAGGCCCTCCACATAATGGAATCTCAGTTCATCAAGAAGGTCTTTACCTTTCTCTTCTCCACCCTAAAGGTCCTCCCCAGGGTATACACAACCAAAATTATCCTAGAATTCAGAAAAAAAATTATAATGCTAGTCCCCACCATTGCAACATTAACTATGAGGGTTCTCCCCACAGTCATGTTCTATTATAACTGGATGGTCCTCCCCTTACTGAATCAAATAAAAAAAAACCTCATATGTTGATGTGCTTGGAAGGATGGGGTCAAGCTTGTCCGAAACCCTACCAATAAATAACTACATCCTTTCTCAACCAGGATACAACATGGGACTACTCTCATCTTCTGAGCCACCTCTAGACCGTTAAAATGTTAACGAGTCTTGTAGTATCCCTGATACTTGTGACAAAGTCATCAAGATGAATTAAAGTTGGGAAGATCAAGTAGAAGAGTCATTAAAAAAATAGAAAAATGATATGTTTTTCATGATAAGAAAATTATCCAAGGATAACATACGACTTTTGTTTTGACCCAAAAAAACATCTTAGTTTGACATACCAATATAGCTGTTAGAATAATGCATACATAACATTCATCTCAATCTCTTGAAAACTATCCACAATTTGAAAGAAAAATTATTTCCCTATGATGGATACATAGACCATGTCAAAATATTGGAAGATATTTATCGTAAAATCAACCTAGAAGAACTTCCATCTACATGGAGACCACAATTAGAGAGGTGGAAGAATGATCTTTAGCTAACATTTCTTTATGTGTTGCATAAATTATGTCACCCTATCGGTGACCCCACATCTGGTGTTCATATATAGGGATGGGGAGAGCATGGAGCTTTTCATTTTACCCTACTATAGATTTAGTAGAACCCATTGGAAAAAAAATCATGTAATTTCATTTTCCCAAAAAGAAAATCAAATAAAATCCTTGTTCAGAAAAGGTTACATGCTCGAAAAGAACTGGTTTTGAGTAAGTCTTGGAAGCATCAAGCCCAATGGGAGCTTTCCATAGAAAAACTCTTGAATCAAGAAACCAATAACATTCAAGAGAATTACCACTTTAGAGAGTCCAATCATTAAGCAATTTATTTGTCCCAAGAAATAAATAATTCATGTGTATATTCGACACTAAATCTAGATCGTAATTGAGTAAGAATGCATGAGATCAAGAATGTAGCAATAGTAGTAGCAACCATCCCATTATGGGATCAACCCTAAGCCTTAGGGTGGGTGAATTTTTTAACACAAAATTCCCCCATATGGCTCGATAATCTAGGCTAAGAAATAATAAAAAGAGAATGGGAGAAACCCCATCCCATAGGGTTTGGGGTATTTTTACCTCAATCACCTGTCCAGTGGAAATCAATATTTTCTTGTTCTAGGAGGGTGAAAAAAAGAGAGGTCTTGTAACACCCCAACCCTAGTTAACCAGAGTCGGTGTATTATTACACAACATTAGTATGACCATAAGGGATGAAATCCTGAAAGACCGATCAGTTTTGTAGGATTGGAAGTACGAGATACATACATAAGTATTACATTAAATTATGAAATTAAAAAACAACAACATTGTGTCCCCTTTTAAAACACTCATATCCCCTTAGAATATTACTACAGGTCAGTCATAATATACTTCTTCACATTTGGGAAAAATAAAACATAAGAAAGGGGTGAGCTTAGATGCTTAGTAAGGAAAATAATATAGCGGGAACTTTCAAAAATAAGCATAAACATTTAAGCTAATGTATAAGACTAAAAAATCATTTTAAACTTAAACTACAACTTAATATAGAAAAGTTAAATCAAATAATTCCATTTACTTATTCACATGGATATTCTAATAGTCTAATAATCACATGCAATATCAATATCCAATTTCATAATGATGGAATGCATAATGTCGGACATCCTAACCACATAGTCAAGGCCTCATGCCAAGTCTGTAAATAAGATTTTTTCAAGGCCTTATTCTGAGACACTAGTTTGTATCGGGAGACCTACCGACTCATCAAGGAGCTATAGCAGGCTCACCCGTCACTTCCTAAGTCCAATGCATTCCTCATATGAAAAGGCTGAAACATAACATAAAAATTCATATTAAAACTAGCATAAAAAATGTTTATACATTAAACATAAAACCTGAATGGTATAAAATAACACATATACAGTAAAAAATATCACAAAACCTTCAATAAAATATTTTATCATAATTAATTGACTTTAAACAAGTGTAAAATCCATTAAAGGATGTTGACATAGATGAAATCAAAACTATCTGAGAGAAATATATCTTTCTATTTTGAAATAATTTTAAAGTCATATAATTATAAAATAAAACATTTATTTTGAAAATATTCTTATAATATTTTAATGGAAGCTTCAAAGGTGTTATAATGGCAGAAAATATCCTCACTTTCTAAATAATTTAGAAAACATTCTTTCCTTAATTTTGTCAAAAAGGTCGTAAAAGACCTTATTTGGAAAATGAGAGAAAGATTCTTTTATAAACTTTTTATAAAAAGTTATACAATGGTATAAATTACTTTATCCTATAGTCTAGGAAATATTTAAAATGTTTTGAAATACATTTTTAAGAAACACGAATGTGGATGATAAAGAGTTCCCAGGAGATACTCACGTATAAACAACCTCAGATAATGAAGAGATTATAGAATTAACCCTTACCTTGCACTTTTCCTTGATAGAGGGTAATTTATACTCCTTTATAATAGATAAATAATTTCTATTAAATTATACAAGAACCACATAAATAAATATGATATCATATATGATCTTTTAATATTTCTTTGTTAATAATATTTAAGTAGTATCATTGTTTCGGGTGTTAGCTAATTCATTTTTCTTTATATGATTTATTACATAATCCATGTTTATTATGGATAGGATGTATTTGATTCATATATATAATGATATTAAGTCTTTAAAAATTATTTTTAATCATAAAATTAATATTATTCTTGAATGGTTATGATGGGGAATGAATCTCATCGTGTTCGTGGAGACGGTAATTCGTACATACGCACGAGCGACAATATCATTCTATTAATGGTGAAATTGTATGTAATTGGATGTTATATCATATATAAAGAATAATTAACATGTTATATTTATTATTTACATCATTTATACTCATTATTATACCCATCCAAACAATGAAGTGTTGAATAACAAACTACACCACGACATGAAGACGATAAGCCATACGTACGCACATATGATGACTTGTCATTCATTGGATGAATAGAATAATGAAAATGGTTTTAAAATATTTATAATAAAATCTCAGTATGTATAATTTAATGGAGTTATTATTTTAATCTAGAAACAACAAAGAAAGAGGAAGTGGATGAAGAAAAGAACTTTGAAAGAGGTGGTGAAATCACTACCTCTTCTTCGATTGATTCCTTTTGATTTGATAAAAAGGACTCTTTAGGTTGTATTATAATTAAAGTAAGGGCTCTAGGTATAATTGAGGGTATTTGGGGGGATATTTGAGGCAGTTTTGGCCAATCCAAATGTCTTTGGAGGTGTGATTTTGAGAGAAGGGGAAGTACCCTTTTATAAGAGAGGTGAAAGTCATTTTAGGAATAACTTGAAATATTATTTTATTATACAATAATATTCGGTTTATAATGGTTTCAAAAGGATTTATTTCGAGGATAAGGTGGGTATGGGTCGAAAAACTCTCAACAAATAGGTTTTATATAGGTTTAGGTCACCATATTAACCTTATCTTTTAGATTTAACTCTTAGTTAAATATTTTAACTTTGACTATGTATTCTTTTATTATTATAATAAATGGTTAATAAATTTACTATAAAAGGAAAAGAGAACTCCAAGTGATTCATTATTGATATATATAACCTTATATATATCCTTTGGATGAAACTTATATTTTTAGTAATATGATATCAATTAATAATATAGTATTTGTTTTTAAAACCCATTTATGTCAATTTTGACACTATTTAGTTTTTGGTTCTTGTGAAATTCATAAAAACTTTATAACATTTAAAAGAATTTATTTAATCATACATAACATGTTATATTGACCTATAAAATTCGTGGAATACAATAATAGTCTCAATTTACAATTATATTAATATTTATAATATCAATTATTTTAATCTTTCAATAATAAAGTAATTATTGTATAATCATTGTTTCATAAATAAATTTAATTATTTAATATATAAAAATTGTAAATAAAATAAAATTATTTATGAAATATTTTTATATTTATAATGAATATTTATAGTCTAATTTATATTATGTATAACCTTATATTAAAATCGTTTTAGTTATTAAACATGGAATTTAACACTTTTAACTCTTCTTTAAATGAAATAATAATAAATTTCCTAATTTAATACTAGTGGACCAAAAGGATCATATTTTATTCATAAGGTTGATTTTGGTCTAAATACACTTATCCAATATAATTAGGACATGTGTTAGGGTAATTATAAAATCATTTTTACCTTTAGTTACCCTATTTAATTTTAACTGTGATAAATAAAATCCAAAAGTTATTATTCACAGAAAAATTATTTTCATCCTATTGAACAAAATTTTACTTAATAATTTCAACTATAACTCAAGTACTTTTTAAATTTAATTCACATAATCGGTAAAATTACATTTTATTCAAATTTGCTAACGTGCCTAGAAGGTGGGTAAAAGACGTTAAAATGTTAAATAAATTTTTATACATCTATTTTTTTATAAAATGACTTTAATGAATTACATTGAACTTAAATAAGTATTATGTATCTATTTTGACATAAAATAAATTTAAATAAAATAAATTAATATTTAAATAAAAAGTAGGTTTTAAAGAATAATGCAGTGTTTTTCACTATTCATCAAAAATTGAAAGTTTTCAGCAAAATACCAAAAATTAACCCTAAGATAATTTTGATATTTTGAATCCAAAAATGATATCCATTTTGATAAATAAAATTTATAAAATTTCATAAAGTGGGTATTATTATTCATAACTAATAGTTTGGTTGGTCATGGTGTGTTAGAACTCGAAGTCACGTACAATGCAAGATATTGTATTATTCAAAAGGAAACATACCATGGAAGCTTGGGGTGACACAATCTTGCTTAAAATAATTTTGTCTTCAAAATTTCTAGAATATTACTACATAAAAAGATTCAGGTGGTTCTTCATCATAAGTTCCTCAGGTTCCCACATTGCCTCTTCCATCTTACAGTTTCTCCATAGAACTTTTACCAGACAAGTCATCTAGTTTCTCAACACTTGTTCTCTGGTATCTAGAATATTAACAGACTCTTTACAGTAAGACAAATCTGGTTCAAGTTTTATTTCTTCATAGGTGAGTACATGCGTTGGGTCGGGCATGTATTTTCTCAACAGTGATACATGGAACACATCATGAACTTTGGAGAGACTTAACGGCATTGTCAAACAGTAATCTACAGCTCAAATTTGTTCTATAATTTGGAAAGTTCCGACGTACCTAGGACTCAATTTACCATTCTTACAGAATTGTAAAACACCCTTCCATAGAGATACCTTTAAGAAAACACGATCTCCTACTTGAAATTCCAAATCCTTCCTTCAGTTATCAGCATAACTCTTTTTCCTACTTTGAGCTACTTTGATTTGGGTTTGGATAATCTTTTCCTTTTCCATTCTTTCCTCAACAAGTTCTGGGCCTACAAGTTTTCTTTCACCAACATCATCCCAACAAGTTGGTGTGTGACATCTCTCTCCATATAACGCTTTATATTGTTCTATCTGAATACTTGAATGGAAGCTATTGTTATAGGAAAATTTTACCAGAGGTAAATACTGATCCCATATACCTTGAAAGTCAAGTGATAAAGATCTCAATAGATATTATAATGTTAGAATAGTCTGTTCTTATTGTCCGTGAGTTTGAGGGTTGTATGGAGTGATTAAATGAAGTTCATTATCCAAGTCCTTCTGAAGACATTTCTAGAATCTTGATGTAAAACGAGGATCACTATCAGAAACAATCAATAGGGGTACTCCATGAAGTATAACAATTTCATTAATATATAGTCTTGCTAAACGTTCAAGTGGTAAATCTTATCTTATAGCATGAAAATGTACTGACTTGGTAAGACGATCAATAATAACCCATATTTCATCATTCCTTCTAGGAGTATTTGATAGCCCCATAAAAAATTCCATCATAATATCATCTCATTTCCACTTAGGTGTGGGAATAGGTTGCATGACTCCTCTAGGATGTTTTCTTCCAGCCTTCACCTATTGAAAAACTATACATCTTGACACATAATTAACAATCTCCCTCTTTATATTGTCCCGCCAAAAATGTTCTTTCATATCTCTATACATCTTAGTATTACTAGGGTATATAGAGAAATTGGATCTTTAAGCATCATCCAACAATTCACTTTTTTGATCAGGAATGTTAGGAACACAAATTATCTTCTCAAATTTCGAAATTCCATCTTCATATACGAATTCAAACAATCTCCCATCATTCACCACTTTAATTTTCTTTTGAAACTCCTCATCATCAGTCTGAGAACTTTTTATCCTTTATAGTAAAGATGGTTTGGCCTCCATTTGAAAAAGTATTGATGTTTCACCTTCTATGATTATTACCATATCCATCTTTACAAGATCCATGAACATAAGATCCCTTTCAACTCTGATCTTGTTCAAAAATCCATGATCATTTCTACTCAAAGTATATGCTACCTTATTTTCCTTCCCTAGGTGGTAGTATATAGTGCAATCATAATCTTTGAGTAGTTCAAGACATCACCTTTGCCTCATGTTGAGTTCTTTCAGTGATAAAATATACTTCAAACTCTTGTGATCTGTATATATATCATATTATTTACCATAGATATTGTGTCTCCATATCTTCATAGAAAATATTATAGCTACCAACTCAAAATCATGAGTGGGATAGGTTTTTTTATGTATTTTTAATTATCTTGATGCATAGGAAATATCTTTATCATTATGCGTAAGGACACAACTAAGTCCTTTCATTGAAGCATCACAATAAATAACAAACCCATAAATCCCCGATGGTAGAGTCATGATAAAATAATTGACTAATAATTTCTTCAATTCTTCAAAACATTCTTCACACTGTTTTGTCCAAACAAATGTATCCCCTTTACGTGTGATCTTGGTTAATGGGTTATCCAATCAGCAAAGATTCTGGACGAAGCACCGATAATAACCTACTAAACCAATAAAACTATGTACCTCAATTATATTTGTCAATTCTGGCCATTCTGGGATTGCCTTGGTCTTTAAAGGATCAATAGAGATTCCGTCCATAGAGACAATATGTACAAGAAAAGAAATTTCCTGAAGATCGAATTCACACTTGCTAAAATTCCTATATAATTGATTTCTTCTAAGGGTTTTCAGAATAGTGTGAAAGTGATTTTCATGATCTTTATAGCTTTTTGAGTATAGAAGAATGTCATCAATAAATACCACTACAAAATCATCATGATATTCCATGAAAACTCTATTAATTAGATCCATGAAAATTGAGGGTGAATTAGTGAGTCCAAAAGGCATTAATGTAAAATCGTAATGCCTGTACCTAGTTTAAAATACTATTTTCAGAATATAACCCTTCTTCACACATAACTGATGATATCCAGATCGATGGTCAATCTTGGATAAATATTGAGCTCTATGAAGTTGATCGAATAAATCATCAATGAAAGGTAGGGGCTACTTGTTCTTTATTGTTATAGCATTGATCTCCCTGTAGTCAATGCGTAACCTCATAGATCTATCTTTCTTCTTAACAAAAAGAATAGGGTATCCCCATGGAGAAACACTAGGGTGAATAAATACTTTTTACTCAATTTCTATAGTTGTTTCTTTAGTTCCACTAATTCCACTAGGGACATTTTACAAGGGGTCTTCGATATTGGCCTTCAACTAGGAATTAAATCAATGGAAAACTCAATTTATTGTTCTGGAGGATTTCCAAGTACATCCTCTAGAAACACAACAATATATTTTTAAACAATAGGTACATACTCTATTTTAACATTCCTTTCCTCACCCATAGTTATTTCATTATATTCCTACAGAATAATTGAATTTAGTAGAGCTACTGGGGGTAGATCTAGATAAGAATCAGGTGGTGACATTTCTACTCTAATAATAAGGAACTCCTTATCATCATAAAAAATTGTAACCTCATTCTTCTTACAATAGATTTTTTCATCATGGTTCGAAATACAATCCATAAAGAGTATTCTATCAAATTCAATCATGGGTACGATGATGAGATCTGCAGATAAAAACATTTATATACCCTAATGGGAACTGATTCACAAGACTTTGTTGCAATGATACTTCCCTTTGAAGTTTTGAATGACAAAAACCTTGTTAAATCAAATTGGAAATATCTAATTTTCTTATATAACTGGGAATATATGAAATAATGTGATGATCTAGAATCAAATAAATCATTGGCTAAATTTGAGGAAACCATTAAATTACTTGCCGCCATGTCATTCGGAGCTTCAACTTCAGCAGTAGTGATCAAATAAGCTTGGACTTTCTCCCTTGGCCTTTTCTGAGGTAAGTTTCCTTGGTGCTTAGGATATTCATTTGAATAATGCCTCATTTCCCTACAATTGTAGCATTCAACATTGAAAACCTCTTTCTTTCCCTTGCAATCACAAGCTTGGTGGCCTTTTTCACCACAATTATAATAGACTCCCATTCCCTTCAGGAAAGTATCGGGGTGATTCTTCCCACATTTACTATAGGATGGAAATTAAACTTTTCCTTTCTTCCCCTTATTTCTATTTCTAGAGTTTTCAGCAGATCTCTTCTTCTCTTTCAATTCTTTAAAGTCATAAGACTTAGAGAATTCCTTTTTTGTCTTGATAACACATGAGAAAAAATCTTCATATAATGAGAGGGATTGTGAGACTAATTCGCGAAGGAGAAATGGTTTTAACCCATCAAATAATCGATCAATATTACTCCTTGGGTTACTTATATAATCTTCTTCATGGCTTTCTAACCTTGTAATGTTAGCCTCATACTTCACGAAATTCTCATCCTCCTTTTGCATCAGACTCATAAATTGTCTTTCCATATTTTATCAATGGTAATGAAGAAATAATTTTTCGAGAAAAAGTTCTTTAAACTCCCTCCAATCCATATTTGATACTTCTTCATCCTCTTTTGTGTTTTGAATCAATTACCACCATTGATCTGCATCTCCTGTGAGGCGATAAACTACCATGACAAATTTTTACCTTTCAATACTCCCCAAAGCATGAAACATTTTCTCTAAGGAACTTATCCATTGCTCAGATACAAATGGATTTGTATTCCCATTGAATGTTGGTGGTTATTGCCTCCTGAAGCAGTGTAACATTGATCCTCCACGTTGTGGATCAGGGCACTCTATATGGGTAAGGTTATTATTCATAACCAGAGTGAGTTTTCTCGGTATGGTTATAAGATGTTACGCACCGGTTCAATATACAACACTACAATAATTATCTTGAGTAGGAGGGAAAGCCCTACATCGATTACGTAAGTTGATACGATTTCCATTTCTTCCACTAGGTGCCATTTCTAAACAATGAAATACACTAGATTAGTTTATGAATCACACTAAATAATTCCAAAATAGTAAAATACCTAACATAAATTGAATAATTCATGCATGTAATCCATAATAATAAAAAAATGTTTTTTGAGGAATTATTTACTCATAAATCCTTCATAATGGTTTGAAAAGAAAATTTGAATTATCCTAAGCATATCCCCCAGGAGCGTCGTAACCAAGAGTGAAACAATGCCCATTGTCATGTACCAGGATATCTTGGGTCAAGCCCAAAACTCCTTGTCAGATTTTTCACTTCTAGGTACATCTATGCCAGAGCTGCCTCTACCTTCTTGTATCCAAACATGGATGTATTTCTTGAAAAATTAACAAAATATTTACATTACCAAAATTATAGGAAGTTTTTCTATACTAATCCTCAATGTCTATCTTAGGGTAATTTTCTATAATTATAGTTTTTCTAAATATAGCTTCCAAGGTTTGTACTAAACATCCTCTGATACAAACTATAATGCCCTGACCCTAGTAGCCCAGATTTGGTGCATTATTACATAAAATTGGCATGATCACAAGGGATCAAAACCCAAGAGACCAATCAGTTTAGTATCCATGACAATAATAGATAAATACATAAGTTTTACATTATATTATGAAATTGAAAAACAACAACATTGTGTCCCCTTTGAACAAACTCATATTCCCTTAGCCTATTCCTACAGTTCAGTCATAATATACTTCTTCATATCCTGGAAAAAATAAAACATAAGAAAGTGGTGAATTCATATGCTCAGTAAGGATAACAATATAGAGGAAACTTTCAAAAATAAGAATAAAATTTAAGGAAATGTATAAGACTAAAATACAAGACTTTTAAAATTAAACTTCTGTATAATATGGAAAATGTAAATAAAATAATTCCATTTACTTATTCACTTGGATATTCTACTAGTCGAATAATCACATGCAATATCAATATCTAATTTCATAATGATGGAATGCATAATGTTGGACATCATAACCACATAGTCAAGGCCTCATTCCACGATTATAAATATGATTTTTTAAGGCCTTATTACAAGACACAAGTTTGTCCCATGAGACCTACTGATGCATCGAGGATCTGTACCAGGCTCCACCCGTCATTTACTAAGTCCAATACATTCCACATATGAAAAGGTTGAAACATAACATAAACATTCGTATTAAAACTAGCATTTTAAATGTTAATACCTTTTCCATAAACCATGAATGGTATAAAAATAAACCATCCACAATCAAACATATCACAAAACTATCAATACAATATTGTATCATAATTAATCAACTTCAAACAAGTGTAAAATCCATCAAAGGATGTTGACATAGATGAAATCAAAACTATTTGAGAGAAATATCTCTTTCTATTTTGAAATAATTTAAAAGTCACATAATTATAAAAGGAAACATGTATTTTGAAAATATTTTTATAAGATTTTAAGGGAAGCTTCGAAGGTGTTATAACGGGGGGGGGGGGGGGTAGATGTACTTTGTCTATAAGTTAATAAAACATTCCTTCCTTAATTTTGTAGAAAAGGTTGTAAATGACCTTGTTTGGAAAACGATGAAAAGATTCCTTTTTAAATTTTTTATAAAAATTCAGACAAGGGTATAAATGACATTAACCCATTGTCTTGGAAATTTTAAGAATGTTTTGAAATACATTTTTAAGAAACACTGATGCGGATGATAAAGAGGTCCTAGTAGATACTCATGTATAAACAACCTCAGATAATGAAGATATTGTAGAATTAACCCTTACCTTGTACATTTTCTTGGTCAAGGGTAAGTTAACCTCTTGTATAATAGTTAAATCATTGTTATTAAATTATACAATAACCTCATACATAAATATGAGATCATATATGATCTTCTAATATTGCATTGTTAATAATATTTCAGTAGTATCATTGTTTCAGTTGTTAACTAATTCATTTTCATTTATATGATTTGTTACGTAAGCCATGTTTGTTATTGATAGGATGTATTTTATTAATATCTAGAATTATATTAAGTCTTTAAACCTTATTTTTAATCATAAAATGAAAATTATTCTTGAATGGTTATGATGGGGAATGAATGTCATCACGTTCATAGAGACGGTAATCCGTACGTACGCACGAGTGACAATATCATTCTATTGATGGTAAAATAATATATAATTTGATGGTTTATCATATATATAGAATCATTAAAATGTAATACTTATTATTTAAATCATTTATAATCATTATTATACCCTTAGAAATAATGAATTATTGAATAACAAACTACACCACGACGTGGAGACGGTAAGCCGTACGTATGCATGTATGGTGACTTGTTATTCATAAGATGGATAGGATAATGAATATGATTGTACCATATTTATAATAACATCACAATATTTATAAGTTAATGGAGTTATTTTTTGGTATGTAAACAACAAAGAAAGAGGAATTGGAAAAAGAAAAGAACTTTGAAAGAGGTGGTGGAATTATTACATCTTCTTCAGGTGCTTCCTTTTGATTTGATCAAAAGGGATCCTTAGGTTGGATTCTGATAAAAGTAAGGCCTTTAGGCTGAAGTTAGTGTAGTTGGGAGGATATTTGAGTAGGGTTTGGCCAAGACAAATGGCTTTGGAGGTGTGATTTTGAGAGAAGGGGAAGTACCCTTTTATAAGAGAGGTGAGGGTCACTTTAGGAAAATCTTGAAATATTATTTTATTATACAATCATATTCAGTTTATAATGGATCTAAAAGAATTAATTTCAAGGATAAGGTGGGGATAGGTCGAAAATCACCGAAACAATAGGTTTTAGATAGGTTTAGGTCACCATATTAACCTTATCTTTTAGATTTAACTCTTAGTTAAATAGTTTAACTTTTACCATGTATTATTGTATTAATATAATAAATGGTTAATAAACTTACTATAACAATACAATAGAACCCCTAGTGATTCATTATTGATATATATAACCTTATCTATGTACTTTGGATGAAAATTATATTTTTATGAATATTATATTAATTAATAATGTAGTATTTGTTTTAAAAACTCATTTATGTCAATTTTGATACTGTTTATTATGTGGTTTTTGTGAAAGTCATAAAAACATTATAAATTTGGAAAAAAATTATTTAATCAACTCTAACATGTCATATTAAACTCTAAAATTCATGGAATACATAAAAAGTCTCAGTTTAAAATTATATTAATATATATAATATATATCAATTTAATCTTTCAATAATAAGGTAATTATTACATCATTATTGTGTCATAAATAAATTTAATTATTTAAGGTCTAAAAATTATAAATAAAATACCATTATGTAGGAATTTTTTTTCTTTATAATTAATTTATATAGTCAAATTTATCTTATGTATAACCCTATATTAAAAATGTTTAAGTTATTAAACTTTGAATTTAACAATTTTAACTCTACTTTTAATAAAATAATAAAAAATGTCCTAATATATTCCAAGTGGACCCAAAGGATCATATTTTATTCCTAAGGTTCATTTTGGTCAAAATACACATATCCAATAGAATTAGGACATGTGTTTGGGTAATTATAATATCATTTTTACCTTTAATTACCCTATTGACGTTTAACCGTGGTAAATAAAATCCAAAAGTTACTATTCACCAAAAATTATTTTCATAATATTGAACCCCATTTTACTTACTAATGTAAACCGTGTCTCTCAGATTTTTGAAATTCAATTCACAGAAGTGGTAAAATTACGTTTTATGCAAATTTTCTAACGTGCCTAGAAGGTGGGTAAAAGACGTTAAAATGTTCAATAAAATTTTATACATCTATTTTTTTATAAATTGAATCCAATGAATAAAATTGAACTTATATAGGTTTTATGAATCTATTTTGACCTAAAATAAATTTAAATAAAATAAATAATTGTTTAAATAAAAAGTAGGTTTTAAATAATAATGCAGTGTTTTTCACAATTCATTTAAAATTTAATGTTTTCAAAAAAATACCAAAAATTCACCGTAAGATAATTTTGTTATTCTGAATCCAAAAATAAAGTCCATTTTGATAAATAAAATTAATAAAATTTCAAAAAGTGGGTATTACTATTCATAACGGCTAGTTTGGTTGGTCGTGGTGTCTTAGAACTCGAAGTTGCATACAATGCAAGCTATTGTATTATTCAAAGGGAAACATACTGTGGAAGCTTGGGGTGTTACAAGTCTTCTATCACATCACATCTCATGACTCATTCCCCTAATAAGGAAGGCATACAGAGAGGTCATACAGAGGTTCCCTTTGAGTAACCCTTCATTAAGAGGACCGAAGAGGATCCCATAATGGAAGGAGAAGATCCAATAAAGGGTGGAAATGATCATACCATTCGACAGTTGGTATTCCACCCACTATGTTTTATGTATTGGTAAATGTCATGGATGTCAATCCTATAAGGAACACTGAAAATGATACAAATCAAGAAGAGCAGGGAGATGATGGTTTTGTATGGAATTTGATCCACATTGATAATGAAGGTGTGAATTCTCATAACTAGTGGGCCACCCTAAATTTGAGTGTTCCCTCATTAAATCCTCTATGACCCCCTCAATAATACCTAACAGAGGGAAGAAAAAAAGAAAGGTCACACATGACCTTCAGCCTCCTCCTCTTGGAAAAACCCCTTATGCTTATGGAATTATTTTCTTAGTAGGAGGAAGAAATGAAATAATTGATGTGCATCAATGATGAGATGCTTTGAGGAAGATGTCCTATCGAATATGATCCTCATGAAGGGCCTCAATGTATGCTCCTAGCAGGTGTACCTCAACTAGAAGGGTTTATCCTGGAAAGTGAAGAAAGTCTAAGACCTCCACCCAACCCAGAGGTTGCGCCATCGACTTAACTGTACCTGATCATAGACAGATATCAAGATTTCCCCCCATTGAGGAAACAACTAGCACAGGTACAGACTGATCCTTTAAAGATGCCTCTGGTTGAACATCCACCTCAAATACCTGTAGAACTGTGATGTTAAATCCTCCCCTACTATTCCCATCCAAGATGAGGTTCAACATGATACAAATCAGGGGATCATTAATACTATCATTTCATCGATAGCTCAATTGGAAGTCAAGGAAATATGGTGCACTGCAGTACAGTTAGAACGAAGACCTTACCTCGACTGGATAAGCAATACTCTACCACCACTAAAATTCAGGAACCTCATGTTCCCAATATTAAATGGTTTAGGTGACCCAGAAAAACATCTGATGCATTATGAATCTTATTGTGATCCTATGATGAACCCTAGAGAAACAAGAAGCAGTGAAACCCATATGGTTCATACAAACTCTATAAGTTACAACCTTTGTATGGTACATCATTTTTTCTACTCGGTCAATAACTGGATGGGAGGATCATCGACAACAGTTCATTTTCTATTTCAGCTCAACACTATCAAAGCTGATAATCAGTGACCTCATGAACTTGAAGCCTTTAAGGAATGATAAGTTCTCATACTTCATTTAAAGATACAAAGTGATGACCTACTCTTTAAACCGACCACTCCTCTAGGATGAGATTCTTTTTATATGCATCGATAACCTCCACGATGAGCTGCAAACACCACTCATCCTAGTAAAATATTCATGTGGGTTTTGGGATTCTCTACCATTTCCCAAAGAATTGAAGACTCTTTAAAATGGATTAAGATCAAGTCCTAGGTAGCCCCATCAACCTAAGGAAAAATAATAAGAAAATATAAATCATCCCCTGTTACACTTAATCTAGTCCACACACCTTCCCCAGCTCTGAGGCCTTCACCATATCATACAACCCCCTAGGCACAAATAGAAGCCTACTCCTTGAAAAGATAAAGAAAGGGAACCTAGGAGAAATCTGTTCAAGGAACAGAGGAATAAAAATTACTCATTCTGAGATGATCAAGTCCATTTCTATTTTATAACCACTATGAACTCCAATTTATTCCATCTAACAGAGCCAAAGAGAGCCAAAGAAGTTAGTCTTGAAGACCAGACAACTTATTATCCCTTTCATCTAATAATATGTCACACCATTCCATAATTTTTCATTTTCATGGGCCTCCTGAAAATAATGATACATTATGGGGAAGTCATACTGGGATCACAAGCAACACAAGTGGTATATGTTTCCACTTCCAACCCTGATAAGGGAGAATAGTGGAAAGAATTAGTTAACATAAGGGAAAATAACCCTCCAAAAGAAAACCTTAAATGTTATTATAGGAAGGATTTGTTTCCGTCAACATGAAAAATTTCTTCATCCTACCACCAGTGCAACAAATATTTCACTAATGGAAAAAATGGGAAGTTGTATATTAATAACGCCTCATTTGAATCATGTGAGTCACACTATATCGATGCAGGATTCTATGAGCATAAAGGGAAGTGACCCTCATTCAATGTTATTGATTGGTTCACCACCCAAAAAGGTTTTAAGATGGTCCCAACTGACCCCTTCAAATAGATCAGTGAAGAATATGTACTTCCCATCAATCATATTAAGTGTGTGAAAATATTCATGGTTTTAGTCATGGACATTGAATTTAATAGAGTTAAAAAAATCCAATAACCCCAAAGATGATGATTAATGTTTAGATAAAAACACACCAAAACTATCTTTAGATCCCCATAAAATCTCTGGCTCACCCTACAAGATAGAATAGGAAGAAAACATTCTTCAATACCTCACTCCATCCTCTTCATAAGCTTCCCCACTATCATCTGGGTTAGAATAAGTCGTTTTAGCCTATGAATTCCAAGATCTCAAATATTATCATAATTATGGAGAGATCATATCAATAATTTTTTCCCCATTAGAACAAGAGGAATAAGAAAAATATAATGAAAAGAAAAATGAAGGATTCATTATGGATTCCCCTACAATATTCAAGGAAGACATTTCTACCACCATTGTCGAGCTCTGATAAATAAATCTGTGTATAAAAGAAGATCCATGACCCACCGTGATTAGTGTATCCATGACCTCTTAAGAGAAAGAGGTATATACCTCTCTCATATGAAAAAATCAACCTGTATTCACTTGGAACTAAACTAAAATGCTAGGCCTCAATCCTGAAGTGGGAACTCACCACTTAGGCTTTCTAGAAGATCATCGGGGATACATGCAAGCTTACAAAAGGATGAAACTGACACATGCTTCCAAGATAGAGGATGATGTAGAAAAAAATCATTAGATAAAACTTCATTAGGGAGGTCAAATATCCCATCTGGATAGCCAATATTTTCACCATAAAAAAGAAGAATGGATAAATTAAAGTTCACAAAAATTTTAGAGATCCCAACCGGCACTACCCAGAAGATGATTTTCCAATCCCAATTAAAAAACTACTGATTGATGAAACAACTGGATGTCAGGGTATTTTATTTATGGATGGATATTTAGGATACCATCAAATCCAAATGGACATGGAATATGAATAAGCAACTACCTTTAGAGATCCCTAGGGAGTGTTTTGTTACTGGGTAATGCCCTTTGTTTTGAAGAATGTCGGTGCCACATATTTGTGTTCCATGCATCATATCTTTAGGACCTTACTGGGAAAGTTTGTTGAATTCTATGTTGATGACCAGGTGGTTATATAATGACAATACTCGGACCGACTGTCAGATCTTGAAATCATCTTCAACAAATTAATAAAACATAGTCTGAAAATTAATCCCTTAAAATGTTCTTTCGACATTACCTCAGGGAAGTCCCTATGCTTCTTCATACACCATCAGGGCATCAAAGTTGACCATAAGAAGAAAAATTCTATCCTTGTAATGTCAAATCCTCAATACATCACCGTGTTAAGAGGATTTCAGGGACACTTATCCTACAATAGATTCTTCATAGACAACCTTGCAGGAAAATGTTTTCCTTTTCCAGGTTGTTGAAAAAGGGGTTGCATATCAATGGACTGATTAATATTAGGAAGAATTCTACAATATCAAGAATTATATTTTATGTATACTGGTTCTAATGGTTCCCATTGAAGGAAGACAACTTATCTTGTATGTGAATGCCTTGGAGTGATCCTTAGGCACCAACCTAGCACAAAAGAACAATGATGACAATGAAAACAACCTCTACTATCTTAGCTAAACCATGATCAATGCTGAGACTCACTGCTCAGATATTGATAAGAGCTATTTGGTGATAATCTTCACTGTCAAAAAATTGAGGCACTATCTGAAACATCACGAGGTTCACTTGGTATCCCATAGAAACCCACTTAAGTATATTCTTAGCCATCCAATACTAAATGGACATCTGTCATGGTGGGTGGTCATCTTGTAACTGTTTTACAAATAGTTCCGGCCTCAAAAATCCATCAAAGGCCAAGTATTTGAAGATTTCAGGGAAGATCACCCATCGAAATAAATGAATTCATCAGATGTTGAACTACCTGATGAAGAAATTTTCTCTATTAAAGAAGATCCCCAAACATGGGCAATGCATTTTGACGGTGCATCCAGAAGCTCGATAAGAGAGACGATGTAATACCCCAAACTTAGCAATGTGGGGATAGGGATAGTTCTAATATATCTAACAAAGGATATCCTTCCTTAATCTTTCTTTCTCTTGGAGGTGAGCACAAATAATGAAGTAGAATATTAGTCTCTTATTGTAGGTCTAAATCTAGTACTTCAAGTACAAGTAAAATACATGAAGATAAAATGTGATTCATAATGGGTCATCAAGAAAGTTTATGAGGATTATGCTATAAAAAAGGAAGAGATAATAAATTTTTTTGATCATGTACAAGGAATTATGGAAGAATGAATTATAGATCCAACATCAAATCATGTCCCCTGATCACACAATTCGCAAGTCGATTCATTAGAAAATACAGCCCAAACTCTGGATGATCCAGAATGAGATGAAATGGTTATCAACACTGCACACTTCCAGATAGTCTCGTCATTCTTTGACACTAACATAGAGTAAATCAATGAGATCAGACCCATCCCTGAGCTATATAGTTCTACAATGAGATGGACGACTCCCATTTTGGACTACCTCCAAAAGGGAGAGCTCCCCTCAGAAAGATCTAGAAGAGAAAAATACAAATACGAGCATTTAAATTTTTTCTCTATGATGAAACTAGCCATAAAAAAGAAATCTATAAATGGGGCCTTGATTGTGTACTTTTTAGATGAATTGATAGAGAAGATGCTATTTCCGTCATGAATGAAGTGCATGCTAGAGTTTTTGGGGATCACTAATTTGGATCCAAGACTTCCCATCAAATTTGAAGAATTGGATAATACTGGACCACTCTAATACATGAATGCACTAAATTTACCAAGAAGTGACATTCCTTCCAATTTCAAGAAAATTTAATCCACCAACCCCCAGAGTTACTTCACAAAGTTAAGTACTCTTGTCCATTTTCTATAAGGTGAATGAATGTTGTGGGACCATATCATCCCGCTATGGATAAACAATTTAATTATATCATCACAACAACCGCCTTCATTTCCAAATGGGAAGAATATGTAACCCTAAAATAATTCAAGGAAAGAAAAATTGTTAGCTTTGTGAAAGACAACATAGTCACCATATTTGTTATTCCCAACACCATAATGATGGAAAACAACACCAATTTCTATTCTGCTAATTTGGAGAAATTATACTAGGAGTATGATATCACTACTAACCATTTATCCTAATATCAATAAGTGGGTAACGAAAAGATAGAGGATTTCAACAAGACCCTATCCAATATACTCGAAAAGATAGTGAATAAGGATAAGAAATCATGGTTGGAAAAACACCTCCATGCTCTTTGGGCCTATCAGACCACCACCGACACTTTCACTCATGCAACCCCAAACTCATTATTATATGGGATAGAGGAAGTCCTACCCAGTGAAGATAAAATACCCTCGTTCCGAATTTCTATCCATGATCAGCTATCCATGGATGAGAAATCCCAGAAATGGATGGCTGAATTAGAGCAACTTAATGAAAAGATATTTCTTACCTTGCATCATTTGCAAACTTATCAAAACTAGATTGTACGAGACATAAAAAAAGGTCCTCCTCTATTATTTCCTTGAAGGATAAATGGTGTTAGTTCTCAGGATACTGATAATACTTGTAAAGAAGCCTCAAAAGCTGGATCCCAAATGGGAGGGACCATATTCAATACATAAGGTCTACTCTAATGAATATTATTCCTTGATTTCAATAGATGGACAACTCACTACATCTCCCGCCAATTCCAAGTTTCTAAAGAAATATTTCATTCGACCCCATGGAATACTCGTCCTAACCACACAACGTTAAACTACATGGAAAGCATCCTCATCACATGACGTTAAACAATAAGATACAATATTCACCTTCTCCACATGATGGGTGATAAATCACCCTAATAACATAAAGTTAAACTACAAGATACAATATCCCCCTTCTCTTCACTAGGGGTGATAAATCATCCAAATTTCATGATGCTAAACTATAATATGTAGTATTCCCATTCTCTCCACGATGGGTGATAAATCATCCTAACAACAGGGTGATAAAATGTATGGCCAAAGTCCTAACCACATAAAATTAAAATTTATGGATGTCTTTCCCACAATATGATAATAAAATATTCTACCAACGTAATGATCACATGATAGTAAACTATACAGTGTGCTTTAATCAAAAATACACTGCACATGAGTTAGATTTGTGTGGAAGAAAATTGAAATTCACCTGCTCTAACAGGAGATCTAGATCCACATTGAAATCCACTTCAAGAGCAACATATGAATTGATTCCTGTTCATGTAGGATATCTGAAGACACTTGGATTTTACATCTTGGTCCAACCACCCCAAAATAGTGGTTAAAAATGCCTCTTTCCCCTAGTACAAAAGTTAGACCAGTGAAAGAAACCTCAATAACTACGCATAGCTTGATTCCTATTCACGTAGGATATTTAGTGATGCTAGGATTTTATATCTTGGTCCAGACAGCCCAAAAGAATGGTTAAAAATTCTTGGTTCCCACTATAATTGGGTCAGAATGATGCAGGAAACTTCATGAACTACATACAGATTGATTCCTGTTCATTCAGGATATATAGAAACGCCAAGATTTTACATCCTAGTCCATCCACCCAAGTAGTGAAAGATTCCCCCTATCTACATATGGGTTAGACCTATGCAGGTAGCATTCCTATAAAGAACTACATGTGGCTTGATTCATGGTCTCAAAAGATACATAATGATTCATGGATTCTACATCTAGGTACAAATGCCTCAAGGGATAATATAATGACCCCTTTATATGAACCAAATCTACACAGAGGAATTCCTAAGAACTACGTGTGGATTGATTCTCATTCTATAGGATAAATAGTGATATTCAGATCCTATTTTTAGGGTCTAGTCATGAATCAAATAAAATTTCTCATCCCCTGTATACAAGCCAAACCAATAGAGGTGACTCCCAAAAAAGTCCTATTTGAAGGAATACCTTATGAAAAAATGCCCATCCTATGTATAAATAAGATCCACATGGGGAAGTATTTAAGAACTTTCCGTGACTTGATCCTAATTTCTACAAGGTACATAGAGATGACCAGATCCTACATCTGGGGAATATATTCCATAACAAAATCTGTCCCCTATCCTCTATATGTAAATACAGTTCTATACAGAAGGATTCATGTTTGGATTCCACCTTAGGGATGTTTCATGGAATCCAAATGACCCCTACACATGAGTCAGATCATTGTAAGGTGATTCATACTTCATGATCAATTATGGTATGGATTTTTCTTATATATCTAGACACATCCTTTCCATCCATCAGACTCTATGCCCCGAGTAATTTCAGATCTTTGCAATCCTCCTACGACCATTGGAGATGGAGAGGCAGTGTCTTGAGGTCACCTCTATTTTACTATCTATAAAATGGTTAGTTGATCTGCATAAGTTTTCCAAAGAAAAGGACTATCAACCAGAAGAAAATTTATCCTTAGTAGAGCCTTTTCCTCCACCATACGTGCCAATGACTTCCATGCCCTATATCATCCCTCATGATCTAATAATCCTTAGGATCATGGTTTACACTTTCTTCACCATTTACATCTGGATCATGTCAGAACATACTAACATGATTGGTCTCCATTTTGTTCATAGTTTCTATGAGAACACATCCTAACCATATGATGATAAACTGCATAGAATATTACTCCTAACCAAATGATGATAAACTACATGGAGTCTTCATCCTAACCGCATGTTGATAAATGATATGGAATCTTCATCCTAACCACATGATTATAAACCTCATGTAATTTTCATCCTTATTAAATTAAGTTAAATTGTATTACAAAACATCCTAACCACAAGATGTTATACTATATAAATCCAAAATAAATATGCATGAATTGATTCTTTTTACATAGGATTCGTAGTGACACATGAATTCTACATCCTAGTCTAGCCACCACCCACATAAAAGTTCCCCTCTCCCTATATATAGGACAATATTATGTTTTTAATTTTTTCTAGAATTACATATCACTCTATTCCCACCCATATGAGATATATATCAATGTCCAAACATTTTTTCTTTAGGCCTAACCATAAATACATTCAACCTTTTGGCCTCTTGGACTTAGTTTCCTTTAAGATTTTGTGGTATGATGAAGGGATCTTAGGTCCTAATTCAAGTTAGGTCATAGAAGATGTACCATGGAATTCCTATTGGAAAACTTTTAATTCATCGACACAACATGAAGATAAAATATTCTACCATCATCATAGCTATACAAGGATAAACTACACAACCCTATCACAATGCCCTTATATAAGACAAAATTTCCCCCTAACATCATTCATCCACCATGATGTGTCAAAAAATGATCCTTCCTAGTGTATGGGACATACCTATACAAAATATTTCTAGACACAACAAAGAATGCCCCCCTATGTTCCAATGAATGAAATAAATGTCCTCACCACAAGACAATAAACTGCATGGCTACTATCTCTTCCCTATGTGCGGTTTGGACTTGTGTACAAACCACCCCTCTCATATGCACAAGGAAAAAATCTCTATCACTTTATTAGAAAATTGTGACTTTAAATTCCCCTTACATGCTTAGGAACCCTACTTTCACAAACATAACTCTATGTATGTAAAGGTTTAAATCCTCGTAACCTTCCCCGAACATTGGAGATGGAGGGACAATGTTCTGGGGACACCACTATTTGGCTATTAACAATATTCCCCAGTTGCTGTGCATAAGTTTCCCACAAAAGACCTATGAACTAGAAGAAAAATTGTCCTCAGGAGAGGCTATTCCTACATCTGTGCACCTTATTAAGTTTACATACCATATCACTCCTTGGATTCAGAAACCCCCCATATTAAAGTTTACACACTTCCTTCCCTTTCATTTTTGAATAGGATAGAACATTCCTAGTTAGATTACCATCAAAAGGATGCATCATTTACCCATTTTTTCGGAGAAGAGTGGTAAATCTCGAACATCCTCATGGTAAGACATTAAACTGCACCACCAATATACTAATTATGTGATGAAAAACTACTCTATACTTCTTCCATCCTTTACAAAATTCAAATTCATTCAAGAGAGGTTTCCTATCACAAGATGATACAAATTCCTTCATAATTTTTAGAAATCACTATTGAGCCACCTTCCATGGTCTTTAAAAATACAAAATAATAACAGAAATATGAATTTCTCATAAGATAACCTGACCATAAGAAATGGAGGGACAGTTTCCTGAGGACACCTTTATTTGACTATGTACAATATGCCCGGGTGGCTCTGCATAAGTTTCCATCAAAATAAATGGCCTATAAACTATAGGCAAATTTTTCTTGTAGAGAGTCTTTTCCTACCCCCATATGCCTCAATGGCTTCCATTCCCCATATCATGTTTCTTATCTAGAAATCATAAAACCAAGTTAAAGAAAAATCCACTATTTAGGTTTTAAAAATATCAGGATACTATCATTCTATAAACTCTTTGGGGACATTACCCCACAAATCATGGTCCAAGCTATACAACCTAAAACATTATTATTATTAGTAATATTTTAAAGACTTTAAACTTCCCATGGAAATAGACATAAAATTTTCTAGGTAGAAAACCCACAAAAGGAATCATGGAAAAAGTTTATTTCTAGCTCGCTAGTCCTACACATTATATGGTTTAGCCTAAATATAAAGCAATCAAAAAAATCAAAGAGACACAAAACTTGTTTGGTCAAAAAACCACAAAGGGTGGTCTAAAAAAATTTCAATGTTATAACCACTAATCCCACACCACATGGGACTTATGAAAAAATTAGGGTGATAACATAAAAAGACCAAACATCGTAGGGTTTTCAATATAACCCAAGTAATAGTCAAACTACACTTCATGAGTCCCTTAACTCAGGAAAAAAATTAGGGCATGATTTGATCATTTCAATTTGGTTATGCCAGATCATGAATCAAATTGATATCCAATGGGACCAATCATTCTACAATGCAGTCAAATATAATTTATTTATAGTGTAGGAAAAGATATAGAATCATTGGAGAGAAACAAAGAAAATAGTTTTCATTCCATTAAATGAAAGATGGAGGAGCATCCAAAACCTGGAGTCTCTCTATAAGAGTGGGACATGGTAGTTAGAAGAGTTTCTCAATATATTGAAAGGGTGGTATTAGAACATGGTTTGAGTCCTCTATGGAGTGGTGAAGTTCTAGTAAGGCCACCGTCTCAACAGATACACCATCCCCATACTCCTTGACATTCTCATCTACATTAAATATGACCTTTTCCACCTCTTCCACCAACAATTGCCCTTCGTTTGCCTTCAAATGAGTGAATGAAACTTCTTGATTAATTCGGGCCCGTTCATGATTCAATCATTCTATTTCTCGGAAAATTCACTCCAATGAAGTCCTCTTCTATGTCAGTTCACCCTGTCACTTCCCGACCATCCCGACATGTTCAATGGCTTCATCAAGAAGGATATGTCTGGATGCAGTAAGATGACCTATAGACTCCACAGTATAATATAATGAATTACTTCCCTAAAAAAACTACATACTTCAATATATAATAAATACCATTATAATTGAACCTTCCATACCCAATAATAGAAAACATGCATTGTAATTTGGGAAGCTTCGTCGACATGTTTTCAAGAGGGGTTTTCAAAATTAGCATACAAATATTTCACCATAATTTTTGGTGATAAGGAAGATGGATAATCAGTACCCTATGGTCCATTTCAGAGTCACTCTAAGAGAAAAAATGTATTCAGGAATGAATTACACTAGTGAGGGTCTTCATTCAATTACTACGGTCCAAACCGACCCCTCAACAACCACTTCTTTTGTAGTATCGGTAGATAGTATGATCAAATCATCAACCGCAATCATGAGTGCTTGTGGTTGTGATACTAGAATAAAAAGAGTTAATCAAGTGGGTATGTAAATCCCAAAAGCAAAAGAGGTGGTTTAGGGGGGGGGGGTTTAAATTTAACATCGACTTCTTGGAATGTAGATGTCCTTAGCATTCATTATGTCATTACCACTTGACAAAGTGAGTTATGCATCCTAAACCTGTGACTGAAACTCACAGTCTTCCAAATACACTTATGGCTCATGACCATGCTAAACTAGGTTAGTGGATTATAGAAAATCTCTTACAGACACTATACCCACAGGAATAACCATCACAAAACGAGCAATGATAGCTAATTCTAATCCTCATTGAGCTGGAACTGCCTCCTCCTCTGTGGATATATCCCCTAGAGAATAGGGATCAATATTATCAATATATACATTGACATTTAAAGATACTACCTATATGAGGTCAGAAGTCATTTTTATTGGAATGGTTAATCTCTTGGGGCTTTGAGTCTCCTTGACGCTCTTCAATAATTGGGATTCTCCATCTAGTTTAGTTGCCACAGTTAAAGTTGTCCCATCCATCTATAAAAGGGTAAGATCAACATGCTCAGTTAAAGTTTTGATTTCCATAGACTCCCTCACTATTGGGATAAGGGCCATTTGATCCTAAAAAAATGACCTATGAGGGATATGGATGCCCTCAACAGCCCAGATTGGCCCAGTTTCCCTAACCTGTTCAACTACAACTACCAGTATTATCTCCCAAACCTCAGAAGAAGTAGGTACCCCAAATGTTTGGATAATTATCACCCGGTTTCTTATCATACCTACAACAAGTTATGTGTGGTGATTGGTCAAAAAAGGGAGACACTTATTATGATTACCAAATAGGATGGATAAAGAAGTTACTTATAATACCCACTTTTATACACAATGAAAAATGTGATTCCTATCGACGTTTCATGGTATTCCATGAGGATTCCCATTTGGTAGAACTAGAAGGTAGTTCCAGAGGTGGAAATTCTTAGGCAGGATCCACAAGGACTACCTATGTATGCTCTATAGCTCTAGGAGAACCCTCTGCAGCAACCCCCACATCCGAAGAAACACGTTCCCCAGCTAAAGTACCCCTAGGGTTGTATACTAGATAATGCATTTTCTATCGATATTCCTCACAATACTACAAGAATAAAGAATAGGGGTTTAGGATCCTAATGATAAGGAAAATTAGGATTGACATTAAAAAAATATAACCACCTCTCCATCGATATCACATGGATCTGGTATTACTACTATATATGCTACTCAATGAGACCAATAAGGTCTATCCTTGGAAGAATGGATGTAGGTATCCATCACTTCTAGATATATGGCTACCTCACATAGATAATCTTGATCATAAATCCATTTTGGTGAAATGGATGCTTCAAAGACTATAATCTCAAAGGAATATTCTTAAAGCTTCCCCCAGATATCTTCATTGGAAGCCCTTAACCTTAAGGTATACCAAACCTTACAAGCCTCCAGGAATGCAGCTGTAATGTGGATGGATAATGTTGTAGGATCTATTCGGGGAAGTGAAGTAGGATCCATTAACCATAATCACTTCCTAGGTGTATCTTATTCTCTAGAACCATTAGAGGATAGATGATTTCAAGGTTACATGTATAATCGAGGAATCTCCCCTACTCTAGTTATGACGAGATAATCGATAATATTATCACCCCCTAAGGTGTGACTGACATCATCATTATCCTCAATGAATTCTGACCTCACTATGGTAAGTAATTGACAAGAATATTTTCAAAGATTATTCCAAGCATGAATCATGTTTTTGAGCCCCTAAAGGTGGAGATTCACCTTTTAAGGGTCATCATAATAATAAATGTCTAAAGGCACTAACACATAGCAGAACCCAGTGAGTGAAACATATTTATCTTAAAGTAAGCACCACAGATCATGAGGTGACTGAGCATGGGATTATTGATCACCCCTTAAAAAATCCTTTTACCTACATTCTATATTAAAGGTGACATTAGAATGTATGGACATTTGGACTTCAATAGCAACACCGATATATTGTGAGGTCGAACCCCAGGCACTCAAAGCCATCCTTGGGAATTCTGAAACAAGATATTCCCATGGATGATTCATGGGTATAGAATTCCCAAGGAGTTTATTTTGTTTACCTTTAGCCTCATAACCTTTAAGGGACTCGATAATAGGAAATTACCTTTCCAGTTGACCATATGGATATGACTGTATCCAAATATCAACATAGACTTTTGTGATGGCAGTCACAAATCCCAAAGAATTTAGAAGCTTAATCCTACATTGGGTCTCTTACAGGGTAAACATTAGCCAACATTTCCAAGTTATCATGAAGTGTTTCTGCTGGCATGCACTATTAAGAGTGGGAGGGCACATAATTGGGACAAAGTTGATTTTATGGACAAATCTACAAGGTTCATATCCCTCAAAAATAAGTTACCCACTAATTTGATAAATTAAGACACCATTCCTTAATGAAAAAATGTAGTATCACTTAACAAATTTCTCTAATTCATCATTCACCAAAACACCAGTGGGGTAAGAGTAAGGATTATAAGTGAATCAGTCTTGAAATTTGTTTCAGGTCATCAATTCATGCTCACCATTCTCATACTAATCATCCCATTCATTTGACATAGCCCTTATTATATTTTTAAGGTACGACCGAATATTAGAACATTGAATAGACTGAGGATTGATAAATTTTTATCATCCCATATGAGTTCCCATATAACCCTAGAAGATTTGGAAAGGACCAAATAGCCATTATGGTGGTTTCCCCTCACCGATTCGGCCCAACAAATGGTAGATTTTTTCTAATACCAGAATGGCTAGGTTGATGCATCTTCCAGTGACTATCGGAGCCGCCATGATGAAGGTTGTGACTCTAACTTTGGGGAAAGAACCACACACTGGTAAAATCCAACTATTTAAAAACATGTCCAAAAAGGCTTCCAATAAAATAAATGGTCATCACCAGGGACAAGATTCCATCCCCATTCATTAAATTTAAACTCCTCCAAGTTATTCTAGTGGGAACCAACACACCTTTGAGTTTTAATGGTTATGTATGTATTTGGTCTCTACACATGAGGATCTTGACCGTTTCTCTTGTAAAAGTCATTAATATTGTTAAAAAATAAAATGAATTTCTTAGGATGAGGTTTGGTATTATTTGAAATGGGTTTTTACCTGTTGAAAACTTTCTGGGTAGGATATGGAGTCCTCTCCTCGTAATCTAAGGATGAAAAAGGTGGTAGAAATTCTTCATACATGTCTCTGAAAATGGGAACCCTTGAAATCAGTTAGAAATACTAGAGGTTGATGTCAACCTCCCAGTGAACTAAATGAAAGGTGTTGGTATTCGAGATCCACCTATTATGAAGCTACAGTATGAGAAATTGGTTTTGATGAGAATAAGTTTAGGATACCCAAACTACTACATATCTCCCCATGACCTAATACTCAGTTCGAAATTCCTTGAAACTTTTGCAAACCCCAAAAGTCCACCCCTAGTCCAAAAAGAAATATCCCATAGGTAGAAGTTCCCATTTCAAAAACCATCCGTGTTGTTCATTCACTGTAGCCTTTCACATGATACTATGGTATCAATGAACATTGTCATTCATTCCCCATAGAGCATCCTCTAGTTACTAAGGGGTATAATTCAATAGAGACCCAACAGTATTGATTTTCCGTATGAATTGACCCTATTCTAAATTAAGGGCCCGAGGAATGTTACTATCATTAGTTATCTAGGTTGAGGGCTGGTTAGACTAATGTGGTGCTGGAATATCCACATCAGATGGTAGAAAAAAAAATCCAAAAATTGAAAAATTGTATGAAATTGGATATCCTTTTTGGAATGCACTAATAATTTTAGCTAAATACTGATGAAATTGGATGACATGGATCTTGTTTTCGATAGATTATATCAAGTCTTTTCACTTTTCACCAGTTTCCAAGAAGGTATCCCCAATATTAGAAGTGTCCTGTGAAGGGTCTAACACAATATGCATCAATAGACTATTCAGAAGAGTTACCCTACAAAAATTGATTAAAGAAAATCCCCATGAACTAATAGTCTACAAAGAACCCATCCATGAACTAATAGTTTTTATAAGCTCAAAATGTGTTGTCCATCAAATAAATAGTTCATGGAACAAGAAAAACACACACAAAACCCCGCTACATGGATGGCCAAACTCACCATTCGTGGATGAAGTCTTTGATCGCGGATGAAAATTTTTAGTTTTTAGGAGAAGGTAACCACAAAGGATGTAGATAGAAGATGTAAGGTGGTTGAGAGAGATCCATGGGAGCACTAAATTATCCCAGAAATGTGGTGAATGAAAAATTACCTAGATCCCTATATATAGGCGTGGTCCCCTCTCATAGGTCCCCTCATATACAGTAAACTGATTCAAGTCAGAATCACTTTCTATATTAGAATAGCCTCCTCTTTGTCCCAATAAGAACCCTTTTTGACATGGGGAATTTTTTGGGTCCTAAAAACTTTGAAAAGTAAATTGAAGTAATACCTTAAAAACTGAAAAATTATGGAAAAAATTGATGGAAGATCAAAGACAAAAATGTTTGAAGGAGCGAAAATGGGAAAGGAAGAATTGAGGCTCTGAAGTATAAATACTTCTTGGGTCATCGCTCCGCATGGTGATCCACTTTGTGTGGTGTCTGTGAACTAATTATTTCATTGTAAGGAGACAATGGCGGTCTCCCCTACCGATGGAAAAAAAATCTTATATGGAAATAAGGTGATGATATTCATCCCGTAAACAATGATCTCTCATGAACTAAAAATGGTTCACAGGTAAGGTAGTATCATCGTCTCTTCATGAACAAAATGAATTCATTTGTGGGACCGTGGTTGTGATTCTCACCTCCTTAGATGATGAATCTATGCCCTCACTAACTGAGTCATCCATGGGATGGGTATTTCTTATATGCTTTTGAAAAGAGGAATCATGACCTCATTAAGGATGACTGGCCACTCCAGTGTCCAGTTCTTCCATTTCACTATAAATAGAACCCAAGGTGATCCAAAAAAAAGATTAAAGGATCAAAGAATCGATTGATCAATAGAAACGTGAGGTCGATTGTTCTAATAATGTTAGGATCCATTGACAATAATCCATAGGTAAAACCCCTCTGCATAACATTAAGGGGGATAGAATAAACAAATTTGTAGTCTTCAAACTCAACACCCTTCATGGACATATTACCCGCAAGGCACAAAACCAATGACCCATTTTCCACCAGGTGGCCTACATAGACTAAAAATATGCAGGTGGAACCCATCCCCACATAGAAAATCACTATGTCGAAAGAAATTGACCTCACATGGAATCATGACATGTAGTCAAAACCCTACCCCATGTAGAAAATCACTACGTGGGAAGAACTCAATCTCGCATTATGCCATACTATGTGGATGGAACTTGGTCTCACGTAGAAAAATGCTACACAAACCAAACGTAGGTCCATGTTACACAATGGTATATAGACAAACCTCTTACCCATGAAGCACCACACTAGACAGAGGGAATCCCATCTCATGTAAAACCATGCTACGTAGCATGGGGTGTGTTAGAGTGTTTCACCATCATGATCCAATCAATCCCTTTGGTCGTATCATCAGTTCCTTTGATTCCCCCTTAGAGAACTAGTATAATTTCATTAGGCCAAGCATTCTTCCAAAGCCACCAAACACTTATGATAAAACCATTCTGTACATTAGTATACCCTTTTGATTTTCTATACCCATGGTAAGTGGAATCACGAGGGTAATCTCATCCAAGAATCCAACCCTTGGAATTCCCCCAAGTTTTCATTCCCATGGTAACACATATTTTAACCTTGGGGTAATTACATGAGTCTCACTATTCTAGGTATTTAGAGGAACCACTGGCCTTTCCTTTCAATTAGTGCCACTATCAAATACTCCATCCTTTCCCAGAACCAATTTCAGGGCACTCCTACTACGGTAAGCCCCAAACATTTATTGTGGGAGGTGGTGCTCTTGGTCATCCTTACCTTTTACCAAGATGTATTTGGATATATCATCAAATATAACTATCTAGGATATGAAGAAAACAAAGGGGAAATGCATTTTCAACACCCTCTTTCTCTCTAACTTTAGGCTTTGAAACCATTCGTCAGTAGATGAAGTAGGACATGTGATATTCACATCCACAACCTCCTCTTATTTCTCACACCGCGCATGAATCACATGGGCTTAGAGGTTGGTGGTGATCATGAAATCTATATGGTCCCAAAGACTGGGCCATATCCATTGATATTATCTCAAACTTCAATTCAAATGGGCCTCCTAGAAGTTGTAATCACCGATCACATCCCCTCAAATGGGAAACTCCCATGCATAAGCCCCAATCATGCCCCCTTTAATGATAATGTTCTAAGGTGTAAGTCCCTATCAAAGTGAACTACGTAGGATTTGATTCCCATAAAACTTGGATACATAGTAAGTCTCTTAGAGGACCAAAACTGAAACTCAAATCCACCCTAATGATATCCGAGCCATATTCTCGGTAGGGTCATATTCACAAAGGAGACCATATCTCTCCTGGGTATCTCATGTCATCTTGATGTAATTGTTGAAAGTGGGTGCCCTAGACCCAACTTGTTTTGTACTTTGATTACTGTTACATGTATTCAGTATGGTTTTATGCATGTGTTTATCTTGCCATGATAGTGAAGATACTTCTGCATGCACTTCATCAATGGCAATGTCCTTAGATTACCTGTTGCATCAAATGGTTATAGCAGTTCCCAGGCTATAATGAGAACCCTAAGATGTCATGACAGTAATCTTAAAGTAACGTCCTATGGTCCAGTTACATCATTCTGAAAGGACACAGATGATGTGTGACCATCAGGTGCTGGGGGCTCATAAGCATTGAGACTTCATCTCATGAAGTTCGCACTTGATGATCTCTAGCTAACGAGATCATGAGGACATACCCGCTTAATAGGAACACCACATGTTTCTGGTGTCATTGGTCGTTCCTATCTATGGGCATGTGTAATGGTCTCCTGACTTGAGATCATTATCAATGAATGTCATTTAATTACGTACATTTGATGTAAGGTGAAAACCATGGCGACAAAGTCGTGGAGAGGTAGTTTGTATTGGGTACGTCATTAATGGCATAGCATTGATTGAATGATCGAGAAAGGATTTGTCGTTTCCAAGTTTAGGAAGAGATATCTCGGGCCTGGTTGATTAGGATGGTTGCACCTTCATTAAATCCATGGCCATGGTAGTCGAAGGTAAGACCGTCCGGACAAATCAACAAACAAAAATAAAGCAAATAAAGAATGATGACACTAGTATGCATTCTGGTTTATTGAGATATCGTTTGACAAAGAGATTATATTACACGGACCATGTTCATAGGAAGGCAGTCGTTGCTTTGACTTTGCCTTATCTCTATAGGGGCCTCGATGGGTTGCTAGACCCCGCTCTAGGTCTGTGATATTATTCACTACTATTGAGATAAGGGCCTAGAGGGTCACACACGATAGCGCCTTGAAAATCTGCCCTATTCTGTGAGTAGGAATTTAGAACTTGGTGGGCCCCACCAAAGGGTCCGAGTACTATCCAAGTTCTATGGATCACCAAATAATAAATAAGTTCATTAATTATTCGAGTTTAGAATAATTAGTTGAATTTATTTATAACATGTATTTACAAGTTTTATGGTAAATACACGTGTTAATATTATTCGACTGGATTTAAATATCCTAGGTTCGTTTAATATTAGTAGGAGGTATGAGTCGAGTTAAAGACTCAAATTTATCACGTAATATATTTATATATTACAAGTAAGTGATAAGTTGTAAATATTACTTATGGCATAATTTTATTTTCCATAAATAATTATTTACATCACTTATATAGCGGACGCCTAATTCACGGGGGCCGGGAACCTACACCGCATGTTTTAATACTCCCTATATAAGTGAGAGAGATGCTCTCCCACCATAACTATTCATGTGTCAAATTTGAGAGAATCTCTCTCCTCCTGGAATTTAGAGAGAGAGTCTCTCAAGCAAGGAGGATCTTCAAGCTTATCCATCCCGGATCGAAGCATCCTCCCTTGCGGTGATCATCGCTGCGCTGAAGTGTGCGTCGTAGATCCGCGCTAGCACCCGGATCTTGACGAACGGCGCGCGTGCAGATTCGCAAGGCGTGTGTGGACGATCTAGAGGGCTTCGACGTCGGAGTCTTCGAGCAACGATCACCGGTGTCCTACACGTCAATTCTGAACAAGGTAAACGTTCAATTTTATTTTGTGCTCCTTATGAACCTTGCGAGATCCTCGGACCAAGCTGGGACGAGATCACCGGAGTCGACAGGATTATGTCACTCCGATGATGCAGAAAAATTTAAAAACCCGGCCCATAACCCAAAGGCTTCCGCTGCGGAGTCCCACAAACCCAACAGTAATTCCAAACCATACATGTCCAGTAACCATTTCAACTGGATATCCTTGCCACATGATATTAAACTGCATGGTCAGGTCCTTTCCACATGACCATAAAAGGTGATGTGTCCAATAAAGCAACACCTAACTACATGAGTTCTGATTCCACTCATGAGGGTACGTATGAATCCCATCTTATGGTTTCAATATCAAAATTAAAACATCTTATGTCCCCCTAGATGATGATAAAATATAGAGGGCCCCATCATACAGATCAAGACTAGGCTCATCCCAAAAAAATGACTAAGGAATATCTGATATGTCTACTAAAGGGTAAAATTTATAGAGAACTTAAAATACATATATATCCCTATATCATTGAAGATCCAATGATACATATAGATTATTATGCACTCATGCTTATTCCTGATCAGTTGTTTCCTAAGGGTAATCCACAAAAACATGCTTGGGAATGAACCAATGATTCGTAAACATACGAAATTGACTTAAATCTATAAGAGAGGTTAGAAATAGGTGATAGTTACCCACAAATGAGTGTGATGAGATCGAGTTCTCATTCTATTGATAATGTGAGATATTATGTGTTGTTGGCCAAGTTACCCAATGAACACACACTTTTGGAAAGTAGGTCCATGAATCATGGAAATAAGAGTTGTTTGATGTTTCCAAATCAATGAATAAACCCATTGGAGACCATCAAAGACCTTATATCTAATGTCTATGATTGCACACCATTCAACCCCCAACAATCAACAATTTAGGACACAAATTCACCTTCCATTCAAAAAAATGGTAGACCCAACATGGATGAATTTACTATGGAACCTCCTTCACAATATAAAAGGATATATTGATCAGTCCCTGCAGAGCCACTCTTATTCTATATACATACACATCTTTAGGTGAAATAGAAATTTACAAAGATTTTATTTACGAGACTCTTGTAATTTTACCTAATTCTATGTGAATATCGTTACATGGTATTGATGTAAGGTATGTTTTTGATAATATAACTCTCAGTAAAAAGTGAATATCAGTACGGGTTTTAGTTCAATAAGAGAAGGAACTTATCCTCAAATAAGTTAACCTCCTTCATCTATAATAGTTCCACTTGATGTTATTCCTGCTTATTTCATTAGAGAAAAATTGTCCTCATCCATTTCTAGGTTGGCTAATGGTGTTCAAGGAAGAACCATTTCAATAGTTTCAAGTTCCATATATATTTTAAAATTATCTCCATCTAAGGAGATGAGTCAAAGATTTAGAAAATAATATGTAGGTTTTATAAGTAAAAATAATATTACTGGATAAGAAAAAGAAGAACCAAAATATTTGATTGAAATTATTGAAAACAAAAGAGACATATCAGAATTTACAGAACCATCCCATGTGAAGTAGATATATAATATTGATGGAAATAAATAGGTTTATGACAATTGAAGTAAATAATTTCATAAAGATACTTTTTATTCTATTCATACACAATACAAAAGTTCAGAAATTTCCATAGTATAATTGGATATGTTTAATTTAAGAGAAATAAAAAGACACTCTAAATTATTTTTTAAGGCATAACTTTATAAATTTAAGTTAATTTAATTCATAAGTGATATTAAGACTCACATTCAGTATGTAATCTCTAAAGATGATGTTAATGAATTGAATCTGTTATTTTAATCAATGTTGGAATATATTTTAATAGAACCTAATGGAGAAGCCAAAAATTATGTGGATGCACATTCATGGTTGGAAGACGTGTCTCTGGAAATAGAAAAAATTAATTATACTATTTCTTTAATGAAATGTGAACTTTATTTTTGGAAAATGATTCAAGATATTAAGAGATATTTGATTGTTAAAATTACAAGAGTTCCTACATTACCTTAGAGTTATATTTTGTATATTAACCAATATCTAGAAGAAATCAACTCCTTAACAAAAGAAAGTTTACCAAAAAATCATATCCTTTCATGTCAATTGAAAAATATTCCAATTTTTTTATTACTAGAATGAAAAATAATGGATGGATCCTTGGTTAATAATATCAATGTTTTAATTTTTTTTGAATATTTTCAATAGTTGGCCATAAATAATTTAAATCCTGAATCTAATGGAAAAGAAGAAGATAAAGGGTAGGAAGATTTTTTTTAAACAATATAAGAATCAAGTATTTGCAAAAGTAAATGAAGTAGTTTCTATTTATCACCAATTTGATCTTTTAGAAAACTAGTTTGATGTTTTGAAGAAGTTAGTTTTTGGCTATACCAATAAAGGATATGTTCAAAATTTCTTTTGAAAATTTTATCAATTGGGTTAGAATGAATTCAAAACATATCTTGATTATTGAAAACATGATATGGTGAAGAGAATTGATACTCGTGTAGATGATATATTTCAAATATGAGGAAGATGTCTTCTAGGACTTCTTATTTTGGATTTTCATGCCTCATCCTCTCAGAGACTCAAGGATATTTTTAACCCAACTAAAATATACCTAAGAAAAAAGTTTACATTTATAAAAGAAGTTTAATTTCCTTTACTTGATTGGTTATCTAAATTTTCCTTTATTCCTATATATTATTTTGATATATAAAGGGAATAAAAATATACTCTTAACATCCAATAAACCTCTGTAAAGATCAGTCGAAGTGATTGAGCTAGACTTGGAGACTCTTTTCTCACTTTGGATGATGTTGTTGGGTAAAATACTAATGATAATTTTCATACATCTTCTTTAAGTTTTTTTATTTCCACCATTATTAAAAAAACCCTAAAAAAGTTTTTTTTACACCATATAACTAATGTACTTTCACAATTTTCATGTTTGGATAAATGTGTGCATAAAATATTGTTAAATATTATTTTGAGAAAACATTTTAATACTTTTATGCTTAGATTGTATGTATTTTTAATGTAGTTCTTTATTTAATTAATATTATTGTTTTTGGAGAATGTGTTTATCTATATTTTCAATATGTTTCTAAATTTTTCTTTTCATTTATTCACTATTATTGTTTTTTTCTTTTCTTTACTATTAATTAATTTTTCATAGTTATTTAATGATTTTTGATGTTTGATATTTTCATTAATATGAATTCATGTCAAATTCTGTTCACATTCAGTATCATAAACTCTTTTCACTTATTTCTGTGCAAAATTAATGATATTTTTTCACTAGTTCTAGTTATTTTTTATTTCAAAAAAGGGGGAGAATAAAAAGAAGAATATAAAATTTTAAATGAGAGAAGGAAAATTGAGATTGAAAAAATAAAAAATTATTTTGAAGCTCATTTTGAAAATTTATATTTTTTATTCAATGGGTTTTGTGATCATAAAAAATGGAGAGATTGTTGGATATACTTATTTTGTTCTGATATATCATAGTTTTTATGTTTTTTCATGTTTCAAAAAATCTAATTTTTTTATAATGAGTTTATCTTAAGTGTTTTAGATTATATTTTGTTATATGAATTTTTATTACACTGATTATAAGTGATTATCTTACACCAAGTAAAATGTTCAATCTATGGTAAATTATTTTTTCTTATGAGAATAATTTTTTTGAAAGATTATCTTTTTTCTACTTAGAATCATAAAAAATTCATTTTTAATGTTTATCTTACTACATAAGACAATATCTTATGAAGGGAATAGACTAGCTACCGTATAATAAAAGTCATATTTCTCAATCAGAGTGTATTTATGAAATGTCTTTATCTTATGAAAAGGTTATTAGAAAAAGATAATATTTTGAGCACTAAGAGAAGTTGTGAAAGTTATGTTTCACACTCCTGTAACATAATTATATTACTAAAAATAATTATTCTATGTAATTTTGAATTAATTTTATCTTATGAAAATTATAAGATAGAGATTTGTTTTATCTTAAAAAGTCTCATAGAAGTTTCTATTATGAGAAAAATACTATGTGTTTGATATCTTATGAATAAAATTCTATTATAAATAATGTCATTATTAGTTTCATAATGTTATGAAAAGTCATTTCAAGATTTTAAGTGTATTAAAAATCAATTTATCTATTTGAAGAATGTCTTATTTATATAAATTGTCGCTTTTCCAAGAATGGAAAGATTTGAAGAAGGTGTAGATTTCTAATATTACCAATGTAGAAGCATATTCCATATTTGTAAGGAATGGACACATGAAATTAATAGAATGTATCATCATATTTTCAATAGATTATTCACTAAACCATTGTGATTATCTAATATTATTAAGTTCGAAATCAAACAAGAGATATAAAAAGCGAGATTTATCCACTACATGTAGAAATAGAGTGAAAAATCATACAGAGATACATACACACACACACAAACGTATATATGAATACCATAATAATGTTAAAAATTAAATCTTGTACATAGATATGATCATATATAATGCCCACATGCTGCACTTACAAGTCTATCTTTTGTAATAGAATATCATCTAGGCATTTTGTTTAAAGATCATCATCTTTACAGGATATATCTTAATATACTATTAGTTGACATTTGAAACTATGTGTTTTAATAGTTCTTTAAAATTCATTCATATCTATTTTTTTACAGTCTTTTTAAGTGAGTGTGCTAAGTCCACGTATAGGTCTTATTAAGAGAGAGTTTGGTTGAAAGATCTTGTACCTTTTTAATAAGTAACAACTACTTGTACTCATCTATAATCCTATAAGAAAAGGGCCATCATAGTGAAGATTAACAAACACATGGAGTATAATGTTGGTGGATTGGACTAGGGGATTTTTATTCCCCAAATCACTATAAATATATGGTGTTCAATCTCTTTCCACTAAGATTTTTTATTTTTACTTACTATTTTTATTAGGTAAAAGATTTGAACTCCCATACCATGAATAGGGAAGATTAAAGTAAATAAAATTTATGGAACTCAATTCACCTGCCACCTTTTGACTTTTTAGTTAGCTAATGTAACATCCCAGATCCGGGTGCCACTCAACGAGTGCCCTGAACCCAGTAGGTCACATGACCTCAAGCGCATTTCCCCAAATGCCAGAGGCTACTGACTAGAAGAGAGGGCCTAGATCTGATAGTGGGGAAACTATGCCCTGATTTGTCAAAGTGTAGCGCAGCGGAAATAGATGTAAACGTACAAAAAGGGAAGCAATAAACAATAAACAACTGAAATGGATAACAATAAGAAGTAAAAGATAACAAAATTTATATATATTTGATGATGTATTATGTCTCTAAGTCTAGGAAAGCAACCAAAACATGATTCAATGCCATCTAGAATAATCCAATAATGTTCAAGTACTGCAAAGGAAAACAAAACAGTGCAGCAAGAACTCTACAGCATCGCAAGCCTAAGCTCGGTCCCATGCACTTCTACTCCTCGACAACAACCAACTACCTGTATAGGGACTCTTTACCTTATCAACACCTACAACAATATAATCTATTTAGCCCCAAGACATGACCCAAATAAGGTGTGAGAAATAAATCCCAGTAGGCGACCACCAAAGGCTCGTGTCCAAATATCAGGGAAAATGTGCAATGGTAGTGTGAAGAAATAAAATGCAGTAATCTAGGAAGTACTAAAAAGTAATTATCTCTACCAATTAAATTGCCATTCTATTAATTATTTATCAACCCCAAGCTTGTGCTTTAGCTTGGCAGGTAAAACATAATAAATCATCACAGTGAATATACAAAGTATACATTGTCTGCAGACATGAAAATCCTTACCCTCAGGTAATCAGAATCAAAACCCATAGGTGACTACACATAGGCATAACGAATATTGCCTGCAGGCATACGAGGTGTCACCAACAAGCATAGAAGCTACTTCCCACAGGCATGAGAAAAGTTGTCCATAGGCTAAACGAAACACTGCCCTCACCCTAAGCAAGTAAGCGGGCCGAGCCAAACATATAAGCAAGTAATTTATATACAATTCCTCTCAAAGAAATTTATATCATGCTAAAATCACAGTATACCCTTGGGTAACTTGTCCAAATGGTTAAACAAGGGAAACACACCCGTGGGGTGGACCTAGATCCAAGAAATGATCCTAATAAACATTTTATATTTATCATTAAATTATCTAGGCAGTTTTAGATATCTAATTAGTCAAGGCCTCAGCCATAAGACACCCCAAACATTGGAGCGTAGCAAAACTGTACACAAAAATAGTCAATAGTTAGAAATAAACATCAGACCACCTACCTTGATCTCCTCAAATCAGAACGCCGCCTTTCGAAACAACCAAGAACAACATAGATCTAGGATAAAAGATTCCCCGTTCAAATGTAAATAACTTCCCCTCAGGAAAGAATTGGTATGAACAACTCAAGGAGAAGGAAGGTATTACCTGTACGGTTCAAACAAGATCAATGGCGGATGAAACAGATTCCCAACATGTGATTGGGAGCTCCTCCAAACTCTAGCCTCACCTTCTGAGCTCCAAATGCATCCACTACCTCCTCTGCCGAATGAGGAGGCTACTGCCCATTTTAAATGGAAAAAAACATCATGTCATGTACTGTCAAGTACACAATGTGTAATTTTCATTTTTTAACTATTCCTCTAGTGGATAATTTTTACCATCAAACTGTTCATTTGTCGACATGAGTACACGTGTATTCCTGAGTACACGGCATGTAATGTTGCTCCGCTGGCGACTGATTCCACCTCCTTACTATTCACCTACCGACTGATTACATGGTGTGTAAATACTAAATACACGCCCTGTGTACTCATCCCACACAACCAAAGTACACGGTGTGTGGGAAAGTACACAGCGTGTACCCACAAAATTTGGGATTTTCCCCATTTTCCTTATTTTCACAAAAACACTTAAGGAAAAAGGAAAAGAAGAAACACGTACCTCAAGAATAAGAACTGGGTTCTTATAAACTTCCCCCCTTAAATCAATTCTTCCACGAATTTCCCTTCCAAGGGTGGTAAAGATAAAGATCAAAACAACTATGGACACTGTGCATGTACATCTGTCTCCTGTTCCCAGGTTTCATCCTACACTAGGCCATGCTGCCATAACACTCGTACGAGAGGAACTGACCAGCCTTAGAGACCCTTCATACTCCTATCAACAATACGAATCAGATTCTCCTCAAAGGATGCATCAACCTGAAGCTCAACCTCCTTAGGCTGAAAAACACGAGACGAGTCTCATTGATAGCGGCACAATTGAGATACATGGAAGACGTCATGCATGGCCCGGTACCTCGATGGTAACTGAAACAGATAGGAAACTGGCCCAACTCCCTCCAGAATCTCAAACAGCCCCACATACCTCAGTGAAAGTTTAACCTGTCTTTTGATCCGCCTATGTAACAACCTTGGTGAAACACACAAGAAAACCTGATCCCCAACCATGAACTCCAAGGGTCATCTATGACAATCAACAAAAGATTTCTGACAAGACTGTGCAGTAGCCATTTGCTTCTGAATCAACTAAACCTGCTCTGAAGTCTCCTGCACAAGACATGGTCCCAGTAAAGCGGCCTCACCTACCTCCAACCGACATAAGGGTGTTCGGTATAGCCTACCATATAAATCCTTGTAAGGTGCAATCTCAATAGTTTCCTGAAAACTATTATTATAGGAAAAATTGACCAGGGGTATGTGATTCTCCCAAGAGCCCCTAAAGTCCAGGATGCATGCACGCATCATGTCCTCAAGCACCTGTATCATATGCTCTGACTGGCCATCGGTCTGAGGGTGGTAAGCTGTGCTCAGAAGCACCTGTGTACCCAGTGCCCTATGAAAACTCTGCCATAAACGATATGTAAAACAGGTGTCCCTATCTGAAATAATAGAACGAGGGACCCCATGAAGTTGTACTACCTCTCAGATATACAACTTCAGAGCTCATCAACACTGAAGGTCTCCTTGATCGGAAAAAAGTTAGCTACCTTCATAAGTATGTCCACAACAAACCATACGATATCATTGCCTCAAGGTGACCTCGGCAACCTGGTCATGAAGTCCATCGCGACATCATCCCATTTCCAATCCAGAATGGGTAACTATTGTAATAGTCCGACTAGACTCAGATGCTCCGCCTTCACATGCTAATAGGTGGAAAATCTTGCAACAAAACCAGCTAATTTCCATTTCATACCCAGCCACCAATACTGATGTCTCAAGTCACGGTACATTTTGGTAACTCCGGGATGCACTGCCCAAGCTAAAGCATGAAACTCCCGCATCATCTCCTTCCGTATATCCAATGTAACCCACACTTGTCCATGGATACACAGTACCTCATCATCGCCTATCATCCAATCATGAGGAGGGTCCTCACTTTCCACCGACTCCCATAGAACTAGCCCTTTTGAATGCAATAGCTGTCTCATCCTCACTCTATCCAGGAGGGTAGAAGTGACAGCTAAGGAAGAAAGATAGGTTTTACCTTGACTATCATGTACCTCTAAATTCATATCAGAGAACAAAGACATAAGCTTCCATTCACCACTGGCCTCTTGCACTGTGACTGTATCTGAGTTTGCCTACTTAGTGCATCAGCTACTACATTACCTTTACCAGGTGTATAGGAAAGTTCAAAGTCAAAGGACTGAAGGTATTCAACCCACCATCACTGTCTCAAATTCAGGTCATGCTGGGAAAAGATATATTTGAGACTTTTGTGGTCTGTAAACTCCACAAAATGTTCTCCCAAGAGATAATATCTCCAACAACATAACGCATGAACAACTACAGCCAACTCAAGATCAAGTGTTGGGTAATTCCTCTCATGTGGCCTCAACTGCCGAGACCCCTATGCAACTAATCGATCGCCCTGCATCAACACTACTCCGAGACCAATACTTGACGCATCACAATAAACTTTATAGCTCTTCCCTTGCTCTGGAAGTATCAGGCCCGGTGCTGATGTCAACATTTCCTTCATCTCTTGAAAGGCTGCCTCACAAGATTCCGACCAAAAAAAATTCACGCCCTTCTTAGTCAAACCTATAAACGGCGCTGCTAAGTAAGAGAAGTCCTGTATAAAGCACCTTTAGTAACCATCCAGCCCCAAGAAACTCCGTATCCCAAACATGTTCTTAGGATGCTCCCAGGAAACTACTTCTCTCACTTTCTCTGGGTCTACCGCAACTCCTGCCTCTGATATGATATGACCCAGGAAGTGTATCTAGTCCATCCAAAAGTGGAACTTTGGGAGCTTAGTATATAGCTAATGCTATCTTAGTGTATGAAGAATGATCTCAAGATAGATAGCATGGTCATGTTGAGTGTGAGAGTACACCAAGATATCGTCCACAAAGACTACCACAAAAGAATCTAGATAAGGGTGGAACGCACGATTCATTAGAGCCATGAAAACTTCTGGTGTTTTCGTGAGTCCGAACGGCATGACCAAGTACTCGTATAGACCATATCTACTCCGAAAAGCTCTAAGTGGTATGTTCGATGATCTAACGTGTAACTGAGGATATCCTAATCTCAAGTCAACATTCGAGTACACCCGTGCTCCTCGAAGTTGATCAAAATGATCTTCAATCCTTGGCTAGGGATATCGGTTCTTGACCGTCAACTGGTTCAAATTCTGATAATCTACACAGACCTTGAGGGCACCATCCACCTTCTTAGAAAACAGAACAGACAAACCCTAAGGAGAAGTACTAGGTCAAATGAAACCCTTTGCCTACAACTCCTCCAACCACCTCTTGAGCTCTTGTAACTCTGGTGTAGCCATCCTATAAGAAATAATGGAAACTAGTGCTACTCCTAGAAAAAGCTCAATATTGAAATACACCTATCACTCTAGAGGAAGACACGAAAAGTCATCCGGGAAGACATCCCTGAAATAATCAACTAATGGAGGAAAATCCTTCTAAGAAGTTCCCTGATCATCCAGATATAAACTCACAATCTGGGCTGTCACTCCACCTCACCCACGATGCTCGGGTCCTGCTCAGCTCTCCCAGACATCCCATTCCCCCTTGTATAGAAACTCTGCACCCTCCGGTGACGTGAAACTCACCCTACGATGATAGAAATCCACAATGGCTCGAAAGGGTACCAACCAGTCCACCCTGAGAATGATGTCATAGACCATCATCCCTAAGATATAGAGGTCCCATAGAAAGTGACACCCAACAACCTCTAGGGGGCACTCCCTACACTGACACACACTTGCCATTCTAGTCCCCAACAGAGTGTCTAGCGTCATAATATCAGAAGGTGAAGGAACACAAATCCCAAGGCTCTTCACATTGGGCACATATATAAATCTATGTGTAGCACTCATATCGAAAAGTACATAAGATAAAACAAAAGATACTAGAATAGTATCTCTGACAGTGGAAGGTCCAGAATCCTGCTCATGTTGGGTCTGTTGGACTGCATATGCCTTCCCTGCGCTGTGGCCATGCGACACAGCCTGGCTACCTAGAGCTGACCCTCCTAGCTGTCTCTGAGATTCTGGTGTCTGGATACCACGGCCATGACCACCACCTAGACCTAAATGTCCCGACGTATTCCAATTCCCTAATAGGTAAGAAGCTTCTGGACCTTATCCTATATGCGGAGTCTACACAGAACCCCTATCTCTATCCACTGGTGGAAACGCCCTCCAAAAGCGCTGCAAATGACCCATCCTGATGCAAGATCGACACTCCAATAGGTCACATGGACACTGAGGTCTCTTGTGAACCTCTCTAGCATACTGGTAGCACATGACCTGGCCACCTGAAGAAATATTTTGGCTAGTACTACCACCGTGAGTGAAATCCATCTGCCTCTTCCTTTTATCGGTAGATATAGTACCAGAAACTAGTGCTGAACTGCCCTGGTCTGCACTACAAGCTTCCCGCAAGTTCCTCTCAGTAATAAATGCCTGGTTCACAATAGCATGTAATGTGGAAAACCAGAAAACATTTACCAGTGCCTGGATGTCACATCAAAGAACATACTCAAAGCTTCTAGCCCTCAATGCCTCATCACCCACCAGAACAGGTGCAAACCACTATAGGTCAGTTAAGCGGGCAGAATAGTCCATCAACGATATGGAACCCTACTGCAGATTCATGAACTCTCGAGCTCTATCTTCCCTAAGCATATCTGAAAAGAAAAAGTCATAGAAGACTGCCTGAAAAGTTTCCCACGCCATGTCGCGGTGATGCTCTATCTGGGTGGTAACATCCCACCATCTCTTGGTGAAATCACACAGCATGTATGTAGCGAGCTTGACCCTCCACCATGGAGGCGTCTCCAAATGCTCGAAAATATTCTACATAGAACCCATCCAAGAGTCTGTATCCTATTGTCTGCCACCCCCAAAAAACGTAGGTGGATGCTGCTGTTGGAATATACGTGTCAGCATTGCCATAGATGTGGCAGCCGGTGGTGCTCCTTGGAAGGTCTGCATAAACCGCATGAAGCCTTCAAAGAACTGTGCCTCCACGCCTATGTATGGTATAATGGCTTGCATCGCATCTGGCTCTGCTAGAGGATCCATCAGTATCCCCTGGCCTACCATCTCTGGAGCATACTAGTTGCCGCTCTCCTGGCGAACAACTCGAGGCCGTCTCAGCGGCATGACTCTACAAGGTCAACATACGCCTTATATTAAGATCATTAAGGGCTGAAACTAAAGAGTTTAAGAAGGGAATAGGATGAAGAAAACATTAAAGTTTTACTAAACAAGACTACACGGTGTGGATAATAACTACACGGTGTGTTCCTGTAAGCCTTTCACATGGGCGTGTACCTCTGCCAAAACTGGTCGTGTAACACCCCCAACACGGCCTATTGTCCACACACACAGCGTGTACTTGAATTCTCTTCCCCTGCCCGATTCCTTCTACACAGCTTAGCCACACGACTCTCCTTTAAACGAGACTACACGACGTGTATTATATCTACACGGAATGTATTGGACGAGCTTCACTGAATCGTGTTGTCCATTACACGACCGAGTACACAACTTAGACTACACAACGTGCTCCAAATAGACACAGCATGTACGGCTTATATTCCAACTGCCTATATTGTTAGTGACACAGATGGCTACTCGGCTGACACTACACGACATGTTACACCTGCACACGACGTGTACACCACCCCATTTTCCCCAACCACACAACCAAGTCTACATGGTCTCTCACCGATCAAGATTACCCAGCATGTCCCTTAGGTACATGACGTGTCTAAGAAGAGGTAACATCGACCAGTTTCTGTTAGTTACAAGGTTGGATACCTAGTTTAAACTACATGGTGTGTTCTTATTTGACATGGCATGTATAAGCTCAGATTTCTCCGCCCGTGTCGTTAGTGACATGGTGGACACGGAGTCAACACAACACAGCGTGAACAACATGTACATGGTGTGTAACCTTAGAGTTTTCCCAACTCGTGTTTTTGCCTACACGACCTATGACACGATCAAAAACTACAGAACATGTACTTACGATACACGACATGTACTAATTTGTTTTCCATTTCTTCCCAAACAGAAGATTAAACAGCATGTAATCATAACTACACGGCATGGATTCTGGTTTTTTTTGAACAATAAGCCTTAGAAACTTTTTCGGAGCCCATAAAAACACTTAAACCAACACCTAAGTGCCAAATTCCAATCCTTAAGGTCCCATACTTCCCAAAAATCCAATATTGGCATCCTATACTTGTTATAAACAAGTTAAACAGTCAATGATCCACCAAATTCTAGTCAATGAGGGCCCGTACTCCTCAAGAACCAAAGTTTGGAATTCATTCTACAAAACCTCACATAAAAATACCCTATCAAATAGAAGGTATTTTTTCATGGCATATATCACAAAAACATTCCTTTTCTAGAATAACATCTATCACAACAACATGAAATCTCTAATGCACCGATATGGAATTGGAACTATGCATGGAATGTTATTATAACATGTTCCTAAATGATGCATGTGATGGCATAACCTCATCTCATCTGGTTGCAACTAAATAGGACCTAGGTATAAAAATATAACAACACACCACAAGTGCGTCACCCAACGGTGAATATTAAATCAACTGTAAAATTGAAAAATCAGAAAAATTGCAACATGAGGTAAATTGAATTACCTATACATGGGTTAGATACTCCCGGGAACAACTTATTACCAAGTACCTATTCCGTCCTATCCCTGGCTATAGACTCCAAATAGTAAGTAAGAGAAAAGAAACACCTTTGATACCACTTTGTAACGTCCCTGATCTGGGTGCCACTCAACAGGTGCCCCGAACCCGGTTAGTCACATGACCTCAAGTGCATTTCCCCAAATGCCAGAGGCTACCGACTAGCAGTGAGGGCCTAGGTCTGATAGTGGGGAAACAATGCCCTCATTTTTCAAAGTGTAGCGCAGCGTAAATAGATGTAAACATACAAAAATGGATGCAGTAAACAATACCCAACTGAAATGGATAATAGTAAGAAGTAAAAGATAAGAACAATCATATATATTTGATGATTCATTATGTCTCTAAGTCTAGGAAAGCAGCAAAAACATTATACACTACAATATAGAATAATCAAATACAAGTACAAGTACAGTAAAAGAAAATAAAATAGTGCAGCAGAAACTCAGCAGCATTGCAAGCCTAAGCTCAGTCCCGTGCACTCCCACTCCTCGGCAACAATCAAGTACCTGTATAGGGAATCTTTCCCTTATCAACACCTGCAGCAATATAATCTGTTTGGGCCCAAGACATAACCCAAACATGGTGCGAGAAATAAATCCTAGTAGGCAACCACCAAAGGCTCATGCCCAACTGTCAGTGAAAATGTTCAACGGTAGTGTACAGTAATAAAATGCAGTAATCTAGGCAGTACTCAAAAGTAACTATCTCTACAAATTATATTTCCATTTTATTAATTATCTATCAACCCCAAGTATGTGCTTTATCTTGGAAGGTACAACCTAATAAATCACCACAATGAATATACAAAGTATACGTTGTCCGCAGACATGTAAATCCTTACCCTCAAGTAATCATAATCGAAACCCGTAGATGACTGCCCATAGGCATAAAGAATATTGCCTGCAGGCATACGAGGTGTCACCCACTGGCATAGAAGCTACTTCCCACATGCATGAGAAAAGTTTCCCGAAGGAAAAAAGAAACACTGCCCTCAAGCTAAGCAAGTAATCGGGACGATCCCAACATATAAGAAAGAAATTTATATAAAATTCCTCTCAAGGCAATTTATAGCATGCTAAAATCATGGTATACCTATAGGTAACCTGGCCAAATGGCTAAACAAGGGAAATGCACCCCTGAGGTGACCCTGGATCCAAGCAATGATCCAAATCAATATTTTATGTTCATCATTAGATTATCTATACAGTTATAGATATCTAATAAGTAAAGGCCTCAACCATACGACACCCCAAACATGGGCGCATATCACAACGGTACACAAAAACACTCAAAAGTTGGAATTAAAAATTATACCACCTACCTTGATCACCTCAGATCAATATACATGAACACACCCTCTCGAAATGCCCAAGAATGGTGTAGATATATGATAAAATATTCAATATTCAAACATAAATAACTTTTCCTCAGGAAATAATTATTAAGAACAACTCAAGGAGAAGGAAGGTCTTACCTGCACAGTTCAAAAAAGATCGACGGTAGACGAAACAGATTCCCAATGTGCGACTGGGAGCTCCTCTAAGCTCCGACCTCACCTTCTGATCTCCAAACATGTCCACCACCTCTTCTACCAAATGAGGAGGCTACTTTCCATTTTTATTGAAAAAAACTACGCGGTGTGTACTCTCAAGTACACGATGTATACTTTTCAATTTTTTAACTGTTCCTCTGGTGGCTATTTTTCACAGCTGAACTGTTCATCCGTCGACATGAGTATACGATGTGTATTCCTGAGTACATGGTGTGTACTGTCGATCTGCTGGAGGCTGCTTCCACCGCCATACTATTCACCTGCCGACTAATTACATGGCGTGTAAATACTAATTACATAACGTGTAGTTAGTTTTTACACCCTTCATCGCTGACAGGCCTACACACCCTATGCACTCATCCCACACGGCCAAAGTAAATGGTGTGTGGAAAAGTACATATCGTGTCACTACTAGAAATCATGGTTTTCCCAATAGTTTTATACCAACGGTTCAATAGAACCATTGGTATAGGTGATTTTTTCCAACGGTTTGATGAAACCGTTGGGAACGATTGGAAGAAAATTGGTTTTCCCAATGGTTTCATCAAAACGTTGGGAATGATGGGGAAAAATTCATTTTTCCCAACGGTTTAATGAAACCATTGGGAAAACTCTATCTTTACCAACAGTTTTTACAAACTATTGGGAAATATTTCCCCCAAATACAGACCAGCCGAACCCCCACCCAGCTCGATTGCAAATTGCAGACAGAACCCAGCTCCTGAATTCTTCTTGGCCGTGACACTCTTTCTACCCAAGATCCATCTTCAATCAAACAAAATATTATTTCACACTTCAAATTAGTAACTGTTACCTTACTTTTAGCGTTATTTCTCTACTTTTTTGGTTTTTGATGTTTTGATTTAGGATAAATTAGGGTTTCTATCTACGGAACCCTTGGATTTGTTTTATGTTTTTTGTTCTACACTTCAAACATGCTAAAGGGTTTGTTTAGTGGGGTGATATGGTACTTTTGATGGAATTTATTTTAGTTGAAAATTGGATTGTGATTTGGATGAATTGATGTTTCAATTTGAGGTGGGGGAGGGTGTGCAGATGGGGTGGGGGATGATGTTGAGGGCTATCCAAGTGGGGTGGGGGAGGGGCTGTCTAGGTAGGGTGGGGAGGGGGATGGGTTGTCCAAATGGGGTGGGGGTAGGGCTGTTTGGGGTGGGGGAGGGGGTGTCTAGGTAGGGTGGGGGAGGGGGCTGTCTAGGTAGGGTGGGGGAGGAGGCTGGGTTGTCCAAATGGGGTGGGGGTTTGGCTGTTTGGGGTTGGGGAGGGGCTGTCTAGGTAGGGTGGGGGAGGGGGCTGTCTAGGTAGGGTGGGGGAGGGGCTGGGTTGTCCAAAAGGGGTGGGGGTAGGGCTGTTTGGGTTGGGGGAGGGGCTATCTAGGTTGTGTGGGGGAGGGGGATGTCTAGGTAGGGTGGGGGAGGGGGCTAGGTTGTCCAAATGGGGTAGGGGTAGGGCTGTTTGGGGGTGGGGGAGGGGCTGTCTAGGTAGGGTGGGGGAGGGGGTTTTCTAGGTAGGGTGGGGGAGGGGGCTGGGTTGTCCAAATGGGGTGTGGGTAGGGCTGTTTGGGGTGGGGGAGGGGTTGTCTAGGTAGGGTGGGGGAGGGGGCTGTCTAGGTAGGGTGGGGGAGGGGGCTGGGTTGTCCAAATGGGGTGGGGGTAGGGCTATTTGGGGTGGGGGAGGGGCTGTCTAGGTAGGGTGGTGGAGGGGGTTGTCTAGGTAGGGTGGGAGAGGGGGCTGAGTTGTCCAAATGGGGTGGGGGTAGGGCTGTTTGGGGTGGGGGAGGGTGTGCAGGTGGGGTGGGGGAGTGGCTGTCTAGGTAGGGTGGGGGGGATGGGTTGTCCAAGTGGGGTGACAGTAGGGCTGTCCAGGTGGGGTGTGGGGGGGGGGTGGTTGGGTTTTCCAAGTGGGTTGTGGGGGGTAGGGGTGTCCAGGTATGGGGGTGGGGGGCTCGGTTTTCCAAGTGGGGTGAGGGTAGGGATGTCCACGTGGGGTGGGGGGGGGTGACGGGTTGTCCAAGTGGGGTGGGGGTAGGGCTGTTCAAGTGGGGTGGGTGGGGTGGGGGTAGGGCTGTACAAGTAGGGTGGAAACCCTAAATTCAATGTTTTAATTAGAGATTTGGTTTTTTTATTAGGGATTAGGTGTATGAGGCATTCTCATTCCTATTATGGGTGGTTTTAATCAAAAGTTATGATGTTGGAACAACTGACATACGCAAAACTGACCAAACGTATTTGAAATGTGTTGATGCTTTAGGACAACGATCCATGGGTCATATGTAATGTGTATGAGTCAACCCTGCCTTAATCTGAGGCATGGTGTGGTCAGAATCACTCTAAGTGGCTCTCTTTTATTTAAAATGGGAAACATTTTATGTAAATACAGAAAACTGACCAAATGCATTCAGTTTCCATTGAGAATTTAGGAGAACGATCCATGGGTCATATGTGACCTGTACGAGCCAACCCGAACTCAATCCGAGTCATGGTGTGTTAGGGATCAAGTGTCTCTCCTTTGTTTAAAATGGACACCATTTTATGTACATATGGAAAACCGACCAAACGCATTCAGTTTCCGTTGAAACTTTAGAAGAATGATCCATGGGTCATATGTGACGTGTACGAATCAACCCCGTCTGAATCTGAGACGCGGTGTGGCCGACAACACTCAAAGTGTCTGTCTTTTGTTTCAAAAGGACGTCATTTTAATTGAAAAACATCAACAGACATACAGAAAACCGAGAAAACTCTTTCAGAATATGTTGATACTTTAGGATAACGATTGATGGGTCATTTGTGATGTGTACGAGTTTACCTCGCCTCAATACGAGGCATGGTGTGGCGGGATCACTCCTTGTGTATGTATTTTGTTTCAAATGGACAGGATTATAAGTGAAAAGAACAACTGACATACGGAAAACCAAACAAATGCATTCGAAATTTGTTGATTCTTTAAGAAAAAGATAAATGGGTCATATGTGACGTGTACGAGACAACCCCGCCTTAATCTGAGGCATGGTGTGGCTGGAATCACTCTAAGTGGCTCTCTTTTGTTTAAAATGGACAACATTTTAAGTAAATACGGAAAAATGACCAAACGGATTCTGATTGTGTTGATACTTTAGCACAACAATCCATGGGTCATATGTGACGTGTAAGAGTCAACCCTGCCTCAATCCGAGGCACGGTGTGGCCAAAACCATTCATAGTGTCTCTCTTTTCTTTAAAATGGACAGGATTATAAGTGAAAAGATCAACTAGCATACGAAAAACTGACCAAACACATTCTAAATGTGTTGATGCTTTAGGAAAACGATCCCTGGGTCATATGTGACATGTACGAGTCAACCCCGCCTCAATCCGAGGTGTGGTGTGGCTGACACCATTCACAGTGTCTCTTTTGTTTAAAATGGACATGATTAAAAGTAAAAAGAACAACTGACATACAAAAAACCGACCTAACACATTCGGATTGTGTTGATCCTTTAGGTAAACAATACATGGGTCATATGTGACGTGTACGAGTCAACCTGGGCTCAATTCGAGGCACGATGTGGCTAGGATCACTCTAAGTGTCTCCCTTTTGTTTAAAATGGATAACATTTTAAGTACATACGGAAAACCGACCAAACGCATTTGGTTTCCATTGAAACTTTAGGAGAACGATCCATGGGTCATATGTGACATGTAAGATTTAACCCCGCCTCAATCCGAGGCTTAGTGTGGCCACCATCACTCAATGTGTCTGTCTTTTGTTTCAAAAGGACGTCATTTTAAGTGAAAAAAATCAACTGGCATACGGAAAACTGAACAAACTCATTCATATTGTGTTGATACTTTATCACAACTATCCATGGGTCATATGTGACGTGAACGAGTCAAACCCGCCTCATTCTGAGGTGTGGTGTGGCCAGAATCACTCTAAGTGGATCTCTTTTGTTTAAAATGGACAACATTTTAAGTACATATGGAAAACTAACCAAACAAATTCGGTTTCTGTTGAAACTTTTGGAGAACAATGAATGGGTCATATGTAACGTGTACGAATCAACCTCGCCTCAATATGAGACGTAGTGTGGCCGACACCACTCAAAGTGTCTGTCTTTTGTTTCAAAATGACGTCATTTTAATTGAAAAACATCAAATGGAATACAGAAAACTGACCAAACGCATTCGGATTTTTTCGATACTTTAGTACAACGATCCATGGGTCATATGTGACATGTACGAGTCAACCCCGCCTCAATCCAAGGTGCGGTGTGGCCGACACCATTCATAGCGTCTCTTTTTTTTTTAAAATGGACATGATTATAAGTGAAAAGAACAACTGACATACACAAAACTGACCAAACGTATTTGAAATGTGTTGATGCTTTAGGAAAACGATCCATGGGTCATATGTGATGTGTATGAATCGAACCACGCCTTAATATGAGGCACGGTGTGGTCGGAATCACTCTAAGTGGCTCTCTTTTGTTTAAAATCGACAACATTTTATGTAAATGCGGAAAACCAACCAAACGCATTTGGTTTCCATTGAAACTTTAGAAGAACGATCCATGGATCATATGTGATCTGTATGAGCCAACCTGGGCTCAATATGAGTCGTGGTGTGGTCGTGATCAGTCCAAGTGTCTCTCTTTTATTTAAAATGGACACCATTTTAAGTATATACGGAAAACTGACCAAATGCATTTGGTTTCTGTTGAAACTTTAGGATAATGATCCATGGGTCATATGTGATAGGTAAGAATCAACCCTGCCTCAATATGAGATGCGGTATGGTCGACACCACTCAAAGTGTCTGTCTTTTATTTCAAAAGGATGTCATTTTAATTGAAAAACATCAACTGGCATAGGGAAAACTGAGCGAACGCTTTCAGAATTTGTTGATACTTTAGGACAATGATCGATGGGTCATTTGTGACGTGTATGAGTTAATCTTGCCTCAATCCGAGGCACATTGTGGCAGGATCACTCCTTGTGTATGTATTTTGTTTCAAATGGACAGTATTATAAGTGAAAAGAACAACTAACATACAGAAAACCGACCAAACGCATTATAAATGTGTTGATTCTTTAGGAAAAGGATCCATGGGTCATATGTGATGTGTATGAGTCAACCCCGCCTTAATCTGAGGCACGGTGTGGTCGGAATCACTCTAAGTGGCTCTCTTTTGTTTAAAATGGACATCATTTTAAGTACATATAGAGAACCAACCAAACAGATTCTGATTGTGTTGATACTTTAGCAGAACGATATATGGGTCATATGTGACGTGTACGAGTCAACCGCGCCTCAATCCGAGGCGCGGTGTGGCCAACACCATTTATAGTGTCTCTCTTTTGTTTAAAATGGACAATATTATAAGTGAAAAGATCAACTGGCATACGAAAAACTGACCAAATGCATTCGAAATGTGTTGATGCTTTAGGAAATGATCCATGGGTCCTATGTGATGTGTACGAGTCAACCCCTCTTCAATCCGAGGCGCGGTGTGGCCAACACCATTCACAGTGTCTCTTTTGTTTAAAATGGACAGGATTATAAGTGAAAAGAACAACTGACATATGAAAAACCAACCAAATGCATTCAGATTGTGTTGATTCTCTAGGTCAATGATCTATGGGTCATATGTGACGTGTATGAGTCAACCCGGGGTCAATTCGAGGCATGATGTGGCCGAGATCTCTCTAAGTGGCTCCCTTTTGTTTAAAATGGATAACATTTTAAGTACATACGGAGAACTGACCAAACGCATTTGGTTACCATTGAAACTTTAGGAGAACGATCCATGGGTCATATGTGATGTGTACGAGTAAACCGTGCCTCAATCCGAGGCGTAGTCTGGCTGCCACCATGCAAAGTGTCTGTCTTTTGTTTCAAAAGGACATCATTTTAAGTGAAAAACATCAACTGACATACGGAAAACCGACCAAACGCATTCATATTGTGTCGATACTTTAGTACAATGATCCATGGGTCATATGTGACATGTATGAGTCAACCCCGCCTCAATCTGAGGCGTGGTGTGGCCGACAGTACTCTAAATGTGTCTCTTTTGTTTAAAATGGATAGGATTATAAGTGAAAAGAACAACTGGCATACGGAAAACCGACCAAACGAATTTAGAATCTGTTGATAATTTGTCACAATGATTCATGGGTCATATGTGACCTGTACGAGCCAACCCGGGCTCAATCCGAGTCACAGTGTGGCTGAGATCAGTCTAAGTGTCTCTCTTTTGTTTAAAATGGAAAACATTATAAGTACATACGGAAAACCGACCAAATGCATTCGGTTTCCATTGAAACATTAGGATAACGATCCATGGGTCATATGTGACGTGTAAGAATCAACCCCGCCTCAATATTAGATGTGGTGTGGCCGGAACCACTCAAAGTGTCTGTCTTTTGTTTCAAAAGGAAATCATTTTAAGTGAAAAACATCAACTGACATATAGAAAACTGAGAAAATGCTTTCGGAATATGTTGATACATTAGGAAAATGATCGATGGGTCATTTGTGACATGTATGAGTTAATCTTTCCTCAATCCGAGACATGGTGGGACCGGTATCACTACAGGTGTATGTATTTTGTTTAAAATGGACATCATTTAAGGTAAAAATATATGGTATACAAAAAACCGATCAAATAATAAATTGAATTCCGGATTCCACATATAATTGTCATCTAAATTTTAAATTGAATTCTAAATAAATTATGTATGTTTATAATTACGTTATGAGTTCTAATTTAATTATGGATGTGTATGGTTCTAGGATGCATTATATGTTAAATGTGTATGAATTTGTTCTCTATATGTATGTGTTAGTTGGTTATTGCAGGTACAATAATTGTATATGCATGTGTTAGTTTATTGCAGGTAAAATAATTGGATTGAAAATGGGAGGGAATGCACAAAATGAGGATGCTGTCCAAATTAGAGAGCTGCTGTGCAAATTGCAGGCTGCTGTGCAATTTGCACAGCATAGGTTATGCCAACAGTTCCAAATTGTTGGCATAGAATCTCTGATGCTTTTTTTACCAAGGGTTCATTGAACCGTTGAAAAAACACCTTTCCCAATGGTTTTCAAACCATTGGGAAATAAGAGAAACCATGGGATTTCCCAACATTTGAGGCCCAACTGTTGGGAAAAACTATCCCAATGGTTTGGAAGTACCGTTGGGATAGGTTAGGATTTCCCCACCCTATACCAATGGTTCACAGTAAACCGTTGGGAAATGATTTCCAAACGGCTTACTTCCCTACGGTTTTAGAACCGTTGGTATAACATATACCAACTGTTCTGCAGCCTTTCCCAATAGTTCAGAACCATTGGGGAAGACATGATTTCCAGTAGTGTGTACCCACAAAATTTGGGTATTTTTCCCCATTTTCCTTATTTTCACAAAAACACTTAATGAAAAAGGAAAAGAAGAAACCTGTACCTCAAGAATAAGAACCAGGTTATTACAAGAAATATCTAGAAGAATAATATAGGTTACTAAATTTACCTTTATATCAACTAGTGTTCCCAGGAAAATGAAGAACCTACTCATTCTGTTAAGCCACACCGTTGCCTTTTTAGGTTCCAAATCCCTTTGAAATATTGTTGAATTTTTTTTCTAAAATTAAATAGAATGGTCCAATTATCTTAGTTTATCATTTATATTTCCCTTGAAAATAACTTGAAAATTTTGAATAATGTTTTTCACATGCTGTGTGTTCAACTATAGATTAGGTGAAACCATATTTTTTGACCTCTTCATGTGGTTATATTCACTATATAATTGATTCAATTTCTCTAGAATGAAAAAAACGTCAAATATTCATCACTCAATAACAACTAATGTCTTAGAATATTAAAAAGGAATATAATCAACAATCATTATTACCATTTTATAAAAATCATCAAATATAATATGACCTATCTAGTCATAGTGGGAAGTCTAATCACAATGCAACGTATGCTACACTCAATGGATGAACTAATGACAATGAGATGAAGACAAAAATATATGTTTCTAAAGCACATATTGTATTTGAATCACCCTAGTAAACTACATTTCAACATAATGGAATTAGCTATGCATTTTTATGTTTTAAAATTCAAGTTATACTAATGATATATCCTTGATACCATCTCAAAATGATAGTCCGACCTGGACTGATACCATTCACAATATCCCTACCAAACCCATTAGCTTAGTCTAGGTTAGAGATTCTACTAACAATACATTATATCCCCAAGATACCAAAGGTTACCAATAACTTCTAAGGTCTTGGAAAACATTTTGTGGGATGATTTTACATAGAGAAAAAACATTAAATAAGAAGATAAGTATACGAAAAACCAAAAAAACTATATGATCCATGATAATAAACATTACATATCGAAAGGAAACCAATAAAATAATAATATTAGAGTAGCCGTGAAAAATCAATAAAAAGATACTCCTGAAAATTAAAAGATATCTCACACAACAAAATCAATGTGGCATCACTCAAATGACTCCTTGAAAGGAACTCCAAGCTCCAAAACACCAGCCTAATGAAGTATAATTATAGCAACCTATAATTTTCATACATAAATATCACATATTATTAGATAAACATTAAATACATAACATTAAGATTTATTCCATAATCATATAGGTACAGAGCCTTTGGAAACATGGATCTTTAAAAAAATTGTTCATAGTAGATCTACACAATCCCCCACTAAGTTCTATATAAGTATCTCCCTTTCTATATATATCATACATAAAATATTTCATCATAACCTAGGGAACAGAACTATAATAAAGGGTGAGATCTGATGGTCAATAAAGGTAAACAAGGGATATATCAATGATCAATTAAACATAACATGCTCATAAGAAAATAAGAACATGATAATAAAATTTTAAAACCATTCCTTATATATCAGTGATAATAATCTTGAGTCATGGGATACGTCTTAGCAGTTTTTAAGACATGATTCATAATGTAATCAAAGAACATGATATATGAAAGCATAACATTCGCATAATTCAAAAGATTTTATTATACAAATGAGAATGAAAAATAATTTTCATAGTTAATGATCACTTATAAGGCTATCATAGTGGATTGGGTTTACTCTCCATTCCATTATATCCTTATACCCCAAGAATATCATAGTGGATAGAGTCCATTACTAAATTGGGTTCACTCCCATTTTAGTCTTAATTATCTCATGAGATATACATATTTACCCAATGCATTAGAGGGATATATAACTATAATACCACTCATAACATAATTAAAATAATACATATGTGTTACGTAAGATCATATAACATTCATCATATCATTACCCATGGAAAAGAAATTGTTTTATAGAAATTTCAACATTTCATTATAGAATAACCTGTAAACAATAATTGGGTTTCATAAAAATATTTTCATCATAACCATAAACTATAAAGAAAAATAATAAATGTTTTATCATTGGATTATATCCCATTAATTCATAAGTAACATCAAAAAATTCCATTTTGATGAAAAATGGATTTAAAAGGTCATTCGAATATTTCATGAGGAAAATACAATTTTCATTTTTAAATCACATATTAAATTATAAAAATTTCCCAAATATTAAAAAACAATTTTTATTTAAAAATAAACTTGAAATGTACAAATGAGTCTTCAAATAATTGAGTGGTCATGTTGGTGATAAATTCAATTCATACTGGGTATATTAAAATAAATATTCCTTCACATTTTTATTAAAAAACTAAAAGTTACTTGTTTAGAAAACAACAAGAATATTCCTTTGAATATTTTTATAAAAATTTAAAAATTGGTAAAATGAATTTAAAAATTAGTTAAATCATATTAGAAATTCTAAAAATCATTTTAGAGAAAACATAGACCCGAAAAAAATTATTTTTGACCAAAGATAAAAATAAATTCAATTTTCCTTAAAATATTATTTCAGTCTTTAGAGTTCATAAAGTGAGTAAATTTAAATGAATATAGGTAATCTTCATAAATAACTGGGGAATAATCAGATTCACGTGATTATTGATCTATGGTTCGTGAATTTTTTCATCAGAAACTTGATCATAAACAATCCTGATAAACACTGAGATTGTAACACATATCCCTTACCTCGCGTTCAACTAGATTTGAATGCATGTTAACCTTCTATAAAATAAAATAAAATTTATTATAATTTCATAACATAGTAGTTTACATATTTATAATATTATATATGAACCACTTATAATATTTAAAAACCAATTATTAAAAATTCATTATAAAAATCATCATTTTTGGGTGTTATGTGTTTCATTTTTCATAAATTTTTTGGTTTAGTGGTTTCAATACTTGTACTTTTATCAAGGTTATATTATCTCTAAAATTTCAATAATGATATAAATATCATATATATTCACTATATATATAATTATAATCACCCATAGAGGATAGATATAGTAAAATGAATTACACCATTAATGGAGATAGAAAGTTGTATGTACGCATGAATACTGTTTTCAATTCTCAATGGGTAGAATCAAATAATGGTAAATATTAATTCATCTTTATAGACTAATTATTATATAATATATATCATATATATTCATTAAATATATCCTTATTACCATCCATATAAATGGAATAATAAATATGAATCGCATCGCTCTGCAAAGGGAGTAGTATACGCTTACACACGAGCAACATTATCATTTTCCAATGAATTGAAAGTTAAGAAGGTAGATATGATATTATAATTCAATAAGAATAATTATTTCATAAATAAAATTTATAAATTTTAAACTCATAATAATAAACATCCATGAAAGATTATGATGGTAAAATAATTGTATCGCCATGTACAAGTGGTAATTCACAACTACATATGAGTGATACTTTCACTTACCATTTGATGAAATAAAGGATGGATATTGGTGGTTCCATAATCATAATAACATTCAAGTGTATTTGGGATATGAATTTATTATTTTATGATGAATACCAAAAAAATTTATGTGGAAGAAGAAGAAATAAATTGAAAGAGTTCTGGTAAAATGATTACCTCTCTTTTGCAAATAGATAGGGAAAACAGGTGGTAGATGCCTTGTCAAAAGCTGTAGATCATGTAAGCAAGTACAATGTGAAACTTTAGATCTCTTGATTACTATTATTCATTGTTGGATGATGATATGTGTGGGGTGGTTCACTCCTATGCATGTAAACTCCCTTTTAATTCCTTACCTGTATGTTTACATTTTTATTAAAAACTTTTAGGACCATATTTTATAGATCCATGATATTATTAGTAAAATGATCAATGTGGGGTAAATATGATAAATGAGGTTTGTCTTTTTATATGTTTAGTGATTGGAAAAACATGTAATTTATTAAAAGATTAAAATATAAAAAAGTTATTATTAATCCAAATGATTCCAAAGTGACAAATATTCCAAGGAGGGATGGGTTTAGGTTAAAATATGTCCATAAAATAGGATTTAGATATGTTTAATAGGAAAATATACCCTTATCACTTAGTTTAATCCTCTATAAACCCATTTAAACCTTAATCATAGTGACATTTTTTTTACAGTTTTTTCCATTCCTTGTGTCCAAAAATGAAAGTGTTCTCATTATCAATTTTTTTAAATGATGATTAGAAATATAGAATTAATTTTTATCAAATAAAAAATATAAATGTGGAAGAAATTAATTTTAAAATAAACACACAAAAAGAAATAAAAAATGGTATTCAAGAAAAATGTTTTCCTAAGTATACATAGTTTTATAAAAAAATCCACATAAAATTAATTCTAATGAATACAATTTTTTTTATAATATTAATGAACTAATTTTACATTTAAACAATTTTAAAAGAAAATATAACTTTTTAAATCCTTTTAATAAAAATATAGTTTTCAATTACAATAGGTATTTTTAAGTATTCATAATAAAATTAATATTTCCAGAAAATTCTCAAAAAAACACTATTTGATAATTTTTAAACATTGATTTAAAAAATTAATTTCATTTTTTAAAATAAATTTTATAAAATTAGAAATAAATTATTTATTTAATTTTCTGATAAAAGTTTATAAAAAACATTTTTTAGGAAAAAACATTTTTTTGAAGCATATAAAGAATTTACTAAATATATATTTGTTGTATCTAAAACTTTTATACATAAGTTTAAAATGTGGTAATTAATATTTCTACCACCAATTTAATAATTTGGTTATAATGGTATACTATATTATTGCTGATTAAGACTTTGGGTTTCTTGTATCATAAGTTATTGAAGAAAATATTTCTTTTTAAAAATAATATATATCATAAAATATTTTGGTGTTAAATTATACCCCCTTTAAAATGAATTTTTCCCTTGGAATTATTTAGCACTGATAAAAAAAATATGGAAATATCTATTTTATCACACCCTTAGGTTCCTATGCATCCTATTCAAATTCTTGATTCCTCTAGAGATAGGTAATTCACTAAGTAGTCTTGTTCTATAACACTGTATCTTTATGATTCAAGATTTTTACTGGTTTTTATTTATAAGAAATATCATGTTGAAGTAGTATGACCTATTATTTTAGTACATTTTATGGATCAGGTACATACTTCTTCTAGAGTGATACATGGAACACATCATAAATTTGAGAGCGGTTCAGTGGTTAAAATAAGAAATAAGCTACCGTTCATACTCGATTAAGAATATTAATGGATCCATTATACATAATGATAAAATATATCTTATTGACAAATATTATAACCTTCTTCCATTTATAAATTTACAGTTATAGGTTCTCACCAACTTTAAATTCTATATTTACTTAACAATTTTAAGCACATATTTTCTATTGAATCTAAGATGCCTTAATGTGTTTCGGAATGCCTATAACTTTCTATGCCATTTCCTCTACTAGATCAAGTCCCAATAGGTTAATTTATCAAAATTAACCTTAAAATATCAGAGTTATACACTTATTTACATATTGGTCTTCATAAGGATCTATCTGAATGCTTGATTAAAGGCTATTGTTGTAAGAAAACTTGAATAGAAGAAGGTTTTGATCCATACCACCATTGAAATCCATAGAACAAGATCTAAACATATCCTATAAGGTTTGAATGGTTATCTCATACTGAACATATATATGAGGTAGATAATAAATATTGAAAAAAAACTCTAAATCCAATGTTTTCTAATGGCTTATCCAGAACATCTAGTTATGCCTCGAATCATGATTAGATACAATATAATGTAGTACTATATATAAAATTACAACTTAATTAATGTATATTATAGCAAGTTTATCAAGATATAAATATTTTCTAGCAGTAATGAAGTGTTTATATTTATAAGTAAATGAACCCCAACACAAATAGTATATGGCCTTTTGACATTTTGGGGAATCCGATGATAAAATACTTGTTGATGTTTTCCCATTTCCATTATTGTATGGGTAATTATTGTAACATATCCTTATAATTCTATCTATTTACCTTAACATGATACAATACCAAGCACTGAGATATATAATATTTAATATATCTCTCTTTGTTCACAATAAAAACTCTTTTATATCACTATAAATCTTCTTACTTCTAAGATTAATAGTGAATGATAAACTATGGCCATCATCCAATATCTCAATCTTCATGTCTAGTATTAACTTGACATAAATAATATTTCTTCAACCTAATCATTCCATCATAATCAAGGTTAACGTCAAAAATATTTACCAAATTCTTTTACAATTCTACATCTTCCCTTTTTTACCACTTTAATCTTTACCTGGATAAATTGTTGGACACTTATTTGAGAAAGATATGAATTTTCACCTTCCTTCATTATTTCAATATCTATATATTGAAAATCTAGATATATTAAATCTTTACTGATCCTAATCATAGATATGATAACATTATCCTTTCGACTTAGATAATTTTCCACCTTCCTTGATTTCTCAGGGTGGCAATGTATTGACCAATCATAATATTTAATCAACTAAAATCATCTTCTATATAAAATATTCAACTCTTTCTAGGTGAATATATACTTTAAAATTTTATGATTAGTATATATGTCTCACCATTATCCATAAATATAATTCCTCTATATCTTTAATGAAATAACTACCATAGCTAACTTCAAATAATGATCCATTTAATTTTTTTCAAGAACCTTTAATTTTCATAATTCATAATCTATCACAATACCGTTCTGTATGAGAATATATCTTAGTACCTTATTTGATGAATCACTATAGATCACAAAACCTTATCCATTTCAAGAAATTGTAACCACAAGTTCACTAATTAACATTCTCTTTACTTTCTTGAAATTTTTTCTCCCATCTACCTATCTAAAAGAACTTTTCTTCTTTCTGAGTTAACTTGGTGAGTGTATCAGAAAACCATGATAAATTTTCCCAAAAGAACTAAAAATATCCATAAAAACCAAGAAAACTATATATATTAGTTACAGTGGTTATTTTATTCCAATGTTCAATAACTTTTATCTTTTATGACTCGATTGATACATCTTAACATGAGATTATATGATCCAAAAATAAAATCTTTTATATCCAAAATTAAAAATTGATGAAATTTTCAAATAATTTATCCTTCTTATTTTTGTTAGTACAATCCTCTAGTGATATTCATGATCTCCCTTGATCATTGATTATATAATAATATAATCTATAAAGACTACCCCAAATAGATCAAGGAAATATCTAAAGAATCTATTCATTAAATAAATAAATATATTAGGGGAATTAGTAATACCAAATAGATTAACTATAAATTTATAGTGTGTATAACTTTTATGAAGTGATGTATTGGTTCTATCATTCTTATTGACCCTCAATTGGTGATATCTAAAAAAAGGTCAAACTTAGATAATTATTGAGATCCACACAGTTGATCAAACAAGTAATAAATATGGGGTATATGATACTTTTTCTTGATAATGACCTTTTAGTTTTCCCGATAATCACTGTGGAGTCACTTGAATCTGTATTTGTTCTTAATAAAAAGAACATGTGCCTCCTAAGGTGGCTCATTTTTTTAAATTAATCACTAATCTATATTTTCATGGTGTTGCTTCTTGAATTTCTATAACTCAATTGAGGACATTGTATAGAGAGTCTATAAAATAGAAGTAGCACCATGTATTATTTATATTGAAAAATAAACTTCACAATTTGGTGTATGAATATTAAAATATTTTGGAAAGACATCATCAATATCCAAAAAATAGAAATATATTTGATGTTGAGTTTCTCAGTAACCACATAAGATAAAAAATAATTTTTAATAATAATAATGATTTATATAATGGATATGATTTCCATCAGAATTTCATAATTTTCATCACATTGATAGACAATAATTGGTTGGTTAGGAAAATAAAATATGACTTCCCTTCTGTAGATGATGTGGTTTTTATGTAAATAATGCCAATACATTATTAAGATAACATACAATTTATGTAAATGGAAGATAAAAATATTTATAGGAAGCAAATTCCTCTCAACATCAATTGGAGAAGAATTATATACTTTATAAAAGATCATAATAACATTAGAGGTTTTGACAACTAATTCAACATATAATCATTGAGGTGGTATTGTGATACCCCTATGAAATTATTTAGATATAAAAGAGTAGATATATGGATAATAAAATATGATATTATTATTTACAGAGTGGATGGTAAGTGTAGATTTATCTCTTGGATTAAGAGTTTACTAATACCGATCATTACGATTAACCTTCACATTTGAGCACTGGTTGGGATAATTCCCATACCCCTATAATTTGAAACACTAGAGTGTGGGAAATGAATTATATGATTTATTTTCTACATTAATAGATAACTTCTTCTTCTCATCACTTCAACATTTTATTTCTTGATGACCCTCCTTTCTACAACATTTATTTTTCCCCTTAAGACAATTTTCTCCATGTTTCCTACCATACTTTGAGAATGAAGGAAATATAATCTTCTTATAACCATGGTTTTTATAATTTTCTTTTAATTACATATTTATTTTCATATCAAAATCATGATATTTATGGGAAACTTAAATATTCATCTCCTCCATGATAGCACATTAATTTTTTTAAAGATAAGTGAGATCATTTTTGAAGGAAATGACTCTTAAAATTAATGAAAAACAAAGTTACAATAGTATAAAGGAAGGAAGATAACATTTATCTCTTTAGAAAATAGGCATCATCTCATTAGGATGTGTGTTTGAGAATATAAAACCATCACAACATACCCCTTTTTTGAAATTCCATCGATAAGCTAATAAGATTCATGATATGCATGTGTGATGAAGTAGTTTATTAAGGAGATCATGTATAAGAATTTTATCTATTTAGTAGTCATTCTACAAGAGAGGTGGATGTTACAATTCTAATAACATGCAAAATAGTGGTAGAGTCACATTAAATATATAAATTGTTCCAGCTATGTTGACTTTACATGTACACTGTATTGATCAAAACAAGAATTCCAGTATCAAATTAAGAGGTAATTCCATAAAGTACATAAATTAAACCTATAAAATCAGTATTATTATTTATATAAATATCCATAGAGCCCACAAGGTCACGATTTATTTTAAAATCTACATTAGAATTACATTTAATCTATCCAACAAATAGTAAATTCCAAATGAATTCAAACATACCTCAGGGAAGGTAGAAATTACCTTCAATGTTAAGGAATCTCATATCTGATAAATTAAAGAAAAAATTGTTATAGTGGCCCCACTGAGGAGAATTGAAATTTTGCACTGCCACAATGATTTTAACAATGGGATAATCAATGTTTAAAGAGCCTTGCTCAGGCATGATTTTATTCAAGCCATGCTGCTGAAGTAACTTATGGATAAAACCCTTATGATAATTGTTTTTAATCCCCTAATAAATTGATAAACCTTTCTTTAATGTTTTATAATAATACCATAATCTTACCTTTCATGTTTTGTAAACTTTTCCTCTAGGTACTAAAAAATTCATAATCCTTCTATTTTAGCTCGTGGAAATCCTCCATTTTTGTATGAAGAGTACAAGGAATTTATTTATTGAAAAATAATCTCATAAAGTCATCCAAATACATGGATTAATTTTTTTTTATTTTTCCTCTTGTTCTTGATAAGATTCCACCCCTAAATTACTTACCCTTCAAAATAATAAAACATTAAAAATTTCATATTCTAAACATTGGAGTACGGAAAATATCTTTTAGTGGTAATAATCCATTCCTCAACAACTTGTGGATCAACAGACCTACTAAAAGAGATATATATTATCTTTTTAAGGAATCAACTGAATATTGTTTTTCTCATTTGTAATATCTTCATCATTCATAGCTTGAAATTTTTTCATAAGCATATAAATAAGATATTGAATTCCATCTCCCATAACATTTTATATATCTGGAGTACAATAATTTTATATTCCTTCACATCTAACTTTAACATGATTACTTATGTTCTATCCATTGACTAAAACCAAAAAACATAGTGTGGGAACCAATAATCACAATAGGAAAACCCATAATCATGAAATATCATTTATAGGATGTCTAAATCATGAAAAATTGTTTTCAATATTATGAAACCTTAGATTTAACCTAGAAAATTCCTGATCATCATCATTTCAAATCCTTCATAATGATTTATAAAGAAAGTTTGAATGAACCCAAGAATATCCCCCATGAGTGTCGAACTAGGTGTTGTGTAAAGGAACACCCACCATGCATAAAAATGATTGAATAGATATACTTGAACAACTATTTTTGGGGTTATTACCCCTAGATGAATATATGAAATATGAAATCCATTTGAATTATCGATACATGGATATTTTTATAGGGAAACCACACTACTTTATTTACCATAACAGAAGAATCTATTCTATACATAGGATTATCCTATCGGTTCTCACTAAATTTTTCTCTTCCTAGTTTTCATTTGCAATTAAACCTTGATCTGATACCAACTATAGTGAACCATAATTTTTATACATAAATATCACATATTATTAGATGAATATTTAATAAATAACATTATGATCCACACATAAATGATGTAGGACTGGAGTCTTTAAAAACGTAGATACTTAAAAAAATTGTTCATAAGAGATCTGCATCACCTTCCACTAAGTTCTTTATAACTAGAACCCTTTTTAGACATATCATACTTAAACCCTTTCATCATAAACTGGGGAAAGGAAACCTAAGAAAGGGTGATCTATGATTCCCTGTAAGGGTAGGAAAGGGAGATACCCATAATAACTTAAACATGACATGAGTATAAGGGTATAATAATATGATCATAAGATTTTATAACTATAGCATATATATCGTAGTTCATAATCTTGAGTCATGGCATAAATATTGGATGTTCATAAAACATGAATCATAAAGGAATAAAAAAACATGGTCTATGAAAGTACAACATCATTGTAAGACATATTTTTTTGTAATACAAGTAAGCATGGAAAATAATTTCCTCAGTCATGTATTAATTCCAAGACAATCATTTTCGATTGGGTTTTCTCCCCATTCCATCATATCCTTATTAAGGGTTTATTTCCTAGACTATAATAGTGGATATATACCCTTACTTAATAGGGTTCACTTGGCATTCCATTTTTTATTATCTAATAAGATATGTATATTTACAAAATGCATTGGAGGGGTATATAATTCAGATCCCACCCACCACATAATGAAAATAATACACATGTGTTACACAAGATCATAAAAAATTCATCATATCATAACCCATGGAAAAGAATTGGAGTCTATAAACATTTCAACATTTCATCATAGTATAACCCACAGAAAAAAGTTTCATTAATATATTTTGATAATAATCATAAAACATCCAAAAAAATAAAAAGTATGGTATCATTGGATCATATCATATTAAAAATCAACTAACATAAAAATATTCCATCTTATATGAAAAAATATTTTAAAATATCACTGAACTATTTTTTGTTGAAAATATTATTTTCATTTTTAAATAAAATATTAAAATATAAAAATTTTCCAATTATTAAGTGAACAAATTTTATTTTAAAATAAACTTTTAAAATTTTAAAGGAATATTTGAATAATTTATTTTTCATGATGGTAGTAAATTACATTCATGTCGAGTATGTTAAAATAAATATTCCTTTCACATTTTCCACAAAAAGTTAATATTACCTTTTTTAGAAAATGAAAAGATGATTACTTTGAGATATTTTTAAAAAAAATAAACATGTTTAAATATTAATTTAAATATTAATATAATAATATTAAAACATTCTTTAAATAATTTTAGATAAAACATATATATGGAAGAAAAGTTATTTTCAACAAAAGAAAGAAATAAAATCAGTTTTCCATAAAAATGTTCATTCAGTCTCTAGAGTTCTTAAAGAGAGAAAAATGATAGGAAAACTTGTAATATATTGAAATAAATATGTTAGAAAAAAATTAATGTGATTACTTAGGTATAGGTCATAAAATATTATCATTGAAAACTTGATTACAAACTATCTTGATAAACAATGAGATTGTAACATAAATCCCCATCATAGAGTACAAAATTATTTGAAATCACTTTATCTTCCTATATAATAAATTTAAATTTATTATAATTATATAATAAATTATTTTAAATACTTATAATATCTTATATTATTCACTTATAATATTTCAACACCCATTTATTAATAATTACTTATTCAAATCATCATTTTCGAGTGTAAACTATTCCATTTTCCATGAGAATTTCAGTTCGATCATTTTGATCCTTGTACTTGGATCAGGGTTCCATAATTTCAATAATTTTAATAATGATATAAATATAATATAAATTATATATATATATATATATATTAATTCACCAATAAATAATAGATATAGAAAAATGTATTATATCATTCATGGAGATGATAAGTTATACGTACGCGAGAACACTGTTTTCACTTTTTGACAGATTGAATAAATGAATGGTAAATATTAAATCAACTTTAAAAAATATTCATTATATAATATATATCCTACATATTCATTAAATCCATCCTTATTACTATCCATGTAAATCAAATATTAAAAATGAATCGCATTTCTTTGTGGAAGCGGTGGTTCACACTTACGTACGAGTGACATTATCATTTCCCAGTGGATTGAAAGGTAAGAACATTGATATGATATTATAATTGTATAGACATAATTATTTCATAATTGTAATATATAAACTTTAAACCCATCATAATAACCATTAATGAAATATGGTAATGGTAAATGAATTGCATCACCATGTGGAGGTGGTAATTCACACTTACGCAGAAGCAATACTTTCACTTCCAATTTACTAAAATAGAGGATGGATATTTTTGGATACATAATAATAATAAAATTTTATTATAATAATTATAATTAATTTATTATAATATTATGGATGAAAAATATTTAGTGGAGTTTGAAGAAGAAAGAATCTTAATGTGACCAGATAAGACAATTACATCTCATTCCGTTGGCCTCCTTTAGATCATTTCTTAACAAACCTTGTAATGGTATTTTAAGAATATAAGGACCTATAATTCATGTATAGAAAATTTTATAAGATATATTTTTTAGTATTGGTCAATACATAAGTCTTGAAGTTTCATAAATAAGAAAAAGGAGGTGTGTCCACTTATATGTGGGGAAAAAGACACACTTGACATTTATTAAAAGACTAAAATATAATAAATTAATTATTAAGAAAAATTGATTTATATGGAAACACATTAGAAGGTGAGATATTATATGTTTTAAATAGCTATATCTAATAGGATTTAGATAGTTTTAATGGTAAAAATTACCCTTATCACTTAGTTTAACCGCCCTGGTAAACCTGTTTGAACTTCAACCAAAATGATTTTTTTGTTGTTTTTACTATTAATTATTACCAAAAATGAAAGTGGAAAAATTAAAAAATTTAGAAATTGTGATTAAATATATATAATATATTTTATCAAATTAAATATTTAAAATAATTAGAAATTACTTTTAAAATAAACTCTCAAAATGCAATGAAAAATGGTTTTCAGGAAAAAAATATTTCCTTCAGCATAAAATGTTTTTATAATAAAATCCATATAAAATTAATTATAATGAATATAATTGTATTATTAATAAATTAAATTTACTAATTTTACTTTGAAAACCATTTTAAAAAATGTGAACATTTTATATTCTATAAAAAAAGAACAGTTCTCAATTAAAATGAGTTTCTTTCACTATTCATCAAAGAATTAATCTTTTCAAAATGCTCTCAAAAATTCAATCTAAGATAATTTTGAAATGTATATTTCAGGTATTAAGTTAAATTTTAAGTAGATTATATAAAATTGGTTAAAATGAATTATTTTTTTGTCTCACAAAAAGAAACCAAAAACATTTTTCAGGAAAATGTATTTTTTGAAGCATATAGAGACTTTTCTAAAAATATATTTGGAATATATAAAAATATTATGTATATTTTTGAAATTTTGTTATGCCTATTCATAAAACCAACTTAATGTCTTGGTTATAATAATATATTATATTACTATTAATTTAGTCTCTAGGTTTCATGAATTGAAATTTATCAAAGAAATAAAATTTATTTTAAAAAATAAACATCATAAAATCTTGGGGTGTCACAAGAATCATGAACCTCCACTATGAAGTATGAGACCTTTCCTTACCCATGTTATATAAAATAATGTTAGCATATGCACAAAATTTAATAAGAAGGGTGTGACTAATTATACCCAGTAGGATTTTTCTAAGATACTTATCACACACCACACTAACATTAAAAATGAGTTAGTTAATAGTTTTTATAAAATTGAGGGTGATAATATCAATACAGTTTACCCTAAGAAAATATTTTATGATTTTTTAATCAATTTTTTCATTCTTTTATTCTACTTGGCATACCAATCTATTTTTTCACACAAACACACACTTGCATGATGAAGGAAAATAAAAATAATTTTGAGCAATGATCTACCCATTAAAAATTCCTTATAAGGTGATAAATACCACGTACCATTCCAAAAAGTACTAATAACCAAATATATTATAACAAGGGATCATATAATACAATATGAACTCATTCCACCATTTATTCAAAGTCTATATTTCATAATTCCTTATATCAAAAAAAATTCCTTTTCGATTTTTTTGAAATATAAGTTACATAATCAAATAATTAAAAATAAGGATTCCGCAAGGTTCAATAAAATACCAATAAAATAGAAAAAATTAAAAAATAATCAATTTGGTTTTTATAAATCTATGGAAACCAATATTTTCAAATAAATAAATAAAAGGGGGTTTCTATTGAAAATCATAAAAAGAGAGTTTTGAGATTTAAGCCTTCCAATTCCAAAAATAATGGAGTGGTAGAGAAGCCAAATACCTCATAATGGGTGATAAAAATGGTAAAAAATAATAAGAAACATCTAGATATATCTCAAAACTTATTTCCTTTAATACATACAATCAAAATATCATAAAAAAATCCATAGATCCTAGATCTATCTATAAAAGATTATATATAGAGTTTTTGGTGAGAGGGGAAAGAATGTTCTAAAGAGAAAGTTAGAAAATATAAAATTACCATTGATTCGTGAGATCCAATGCAATTATATCCATCAAAACCAGATTCTGGATGAAAAAGAACATGTAAGGAGTGAAGGTATACATCTTGTAAGATCTTGTTATTTTTCTAGGTATGTTCCCTTTTTGATATTTCTTTTCATTAATGGGTTGGAAAGGGGTTTCTATGGTATTGGAAGAAGTTTGAGGTGGTTCAGATCTTTAATGAAGAATTATTTTCTTTTGGATGAAAAATATTTTAGAGAAGATTTACACTTCATGTAAATGTTTTACTTGACATGTAAATTTCTATAGAAACTTTTCCTAAATAGTTCACATAGTGAATTGGTTCATGAAATGAAATTATTACATGTTGTGTAATCCTATTACATGATGTGTAACAATTAATTGGGATCAATACTAACCTAATGTGATTTATTTTTTCACATAACCATCTAAAAATTATTACATAATGTGTAAAAAAATTATATACCATGTAATTTCTTAACCAATATTTTTAGGTGGGGCATACGATTGATTTATTTTGATACCATTGTGCAACCTTCCTCCACCAAACAGAGGGAAAATCACGGTGAATTTAGAGTGATTTATTTATCTACGAAAGTCATAGATTGGTGTTTGATACTTGGCCTCTTATATCATATGGAATAAGAGTTCTATATAAATTAATAATTCTAGGAACATAGGATTATTTTGTGACATGAATGATTTTAGGCATGCACGGAAAAGAAATTTTTGGATGAGTTATTTAAATGAAAGTTTTTTCTTTACTTGTGTAATTTAAATGAAAAAGGTTCCAAAGGATACATCTAAATGAGTGAAATTATGATAAATACGGTAAATGAAATGGATATATTGGGTGTCTAATGAAAATCCTTTAAATATAAATGTGATTACCCTATGTTGGCCATGACCCAGGTGAGTGATGGTTGGGGGTAGAGTTAGTGCCTCATTTTTGACTGTGTGAAAGGATTTGGGCGATGGATTGTTATGATTTTATGCGAATACCTATTATATAAATGTGTTAATTAAGTTTTATATATCCTAATTAGTTTATTTTTAATTAAGGAACATGACTCCAGGATGATTCTTGTTGACAGAACAATAGGAGGACATGGATGGAAATGTGCCTTCAGTAGTGGAACCTAAGGCTCCTTTAGTTCAAAGTGAGGAATCTTGAGAGAAGTTCCATGAGATATTTTCTTGATTTATGTAGTTTAGTGAAAGATACCCAGGGAAGGTTGTGAACAATATGTCTGAATTGACATGGGAGTTCCATTTTCACCCCCTCTAATATTCACTTGATAGGGTGGACCTAAGAAAAATGAATTCTTGATTGAGTATATCCAGATGATCCTTGACCATTTGGAGACTTTTAATAATAACAGAGTCAAACTGGTATCTTATGTGTTATGTGGTCAAGGGAAGAATTGGTGGGACATTTAGACTCAGGATAGACAGCTGGTTAATTGATATGGATAGAATTTTTGGAAATGTTTATGGAGAAATTTTACTCTAAGACACACATACAGGAGATGAAAGCTAAATTTATGCGATTAACCTAGTAGAGTATGTCCATGATGGAATATGTGGGATTCTTTACTAATTTACATAAATTTTGCTCCAAATTTGGTAGAATATGATGATACTAAAGATATTTTTTATGATTGGATTAAATGTGAGATTAAGTCCCAGGTTTATATCTTTCACATGAAAAAGTTTTTTGAAATGGAGATTCATGCTATCATTTTTTAGTGGAATCTAAAGAATGAATCTAGTGGAATGTAGGAGGTTTCTTCTAGCTGACCAGTGGGTACATCATCTAAGAGTATGGAGTGTCAATTTGAGGATTTCAACCAGGGGTATGGAAAGTATAGTGGCCAAGGAGATGGATTAGTTACGCAGAGAAGTAGCTGAATATACTCGCACAAGTGTGTTAGGTTGGGACATATTCATACCTAGTTTTCACGACCCCCAATAAATTACTGATCATGTGGTAGGATGGTTCACTTATAGAGATATTATAGATACCCTCAACCAATGGGTAATGATGGAGGGTCCAGGTAGAGTTAGAACATTGGGAGTAGATCTTATACCCCATATCAGTCTGGATGTTGGAGTTCTATTGGATGTGTTTGTTGAGGTAGTGGACGTGGTAATTCTAGGAAAGCACACTTATATCAGCAGTGTAACTCCCCGACCCTAGTTACCCAGAGTCGGTGCATTATAACATAACATTGGAATGATCACAAGAAAGATCAAATCTCGAAAGACCGATTGGTTTAGTAGCCTTGGAAACACTAGATATATTCATAAGTCTTACATTACATCATAAAATGAAAAACTACTACAACAACATATTGTCTCCATAATCCACACACATATCCCCACATAATATCCCTGCAGGTCATTCATAATTTACTTCTTCACTTACTGGGAAAAATAAAACATAGAAAAGGGGTGAGCTCAAATGACCAGTAAGGATAACAATATAGCGGAAACTTTCATAAATAAGAATAAACATTTAAGGAAATGTATAACTAAAAAAAAATCCTTTCAAACTTGAACTTTCAACATAGTATGGAATAAATAAAATGAAATAATTCCATTTACTTATTCACATGGATATTCTACAAATTGAATAATCACATGAAAAATCAATAACCACTTTCATAATGATGGAATGCATAATGCCAGACTATCATAACCACATAGCCAAGGCCTCGTGCCAAGAATACAAATAAGATTTTGTCAAGGACTTGTGCCAAGACACTAGTTTGTCTCATGAGACCTACCAATGCATCGATGAGCTATAGAGGGCTCCACCCGTCACATATTAAGTCCAATGCATTCCCATATGAAAAGGTTTAAACACAACATAAACATTCGTATTAAAACTAGCATACGAAATGTCAATACTTTCACCATAAAATATGAATGGTATAAAAATAGCACATCCATAGTCAAACATATCACAAAACCTTCAATACAATATAGAAGTTTTGTATCATAATAAATCAACTTCAAGTGAGCGTAAAATCCATCAAAGGATGTTGACATAGATGAAATCAGAACACTTTTTAGAGAAATATCTCTTTCTATTTTTGAAATCACTTAAGAGCCATATAAAATAAAACATTTTCTTTGAAAATATTCTTATAAGCTTGTAAGTAAAGCTTTGAAGATTTTATAATTGCAGAGAATAACCACACCCGCCGTATAAGTTAAAAAAACATTCTTACCTTAATTCTGTCGAAAAGGTTAAAAAGGACCTTGTTTTGAAAACGACGGAAAGATTCCTCTTATAAAAAGTCAAACAAGGGTATAAATGACTTTAACCCATATTATTGTAAATAATAATTTTTTTTGAAATACATTTTGAAGAAACATGGATGTGGATGATAAAGAGATCCCAGTAGATTATTACGTATAAACAACCTCGGATAATGAAGAGATTGTGAAATAACCCTTACCTTGTACTTTTCCTTGGTTGGGGTATGTTAACCTCCTGTATAATGGTGAAATAATTGTTATTAAATTATACAAGAATCATATACATTAATATGATATCATATATGATCTTTTAATATTGATTTGATAATAATATCTTAGTATTATCGTTGTTTCGGGTGTTAACTTACTTGTTTTCTTTTATATGTTTTGTTATGTAAGACATGTTTGTAAAGGATAGGTTGTATATTATTCATTTCCAGAATGATATCAAGTCCTTAAACATCATTTTTTAAATCATCAAATGATATTTATACTTGAATGGATACGATGGAGAATGAATCTCATCGCGTTCGTGGAGACGGTAGTCCGTACGTACGCACGAGCGACAATATCATTATTTTACAATAATATATAAATGGATGGTATATCATATATACAGAATCATTAACATTTTATATTTATTATTTACATGAGTTACAGATCATTATTATACCCATCCAAATAATATTATATTGAATAACAATTACACCACGACGTGGAGACGGTAAGCCGTACGTACGCACGTATGGTGACATGTTATTCAAAGGGTGGATAGAATACTGAATATGGTTGTACCATATTTATAATAACATCACAGTATATATATGATACTGGATTTATTATTTTATAATGGTAACAACAAAGGAAGAAGAAGTGGAAGAAGAAATGAACTTGGAAAAGGGTGGTGAAATCATTATCTCTTCTTCGGTTTCTTCCTTTTGATTTGATCAAAAGGCCTTCTTAGGATGGCTTTATGATCAAACTAAGGCCTCTAGGTTATAGTGAGGGAAGTTGGGATAGTATTTGGGCAGAGTTTGGCCGAACCAAAAGGCTTTGAAGGTGTGAAGAAATGAGAAGGAGGAGTGCCCTTTTATAAGAGGGGTGAGGGGCACCTTTGGAAAAGCTAGAAATATTAATTTATAATAAATTCATATTCGGTTTCTAATGGCTCAAAAGTTGATAATTTATCTGTTAAGGTGGGGATAGGTCTAAAACAACTCAACCAATAGAATTTAGACAGGTTTGGGTACTTATATTAACCTTATCTTTAAGTATTAACTCTAAGTTAATTAGTTTCACTTTTACAATGTCTCTTTGTATTTTTATATAATATGGTTAATAAACTTACTATATACATCCAAGAAACCCCCAAGTAGTCCATTAATGATGAACCTATCATGATATAAGTCTCTTGGCCGATCCTTAGATTTTTAGGAATTTAATATCAATTAATAATATAATATTTGTTTTAAGAACTCTTTTATGTCAATTTTGACACTATTCAATAGTTGATTTTTGTGAAACTCATAAAAGATTGATTACTTAGAAAAAAGTCAATTAAATCAATACTAATATATTATATTATCCTAGAAAATTTGTTTAATTCATTAAAAGATTCATATTATATTTATTTGGGTATTTATAATATCAATTATTTTAATTTTTCACTATTATAGTAAGTAATTCATCATCATTGTGTCATAAATAAATTAAATTATTTAATGTCTAAAAATTATAAATAAAATATCATTATGTAGGAAATCTTTTTATCATTCTAATGAATATTTATAATCTAAAATCCAACATATATAACCCTATGTAAAAATTGTTTTTCTAAAAGATACATGCTTGTGTCATTTTTGTATTCATTTTAACTTAATTAAAATAAAGTGTCCCTATCACCTACAAGTGGCAGCATGGGGTCCCCAAATCGACCCAAAGATGCCTATGGTCGAACATGTATCAACCAATAAGTCTAGGACACGTTTTAGGGTAATTTAGTATTATTATAATATTATTTTTAACCCTTATTTACCGGATTTACCCTTAACCATGGTAAATAAAATATTTACCGCAGTAATTATTCAAAATGTCTAAAAATAAAATTTACCTATTTACACAATTTGAATATCCTGATTCCAAATATGGAATCCATTTTTCTATATTCAAAACACAGAAGTGGTAGAAATTAATTTAAAATTAATTTCCGCTGTCAAAACCAAAAGCGTGTTTTTAAGAGATAATAACTATCAAAAGATTGACACTTGTTTATGTTCGGTTTAATTGTAAAATTATGTCCAATGACCAACATTATATTAAATGGTAAAAATATATTCTAAATATACTTTAAAACCACTCAAATTTATGATTTATCACTATTAATTATTTTGATTAAAAAAGTTGTTTTTAATTAAAATTTAGTAATTTTCACTATTCATCAAAATATTAAAGTTATCCGAAAAGTACCAAAATTTCACCTTAGGCTAAATTCTATATTCTGAATACAAAAATGAAGTCCATTTTGAAATATAAAATATATATAATTTCAAAAAGTAGGTATTACTATTCATAACGGATAGTTTGATTGGTTGTGGTGTGTGTTAGAACTCGAAGTTGCGTACAACACACGCTACTGTATTATTCAAAGAAAAGCGTACCGTGGAAGCTTGGGATATTTCATTTTAAATTTTTTTGATGTCCCCATTTAGTCAAAAAGTTTAAAATATTGTATTTAAAAAGGTTTCACTATTAAAAGTTGGTAAAAGTGCAATACTGAAAATGAATTTGTTCTTACATTATGTCTAAGAAACTCATAATATGGATTCTAAAATTACAAGGATTATATAAAGTTTAAAATTTAGTTAACACTATTCATAACCTCTTTTTAATGGCTTGTTTGGTAAGTCATGGTGCGATTGAACTTGGTGTTGCGTGTAGTGAAAGTTATTGAATTATTTTGAAGAAATAACACACTATAAAATCTTGGGGTGTTACATTCTCCCCTCATTCAATAAATTGCGTCCTCACAATTTGAAATTGTTCTTCGAAAATAAAAGGTTGAAAATAGAAAATATCTTTGTGGGAAAACCCACATCGGAAATTAGGTTACTAAAATTTAGTCTTAATATGAGGAAAAGAGAAATGAAAGGGTCACCACCAAATTATGATCTCGATTAGGAGAACATTGGTGGCAATTAGAGACATATAATTGGAGGAAAAATGTAAATATTTATAGGTAGTGATTGAGGTCATCAATAACAAAAAAGTGTATAATTGAGGTCCTTAAATTCATCATTCTATGATGATTTGAAATACCATCGGTTCAACAAAACATAGGGTATTAGGATAACACATTTTTGATGTTTCAAAATATCTTAGTTGAAATCCCACATTGAAAAATGAATTAACGAGGCCTCTATTTAAAATAAAGAGTGGAAAGTATGAAGATTACCGAAAATAACACATACTAGGGTTCCATGTAGGAAAATATGGATATGGAAGAGAAATCTAACCATCAATTATCTGATTGAGAGTGGTAGAGAACATGGCTATGAGAAGTCCAACAATCCCAAAGCCATGAATTAGTGATGATTTAAGGTACCATCTAGGACAACATTTTTGTTCTAAGTTCCTTTTATTAATGTTGAGGAATTTATTTATGAGATTGGCTAAGATTATAAGGAGATATACTTACTTTATAATTAGAGTTTTATCCATTAATAAATTTCTACCACAAACTCATCTTTCACTCTAAAAGATAATAGAACGTAAAAAAATTTCTATTTACACTATTCGTATAGGGTTCCAAAATAAACGAATTTATAATTCATTTACAAGATCTTTTAATAAAAACTACATTATTTAATCCAGGACATCTCGTGGGCCATTGGTAGGTGATACACCCTTGTCGCCCTTCGGTTTCGGGTTTAAGTCTCACGGACTTTCCGGTCACGACGGGTTGCCGCCCGACCTCCGGGTTGTCCTTTTATGGAAATCCAAAATTAATCTCAAACATAGAATTTATCCAAAATACTTCTATCCAAACTCAGAGTCCAACATTTATAAGGAAGGTAAACATAATGTAGATCCTTTTTACCCTGTAATAAAATATTAATACCTTTATCATGTATTCTTTTAAAACACTGAAATATCCTGATTTACCATAATCCTTATTGATTACATTCATGCTCCCTTATTCCATATAGAATGCTGGATATACTTCATCAATCAAGAAATGTTTTAAACCCCAACAATGATGGAATAGAAAAATCCTTAATCAGATTCAAGGTAGTCAATAATATGCAATATAATTTATCCAAATCAATCATGTATTATTCTAAAATCACTACCTCGGTATCAGAACCATATTATGGTTTATCTTTCTCTCAACCATATATTTTCCAAAAATTTAACCTTCTATTGAGTCACTTTTCATTGTTCCACACAATATCAAGTCCTTAATGAAATAGTACTGCAGTACAATCCTTATATACTCCATAATTATTATAACAAGTACATTGTTGATACAACACTCAATTGACATAATTAACATAAGAACTATAATCATTCCTCTTCATCTGTGGTAGTATCATAACTTGATTATTATCCAATAGCATCATTTGCGGCATAGTCTGATGACTGGGACATAGGTTCGCGTAGTGTCCAAACTCCTTGAAAATGAAGCATTGTACATTTGAAACCATTTTCTTACCCTTGCAGTCACGTACTTTGTGCCCTTTTCCTCCACACTTATAACAAACTCCCATTCCTTTCAGGAAAGTTCCAGGGTGTTTCATCCCATAGTTACCACATATGGGAAAATTCTTCTTTTCCCTCTTCCCTTTATCCATCTTTCTCTCTTCCCTCCTTTTCTTCTCTTGCTTCCCTTCAAAGCCATAGGACTCAGTAAACTCTTTACTTATCTTATCAACACATGATATTATTTCTTCATATGATGATAATACATGCGATACTATTTCTCTTGTAAATTCTGGCTTAAGACCATAAAATATATGATCCTTCTTTCTCTTTGTATCATGTGAATTGCTAGAGTTCTCATTCCTTCTACTGGGCGCCATTTCTAAACAATGGCATACATTAGATTAGTTTATGAATAACAATAACTAATCCCAAACTAGTAAAACACATAACATAAATTAAATAGTTTATGGATATAATCCATAATCATAAAAATGTATCCTTTGAGGAAGTATATACTCATAGACCCTTCATAATGATTTGTAAAGAAAATGAGAGTTATCCTAAGCATATCCCCCGGGAGTGTCGTAACCAAGAGTGCAGCAAGGCCCGTTGTCGTGCACCAATTCCCGTTCGAGTCTAGCTCAAAGCAGTGTTTTTGGGTTTTACCCCTAGGTACATCTGTGCCAGAGCCGCCTCTACCTGCTCGTATCCAGACAGGGATGTATTGCTCCGAAAACTCACAAAATCTCTACAATACCAAAATTCTAGGAAGTTCTTCTATACTAATCCTCAAAGTTCATCTTAGGTCTACGTGCTCTAATCAGAGTTTATCTAAATCTAGCTTCTAAGGTTTGTACTAAACTTTCTCTGATACCAACTGTAACACCCCGACCCTAGTTACCCAGATTCGGTGCATTATTACATAACATTGGCATGATCACAAGAAAGATCAAATCTCGAAAGACCGATTGGGTTTGTAGCCTTGGAAACACTAGATATATTCATAAGTCTTACATTACATCATAAAATGAAAAACTACTACAATAACATATTGTCTCGATAATCCACACTCATATCCCCACATAATATCCCTGTAGGTCATTCATAATTTACTTCTTCACTTCCTGGGAAAAATAAAACATAGAAAAGGGGTGAGCTCAAATGCCTAGTAAGGATAACAATATAGCAGAAACTTTCATAAATAAGAATAAACATTTAAGGCAATGTATAACTAAAACAAAAGCCTTTAAAACTTGAACTTTCAACATAGTATGGCATAAATAAAATGAAATAATGCCATTTACTTATTCACATGGATATTCTACTAATCGAATAATCACATGAAAAATCAATAACCACTTTCATAATGATGGAATGCATAATGCCAGACTATCATAACCACATAGCCAAGGCCTCGTGCCAAGACTACAAATAAGATTTTGTCAAGGCCTTTTTCCAAGACACTAGTTTATCTCATGAGACCTACCGATGCATCGAGGAGCTATAGCGGGCTCCACCCGTCACATATTAAGTCCAATGCATTCCCATATGAAAAGGTTTAAACATAACATGAACATTCGTATTAAAACTAGAATACGAAATGTCAATACTTTCACCATAAACTATGAATGGTATAAAAATAGCACATCCATAGTCAAACATATCACAAAACCTTCAATACAATATAGAAGTTTTGTATCATAATAAATCAACTTCAAATAAGCGTAAAATCCATCAAAGGATATTGACATAGATGAAATCAAAACACTTTTTAGAGAAATATCTCTTTCTATTTTTGAAATCACTTAAGAGCAATATAAAATAAAACATCTTCTTTGAAAATATTCTTATAAGCTTGTAAGGAAAGCTTTGAAGATTTTATAATGGCGGAGAATAACCGCACCCGCCGTATAAGTTAAAAAAACATTCTTACCTTAATTCTGTCGAAAAGGTTAAAAATGACCTTGTTTTGAAAACGACGGAAAGATTCCTCTTATAAAAAGTCAAACAAGGGTATAAATGACTTTAACCCATATTCTTGTAAATAATAAAAATGTTTTGAAATACATTTTTAAGAAACATGTATGTGGATGATAAAGAGATCCCAGTAGATTATTACGTATAAACAACCTCGGATAATGAAGAGATTGTGAAATAACCCTTACCTTGTACTTTTCCTTGGTTGGGGTAGGTTAACCTCCTGTATAATGGTGAAATAATTGTTATTAAATTATACAAGAATCATATACATTAATATGATATCATATATGATCTTTTAATATTGATTTGATAATAATATCTTAGTATTATCGTTGTTTTGAGTGTTAAATTACTTGTTTTCTTTTATATGTTTTGTTACGTAAGACATGTTTGTAAAGGATAGGTTGTATATTATTCATATCCAGAATGATATCAAGTCCTTAAACATCATTTTTTAAATCATCAAAAGATTATTATACTTGAATGGATACGATGGAGAATGAATCTCATCGCGTTCGTGGACACGGTAGTCCGTACGTACGCACGAGCGACAATATCATTCTTTTACAATAATATATAAATGGATGGTATATCATATATACAGAATCATTAACATGTTATATTTATTATTTACATGAGTTACACATCATTATTATACCCATCCAAATAATATTATATTGAATAACAATTACACCACGACGTGGAGACGGTAAGCCGTACGTACGCACATATGGTGACATGTTATTCAAAGGGTGGATAGAATACTGAATATGGTTGTACCATATTTATAATAACATCACAATATATATATGATACTAGAGTTATTATTTTATAATGGTAACAACAAAGGAAGAAGAAGTGGAAGAAGAAATGAACTTGGAAAAGGGTGGTGAAATCATTACCTCTTCTTCGGTTTCTTCCTTTTGATTTGATCAAAAGGGATCCTTAGGTTGGATTTCTGATCAAAATAAGGCCTCTAGGTTGTAGTGAGGTAAGTTGGGAGAGTATTTGGGCAGAGTTTGGCCGAACCAAAAGGCTTTGAAGGTGTGAAGAAATGAGAAGGAGGAGTGCCCTTTTATAAGAGGGGTGAGGGGCACGTTTGGAAAAGCTAGAAATATTAATTTATAATAAATTCATACTCGGTTTATAATGGATAAAAAGTTTATTATTTAAATGTTAAGGTGGGGATAGGTCTAAAACAACTCAAACAATAGAATTTATACAGGTTTGGGTACTTATATTAACCTTATCTTTAAGTATTAACTCTAAGTTAATTAGTTTCACTTTTACAATGTCTCTTTGTATTTTTATATAATATGGTTAATAAACTTACTATATACATCCAAGCGACCCAAAAGTGGTCCATTAATGATGAACCTATCATTATATAAGTCGCTTGGCCAAACCTTATATTTTTAGGAATTTAATATCAATTAATAATATAATATTTGTTTTAAGAACTCTTTTATGTCAATTTTGACACTATTCAATAGTTGATTTTTGTGAAACTCATAACAGATTTATTACTTCGAACAAAGTCAATTAAATCAATACTAATATATCATATTATCCTATAAAATTAGTTTAATTCATTAAAATATTCATATTATATTTATTTCGGTATTTATAATATCAATTATTTTAATTTTTCACTATTATAGTAATTAATTAATCATTATTGTGTCATAAATAAATTAAATTATTTAATGTCTAAAAATTATAAATAAAATATCATTATGTAGGAAATATTTTTATCTTTCTAATGAATATTTATAATCTAAAATCCAACATATATAACCCTATGTAAAAATTGTTTTTCTAAAAGATATATGCTTGTGTCATTATTGTATTCATTTTAACTTAATTAAAATAATGTGTCCCTATCACCTACAAGTGGCACCATGGGGTCCCCAAATCGACCCAAATATGCCTATGGTCGAACATGTATCAACCAATAAAGATAGGACACATTTTATGGTAATTTAGTATTATTATAATATTATTTTTTAACCCTTATTTACCGGATTTACCCTTAACCATGGTAAATAAAATATTTATCGCAGTAATTATTCAAAATCTATAAAAATAAAAGTTACCTATTTACACAATTTGAACATCCTGATTCCAAATATGGAATCCATTTTTCTAAATTAAAAACACAGAAGTGGCAGAAATTAATTTAAAATTAATTCCCGCTGTCAAAACAAAAAGCGTGTTTTTAAGAGATAATAACTATCAAAAGATTGACACTTGTTTATGTTCGGTTTAATTGTAAAATTATGTACAATGACCAAAATTATATTAAATGGTAAAAATATATTCTAAATATAATTTAAAATCACTCAAATTCATAATTTATCACTATTAATTATTTTGATTTAAAAAAGTTGTTTTTAATTAAAATTTAGTAATTTTCACTATTCATCAAAATATTAAAGTTATCCGAAAAGTACCAAAATTTCACCTTAGGCTAAATTCGATATTCCGAATACAAAAATGAAGTCCATTTTGAAATATAAAATATATATAATTTCAAAAATTAGGTATTACTATTCATAACGGCTAGTTTGATTGGTTGTGGTGTGTGTTAGAACTCGAAGTTGCATACAACACACGCTACTGTATTATTCAAAGGAAAGCATACTGTGGAAGCTTGGGATATTTCATTTAAATTTTTTTTGATGTCCCCATTTAGTCAAAAAGTTTAAAATATTGTATTTAAAAAGGTTTCACTATTAAAATTTGGTAAAAGTGCAATACTGAAAATGAATTTGTTCTTACATTATGTCTAAGAAACTCATAATATGGATTATAAAATTACAAGGATTATATAAAGTTTAAAATTTAGTTAACACTATTCATAACCTCTTTTGAATGGCTTGTTTGGTAAGTCATGGTGCGATTGAACTTGGTGTTGCGTGTAGTGAAAGTTATTGAATTATTTTGAATAAATAACACACTATAAAATCTTGGGGTGTTACAAGAAGAGTGGTGTAGCTTAGGGTAATCAGACTACAACAATGGGAAGAGGGGTGGGACCATTTCATGCAATTCATCTTGCCCTTATAGATCGCAAGGATAGGCCATCGATAGTTATAGGTACTATTATTATAGTTTCCATAATTTATAGTTCCTTATTTGATACAATATCATCTAATTATTTTATATTTTCTAATCCTATGAATGGTTTGAGTCTAATAATAGAGTTTGTGAGTGGGGTTATGATGATAGATACACCTTCTAGAGTATGGTCAAGAGACGTCTTTTTATGAAAGGAGTGTTCTACCGAGGATGGGGAGTATCGTTTTCCTTGGGATATCTAAATACTTGATATTTCAAGATTTAAATTGATATTGGGTATGGAATAATTAGTATCATACTAACACCATCTAGATTTTTACCATAATAGAGTGAATTTTATGTCTTTTTACGGTGAAAATTATGTTCATCATGGATAGTGGGATATCTATATAGGCTATGTAATTTCAACCCATTAGAAACTGAGAAAGATAACCACCAAAGTTGTAAGTATTTTACAGGATGATGTGGCTGCGAAGCATGATTTTATTCCACTAGTAGTGGATCAATTCCAGGGCATGTTTCCATATAACCTCTCAAGGCTACCACCCGAGAGGTATATTGAGTTTACAAATGAGATCATTCTTGGAGCTGAGTTAGTTTCTATTCTGCCTTTCATATTGGCACCAATAGATTTTTCATGACATAAGAATCAACTATAAGAGTTGATGGATATGGGTTTTATCTACCTTAGTACTTCACCTTAGTGTTCTCCAGTTCTGTTTTCTAAGAAGGATAATGGGACTTTTCATTTTTTCACCAATTACTAGAAGTTGAATCAGATGATAGTAAATAATCAGTATCCTCTTCCGTGTATCAATGATCTCTTTTAGTATTTGAAAGGAGCTTGTGTTTTCTCCAAGATTGACATGTTATAAGGGTATCATAAGTTGATAGTTAGACCTTATGATATACCATGAAATTATTTTAGATGCAGGTATGACCTTTACGAGTTCATTGTTATACTGTTCAGGATGATAGACGCTTTAGCAGTGTTTATAGCCCTGATGAACCAAAACTTCCATTCATACCTAGATTTTTTTGTGGTAGTTTTTTTGGATGACATATTGGTGTACTAAAAGTTTCATGAAAATCATGACCTACATCTTGAAATCATTATGAGTATGTTGATAGAGAATATCCTATACTCCAAGCTATCTAAGTGTCAATTATGGATCGATATGGTACATATATTTGGCCACATCATCTATGATCAAGGTGTGTTAGTAGACCCAGGGAAAATTCAGGTAGTCATTTCATTAAAGTAGACCAAGAATGTTTTTGATATATTAAACTTTTTGGGTTTAGAAGGCTATTATCAGAGGTTCGTATAAGACTTTTCTCACTTGGTGGAACCACTTTTGGGTTTGAGAAATAAGTGAATTAACTTTGAATGGTCTGGGGAAAGTGATTTTTTTTGAAAGGGTTGATAAAGTGTTTGATTACCGCTTTGATATTGATCCTAACCAAGATGGGTGAGGAGTATACGATGTTTTGTGATTCATCTTGGATAGGACTTAGAGCAATAATGATATAGGGAGATCAAGTTGTAGCATATGGGTCATGGTCGTTGAGGCCGTATGAATAGAAATACCCTACACATGAACTTGAGTTAGCTATAGTGGTTTACACTTTGAAGTGTCGGTGGAATTATCTATTAGGATAAAAATTTGATATGTATGGTGATTATAAGAGATTAAAGTATATATTTTCGTAGATAGATTCAAATACTTAGTAGTAGATATGGGTTGAGTATATTCAGCCATTTGATTTTGAGCTAGAATATATTCCTAAGAAGGAAAATAGTGTTTCAGAATCTTTGAGATGAAAAAATAACAATCAGGCAGTTCAAGAGTCTAGTTCCAAGTGGATATTGATTAATTCACTAGTTGAGATGAATATTGTGGTTCAGGAGGGCTAGAAGAAGATGAATCTCATATTAGTATCAGTGGAGTCCACACTTTGGATCCAGATCTTGGAAAGGCAGTGTGAGGATTTGGAGTTTCTAGCCTCGAGGGAAAGACTAAAAGGTGGGGAGTCACCTTCATATTGGACCATTGGTGAGAATGAGACCATATATATAATGAACCGTGATATTGTTCCTATGAGTATTCACCAAGAGCTTATGCATAGATTTCATTCCTCATTGTGGGCATTGAATCTGGGTTTGAACAAAATGTATCTTGACCTACGTCGACAGATTTGGTGGCTTGATATGAGAAAAGAGATTGTAGGGTTTGTGACATGATTCTATACCTATCAGCACTTAAAGGCCTAGCATCAAAAACATGGTGGTTTATTACATCCATTTCCCATTTCGGAATGGAAGTGGGATGAAGTTACCATAGACTTCATGATTGGTCTCCATAGGATTCCTTAGAAGAATAATTTTATATGGGTAATTGTGGTCCAAATGGAAAAGGTATCTCATTTTTTACTATTTGGGAGACCTTATCAATGAATTTGTAGGGGGATTGTATGTGAGGGAGATAGTATGTTTGCATTGGGTTCTACATAGTACAGTTTGAAATCGTTATTTGCTTTTTAAATCATTCTTTTGGTAGGTATTTCTGAAGGTGCTTAGTAACCAGGTATTTATGGGTGTGTCTTTTCACCAATAGATAGATGAGTAGTTAGAACATACTATATATGTTTCATAAGATGTGCTATGGGCATGCGTTCTCAACTTTTGTGGGTCTTGGTAGAAGAAATTAGATCTTTTTTAGTTTTCCTAAAACAATTGTTATCAGGAAATAATTCAGATGGAACCATATGAGGCTCTTTATAGTAAGGTATTTAGATCATGTCTATGTTGGATGGAGGTAATTGACTCAGAGTTATTGGGAATGAGTCTCATGCAGGAGATATCGAAGTAGGTTCATTTAATTTGGAAATGTATGGCTACAACTCAAATTAGGAAAAAGTCGTATGTTGATTTATGCTAATGACCCATTTATTTTACAGTGGGGGATAACGTGTTCATTCTGGTGTCAACTAGATTGGGTCACCATAGGATTAAGACAAAGGGAAAGTTTTCAATTAGGTTTTTTTGAACCTTTTGATATTATGGAGACAATCAAGCTGGTGGCATACCAATTAGATCCTCCATAGAGGTATAATGGCATGCAAGATGTTTTTCATGTGTGACAACTTTTGTGGTATCACCCTAATGCTTATCATGTGATCTATATTGATTATGTTGAGCATGAGACTGAATTTTCCTATGAGAGGCAATGATACGTGTTATAGATCATAGTGAGAAAGTTTTGAGGGGAAATATTTTGCCGATAGTATGAGTATTGTGGAAACATGGTCGTGTTCAAGAGGAAACATGGGAGAGGGAAGCATATATGCAGTTTTAGTGGTCTGACCTTTTTATCTCAGAATCTTATAGATGATTGGGAGTACATCTAGAGGATGAGATTTTATAAGGTGGGGGATATTATATGATCCCTTTATTTTTCTAGGTACATTACCTTTTTTAGTTTTATTTTCATTAAAGGTTTGGTGAAGGTTTTTATTATATTTAAATACATTGGAGGTGGTTCAGATGTTTAATGAATAATTATTTTCTTTGGTCTGCAAAAAATCTACAAAATAATTACATACACTATAAATGTGTTACAAAATGTGTAAATTTATCTAGACACGTGTTATAAACCATTATACATAGTGACCTAGTTCATGACATGAAAATTTTACATGCTGTAAAATCCTATTATATGATATGTAGTAATTAATTGGGATAAATACTAACCTTAGGAGATGAGTTTTTAGGAATATCCTTCTAGAAATAATTAATTGATGCGTAAAGTAATTACATGCTGTGTAATTTTCCAAGAAATGTTTTTTAAGTGGGTGGTGTGGTTGATTTTTTTTGATACCACCATGTAGTATTCCTCCTCTCGACCCCCATGTGAATCATAGTGAATATAGAGAAATTTCTTTATCTTAGAATATCACAAATTGGGGTTTGATACCTGATATATTCTTCCATTTTTAATCTGATTGTTCTATATAAACTACGGGTTATGGTTGGGAGAGAATTCATCAATGATCTTCAGGTAGGTGGTCTATTGTCAATTCCCATATTTTTTATTTACATTTCTTGTTCCAAATTCCATCCAAAATTTTATTGATCAATTAATTCAACACATGATTTTGAAATTGGTAAATTTTGTGATAATGAAATTGGTTGAATAATGGGAATTATGGAATTAATGATTAATGATTTGTAAAAATCCTAGCTACCCTTTGGGTTTGTTGATAAGATTAAAATGATAATTTGTAAATTTTACTTTCTTGATAAATGAAATTATGAAATGGGTGAATAATTAATTATGATAATTGATGATAAATTAATGGAAATATGGAACCATGGGAAGTGATATTTATAAATGAGGTTTGGGATATAGAATTTTTCTCCAAATACCCATGGGGTGCTAGACTACCACACTAGGTCCCCAATATATTTATGTATATATGTGATTATTGAGTTGTGGGATAGGTATTACTACTCCAAATACACATGGGGTTCTAGATTTCTACTCTAGGCCCCCATTGTTATAATGATATAATTGAGATGAATTGATTAATAAAAAAACATGATGGAATGAAATGTAATTTCCCTTTGGAGATGGTTCAGACTCTAACATGGGATGAATAAGGAATTGATGGTTTATGTTTCATTATAAACTTAAAGAATTACATGTTTAAATAAATAATAATTAAATGTGAAAACTATTTACATTATTTATTTTACTTCATTTATTATAAAACTGCATACAATGTTATTGTATAGATATTATTTTAGACATCGTTAGTGGTTTCATAATGAGTTTTTTTCACACCTTACTCAAGCTGCCTGATCATTACCCGAACAGACTTCATGTTTGTCGGACATGATAAGGGAAGAGACCTATGATAGATGGATGTGTTGGGATGAAGCATGGATATAAGAATAAAACATGATTTCAGTACTTGATTAAGAGTTTTCAGTGCCCTTATTTTGGGTTATCGTTTGAAACATGACACATATAAGACATGAAATATCTACAACTTTGGTTTAGATATTTTTTTCCTATTTTGGTTTATCATGTGATATGCGATTCTATTAGTTTTGGAATTATTCTAGTTATTTCTTATTATCATTTGGCTATTGGTTATTTATTACATTTTTTGATTATTTGATAAAGAGGGTATAGTTTCCCCAAAAGATATCCCTTAGACCCTCACTACTACTTGGTTGCCTTTGGCATATGGGGAGGCACACCTAAGGTCACTTGATAAACTAGATCATGGCACTAACATGTGGCAGCTAAGTTGGAATGATAAAAAGCGGTATTAGAAGAGTTTTATTATATTTAATTTTATCTTACTAATTGGTAAATTTAGATAAGAAATTAGGCTAAGTCATACCTTAGTCATGAGGTCGTGCATGGTAGTAGCTAACCCATGTATGGATGAAAACCTAAGAACCTAGGGTTGGATTATTGTTACTGATGTTTGTTGTTACAATTGGATAGTATTTTACCTTAGGTGACTCTCTTTTTGTGTGATAATATTGTGTCTATGATTTTTTTTTCATGGCCTGATATGGTTTGAGAGTTTTTTATACATGCATCATTCTAGGAAATCATTATTATTTTGTGACATGCATCATTTTAGGCATGCATGAAAAAGCAGTTTTTGGGTGAGTTTTTTAAATGAACGTGCTTTTTTTTCTTGTGTAGTTTAAAGAAAAAATGTACCTAATGATAAATTTAAATGGGTAAAATGATTATAAATATGGTAAATGAAATGGATAAAATGGGTGTATAATGAGAATCATTGAAATATTAAAGGAATTACCTGATGTTGGCTATGACCCATGTGAGGGATAGTTGAGGGTAAAGTTAGCACCTCTGTTTTGACTATGTGGAAAGATTTATGGGATGGATTGTTATGATTTTGTGTGAATCCTTATTACCTAAATGTGTTAATGATATTTTATGTATCCTAATACAAGTGTTTGGTATTGAGAGATATGCCTTCATGATGATACATGTTGATTAGAAAATAGGAGGAAATGGCTAAAAATGTGCCTCTAGTAGTCGAACCTGAGGCTCCTTTAGTTACGAGTTAGGAATCCAGGGATTATTTCCCTGAGAAATTTTATCTCTATTTGTAGTTTTTGGAACGAGACCTAGGGTAGGTAGTGAATATTATGTCGGACATGAAATATAATTTCTTGTTGTAGCCCAATTGGAAATTCATTGAAGAGGGTGAACCTGAGGTGGTTTAGTCCTAGATTGAGTCTTTATAGACAAAACATGACCATTTGGAGACTCCTACTAGAAATAGATCAAGATGGATGGTTATATGCTACGTGGGCAAGAGAAGTGTTGGGGGTATATTCAGAATTGTGATAGATAGATGGAAAATAAGGTACGGAAGGACTTTCAGTAAAATTTATCAGAGAAATTTTAGCCTGAGAAGCACTAGTAGGAGATGGAAATTGAGTTTATGTGTTTGATCATGGGGAGTAGGTCTATGATGGACAAATGGATTATTTACTGATTTGTAGCACTTTTTTCCAGCATTGGCTGGATATGAGGCTACTGCAGTGAACTGTTTTTAATATGTCCTTAAATGTGAGATTATGTCCCAGGTCAATATCTTTCAGCTGATTTTTTAAAGTGGTAAATCAGGATCTCATTTCTCAATTGAAACAAAAGGAGTAATCCAATGGAATTCTAGTCGTTTCTTCTGGATGACCATAAGGTACATATTTTGAGAGTAGGGAGTGTTTATTTGATATTTTCTACTTGGGGATGGAAATTAGAGTGTCCAAGGAGATGGATTGGTTACTCAGAGAAGTAACAGAATATACTACTATGAGTATAGTTGGTTGGGATATATTCATACCAAGTGTCCAAGACCACTAGTGGAGTGATGATCTTGTGTCAGGATGGGTCACTTATAGAGGTATTATATAAACCCTTGACCTATTTGTAGTGATAGAGGAGGTAGGCAGAGTCAGAACACCGGGAGGGGGTATTATACCCCATAACAGTCTGGAAGTTGGATTTTTATTGGCTGTGGTAGTTGAGAAAGTGGATGTGTTACTTCTCAGAAAGAGATCCCATATCAATAGAGTGTTTGTGATTAGGTTAATAAAATTACAACACAAGGAAGGGGTAGGAAAGTTGCATGTAGTTTAGCCTACACTTATGAATAGCAAGGTTTGGGAAACCATGTGCTAATCTTGTGGACAATATTTTCTCCAAAGACCCCCCCTTAAACCGTTGGCTCACATGGTTTGAAAAAATGGTGTTCCTATCATGTTTTTTTGTAACACCCTGAGATTTTGAGAAAAATATTTTTTTCAAATGAATTTTATATTCTCAAAAAAATTTATTACACACAACACTGAGTTTTCTTTTCTTTAAATTTATCACCAAGTTCAGTTTGGGTTACACTCAACACTCAGTTTAAACAAAACATGACATATTATTAAAATATAATTATAATAGTTATCGCCCAGCCATTTAAATGGAGTGTATGAATAAGATTAATTAAATTATAAAAATATATAATTTTTAGGTGTATATAAAATGAAATATTTGGTGACTGATTAATTATAAATGAAAATAAAAACTATTAGAAAATAAAGGAAATCTTTTCATAAAAAACATTTTATGCACCAAAATATGTTTTACATCAATAAATTAACAAAATAATTTTTAGTGAATGATTTTGATTAAATTTATATATTATAAATTCAATCAAATGTTTAAAACTCATCTTATTTATTATCTAGATAAGTGATAAGGATGAATCCAATTTTACACTTAAAAATTGCATTTTTGTAAAAAATATTTTTTCTCTTTTTGAACACATTTTTTAAAATTAGTTTTTAAAAATTTTAGAAAATTAATTCAAAAAAATAATGTAAAATTTTTAATCCTAATTTCAAAATTACATAAGGGTAAATATTTGGGAATTTTCTAAAAAGATTAATTTTCTTATGAATAGTGAAAAATATTGAATTATAATTGAAAAATGATTTTCTATTTAATTTATTTAAAAATTAAAATTATATTTTAAATTGGTATTAAATTAATATTACTTGAGTTATATATCTATTAATATATTTTTGTCATTTTAATAAATTTAATTTTGAAATGGGATATAAAAACTTTGTAATCTTTTGAACATTTTCTCTTTGAAAACACGCTTTGTCATTACATCTATGAGATTAATTTTAAATACGATATTGTCAGTTATGTTAATAGAATTTGGGAAAATGGATTCTTTTTTGGAATCATAATAATTTATATTATCTAATAAGCTTAAATTAATTTTTTATATAAATGAATAGTGGAAAAAGTAAAATTAATTACCGCGTTTGAGGTAAAAGTGGTTTTACTTGGAGGATAAACTAAATAGATAAGGGTTAATATGACCACAAAATTAAGTAAAATATATTTTTTGATATATTTAGACCCTATAATGTAAAATTATTTGTAGTAATCCATTTGGAGCCTTTTTAATGAGGAAAACATGGGTATATCATTTTATTTTCAAAACATTATAAGCGTGTCACTCACCTCACTTATAAAAGGCCACCCCTATCTTCAACTCTTCACACCTTAAAACCCTTTTAATTCTTAGAACACATTCTAAAATAACTTCATAAATTACTTCTTCTCATCATATAATCTTCATTTTGGGTATAAAGTTAAAACATGAAGGCTTTTGGTGCAAACCTAAGGAGGTTACCCAAGGAAGAGGTAATGTTCTTAAATGTGAATTTTTATTTTATTTATTAATACACATACTTAAATTATTATCAAACCATTCTGATATAACAACACCATTATATTTCATATAATAATAATTTAATATGTTAAGAAAATTATCTACAACCATCTCCACTTCCATCAAATGGGTTATGAAATCATTATTCGTGTGTACGGAGGACTACCGCCTTACGAACCGAGGTCATTCATTTTCCCATTACCACCTCCCACGGTTGGGTATGATGATTAATATAAAGTATATGTGTGATATTAATAAAATTATTATACCTATTTAGTCATTATATAATATATAAATTTCTAATTTCTATTTATATTGGGGATATGATAACATCAATCATGTGCATGACGAACTACTACCACACAAAGCAATGTGATTCATTTTCATGAACGGTTTAAATGAAAGACAATAATGATATATTTAATAAATATATATGATATAAGTCAAATAATTATGATATATATAACATATTTATCATTCTTAATATATAATATATAATTTTATTTCTTACATTTTCCTCACTAAAAGATGATAATGTCATTCGTGTACGTGTGCACTACCGCCTTCACGAAGTAATGTGGCTGTATTTTCATCACTAAACCACAAGGATGATATGTATTATTATAAGCAAATAAATAATATGTTATTTAATATATTATTATTATTCTATAAATTTAATATATTACTTACCTATATTATATATTGACTGTTTCAAAATGGAAACTTTATTCATGCGTATGTATGACCTACCGTCTCCATGATCTTAACGTACTCCATTTCTCAAAACCATATTTTATAATCGGAATAAGAATTATAATTGGTATTTAAATATGATAATTATTTCATTATTATTATTATGGATATTATGGACCATTGTCAAAGTAATTGGGCTGAAAATAAAAAATCAAAACATACACAAAAAACAAAGCAGTTATTACCCAAAACGCGACTTTAACATGGAAGTATTAATTAATAGGTAATAAAAGGGAATAATTAAATAATATATGGTATTATATACATAATTTTTTTCTTAAATATATTTATAAAAAACATTTATTTATTATTAATTATGTTCAAATGAGTATGAAGTAAGTCAATACATATAGTAACAGATTTTTAGTCTATCTTTTATTTTTGGGAGACATACATAAATTCACCACTTGTTTATTTTGTGTGGGGTATATACTTCCAATTTAACATGTTATATACTTAATAATATTATTTTCATGATATTTAATGGTTTATTTGAAGTTAATATTTATTTTCTATTACGATTTAAAATATTACTAAAGTGATAAGGGATTTCTATCTCACTTTTCACTTCTATGAGACACATACCATATTCACCACCTAATTATATTATGTGGTGTATATAATTACCATGAATGTATTTTATGGTAATTATAGTTAGAATTATTGGGATTTATATATCCATTTTATGATCTCTCTTTCATAGGTTTTACAGTTTAAAAGTTACCAAAGAAGTAAGCGATTTTGTGTCAATTTTTCTTCTTAGAGGCATATACTATGAACCTATCTTTTTTTAATTGATGTATATAGAGACCCTTTGAAATGTAATATCATGAATATATTTATACTCAATTTATTTTATTTTTATTTTAATGATATTTCTTTATGGGGCTTACATTTCAATGTTACCATAATAACCAAGATTTTATGTTACAATCTCATCATTTATAAGGATTGTTTATGATTTTTTTTCCGTTGATAAAATATTATGATCCATCACTCAATAAACTAATGAATTTTATTATCATTTATTTATTTAAGGAGAATAAAATTGTTACATTAAATTTTATCTCTATATATACAATATAATTTAAAAATAATGTTTTTAAAAAAATTAATCTTTTTGGTTGAAAAACATTTTTCTTCCAAAATCATGTTTTAAAAAAATGTTTTCAATTTTTTTTAACTTTTTTTTAAAAAATAGTAATTAAATAAATTTTTACTTTTCAAAAAAAAAATTAAAAGGAAACATCATGTCATTTTAAAATAATACTCTTTCATCTTTTACCAAAAATGTTAAAAGAATATTTTTTTAACGTGCACAACATAAAAAATATTTAACACTGTAATGAGCGATCAATGATTTCAAGAATAGCTTATAAATTTTTAGTGTAATTTTCAAAATTTTTTCTTCATTATTTGAGAAATTTTCAGATTTTAAATAAATGATTTCAAAATGAAAAGGATTTTGAATATGTTTAATGTTTTAAAATGTTGTTTTTTCTCAAAGTGGAAAGGCTAATTTTCTCAAGAAAATTTTTAGATGATTTTTAAAGATTTATTTATAAGTTTTAAAAGTTTATTTCCTAGGAAATTATTTCCAACATATTTTATAATGTTTAGTCTAAAAATTTTCTTTCAAATTTAGTTTATTTTTATAAAGAAACAGTCCAAGTGATTACTGTTTTAAAATAATCCTCCATATCAGATGTCAAACTTTGACGTTACTTATGACTTACTGGGGATGTGATCCAAGGATAACATTTTTATTCTTTTTATAAATGGTTTATTTTTATGATGAAATGATGTCTGTCAAACCTGTTTCTTTTTCCACAAGTTATACCACGATAAAATTCTTATGAATCCTACTTCTTTCTTAGTAGGTTATGTTGTGATGAAATAATGAAATTATTTTGAAACATATATATTTTACATAGGTAATGATATGATGAAATATTTATGAAACCCATTTCATTTCATAGGTCTTGATATGATGATATTTTTATGATGTTGTGGCACACATATGTATTATATTAAATATGTGATGATTGAGACCCATATCTCCCTATAATGCATTAGGTAATGATTTATATATCATGAGATATTCAAGACTAAAATATGAAGTGATCCCAATTTATTAAAGAACCTTTTATACTATGATGGTCTTGGGTGTGAACCTTGAATACTATGATGGTTTGGGTAGTGAACCCATTCCACAATGATAGCCTTGGAAATGAGCCTTGAATATTATGTAATTGATTTTATATGCTTATGTATATGAAACAATACCATGTCTTATGATAATGTTATACTTTCATGACTTATTTTATTTTATTCCCTTATGATTCATGTCTTATGAATTTCTAATATTTATGAAATGAATCAAGATTATAAAATTTGATCTACAAGGTATGGTTTTCAAATTCTAAACTAATGTTATCATACCCTTATATAATAATTTTATGATTACGTATCTCCCTTGTTTACCCTTATTGAGAGTCTTATCTCACCCTTACTTATGACACCTTTACTAGGTTATGAAGAAATGTTTTTAGTTAGGAGTACTAAAGGGGAATATCTTTATCAGTTACATTGAATATCTTTCATAAATTAAGAAGATTATTTTCTAAGTTTTGAAAGGAAATAAACAATTCAGGTCCTAAAGAATATGTTCATGTAATGTAATGAATATTCATATAATAATTTGTAATATCCATGTATGCGAATCTGAAGTCTCTATAGTTGGTATTAAGTTAATGTTTTAGTTAACATTTATAAAACAAGGATGATAAAACATTAGTGAGATACCTATGTATATTTTAAAGGATATGTCTAGGGATGTCTCTTAGTACAAATCTATGGATTAGTCAAAGTATAGAAAAATGTATTGGATTTTTTAAAGGATAGATCTAGTGGGTTCTAAGTAATAGAATTCTTATTTGGATACTACAAGTGAATATGGATCTACCATAGAGGTACCTAGGGGTAATAACTCTAAAAATGGTGTATTGAGATAGAATGAATCATCACCTAGTGCAAGATAATGTTCCTTTATTCACACCTAGTTTGAAAATCTTAAGGATATGGTTTTAAAATTCACAAAATCCTTTTGAATAATCATGATGGATTTGAATAATGACCATGAATAACATAGGTTAATCATAATATTTCAAAGATTTAAAATAAGGTTTCATTATTTAGACATCTTATAATTGATTTTTTATGATTATGTGGTTCCACATTATTATTATTGTTTCTCACAATATGAATTTTGATTTTTTAGATACTGGGAACCATAAGGAACTGATTTAACATTGAATGTGAATGACAATTTTCTGATGATCAGCCAAATTGGATGATGGTTGGAGTAATGAACATTGTGATTATTCCTAATTACATACCCTGACTTGTGACTAATAATGTTCAATTTTACCAAATCTTTAACACACTAAATAATATAAGGATAAATATAACTTAGAGTTTAGGTAATGGAGACCATGGAGTAAAGAAAATTATTTTTCTTATATATATATAATGTGGAATGAATCACTCAAGGGAATGTATTATATGAATGATAAAATGTTTCATGTGTGGAAATAAAGACACAAAGAAAGTAATTGCAAAGTAAAAATAGAAATTTGGGTTAACAAAATCAAAGATAATAATTGTATCTCTAAGGTATCATCAACTATATAATGTTTTAAATGTGTAAAGTATGGGAATTATGAAAATCTAAGTCCAAAGGGGAATGCTCATAAAGATAATCAATAAGGTTGTTTGCGTAATGATTTTTTGTTGATTATGAAGAGATTAGGAATGAAATATTAAAGGAAAGAGTTATTGAAGAATAAAATGATGAATCATAGTTAATGGTTTGACAAGGAAGTGTGATGATTTAAGTATTAATGTACTTTAATCAAAGTATTATGTTATATAAATTATAAAATATATAAGGATTGTTCAATATAAGTTTTTCATTAAGGATGTTAAAGAATATGCTTAATGGTTCTGACTATCTAAAAAAGTGATTCAAAGGAAAGGTTATATTTTATGGAAAACAAATGATTAAGGGAATATAAACCTTAATATGTTCATAAGGTTAATAAAATAGTGTGTACTTTGGATAAATATATAATTGATATGGATAAAGTAAATTGGATTGTATTGATGACTACAAAAATAATAAAAGATTCTTTGATAAAGTGGAATATGCTCTTATTTACGGAGTTTACAAAATTATTGGATCTATGGAATATGTACAATAATTTATGGTTTTATTAAAGTAGTGGGGAATGTTTCATGATTTCATTGAGGTTTTATGGTAATTATGGTTATTACCAAGCTTCAGGTGAGTATATTTCCAATGTATTCACATATTTGGTATGTGACCACTAAGTTAAGATTAATTATATTTTGAGGATTAATGATGAGATTGGGAAATTTAGCGAAGTTATTTATAAATTTTTAATTTTGGAAGGGTCATATTGTTAAACATTTATGAAATGGTTTATATTGGAATATGGATGTGGTTTTATAGATTAATGTATTATTTACCCATAAGAATATTTATCCATATTGTATAATTGATGTTAACCTTTTTTTAACTATTGATAAATGGAATGACTTGTCATTATTTTATGGATTTTATTTGGTGCTTAAAAAATTAAAATAATTTATCTATTAGAGTAATATATGAACTGGAAATTGATCACGGATCAACCAAAGGATGAAATTGTGCCTATGAAATAAAAATATACCAAGTAAGTACATTTTCTCAGATTCTCATTCTAGATGGAAATGGAATTCCCCAAGATTAGGAAAAAGATCTTGAAATTAAATATTGTCCGGTTATCATCAATTTTTATGATATCAATGAACTTTTTAAAAGTACTTGTTTTATGTATTTATAGTCATTAAATTTCTCCTAACTATGTTTTCTATAAATCTCTATTAGTATTTGTGTGTTAGTTTTCCCTTATATCTCCACATTTTGACTTCCAAAAATGTTCTCCTATGTGTAAACCTTATTATGACTTAATTTTGGAAACATTTCTGTTTTAAACGTCCCCTTTTAGGGGAAATTTTATTATTAATTGGTATGATTTTTGTTTTTATAAAGGAATTTTAAAATTTTAAACCTTTGATGACCGAGATTAATTTTAAGGGAGATATTCATTTTAAGGGGGGAAGATTGTAATACCCTGAGATTTTGTGAATTTTTTTTCAAATTATTTTAATATTTTTGATACTTTGTTTTTTAAACAACATTGAGTTTATCTCTCATTACATGAAACACTGAGTTTAGATTTCATTACATGAAACACTGATTTTATTTTACGTTGCTCACAACACTATGTTGAAACAAAACACGACCTGCTATCAAAATATTATTATTATAGTTATGTCTTAGACAATGGAATGGAGGGTATAAATAGCATTAAAAAAATTATGAAAATATATTGTTTAAATTTTTTTATAAAATGAAATATTTGGTGACCAACTAATTATAAGTGAAAATCAAAACTATTTGAAAATAAAAGAAATCCTTTTCTAGAAAAACAATTGTATACGCAAAAACATGATTTACCTTAATATATTAAGAAAATAAATTTTGGTGAATTATTTTAATGAAAATTATTTATTATATATTCAATCATCTATTAAACACTCATCTTATGTTCTTTATATACAAGTGACAAGAATAAATTCGATTTTGTGCTCAGAAACTGTATTTAAAAAAAAGCAGTTTTGTCACTTTTTGAACTCTTATTTCAAAACTAATTTTTGAAACTTTTAAAAAATTAATTTTAAAATATAAAGTTAAATTTATAAATAATAATCTAAAAATTAATCTAAGTATTATTTTTTTTGATACTTTTATGAAAAGATAATTTTTTTGATGAGTAGTGAAAGAAGATGAATTTTAATTGAAAATAAAATTTTTTAAAATTATTGATAAAGTAATTTTTTTTATAATTTGGTTTTAAATTAAAATTATTGTAATTATATATATATATATATATTAATATATTTAATTATAATAAATCTCATATTGAAATTGGATATAAAAATGTTGTAAACTTTTGAACATTTCCTCTTCGAAAACCTGATTTCTTATCACCTCTACGAGATTAATTTTAAATCATAATTTTACAATTTTTTGAATTGAATTTGTAAAACTATATTCCATATTTTTAATAATAATAATTTATATTATATAATAATTTCAACTTTATTTCTTTACTAAAATGTGAAAATAGTAAACATTTATTATCGGGGTTAAGGTAAAAATGGTTTTACTAGAGGATAAACTAAAATGATAAGGGTTAAAATAGTATAAAAACTTATCTAAAATATATTTCATAGAAATATTTAGACCATGTGATGTCTTATTATCTTGAGTAATTTATTTTGGAGTCTTTTTTCAAGAGAAAAATATCTATACACCTTTTTCTTTTCAAAATATTACTAGTGTGCCACTCACCTTGCTTATAAAAGGCCACCCCTCTCATCTTATTTTGACACCTTAAAACCATTTTGATTTAGAAAATACAAACTAATATCACTTAAAAATTCACCCCTCACATACTATAATACTTATTTTCGGAAAACATTTGTTCTAGAAAGGATTTTTTACAATCCAAAGGAGGTTACCTGAAGAAGAGGAAACATTCTTCAACAACAATGTTTATTTTATTTATTCCTCTACATCATTAAATTTTTATTAAACCATAATGATATAATAACCTAATTATATTAAATATAATGATATATTATTATGTTAAGGTAATTACCCAAAACAATCTTCACTTCTAACAAATTGGTTACATAATCATTGTTCTTGTGTAAGGAAGAATACCGCCTTGTGAACCGTTGTCATTCATTTTTCCATTACCACCTCTCATAGTTGGGTAAGATGATGGATATAAATTATATAAATTATATTTATAAAATTATTATAAATATTTTTTAATTATATCATATATAATTTTTTTATATTCTATTTTCATAGGGGACATGATTACGTCACTCATGTGTACATCGGTATACCTCCTCACAAAGCGATGTGATTTGTTTTCACTAACACTTCACACAGAAGATAATAAGGATAAAGTTAAAAAATATATATAATATAAAAGACACAATTATTATATTCCTGAAAAATTTGTCATTATTAAAAGATAATATATCATTTTATTTCTTAAATTTTCACTCACTGAAAGATGATTACATCATTCATGTACGTGTGGACTACCACCTTTATGAACTGATGTGACTATATTTTCATTACCACACCACATGGATGATATATAGAAGTATATTTAAAGAAATAATATAGTATGTATGATATTATAATAATTATATAAATATACCATATTACTTAACCCCTTTCAAAAATAATTGTTGAAAAATGGAAATGTTACTCATGTGTACATACAACCTACCGTCTTAATGATTGTAACAAACTTCATTTCTCAAAACAATATTTCATTAGTGATATTAAAATTATAATTAATATATGAATTTAAAAATAATGTAATTATTTTTATTCCTGAGTTGAGGGATCCATTATCATGTTAATAGGACCTAAAATAAAAAATCAAAATATATAAGAAAAAAATCAGTTATTACTCAAAATGTGAATTTAACATGGAATTGTTAATAAAAGAATAAATAAATAACATAATTAAATCATATATGATATGATATATTTATGTTTGAAAATTAATATATTTATAAAAAAAGTTTTATTTTTAATAAATTAGGTTTTAATGGGTATGAAGGAAGTCACGACTTACGATAAGAGATTTAAGCCTCTCTTTTATTTCAGGGAGACATATGAAAATTCATCACTCATTTTTTCAATGTTGTGTATATACTACCCATTTTACATATTATATCATTAATAATAAATTTTTTATAATATTTAAAGTTTCATTTTATATTATTCTTTATTAGGGATTATAATTCATAAGATTACTATAGTGGTAAGGTATTTTCATCACATTGTTTACTTCTATGAGACACATGTCATATTCCGCACTTTTTTCTTTTATGTGGTGTATATACTGAATATGAATGTATTTTATGATTATTATCTTAAAAATTATTTGAATTTACATATCCATTTTATTATCTTTCATTCATGGGGTTTAGAGTTCAAAAGTTACCAAATAGGTAATGGATTTTGTCTCAATTTTCCTTCTTTGAGACATCTATTATGTTATGCAACTATATTGTTATAGGTAGTGTATGTACTTCTTAATTGAAATGGAATATCCAGAATTTATTTATAATCATTATACGTTAACATTAATTTAATTACATGTTTTCATGGTTATTACTTTCAAAAGTTACCAAAGTGGTAAATATTTTATATTTAAATCTCACAGTTTTCAGTATTTTTTATTATTATGTTTTCTAAGATAGAATAATATTATCCATCTCTAAAGAAACTCATTAATTTTATTATCCTCTATTTATGTTATAATAATAAATTTTTTCCCTTCATTTTAATCTCTTTTTGTACTTATGAGTTCAAGAATAATGTTTTTAAGAAAAATCGTCTTTTAGGAAAAAAACCCACTTTCTTCCAAAACCATGTTTTCTAAAAATGTTTTCAAATTTTTTTAATTTTTTTTTTTAAAAAATTATGAAATATATTTTTGTCGATGATTTATTTTTTTTTATTTTTTTAAATGGAATCTTCATATTGTTTTCAAAAAAATTACTATTTATATTTTACTAAAAATGTGAAATGAATCTTTGTTTTTAATAAAAACAAAAATCTAATGCCACAAAATTAGTTACCTAGATTCAGTACATTATTACATAACATTGGCATGATCACAAGTGATCAAATCCCAAAATACCAATCATTTTAGTAGCCTAGGAAGTACAAGATACATATATAAGTTTTACATTACATTATAAAATTGAAAAACAACAACATTGTGTCCCCTTTGAACACAATCATATCCCATTATCTTATTCCTATAGGTAAGTCATAATATACTTCTTCACATCCTAGGAAAAATAAAACATATGAAAGGGGTGAGCATAGATGCTCAGTAAGGATAACAATATTGTAGAAACATTCAAAAATACGCCTAAACATTTAAGGTAATGTATAAGACTAAAAAACAAGCCTTTTAAACTTAAAATTAAACATAATATGGAAAATATATTCAAATAATTCCATTTACTTATTCACATTGATATTCTACTAGTCGAATAATCACATGAAATATCAATAGCCAATTGCATAATGATGAAATCCATAATGCGGGACATCATAACCACATAGTCAGGGCGTCATGCCAAGACTATATATATGATTTTGTCAAGGCCTTGTGCCAAGACACTAGTTTTTCTTATGAGACCTACTGATGCCTCAAGGAGTTATAGCATGCTCCACCCATTACTTAATAAGTCCAATGAATTCCTCAAAAGAAAAGGTTGAAACATAACATAAAAATTTGTATTAAAAATATCATACGAAATGTTAATAATTTAACCATAAACCATTAATTGTTTAAAAATAACACATCCATAGAAAAACATATAAAAAAACCTTCAATACAATATTTTATCACAATTAATCAACTTCAAACAAGTGTAAAATCCATCAAAGGATGTTAACATAGATGAAATCAAAACTATTTGAGAGAAATATATCTTTCTATTTTGAAATCATATAAATGTCACGAAATTATTAAATAAAAAATCTATTTTTAAAATATTCTTATAAGATTATAGGGTATGCTTATATGGTGTTATAATAGCGAAATATTTCCGCACTTTCCATATAAGTTAAAAAAGTATTTCCTTAATTTTCTCGAAACGGTCGCAAAGGACCTTGTTTGAAAAATGATGGAAAGATTCCTTTAAAAAAATATTATAAAAATTCAGACAAGGGTATAAATTATTTTAACCCATAGTCTATGAAATATTAATTTTTTTGAAATAAATTTTTAGGAAACACAGATGTAGATGATAAAGAGGTCCCAGTAGATACTCACATATAAAAAATCTCAGATAATTAAGAGATTGTAGAATTAGCCATTACATTGTAATTTTCCTTGATCAGGGGTAAGTTAACCTCCTGTAAAATAGTGAAATCATTTTTATTAAACTATATAAGAACCACATACATAAATATGATATCATATATGATCTTTTAATATTTCTTTGTTAATAATATTTCAGTAGTGTCATTGTTTTGGGTGTTAATTAATTTGTTTTACTTTATATAATGTGTTAAATAATCCATATTTTTTATGGATAGGATGTATTTGATTCATATCAAGAATTATATTAATTCTTTAATCATTATTTTTAGTCAAAAAATGAAAATTATTCTTGAATGGTTATGAAGGGGAATGAATCTTATCGCGTTCGTGGAGATGGTAATCCGTACGTACGCATGAGAGACAATATCATTATATTGATGGTGAAATAATATGTAATTGGATAATATTTCATATCTAAAGAATCATTAACATGTTATATTTATTATTTACATCATTTTTACTCATTATTATACCTATCCAAATAATGTAGTGTTGAATAACAAATTACACCACGACGTGGAGACGGTAAGCCATACATACGCACGTATGGTGACTTTTCATTCATAGGATGGATAAAATAATGAATATGGTTGTACCACATTTATAATAAAATCACAGTATTTATGAGGTACTGGATGTATTATTTTGGTATGGAAACAACAAATAAAGAGGAAGTGTAAGATGAAAATAACACTGAAAGAGGTGGTGAAATTATTACCTCTTCTCAGGGTGCTTCCTTTTGATTTGTTTAAAATGGATCCTTAGGCTATATTATGATCAAAGTAAGGCCTCTAGGACTAAGTGAGGGTATTTGGGAGGATATTTGAGCCAGGTTTGGCCGAATCCAATGGATTTGGAGGTGTGATTTTGAGATAAGGGGAAGTATGCTTTTATAAGAGAGGTGAGGGTCACTTTCGGAAAAGCTTGAAATATTAATTTATTATACAATAATATTCGGATTAGAATGGATCCAAAAGGATTTATTTCGTGGATAAGGTGGGTTTGGGTCAAAAACCTCTCAACCAATAGGTTTTAGAAGGTTTAGGTCACCATATCAACCTTATATTTAAGATTTAACTCTTCATTAAGTAGTTTATCTTTTACTATGTATTCTTGTATTATTATATTAAATGGTTAATAATCTTACTATAAAAATCCAAGAGAACACCAAGTGGTTAATTATTGATATATCTAACCTTATCTATGTCCTTTGTCTGAGCCTTATATTTTTAGGAATATTATATCAATTAATAATATAGTATTTGTTTTAAAAACTCATTTATGTCAATTTTGATACTATTTAGTATTTGGTTTTTGTGAAAGTTATAAAAACTCTATAACTTCGAAGAAAATTTATTTAATAAACCCTAACATGTCATATTAAATTTTAAAACTCATATAATATATCAAAAGTCTCAATTTACAATTATATTAATATTTATAATATCAATTATTTTAATCTTTCAACAATAAGTTAATTACTACATCATCATTGTGTCATAAATAAATTTACTTATTTAATGTCTAAAAATTATAAATAAAATACCATTATTTAGGAAATTGTTTTAGAGTTATAATGAATATTTATAGTCGAATTTATCTTATGTATAACCCTATATTAAATTTTTTTTATTAAAATTTGAATTTAACACTTTTAACTCTTCTTTAAATAAAATAATAATTAATGTCTTAATCTAATTCAAGTGGACCAGAAGAATCATATTTTATTCATATGGTTTATTTTTTTGAAATAAACTTATCCAATAGAATTAGGACATTTTAGGGTAGTTATAATATCATTTTTACCTTTAACTACCCTATTTACTTTTAACCGTGGTAAATAAAATCCAAAAATTACTATTCACCAAAAATTATTTTCATCCTATTGAACCACATTTTATTTACTGATGTCAACAGTGTCACCCAGATTTTTGGAACTCTCTTTGCAGAAGCTGTAAAATTACGTTTTATACAAATTTACTAATGTGTCTTGAAGGTGGGTAAAAGATGGTAAAATGTTCAATAATTTTTTATACATATATATATTTTTTAAAATGACTCCGACGAATTACATTGAAATTATATAGGTATTATGTATCTATTTTGACCTAAAATAAATTCAAATAAAATAAATAATTATTTAAATAAAAAATAGGTTTTATACAATAACGTAGTGTTTTTCACTATTAATCAAAAATTGAAAGTTTTCAGAAAAATACTGAAAATTCACCCTATGAAAATTTTGATATTCTGAATCCAAAAATGAAGTCCATTTTGATAAATAAAATTTATAAAATTTGAAAAAGTGGGTATTACTATTCATAACGGTTAGTTTGGTTGGTCGTGGTGTGTTAGAATTCGATGTTTCGTACAACACAAGATATTATATTATTCAAAGGGAAACATACCATGGATACTTGGGGTGTTACATTCTTCCCTCATTCAAATAATTTCACCCACAAAATTTCTAGAATATTACTACAAAAAAAGATTTGGGTGGTTCTTCATCATATGTTCCTTGGGTTCCCAAGTTCCCTCTTCCATATTATGTTTTCTCCATAGAACTTTTACCAAACGAGTTGTCCAGTTTCTCAACACTTGTTCTCTAGTATCAAGAATCTTGAAAAGCTCTTCACAATAAGATAGATTAGGATCAAGCTCTATTTCTTCATAGATGAGTACATGTATTGGGTCAGGACTGTATTTTCTCAACACAGATATGTGGAACACATCATGAACTTTGGAGAGACTTAGCAGCATTACCAAACGGTAAGCTACAACTCCAATTCATTATAGAATTTTGAAAGGTATGATGTACCTAAGACTCAATTTACCCTTCTTACCAAATAGTAAAACTCCTTTTCATAAAGATACCTTTAAGAAAACATGATCCCCTACTTGAAATTCCAAATCCCTCCTTTGGTTATCAACATAGCTCTTTTTCCTACTTTGAGATGCTTTGATGTGGGTTTGGATAATATTAAAATTTTCCATTATTTCCACAATAAGTTTTGGGCTTATGAGTTTTCTTTCACCAACATCATCCCAATAAGTTGGTGTCCGACATCTCTTTCCATATAACGCTTTATATGGTGTCATCTGAAAACTTGAATGGAAGCTATTATTAAAGGAAAATTTTACCAAAGGTAAATACTGATCCCACATACGTTGAAAGTCAAGTGAACAAGATCTAAATTTTTTTTCTAAGGTTTGAATATACCGTTCTAATTGTTCGTCAGTTTGATGGTGGTAGGCAATGCTCAAATGAAGTTCAGTATGTAGGGACTTCTGAAGTCTTTTCTAGAATCTTGATGTAAAATGGGGATCACGATCAGAAAAAATCAATAGGGGCATTCCATGAATTCGGAAAACTTCATTAATATACATGCTTGCAAAACATTCAAATGGTAAATATTCTCTTATAGCAAGTAAATGTGCTGACATGATAAGACTATCAACAATGACCCATATTTTATCATTCCTTCTAGGAGTATTTGGTAGCCCCACGATAATATCCATCGTAATATTATCCCATTTTCACTCAGGTATGGGAAGATGTTGCATGACGCCTCTTGGATGTTGTCTTCCAACCTTCACCTATTAAGAAACCACACATCTTCACACATAATCAGCAATATCCCTCTTCATGTTTTCCCACCAAAAATGTTCCTTCAAATCTATATACATCTTATTACTACTAGGGTATATAGATAAATTAGAGCTATGGGCATCATCTAACAATTCCCTTTTTAGATCAGGTTTGTTCGAAACAAAAAGTCTCTTACCAAATTTTAAAATTCCATCTCCATATATGAATTCAAAAAATATCCCATCATTCACAGCTTTTATTTTATTTTAAAACTCCAAATCATTAGTTTGAGAACTTTTTATCCTTTCTATTAAAGATGGTTGGCAGCCATTTGAAAAAGTATTGATGTTTCACCTTCCATGATTATTATTATATCCATATTTACTAGATCCATGAACATAGGATCCCTTTCAACTATCAACTTGTTCAAAACAACATGATCCTTTCTACTCAAAGCATCTGCCACCTTATTTTCCTTCCCCATATGGTATTTTATTATGAAATCATAACCCTTAAGTAGTTCAACCCATCACATTTTTTTCACATTGAGTTCATTCTGTGAGAAAATATACTTCAAAGTCTTTTGATCAGTATATATCTCACATGCTTCATTATAGAGATAGTGTCTATATATTTTTAGAGTAAAGATTACAGCTACTAACTCAAGATCATGAGTAGGATAGTTTTGTTCATGAATTTTTAGTTGTCGTGATTCATAGGAAATAAATCTATCATTTTGCATAAGGACACAACCAAGTCCTTTCTTGGAAGCATCACTATAAATAACAAAACCACCATTCCCCGATGTTAGTGTCAAGATATGATCATTGAAAAATCATCCCTTTAATTATTCAAAACATTCTTCACACTCTTGTGTCCAATCAAATTTAACCCCTTTATGTGTGATCTTGGTTAATGGGTTATCCAATTGGAAAAAATTTGGACGAAGCACCAATAATAACCTGCTAAACCAATAAAACGGCGTACCTCAGTTATAATAGTTGGTGCTATCTATTCTTGGATTGCCTTGGTCTTTGATGGATTGACAGAGATTCCTTCTATAGAGACAATATATCCAAGAAAAGGAATTTCCTAAAGCTTGAATTCACACATGATAAAATTCCCATATAATTTATTTTTTCTGAGGGTTTTGAGAATAGTGTGTAAGTGATTTACATAATATTCGTAGATTTTTGTGTATATTAGGATATCATCAATATAAAACACTAAAAAGTCATCAAGATATTACTTGAAATCTCTATTCATTATATCCCTGAAAGCAGGGGGTGCATTAGTCTGTCCAAAAGGCATTAGTGTAAACTCATAATGCCCATACCTGGTTCGAAATGATGTTTTTGGAATGTATTCCTTATTCACACACAACTGATGATATCCAGATTGAAGTTCAATCTTTGAATAATATTGAGCTCCATGAAGTTGATCGAATAAATCATAAATGCGTGGTAGGGGATACTTGTTCTTTATTTTTATAGCATTTATCTCCCTATAGTCAATGTATAACCTCATAGATCCATCTTTCTTCTTAACTAAAAGAAAAGGGGCTCCCCATGGAGAAAAACTATGGAGAATAAATCCTTTATTACTCAATTACTCTAGTTTTTTCTTTAGTTCCACTAATTCCACAATGGCCATTATATAAGGGGTCTTCGATATAGGCCTTGAACTAAGAATTAAATCAATGGAAAACTCAATTTCTCATTCTGGAGGTTGTCCAGGTAAATCATGTGGAAACACATCAATATATTTTTGCACAATAGGTACATCCTCTATTTGAACATTCCTTTAATCACCCATTGTTATTTCATTCTCTTCCTCCCTAATAATTTAATTTAGTAGAGCTACTGAGGGTGTATCTAGATAATAATCAGGTGGTGATGTTTTTTCTCTAAAGATAAGGTACTACTTATCATCATCAAAAATTGTAACCTTCTTCTTCTTAGAATATATTTTTGCATCATGGTCCGAAAGACAATCCATATTGAGGATTATATTAAATTCAATCATGGGTATGATGATGATATCAGTAGATAAAGAAAATTTATATGCCATAATGGGAACCGAATCACAAAACTTTGTTGCAATGAAAAATCCCTTAAAGGTTTTGACCGACAACTCCCTTATTAAATAAAATTGGAAATATCTAATTTTCTTAGCAAACTGGGAAGATATGAAACAATGTGATGATCCAGAATCAAATAAATCATTGGATAAATTTGAAGAAACCATTAAATTACCTACCGCCACATCATTCAGAGCTTAAACCTCAGTAGTAGTGATCAAATTAGCTTGGCCTTTCTCCCTTGGCCTTTTCTGAGGTAAGTTTCCTTGGTGCTTAGGACATTCATTTGCATAATTCACAATTTCTCTATAATTATATCATTCAACATTGATAGCCTCTTTCTTTCCCTTGCAATCAAGAGCTTGGTGGCCTTTTTCACCACACTTGTAATAGACTCCCATTCCCTTCAGGCGAGTTCTGAGGTGTTTCTTCCCACATTTACTGTAGGATGTAAATTCAACTATACCTTTCTTCCCCTTATTTCCATTTCCATAGTGTTCATCGGATCTCTTCTTCTCATTTTTTTCTTTAAAGTCATAAGACTTAGAGGATTATTTACCTAAGGAAATGGATAGAGAGGATACAGGTGGGTGAGATTTCGCGAGGCCCCCTTTAGTGATAGCGGTGGGTCTCATCCTGGTCTCTCCTCCCCCATCAGGGGAGAGACCTTTTACTTCTTTAATAGGAATGGCTCCATCCTTCTCTTCCTTCTCGAACCCCGACTTTCTTCCCTCCTTTCCTCCGATTTCTCTTTTCCCTGTAGTTCTGGACTTGATAAATGGCCTTCCGAACCTTTCGATCTCAACCTCAGATTTCAACGAGGATTCGGGTCTGCTGAATCTCGCCCTGATTGTGTGCTTCAAGTAGTGATGTCCATTAGTAGATTCAATTGACAGGTATATCTTTGGGTCATGGGATTTACAGGATAGAGAAACTATGGGTCTTCTCAATTCTAGGAATATTTGGATTTGATTTGCAACAGAGGAGGATCTAGTTAAAGCATGGTCCAGTGCCCCATGAAGCTGCGATGGTCTATGATTTTACCTCTTCCGCCAGTCGTATGACTTCCACATGCATCGTGACTCTCCAATTATAGCGGTTTGGGTCAGTTTTCTACAAATCCCTTTACCATTTCAAAACCCCACAATTTTTAGATGCTAGGTAACCTTATGGGTAGATTTCTGTGTGCTGATTCAAGAACTAAGGCACTCTGTCACCCGGTCTGTCCCTGTATATGTGTGAAAATTGGTGTCTCAAAAATTACCCATGAGTTTGTGTGGATTTTAGTGGAGGGATATTTTCATCACAAACAACCTATTGTATATGAAACATGGTTTGACTTCTGTAATTTTTATGAGAAGCCAGGTCATCTGGGGTATCCTGTAGAAGTGGGAGGATAGCTCCTTTGAAGGTTTTGGATCCATGTAATGATCGTAAGGGGATGTGTATGGGTGAAGGTAGCGGAAAATCTTTGGAAGTTGAACCAGTGCGTGCCAACAGTGGTACTGGATATGGCCAGAAACAGGAGATGGGGGCTCTAGGACATAGTTCTTGTCTTACAGCACATGATTCTATGAGGAAAGTACTTCCCCACTCCAAACCCAAATGTTGCTAAGGTTTTTGACAAATTGAAGAGATACCTAGGGGTGTGAATCCCAGTGGAAATGGTAAGAAAATAAACTTCATCTTATATGGGTGCTAATGATGTGATACCATAGGATAAAGAAGTTTCAGGGCATAGTAATGAGGTAAGAAAAGACCCGCGCTTGATTTTGAAAGGTAGATAGACTGGGGGTAACAATGACAGAGTGAAGGAGGCCCACCTGGAAGAAACAGAAACCCAGATGGTTCAAAAAAATGCAGCCAATGTCACTGAGGTGATTGAGGGAATTTGTGAGGATAATGAATCCAGTGGGTATTCCAAGTGTCTTGCTATGGAGGACACCTCAATGCAATTTCAATATATGGTATGAGGTTATCAACATACAGGAGCCTCCGAGGTGCCAATGCAGGCCATGCAGGAAACACTTTCCCATGTAGATAAGGTTATAGTTGGGAGATCAAACAAGAACCTTCAAAACCGGTATGCAGTGTTGGGTGATGATGACTGCCAAGATAGTGGGGATCTAAAGAGGAAGGAGGTTACACATGAAGAGGACCACTTGGTAGATGTGGGTGAGTCCCGAGTGGAGATGGAAGAGGTTTTGGACACCTCTGCTGATCCTGAGGATGTGACCATTGCAGAGGTATATATTAGATCATCCTCATAGAAGGGAAAGTTCACTACTATTGATTCTGATGGATTTATCAAGAACAACTGGAGTAGGCGATGTAGGTAGGAGTATTCTAACCTACCTAGTTCTTCTATTACAAGATCTGAATGTAAGGGAAAGAATATAATAAAAAAATCTATTACTATGAGAAACTCGGATGCAATGGCTAGCACCTATCGTGACATGGTGTCTGTAGGTAGTGAGGTTTGTGTCCCTGCCACTCCCCCAACGAAGACGAGGGATCCTGAACAGAAACATGAGACTAGCTCTACTGGAGACCCTCAGCGATAGATATCCACCTTGCTGGAACACTTTGATCTACTTTTTCACTCAGAATAAGAAATATGAGAAGAAGATATGAATATGAAGGCATTGAAGAAGAGAGGAAGAATTAATCATGTGATCACTACTAAGGAACAAGGCGAGTGGATTGATAAGCATGCCCGTATTCTACTCAGAGTCTTCAATATGGGGAAGATTAACATTTAAGAATTCACAAAAGCTTGGGAAAACATGAAACATCAGTATAAAGGCATCTTAAAGGGATACCCTAACTCCTAGGTAAATTCTATTACATGGATATTGCTTAGATAAACTGATTACAATCGGCTCAAACTATTATTCAAAAAATCTGTAGTTCCTTTTGGTGTTTAATTCTGTGAGGGTTCTCACAATCCCCTTAAAAGTGTTTGGAAAATAAAAAAAGTAACATTGGATGGATGGAGAGAATTCCTTATCTGTCTTGATTGAACATGAGAGAAAATATTCGTATGATGAGAAGGATTGTGAGACTAATGCTCGATGGAGAAATTTTTTTAACCCATCAAAGAATCAATCAATTTTACTCCTTGGGTTACGTAAATAATATGATTCATGCCTTGATCACATTGTAAAGTTATCCCCATACTTTTCGACCTTCTCATCCTCCTTTTACCTCAGACTCAAAAATTATCTTTAAATATTTTCTCGATGGTCATGAGGAAATTATTTTTCTAAGAAAAGTTATTTAAACTCCCTCTATTTAATATTTGATATTTTTTCATCCTTTTTTGGTGTTTTTAATTGATGAACACTATTTATCTACATCTCTTGTGAGGAGATAAACTAACATGAAAACTTTTTCCCTTTCGTTACTCCCCAAAACATGAAATATTTTCTCTAAGGAACTTATCCATTTATCTGCTACAAATGGATTTATAGTCCCATTGAATGTTGGTAGTTGTTGCCTCATGGAGCGGTCTAACATTGATCCTCTACATTGTGGATCAGGGTGCTCTATATGGGTAAGTTTATTATTCATAACTTGAGTTAGTTGTCCTAGTATGGTTATAAGTTGTTCAACACCGGTTGCATCACTATCTCCACTATAATTATCGTGAGTAGGGGGGAAATCCCTAGATGGATTACGTGCATTGATACAGTTTCCATTTCTTCCGCTAGTTTCCATTTCTAAACAATGACATACACTTGATTAGTTTATGAATAACAATACATAATTACAAACTAGTAAAATAACCAACATAAATTTAACAGTTTATGCATATAATCCACAATCATAAAAAAATGTTTTCTTTGAGGAAGTATTTACTCATAAATCTTTCATATTGCTTTGTAAACAAAATGTGAATTATACTAAGCATATACCCTGGGAGTGTCATAACCAAGACTAAAACATGGCCCGTTGTCGTGTACCATGACACCCTAAGTCAAAACCGAAACTCCTTGTCGGAGTTTTTACTCCTAGGTACATCTGTGCTAGAGCTGCCTCTACCAGCCAGTATCCAGAAAGGTATGTGTTTCTTGGAAAATACAAAAAATCTCTACATTACCAAAATTATATGAAGTTATTCTATACTAACCCTCAAATTATATATTAGTGTAATGTTCTCTAATCATATTTTTTCTAAATCTAGCTTCCAAGGTTTGTACTAAAATCCTCTGATACCAATTGTAATGCCTCGACCATAGTTACCAACAGTCAGTGCAATATTACATAACATTCGCATGATCAGAGGGGATCAAATCTTGAAAGACCGACTAGTTTAGTAGCCTTGGAAGTACTAGATACATACATAAGTTTTACATTGCATTATGAAATTGAAAAACAATAACACTATGACCCCATTGAACACACTCATATCCCCTTATCCTATTCTTGCAGGTCATTCATAATATACTTTTTCACATCTTGGGAAAAATAAAACATAAGAATGGGGTGAGCTCATATTCTCAATAAGGATAATAATATAGAGGAAACTTTCAAAAATAAGCATAAAAATTTAAGACAATGTATAAGACTAAAACACAAGCCTTTTAAAATTAAATATCATAATAATATATAAATGAAAAATCAAATGATTCAATTTACTTATTCACGTGGATATTCTACTAGTCGAATAATCCAATGCAATATCAATATCCAATTTCATAATGATGGAATACATAATGCTGGACATCATAACCACATAGTCAAGGTCTCGTTCCAAGAATATAAATAAGATTTTGTCAAGGCCTTATACTAAGAAACTAGTTTATCTCATGAGACCTATTGATGCATCGGGGACCTATAGCGGGCTCCACCCATTACTTAATATGTCTAATTCAATCTTTATATGAAAAGGTTGAAACCTAACATAAACATTTGTATTAATAATAGAATATGAAATGTTAATACGTTAACCATAAACTATGAATATTATACAAATAACACATCCCCAGTCAAAAATTTCACAAAACGTTCAATACAATATTGTATCATAATAAATCAACTTCAAAAAAGTGTAAAATCTATCAAAGTATGTTGACATAGATGAAATCAAAACTATTTGAGAGAAATATATCTTTCTATTTTGAAATAATTTAAAAGTCACATAATTATAAAAGAAAAAATTTATTTTGAAAATATTTTTATAAGATTTCAAGGGAAGCATCTAATTTGTTATAATAATGAAAAATAGCCTCACTTGTCGTATAATATAAAAAACATTCTTTCCTTAATTTTGTTGAAAAGGTCGTAAATGGCCTTGTTTGGAAAACAACAGAAAAATTACTTTATAAATTTTTTATAAAAAGTAAAATAAGGGTATAAATAAATTTAACCAATTGTCAAGGAAATAGTAAAAATGTTTTGAAATACATTTTTAAGAAACACATATGTGGATGATAAAGAGGTCCTAGTAGATACTCACGTATAAACAACCTTAGTTAATGAAGAGATTGTAAAATTAACCCTTACCTTGTATAGTTCATTGATTGAGGGTACGTTAACCTCCTGTATAATTGTTAAATAATTATTATTAAATTATAAAATAACCACATACATAAATATGATATCATATATGATATTCTAATATTTCTTTGTTAAAAATATTTCAGTAGTATCATTGTTTCAGGTGTTAACTAATTTTTTTTCCTTTATATGATTTGTTATGTAAGCCATGTTTGTTATGGATATGATGTATTTTATTCATATCCATAATGATATTAAGTATTTAAACATTATTATTAATCTTAAAATGAAAATTATTCTTGAATGGTTGTGATGAGGAATGAATCTCATCGCGTTTGTGGAGACGGTAATCCTTACGTACGCACAAGCGACAATATCATCCTATTAATAGTGGAATAATATGTAATTGGATGGTATATCTGTTGGCGCCAAAAATATGGCCCGAAAGGAAGGAACGAAAAAGACAGCCGGCGCGCTGCACCGCGAAGCACAGCCGCGAAGCACAGCCGCGAAGCCCCTCCGCGAAGCGCCCCAGCCCTGGCGGCGCCGCGAAGCACCAGAAGCGGTGATCCTCCGCGAGCGCGTTTGACGTTCGCGAGCCGCCGCGAAGCACCAGAGGCGGTGATCCTCCGCGAGCGCGTTTGACGTTCGCGAGCCGCCGCGAAGCCCTAGAGGCGGTGATCCTCCGCGAGCGCGTTTGACATTCGCGATCGCGCCGCGAAGCTCCAGAGGCGGCGCGCAAGCCCTGCATCGCGGCGCCCCTTCCCTATAAATACTCGACTCCCCCTGAGTCCCCGGGAGGGACAATCCGACCTTTCGGCTTCTCCTCTCCCGAATCGCGAAGCAAGCTTTGCCCCGGGAATCATGAGCTCCGCGAGGTATTTCTACTTCGCGAGACGACTCTGATTTGTTTTGTTCTGAGCCCCTCTTCCGAGAGGGATGCCCTTCACGAAGCCCAAGGGCGTTCGCAAAGGAAGGGGATTCCCAAGGGAACCCGGGCAGCCGCGGAGCACTCGTGCTTCGCGAAACACCCAACCCATGCTAGTAATCCCTATGCCAAGGCAGGATAACTACGCATCGCGAAGCACATTGCTTGGCAGGACCCTGCTTAGCGAACCACTCCTTCTTCGCGAGGCAGTGCTCCGCGAACACTGTTCCACTTCGCGAAGCACCTCTCACCCTCACCTCTGCCCCATGCTAAGGCCAAGGAACCCCACTTCATGAAGCACACTCCTCTGCTTAGCGATTCCTCTTTCCGTGCGACCCTCCAGGTTTGCACGATGTGATTTCAAAGTTCCATGGGCCACACCTCTCGTAGCGTTGCTTCGCCTAATGCTTCTTCGCATAGGCACGCTAACGGCTATTGCTTCTTCGCATAGCCACGCTAACGTGGACCCCTCGATGGTTCCTCCCGCGACCCCCCTTTACCATGGCCTTACCGACATCTTCCCTTCCCCAAGGACCAGAGGGTACCGGTTATGTAAGCCCTAGGGGTGTGGAGTGAACCCACCTCGTCCGAGCTGCAGGACGTTAAACTGCCAAGCACCACGTCCTCAACACATGACGTTAAACTGTGACCCAACCTCGTCTCCCTCACGAAGGGTCCCCCCAGCTCGAACATTCATTACACCACTCGTCTCCACGGGAATGGAACTCTTCCGCATATGGAATGAGATCCTCCTTGTCGGAGTGGTGTATGTTCGCAGGGGAAGGGTCGCCTCAGAGCGTAAATCCCTAACCTTTGGTACGGATGATTGCACCCGTGCATCTCGGTACTTCCCCACTACCAAGGTCAGTGGAGGACGTGATAGGGAGCGAGGCACCTCCCACTGTCGGACCAAGGTCCATCTTTCCCGCGCTTTGTCGCGCCATGGGCCTCCATCCTGGAGTAAGTCCCAACACCATGGGCCGCTCAACGCGTAAGCCCCTCTTCGCTTCTCACGGACGCACCCTTCGCGACGTGATCGTCAGGTCCATGCAACCTCTTGTTTCTCACACCGAGCATGACTCACGTGGGCTTAGAGTGAGCACCGACCCTGACAAACACCCGAACTACGAGGTCTTTGATCCATGTCAAGGCATGGTACGTAGGAAGCCTCCACGAGGTTCAAGCCCACCAATAGTGGACCAAGGTCTACTTTCACGTCGGTTTACCGACAAACCCCGCCACCTGAACTACGAGGTCTTTGATCCATGTCAAGGCATGGTATGTAGGAAGCCTCCACGAGGTTCAAGCCCACCATCAGTGGACCAAGGTCTACTTCACCTCCTGAACTACGAGGTCTTTGATCCATGTCAAGGCATGGTACGTAGGAAGCCTCCACGAGGTTCAAGCCCACCAATAGTGGACCAAGGTCTACTTTCACGTCGGTTTACCGACAAACCCCGCCATTTGAACTACGAGGTCTTTGATCCATGTCAAGGCATGGTACGTAGGAAGCCTCCACGAGGTTCAAGCCCACCATCAGTGGACCAAGGTCTACTTTCCCATTTGAACTACGAGGTCTTTGATCCATGTCAAGGCATGGTACGTAGGAAGCCTCCACGAGGTTCAAGCCCACCATCAGTGGACCAAGGTCTACTTTCCCATTTGAACTACGAGGTCTTTGATCCATGTCAAGGCATGGTACGTAGGAAGCCTCCACGAGGTTCAAGCCCACCATCAGTGGACCAAGGTCTACTCACCATTTGAACTACGAGGTCTTTGATCCATGTCAAGGCATGGTACGTAGGAAGCCTCCACGAGGTTCAAGCCCACCAATAGTGGACCAAGGTCCCTCATTTACATCGGTTCGCCGACACCCATCACCCGTCGTTCATTCACGCCAGGGTTCTCTATCGTCCCGCATGACGTTAAACTGTATTCCCTGAACTACGAGGACTTTGATCCATGTCAAGGCATGGTACGTAGGAAACCTTCCCAAGGTTCAAGCCCACCATTAGTGGACCCACGGGTCTACTTTCACGTTGGTACGCTGACGATGCCCATCGGACCAAGGTCTACCTTCACGTCGGTTTACCGGAACCATCCCGAACTACGCAGACTTTGATTCCCTGCCACGGGGATACGTAGGAAGCCTCTTCAAGGCTCAAGCCCAACTTCACTGTCGCCTCCTGCGATGGTCCCATTTCATTCCCCCTCCACTTCGTTCATTCATCCACCACCCATCCTGATTCTCACCCGGGCCACCACATCCCGGTGGGATCATGCCATCCACATCCTCGCTGCTCCTAGCGGCGCATGGGCCGCTTTCCACGTGTGAGCCCCATCATATCTCTGGGTCGTTGTCCTCTGTGTACACCCCGATTCATCACCCTTTTCCCCTCTAGGGAGTGCACCACCTCGGATCCGTCCTCATTGGGCGTTCTGATCCATCGCCTTGGTAAACCTTCCAGGTGTTCCCTCCCAGGGATATACCAAATCTGATCCGTCTCTATGGGACGTTCTGATCACCCTCATACCGTCCCCGCAAGACGTTAAACTCGCGACCTACCTCATGATAAACATGAGATGCCTGAGGAAAACCTCGGATGGAACGCCTTTGGTGTAACCGTCTCCGCAAGACGTTAAACTTGCGACATACCCTGTGTTGAACATGGGAAGCTGAGGAAAACCCCAGATACGTGTCTATGACATGTAATTCCCCGCGCTCGATGTGGGATGCCTCGGGCTTCCACGCCCTTGAGAAGCCTCGTGATCGAGGATAACAGACAGACATGCCAGGTACCCCAGCATCCAGACACGCTACTGATGCCTCAAACGTGATTACTCCCCTGACCGAAGGTTGCTGCCTTGACTGGACCCTTTGGAATGTCCCGACAGAAGCAGTGTAATTAACCGGTGTCCATGACAATATGGCACTGGGAAGAGTTTCACGAACTACGTATTAAATCTATAAGGGAGACCCGGACTAGGTGACGAGTCCTGAGGAGGAATCCACAGGAGGAAGAACCGACATCCCATCATCCCGTTTCGATCAAGGAGCAGACGTCCCTGAATAAGGAGCGAATTCCGCCCGCCTTTGGAAAGCGGGAATGCGGGGCAACAAAGCCGCGCGTCCTCACGGACGGATGCGCGCGCCCCGGCGAAAGCGTCGGAAACAGAAATGGTGAACCCGACGTGAAAGTCTTCTCCTCAGCATGGGGATTAGTAGCGTTCGAGACACCAGTAGACTGACGTGTCACCGGATTCAGATATCCGTTGCCTGGTCCCGCCAAGCAAATGGCGGGCCTGTCGTGAAACTCACCGGAGGTCGGGGTAGTAGAACGTGGGGCACCCCGCTCTGCAGCGTGTTGGCGTGGATCCTTCTCACAGACATGGGGGATGGAAGAATGCTGGGGCACTGGCTGTCAATCCTTTTCCTCTCAGTACTGATGAGTTGATCCCTTCGTTTGCCAGGAACCAGGTTGCTATTTCAGAGATGTGGTCACCATCCGCTCCTCGCCCGCGCAGGGGCAGGGGCAATACCGCTGCGGCCACTCCACATGGCACCACTACCACCACGACGGCTGCTACGTCACGGGATGCGGGACGTCCACGTCCCCTCTCCCCATCAGAGGTCATCCAACAAAGGGTGATCAACAGCCTCGTGCGCAGGTATGAGGAACAAGGTGTAATCCCTACCAGGGACATGGCCCGTTTGGACCTGGAGGCTTCCAAGCCCCGCCGTCAACGCCGCCCTAACAGGCCGCGTAGGGAGCCCCCGCTCCCCACCCAGACATTCAATCGTTTCGGGAGCCTATCCCCAGAACGCCTTGACAACTCTTCGCCTTACGCCGAAGAGGCAGGCGCGGTCCGGCTCAGCCCGCTCAGGGCCCCGACCCAGGAATCCCAGGCGAGAGCTCCCGTCCGGCCACGTCAGCGCCGCCGTCCGGCCCCGCAGGAAGAACAGGCAGACTACATCCCTGCACCACCTGCACCGGCCCGCCTGACCCGACGTCAGCGCCGGGCCCGGGCTGAGGACGCTCGCCTAGCCGCGTCCACGTCGACAGCTACAGTGGCCCGAGCCACCGCCGACGTACATTACGAGGCCCCCGCCTACATTAAGCAGGGGCACCCCTTCGCCCAACCAGGATTGAGACCCCAACCGCCCTGCGGGCAGGCCGGGTTGACTCTTCGGGTTGCAGGCCCAAGTAGTGATCGCCGCGAGTTAACCCGCGGTGATGCCACCCCGTACGGAGGTCCTCCCCGTACCGCTACTCCACAGAGCGTGGGCCTTCCCCGCTCCGAGGTTCGCCATGGAGGCATGCCTCGTGCTGCCCCCGTCCTACAGGAAGACCTGCCCCGTGGCAGTGATGCCCAACGCGGAAACATTTCCCGCGCCCGCTGTACAGGGTATGAAGTCCATCCTTCTGAAGGCATCGTCCATCCGGTCCTTCGACGTGGGGGCCCCCCCTACGTCCTCTCTGCGACTGGCGAAGGTCCTCCTCGCCTCAGCAATTCAAGGAGTGAAGGTCAGCCTCGCTCCACCCGCATCGACCATGGAGGTCTTCCCCATGCTCCTGCTGGTTCCAACAGAGGCCCCGCCCACGTGGGTACTGTTCATGGAGGTCCTCCCTATGTACCCTTTGATATTTGCCCTGGTGCCCCTCGCACCCCGGCTGTCTCAAGTGGGGGCCCTCTCCGCCACGGCGCTACCGCCGCCCCAGGGCTGCCTGATAGGGGTCAACCCCGTCCCGAAGAGCCACCCAGGGGCAGAAGAGCGGGTCGTCGCCGCCACGAGAAGAATCTTGGGAAGGCCCAGGGGGAGATCAAACCTGCCCGCTTCTCTGATTCGGAAGAGGAAGGCGATTCAGCGATGAAACCTTCTCCCAGCTCCTCCGTATCAAGGACTGGGGCAGGAACCAGACGCGTCAGCCTCGTTCTCCCAGAATTTGAAGTCCACCGGATTCCTGTCTCTCTCCGCAGGTACATCCAGGAGGAAGAAGTCCCGGGAATTCCACAGGTTTCGACCGCGCAGTCACCGCCACCGTCACCCGAAGCGCCCTCTACCTCTACTCGGGATCACGAGGAGCTGTTTTGGGGGTCAACGGTGGTAGAGCCACGACATGACCGGACACCGGTAACGGCAATCCCCGTACCCGAAGCAGTGGCTGTTAGCCCATCCTATCGTGACATTGTGGTCAGGTCACCTCGCTCTTCAGAGGAAAGCCCAGAGTACGGTGGCCAGTCTGCTCGCACACCGTATTCTCCGCCGCCGAGTTTGCTATCCCAGAGGTCCGCCTCGGTGCCGCTACCGGTCCCCCAGCCGCCCCCGGTTGATGAGTGGGGAAATGTGGGGCCAAACCCCGAGGATGAACCCAGGAGCTTCTGGAGTATTCTTGCAGCAGACTACTTCCCAGAGAAGTTTTGGCCCGCGGCGGCACTGAATTTCCACATACCCGAGTCGTTTACCCCTGAAGAGGTGGGATGCTTTTGTCGGACCCTGTGGGCGACGCACTTCCGCCTCCATTGGGAACGGGTAGTGTACCCCAGGAGTCGAGAGCACTTCGAGGAGATTGGCAAACAGTGCCGCCTAATTGATGCAGCGGCGCTCCTTGTGGCCCAGCACCCCGAGTCGCCCGGTCACCAGAATGCCCTCCAACGGAAATGCGTTCAGAGTCTCAAGGCACTCCGCAAGATCGTCAGGGAAGCCACCCCCATGTGCAAGTCCGTGGTTGGGGACGCTATGCTGCTCTCCTTTTCGACCCTATCCGACGACAGCCCGATTCGCTATGCGACATTGAGGATATGCCCTCAAGAGGGGTCACAGTCCACATGACCGACATCGTGGATAAGGAAGATGAGCTTGAGTTCCTTGATGGGGACTTACCATCCGAGAGCGTACCGCCGCTTCTTGACCCGTCGGGGAGAGTTACCCGTCATCAAAGGAACCTGCTAGGCCTCCCTGCACCCACCGAGTCACTGGCACTCGGTCGGAGCACTGGCAAGGGTAAGGAGCACGTCGGCATAGTCAAGCACTCCGACCCGTCCGCCTCTGTGCAGAAAACGGACGAAGACCCTGAGAAGGCCACGTTGCGTCAGCAGCTTGCTGAGCAGAAGAGGCTGGTCGACGAACTCTTGGCTGAACGCGCCGCAGAGCGACGACCCGACTATGGTAATCCCAGGCCGGGGTAGCAGGGGCAGGAACAATTCCCCCCGGGTGAGATACCTCTGGGCAACCCTGATCATGCTGCTGCCGCGGATAGGGCGGAAGCCGGAACACATGGCAAGAGGGCGCGATACGTCTCTCCAAACCCCCCTGAGCGACGGGGCAATCTGAAGAACCCAATCCGGGTTCCCCCAGTCGCCCAACAGGTCATTCAGCCAGTTGACCCGCGGGCAGCCGAAGCCGTCTACCGTGTTGAAGAACCTGGCAATGCACTTGTGGATAGGGATCCCCGTCAAGACAGGGATCCCCACCCGGAGGACCTTATTGCGGCACTCACAGCCCGCCTCGAGGCGTTGGAGACACGGCAGGTGGCGGTCCCACCGGATGGCAAGCCTTACCCCGCGTGGGTAGATGATATGCCCGCGCCTCCGGGTTTTGGGAACCCCACTTTCTCGCCTTTTAACGGGACAGGGGACCCACCCCAGCACTTGGCCCATTTCTCTTCCAGGTGTGGCCCCATGCTGGGGACCCCGGCGCAGCAAGAAGCCGCTAAGCTCCGATGTTTTGTACAAACGTTGGAAGGTCCGGCATTCGTCTGGTACAGCCAGCTCCCCATCGGATCAGTGACCGGTTGGGAGGATCTTCGCCGGCAGTTCTTGTACCAGTTCAGTTCCACCACGCGGAAGACCAGCATCGCGGACCTCTTTAAGTGCAAACAGAGGCCTGATGAGCGGGTTGCAGACTTCATCGCCCGGTGGAAAGGACTTACGTATTCTCTCGATATGCCGCTGACTCAGGAGCAATTACTGACGATGTGTGTGGGGAACGTAAAGACAGAGCTGGTACCCTCCTTGATTACCCAGAACTACCCTGGAGGGTTCAGAGATTTCTCGGATAAGGCCCAGCGCCTCGAGGAGGCCCTGCAACAGGCTAGTCAGGCACGTTTGCTGCCCCCTATGATCCCAGCCAGGAGGGCCGCCAGGGCTGAACCCGCCGCGGTGGCTCAAATAGAAGCCCCGAGGCAGTTGGAATTGCTACCGGCGGCACCACCCCCGCAACCTCGCAGAGGTCCTCCACCTCAAGCACAGGCTCCTGCCCAGCAGCGACCACCTCAGAACCGACAGGTTCCCCCGCGCAATGCGCCACCGCCACCTAGGCGAGACAACCAGGCGCCGCCTCCTCGGCAGGCCCCTCCGGTCCCTCGACAGGACCAGGCTCCCAGGGCTCCTTACCCGGAAAGAAAGTACCATACCTATTCGTTTAACGAAAATCAGGTCCCTGGTTACTTCCGAAGTGCCCTAGAGCAAGGGATCGTGCGTCTGCCTGAGTGCAGGAGACCGGCAGAGGCGCATCTCACTGATCACCCCAACTACTGCCCTTATCATCGGATCCTGGGGCACACCCTCAAGCGATGCTATGTGTTTAAAGACTGGCTTCAGGACCAGGTCAACAACAACATAGTCAAGATGGGCCCAGCGCCAGCGCAGGTGGCAGGCGTCTTTGCGGGATCAGAAATCGGCAGTGACAGCGAGGGTGAGTGGCAGCAGGTCCCTAGCCGCGGGTCCCAGAAATACGACAACTGGATGGCTCGAAAAACTGTCGTCCGTGCCCAGGGTATCATCCAGGCACGCCTGAAGCAGCCGGGACCTTCAGAAGAAACAGCCGGTGCCTCAGCATCGTCCTCACAGTCGACCTCTACCCAAAAGGGTAAGCAGCGGCGACGTAAGAAGAAGCAACGTGCACCGCCAGTGCCGTCGTCATCCCGCACTCTTGGCGACTTTATGCCTCCCGAAATGGGCATTCCTCCCAGAATCCACCCAGCAGTGGATGACTCTTCGAGCGACAGTCAAGGGTACGCTTCGGTTAACACCGTGGAGCTGGTAAAGCCCTATATGACCCCCGATGAGGGGGAACCCCAGGCAGACCGCCCCAATGTTTCCAGCCGACGTCAACGTCGGCGGAATCGCAATCGCGCCGGTCACCGAGGTGTTTCAGCAGGCACTTGTGACCAAGCCGTGCACGCTACCGAGACGAGGCAGCAGGCTCAGCGCAGATCTCAGCACGCGCAGACCCATTCAGCACCCTCGGCTCTACCTCCACCGCCGTTCGTGTTACTGGATTGGGGAGAGCCGCCTCGTTCGTATCACAGTCAGTCTCGCCCGGCGACAGGCCAGCCTCCGCTGTCCAATCTTAGCCCGGCAACTACTCTCCAGGCTTCTACTAGTAGGCAGCAGGATGTGCCCAGTGCTAACCGACTGCCAGTTCAACCGGCAGGACCCGCTATGCCTCCAAATGCCGAAAAACCCCCTGTAAGCAGAGGTTCGCGTTTGGCACGCAAGTATGATGTCCTAAAGCACCTAGCCGGCATTCCGGCAAGGCTTTCCATCCTTGAGGCCCTGCGCTTGTCATCCGAGATGCGCGAGGCACTTGCCGAGGCCCTAAGGAGCCCCCTCCAGTTCGAGACGGAAGTGGCAGCTGCGGAGGCCTTCCATACCGAGACGATTGAAAACGCCGAATGTCAGGCGGTTATCTCGTTCTCTGGTGAAGACGAAGACCCTCCTATATAGGGGCACATTCGCCCACTGTATGTCACTGGCCACTTTAACGGTGTGGAAGTCCGTCGCTGCCTCGTTGACACGGGTTCTGGAATCAATCTAATTCCGACCCGGACGTTGCGAAAACTGGGTTTGTCCGAAGGTGATTTGACTCCCTCTGACCTCAGGATTCAGGGGTACGACAGGACAGAGCAAACCCTGGTCGGCAAGATCCGCCTGAAGACCCAGTTCGGTGGCTTAATTGCCAGCACCGATTTCATGGTTGTTTCTCAGGACACCGCCTACAACGCACTGATGGGTAGGCCATGGCTCCATCTGCATGCTGCGGTCCCCTCATCGTATCACCAGTGCCTTAAGTACTCGCTCAACGGTCGAGTAGGCGTGATCCAAGGAGACGCGTCCCCCTTCGCTTCTTGTGAGGCCCGCTATCTGGATGCGGGTTATTACAAAAGCAAAGACAAGCAGATCCTGGTCAGCGAGGATGAGCCCGCTCCAATCACAAGTAATCCCTGGGCGAGCATGGACGACGCCTACATCCTCCCGATCCACCGGTTGGAAGCCACGACCCCCGACATGGGACAATGTTTTGTTGTTTCGGGTACGCAAGGAAGGCATGTTCCCGCGTCCAAGCGACGGCGGAGAATCACCTCGTACTCCTACACCAACCAGGCTCGGGTCATCCCGGAATCTCCTACCCCTGTACGGTACCGGGACGTCAAGCTCATGACAACGGCGGTGCGCCATACGTGTCTATTTCGACGGGATGGAATCAACCGACTCTGGCCGACACGTCACCACTGCTTTGATATTATCAGGCGTGGCCCCTTAGGCCGAAGGCCGGACGGGATAGGGTCGAATGCATTCATTGCTATGGTCTCCACGACGAGTGAGTCTCCTGATGTGATGACCGCTGCTGCCCAAGCCGGCACCAGCTGCCCCTCGGGTGTTGAGAGCCCAGAAGTATCCTCCGTCGCGGGAAATCCCCCCACGGCTGGGGAGGAAGACTTAGAGGATGCTCCCCCAGCCTTTGAAGAAGGCGTCTCTACCACGGTCGATGAGCTGGTACAGGTGAACCTTGGTAGCGAGGCAGATCCAAGACCCACATTGATCAGTGCGGCCATGTCCCTCGAGGAGCGGCGGCAGTATGTGGACTTCCTCAAACAGCACCGCGATGTGTTTGCCTGGAGTTATGATGAGATGCCAGGACTGGATCCCCAAGTGGCCGTTCACCGTCTGGGCCTCCCGGTAAAACATCGTGGGTTTAAGCAGCCTCCCAGGAAAATGCACCCTTCCCATGGCGCTATGGTTGAGGCTGAAGTTGATAAGCTAATCAAGGCCAACTTCGTCAAAGAGGTCCAGTACCCCAAATGGCTCGCCAACATTGTGCCAGTCAGGAAGAAGAATGGGCAGATTAGAGTCTGCATCGACTTCCGCGATCTCAATCGCCACTGCCCAAAGGATGACTTCCCACTTCCAGTGACGGAGCTGTTGATTGACGCCACGGCCGGGTTCCAAGCCCTCTCTTTTATGGACGGATATTCCGGGTATAACCAGATCCGGATGGCCCCCGAAGAGGAGGAGTCCACTGCCTTCAGGGCTCCCCAGGGTACCTTTTGTTACCGGGTAATGCCATTCGGTTTGAAAAATGCGGGTGCCACTTATCAGAGGGCCATGCATCGCATATTCAAACCGATCCTCGGGACATTGGTGGAGTGCTACGTGGATGACCTTGTAGTCAAATCATATCAGTGCCAGGACCATCTCAAGGACCTTGAGAAAGTGTTCGGTTTCCTCCGATCTCGTCACCTGAAGATGAACCCACTGAAGTGTGCCTTCGGAGTCACCTCCGGGAAGTTTCTGGGTTTTGTTGTCAGATACCGAGGTATCGAGATCGACCCGGAGAAGATCAAGGCCATCAGCCAAATGCCTCCCCCGAGCAACATTCGGGAGCTCCGAGGCCTGCAAGGCCACTTAGCCTATATACGCCGATTCATTGCGAACCTGGCCGGCAAGTGTAAGCCCTTTTCTCGGCTCATGAAGAAAGGCGCTGCCTACGAATGGGATGAGGAGTGTCGGATCGCCTTCGAGGAAATCAAGCAGTATCTGCTCCAACCTCCGGTCTTGATGCCACCCGTCTCTGGAAAGCCGCTGGTCCTCTACGTGACCGCCCTAGAGAGATCCCTCGGCGCGCTGCTCGCCCAGAAGAATAACGAGGGCACTGAGAACAGTCTCTACTATCTCAGTCGCATGCTTCTCGATACAGAGGTCAGATATTCCCTTATCGAAAAGAGCTGCCTTGCGCTCGTCTTCGCCGTGCAGAAGTTGCGACACTACCTGCAACACCACGAGGTGCAATTGATCTCTCGGGTGGATCCGCTGAAGTACATCCTGAACCGCCCCATGCTGACTGGCCGACTAGCGCGGTGGGCGGTGATTCTCCAGCAGTTTGACATCAGGTTTGTGCCTCAGAAGGCTGTTAAGGGACAGGCGTTGGCAGACTTTTTAGCTGCCCATCCAACCTCCGCGGATCAATCCCTGGACCTGGATTTCCCCGATGAGATGATTCTCTCGGTCGATCACGCTGTCCCGTGTTGGCAAATGCATTTCGACGGCGCCTCCCGGAGCCCCACCGGTAGAAGGCTCAACGACCCCAAGCTCAACAGAGTAGGTCTGGGTATTGTTTTCATTACCCCGGCGCAAGCCGTCCTCCCGTACTCCTTCCTGTTGTCAGAAGGTTGTACGAACAACGAGGCAGAGTACCAAGCTCTCATCACCGGCCTCGAGTTGGCCCTTGAGATCCACGTACCCCATCTACACGTGAAGGGAGATTCTGAGCTGGTAATTAAACAGGTTAACGGCGACTACGTCGTCAGGAAGCCAGAGCTTGCACCGTTGCTGGAGTACACCCTCCTCCTGATGGCCCAGTTCTCTTCTCGGCCAGAGGTTACCCATGTCCCGCGGTCGCAGAACGGCCAAGCGGACGCCCTAGCTGGCTTAGCCGCATCGCTCGCAGAACCCGAGCAAGATGATTTGGTCATACACGTGGCCCACCGGAGAGTCATTGCTCCCGTCACCCAAGAGGACCGTGATAGCCTGCGGGTAAGTCATCTCACCGCCGGACCCTCCGTATCGGAAGTCCCGGGTTCGTCGGATGCAGTGGTTGAAACGACCCCCGATTGGAGAGCACCTTTTGTCGAGTATCTCCAAAATGGTCAGCTCCCGGACAACCGGGCCGAGCACGAGCGAATCCGACGCCGCGCACTTCAATTTACCCTCCAGAGCGGCCCTAGTCTTGAGCAGACCCTCTATAAACGGAGTTTTGATGGTGTCCTCCTTCGTTGCATCCAAGGAGTAGAGATACCTCAAGTTATGCAAGAGGTTCACGCCGGTTCCTGTGGCGCCCATCAAGCTGGGCCGAAGCTGTCCCATCAAATCCGGAGGCTAGGGTACTTCTGGCCCTCCATGATCCACGATTGTATTGGATACGCCAAGAGATGCCACGCGTGCCAAGTGCACGCCAACTTCTTGCATCGGCCGCCGGAACCCCTTCACCCTACCAAGTACTCTTGGCCATTCGCGGTATGGGGACTCGATGTAGTGGGACCGTATCCGCCGGCAACAGCCTGCCAGTATAGGTTCATCCTGACCGCTACAGATTTCTTCTCCAAGTGGGCAGAAGCAGTTCCGCTCAGAGAGGTCAAGGCCCGTTCCGTCGTTGACTTTGTGAGCTCCAACATCATCCACCGGTTTGGAGTCCCTCACGCCGTCCTCACTGACAACGGTACCAACTTCCGAGCAGCTGAATTGAAGAAATTGTATGCTAAGTACGACATCCGGTCAAACCATACCTCCCGCTACTACGCACAGGCGAATGAACAGATCGAGGCGTTCAACAAGACCCTCTCTAACATTCTGCAGAAGATGGTTGGTCAGAACAAGAAAAGTTGGCCGGACAAGCTCCCCAACGCCCTCTGGGCTTACCGGACGACGACTCGCAACTCTACCCAGGTGACCCCGTATTCCCTGGTGTACGGAGCTGAGGCCGTCCTACCCATTGAGATCCAGCTGCCGTCGCTACGCACGGCCGTTTATGATCACCAGACATCAGATGAGGTAGCCGAGATCCGTCTAGCTGAGCTAGAGGCACTGGACGAGAACCGGCTTCGTGCCCTGCACAATCTGGAAAGGCATCAGGACAAGATGGCAAGAGCTTTTGACAAGAAGGTTCGTCTCCGCTCTTTTCTACAGGGTGACCTGGTGCTGGCCCTGCGAGCGCCAATGATTCCCGGAAGGAAACCGCCCAAGTTAGAACCCAAATGGGAAGGGCCTTATATCATCCATAAGGTTTACCCCAATGGAGCATACTCCTTGGTGACCACAGATGGAGAGCGTGTAACCCCTCCCACCAATGCCAGATTCCTCAAGCGATACTTTGCCTAGGGCAAAAGTGGTCCAGCATGACCCTAAACTGCGAGAGGGTCCTGCACGACATTAAACTGCATTGGTCCTGCACGACCTTAAACTGCGACTTGGTCCTGCACGACCTTAAACTGCGACTTGGTCCCGCATGACCTTAAACTGCCTCTCCGTCCTCACTGCAAGACGTTAAACTGCAAGCCAGTCAGTTCTGCCTGACCGAGGCTCAGCCTCAGGCCCCTCGGCCTCTTTGGGCCCCTGGCCCCGTCTCCACCAAGGTCTGGCCTCACCCCCTTGGTCTCCCCCCGACTTACACTCTTGCGGGATTGTACGGCATGGTGTAGGACTATGTCCCCACTCACGTCGGATTACTTGTCGTACCGCACATATCCCCGAAGGAGGTGTTTCTCATCGTCCCACATGACGTTAAACTGCATGTCAAGAACTACGTATGGCTTGATTCCCATCTTCATGGGATACGTAGGAACGCTCGGACGCCTCGTCTTGAGCCCAGCCCAAGCTTTTCTCTTCCACTATTCCCCCTGGGGATGGTCTCCTTGGAGGATCTTTGTGTAGCAGGGCGTCGGCTTTCTTGGCCCCGCTCATGCAACCCCACTCACGCAAAGATTGTAAAGGTCGCACCATGCGCCCACTCCCGTTCTTCCACTCTCCCACGTCCTCACCGCATGACGCTAAACTGCATGGCCTTCAAGAACTACGTATGGCTTGATTCTCATCCTTATGAGATACGTAGGAACGCCCGGACATTTCGCCCGTTGGCCCAGCCTAAAAGCCAAAATCTTCCCCTCGGGTCAAGACATGGCAGGGTGCACACTTTTGCCCCGACCCACGTCGAGCAAGCCTCGACCCGGCTGCACATTCCCCCTTGGAGGTGTTTGCCCCTTTCGTGGAACGCTGTGTTTCGAATATGGTCAACAGTGATTCATTCTGCCCCATCCTGAGGTGACAAACTTCCCCCAGGTGGTGCTAGTGATCGGGCCCACAGCCCAGGATTCCTCACCCGGAGTGTACGGTGTGGTGTGGGACTACGTCCTCATTCACGTCAGGATCATGTACCATGCCGTGCAACTCCCTTCCGAGGCCCAGCCTCAGGCCCCTTTGGCCTCCTTGGGCCCCTGGCCCTCCGTCCTCATGTAAGACGTTAAACTACAAACCGGTCAGTCCTTTCTGACCGAGGCTCAGCCCCAGGACCCTCGGCCTTTCCAGGCCGCGGCCCAGGACCTATCTTATATAACTGTACGGTATGGCGTAAGGCTATGTCCTCATTCACGTCGGTTTTTCGCCATACAGTACACCTTGCTTAGGGGTATGTTATTCCCCTCCTCGTCCGGTATGACGTTAAACTACATTTCAAGAACTACGTGCGGCTTGATTCCCATCCTAATGGGATACGTAGGACCACCTGGATGTCCAAGATCCGGGTCCAGCCCCATCTCTCGGGAATCCTCATCCCATCTTGGCCCCTTGGCCTATCCTTCCTCCATGAGGGGATCATATGGTGCGGTATGTGATTATGTCCTCATTCACGACGGTCTCGTGATGACCACGCCATGCTCCCCCCCTGCTGAGTTGTTTCGTCGATCCTTCTTTTTCGGCGGTTCTCCAATGTGCTTAAGAGTACTCTGGTTCATTACCTGGAATGTCAAGCCTTACTTGGGCACGTCCGCACCCGCTTTCCAGGCTTTGTGTATCCCCGCATCAGGGCTTTCACCATCTTTCACACCCGGAGGGACCCCCAAGAATGGCCTGGATACAAAGCCCAAGGGCTCTCCTACCGATACGGGCCAACGCCCCCCAGGGTGTCGGACGACAAATCGATAAAATCCCGCGTTGCGAATATGGTCAGCGGTCGATGCTCGTTTGCTGTTCCCACCTCAGGCTAACGCGATACTGACGCTGTATTTCCTTCATGGATAACAGTTTTCCTCTGTCGCCACGCCAACCCGTTAAGCCCAAATGCCGGATAACCAATTCACACCCTTCATCGTTCCATTGTGTCCAAGTAGAGTCTTGGGATTCTTGGTACTTTTCCCCCGTGCACGTCCGCACATTGGGAGAACAAGCTACATCAAGGGTGTCCTTCGAAACTCTCTGCTGACTCCCCTTTAATGGATGCCCCAAGTATTGCAATGAGGATCCCCCCCTTGTTTCCCACACCGAGTTTATCTCACGTGGGCTTAGGGATTGGGTTGACCTCTGTGCTTACTCGGGAGTTGTCACCACCCACGGTCCGAGCTCTAAGACCATAAACTAAGACTCTCATCTGGAACTACGTTCGAGACCCCTTGCCTCCGAGTCCAGTTTGAGTTCAGCGAATTTACCTCTCTAATCCTGCCTTCAGGACCCTGATCACAGGACTGCGTGGCGCAGTGTGGGACTACGTCCTCATTCACGTCAGGTACGCAATAGCTGCACCACGCACGCCCCATTCTGAGGTCCAGTCCTTCTATCCCCTGTCCTGCATGACATTAAAAGGCACCTTTCAGAACTACGTGTGGCTTGATTCCCATCTTAATGGGATACGTAGGACCACCTGAATGTCTAAGATTCGGGTCCAGCCCCACCTCTGGGAGATATCCTGATTCCCCATTCACCTAGGCCACTTGGTCCATCCCTCTCCAGCGGGGGGTGTGTAGGTATGATACAAGGTTGTGGGCATCATGCCCCCCTTCCCCAGGGAATCTGCCATCTCTCGATCACCCTCAAGGTTGAGTCCCTTGGCTCCCTGCAGTGGTTCACCCAAGTATTAGGAGTACTCTGGTCTAGGACCAAGAGTGTCAGATTCAACTTGGTCAAGTTCCTTCCACTTGTCAAGCTTCGTGTTCCCCTCTATTCGGACTTCCATCATCATTCACACCCGGAGGGACCCCCAAGAACGGCCTGGATACTACGCCCAAGGGCTCTCCTACCGATACGGGCCAACGCCCCCGAGGGTTTCGGACAACAAATCGATAAAATCCCGCGTTGCGAATATGGTCAGCGGTCGATGCTCGTTTGTTAGTCCTCATTTCAGGCTAACGCGACAGGATGCTGTGTTGCGAACATGGTCAGCAGTAATCCTTTGTCGTCACGCCAGCTCCTTCAGTCCTTGAATGTTGGTTACATGATTCACATCATTTTCCACCCCATTATGTCCAGGTGGAATCTCGACACTTTTGGCACTATCCCTCAGTGCACCTTTGCATGTTAGGGGGACAAAGCTGCAATCTGGCGCCCTTTGGGGCTCCCATGGTCCGAGCTCTAAGACCATAAACTAAGATCCATTCGGGACTACGTTTAACTTGACTCCCATCCTCATGGGATACGTAGGACCGCCCAGACGCCCTGTCTCTGGGTACAACCCATTCAGGAAGCTAGTCTCTCTCCCTGTTTCACCTCCGTGTAGGCCCCTCGGCCTAAGGTTTCCCTCTCCGGATGGCGTACAGTCTGATGTGGGATCATGTCTCCGTCAATTGTGTTTTATAACACTGCGCACATTCCTCGCCTAGCATCGTCTCTGCTATGTCTGCGCTGCATGACGATAAAATGCATGCTTGGTCCTATCACACGACCTTAAACTGTGACATTATCGTCCTGGCCGCACGACGAAAAACGGCACCGCATTGTGGTGACATCACGACCTACAGTTCTAGGCCTGTCGCTTCAAAAAAAAAAACCATTCACCTTAAAGAACAAACAAGATACATCAAATTCCGCTTCTTTTAGTGCAAGGGCTACGCCCGCACTTCCCCTTTCCCCTGGCACTGGTACCTTACCCTGCCACCTTCCAGAACTACGTATGGCTTGATTCTCATCCTTATGAGATACGTAGGAGCGCCCGGGTATTTTCCCCGCGGGCCCAGCCTAACCCTGGTGTTCGGTTCCATGGTCCGAGTTCTACGACCCTAAACTAAGATCACCCCAAGGGAAAGGAATCTGATCCCCCTATCTAATACGTCTTGTTGCCGTATTTAGATGTGTTTCGACAAAGAGTCCGAAGCATGGGATTTTCACAGGGACATTCCCCTCATTCCATGACCAAGCTTCGTGAGCTCGCTATTTGGATCCTCATCCTCTTCCACATCCAAAGGACCCTCGGACGACGTGGATACTAAGCTTAAGGGCTCTCCATGAATGCTGGACCTAAGGGCCCTTCGATCGTTTCGGGCCAATGTCCCCACGGATATCTGACAACATTTGTGACACGGTCCCGTGTTTCGAACATGGTCAACGGTCGACCCTCATTTGTTTGTCCCCATTCTAGGCTAACGCGACAGGATGCTGTGTTGCGAACATGGTCAGCAGTAATCCTCCATCGCCACGCCGCCATCATCGTGATCCGAATCTCGAGTGTCATGATTCACACATTTCCACTCCCTCGTGTTCAAGTGGAACTCCATCATACTCGGCTCTTTCTCTTCGCGCATCTGGGCGCGCTGAATGATCGTGTTAGTGTCATTGGGCCGGTAGTCACCGAGCATCCCTTTGCCCTCACCTGCCCCTCTCTGTGTCGGGAAATTCCCACCACTACTGCTTGTTTCCCACACCGAGCACGACTCACGTGGGCTTAGTAGTTTTGGCTGGATGTGTACCAACACGGTCAGGCTGCTCCTCGTCCTGCATGACGTTAAACTGCGCTTTCAGAACTACGTATGGCTTGATTCCCATCGTCATGGGATACGTAGAGACACCCAGGCATTTCACCTAGGGTCCAGCCCCAGGAATCGCAAAATCCTATTCCTCCTCAGTTCCAGCCCTCGCCAGAGAGGCCCTATCTGGAAGAAAGAATGATCCGGGATCAGACCGATGCGCCCATCTGGCGTACACCCACCACGGTGGTGTAACTACTGAAGTGTTGGATTCTGTTTGAACAAACCATCACTCCATATTCCACGCTTTGCGTGCCCCTTATTCGGACCCTCGTCTTCTTTCATGTCTGAAGGAACCCCCTAACGGCCTGGTCCCATGCCGCATCGGCTCACCTACCGTCCTGGGCCAATGTTCCGGAAGACGGGTCATGTCTGGAAGGACCCCCTAACAGTAAGGATGTCTGACCTATGGTCCACCAACTGTCCTGGGCCAACGTCCCGAAAGATTAATCGACAACAAATTGATAAAATCCCGCGTTGCGAATACGGTCAGCGGTCGATGCTCATTTGTTGTCCCCGTTTCAGGCTAACGCAGTAAGGATACCGTTTCTCCGCCACGACTAACGGTTGTCCTTTATTGTCACGCCGCCTCCATAGTGTTCCGAATTTGGGCATCGTGATTCACACTCCCCATTTTCATCTGTTTGAACTGATTTCAGCGCCCCTGGCGTTGCCCTGTCCGTGCATAAGAGCACGTTGAAGAAACAGTGGTTCGGCTATCCTGGAAGTTCCTTCCCCGATCAAGCCTTCCCCATTTTTTCGGGAATCTGGACTGGTTTGAGGGAATTGTCGTCAAACGTCCCGCAAACATTGCAGGGATGCAATAAGGCAATTCAACAGTGGATATCGTGCATGCTACGAAACTCAAAACAAAGGAGAAAGAAAGAGTTGAAGCGCAAAAGGGTTAATAAAAATCTCTTCGGGTTCGCTACAATACTCGGGGGTTGACTTCCCCCATGGACGGGTTGACTCCGTCAAAAGAGCGTTGCAGCTCCGCCACCCGTTGACTTGCGGCGTCCAAAGCCTGTTGCCGCTGATTCAGCTCTCGCTCCTCTTCAGCAGCGGCGGGGCGTAATTCGTCAACCCTGGCTCTGGCCCTTTCCACCCCGGCTCGAACGGCAGCCATCCTTCCAGAGGTTTGCCCCATATGTTCCTCAGCCTCCGCTAGCTGAGCCTTCAATTGTGAGACCAGCTCAGACTGCGCATCGAGAGTGGCTGAAAGCTCGTTGGCCCGGATCTGCATCTGTTGGGCCTCGCCTTCAGCCTCCTGGAGCTTCCTAATGTTGGTCGCCTTCCTCCGCTGCCATCCCACGCTCAGCCCACGATCATGCTCCCGGATCTTCTCAGCCATGAGGTCTCGGATGAGCGCGTGAGGGCGTTGGGCATCCACTCCCCCGGCACACAGCTCGCGCAGCCGTGAGCGGAGCCTATCCATTTCGGCCAGCCATCGCGCTTGGGGAGTGTCCCTGATAAAGCGCGTGATCAGCTTCCACGACCGGCGACAGACTATGCTGCTGTCTTCCTCATCAGAGGCCGTTTCGTCCCAATCCGCGCGGTCAGCAGGCTCGTACGCGGGATATGCCTGCAGGAATTCCTCAGCGGGATCTGCATCTGGTGTTGAGTCTGGTACGATGCCTGACGCCGGCGCAGCCACAACAGGACTGGGACTGACCGGTTGATCCTCTTCCTCAGAGTCCACCTCGATGACTTCAGGTATGGCCCTACTGGTGGTCCCACCAGTGATGGTGTGCGCCGCAGCTTGAGGAGGTGAAGGGACTATCGACACCATCACCGGCATGCCCCTGGGAGGAACGCCGCCAGACATCCCAACCAGCCTAGCTGCAGCGGCCCACGCCAGTCGGAGAACTGTATGACAGAAAGAGAGAAAGAGACATAAACGTTAGTTGGCATGGCCCACGTGTGGCAACGAAGAGACTGGTGAAGGAGACTTACGAAGATCGACCTCCGAACACTGCTCCCGGACCGGTACCGACGGGACTCCAAGACGAGGCCCCCTGTATACTGTTGGAAGGCCCGGAGAGTCCGGAGGAGCCACCTCAAACCCCCCGGTTCCACCAGGTGCAGAACTGGACGCAGCCATAGGCGCGGGTTCCGAAGGTCCCGCGACATCACCCGCCAGGGAGCGAGAACGAGGCCTACGAACAAGTTCTTCCTGCATGGCTCGAACATTGGTGAGAAGTCCATAGGGATTCAAGAACAGATCGTCAGAAGAGGAGTTCGGAATACTACCTCGAGAGCCTCCGCGAAGTCGTCGGATTCTGAGCTTTGGTCTCCGACCTCTCCCTCCTCCAACGGGCTCCCTCCTCCGGCCTCGTCCCCCTGAGAAGAGTCCCCTGATTCCTCCGGCAAAGGGAAGCGCTCCCTCAGATCGGCAACCCACAACTGTGGGGGCATCGTCTGATTCAACAGTACCCTCACCCGATCTGTCATTGGGCGAGGAACACCGCTGGAGTGGACGTAATCCTCCAGCTCGTTCAAGTATTGCTCCGCCTCCGCCGGAGACACCATGAATCCAGCCCGAACTGGGCCTATGCCCGGCAGTTTCATCCCGAGGCGATTCAGGTGGTCCCACATCTCGGTTTGGCTGAGAAATTGCCGGTTGACATCCCAAATGTCCCAAGCTTCCGGAAAGATGGCATCTTCTGCCATGTCGACGTGACGCAGCCGCTTCCCCGGAGCCTGAGCGGATACCCGACGGAATCCCCTCGGTGGCCGCCCCTCCGGATGACCCTGCTCTCCCGGAACCACCGGATCCGCCGCTGCTGCCCTACCTTCAGCCGGTGCGGGTCTCTCTGCCATGGCAGCCCCGCTGCCGCGGGCGGCCCTAGCTGCCCTCCGACCCCGACCTCGAGATGAAGGAGGCCCACCGGCACCAACCCGGATCGTTGGCTGCTTCAGCATCTCCCCGGGGTAAGCAGCCTCCCAGCTGATGGCGTACTCCTTCACTAAGCCGAAGGCGGCGGTAGACGGAGGCAATGTGATCTGCATCTTTCCGTCCTCACGTGTGAACATGAGCCACAGCTGCCTCATCACACACGGGTGCTCCTCGTGACGCACCTCCCAGTATATCTGTGGGGTCAGCCGCTGGAGGCACCGGAACTGCCTCGCGAAACGATGCGGGGTGTACGGTTCGCAAATTGGCTCGCGATCTATCCGAGCCACCAAAACTCCACCTCGGAAGGCCAGGAGATAAGCCCGATGCTCTTCCGTTCCCCGTCCATCATCAGTAAGCCTCCCCGTCGGCAGAGGGAAGGGATGAAAGTTGAACTCGTCCGCCCTCCACACCCTATTCAGCACCATCGGAACGACCAGTTTGAATGGGAAGCTCCCAACTGCGTTCAGAATGGAGGGGCGAAAGTCCGATCCCGGCGGCGAAATGGGGTTTGGATACTCGTAAATCCCCCTGATATGCGCCGCGATCCACCCATACAGGAGGTGGAAGGGCCCACATATCCTTGGCGGCTTCTTGCCCTCGCTAATACGCCGCATCATTCTGTATAGTTTGGCGAGCATCGGGATCCCCAGGTTGATCCGCTGCCCCATTGCCAACATCGATGCCATGATGAATGAGCTGGGCCGTACCCCCATGCTTGTATCTCTCACTGGTAGAATCCACCCACAGATGAGAGCCGCGATGAACGCCGCCAGCCTGACTATTGGCCGTTGTTCAGTGCTGACGCTGAAGCCCCACGTCTTCCATTGGCTGTCCTCCAAAACCTGCCAATACGAGTGTTCCTTGCCCCGTTGGGCTACCCTCGGACAAGTTCGAGGCCTCGGGGGGAACTCTCGATCTTCTGGGAAGTTCAGGAAGCATTTGAAGCATCTTCTGAAGTGGACGTCCCTCACTGCTTCCTTGTCATCCGCGGGGACAAACGCCATCAGCGCTGACGCCAGTCGCGGCATTTGCTCCGCATCTTCCCACACGCCGACGACGGGGAGGAATTCATCATACATGGCCCCCAAGATCGGGACCCCGGAAATCTGGTGGACATCCCACAGGCTGATGCCCACCTCCCCGTGATGCAGGTGGAAGGTGTTGGTTCGGGACGACCATCTGCTCAACAATTCCGGCATCAGCTGCTTGGGTTGGTAAATGTGGAACTGGGAGGCCCATGCCGCCTCGTACAATCCCACTCTCCTCAGCTCGGCCTCGAACTCCTCGCATGAGGCGCCTACCCAGTAGGCCCAGGCCCAGTCATCGGTAAAGTTGCCGCCCTGGCGCAGGTCCCACTCATCAGACCATCCCTTCGTCGGATCCTGCAGAGCCGCCTTCAGTATGGTGCGGTAGAGAGGAGGGGACGTCTCCGGTTGCAGTGGCCTCCCGTCAATGTCATTTACATGATTGTAGAGGCAATCAGCGGTGACGGGTGTGAAATCCTCCTGTGCATGACCATCGGCCGCCCTGAACCATTGGTGCTGGCATGGTGTGCTCCTGAACCAGCAAGCTGGTTCATCCCTTCTCGCCTCAGGGATGAAGACGTCATCCCTCAGTCCGAAGCCGTACAACGGTAGTTTTTTGCACTGTGGATAATCCCTCTGACCTTCCGACAGCAGGTCTGTCAAGGAAGTGTGGTCCGAGTGGCTCCGGACCATTTCCCCCAAGCCCGGGCGGTTGGCCATCTCATCCCAGCGAGCAGCATCTGCAAGCACTTCCCGCACAGCTTCTTGATGAGCCATGTTAACTCTGGCCCTCGGAAAAGGATTCTTCCGGATGAATCGCGAAGCTCGGTCGCGAAGCTCGGTCACGAAGATGGATTGCGAAGATCGGTCGCGAGATCAAACCGCGAAGTCCGGCCAAGGCAGGCACGCAAAGGTTCGCTTGGCGCGGACACAGAGTCAGAGACTCGCGGTTCGCCGCGAAGCTCGATTCGCGGAGAGCTGTCGCGGAGTACGCGGAGCTTCGCGAAACCGAGAGCGCAAGAAGACAAGGAAGGCGCGTAAAGACAAAAGAGGGCGGACCCCCTATTTATAGACGCCGACCCCGGAGCATCGCGGCGCGTCCGGATCTGCGGCCCCGACAAGCATCGCGGGCCTCCTTCGCGATGCCGCATCGCGAACCACCGACAGTTTTGGCGATCTTCCCTCAGACTTCGACCCTTCACCCTCCGCGGCTCCAAGTCTGAGGGGGGGCATTTGTTGGCGCCAAAAATATGGCCCGAAAGGAAGGAACGAAAAAGACAGCCGGCGCGCTGCACCGCGAAGCACAGCCGCGAAGCACAGCCGCGAAGCCCCTCCGCGAAGCGCCCCAGCCCTGGCGGCGCCGCGAAGCACCAGAGGCGGTGATCCTCCGCGAGCGCGTTTGACGTTCGCGAGCCGCCGCGAAGCACCAGAGGCGGTGATCCTCCGCGAGCGCGTTTGACGTTCGCGAGCCGCCGCGAAGCCCTAGAGGCGGTGATCCTCCACGAGCGCGTTTGACGTTCGCGAGCGCGCCGCGAAGCTCCAGAGGCGGCGCGCAAGCCCTGCATCGCGGCGCCCCTTCCCTATAAATACTCGACTCCCCCTGAGTCCCGGGGAGGGACAATCCGACCTTTCGGCTTCTCCTCTCCCGAATCGCGAAGCAAGCTTTGCCCCGGGAATCATGAGCTCCGCGAGGTATTTCTACTTCGCGAGACGACTCTGATTTGTTTCGTTCTGAGCCCCTCTTCCGAGAGGGATGCCCTTCGCGAAGCCCAAGGGCGTTCGCAAAGGAAGGGGATTCCCAAGGGAACCCGGGCAGCCGCGGAGCACTCGTGCTTCGCGAAACACCCAACCCATGCTAGTAATCCCTATGCCAAGGCAGGATAACTACGCATCGCGAAGCACATTGCTTGGCAGGACCCTGCTTAGCGAACCACTCCTTCTTCGCGAGGCAGTACTCCGCGAACACTGTTCCACTTCGCGAAGCACCTCTCACCCTCACCTCTGCCCCATGCTAAGGCCAAGGCACCCCACTTCGCGAAGCACACTCCTCTGCTTAGCGATTCCTCTTTCCGTGCGACCCTCTAGGTTTGCACGATGTGATTTCAAAGTTCCATGGGCCACACCTCTCGTAGCGTTGCTTCGCCTAATGCTTCTTCGCATAGGCACGCTAACGGTTATTGCTTCTTCGCATAGCCACGCTAACGTGGACCCCTCGATGGTTCCTCCCGCGACCCCCCTTTACCATGGCCTTACCGACATCTTCCCTTCCCCAAGGACCAGAGGGTACCGGTTATGTAAGCCCTAGGGGTGTGGAGTGAACCCACCTCGTCCGAGCTGCAGGACGTTAAACTGCCAAGCACCACGTCCTCAACACATGACGTTAAACTGTGACCCAACCTCGTCTCCCTCACGAAGGGTCCCCCCCAGCTCGAACATTCATTACACCACTCGTCTCCACGGGAATGGAACTCTTCCGCATATGGAATGAGATCCTCCTTGTCGGAGTGGTGTATGTTCGCAGGGGAAGGGTCGCCTCAGAGCGTAAATCCCTAACCTTTGGTACGGATGATTGCACCCGTGCATCTCGGTACTTCCCCACTACCAAGGTCAGTGGAGGACGTGATAGGGAGCGAGGCACCTCCCACTGTCGGACCAAGGTCCATCTTTCCCGCGCTTTGTCGCGCCATGGGCCTCCATCCTGGAGTAAGTCCCAACACCATGGACCGCTCAACGCGTAAGCCCCTCTTCGCTTCTCACAGACGCACCCTTCGCGACGTGATCGTCAGGTCCATGCAACCTCTTGTTTCTCACACCGAGCATGACTCACGTGGGCTTAGAGTGAGCACCGACCCTGACAAACACCCGAACTACGAGGTCTTTGATCCATGTCAAGGCATGGTACGTAGGAAGCCTCCACGAGGTTCAAGCCCACCAATAGTGGACCAAGGTCTACTTTCACGTCGGTTTACCGACAAACCCCGCCACCTGAACTACGAGGTCTTTGATCCATGTCAAGGCATGGTACGTAGGAAGCCTCCACAAGGTTCAAGCCCACCATCAGTGGACCAAGGTCTACTTCACCTCCTGAACTACGAGGTCTTTGATCCATGTCAAGGCATGGTACGTAGGAAGCCTCCACGAGGTTCAAGCCCACCAATAGTGGACCAAGGTCTACTTTCACGTCGGTTTACCGACAAACCCCGCCATTTGAACTACGAGGTCTTTGATCCATGTCAAGGCATGGTACGTAGGAAGCCTCCACGAGGTTCAAGCCCACCATCAGTGGACCAAGGTCTACTTTCCCATTTGAACTACGAGGTCTTTGATCCATGTCAAGGCATGGTACGTAGGAAGCCTCCACGAGGTTCAAGCCCACCATCAGTGGACCAAGGTCTACTTTCCCATTTGAACTACGAGGTCTTTGATCCATGTCAAGGCATGGTACGTAGGAAGCCTCCACGAGGTTCAAGCCCACCATCAGTGGACCAAGGTCTACTCACCATTTGAACTACGAGGTCTTTGATCCATGTCAAGGCATGGTACGTAGGAAGCCTCCACGAGGTTCAAGCCCACCAATAGTGGACCAAGGTCCCTCATTTACATCGGTTCGCCGACACCCATCGCCCGTCGTTCATTCACGCCAGGGTTCTCTATCGTCCCGCATGACGTTAAACTGTATTCCCTGAACTACGAGGACTTTGATCCATGTCAAGGCATGGTACGTAGGAAACCTTCCCAAGGTTCAAGCCCACCATTAGTGGACCCACGGGTCTACTTTCACGTTGGTACGCTGACGATGCCCATCGGACCAAGGTCCACCTTCACGTCGGTTTACCGGCACCATCCCGAACTACGCAGACTTTGATTCCCTGCCACGGGGATACGTAGGAAGCCTCTTCAAGGCTCAAGCCCAACTTCACTGTCGCCTCCTGCGATGGTCCCATTTCATTCCCCCTCCACTTCGTTCATTCATCCACCACCCATCCTGATTCTCACTCGGGCCACCACATCCCGGTGGGATCATGCCATCCACATCCTCGCTGCTCCTAGCGGCGCATGGGCCGCTTTCCACGTGTGAGCCCCATCATATCTCTGGGTCGTTGTCCTCTGTGTACACCCCGATTCATCACCCTTTTCCCCTCTAGGGAGTGCACCACCTCGGATCCGTCCTCATTGGGCGTTCTGATCCATCGCCTTGGTAAACCTTCCAGGTGTTCCCTCCCAGGGATATACCAAATCTGATCCGTCTCTATGGGACGTTCTGATCACCCTCATACCGTCCCCGCAAGACGTTAAACTCGCGACCTACCTCGTGATAAACATGAGATGCCTGAGGAAAACCTCGGATGGAACGCCTTTGGTGTAACCGTCTCCGCAAGACGTTAAACTTGCGACATACCCTGTGTTGAACATGGGAAGCTGAGGAAAACCCCAGATACGTGTCTATGACATGTAATTCCCCGCGCTCGATGTGGGATGCCTCGGGCTTCCACGCCCTTGAGAAGCCTCGTGATCGAGGATAACAGACAGACATGCCAGGTACCCCAGCATCCAGACACGCTACTGATGCCTCAAACGTGATTACTCCCCTGACCGAAGGTTGCTGCCCTAACTGGACCCTTTGGAATGTCCCGACAGAAGCAGTGTAATTAACCGGTGTCCATGACAATATGGCACTGGGAAGAGTTTCACGAACTACGTATTAAATCTATAAGGGAGACCCGGACTAGGTGACGAGTCCTGAGGAGGAATCCACAGGAGGAAGAACCGACATCCCATCATCCCGTTTCGATCAAGGAGTAGACGTCCCTGAATAAGGAGCGAATGCCGCCCGCCTTTGGAAAGCGGGAATGCGGGGCAACAAAGCCGCGCGTCCTCACGGACGGATGCGCGCGCCCCGGCGAAAGCGTCGGAAACAATATCATATATAAATAATCCTAAATATGTTATATTTATTATTTAAATCATTTATACTCATTGTTAAACCCATCCAAATAATGCAGTGTTGAATAACAAACTACACCACGACGTGGATACGGTAAGCCGTATGTACGCACATATGGTGACTTGTCATTCATAGGATGTATAGAATAATTAATATAGTTGTACCATATTTATAATAACATCATAGTATTTATAAGTCATGGAGTTATTATTTTGGTATGGAAACAATAAAGAAAGTGGAAGTGAAAGAGGAAAAGAACTTTGAAAGAGGTGGTGAAATTATTACCTCTTCATCAGGTGTTTCTTTTTGATTTGATCAAAATGGATCCTTAGGTTGTCTTTAGATCAAAGTAATACCACTAGGTAAAAGTGAGGGTAGTTGGGAGGATATTTTATCAGGTTTTGGCCAAGCCAAATGGCTTTGATGGTGAGATTTTGAGTGAAGGGAAAGTACCCTTTTATAAGAGAGGTGGGAGTCACTTTAGAAAAATCTTGAAATATTATTTTATTATACAATCATATTCAATTTATACTGGCTCAACATGGATTTATTTCGAGGATAAGGTGGGTATGGGTCAATAAAATCTCAACCAATATTTTTTAGATAGGTTTATGTCACCATATTAACCTTATCTTTTAGATTTAACTCTTAGTTAAATAGTTTAACTTTTACCACGTATTCTTGTATTATTATAATAAATGGTTAATAAACATACTATAAAAATCCAACAGAACCCCAAGTGGTTAATTATTTATATATATAACCTTATATATATCCTTTGGATAATCCTTATATTTTTATGAATATTATATCAATTAATAATATTGTATTTGTTTTAAAAACTCATTTATGTCAATTTTGACACTATTTAGTATTTGGTTTTTGTGAAAGTCATAACAGCTTCATAAATTTGAAAAAAAATTATTTAATCAACCCCAAAATGTCAAATTAACCTATAAAATTCGTTTAAAACATCAAAAGTCTCTATTTATAATTATATTAATATTATAATATCAATTATTTTAATCTTTCAATTATAAGGTAATTACTACATCATAATTGTGTCAAAAGTAAATTTAATTATTTAATGTCTAAAAATTATAAATAAAATATTATTATATATTAAATCATTTTATATATCCAATGAATATTTATAGTCCAATTTATATTATATATAACCCTATATTAAAGGTGTTTTAGTTATTAAACTTTGAATTTTACACTTTTAACTCCTCTTTAAATAAAATAATTATGAATGTCCTAATCAACTACAGGTGGACCAAAGGGATAATATTTTATTCCTAAATTTTATTTTGGTCTAAATTCACTTATAAAATTGAATTAGTACATGTTTTAGGGTAATTATAATATCATTTTTACCTTTAATTACCCTATTTACTTTTAACTGTGGTAAAAAAATCCAAAAGTTACTATTCACCAAAAAATATTTTCATCCTATTGAACCAAATTTTACTTACTAATGTATACTGTGTCTCTTAGTTTTTTTGAAATTCAATTCACATAAGTGGTAAAATTACGTTTTATGCAAATTAACTAATGTGCCTAGAAGGTGGGTAAAAGACGTTAAAATGTTCAATAAGTTATAAACATCTATTTATTTTTATAAAATGGCCCCAATGAATTCCATTGAACCTATATAGGTATTATTTATCTATTTTTAACTAAAATAAATTTAAATAAAATAAATAATTTTATAAAAAAAGTAGTTTTTAAACAATAACACACTGTTTTTCACTATTTATCAAAAAATGAAACTTTTCTGAAAAATACAAAAAATTCACCCTAAGCTAATTTTTATATTCAAAATACAAAATAGAAGTCCATTTTGACAAATAAAATTTATAAAATTTCAATATTTGGGTATTACTATTTCTAATGGATTGTTTGGTTGGTCATGGTGTGTTAGAACTTGAAATTGCATACAACGCAAGCTATTATATTATTCAAAGGGAAACGTACCGTGGAAGCTTTAGGTGTTACAAATAAGAACAATATCTACTAATTTCATAACCACTCAATGATTTTAATATTATCTTAATATTTTTAAAATATATTTTCAAAGATAATATTTTCTATAATGTTTAGGAAAATTTTATATTTTAAAAAAATTATTTCAAAATGATAAGGATTTTGAAAATGTTTTGTATTCTAAAAAGTGTTTTTCAAAGTAAAAAAAAATATTTTCCGCAAGAAATTATTTAAATGGTTTTTAAATATTCCATTATAAATTTTCAAAGTTTATTTTCAAAGAAAATTACTTCCATTTTTTAATAATATTTAACATTAAAAATTTAATTTTCAATAAAAGGTTATTTTCATCAAGAAACATTCTAAGTGATTATTATTTCAAAATAATTTTCTATATAAGATGACATCATTTTATGTTAATTATGATTTATTTGTGATTTTATCCAAGTATACCATTGTTATTAATTATTTGAATGGTTTATTTTTATGATGACATGATGTTTATAAAACCCGTTTCTTTTTTAACATGTTATTCATAGAATTATTATGAAAAACTATTTTAATCCACTATTTTTTCTATGATGAAATGATGAAATGATTATAAAACCCATCTATTTCAAATAGGTTATGATATGATGAAATTTTAATGAAGTACATTTCATTTCATGGGTTATGATATGATTATTGTTTTATGATATTGTGGCACACATATATATAGTTTTCATTATGTGATGGGCGGGACATATATCCACATATAAAGGATTTGGTAAATATTTATATATCATGATATAGACACGGCTAGAATGAGGATAAAACCTAGTTTATCAAGGGAATTTATCATCTATGATGGTCCATAGATGGAACCTTGAATACAATGATGATTTGGGGAGAAAACCCATTTCACTATGATAGAATTTTCAATTATCCTTGACTATTATAGAAATTATTTTCAATGATAATGTGTATTCCATGATACTATGTCTTTTTTCAATGTTATGTACTCATCTATCGTGTTCTTTGATTTCATTATTATTCATTTCTTATGACCTTCCATTCTTTATTCCATGACCCTATATTATAATCTTTGATATATAGGGTATGGTTTTCAAATGTTATGCTCATGTTCTCATACCCTCATTCCCACGGTATACTTACATATCTCCACTGTATACCCTTACTAAGCATCTAATCACACCCTTTCTTATATTCCCTTTACCCAAGTTATTAAGAATAGTTTTTAAGTAGGATTACTAAAGGGAAATATCTTTTTGAGTGAAATTTAAGACCATTCATGAATTTATAATATTGTGTTACAAGTTTCCAAAGAAACTAAACTATTAGAGTCCTTATGAGATTGTTCTTATAATGTAATAAATATTCATCTAAAAATATGTAATATCCATGTATGATAAGCTTGGTTCGCTATATTTTTCCTCTATCAACACTTTCATGGTTTCTCCTGGAACTCACATGATTTGGAAAAACTAGTAATTGATTGTAAACCAATTCTGAAACTCCCAAAATATTTTCCATGACTTCTTAAAGATTTTCTTTGGTTTCCCCTAACCATGCTCAAACTATGCACCCATAAAAACCCTTACCAAACACTCCAAAACCATCATGAAACAACTGAAACTAAACTCATGTATTATATAACATCAAAATATATAATAAAATGGAAAATTACCTAAAATTAAGGGTGTTAAAATCATATTTTAGATAGACCAATAGTCAATGTGTTGATTCATGTCATAATCAGGGAACTGTTAATTATTGGGAAGTTGAAAAAAGTGGTGGTTATACTTAATATAACTTGTACTGAATTTATTATTCACAACATGTTAATTAAAAATTTCTAGGAACGTTTTAAGGGAATAGGATTCAGGATTTTAGGATTGGGAAGTTTCCTCATTAGATCAAGGAGCTACGAGATAATAGTTAGTATTACCACCTACCTAAATACATTATTATGATTTTCATGCCCATAGTTTGGATTATGAAAAGTGAAATTTGAATCCTCTCCACTATAATTTTCTTGAAACATGATATTTTGATTCTAATGATATGGGATGTTAAGAATTTATAAAATAGAGCGAGAGTTACAAGATAACCAAAATATTTTATCTCAGATATTTAGTAATCAAGACAAAGTACTTAATAATATGGTATAATTATTATATAAAATTGAATGTTCCACTAATATACCTATATAATCATACTTATAACTATGGTCTAACTTTTTACATGGATATAGGTGGACATATATCTATGGGAAACAAATGATTATTTCTATATGTGGATCTATAATCAGAGGTGGTACATCCCATAAATATTTTTTGATGGAGAATTCTAATAAAACCACAAGAAGTTAAGACTAATACTATAGTTTATTAGGACATGAAATTTAGGCCTGTTAAGTTTCTTTTGTGGATTTAGGTTTGTGGGGTGAATGAATATAGCCATAGGATTGTCTTCCCTTGGCTATTTGAATATTATTATCATGGGTTTTATTGTTCATGGAAATAGGTGTTCTATAAAATATTCATGAAATATTTCTCTTAAGTTGTATCATATTTTTCCTTCAACCATGCCTGATCCCTCCTATCTTTCCTTCATCTCCTAACCCCTTCTATATATACTTCATTGTCCAAACCAACCCCTTTCCATGTACACAATCACGTATAAGTGTTGCAATCAAACCCGACTCCTTTGGTAAAGCCTACTCTTTATGTACCCTAGTTCTTTATACTCATTCATATTGCTTCATCAATATATGATTGTTTTATCCTCCACAATAATTTTATTACAGCTTCCTCTAATATTTTATTATCCCATGGATAATCTCTTATATTGAATTAATAAAAAGAAATATTTCTTATGAAATATTTATATTTTAATTCTTACTAAATATACTATGTTTTTTACTAGTATTTGGTGTATATATAAATTGGTTTAAGTTGTCTATGTTCATTTGAAATTCAATGGTTTACATATATCAATCGGGGATGATTTTTTTCGATTTAAACAATATTATTTTATTTTTTTTGGATATTAATGGATTTGGATTCCCCACTTTGAGATTATGAGTTTGATTATTGATACTAGATTATGTTGAGAAGAGTTGTTGAAGTTAAACTTTTTAAATTGATTAATATATCACTATTACTATGGGATATTGATTCTTATCAAAGATACAATGCATGATGTTTTTGTACTGATTACAATCTCATTGAACATTGAATACTATTATACTATTAATGCTAAATAAAATATTCATTACTATTGGAAATAAAAAACATATTAAACTAAACAGGGTTATCCATTTTATTGATTAAAATAAAAACAATATGTAATGAAATTTTTAGAAAAGGGAAGTAATATTTGAGATATCGAATATAAATATATTGAACAACACATGGTTAAACTTAACATTAGTAAAAAATATTTAATATTTGATATAAAAATATTTATTATTAAAATTGAACAATATTTAATATAAAATGCATAAATATTTAATATGAAATACAATAATAGTTAATGATAATTCATTGAATCATTTACATATAACCATAATCAAAATCATTAAGCTAATGAAAAAAAGTTTTACAAGATGGGGGGTTTGTCGCAAATTTCATGGGTTCAAGTACTGAAGGATGTTTCTTAATATTTCACTATGTTTCTTGGGGGTGAACATAATATTATTTATTTATTTTATATATTAGTTTCATTAATTTATTTCTATTTATGATACTTGTTTATCATTTTTTAAAAATCAAGTTATTGTTTTCTAGTTTTTATTTCATGAAACATTAACTATCATTCTGAGTAATTTTTTAATATATTTAGTAACATTTGTTTAATCATACTAGAATGGATAGATGTTTAATATAAAATGTTTATCGGATCATAAATTATTTTCATAAAGAGTTGTGATTTTTTTGGACTTTCCATTCAATAATTAATAATTAGTGGACTAATTTGATGCCCATGTTTTGATTATGTAAGGAGAAAATAGTTAACCCATGAAATAGTGAGTTACCATATCACTTAAAGTGGTTTCCAAAAAAATATCATGTGTTATATCACAATGGAGAAATATTTCCAGCTATGAATTCCTTTGATTCAGTTAAAAAATATGTATAGAAAAATTTATTCTTGATTAGTTTTGATTTGTTTGTCAAGAAAACTTTTCAAATTGACTAGTGAAAGATGAAATGAATACTGGAACATAGTCTTCATCTGTTGATTAGAATGATGACATTGATCATGTTAGAAAGATGATCTAGGGAAAAAATATCATAGTATGTTTGTTATGTAGAAAATAAGAAAAATTGTGTTTCTAATAAAGATATATTGTGGGAAATAAATTTATGGATTTTATAATAATATTATTGAATATTTCTATACATATTTAAGGATTTACTACCTGATGATGCATATATTTCAAAAAATAATTACATTGAATAATTTTTTTTTGAAAAATTTTATTTATATCAACTTGGGTTCATATATTCCCTAAATATTATTGTCTATTATAGAATTAAAATGCCGAATTTTGTTAGTGGTCACATTTTAATACATCTTGATTGAAGAATAATAAAGAAAAAACTAAAACAAATGTACTATAGAAAGTGATGTAGAAATTTATTTTGATTCATAGGATTCAAATTAAAATTTGTTTAGAAAAAATGGAAACAAATAGGACATGACATGAAGATTAATGAAATAAGGATAATGATGAAATAATTTACCTTATGAGTGGGTTGGAATAGAATAAATTTGAAAGGTTACATCATGATTTTTTAGCCAACCCACAAAATGTTTGATTGGGATTATAATTCTATTGTTTCAGACCATTTTTCATATTCATACTATACTCAGTACTTGGACTATTTTGATTCACATGTATAACTTTTCATCATGGATGTGTACAAAAATGCAATTTTCTCTCAAGATTATATTTATATATTGACCCAATGATCCTAGAAATTATATTTACATATACTATAAAACATTAATAGATGAGTTGAATGAGTATTGGTGTATCATTGTATAGTATTATATTGTATACAAGATGTTGTACTTATGTTTCATGAAACATTTTTATAGACAATAAATAATTCACCTACTTATATAATGATGTTTGGTTAGAGTAAAAATGGGAAATTATCCTACCCCCTTTTTATGACTAATAAATATTCTATGAGATTAATGTTTTGATGATCTCTCCGCATCACATGGCATAAAATATTTTTACCAATGAATCACCTATACAAGAAAAACAAGAGATAGTTTGATAATTCTATAGGGATGGATAAAGCACCTCAATGTATATCAGGGAATATTATCTTTAAAGAACTTTTTGGAATGAGTTATATTATTTTTAAAATTAGATCAAATTTCATAAAGATAAGGAATGATAATTAAAATTAAAACAATAATTAGATAAAGAAAATTATAATGTTTTAGTTATGGTATTGGTCATCAAATTTACTGTGTCATTTCATGGATATAATGAAAATTTAATAAAATTATGTGAAATGTTAATTGAAAATATTTTAAATCAAATGAAAAAATATTATTTTTGATTACATCATGATTTTATTTATTAGGGTATAAAACCAAGACTTTATACATAGTTACTTGGTCATAATTATAGGAAAGAACTTCTTTTTTGTTTTTCAAGGGAAAATGGAGAGAAAAAATTACTTTAATTATTGGAAAGTCCAAAGTTTCTAGATGGTTAGTCAAGTAAATTTTAAAATGGGTGAATATATATGATTTTAAACTAAAATATCTTAAAACTCATGAATACCCTATCCTATTACAAGAGTATATTCTCATACCATTCAAATATTACTTTAAAATAATTTTACAAATTATGTGATTAGGTTATGCCATTTTTTATCGAGAGTTTTTGAGCCAAAATATTGATTTTAACTATTGTTATTAAAATTAATAATTATGCACTGATAATTATTTATGAATTAGAGAAAATTATATTTCTATCATTTTTCACAAGCATGTTATATCTAACTATCCATCTACACACAAATGTTTTTTTGGTGGTCCTATTTTGATTAACTAGATATATCCAATAAAATTATTTTTTTTCTACATTTAAATATAATATTAGGTATAAGTATCATCCTAAAGGGTCTATTGTAAAAGGTTACTTAGTATATGAATACATGGATTTCTAATCAATATACTAGGCTGATATCCCTCTGAGGTATAATAAACCAATGGGAGATAAATATGAGTATTATAATCCCGTTAACCCTATATTTATTTCCCTTCCCCAAACTGAGGGAATATCTGGATCACACTCATTGTGTAATATGAGTAAGGAAGAGTGTAAAATGAACCATTTTGTAATATTATTTAACTAAATTGTGCTTGATGACTAAATAATGTGTGTAAAGTAATAAATAAATACTTATTTACTGTTTAATTTTTTTTATAGACTATGGTATCTTAAACTTTTCATATTTTTAGAGAACATATAGAAATTATAAGAAGAATGCATAACTATATTTCTATTAATAGGATGGAGTAATTTCATAATAAATAATTTCTTGATTGGTTAATGTTAAAGGTAATAGATTTCTTTTTTACATGAATTAGTCCATGTTATTTAATTAATATTTAATATTGGTATCTTTATGTTCAATTTTTTACTAATAGATGATGAATTAGATAAATTATAGAATTTTAGTTTAGTGTAAACAACATGGAACAAGATTGTAAAGAAATTATTATCAATATATTGAAATTAATTATAAATAAATATTAAAAAAGTAAATGTAGCATAATGATGTCATGATAAGTTTAATAATATATTTTTTTTGTGAGTTCATTAGATAAGGATGTTAAATAAAAATTATATTGTATTTTGGTGTTGAAAAATGTTTCATTTTATTAAATTAATATGAAAATATCCAGGCCAGAATGATGAAATTCAACTGGTTTGATTTAATGAAATGATAAGGCACACATATAGATAATTATAGATTTATATTGAATAATACTAAATTTCATTATCATATCAATGAGCCTTATATTCTTAAAACGCAATATGGAAAAGTATTTTATGTAACCAACCCATTAAAAAATAGTTTGGTATTGTTGTTGATGTTATTGAAGACATATTTTTTATAACGGGATAGATTGTAGTGATGTACTTGATGAACCTGTCAATATACAGTCAAATGTTTCATCAGATGACATGGATGACTCAACTATTAGAAAATTTTTAAACTCAGAATTGTAAATAAGAACATATAGCTTTGATATATTTGGAAATATATACTTTATATGATTATGATTTTGTGTTTGTTTTTTAAACATTTTACCTGATATTTAATTAAATTTATCAAGTGAATTGGTCAAATTTGTCTGTTTAATTGAAACATATTTACTATTAAATAATTTCCTTATTTTAACAAAACTCATGAATTATATTCTTCTATATAATACTCGACCAACCCAATAGTTTATTGCTTTCTCTTCATTATTATATGATCGGTTACAACAACAATAAATTTTCTTATTATTTTTATTTTCATTTAAATAATATTTTTTCCTTTTGTATATCATTAAAATAAATATTCATATGGTTAGATTATTGTTGAACATTAACTTTTTACCACTTTAAAACAGATATATTTTAAAATCATACTACAAAATGTAAAAAATTAAAATACATATTATTATTATTAATATGTTCTCATTAATGAAAAGATGTTGTTTTATTAATATTTTAGATATTAATATTAATATTTTTTATATTATATTTGATTTGATATTAGTCTTTTTAAATAGTATATTGTCTTTTTTGATAATAGAATATTACTTATCAATAATGAAATTCACAATTGATAATTATATCATCTTAATATTTGTTTTAATTGCATTGTAATCTATGTAGTATTAATTTTAACAATTTATAACGTGTAATATAGAACATTTAATTATGTGGAAATGAAAGGAATATAGCACAAAAAAACTTAAATATCCAAAAAAATGTTGAAAAAATTACCCTTTTCTAGGAATATAATATATTCCCATAAACCACATAACATAAATTAATTAAATAGCATAAATATTATACCTAAAACATTTATCAATATAAATAAAAAATAATTATATAAAACATGAAATATTCATATATAAAATTTAAAAAATCATAAGTTTTTAATGTTTTATCAATCAAGTAATCACATATCAAATCATGCATTTTGTTTTTTTAATTTTGATATTCTTTTCATTAATTTTCATGTTACTAAAAAATGACCTAGAGTGTTTTGTGAAGGGAAAAATCATTGATTTTTTTATTATTTAATATATTGATGATTTATCAGGATGAGTTTTCATAGTTTTAACCAAATATAAAATTATGATTAAATTATAAAATTATAAGTTAATAAATATTTTCATTAAAAATATATTATCACTTTTTATTTCTATTTTTGTTAACTAATTTTTTTATTTAAAATTTTATTATTTATAATTATCTGAGAACACTATTTGGATTTTCCAGGTCACTTTGTATGACTATGAAGAAGTTAGAAGACATACAAAATTCAGATAAATCAACAATACATCGAAGATATAGGAATGTCCCTTTTTCCAAAACTATCAGTATTTATATTTTAATCATATATCTTATAAATATGAACTTTATTTTATTATCCATATTATGCTAGTGAATTATGTTCATACTACTCTGAGTAAAACTTACCCCAATATGAACGTCTAGTTTTTGGAAATGTTTTCTTTAAAACTAAGAAGTGAATATAGTTTTAAATTCTAATAATTTCCAACATGATATAAAATTTTTTGTATTATTAAAAAAATTTATATATTTTTTCATGTTTGGATATTATTTTAGTGAATATTATTTATCTTTTTATATTTTTATTTATTTAATCATCCATATTATTTTTGTTCACTTCATTGAGGAGGAGACTCAATTACACTACATATCTAGAGAGTATTCTAGGGTGAACCTATATTATAAATTCTATTGTTTATCCTTCGATCATATCTATTCAATCACTTAGAGGTCATCCACCTATGATATCATCTCTTTATTTACGAAACCCAATGAGAAGAATAAATTTTCCATATCAATTTCGACCCATATTCACACAGGATGGTAGTTCTCGGACTCACTTCACTCCTTATTACCCATTATCACCATTCTCTATATAGGTCGTTTCTCTCACTTATATGCTACCACCATATACATATCCACCATAACATATACATATCCTTAATCTATTTTTTCTCCTTCCCCTGTATATTTTCCATTATTAACTTTATGTAATACTACTATAAATTCAATCTATACCAATGGACCTATCAAATAGTTTGAAAAACCCATTGGTATAGCCCCATATACCAACTAGTTTCATTAACCATTGGTATTATCTAGGGAAAATGTCTTATAGCTATGATTTTACAAACCTGTTATTATTGGGTCCCACCTATACCAGCATTACATGACCCCTGTTATCTTCTCAAAATCAATTCCCCTCGCAGTGTGGTTTTTATATCGGATGGTTCCCATATATTTTTCTTTGATTCATTATTCTTAAAATAATTTTTATGTTAAATCATTAAGGTATATTGATTCCATTCACTCTTATTATATCCCCATATTTATTCAGTTTCATTCACTTGATTTCGTATAACCAAAACAAAGATTATAATTTTATTATTTTTAAATTATTTTTGTAAAATAAATTGTGAATTACATAATTACATTATATTAGTGGAAAGTTTAAGTCAATTTAATGCCTTATTTTTTTGGTGGAGATATCTCATACCATGTTCGTTGAACACAATATTCCCCTTTAATTTTAGTAGAAAACCATTGGACCATAAATTCAAATTTAAAATCATTGTTTATTTAATCTAAATTTAGATATATTTCTTTATTACATATATTAAAATATGTTTCCATGTTTGATTAATTATCTCTTGATCCTTTGGAGGAAAGTCTATTTTATCTCTAATAACTTGAATATTCTAAATTTAAGAACAAAAAGTTTTTCACAATATTCCCATATTGATTTACTTTTAAATTATATTGAATTATTAAATTTCCATCTTAATTAATGTCCACACACTTCTCCATGGAGTTTTGATGTTTTCCCCTTTTAGGATTGATTTTTTTAAATTAGATAAGTTATAATAATATTCTTAGAAATTTCAACATGTTGTAATTCAGCCTTTTCCATCAAAAACATATACACACCATTTATCTAAATTCGATCATGTGAGTTTATAAAAATGTTACTTACCCATGGTAGATTTATAAGGCTACTTATGCATTTTTCTTAAAATTATAAGGGTGTAGGGGTTTTTATAATATCATAATTTCTATATTGATTTTGGAATTTCCCATATATTTCACTTGAGTATGAATAATCGTTATTTTTTTCATGAGATTTTTATATCATAATATCGATGTGTTCTTGCAGTCAAGAAATTTGAAAATTTAGTTCTTGTTAAGTAGTGTAGTATAGGCCTTAACCATTATTACCTTTTCCTTTTACATTCTAATTTTTTTAAACGATTCTTCCTCTTATTAGAATAATAATTTCTTTGCCTATACCATTATAAAGAAAGTGAAACATTTCAAATAAGGCTACTTATCCATCAACCCCTTAAAAGTGAATAAATTGATTTTTATCATGAAATCCATACTAAATGTGTTGGAATATTTATATAGCGTAGTATTGAATGTTGATAAAAGCTCAAAAATATTTTGTTTGAGCATAATTCTCATAGTTTTTGTGATACACACATTTTTAATTTCCTCCAAATAATAGGGTATCTAAAGATCCTTTAATAGTTGTAAAATTTGATTCCAAACCATAATAAATTGAACCATAAAATGGAAATGAACATAAAAAATGAAATAAAAAATATTAGAACCCCAAAAAAATTTAAACAAACTAATTAAAACTAAATTAACATGAATTGAACTGAATTTTATAACCTAAATAGAATAAAGAAATAAAAAATAAAATAAAATTGAAATAAACCAAAAAAATAAAATCAAACCAAACTAAATTGAATGAAATTAAAAAAAATGAATCAAACTAAGCTAATATAACTTTAAATTACTAAAACCAACACAACTCAAACCAATATTAATTGAACTAAATTAAATAAACATGAATGAAACTTAATAAAATTTAATTTCAAATAATTGAATTGATTTGAATAAAATAAAACATAATCAAAACCCATTAATTTATATAATTTGAAAAATAGTATAACTAAATCCAAAATGGGCATAGATTATCTCGATCAAATTGAACCAAATAGAATAAAAATGACTTGATCCATGGTAAAAACCTGTATTTTGTTGTAGAGTTATATTGTTCTCATAATATTATTTTAAAAAAATCATGGAATTCAGGAATTATCTAATAAAATCCAACTATATGGATATGAATTAAATGTAATTTTCAATATAATGGATATAAGTTTGATGTATGATAATTATTGGATTAGAGTTTCAAAATAAGTTGCAATTTTTTTGAGATTTTTTATGTAAAATGCTTTAGATAGAGGTCTTATACACTTCCATTTTTATAATTATGTTTTAATACATTATTTAAGTAATTAATATGTCATATAACATATAAAATGTGAGTTTTATAACAAAATATTATATTTTGTATCATAATGGAGAGAAAATAAAATATTATACTTTTAGTGATCAAAATGAAAAGTATAGAATGGATAAAATGGAATTTAATCAGATTATTTTTATTCATCCTGATGAGAAATAAATAATGATAATTTAATAAAATTATTATATGAGTACACATAATTAAAATAATGAAAATGATATTGTTAAGAGGGTTATAAAATTGATAGATGAAGTTACAACTCTTTTATATCAGGTATATTGTAAAACAATAAATATGGAATTTTTAATGTGACCGTATCATAGGAAAATGATTTATGGAATTTCTAATACTACCATAGATTATATTATTTTATTTTTGAAGGAATTACGTCATGATTATATAGATATTTCCTGGAATCATTATATGTAATGTAAGTTAATTGATCAATTTGGATTTTGTATAAATAAAATTCTTGTTTTCTCAAATGATTACAAATTATTATAGGGTAAAACACTTTCTTAAATGGATTTAAGTAATTTTATACATCTTAATTGAATATAAATTCAAATAGAACACCATATTCTGTGCTAAAAAATTAATATGGGACTTTATATAGAGTTTTAAGCTCCAAAATCATTTCATGTGTGATGAAATATCAATAAATATGTGATAGAATGATGATAAGAGAATTAAGGATAATATTGAGTTGATTCATACTATATATGGATTAACATGGAAGATATTTTGTATATGCTATGTTTATTTTACAACCTATGTGTTTATTGTTAGGTTGGGTCTGTTAGGTTGTAGTTTTAATCGTTTTTTTTTTCTGATGCTTAATTTTCACAACACATGGATAGTTTTAATTCATAAAATACAACCTTAATCCATGGTTTTGTTTGATAAAACTTTTCAATTACTTAATAATAATCACATTTGGACCTTCTAATCCTATAAAGGGCATGAACATGTACTTTAAAAAGGTAATAAAAGTGTTGAATAATCTTTGAAATATGGTACTGTGCACTTACAATGCTTGTTTGAAAGATATATTTCAAATGTGTGTTTTGATTATTTGTAAGATAAATCACCTTCCTATATAAAAAATTATTTATGGATACATAATGATGGGAAAACTATCACATAGTATTTTTATGAAGGATACATAGTCTAGAAGACTTATATATCATCGTATTTTTAGTTTCCTAGGACATTACTGATTCTTTCCCAAGAATAATCCATATAAGAATAATCATGAAAGGTTTGAAAATACTGTTGAGACTGATAATGAACCTTAGTGTATTTATAAAACTGATGTTATTAAATAATTGTAATATATCATTTTTTATTAAATAAAGGTTAAACCAAAATCTAAACAGGAAAAATGATTTCATCAAACCCAAATATAATTGGAAAAATAAATGTATATTGTGTGATTTTTTTTTCAATAATTATAAATTTAAATGGGGAAGATCAAAGTTGATATAAAATATTTGCCTGACTTAGTGAAATTGGGTATCAGAAAAAAACTGCATCCTATGTATATTGGTGAAAATAAATGGAAAGTTACATATCCTTATTATATTGTTACACATTGAGAGAAAAATTAATTTTTATAAGAACTAGTTACGTTGAATTTATCAAATGTATATTCCATATAGATATCAAAATTTATATATAGAAGATAGTTGAAATTAAAATTTCTGAAAACTCATGAATACCATATCCTTCTACATGAATTGATTCCAATAACAATCCATATTATACTATCCAATAATTTAGGGGTGATAGTGATTCATTTTTGTTATTTTTATATATTTATATATAGTAAAGTATTTTCCAAGTCATTCTTGATAAAAATGTAGGAATAAGAACTATTAATACTATGTGAGTGATAAAAAATCATTCCTATATATTTTTCACATTCATACAATATCTATATGCATATCTTCCAACATAAATACTTATTGAGGGACATATTTCATTTCATTGTATATATAAAAATGAGAGAAATATGTTCAAAATTAATTATTATTTCCATTACAAGAATCATCAGGAAGTTTCCTTTATAAAAGGTTACTTAGATCAAGAATGTACGTATTTCTATTCAATGTATTTGTGTGATGTGAGCATGATATGTAATCGACCAATGAGAAATGAAGAAGTGAAATATGATAAAATTTTACCCACTTTTCCATCTCTCCCAAAATGGTAGAAATTACAAGATCATGTAAACTACGTACATTGATCCTTGAATAGTGGGTGATGAAACATTTCACAGTCATGTTTTTCTTTTATTTGTTTAACGACTGCATCAAGTAAGTAATTTGAACATGTATGTGCTATATCACAGTAAGTAGTTTAACATCTTTCATAAAATTTTATTATTATTTTATCTTGGGATCATAAAAAAATTTATACCTAAAAATCATCGTTCATTACCACTGAGAAGAATAGAGACTAATTATAGTATTGAGTTTCCTATTTGCATGAAATCAAATATATAATCATTAGTTTAATAAAATTGAAATAAATATTCTTATATTTTTAATATTAATTTATATTATAGATATTGAGTTTTCTATTGAATATTCCTCTAAGGAATAACGAGCATTGGATTTTGGTCCCAATTATTTGGTTAGTGAATGAAAATCATTGGCATCAATGGGTATACATTTGTTATAAATGATCAAGTAGTGAACATCAGAAAAAAAACATGATAACCTTATATTAAATGTAATGACAAAATATTTTTATAGTGCTTTGTATAGTAGTCCTTGATATATAAATCTATCTTAATATAATGTTGTTGAGAAAATTATAATATCAAATTATTACTCCCATGGTCAAGTCACTAAAATGAAATAAAAGTAGTTTGATTAAATGATGTAGCATTGAACATTCATCGATGACTGTGGATTTAGAGTTATTAACATGACTAGATTATTGGCTAAAAATGAGTCATATATTATGGAATCAATGGAAAAATAAGTATTTTAATTTGTAATATAATCTAAGACCTAAATTCAGTGTGATTTTAAAAATAATCCCAAGAAATATTTTTGAAGATAGTGGGGACGAATTTGAAAATATCACTACTCAATTGTCTTCATCAATATATTGTGAATGAAGAATCATATAGTTTAATTTTTTTTGTTTATTGCGAACCTAAAGTGGTGGTTAGTGATATATAGAATCAACCATTTGTGTTCTCAATTAATTTAATTTATCTCAACTTGGGTCTTCAAGGTTGGTTCTATTCAAATTGGTTTATATTTAACTATGTCTTTATAGGTTGCAGCTACGCATGTGAATTTTTTTATTATTTATTAATTACAATTTTGTTTTATTGTTGTAGAAATTATGATATGAATTTATATAATTTTAAAAAATATATGACGTTTTGATGATTATATTATAAAATTTATCAAATAAATAATGAAATATATATCATTAGTGAAATTTAAAATTTTGATGAATGATGATTTATTAGTCTTTATTCTTAAATTTGATATACTAAAGTTTTTATTTCTTTTGTAAGTATATGTTTTCTTAATAATGTTCTATTTTTGATAAAAAAGTTGTTTGGTTTATTTTTATTTCTATAAATGACCCCATAAAGGGTGGATATGGTTAAAATGGCCCAGGAATGGTGAAAACTTTCCTTGTTCCATTACTAGGGTAGGGATATCTTCTTATGTTAGTTTTTACTTGTGTGATTTGTTGTGGCTTTATTTGGACATGGATGACTATGTTTCTTGGTATATGGGTATGTGTGATAAATCCCTTTAATTTTTTTAAAATTGGTTTTGGTTTGGAAAGGTAAATTTTGGTTTCATGTGTTTTTGTGTAATTTAATTCAAATTTCATATTGTATATTCAAATTTACCAAACCTAAATTGAGTGGAATAAAAATAAATTAAAGTGTTATGTAACATTCAGTTACCTTATTTCAGGCATTTCTTGACTCCTAGTTTTTCCCTATTTTTTGTATCATTTTAAACTTTTCAGGGATAGATAGATTTTATTTGGAAAATTAAACTAAAGTTCGGTGATTTATGTTTGTTTGAATTAATAGAGTCTAGGTAAATGTGTTTAGGGTTTTTGAGGTTTCCCTTTATAGTTATGAGGTATGTTTCATGCTATTTAGGTGTTTCTATAGGTTTCTAATTACTGTACCAACTATAGATATAAATTTTTTGCATAAATCGTTTATTTAAGAAATTAATAATTTTTGGGGAAAAACATGAAAATGAATAATGGTGAAAAGTTACTTATTCCATAAATAATGAACTTATAATATAAATTTATCAATCATGATTTTTAACAAAAGGTAATGAATTTTATATTTTATGTGAAAATTGACACATTTAGGACATAAAACCTGGATATATGATGTAAATGTCTTGTTTCTAGTGGTAACTAATAAAATAATGCTAGAATATGACCCCATATCACTGGATTGATGATGAAAACACTATCTTAAAAATACCACGACATAATTTTTTCTTTTATGGGCATTTGAGCCCCAATGGCCTGAGTTATGGGATGTTTGCACACATTGGGTCAAGATCACTGATGAGTAGTATGAGGATCTTATTGAGATAAAGTAATTTACCTCATCACATGATATTTTTTTTCTATTATATATCGAATTTTATGATTAAATTCCATTTATTTATAGAACTATTTTATTCATACAAATTATTTTATATAATCTATTTATATAAATGTTTCATTTTATCCAATTTTGATATATCTTCAATCTATTTTGATTATTAAAGTCATTTTTTGAAAATATGTGAATTCCATTCCATGAATTCTTTTATTTAAATTGAAAGAATATTTTATTTAATCATATGGAATTCATTATTTAACACCTTTTAAGACCTTACTATTCTTTATAGCTCACACCCTACATTTTCCTTTGGGTATTTTAAGATTATCTATTTCCATGTTTGAAAAAAAGAAAATTTCCACTTAGAGGTGGTGTATGTTCTTGATCCTTAGGACCCAGAGTGATGAAGGTGACTAGTGGAGATGAGATACACTCATTACATGGGTTTATTTTGGCGTTTTGTTGTAACATAAATTGTTTATTTTGATGATATACTATTTTAGTACATATTGATCCTTTTATTATAGTGATTTCTACATTTGGAATATTGATAATACTAACTTTTATCTTTTATAATATTATATTTTGTAGCCAAAATAAATTTCATTGGATTTCTGTATGATACTGGGTGCTATTCCCCAACCCATGGAGATTGGTAATTCACTTCAAGAAATGTTAGGGTCGGCTCCAGTATTATGATACCAGGGTATATAGGGTAGTTTGAGACTAGTTGTGTCAAAGGGTGGTTGTGAATAATTCATTAATGTTAGCATGCAGTTAGGTAGTCTTGATGGGACTTAAGAGGTAATTATGAGTGAATTCCTATCCATCTCTCATCGTAACAATCCTTAATTCACCAAGGGTGTTTAGGAAATTTTCTTGAGGAGTGTTTTGATCTAATTTCTAGACTTTTCTAGGATTTTTATATGAGTACTTTTATTCTACTATGAATATTGACTGAGTTGATGATATATATATCCTTCCTGGTGTTTCAATATTATTTAATGTTGTTTTGTAGCACCATTCCATTGATATGACATTTAAATATTCCACATGAGGAAGTTACTGGTGAAACATAGCAGGAAAATCCTCCAGTGGAATAGAATCTTTTTGAAAGAGTGGTGTGTGTTATCTAAACATTAGAATAGGTACCTACACCTATTCTCATTCATAACCCAATTGTGAAACCATGAAGCGATGAATCAAGAGACCGTGTTTAAATGATTCTATATAAGAAACCACCAAAGTTATAAGACTCAAATGATCCTCAAGTAGATGAGGATTGGTTTAATAAGGTCAAGCTTCTTTTTGATTTATTATAAAAACCTAATTCAATTAAAGTGATATGTGACACCTTCAAGATGGAGGGACCTATAAGCAGACAATGGGATTTAAGGGTGATGAAAAATAAGGATAAGGGCTTGGAATGAAATGGAATTAGAGTTATATTCATAGATCTGTTCTATCTAGAGTCGATTGTATTGGTGAAGTCCATGGAGTTTCTCAACATCTAACTCGGTGGTTGGACCATGACATAGTATGTAGACCATTTTGATAAGATTGTTCAGATTTCACTAGAGGCTGTGTCTAATGAGAATCTGGAGGCATGAAGATTTGAGATGGGTCTTCATTTTGATATCTAATCAAATTTTTTCTTAAAGAAGATATCTTATTCTACTGATGTGCTAGAGCATTGATATTTGATATTTATCGAGATGGTAAGTCAAGGTTGGAGGGAGACCCTTTTCTCGCTGTTGAAGTTTTGTGAGTTCTTATAAAGTAAAAAAAAGCATGATGAGACCCATAGTGATTCTTGATAGTAGGCATCATCCATGCCTCTTGTAGTTCCCACTAGAGGCCTATTGACTTTCTTACAGTGTGTTAAGGTTGGGAATTTCAGATGGATTTACACTGAGGAACCCATGATCTATAGTTTTTTATGTCACTCAAGCAACCTATATAAGTTTTTCAATTTCTTTTTTACTTCAAACAGTTGCATGGGATCTTCGAAACCAAAAAATGTATGATGGTGTAATATTAAAATTAATGATTTAAGGGGTTATATCCCCAGGCATCTGGAATAAAGCTTCTTCACACAACAGAATAGTTTTCAAAGGAGGATAATGCAGGTCTAGTGAATCTAAGAGGCACCATTACAATAGCTTCATCTTTAGTAATTGATTTCTTTAATACACGCATGTCTCACTCATTTATATTAACTCTTGTTGTGAATTTTTTGAAACATTCTATGAAAAATTAATCTTATGTGATGGATATTAATACTCCCCTTGGAACAACAAGAGAACATTTTCTTTTGTGTCCTTATTGTGTTTTTCTATGTATCATATTTTGATCTTATCTGTTGTTCTTTGGTTCATGAAATGAAACCTATTGACATCATATTCGAGATGGATTTGATGAAATCTCATAAGGCCTAGGTTAATTGTTATCTTCAGTGGGTCTTCTTTAATACACCTGATGGGGGTGTTCCATGTTTTTCATGTAGAATGGGACTAATTTTTGAGTAGATACAATTTTCCTTTTCCAAAGTTTGGAAGTGCAATATTAGTTTTTTATTTTGACTTGGAGTTGGAATCTTTTAGTGATGATATCTCTCCAATTGTTTTCAAGTTTCCCAGTGTGTTTCCAACTGACTCTTCTTGATTGCCACCAGTAAGGGTATAAGGACCCAGCCTTAAACATTATATAATCTTGATTAAATTAATAATTCACATTGAGGATCTTTTCAGGTTTAGATATTTAGAGAATCAATACACAACTATTACATAACAACTTGAATATTACATGTAGACACTACTACTTAGTATCCATTTTTTTTCATAAAATAAAAACTCTTAAAAAGAAACATGTCTACTTCCATGTTTTAGACAACATGAATTTTCCTTGATCCTATCCTTGAACCTATTCATCTTTAAGTCCTGTGGAAAAAATTTCAAAAACTTGGGATGAGCATAAAAATCTCAGTAAGGGTTATAAAATAAGGAAGGAAAACATTAGCCCAACAATAAAGAAAAATTCATGAAACCATACTTTTCAATCATAACATACCTTATGAAATCATAAAATTTATGAATAACACACACAAATCATAAATCATAAAGGTTACTTATGGCATCCATATCAAACTTACATTGTAGCTATCACAGCTACGTTAGGAGTTACACTTGGAATACCCATCACAGTATATTCCCTAAATCTCTTAGGAGAAACATCACATTTACCTCTGTCTTGTTACCCAATGCATTGGAGAGCTATCTTGGGCTCACCCACCATAGGTTTGTCATGGAACCACCCATACACGTTAAAAATTCCCTATAATCATAACATAATCATAAAATATAACACATTTATAAAGTAAATATAACATTTCCACATTCCAATATATCAAATCAAGACAATGTTTTATCAAATCATTTTCAAAACCTTTTAAAAAGATATTTTTGAATCAAAGTGTCCCATACCACTTTGAAGATTTTAAATGAATTATCATTTGAAAACATTAATGTACATATAAATAAATCCTAAAACCAATTTTGAAAACATGGACATTAATGATAAATATTTAGAAGAATAAATCTTTAAAACATTTAAAACGATATTTTAGTTAAAGTGTTTTTTAACAAAAAGAGAGACACTTGAATTCAAATAATTGAGGAATAAAATTTACTCCGAACTTTAAAATATCATGAGAATAAAAAGATTCATGATATAATATGTCAAAGTATAGTATATACACCATATAAGAGTGAATTGGTTGATAACAACAATGAAGTCTCAATGGAAATGTAAATTGAGATGAAATCCCTTATAAAGATGGTATCCTTCAATTAAGGATAAATCAATCACATAATTATGTGTGAAAAATATAAATAAACCCAATATAAGTGGATATTAAGTGTAAAAAAATCAGTGGTAATTCACACATATTCATTGGATGACATATTCAATGTGTACAAGTTGAACTCAAAGAATTGAAATTGGGTTAAGAAGTCCCATTGTAAAAATTTGACAGCCTAACGGCGTCACTTTAAAATATAGAAAATGAGTTGATAAGATAAAAAGATTATCTCATCACTTGGAAATAAAGTTTACATCAATGGGGATATAAAAGAACATATCCCAACATAATAAGATGTAAATTAAAAGACATAATAAAAAAAGACTTTTAAATAGAGGAGGGGGAAAGGTTCCCTTACTGATTCAGTAACTTTCAAAACGTATGCCACATGAAAGAAGAATCATAAAATGAAGATGTAAATGATCATAAATTAAATTATATTACAAAAATAGTACAATAATGGGCAGTAAATACACCACACAAAAGGAGAAGGTGGAAAATATAGCACGAATCTCACGAGAATAAAATGATAGATGAAACCCATTACATCGTTGTAATCAACTGAGTCATTTGATCAAAAGTTAATAAACATCAAATGAATCACATAATACCATGAATATGAAGATAATAATGATAATATATAACAAACAACAATACATAATACACCACAAGCAATAAATAAGTGGCGAACAATGGAAATCTCACGGAATTAAAAGTGAGATAAGAATTCTCCTTAACTTGTTGTCCGACTTGACCCATTCGTTCTTTAATATCCTGAATAATAAACTAATGTTAATTTCTACTTGCTTAATAACCTTTATTTAAGTTTATTATTCCTTTTATATTACTTATTACCTTGTAATAAACATTATGTAATCACTTAAGTTAATAATGGTCATTTTGTCGATATTTGGTACTTGAGTAAAAAAAATGAACACCTTATATTTACAAGTTGTCCATGTGGTCAATAGTACATCATATACAGAATGGTTTTCATGATTTAGATATCATATATATAATTTATATCTAGTATATACATGTATTTATAATAGTACATAACATTTGGAGGATAGAAATGAAATGCACCGTTCATGGAGACAGTAAGCCGTACATACGCATGAACGCTACTTTCATTTCTATTTCTTATTTTAATAGAATTAAAAAATAACGATACATAGGTATATTATAATTACAGTATACTATAATATATAATATCATTAACTCTATCCTTTATACATCCCACATAAGGCTTTAATGAGTCACTTTTGAGGGGGCGGTAGTCCGCGCTTCCTCAAATGAGATTATCAAATTTAACCACTATGGAAAACATAAAGGCGTACTATAAATGGAAAATACAGAAGAATAAAGAAAAAATAAACATAATATATATCATATATAAATACAGTTCCATCATAATGGCCACCATGAGAGGCGGTTGGAGATATTTGAACAATCCTCGTTTTGTGAGGCGTTAGTTTTCCATCCACAGAAACATTATGTTCTTCATCCATTAGACGGAGGTGTGTGTAAGTGTAGTTTGAATACTTCTCATAAAAACATTTTAGTATATTGAGGATACTGGTTATGTTACAAAAGAACGGAATAAAAAGATTTTAGGGGTTGTAGAAGTAAAATAAAAGAAAACAAATTAAGAGAAACTGTTACCTTTAATTTGGGTAACTCCTTTTGGTTTGAACTAAAGGACTTCTTGAAGTGCATTATGCCTAAAGTAAGGCTTCTAGGAGGAGGAGAGGGATGTAGGGAGCTTAATTGGGCAGATTTTGGACGATCCAAAATGCTTGAGAGGTGTGAGGAATTGGTCATAAGTGGACTCCTTTTATAAGGGGGAGGAGGGGCTCTTTAGGAAAGTATGAAAACATTATTTTATTATATAATTATATTCAGTTTTTAATGGTCCAAAAATCATTATAGTTGAATATAAGATGACTCAAGGTAGAAATAAAATCATCCAATTGGAATTGGACATGTTTTTCATAACATGTTAATAATTATAACCTTATTTATTTAAATCATTTATTAATGAGGTAAATACTTCATCATTATCGTGTCATAAATAATTTAATTTATCTGTTGTCCAAAAAATAAAAAAATAACATGATGTAGGAAATATTTTTAGATTTATAATTAATAATTATAGTCTAAAAGATAATAAACATGACCCCTTCTAAAAATTAATTTACTAAAGGTTATTTGCTTTTGTCATTTTTGCCTTTATATTAAGTTTATTTACTTAAATTGTCATTATCACTCCCAAGTGGATCAATGGGGTCCCAAAAAAAACACAAAGATGCCCAAGTTCAGTAATATCTCAACCAATATGGTTTGGACAAGTGTTAAGGGAATTTTTAATTATTATAATATTCTTTTTACCTTGAATTAACCTATTTACCTTTAACCGTGGTAAATAAAAGTCAAAAGTTACTATTCACCAAAAAATTATTTTCATCTTATTGATGCACATTTTAATTCTTAATAATAACCATTTAAGTTGGATTTTAGAAATTGAATTCACAGAAGTGGAAAATTTTCATTTAAATGAAAAAGTCAGTTTTTTAAATACCACAAAGTGGTTTCACTATTCATCAAAAATTGAAGTTTTTCAGAAAAATACCAAAAATTCAGCCTAAGTTTTCTTTGATATTATGAATTAAAAAATGATTTTTATTTTAACAAATTCAAAACATATAATTGGCATTAATTAATTCTAAAATTAATTCCTGTTATCAAAACATATAGCGTGTTTTTAAGAAACAAAAACAATTAAAAGATTGATACTTGTTTATGTCCAATTTCAATGTGAAATTAATTCCAATGACCAACATTGGATTAAATGGTAAAAATATATTTTAATTTCACTTTAAAACCAATTAAAAATATATTCTAACCATATAAATAAATTATATTAAAAGAAACTTTTGAATTAAAATACAATATTTTTTACTATTCATTAAAAAAATGAAATTTATCAGAAAAATTCCAAAAATTTACAGAAAGTAAATATTGATGTCCCCATTCTAAAGAAGGATTTTATTTGTCCATATAGAATGTATTAAAGTGACAAAAATTATATTTAAAAAGGGTTCACCATTAAAATGCGAGAAATCGGCCTTTTAATGTAAATTATGCTTAAAATTAGATTCATTCACATTTTAAGACTCTAACTTTTATTGGATAAATGTAAATACATTTAACAAACATGTATAATCATATTGTAGTTAGTTTCGTTAATTCCCACCAATACAATGACTAGGAGTTAACTACCGTTTAAAATAATAATATATTATTAGTGTACAACGTAAGATTTCAAAGAAACCTGTTGTTGCGTATCGGGTACGCTATCGAACATAGCAACCCTTTTAAAGTAGAATTAATATTTAATTCAAAAATTAATAAATATAAAAAAGTCATATTCTTTATTTACCGGGGATATTACATCCTTCCCCCCTTTTGGGAATTGCGTCCTCGCAATTTTAATATTTGGGCTTGGAAACTTTACTGAAAGTACCATATCGGAAAAAAGAGTCAGTAAAACTATCACTTTTAAAGAAATAAAGAAAAGTACAATGGTCACCCGAGTTAACCCATACTAAGATTCCATGAAAAAATGGATATGGAGGAAAAACTAAGGGTCAAGTTATGATGGAGAGTGATAGGAAACATAATTAGGAGAAAGTTAACCACAGAAAAATCACAAACTTATGATGTGTGTAAACGGTATTTGATTCCCTAGTAGGAAAAGTTAATAGAAAACGTTTTTTGTTTTAAGTTAATTTTCATTTTGTAATTTATTTACGAGCTTAACTAAATCATAATGAAACATACTTACTTTTCATGTAGACTTTCATATTTTACAAAATTATATTTTCACCAAAAGATGAGTATTTAGAATGACTTTTTCACATTAAGAGGACTATAATAAACTTCGAGAGAATCACCTAATCCACAAAAGATGAACAATTTATTTCCCATGCCTTTAGAACTTAACCAAAACCAAAATGGTTAGTACAAGATAAAATAATCCCCAAAAAGGATAATCTTTTACAAAAAGATAAACAACTCTTAATCTCAAATATTTGTCCAACAAAACCCAAAGTTCACCAAAGACCATTCAATAAAAAGTTGACCTTAAAATTATTCAAAGTAATCCAACCTATAATTGAAACCCAAATCTATGAAGTTTTTAATCACATAGTCTTCCAAGATAAATCTTCCATGATAGATTAATCATTTTCATAGATAACCCAAAATCAACTTAATATTGATTCATAAGATCATCTAACTAAATAGGATAAGTAATACTAACTAGGGACTTCACGTAGTCTAGTGGTAGTCAATAAATACCAGTCGCACTTTGGTTGTGGGTTCGATTCCCATAGCTTCATCCGACGTGACGGGCTGTCACACGGTCTACGTGTTTTCCTTTTTCAAAAACTATATAATTTTATAACATTCCCCCAAAAAAGATAAATTAATCAAACATAACCATATCATATTTTAACCACAAATGTTATATAATAACATTCGTTTTGCATCCCAAAAAGTAGTAACTGGTAATTGCCTCAAATTGAAGGATCATATAAACCCAAATAGTTCTTTATAACTATATCCACAAAAGAAAAGATAGTTATTCCTTGAATAAAATTTTCATATATCAATCATCATGGTTACACATACTATAAAAATTCTTATAATGTAATCTCATCATCAAAAGAGCCTTAATACTTTTAAGAATTTCACCATCCTAAAATCTACCATAACTATTGAATCCCTTATATGTTTAATTCTTACTCATTCAACATTCTTCGTGATCCATTAACCACTCCTTTCCAACTTATTCTTAAATACTTCTTTCCTACAAATAAAATCATGAATCATATCCTAAGATTTAAATAATAGGAAAATATATGTTTAAGAAATAATCCATAGCTTTCATTGGTCATTTTCAGTTTCTTCATCCTTAATTAGAATGGAATTAGGTATTGGTAAAAAAATATTTTTATGATCCTGGTGATCCCATTCCCAAGACTTCTTCTTAGGACATGTGTTTGCATAATGACCATGCACACCACATTTAAAACATTCAATTGATCCCTCATAAAGGACTTATTTCCCTTTCCTAGAGTCAACTAGATGCTTACTTTTTTCATGGAAGGTTATTGCTTTATGAACTTCATTTCAACATCTATAGCATATTTTTGTCCCTTTGAAAAAATTTCCTAGGTGTTTATTTCCACATATTTGACACATAGGTTTTTAAACACACTTACCATTATTATTATAACATGAACTTCCGTAGGGATTTGTTTCTCGCATATATGATGACTTATAAAGATAAATAAGGTTCAGGTGGTCAATCATGTCTCGAGAAAGTTGGTTGGGAATAACCACAAGTGTTCTCATTGCATCTCCCATATCATTCAGTTACTCATTCATAAAACTGTCACAGTTTTCTTCACATCCACTATTACTTTAGTGCATGCTAGATCCAGCCATTTACTAAAACCAAAAATATTAGTGTGAGTATATCAGTAAAACCATCATATAATATCCTATGAGGAGGGTAAACACTAAGATATAATTATTCAATTTATCTTGAACTCATTCATTTTATCTAAAAAAACTATGACTCTTTCTGAAATCCTAACCATTATGGTAATGTCACTAATTCTTAAAGAATACCGTAGCCTCTAATGTTATCTAAACCGACATCTGATACCAACTATAAAGACCCGAACTTAAACATTACATAATCTTGACTAAATTAATAATTCACATTGAGGATCTTTTTAGGTTTATATTTTTAGAGAATTAGGCCATAACTATTACATAAAAACTTGAATATTACAAGTAGACACTACTACTCAGTATCCATTGTTTTCATAAAAAAAATTCTTAAAAAGAAACATGTCTAGTTCCATGTTTTAGACAACATGACTTTTCCATGATCTCATCCTTGAACCTATTCATCTTTAAGTCCTGTGGAAAATTTTTCAAAAACATGGGATGATCATAAGAAGATCAGTAAGGGTTATAAAATAAGGAAGGAAAACATTAGCCCAACTATAAATACAAATCCATAAAACCATACTTTTCAATCACAACACACCTTATGAAATCATAAGATTTATGAATAACACACACAAATCATAAATCATAAAGGTTACTTATGGCATCCATATAAAACTTACTTTTAGCTATCACATCTACGTTGGGAGTTACACTTGGAATACCCATCATAGTATATTCCCTAAATATCTTAGGAGAAACATCATGTTTACCTCTTTCTTGTTACCCAATGCATTGGAGAGCTATCTTGGGCTCACCCGCCCTAGGTTTATCATGGAACCACCAATATACATAAACAATTCCCAATAACCATAACATAATCATAAAATATAACACATTTATAAATTAAAGATAACATTTCCACATTACAATATATCAAATCAAGACAACGTTTTATCAAATCATTTTCAAAACCTTTTAAAAAGAGATTTTTGAATCAAAGTGTCCCATACCACTTTGAGGATTTTAAATGAATTATCATTTGAAAACATAAATGTCCATATAAATAAATCCTAAAACCCATTTTGAAAACATGGATATTAATGATAAATATTTATAAGAATAAATATTTAAACATTTAAAATGATATTTTAGTTAAATAGTTTTTTTTAACAAAAAGAGAGACACTTGAATACAAATAATTGAGGAATAAGATTTAATCATAACTTCATAATATCATGATAAGAAAGGGATTCATGATATAATATGTCAATGAACATTATATACAACATATAAGAGTTAATTGGTTCATAACAATAATGAAGTCTCAGTGGAAATGTAAATTGAGATGAAATCTCTTATAAAGATGGTATCCTTCAAATAAGGATAAATCAATCACATAATTATGTGTGAAAAATATAAATACACCCAATATAATTGGATATTAAGTGTAAACCAATCATAGTTCATTCACACAAATTCATTGGATGACATATTCAATGAGTACAAGTTGAACCCAAAGAATTGAAATTTGGTTAAGGAGTCCCCTTGTAAAAATTTGATAGCCTAACGGCGTCACTTTAAAATTCAAAAAATGAGTTGACAAGATAAAAATAGTATCTCATCACTTGGACAGAAATTTTACATCAATTTGGATATAAAAGAACATATCCCTACATAATAAGATGTAAATTTAAAGACATAATAAAAAGAAGTCTTTTAAATAGAGGAGGGAGAAAGGTTCCCTTACAGATTTGGTTACTTTCAAAACATACACCACATGAAATAAAGATCATAAAATGAATTTGTAAATGCTCATAAAAGAATGTATATTACAAAAATAGTACAATCATGGGCACTACATACACCACACAAAAGGAAATGGTGGAAAATATATCACAGATCTCACGGGAATAAAAAGTGAGATGAAACCCTTTACCTCGTTGTAATCAACTGATTCATTTGATCAAAAGTTAATAACCATAAAATCAATCACAGAATACCATTAATATAAATATAATCATGATAACATATAATAAGCAACAGTACATAATACACCACATGCAACAAATAAGTGGCGAACAATGGAAATCTCACGGAATTAAAAGTGAGACAAGAGTTCTCCTTACCTCGTTGTCCGACTTGACCCATTCTTTCTTTAATACCCTGAATAATAAACTAATGTTAATTTCTACTTGATTAAGAACATTTTTTTAAGTTTATTATCCCTTTTATATTAATTATTACCTTGTTATAAACATTATGTAATCACTTAAGTTAATAATGGTCATTTTGTCGGTATTTGGTACTCGAGTAAAAAATTGAACACATTATATTTACAAGTTTTCCAAGTGGTCAATAGTCCATTACATCCAGAATGGTGTTTATGATTTAGAAATAATATATATCATATATATCCATTATATAAATGTATTTATAATAGTACATAACATTTGGAGGTAAGAAATGAAATGTACCGTTCATGGAGACGGTAAGCCGTACATACGCATGAACGCTACTTTCATTTATATTTATTATTTTAATGGAATTAAAACATAATTATACATAGGTATATTATAATTCCAGTATAATATAATATATAATATGATTAACTCTATCATATATACATCCCACATAAGGCACTAATGAGTCACATCACTTTGAGGGGGCGGTAGTCCGCACTTCCTCAAATGTGATTATCATATTTACCCATTATGGAAACCATAAAGGCATGCTATAAATGGAAAATACAGAAGCATAAAGAAAACATAAAAATAATATATATTATATATAATTAAAGTTCCATCATAATGGCCACCATGAGAGGCGGTTGAAGATATTTGAACAATCATCGTTTCGTGAGGCGTTAGTTTTCCATCCACAGAAACATTATGTTCTTCATCCATTAGATGGAGGTGTGAGTAAGTTTAGTTATAATCCTTCTCATAACAACATTCTAGTATATTAAGGATACTGGATTTTTTACAAAATAAATGAATAAAAAGAGTTTAGGGGTTTGAGAATTAAAATAAAAGAAAACAAATTAAGAGAAACCATTACCTTTAATTTGGGAAACTCCCTTTGGTTTGAACCAAAAGACTTCTTAAAGTGCCTTATCCCTAAGGTAAGGCTTCTAGGAGGAGGAGAGGGATGTAGGGAGATTAATTGGATAGAGTTTGGACGAGACAAAAGGCTTCATAGGTGTGAGGAATTGGTCAGAAGTGGTCTCCATTTATAAAGGGGAGGAGGGGCTCTTTAGGAAAGTGTGAAAACATTATTTTATTATATAATTATATTTGGTTTCTAATGGTCCAAAAATCATTATAGTCAAATATAAGATGACTCAAGGTCGAAATAAAATCATCCAATAGGAATTGGATAGGTTTTATGTAATATTGTAATAATTATAATCTCATTTATTTAAATCATTTATTAATGAGGTAAATACTGCATCATTATTGTGTCATATATAATTTAATTTATTTGTTGTCCAAAAATTATAAAAAAATACCATGATGTAGGAAATATTTTCAGATTTCTAATGAATATTTATAGTCTAAAAAATAATTTATATAACCCCTTCTAAAAATTAATTTACTAAAAGATATTTGCTTTTGTCATTTTTTCCTTTACTTTAAGGTAATTAATCTAAATTGTCATTATCACTCCCAAGTAGCTCAATGGGGTCCCAAAATCAACCCAAATATGACCATGGTCGTTAATGACTCAACCAATATGGTTTGGACAAGTGTTAAGGTAATTTTTAATTATTATAATATTCTCTTTACCTTGAATTAACCTATTTACCTTTAACCGTGGAAAATAAGTCAAAAGTTACTATTCACCAAAATTATTTTCATCTTATTAAACCAAATTTTACTTCTTGATAACAACCATTAATGTTGGATTTTTGAAATTCAATTCACAGAAGTGGTAAAATTTCATTTAAATGAAAAAGTCAGTTTTTTGACTACCACTAAGTGGTTTCATTATTCATCAAAATTAGATGTTTTTCAGAAAAATAACAAAATTCAGCCTAAGTTTTCTTTGATATTACGAATTCAAAAATGATTTATATTTTACCAAATTTAAAACATAGAAGTGGAATTAATTAATTTTAAAATTAATTCCCATTATCAAAACAAATAGCATGTTTTTAAGAAACAATAACTATCAAAAGATTGTTACTTGTTTATGTCCAATTCAATGTGAAATTAATTCCTATGACCAACATTGGATAAAATGGTAAAAATATATTTCAATTTAAATTTTAAAACCAATTAAAAAGATAATCTAACCATATAAATAAATTATATTAAAAGGAACTTTTGAATTAAAATACAATATTTTTCACTATTCATTAAAAAATGAAATTTATCGAAAAAATTACAAAAATTTACAGAAAGTAAATTTTGATGTCCCCATTATAAAGAAGGATTTTATTTGGTCATATATAATGTATTAAAGTGAAAAAAACTATATTTAAAAAGGGCTCACCATTAAAAGGCGATAAATCGGCCTTTTAATGTAAATTATGCTTAAAATTAGCTTCATTCACATTTTAAGCCTCTAAGTTTTATTGCATAAATGTAAATACATTTAAAAAACATGTATAATAATATTGAAGTTATTTTCGTTCATTCCCTCCAATACAACAGCTAGGATATAACTACTGTTTAAAATAATAATATATTATTAGTATGCAACGTAAGATTTCAAAGAAACCCGTTGTTGCGTATCGGGTACGCTATCGAACATAGAAACCCTTTTAAAGTAAAATTATTATTTAATTAAAAAATTAAAAAATATAAAAAAGTCATATTCTTTATTTACCTGGGATGTTACATCCTTCCTCCCTTTTGGGAATTGCATCCTCATAATTTTAAAATTTGGGCTTGGAAACTTTATTGAAAGTCCCATATCGGAAAAAATAGTCAGTAAAACTATCACTTTAAAAGAAAGAAATAGAAGTACAATGGTCAGCCGAGTTAACCCATACTAAGATTCAATGAAAACATGGATATGGAGGAGAAAGAAAAGGGTCATGCTCTGATGGAGAGTGATAGGAAACACGATTAGGAGAAAGTTAACCACAAGAAAATCACAAACTTATGATGTGTGTAAACGGTATTTGATTCCCTAGTAGGAAAAGTTAACAGACAACATTTTTTGTTTTAAGTTACTTTTCATTGAGGAATTTATTTATGAGCTTAACTAAATCATAAGGAAACATACTTACTTGTCATGTAGACTTCCATCTCTTACAAACTCATATTTTCACCAAAAGATGAGTATTTATGATGACTTGTTCGCATTAAGAGCGCTACAATGAACTTCGCGAGAATCACCAAATCCAAAAAATATGAACTATATATTTCCAATGTCTTTAGACCTTAACCAAAACCAAAATAGTTAGTACAAGTTCAGATAATCCCCCAAAAGGATAATATTTTACAAAATGAAAAACTACTATTAATCTCCAAAATATGTCCAACAAAACACAAAGTTCATCAAAGACCATTCAATAAAAAGTTTTCCTTAAAATTTTTCAAAGTAATCCAAACTAAGATTGAATCCCAAATCTCTAAAGGATTTAATCACATAGTCTTCCAAGATAAATCTTAACATTTATCTGCAAATAACATCATTTACTCTTAAAGTCTCATATTTTAAAGTAATTAACCTAATCACATATCCCCCATGATAGGTTAATAATTTCCATAGATAACCCAAAATCAACTTATTCTTGATTCATAAGATCATATAACTAAAAATAATAAGTCATACTAACCAAGGACTTCATGTAGTCCAGTGGTAGTCAATAAATACTAGTCGTACTTTGGTTGTGGGTTCGATTCCCGCAGCTTCGTCCGACGTGATGGGTTGTCACACGGTCTACGTGTTGTCCTTTTTCAAAAACTAAATAATTTTATAACATTCCCAAAAAAAGATAAATTCATAAAAAATAACCATAACATATTTTAACCACAAATTTTATATAATAACATTCGTTTTGCGTCCAAAAAAGTATTAACCAGTAATTTCCTAAAACTCAAGGATCATATAAACCCAAATAGTTCTTTATAACTATATCCACAAAAGAAAAGATAATTATTCCTTGAATAATATTTTCATATATCAAACATCAGGGTTACACATACTATAAGAAGTCTTCTAATGTAATATCATCATCAAAAGATCCTTAATACTTATAAGCATTTCACCATCCTAAAATCTACCATAACTCTTGAATCCCTTATATGTTGAATTCTTCCTCATTCAACATTCTTTATGATCTATAACCATTCCTTTTCAACTTATTCTGAAATACTTCTTTCCTACAAAAAAAATCATGAATCATATCCTAAGATTTCAATAATAGAAAAAAATATCTTTAAGAAATAATCCATACCTTTCATTGGAAATTGTCAATTTCTTCATCCTCAATTGGAATGGCATTAGGTATTGGTAAACAAATATTTTTATGATCCTGGTGATCCCATTCCAAAAAAATCTTCGTAGGACATGTGTTTGCATAATTACCATGCACACCACTTTTAAAGCATTCAATTGATCCCTTGTAAAGGACTTCTTTCCCTTTCCTATAGTCAACTAGATGCTTCCTTTTTACATGGAAAGTTCTTGCTTTATGACCTTCATTTCCACATCTATACCATCTTTCTGTCCCATTGAAACATTTTCCTAGGTGTTTCTTTCCACATCTTTGACACATATTTTTTTAAACACACTTACCTTTACGATTATTACCTAAAATTCCGTAGGGATTTGTTTCTCGCATATATGATGCCTTATAAAGATCACTAAGGTTCAGGTGGTCAATCATGAATCCAGATAGTTGGTTGAGAATAACCATAAGTGTTCTCATTACATCTCCCATATCATTAAGTTTCTCGTTCAAAAAACCGTCACAGTTTTCTTCACAACCACTGTTACTTTAGTGCCTGCTAGATCTAACTATTTACTAAAACCAAAAAGGTCAGTGTGATTATATCAGTAAAATCATCATATAATATCCTATGATGAGGGTAAACACTAAGATATACTTATTCATGTTATCTTAAACTCATTCATTTTATCTAAAAAACATGGACTTTTTTCTGAAATCCTAACCATTATGGTAATGTCACTTATGCTTGAAGAATACTCTACCCTCTAAAGTTATCTAAACTGACCTCTGATACCAACTATAAGGACCTAGCCTTAAACATTACATAATCTTGATTAAATTAATAAATCACATTGAGGATATTTTTAGGTTTATAGTTTTATAGAATACTATTACATAATGACTACAATATTAAAAGTAGACACTACTACTCAGTATCCATTTTTTTCATAAAATAAAAACTCTTAAAAAGAAACATGTCTAGTTCCATGTTTTAGACATCATGACTTTTGCTTGATCCCATCCTTGAACCTATTCATCTTTAAGTCCTATGAAATTTTTTTCAAAAACCTGGGATGAGCATAAAAAGCTTAGTAAGGGTTATAAAATAAGGAAGGAAAACATTATCCCAACAATAAATACAAATCCATGAAACCATACTTTTCAATCATAATGTACCTTATGAAATCATAAGATTTATGAAAAACACACACAAATCATAAATCATAAGGGTTACTTATGGCATCCATATAAAAAATACATTGTATCTATCACATCTATGTAGGGAGTTACACTTGGAATACCCATCAATGTATATTCCCTAAATCTCTTAGGAGAAATATCATGTTTACCTCCGTCATGTTACCCAATGCATTGGAGAGCTATATTGGGCTCACTCGCCCTAGATTTATCACGGAACCACCCGTATACATAAAGAATTCCCAATAGCCATAACATAATCATAAAATATAACACATGTATAAAGTAAATATAACATTTCCACATTCTAATATATCAAATCAAGACAATGTTTTATCAAATCATTTTCAAAACCTTTTAATAAGATATTTTTGAATCAAAGTGTCTCATACCACTTTGAAGATTTTAAATGAAATATCATTTGAAAACATTAATGTCCATATAAATAAATCCTAAAACCCATTTTGAAAACATGGACATTAATGACAAATATTTTGAAGAATAAATCTTTAAAACATTTAAAATGATATTTTAGTTAAAGAGTTTTTTTAACACTAAGAGAGACACTTGAATACAAATAATTGATAAATAACATTTAATCAGAACTTTATATTATCATGAGAAGAAAGTTATTCATGATATAATATGTCAAATTATAGTATATACACCAAATAGAAGTGAATTGGTGCATAACAACAATGAAGTCTCAATGGAAATGTAAATTGAGATGAAATCCCTTATAAAGATGGTATCCTTTAATTAAGGATAAATCGATCAAATAATTATGTGTGAAAAATATAAATACACCCAATATAAGTGGATATTAAGTGTAAAATAATCAAAGTTCATTCAAACATATTCATTGGATGACATATTCAATGAGTACAAGTTGAACCGAAAGAATTGAAATTGGGTTAAGAAGTCCCATTGTAAAAATTTGACAGCCTAACGACGTCACTTAAAAATACAGAAAATGAGTTGATAAGATAAAAAGATTATCTCATCACTTGGACATAAAGTTTACATCAATGGGGATATAAAAGAACATATCCCAACATAATAAGATGTAAATTAAAAGACATAATAAAAAAGACTTTTAAATAGAGGAGGTTGAAAGGTTCCCTTACTGATTGGTAACTTTCAACATACGCCACATAAAAGAAGGATCATAAAATGAAGATGTAAATACTCATAAATGAAATTATATTACACAAATATTACAATCATGGGCATTACATACACCATAAAAAAATAAATGGTGGAAAATATAGCATGAATCTCACGGGAATAAAAAGTTAGATGAAAGCCTTTACCTCATTATAATCAACTGAGTCATTTGATAAAAAGTTAATAACCATCAAATGAATCGTAGAATACCATGAATATAAAGATAATAATGATAATATATAACCAAATATAGTACATAATACACCACATGAAATAAATAAGTGGCGAACAATGGAAATCTCATGGAATTACAAGTGAGATAAGAATTCTCCTTACCTCGTTGTCCGACTTGACCCGTTCATTCTTTAATCTCCTGAATAATAAACTAATGTTAATTTATACTTGATTAAGAAACTTTTTATTTTTATTATTCCTTTTATATTACTTATTACCTTGTTATAAACATTATGTAATCACTTAAGTTAATAACGGTCGTTTTGTCGATATTTGGTACTTGAGTAAAAAAATGAACACCTTATATTTACAAGTTGTAGATGTGGTCAATATTCCATTATATCGATAATGGTGTTCATGATTTAGATATAATATATATAATATATATCCAGTATATACATATATTTATAATAGTACATAACATTTGGAGATAAAAAATGAAATGCAATGTTCATGGAGACGGTAAGCCGTACATAAGCACGAACGCTACTTTCATTTCTATTTCTTATTTTAATGTAATTAAAAAAAATAATGATAAATAGGTATATTATAATTCCAGTATAATATATAATATAATATCATTAACTCTATCCTTTATACATCCCACATAAGGCATTAACGAGTCACATCACTTTAAGTGGGCGGTAGTCTGTGTTTCCTTAAATGAGATTATCATATTTACCCACTATGGAAACCATAAAGGCGTGCTATAAATGGAAAATAAAGAAGCATAAAGAAAATATAAACATAATATATATCATATATAAATACATTTCCATCATAATGGACACCATGAGAGGCAGTTGGAGATATTTGAAAAATCATCGTTTCGTGAGGCGTTAGTTTTCCATCCACAGAAACATTATGTTCTTCATCCATTAGATGGAGGTGTGTTTAAGTGTAGTTAGAATCATTCTCATAACAAAATACTAGTATATTGAGAATACTGGTGTTGTTACAAAATATAGGAATAAAAAGAGTTTAGGGGTTGGAGAAGTAAAATAAAAGAAAACAAATTAAGAGAAATCGTTACCTTTAATTTTGGTAACTCCCTTTGGTTTGAACCAAAGGACTTCTTGAAGTTCCTTCTGCCTAAAGTAAGGCTTATAAGAGTAGTTTAGGGATTTATGAAGCTTAATTGGTCAGGGTTTGGACGAGACAAAAGGCATGAGAGGTGTGAGGAATTGGTTAGAAGTGGTCTCTTTTTATAAGGGGGAGGAGGAGTTCTCTAGGAAAGTGTGAATTTTTTTATTATATATTTATATTCAGTTTCTAATGGTCCAAAAATAATTATAATCAAAGATAAGATGACAAAAGGACTAAATATAATCATCCAATATGAATTGGACAGGTTTTGCATAATATTTTAATCATTATAATCTTATTTATTTAAATCATTTGTTAATGAGGTAAATACTGCATCATATATAATTTAATTTATTTGTTGTCCAAAAATTATAAAAAAATGACATGATTTAGGAAATATTTTTATCTTTATAATTAATATTAATAGTCTAAAAGATAATTTATATAACCCATTCTAAAAATAAATTTACTAAAAGATATTTGCTTTTGTCATTTTTGCCTTTACTTTAAGTTAATTAATCTAAATTGTCATTATGACTCCCAAGTGGATCAATGGGGTCCCAAAATCAACCCAAAGATGACCATGGTCGTTAATGACTCAATTAATATGGTTTGGACAAGTGTTAAGGTAATTTAGAATTATTAAAATATTATATTTACCTTGAATTAACCTATTTACCTTTAATCGTGGTAAATAAAAGTCAAAATTTACTGTTCACCAAAAATTATTTTCATCTTATTGAACCAAATTTTACTTCTTGATAACAACCATATATGTTGGATTTTATAAATTCAATTTAGATAAGTGGTAAAATTTCATTTAAATGAGAACGTCAGTTTTTTAACTACCACTAAGTAGTTTCACTATTCATCAAAAATTTAAGATTTTCAGAAAAATACCAAAAATTCAGCCTATGATTTGTTTGATATTCCGAATTAAAAAATGATTTCTATTTTTCAAAATTCAAAACATAGAAGTGACATTAATTAATTTTAAAATTAATTCTCGTTATCAAAACAAATAACGTATTTTTAAGAAACAATAACTAACAAAAGATTGATACTAGTTTATGTCCAATTTCAATGTGAAATTAATTCCAATTACCAAAATTGGATTAAATGATAAAAATATATTTTAATTTCACTTTAAAACCAATTAAAGAGATAATCTAAACATATAAATAAATTATATTAAAAGGCAATTTTGAATTAAAAAACAATATTTTCACTATTCATTAAAAATGAACTTTATCGGAAAAATTCCAAAAATTTACACAAATTAAATTTTGATGTCCCCATTCTAAAGAAGGATTTTATTTGTTCATATAGAATGTATTAAAGTGACCAAAAATAGATTTAAAAAGGGTTCACCATTAAAAGGCGATAAATCGTCCTTTTAATGTAAATTATGCTTAAAATTAGATTCATTCACATTTTAAGCCTCTAAATTTTATTGGATAAATGTAAATACATTTGAAAAACATGTATAATCATATTGTAGTTAGTTTTGTTCATTCCCACCAATACAAAGGCTAGGAGTTAACTACCGTTTAAAATAATAATATATTATTAGTGTGCAACGTAGGATTTCAAAGAAACCCGTTGTTGCGTATCAGGTACGCTATCGAACATAGAAACCCTTTTAAAATAAAATTAATATTCAATTCAAAAATTTATAAATATAAAAAAGTCATATTCTTTATTTACCTGGGATGTTACAAAGGTAGGTAGAGTTATCTATGGATTTTGTACCCAGTACTCATCTTGTGTTTATTAATTATTATTGTATAGAACCACTTGAAATGAGAGAGATAAAAACTCAGTTGGATGATCTTCTTGATAAAATATTTTTACACTGTAGTGTGTCACATTGGGTAGCACCTATTATATTTTCAAATAAATATAATGGAACACTTCACCTTTCTACTGATTACTAGAAACTCAATCAAGTTGCGGTGAAGAATAAGTATTTTTTACAATAGATTTATGATCTATTTGACCAACTGAAAATGGAGAAGTGGTTCTTGAAGATTGATATTTGATATGGTTATAAGCAGTTGAGAGTAAAATAATCTTACATTTAGAAGAAATTTATCAAGAGTAGGTATGATCATTATGTGTATCTTTTTATGATTTTTTTAACTAATTCTCCTACAGTATTTATAAATTTGATGAATATGATATTTTATGAGTACCATAACTCACTCATGGTGGTATTTGTTGGTGATATCCTCATTTAATCTCAATTCAAGGAGGACTATGTACATCATTTTAGAGAATTAATGTAATCTTTGAGAAACCATCAACATTATTCGAAGATTTCAAAATTTAATTTATGGATTCAGAAAGTTAAGATATTAGGAAACATGGTCTTAGAAAAATGTATTTTATTATATATTTAGAAGTTGAAAGATGTTATAAAATGGTATAAATAGAGTAATATTTTTATGATTTATAGAATCTTGAGTTTGGAAGGATATTACCCTCGATTCATCGGTAATTTCTTAATGTTTTCTTTTTATAAGACCACCCTCACTCAGAAAATAGTGAAGTTAATTTGGGATAAGAAATTTTAGAGTCATTTAGTTGATCTGAAATGAATTTTTAATTTTTTGATTATGGTGACTATTACAGAGTCTTCAATGTCAATGTGGTATTCTATGATTCATCATGTTCAATTTTGGGTTGAATTTGGATGCATAGTGGTTTTATGATATCATATGGTTCTAATCATCTTATACCACATGAGAGGAATTAGCCATACCATGATCTTGAACTCACTACTGTAATACATTTTTTTTAGATTTGGTGTAATTTCCTTTTTTTTAATGTTTTACCATTGATTCTAACTATAAAAGACTAAGTTATATATTCACCTATCAATATATGAATCTATAAAGGATTCATTGGGTGGAGTACCTTCAATATTTTTATTTCAAAAATGCCTACACCCCTGGTAAGGGTAATTTTTTCACTGATGCATTGACAAATAAACTTTTGACCTGTACCATGAAAGATTCACTAAAAGCGTGGAATCTGATGGCCCTCTTTTCATATATTAATTTGGGAATTTCAAAGAATGGGTCTAAGGTTGTTTTGAAAATTGTGCACTTGACCTCCTCACTTTTCGAGATGATTATTTGGATAATAAATTTTATGATGAATTATATGGCATTAAGGACTCTCTTTATAGATGGGAGATCTTTTGTGTGTGTTCTTTATCTTTGCAGTGTCTCCTATGTTCTTGAAACTAGTTTTTTATGCCCTTGTCTGTGAGAAAGTCCATGATGGGTGATTGCCACAGTTCCTAATAATATTTTAACCATGGAACCAAAAAGATGTTCTATGATATGTGGTGATGATTTTGGTAGCTAGTTATTATATGAGGCATCATTGACTTTGTAATGCATTGTTATATATTCCAACAGGTCAAAGTCGAGCACTATAATCCTTCGAGTTTTCTTCATCCTCTTCCAATGACAACATGGAAGTGGGATGAGATTTATATGAACATTATGGTTGGTTTTAAAAATACCCATTAAGGGAATAAATCAATATGGATTGTGATAAATAGGTTGACCAAATAAGTTCAATTTATACGCATTCAGGATTCAACCAAAGTTGTTTACATGGGACGTCTCTAAGCACATGATATTATTAGAATATATGGAGTTTCATCATCTATAGTCTTGGATAGGGATCCTTGTTTCATTTCTTGATTTTGGGGAGTCCTCCAAGAGGCACTAGTATCCCAGGTTCATTTGAGAACAACTTATCATATATAGAGATACGTACAAATAATAAAATATATAGAAAATTTCTAAGGACATGCTTCACACTTTCATTCCTGTCATTGGTGGAGTGTGGGATGACCTTATGGGATTGGTTGAGTTTTCATACAATGATAATTATCAGTCTACAATTAGAATGGATCCTTTTTAGTCCTTTTATTGTAGGACATATAGATATCTATTTTTTGGTCATATATTTTTTAAAGTTCATGGTTGGATGGAGTTTGGTCAAGGATATGATGATGAGGGATCAGTGGATTCCTTAGAGAGTGTTGATGGCATAAAGCTGATATAAATCAAATATTGATCTTTATTGAAGAAAATTGGATTTTCTATTAGTGAATATTTTTTGAGAGTTTCACCTTAGTTGGTTCACATATGTCTTGGTAAATAGAGAAATCTTATGTTGAGGTTTTTGTGATATTTTGAGATTGTTGTGGGAGTGGGAAAAAATACCTTCCATTTGGAACTTCCACTATAGTTTACTCAATCCCTAATGTGTTTTAGGTGTCATATATTCAAAATTATCATTATGAACCTTCTCATGATATGATATTTGAATATATTGACCTTGAAACTGATTTATCTGTGATTGAGAATCTAGTACGGATTATGGAATGTAGGACCAAGGTTCTTTGTGGGAAGATGATACCTTTGGTCCATGTTCTATGGAAGCATGGTTCTAATTCACACGACACTTGGAAGTGTAAGGAACTAATGGTAGAGAAGTGGATTCATAGATTTGATATGGAATATTCTTGATAGGATTTATGGTTTTAGAAAGAGTTTTTAGTGGGGAGGTTGTAACGTCTCATTACCTTTTTTCAGGTACATCTTGACTCATGATTTCCCTTTTTGGGGAGAATTCTCATCTTTTTGAGGATGAAGAGATTATTTAGGTAAAATGGCCTAAAGATCAAGGATGTATGTTTTTTTAATTTATTAATTTTGGGTAAATTTGTTAAGAGTTTTAGAGGTTTCTCTTCTTGGTCTAAGGGGATTTTTAGGTTGTTTGGGTGTGTTTGCAGGTTTTTATTTCTAGGCACTGGATGTAGAAAATATTTATTCCATAAAGCATTGATTTATGACATTAATTTTATTCTAGCCAAAAAAAATATTGAATATTGATTATAGATAAAAATAATTTACTCCAAAAAATGAACTTATTAGATAAATTCATCGATCATGATTTTTATCCAAAGCCGATGCCTTTTCCAATGTATGTGCAACATGATGTATTTAGACTATAAACCCTTGGTTTAAGATGTAAATAACTCATGACCAGTGGTTTTAATTATTCTTATCACCTAATTTTCTTTAGGAACTCCAAATTCACTCCACCCCAAAACCCCATGCTTCCTCCCTTGCAATGTGATGGATTTCTTCTCTTTCCAACATCTCAATTGGGCATTAAATCACAGGTGAGTTATCTAACTTAGGTTTTATCCATCTATATAATTCCTCTATTTTGTAAATGTATGATATTAGGTTTTTATAATAAAATTAGAGTTTGATCTTGAGGTTTTTGATTTAGGATTTTCTTGTTTATCTCATTTTCCTTCATTCTTCATTGGTATTTTCCCATTGCAGGTATTGGTTGATCAATGATTAAGGGTAAATGGTTCCACATACCTTTTTTTACAACAATTGAAACACAAAATTACTTGATTTATTTTAATTTAGATTTAAAATTATTTAGAAATTATAGTTTTGTATTGTTGATTGATGGTTTTTAAAAAGGAACATGGATTATGAAAAACCCCCAATTTCAATAGAATTTAAATTTTCGGGAAGATATAAGAAAATGGATGGATTTATTTGAAAATTTATTTGAAGAAATAATTTTAAGTGGGTTAAATTGATAAATTATTTGAGAAGGCATGAATTGATGAAAACCTATTATTTGGTTTTGAAATGAGATAGGCATGTTGAAAACTGAATGTGGGAAATTTTATTTTGAACTGATCTGAAATGATTTATTTTCTATTATTGATTGAATGAACCAAATGAAATCCTATGTAGTTATTGGGTAACTTAGAAAATCATGTATGTATCTGACCCACCTAAAAATATATTGATTATGAAAACATTGATTTAGATATACATTAACATGATTTTCACTCAATATGGATTTGAGTCCCAATAGCCTGAGTTGTGGGATGTGTGCAAAAATTGAGCCGAGATCACTGATGAGTATTGTGAGGATACTATTACTAGAAACTAATATACCACATGGTTTTATAATTGTTTTCATGATGCAAAATATTTTTTTATTACAATACATTGATTTATAAAAATAGTCTATTCATGCCAATTTTTTTATATAAACTATTTTTTATAAATTTATAATTTAAAGATGTTTTGATATGTCTTGTATATATTTTGATTATTAATGAATATTTTGTTGATAATATGTGAAGGCTATGTAATTAAATGTTTTATTTAAATTGATTGAATATTTTGTTTGATATGTAATGCTTGGTGGAAACCTACTGGGATTTATAGATCACACACTACCTTCACCTTCAAGAATTTATAGATTATCTTTTATTAGTTCTGAGAAAAGGAAAGGTGCCACTTATAGGTGGAATGATGTTCTTGGTCCTTTTAGACAAGAAGTGATGGAGGTTGCTAGTGGAGATGTGATCCAATCATTACATGGGTTTATGTTTTAGTTTTATCTTGTAAAATGTTGTGTCAATTGATGATTTATTGTTTGGGTATTATTTTATTCAATTGATTCTGGTACTTTTTCCATTTGGGGTGTTAATAATATTGAGTTTTATTTTTTATCTTCGATTTTTATGTGGAAAAAAATTTCCTTTGAAATCCTTGTATGATTCCAGGTGTTAGTCGCCAACCCACAATGATAAATATTTCCCTTAGAGGACATCACATGTATCATTGTATTAGGATATCTGGGATGGTTTATAACATGGTCATTTCATTTGATTTATCATGTAAAATTGTACTAAAATATATGGCTAAAAAAGATTTACGCTTCCTTAAAACCCTTATAAAAAAACCCAAAACGTCATAAAGTAGTCTTAAAAATATTCCGAGACTGCCCCCATCAATTATCAATTCTTTTCTCTCTTTACATTCTAAAATTTACGGTTGATTTTATTGAATCCATTGAAAATAAGTATAGAAAAGACCTTCTAATATAAATTTTTTAGCTTGAATGAAGTTAAATTTTCCCCACCAAGATTTTTTAAAATTAATCCTCCAAAAAGGCTACATGTTCCCTTGATATCCATAAATTCAAGATAGTGAGAATTTAGTTTATCCCATCAATGATATGTCAATATAATCCCTATATCCTTGAACACATGATTTATTGAATGTATCATTCTCAAGAGCTAAATTAGAGAACTTATTAGTTTAAAAATATCTCTTTGAACCAAATAACCAAACACAAAATGAACCAAATAACCTAACCTAAATGAACAAATAACCAAATTACCTAACATGAAATAAACCAAATGACCTAACCTAAATGAATTAATGAATTAAGTAACTATACCAAAATGAATCAAAAAACTGAACCTAAAAATAACCAAATTACCTAACCTAAAATAAAAAAACAACCTAACAGAAAATGAATAAAATGAACACACCAAAAAATGGAAATAATAAAAAAATAACCTACCCCAAAAAAACCAAATAACCTAAAATAAATTGATCAAAAATAACCAAACACAATTAAAAAAATGAAATTACACAAATATAATGAATAAATAAATGACTTATCCCACAATGAACCAAATAGCCTAACCGAAATTAAAAAATGATAAAATAAACTAACCTAAATTGAACAAAATAACCTAGCCCAAAATGAGCCAAATAACTTAAACAAAAATAAACAAAATAACATGACCCAAAATAAACAAAATGAATTGACCAAAAAAATGAACAAATGGCCAAATTACCTAACCCAAAATAAAACAAATAACCCAACCCAAAATGGTCCAAATTACCTGACAAAAAATGAAAAAATGACCTAACCCAAATTGAAGATAATGAAATAACCCAAAAATGAAAAACCCAAAATTAAACAAAATGAAATAATCCAAAATAAACTAAATTATCTAACTCAAAAATAAAATAAACCAAAAAATAACTAAACGAACTAACCCAACATGACATATCCCGATATGAACAAGATAACCTAACCCAAAATAAACTAAATAACCTAAATAAAAAATGATAAAACACAAAATAAATACAGAATAAATTAACCAAAATGAATCAAAATAACACTACCCAAAGTGAACCAAATGTTCTAACTAAATGACCAAATGAAAAAAAGAAGCTAAAGGATATAAGAAAAAATTAACCAAATGATATTTTTAAAAATGATCAAAATTACCCAACCCAAAATGAATCAAATGACCAAACCAGAATGAACCAAATTATGAAACCAAATAAATAAAATGACAAGTGACCAAATAGCCTAATCAATAAAGGAAAAAAATTTAAATGAATCAAATAACCAAACCTAAACTGAATTAGACCACAGTGAACATATAAGGAGAAAACCATATCATACCCATGTTTAGTACACTAATTAGTATGATATTATTATGTTATTATATAATTACTAAATTTCTAATTAGATGTATATCTATTATCCTTTGTGGGAAATGAAAAAAAGTGAAGATATATGAAGGACGAGAATGTATGAAAATGATAGCCACATGAGAGTGATGAGAATTACACCTCTGGTGAGAGTTTTGATTATAATATTTAATATATATATATATATATATATATATATCAAAACATATAATGTAAAATATTTTATAATTTTTCATTTTAATCAGGTTCCACCATACGATAGAGAAATTTTCTTTGGATAGACCAGTACTAATGGTGACTAACCTACTAGTTCATGGGGGAGGGGGTGTACTAGTGATACTCATAGTACTCATCATACTTGATCACACCGAGAACCTTCACTAGATATACCATCTACGAAAACATCATATATAATAGTTCCCATAGAGGTAATGTGGATATTTATACCACCTATGTTGTCTCCAACTGTAAAGACCCGAAATTTCAGTGGAATTCTTTTAAATGCATGAGAATTTTGCAAGTCCAAAAAAATTGAAGGCATGTGATTCTGAGGCCCGGTGTGCCCGAAATCAATTTATAAAGTTTTTTGGGTACTTTTAGTAAAAGTATGAGCATGTTTTTATAACTTTTGAACCGGTGCTCGGAATTGAAATCCGAGGACACTGTTGAACTTGCAGCGCCGATATTTGCTTAAGGAGACTTGATTAGACACTAAATGAGGCTAATATTCATTGTTAATATATATAATATTCATTTTCTTTATTATTCATAAACACCATTTTAGTGACATATCATTGATGGGACAAATAACTCTTCAGGATCCAATGCTAATTCAACTTCCATGGTGTCCATTTAGGCGGCCCAATTTAGAGATAAAATTCTGGGCCAGATTCTGCGTCCCAGAAAAACATCCCACTAATATGATCCTATCTCGGAATCCACAACTCTTAAGGATCCCAAATTTTACAGGAGTCTCGAAGACATCTGGAGATCCATTTCCTTCCTCTATGTCCCACTCTGATTCGGCCATCTATAAGGTCTTCCAAGAGCTTCTGTTCCGTGAAGGAAATCTGGCTGCCACCTCGGGTCAAGGGTGGAAAAATCAACTCTCCCTTACTTCCCACCCACCTATGGCCTACCGAAATTAATTTAGGAGACTTGGAATGTTGTAGTCTCGACCCAAGGACTCAAAAAGTACTATTTAAGGTAGTGGTGGTGAAGTATTTGAGAATCTTGGATTCTTTGTTCAATTGTAATGTTATGCTGCAGTTTTGTTGTCTCAAATTTGTCTTTCACATGTAAGTTGTTCAATTCAATTTAGTTTCTTAATAAAAGTTATTCTTATACTCTTATTCAGTTTTTATTCATATCACATTGATACCGTTGGATCACGGTTTGAATTTATTCATACCAATCCTTGTGAAATCATTCACAAAACAGTGGAGTGATCATTTTATTTTTGTTGTTTTCTTTACTTCTCCATTTCCTCCCTCATGAGTCTACTTTCCGCTTCCATTGAAACCATGGGATCAATGGAGGGCTAACCCACTTATGGGTTGATCCAATGGAGTAGAAAGGGGCTGGATTGGATGTTATTTATCACCCCATTAATATATAATCACTTCTTTAATTGAGATTTTTATTTGATGATTTTTAAACTCCATCGTCCTTGTTGAATTTAAGGCCACACACTTCAAGTGCTAATTCGAACCTTTACCTTGAAGTTCTAAAAACTTTGATCCTTCATGTGTATAGGTGATTAGTATTAAAGTGTGTAGGAATTAAACCAGTAAGTGATGATGTTGTTTTATCTCCTTAAATGAACCCATCTCAAATATATGAAATTGAAATCATTAAAAAGGGAATATGTCCAATACACCCCGAGCGATAACCTAGGATCAACTCATTCTTTTAAATTGAATTCACTTAAGTATCTAATAGTTCCTTTAAACCAATCTAAAATCAACCCAAGTTGGCCACTTCATAGCCAAAAACAGTCCATAGAATGTACGTGTCTATAGGTTACTTCTTAGGTCTCTGAGGATTCGACAACCCAAGCTAAACTACAAGGACTATATTACCTTCTTCTCTTGGGTAAATTTGAGCGAGAATCAAATTCTGGCACCATTTCCGGGGACCCAAGTAAGTCATCTAAACACCCATTATATTCTCCCCTATTTTTTTTTTTCTCATCTAAATTCTCTTATCTTGTCTCTTTCTCATTTTTTTTTCTTTTGGCGCATGTCCTCCTACACACATGATCAATCAAACCATCTAGTTTGGGTGGATAGTCCTGGGGTTGGGGAGTCAAGTACACCAAGGGAACTATTTCCATTAGATCCTAATCTTCCAAACACCCTTGAGTCAAAAATTGAGGCTATTTCAATGGAAGGTATTCAAAGAAACCAACTCATAAACCCAGGTGGGAACCAAAATGGAAACCCAAATGAGGCAGCCCCAAACATGGGGAATGCCATTGATCAAACCATGAATGAATACCTCACACCTTCCTGGACCAATGCCCCCTCATGCATTAGACACAATTTCCTAGGAGATACCAACTACATCTTTAAACCCCATGTCCTAAACAACCTTCCCACATTCCATGTAATGGAGTCCGAGATGCCATACCTGCACATTAAGGAGTTCAATGACATTGTAGAAACCATGTGTCCCCCCACATCAACTAGAATCAGCTAAGATGAGGCTATTTACTTTTTCTTTAAAATATCAATCTAAAAATTGGCTAAAAAATTTGAGACCATCATCCATAAATTCTTGGGACCAACTACAAAGAGAATTCTACAAAAAATACTTTCCCCACCACAAAACAATTTCACTTAAAAAGAGTATCCAAAACTTTTTTGAAAAAGAGGGAGAGTCATTCTATGAAACATGGGAGAGGTTCAAAGACACTATAAACATGGTTCCACACCATGGTTTTTCTATTCCTGAACAAGTGATAATTTTCTATGAAGGGATGGGTCCAGGGAATAAATAATTCATTGACATGATGTGTAATGGAACATTTAAAAACAAAGCCCCAAATGATGCTTACGAATATCTAGAAAGCCTTTCTGAACAAAACCAAACATGGGGAACTTCATCTTATTCTGAAAATCCACAAAGAAATAATGGAATTCATAAACTTAGAGAAGAGGAAAGCCTTAGGGATAAACTCACAGCACTCTCTTGGAAGGTTGAAGAGATAGACCTTAATAAAGTCCATGAAATCCAAACTGTTGACCCTGTTTGCACAATTTTTGAAAAAAAGACCATAAGACAGACAACTGCCCAACCATTCCGTCCATAAAAGATGTTCTTTTAGGAGGACCCCCAATGGAAGAAAATGCTTTGAACTTTCAAAATCCTTAATACCAAAACAACATCAACCCAAGGTATAATGACCACCCAGGCTTCCACTATAAAGATAACCAACAACCGAGCCAACCACAGGGACAAAATACTTACCCCCATCAGAACTACTGATCCCATAACCAGTTCCCAAACCGACCTATCCAATACCAACAGCCACTAGTCCATTTTCAACAAACCATCCCACTTCCAAAATATCCCCCCAGGATAAACCAATCTTCTCAGGCACCAACCCAAACTATTCCAAAAATCCTACTAGAACAACTATGCAAACTAATGGAGAGGATGAACTCAGAGGTATCTTCCAAAAAACAATAACTTCAAACCATCAAAACTGGAAAGGCGACCATGACTACTCAGGCAGTGCCATCCTCAACTTCAAGGGGAGAGTCAAGTTGTGCTCAAACAACTCATGAACAACTAAAGGTTGTGAATATTTTAAGAAGTGGGAAATCAATTGAGAAACCTGAACAAATAATTCAGAACCCACCTGAAGATTCAAACTTGGATGAAAATTCAAATAAACCCCAAGATCAAACTGAGGAAACTGATAACAATGTGAAAGAAACAACTATTCAACAAAAAACCCCAAAACCTACACCATTTACTCAACGCATGAGGGGGAAACCCAAGCCTGAACTGAGTGAAACATTGAGGCAAATATTTTCACATGTCAAGTTGAACATACCCCTTCTCGAAGCAACCCAAACCATACCTGCATGCTCAAAGTACCTTAATGACTTGTGCACTTTTAAAATAAAGTTTTCACATAAAAACTAAGTCCTTTTGGCTGATAATGTGAGTACCACCATTCAAGGGACAACTCCTCTTAAGTTGAAAGACCCAAGTTACCCTTACATCAATGTTAAACTAGTAGAAAGAAAAGTTGTCAAGGACTTGTGTGATCTAGGTGCTTGTGTCAATCTCATCCCCTATGTCGTGTACTGCCAGTTAGGCCTAGAAGAACTCCACCCCACATCTGTCACACTTCAACTTGCTGATCATACCATTAGGGTTCCAAAGGGGATTTTGAAGGACGTTCTGGTAAAGGTTGAAAACTTTATCTACCCTACTAACTACATTGTCCTTGACAACCATCCAAACTTAGTAAATAAGGAACAAACCCCAATCATATTTGGTGGTCCTTTCCTTGCAACAATCAACTCTGATATCCGAGTTTGAAATGGGAACATGACCATCACCTTTGGGAACATGAGTCTAGAATTGAACATCTATAATGAAAGCTCACAAATAGGGGATGATGAGGACATTCATGAAGTAAAAAATGATAGGAAGCATTGATTATGAATCCATAGAACATTAAGGAATATTTGATGAATGTTTAAGTCAGGATGAGTTTGATTTCCTTTGTTCATATGAAAGAAGTTTATCTCCTTGGCTTGAATCATTTTCAAATTGCTCTTATGATGAAGTCTTAGGTCCAACAATCAGTGAAACCTTTCAAGAAACCACTTTCTTGGAGACCACTCCAACTTCCTTCCCTAAATCTGATCAAGACAATCTAGTAGCTGAAACTTCTACATTTGGGGAATCAATCCTATCTGAAACTCTAAAAAAAGAAATTGAAATTGATCCAATGTACCAATATTTTGATGAAATTCCGAATCAAACTGATCTTGAATTGAAGGAACTTCCTTTTACACTCAAGTATGCTTTCCTAGGGGACAATCAAACACATCCTATTGTCATTTCTTCTTCTCTTGAATCCAATCATCAGAGGATACTTCTAGATGTCCTTAGGAAACATAAGAAAGCCATTAGTTGGACCCTGTCTGATATTCTTGGGATTATCCCACTTATCGAGACTCATAGGATTGTTCTGGAGTCTGATTCAAATCCATGTCGTCAACCTCAACGGCGACACAATCCTAATCTCATGGAGGTAGTAAGAAAAGAACTCCTGAAATTGCTAAAAGCTGGTATCATATATCCCATAGCTGAGAGTGAATGGGTGAGACCAATCCATGTGGTTCCAAAAAAGGATGGAATCATAGTGATAACAAATGAGGATGAATAGATTCTTCCAAAAAGTGTGATTAGTGGATGGAGGGTCTGCATTGACTATAGGAAGTTAAAATCATTCACCAAGAATGACCATTTCCCCTTACCATTCATTGACCAAGTCCTTGAGAGAGTGGAAGGTCATGCGTTCTACTGTTTCTTAGATGGGTACTTAGGGTATAATAAAATTGAGGTCTCCCTAGAGGATCAAGGGAAGACTACATTCACATGTCCATTCGGAACCTTTGATTTCAAATGCATGCCCTTCGGGTTATGCAATGCCCCTGGAACCTTCCAATGGTGCATGATGGGAATCTTCTCAGACATGGTAGGGGATTTTCTAGAGGTCTTCATGGATGACTTCTCTGTGTTTGGGGATACATTTGAGGGATGTCTGCAGAATGTGGAGAGAGTCTTGTCAAGATGTGAAGAAAGGAATCTTGTCCTAAACTGGGAAAAATACCATTTCATGGTTAAAGAGGGACTAGTCCTAGGCCATCTGGTCTTAGGTAGGGGATTGAAGTTTATAAAGCCAAGGTTGACATCATTCATCACCTTCCATCACCCAAAACTGTCAAGGAAGTGAGGTCTTTCTTGGGACATGCCGGTTTCTATAGAAGATTCATCAAGGAATTTAGTTCAATCTCCCGTCCCATTTGTGATCTCCTAGTAAAGGATGCTCCATTTGTTTGGACAGAAAGCTGTGAGGGTTCATTCTCAACCCTCAAATCCTCTCTCACCTCTCCTCCCAATATGAAATCTCCAAATTGTACCCTTCCTTTCGAACTTATGTGTGATGCCAGTTAATTTGCTTTAGGAGCTGTTTTAGGACAAAGTTGTGATAAAATTCCTTATGTCATTGCTTATGCAAGAAAATCCTTAAATGATTCCCAAATCCACTACACCATCACTGAAAAGGAGTTACTTGCTATTTTGTTTTCCTTAGAGAAGTTTAGGTCCTACCTCTTAGGATCCCCCATCACTGTGTTCACTGACCATTCTACACTAAAATACCTCTTCCAAAAACAAGATTCTAAGGCTAGACTGATTAGGTGGGTACTTCTCTTACAATAATTTGACCTCACAATCAAGGATAAAAATGGAGTTGAAAATGTTGTATTTGATCACCTCTCTAGGATGGAATTCAAAGACAACTCAAATCACCTTTCTGTGTCTGATTTGTTTCCTAATTAACACCTATACTCTGTGAGTGACTGCCCTTGGTATGCCTACATAGCCAATTTCATAGTTACAGGAGTCATTCCAAAATTCTTAGGGACTCAAGATCAAAGGAAATTCTTTTTTGATGTTTGACACTATGTGTTTGATGATCCATACCTCTGTAAGTTCTTCCCTGACCAAGCCATTAGGAGGTGTGTCCCAGAATCTGAACAAGAGTCCATACTTAAATTATGTCATAGTGAGGCATGTGGAGGTCACTTTTCCTCTAAGAAAACATCTTCTAAGATTCTTCAATGTGGTCTCTTCTGGCCCAACCTCTCAAGGGACTCGTATGCCTTTTTTCAAAGCTGTCCTAGGTGTCAACAAGTAGGGTCCATCACAAAAAGGAATCAAATTCCACTAACTCACATCTTTGTGGTTGAAATATTTGACTGCTAGGGAATTGATTTCATGGGTACCTTCCCAAACTCTAGGGGACACCTCTACACACTCTTAGCTATTGATTATGTCTCAAAATGGGTTTAGGCCATTCCCACTAAGTCCAACGATCATCAAGTTATGATTTTATTTATAAAAGAGAACATATTTTCTCGATTTGGAATTCCTAGGGCTATAATCAGTGATCGAGGAACCAATTTCTGCAACCTCCCATTCTCTTCACTCATGTCTATGTATGGTATTTATCATAAAGTTTCCACTGCATACCATCCTCAAACCAATGGACAAGCTGAGTTAGCGAATAGGGAGATTAAGCAAATTCTTGAAAAAACTGTCAACCCCTCTAGGAAAGATTGGTCTGAGAAACTCTTAGATGCTCTCTGGGCCTATCGAACCACATATAAAACCATTTTAGGAATGTCACCATATATGTTGGTTTATGGAAAAGCATGCCATTTACCTGTTGAAATTGAGCATAAGGCCTTTTGGGAAATTAAGAAAATGGATTATGACCTCTCATTGACTGGAACAAAAAGGAAATTAGATCTTAATGAAATGGAGGAACTAAGGATGGAGGCTTATGAAAATTCATGGATTAATAAAGCTAGAGTTCAATCCTACCAATCTAGGAATATCAAGCTCAAACATTTTGAACTGGGAAAACTTGTGCTCTTGTATAGTTCAAAACTTCATTTACACCCAGGAAAGTTAAGGTCTAGATAGTCAGGTCCTTTCATAGTGCATCATGTGTACCCACATGGGGCAGTAGATATTCAAGATACCACAAGTGGTTACATTTTCAAGGTCAATGGTCAAAGGTTAAAACCATTCATTGAATCATTCAATTAACAGGAAATAGAGGTTGAGTTAACTGAGCCAACCTATGAACCAGGAAATTTTTTGATAGATTTTGGGTTCAGGTCGACCTAAATACGTAAAAAAAAGCATTGTATGGGAGGAAACCCATGGTTTTCAAGTTTCCTATCATTTTGTTGTTTTAATAAAATTTATATTTTAATTAATCATTTTTATATTTAAAAAAAATATACTATTGACCTGTTCTTCTATTATGAGTATGGATGGGTATGAAAGGGGAGCACCATATTCATCCGTGTCACATGGTGTGATCCTTGAGTAATACCTTACTCAGAAATTTAAAAAGAAGACAATGTATCATCATTTTATTTTATTTTATATATATACTTATATTTTACTTATATATATATATATATACTCTTTTGTTTTGTTTGTTTGTTTTCCTTTTTCCACTAGGAGACTCTGCAAGCGACATGGATATCAAAGAACTAAATTGGAGTAGAAAGAACTTCAAACTTCAACCACCAGATGACTTCATTCCATGACCCTCATTTTCAATTTCCTTTTTCAACTTTCATTCTCTACCTCTACCCCCTTCTAAATTTTCTTTTCTTTAAACACTGGGGACAATGTTATTTTATGTTGGGGGGGAGATAAAATAAAAAATGATATTGTGTCAAAAAAAATGATAAATGATTTGAAAAAAATTGTGAAAATGGAAGGAAAAATTCCTTTAACTTTAAACATGGTAATACACATTGCACACTTTGATACTAAATATCAAATAATTTAGCATACCCGAATTCTGATTTTAATCCTTGTTTAATTTCATGAGCATTGATTTTGGAAAGTGTGGCTGTCCAATGTGATATTTCATCATTTATATTTTCATCCAAATAAAAAAAAGATCACAATGCACATCCTTTGGATACTGGGGTATTAGTTTGAGTTCATGGGGTCCCCTAAATAAATAGCATTGGTTTGGTGATCATTTTAGTTTAATATGGGTATTCTAAAAAAATTAAAAAAAAAATAAAAAAAAATGTGCGCGTAGAGCAATGAAATGACCTAATGTGTGGCTTTCGACACTTGGGGATCATGACTCCATATTTGTCTTTCCCATAGTTAGTAATTTTATCTCTATTTTTGGTAATTTGAATTGGTTCATGAATGCTTTAACTCGAGATGATGTCCGAGTATGTGGGATTTACTTGGTGCCCTAAGGTCTTGGAGCCTGGGAGTCATCGGTAAAGTCTCGCTATAGGGGTTGTCTCTTTTGAGTGCAACTTCAATTACCATGGAAAAATTGCAAAAACAAAAAAAAAAACAAAAAAAATTATAAAAAAAAGAATACTAATCTTAATATTGAAATGTGATTCCACCTAGCGCTTCCTTAATTTCCCCCTTGATTAAAGATGAACCCTCATGTCTATTGTGATGCACAACACATCCTCATACTTAATTGATATTGGATGAAATATGGAAATGAATTTGAACAAAGGAATGGGCTTGGGATTGGGATCTTCTTATAAAACTATCTTGTATTAAAATATTTTTATGGGTTTCATGATTTTTTGGTATAACGGTTTCTGGTGATCATTGTGTATTAAAATGTTTTTTGAAAAGGGAATTCGAATTTCATATTGTTGAGATATATTTTGCTCGGGACTAGCAAAACTAAAGTTGGGGGGTGTGATTAGACACTAAATGAGGCTAATATTAATTGTTAATATATATAATATTCATGTTATTTATTATTCATAAACACAATTTTAGTGCATTTTACAATTTGAACATCATTTCACATTATGATTGTAATACCTTCTTAAAATGAACTATTATGTGGTACATTTTTGAACATCATTTAAAGTAACCAATGATTAATCTGATTTTAAGGAATCTAATTATACATATTTTAATTTTATATTTTTGGAAAATGATCTACACTTAAATATGAACATGTTTGATTCAGGGATCAGTGGAGAATTCATGGAGGATGATGGAGATATTTGGCAATGAAAGGAAGCAATTTTGGAGATAGCAGATTGGACACCAGCCCACTGATTACACTGTGGGGCCCAAAAAAAGGCCCAATTAATCCCAACTTTAGTTGGATTCTAGAAGAAATGTATAGGAACAAATCACTCTTCAGAATCCAATGCTAATTAGGCCTCCATGGTGTCCATTTAGGCGGCCCAATTTAGAGATAAAATTCTGGGCCAGATTCTGCGGCACAGAAAAACAACCCACTAAGATGATCATATATTGGAATCCATAACTCGAAATGAGCCTAAATTTTACAGGAGGTTAGAAGACAGCAGGATATCCATTTCCTTCTTCTATGTCCCACTCTGATTCGGCAATCTAAAAGGTCTTACAAGCGCGTCTGTTCGGTGAAGGAAATCTGGCTTCCACATCAGGTCAAGGGTGGAAAAATCAACTCTCCCTTACTTTCCACCCACCTATAGCCTACCACAATTAATTGAGGAGACTTGGACTGTTGGAGGCTCGACCCAAGGGCTCAAAAATTCATATTTAAGGCAGTGGTGGTGAAGGAGTTGAGAATCTTGGATGTTTTGTTCAATTTTAATGTTATGATGCAATTTTGTTGTCTCAAATTTGTCTTTCACATGTAAGTTGTTCAATTCACTTTAGTTTCTTAATAAAAGTTCTTCTTATACTCTTATTATATTGTCCTTAATATCACTTTGATACCGTTGGATCAAGGTTTGAATTTATTCACACCAAACCTTGTGAAATTATTCACACAACGGTGGAGTGATCATTTTATTTTTGTTGTTTTCTTTACTTCTCCATTTCCTCCCTCATGAGTCTACTTTCCGCTTCTGTTGAAACCATGGGATCAATGGAGGGATAACCCACTTATGGGTTGATCCAAGGGAGTAGAAAGGGGCCAGATTGGATGTTATTTATCACCTCATTAATGTATAATCACTTCTTTAATTGAGATTTTTATTTCATGATTTTTAAACTCTATCATCCTTGTTGAATTTAAGGCCACACACTTGAAGTTCTAATTCGAACCTTTACCTTGAAGTGCTCAAAACATTGATCCTTAAAGTGTATAGGTGATAAGTATTAAATGGTGTAGGCATTAAACCAGTAAGTGATGATGTTGTTTTATCTCCTTAAATGAACCCATCTCAAATATAAGAAATTGAAATCATTAAAAAGGGAATACGTCCAATTCACCCCGAGCGATAACCTAGGATCAACTCATTATTTTAAATTGAATTCAATTTAGTCTCTTAGTGTTCCTTTAAAACAATCTAAAATCAACCCAATTTGGCCACTCCATAGCAAAAAACAATCCATAGAATGTACGTGTCTATAGGTTACTTCTTATGTCTCTGAGGATTCGACAACCCAAGCTAAACTACAAGGACCGCCTTACCTTCTTCTCTTGGGTAAATTTGAGCGAGAATCAAGACTATTACCTCGATGTTAGTGGGTCGAGAATAAAAGTTAGTTTTTGGGTTTTTAGTGAAATAATTAAATAAAAATAAAGTTGTGTAGTTTTATTTTTATTTTGTTGGTTAAAGCCTCCATGTGGAAGTTGGAGGTGGGGACCACCGCACCTTAACCTCCCATGAGAGTTTATGGAGCTCGGGCCCACCCGTACCTAACCTACTCTTCATGTTAATTATGGTGGGGATGACTTGGGTTTTAAACCCCCTTGAAACTCCCCATTAATTGGGATAAACCCCCAAATTTTTCCATTAAGTGTAGGGGATCCTCTTCAAGTCCCCTAACACTTAATGTGATTAATCCTCCTTATTAATTAATTGAGCCAACGCTTTCAATTAATTAATTAACCCATTTAAATTTTGTGCCAAAAAATAAATAATAGATAAACATCATCTATTATTTTGGTTGGCATTTGTCTTTTGGTGGAACATGGGGAGAAGAGAGAGCGCTTAGGGAGAAAAGCTCTCGCCAACGAAGAACAAAGAATGCGTTATTCAAACAAAGAATGCCAGTGAGCAGCGTCTTCAACTTTCTTCCTCAAAACCTCCTTCGATGTAGGACGTCATTGAATATGACGCGCCGGCGCCCAAACCAACGATCAAGGAAAATGCCGACGTCTGTCTTTTCCAACGATCAGTCTTCATTCCCGTGACTCCATCAACGAACAAAAAACAAAGGTAGGAGTTTAAGTTCATTTAAGTGTGATTAATTTACATGTTCTTCCCTTCTTTCAAAATGAAGAACGAGGATGTTTTCCTTTTGTGGGATGGATTTCGTGCTTCATTCTTATGAACCATTTGCTACCACCTTAAACGCGGAGGGTGTGGGCCAAACCAACATGGCCCAACCCCTCTTCCATTATTATTTGTGATGTTCTTCGGAATGGAGACGAGGCGACGAGATGACGAATGCGATGCAGGCAACGGTCGCTCTACCCACGACCTCCGTGACCTGCGCCGCCTGCTGGCCATGCCATCTACCAGGCGAACCAGTCCCGACCACCCCGTTCGCCAGTCGGACCGGCTCCACCGCCTCGGGCCGAACCGGCTTCGCCGCCCTGGGCCGAACCGCGGCGCCCTCCCGGCCGCCCCCGTTACCTGGCCCCGCCGTCCCGACTTTCCATGACTGCGACTCCCAGCTCCCGGCCAAACCGCGCCAGCCCGCAGCCTCCTCGTGGCACCCTGGCCAAACTGCATCGGCCCCGCCAGCCTGAGCCGCACCTTCCTCCGCGCACTTTTCATGCACCGCGCACCCTACACCGTCACTGGCCAAACCGGCCTCATCCATCTGGGATGAGCCGTCCGAGCCGAACCCCTCGTGACGCTGGATGAACCGGACTTGGCCTCCTGGGCCGAGCCACCAAGCCATGCCCCATGCACACCTCGCCGAGCTGGCCTCCCGTGCCCCTTGCGGCCTCTCCGGAACGAACCGCCTTTACACCGACCCATGACTGGTTCTCGCCCTCATGACTGGTCATCGACCTCGTACTACTCACGACCCTCGCGGCCTGATGGGCCAAGCTGAGTGGGCCATGCTGAAACCAACGGGTCAGGCCGGGCCGAACCCGAATCGGGTTGGTCTGACCTGGTCTGACCGGACCTGGACCTACTACATGTCCTTTACTTCCTTTTGGCCATATCATTGGCACCATACGTCTGTTTGATGAACCGTCAGCGGCGCTGGTATTCCTAGAGCACGAATAACCCTTTATGTATACCCCACTAGTGTTTTCTGTATAGTTGAGATATGGTCTGGTTGGATTGAGCACAAATCCAACCGGGCCCCCGTGACTTAAAGGCTAATAACTCACAGACCGGGCATCTGATTGACACACTGTCAGTTGCGTTGAGATTCCTATGATGTGGCCGAAATTTGGGATAACTCTTTGTGATACTTCATGGAAGTGATGTATCGACACTTGGCTTTAGGATCGGACCCTCTCGGAATCAAGCGTGCTTTGTGCGGGAACCCTGTGGCTGGCTGCTTTGTGATAAAGGGATCCTACATGGGTCCGACAGCTCTGATTACTGTTCTAGGATCCTACGTGGGTTCGAGAGCTCGGATTTCTATTCTAGGATCCTACATGGGTTTGAGAGCTCCGAATACTGTTCCAGGATCCTACGTGGGTTCGACAGCTCCAACTTCTATTCCAGGATCCTACATGGGTTCGACAGCTCCGGCTACTATTCCAGGATCCTACGTGGGTTTGACAGCTCTGATTACTGTTCCAGGATCCTACGTGGGTTTGACAGCTCTGATTAATGTACCAAGATCCTACATGGGTTTGACATAGTAGATGATTTAGTGTCTACATCTAATCATCTATATCTTTCTACTTAAGTTTTATACCTGTGTGAGCTGAGTCAGTAACTTTTGTGTTTACCTCATGATTGAGATGGATTACTTGATAACTTAGGTATATGTATGGGCATATACCTAAGTGGGGTGATCTATTGATTTCATATTTTTGGTATATCCTGGTTGGATTTTGTGATACATTGAGGGTCTCTGGGTACCTACTAAGTATCGTTATAATCACCCTTGCACGGTCTATTCCCACACCTTGTTGTGTTGGATGCATATGACAGACAACGCTGATCGAGGCTAAGAGTATCAGGACTGGATGGTACCCAGAGGTGGACCTTACGACGAGTCGGTATATGGAGGAGACCGCCGGACATGGAGTGCTGAGGAGGCTATCTATACCTAATTTTCACGTGGGAATCCCAAAGGACAACCCAACAACTGTTTTTCTTTTCTTCTCTTGTACTTTTACTACCAGTTCCTCGTACTTTACAGTTGGGCTTGTATTTCCGGCCCTTTTAATTTTCAGCACTCTTTTTTTATACAGTTTACCTAGTGTTTTGTGTCTAGCTGTGTGTGTTTACATGTTATAAAGTAAATGTATTCCCAGTTTTAGGGAATTATGCCTTTGGTGCTAGTCGCCAGCCCCTGGTCTATGGAATGTGGGCTTGGGGTAGTCACGGCACGGGCCCCAGGGGAGGGGTCATGACAAATTGGTATCAAAGGAGTTGGTTCTACCGCAAAACTTAGTACTCTGATCTTTTCTGTGAAGTAATAGTGTTAAGGGTATTGAGTGAGGTTTTTAGTTTAGGGAGTCCAGTGTTGGTGCGGCGACTGACGTATCCACACACCAGGACCCTGACTTCTGATTTCCAACTCAGTGCATGAAATCACTAATTACGTGTGTGTTTTAAAAATATTTCTTTGAGTCATATCACCGAGTATCACTTATTGACCATGGCGCACATGTTTCTTTTCAGGATGGCCCCACGTAGATAGCTATCTAGGGTTCCAGGCTTTGTATGAGATGGCAACCCACCGAGCGATGAGGCATCGATGTAGGGCCCTATCACAACAACGACACCAGCAGTACCACTACCTATTGGGCCACTGATGCCACTAGCCCCAGCAGCAGAGAGTGCACGCCACCTGAGCGCGTTGCAAAAGTTTTAGTTCCAGAGTCTTCCCAGGTTCTGGGGTGAGACAGACCCGCATGCAGCTGAGGATTGGCTGGAGGCTATAGTGAGAGTCTTCAGACTGGTAGGGACACCAGCCAACCTAATGGTGATCCTTGTCGCAAGTCTCCTTCAGGCAGAAGCAGGGAGATGGTGGAGCCTGATGCTCCAGGTGCATGACAAGGCAAAAATTCTCTGGCAGACTTCGAGAGCCAATTTCGGGTGGAGTTTGTCCTAGCCACCCTACATACAATGCAGATACATGAGATACTTCATCTGTATCAGGGCAGCATGAAGGTGGCACAGTACTCAGTGAGGTTCACCGACCTCTCACACTAGTCCAAAAATATGGTGAGAGACCCATTCTTCAGGGCCCAGACCTTCGAGAAGGGGCTTAGGTGAGAGATCAGGGCTTTGATGATCTCCCTCATCATACCGACACAGGCAGAGTTGTTGGAGAGATCCCTCTCAGTGGAGAGTTTCCTTACTGAGAAGTCACCAGCTGTGAGACCCACAACTGGGTGACACATAGAGGAGTCTTCTATAGCTAGTAGCAGATAGATGTCGCAGAGATACAAGAGGACCAGACCATCCGACAGACGACCTCAGGACACGAGTTCAGTTATGCGAGGCACATGAGATAGAGCTAGTCATATGAGGAACATGAAGTGCTACATATCTAACGTGCATGGTTACATGGATCGAGACTGTCTGACCTGCCGTGTATATGATCATCAAACAATTGAGGGATCTCCCAGGCAGAGGCAGAGGTTTGATCGAGGTGATCTGCAGGGCGCAGGCGGACGTGGCAGAGGAGATGGTCATGCAGCTAGCAAAGGACTACATTACGAGGTGTTACCACCACCACCACCACCACCACAAGGAGGTCTACCCCGACCGTAGGGAGTAGGTGGACAGGCGAGAGCTCAGTTCTAGGCAGCTGAGGCTTACAATCATGGAGCTCTGGATATGATTGAAGGTATGATCTGTGTCTACTCCACCTTAGTTTTAGTTCTTATAGACACAGGTTCCAGTCACTCTTTCAATGAAACCACCCTCGTTCAGAGCTCGGAGATTCTGACGGAACCATTGGCTCGATCCTTACGGCTAGAGACTCCTACGAGAGAAAACTCGATCATTACGTACTGGTGCCGATAGTGTGAGATTAATCTAGGAGGCGAGAGCATCAGCTGAGATCTCTTAGTAGCGGCATCGAGGCCTTACGACGTCATCTTGGGTATAGAATGTTTATCTACAATCCATGCTCAGATTGACTTTATTAGGTGCAAAGTACGGTGTGTCCTCATGGATGGGACTAGTTTTAACTTCAACAGAAAGAAGGGAGCCATTGCAGCACATGACAGACTTACCTAGAGGAGGGTGAAGTCGATCACTCAGCATTTGGATTGCCTTACCCTCAGAGAAGTAGATGTGGAGAGTATGAGCTATCCTGTAGTGGTGGACAAGTACACTGATGTTTTCCCTGATGATGTCCTAGGTCTACCTCCTCTTAGAGAGGTGGAATTTTACATTGACTTGTACCCCGAGGCAACACTGATATCTACTCCAGCATATTGGATGGCTCCCGTGGAGCTTTGTGAGATGTGGGTGTAGCTGGAGGACTTACAGGGGAAGGGATTCATCCGGCCTAGTGTTTCTCCCTGGGCAGCCCCGATTATGTTCGTCAAGAAGGAGGATGCAATATTGAGGCTTTGTGTCGACTTCCGTCACCTGAACCAGGTGACTATGAATAACAAGTACCCACTCCCATGGATTTATGACCTCTTTGATCAGCTGAAGGGAGAGCGGTGGTTCTCGAAGATAGACCTCAGATCAGGCTATCACGAGCTTAGAGTTCGAGATGAGGATGTACAGAAGATAGATTTAAAATGTTGGTATGGCCAATTAGAGTTCTTGGTTACACCTTTTGGCGTAACCAATTCTCCAGCAATGTTCATGGGACTCATTAACAGGATTTTCCAGCTATACCTCAATCGCGCTTTGTTGTATTCTTCATCGATGACATTCTGATCTAGTCGACTACTGAGGAGGAGCATGCCTGTCATTTGTGGGTAGTACTGGACACACTCTGAAAGCACCAGCTTTATGGTAAGCTCTCGAAGTGCTAGTTATATATTTGAGAGGTTCACTTTCTGGGACATGTCATATCAGAAGCTGGAGTTGCAGTGGATCTAGTGAAGATTGAGGTGATACTTGCTTGGGTGCCACCCATGAGTGTGACTGAAGTACAGAGTTTACTGGGTTTGGCTGGTTATTTCCAGAGGTTCGTAACATACTTCTCTAGAGTTGCAACACCACTATCAGCCTTGACGAATAAGGGGAAACCCTTCGTGTGGTCAGAGAGATGCCAGCAGAGCTTTCAAGAGCTGAGGCAGAGGCTGAATAGTGCCCCCATCTTGAGACTTCCAGAGGAGGGAATTGGGTACATAGACTACTGTAACGCCTTAGGGACCAGACTTGGATGTGTCCTGATGCAGGAACGAGAAATGATGGCATATGGTTATCGGTAGCTGAGACAACATGAGAAAAAATATGCTACCAATGACCTGGAGTTAGCAGTAGTGGTCTTCACCTTAAAGATGTGGAGGCACTATCTGATGGGTGAATGTTTAACCGTGAAATCTGATCACAAGAGTCTCAAGTATATCTTATCCATGAAGGACCTGAACCTGAGACAATGAGGTTCGCTTGAGTTCCTATAGGATTATGACTTCGAGATAGTCTATACTCCTAGGAAGGGGAACGTTGTTGTAGATGCACTCAGCAGGAGGTCTGGTATACAACTGTTTTGCAAAGCGATGGAGCAGCAAGATACTTTGAAGATATCATTTGTGGATAGAGATGGAGCAGCTTTCCTACAGTCTCTTACAGTCACACCCCCACTTTTGGAGAGCGTTCAGTTGAATCCATCTCTAGTATAGATAATTTAGTGTGAGAAGCCCAGTCATGAGATATTTTAATGGTTGAAGAAGTTTCTTAATGGTGGAGAGACATCCTCTAATTGGTCTTCGTCTTCTGTGGGCATCTTGTGCTTCAAAGGCCATTTAGTAGTGCCGTTATATCTACGGAAGGTGGTGATTGAGGATAGCCACTAGTCTCAGTGGGCTGTCTATCCATGTTCCAACAAGATTTATTATTATGTCCCTTAGTATTTCTGGTGTCCTTGTATGAGACGAGACATCACCGACATCATTTTGATATGCTACATTTGCCAGCAGGTGAAAACAGAGCATAAAAGGCCTTTCGGTTTGGTCCATCCATTACCCATTCCTACCTGGAAGTGGGACGATGTCACAATGGAATTATTTGTTGGATTTCCTTGTACACCTTGGTGTGATAAGTACATTTGGGTGGTGATTGATCGTCTGACCAAATCATCCCACTTCATTCTGATCAAAGATACAACTAAAGTGGATGAGTTGGGCCATTTGTTTCTTCAAGAGGTGGTAAGGCTCCATGGTGTACCATCTGCAATTTTCTCAAATAGAGACCACTATTTCACTTCATGGTTTTGGGAAGGCCAAAAAAATGCATTGGGGTCTCATATTAAGATGAGCACGACAAAACATCATCAAAAAGATTATCAGACAGAGTTGGCGAATCAAATTTTGGAGGACATGCTCCATGCATGTGTTATGGAATTTGGAGGTTCCTAGGATATACATTTGGGATTGGTTGAGTTTTATTATAATAACAGTTACCAATCCTTGATTCGAATGGCTCCTTTTGAGGTTCTCTATGGTCATCCTTGTTGGTCCCCCCTATGTTGGGCTGAGGTAGGCGAGGCCTCACTACTGGGGCAGAGTCTGGTGCAGGAGACATCTAAGAAGGTCTAGTTAATCAGGCATCACTTATTAATAGATCAGAGTAGCCATAAATCATATGCCTACCAGAGGCGTCAAGACCTATAGTTTTCTATGGGTGACATTTTATTCTTGAAAGTGGCCACTCGTCTGGGCCATCGTCAATTGGGAAAGCAAGGGAAACTGATGTTGTGGTATGTCAGACCTTTTGAGATCACCGAGCATATTGGCAAGGTGGAATAAAAGTTAGCCTTACATTATTAGTTGAAATCCATCCATAAATCTTCAACATCTCCCTGTTTTAGAAATAAAAACCAGATCCATCCCACGTACTGAATTGCAAGGAGTTGGATTTAGAGCCCGAATTATCTTTTTTTGAGCGGCTAGTGAGAATAGTGGAATTCCATGAAAAGGTGCTTCAGGGTAAGTCTATTACAATGGTCTAGTTTTTTGGCACCATTGTAATGATACAAATGAGACATGGGAGAAGAATTCATGGGTCTTGGAAGAGTACCCATTCTTGTTTTCCGATCAACCTTCAGGTTTCCCTTCTAGGATGAAAAGTTTTCAGGGTGGGGAGAATTGTCACAACCATGTCCTTCATTAAAGGTAAATTTTCCTATTTTATTATTGGCCTAACATTCCCCACTAAGTGTACCCTAGACGCCCTTTAATTCTAATGAGTTTTTACACTTTTTGATTGGATAAAAGGGGCTGCACATTTTGGGCGCACAATTTTCCAAACTGTGCAAGAAAACCATACATGTAGAGACCTGAAGCCTAACCTACATGGACACTACATTAATTTTTCAGAATACTTAATACATAACAAACACAGACATAGAAGGACCGTAATAGTTTAGTGTCTTTGGAAACTCGGAATTTAATCTTCTAATCGTGGTGAAAGATCTTCAAATTTTCCCATAAAGATCTTCCCCTTTTGTTTTCTTACCTAAAACCTTTATTTATATCCTGGGGAAAAGAAAACATAAAAAGGGTGAGCTCGAATGCTCTGTAAGGGTAAACAAAAAAAATATCAATCACATCATATTCATAAGAACATATTATTTTGGAAATCATAACCTGCAAAAGAGATCATAATTTCATAACATGGGATAAATCATAGTAGTGAAATGTAATCTCAATAATCATAACATAAAACATGAAACTTTGTGGAATACAAACATAATCATAGAGAATCATTTCTTAGTAGTAAAGACACATTTCCAAGACTATCTTAGCGGAAAAAGTCCATTTCTAAACCGAGTTCACTCCTCGTTTCAGTCTGGCTTCGCTGAACCGGTTTAACCTTCCGTTCCAGTCATTTCTATCTCATGAGATATAAATCTTTACCCAATACATTGGGGGGAGATATAGGTCCCACCCATCTCATAATGATACCATTCTTATGTGTGCCGCAAAATCATAAATCATACATCATTGCATAACCCATGTAATAAAAATGGGATTCTTAAACATCGTGACATCATAAAACAATTTATATAAGATAAAGGAATTAATAAAAATAATTTCATCACAATATAATCAAATAAATTTAATAATATGGATATAAATATAACCCTATATTATCTTAGATGGAAAATAATTTTGATAAAACACTTGAACTCCATTCTTGAGGAAAATATCCTTTCTACTTCAAAAACAATTTCCTTTCTTAACATGTCATACAATTTTAAACTAAAAGAAGTTGATTAAAAATAAACTTGAAAACTAGAAAGGAATATTCTTGGAAATAATGTTTTAAAAATCCATTCATGCCATATAAGTTAAAAAAATTCTTCTCGTACTTTGGTCGGAAAAGTCAAAAAAGTACCTCGTACGAAAAACGACAAAAGATTCCTTTCATATCTTTTACTAAAAACTCACCAAAGGGTAAGATTGGATTTAAAAAATTGTAGGAGGATATGAATAATATTACATATTGAGGAAACATGGATGTGGATGATAAATATTCCCCATTAAATTCTGAAGTATAAACAATCTCGTATAAAAATTGAGATTGCGAGATTATCCCTTACCTTAGGTCCGATTTCCTTCGTAAGTGTCCGAAACTCCTGTATAATGATTTAAATAATGTTATTGACTTATTACAGAATCATAATTATTTTTATGATATCATATATGGTCATATTCTTAGCTTCTTTTTAGTAATATTTCATTGCTACTTGTTATTCGGGTGTTTATTACTTTTTGTTCTTATGCATGTTTTGTCGAATAAATTCTTATTCTTATTTTTAGGTTATAGATAACTCATTTCCAGAATGGTATTAGTGTAATATATATCATATTAATTCATTCAATTCATTTATATAATCATTATTCAATGAAGATCATGTAGAACGAGTCGCATCACATCGTGGAGACGGTATTCCGTACGTATGCATGAGCGATGATATCGTTCCCATGATCATGGAATTGTATTGGAGTGTATGTATGCTATTTCAGAATCAATATAAATTTACAATAATCATATATATTTATTATTTACACCATTATACCCATCCAAGTAAGGTGGTGGTGGAAAATAGATTACACCACGGTGTGGAGTCGGTATTCCGTACGTACGCACGCGCGGTGATTTCGTTTTCTGTAGGATGGATAGATGGTGAAATAGGGTTGTTTAATACTTATAATAACATATCAGTATATGAGTGATACTGATGTTATTACTTCATAATGAAACAACTAAATAAGAATAAGTAGAAGCAGAAATAAAGTTGAAAGAATTGGTAACAGATATTACCTTTTCTTTTGACACGCCTTTTTGAAACCTCCTCTTAGGGCACCAAGATTGGTCTTTGAAGAAGACCAAAACCTCTAGGATGTTTCTACGGAAGTGGAGAAGAGAAATTGGCAGGGGTTGGCCGAGCTTTAAGGCTGAAATTGGTGTGAGGAAGAGAGGGAGGAGGTGCCCTTTTATAAGGGGGGAGAGGGGCACCTTTGGAATAACAAAAAATATTATTTTATTATAAAGTCATATTCGGTTTTTAATAGCCCCAAGTTGAGTTATTTCTAAGATAAGGTGGGGATGGGTCGAAATCATCTCATCCAATATAATTTAGAAAAGTTTAGGTTTCTATTTTAACCTTATCATTTAGATTTAAATTTAAGTTAAATAATTTTTCTTTTACCATGTCTTCTTGTTTTCTTACACTATAAGGTTAATAAACTTACTATAACAGGCCAAACGAACCCCAAATTGTTTATTATTAACATATATAACTATATCTAAGTCATTTGGCCTAAAAATAGATTTTTAGGAATAAAATAACAATTAATAATATAATATTTTTTTAAAAACTATTTTATGTAAATTTTGACACTATTTGGTAATTGATTTTTGTTAAAATCATAACAGAATGATAAGTTCTAAGAAAGTTAACTAAATCAATAATAACATGTCATATTAACCTATAAAATTAGTTTAATTCATAAAAAGTCTCAAATTACATTTATTTGGGTATTTATAACATCAATTATGTCAATATTTCATTAATAAGATAATTACTGCATCATCATTGTGTCATAAATAAATTAAATTATTTAATGTCTAAAAATTATAAATAAAATAAAATTCTGTAGGAAATATTTTTATATTTCTAATTAATATTTATAGTCTAATTTATCTTATTTATAACCCTATATTAAAAATGATTTTGTTATTAAACTTTGATTTTAACTATTTTAACCCTTCTTTAAATAAATTAATAATAAATGTCCTAATCTAATCCAAGTGGGCCTAAATGGTCATATTTTATTCCTAAGGTTGTTTCTGGTCGAATTACACTTATCCAATAGAATTAGGACATGTTTTAGGGTAATAATAATGTCATTTTTACCCTTAATTACCCTATTTACTTTTAATCGTGGTTAAAAAAGTAAAAAATTACTATTCACCAAAAATTATTTTCATCTCATTGAACCACATTTTAGTCCTTGATATTAACCGTGTCTCTAATATTTTTGAAATTCCACTAACAGAAGTGGTAAAATTAGGTTTTATATGAGTTTGCAAATTCTCCTAGGAGGTGGGTAAAAGACGGTGAAAAGTTCAATAAAATTTTTATATATCTAAAATTATTATAAAATGACACCAATTACTTAAATTGAACATATATAGGTATTATGTATCAATTTTGACTTAAAATAAATTTAAATAAAATAAATAATTATTTAAATAAAAAGTCGGTTTTTGAATAGTAAGCCTGTGTTTTCACTATTCATCAAAAATTGAAAATTTTCAGAAAAATACCAAAAATTCACCCTAGGATAATTTCAATATTCTGAATCCAAAAATGAAGTCAATTTTGAAAGATGAAATTTATAAAATTTCAAAATGTGGGTATTACTATTCATAATGTCTAGTTTATATAACATATCGTTGTTTAGCAAAACTTGGTATTGCATACAACACACGCTATCGTGGAAGGTCGCGCTTGCGTGTAATGCAACCCAAGTCAGGGATGCGTGTTGTGAAAGCTCCTTTTGGTGTAGCATACAACACAAGACATTAATGAAATTAAAAATAATATTTTTCATAAAATCTCAGGGAGTTACATTCTACCCCCCTTAAAATGAATTTTTCCCTCGAAATTCGTCGGGGTTATAAATGGTTTACTACTCAAAAGCTTCTTTAATAGAAAACCACATCGTAAAAAAGAATACCAAAACTTGGCTTTAAAAACTAAAGTATGAAACGTAACGGTTACCCAAATTAACTAATCACTGGGTTTCCAAATTGGAGAACATATGTGAAAATACGGATATGGAAGAGAAATCTAACCACAATTTTCTGATGGAGAGTGGTAGAGAACATGGCTATGAAAAATTCAACAATCACAAAGCCATAGATTTGTGTTGATCTAAGGTACCATATGATTCATCGGATTATAGGGCACTAGGACAACATTTTTGATTTTCAAGATCATTTCCCTAAATTTGACGAAATTGGAATTAGAATAAATACGTTCTTGATTTTGGTACAGTCTCACCATTAGTCGTTCCTTGGACAATTTACACTTCATCTCTTAAAGAAATGAAGTTGAATTTGTCATTCGTGAAGTGTTAGCAGATCATGCGATAGAATGATGGGTCATTCCATCTGTCTCAAACAAAAGGTTAGAAAACATTATAAAAAATACATAAGTCCATCTATAGTGAGATTAATCATATATAGTTCCTAAAATGGACTTATACTTCATATATCATACTGCTTAATATAAAAAAACTTGTTTCTACTAAACAGGGACTTCCTGTAGGCCAGTGGTAGGCGATAAAGTCATGTCTCACATCAGTTGTGGGTTCGATTCCCACATCCTTGTCCGATGCGATGGGTTATCACCCTTCCTGCAGGTTGTCCTTTTTCTAAAACTGCATTATTATAACTTTCCATCAATAATATCGAAAAAGTTCTAGCCTTAAACAATACTAAATTATGTCCAACATAATCCATTCCAATCTTTAGGCTTATCCAAAATACTATTGTCAAATCTCATACTATAGTGAAAATGATTACTAGAGAGTTCATATAACAAGCATGTTAATACCATCGTTGATCCCCATATATCATAAGATGTGTCTTGTTGGTCACATTCAAAACATTCTAAGGCCTTAATCATGTATTCTCTTGAAAAATTAATACACATTGAACCTTAGTGAAAACATGATTGCTGTCAAAAGTTAACTCTTTCCACATACCAAAATCTCAAAATTCTATATACTCAAACCATGATATAACTATTTCCTTATATCAGTCATGATCTCATGAATACTATCAAACATTTCATTTTCTCCTTATCCCTTCATTATGCACTTATCATCTTCTTTCCAAAAATATCTTAATCACTTTCTATGGTTACCGGTACCATAAAATTATTAAAAACCACAATAGACCACTACATAAATATTATAATATTCCACGATACTATATAAACATTATTTTAGAATCCCATTACATAAAAACTTAATCATTCCACCAAATCAATGTCATATTCAACATCGCCAATAGTGATCGCATGTGACTTCCCTTTGTCCTTTTCCTTAAGTGGTTGCTCATGTCGATCATTATTAACCCTTAGATTAGAGCATTGATTAGCATAATGCCCCATTTCACTGCACATGAAGCATTGAACTGTAGGTGGTGCGTTCTATACAGTATTTTCTTTATTCGCATCATTAGAAACCCTTTTTCCATTACTTCGACACTCAGCTGCTCGATGAACTTCTTTTCCACACTTAAAACATTTTCTAGTCCCTTTAAGACAATCTCCACCATGCGTCTTTCCACACTTTGAGCATAAGGAAACATTCATTTTCTTTTCACCATTATTCTGAGATTTCTCCTTGAACTCAATCTTTTGTTTCTTGTAAAAACTATGAGCTGGATATGTAACACCAACTTCCATTTCTACCTTGATAGAACAACACACAATTTATTCATAGCTGCTGAAGTCTCTTTTAGCTAATGCCCTTCGAAGACATGGTTTTAAGCCACTGAAGAATCGATCAAATTTACTTTCAGGTTGGATGATAAATCCAGATGCATACCTTGCAAGCCTTGTAAAATTCTCTTCGTATATACCAACATATTCATCATCCTTTTTCTTTAGTTCAAGAAAATTTTTCTCCATCTTTGTACGAAGAATACGAGGGAAGTACTTATTGAAAAATAAGTTCTTGAACTCGTCCCATTCCATGGACTCAATTTCATCTCTTGGCATCATATTCTTGATAAGACTCCACCATTGATCAGTTTAACCTTCCAAATGATATACTGATAAGATGACTTTATCATGTTCAAAACATTGAAGAACTGAAAATATCTTTTCAGTGGTACTGATCCATTGTTCAGAAACAAGTGGATCGGAAGACCCACTAAAAGAAGGTGGACGCTGCCTAATGAAGGACTCAATAGAATATCGTTCCCTTCTCTGCTCATTTGGAAGTCCAGAATGGTTTATAGCTTGTGTAAGTATAGCAATAAGATTTTTCACTCCATCTCCCATTACATTGGTTTGTTCAGGAGGAAAATCATTGCATTGTCCATTACATTGATCAACACGGTTCCTTCTGGTTCCAGCCATCGTCTAAAACCCAAAAAGAATAGTGTGAGAGGAAAAAATCATGCTATGGAAAACAACATAATAAAGGGAGAGTACCTTCAATATCTAACATATTAGGTTTAATTCTAAGATCGTTACTATAATTCTAGGATTACAACATATACTTATACTTAACCTTAGGGACATCCCTAGACATACATTAGAAATATCTCTAGGGATCTCACTAAAGTTCTCGCATCCTACTTTCCAAAGGTTGACTAAACCTTTCCTCTGATACCAGCTGTAGAGACCCGAATCCTGACGTACATGGACATTACATTACTTTTGCTGAATAATTAATACATAAAAAACACAGACACACAAGGACTGTAATAGTTTAGTGTCTTTGGAAACTCGGAATTTAATCTTCTAATCATGGTGAAAGATCTTCAACTTTTCCCATGAAGATATTCCCCTTTTGTTTTCTTACCTAAAACCTTTCTTTATATCCTGGGGAAAAGAAAACATAAAAAGGGTGAGCTCAAATGCTCAGTAAGGGTAAACAAAAGAAATTTCAATCACATCATATTCATAAGATCATATTATTTTGGAAATATTAACCTGCAAAAGAGATCATAATTTCATAACATGGGATAAATCATAGTAGTGAAATGTAATCCCAATAAGCATAACTTAAAACATGAAACTTTTTGGCATACACACATAATCATAGAGAATCATTTATTAGTAGTCAAGACACATTTCCAAGACTATCTTAGCAGACAAAGTCCATTTCTGAACCGAGTTCACTCCTCATTTCAGTCCTGTTTCACTGAATCTGTTTAACCTTCCCTTCTAGTCATGTTTATCTAATGAGATATAAATCTTTAATCAATGCATTGGAGGGAAATATGGGTCCCACCCATCTCATAATGATACCATTCTTATGTGTGCCACAAAATCATAAATCATACATCATTGCATAACCCATGTAATAAAAATGGGATTCTTAAACATCGTGACATCATAAAAAATTCATATAAGATAAAGGAATTAATAAAAATAATTCCATAACAACATAATCAAATCAATTTAATAATAGGGATAGAAATAGAACCCTATATTATCTTAGATGGAAAATAATTTTGATAAAACACTTGAACTCCATTCTTGAGGAAAATATCCTTTCTACTTAAATTTTTTTCCTTTCTTAACATGTCATACAATTTTAAACTAAAAGAAGTTGATTAAAAATAAACATGAAAACTTGTAAAGGAAGCTTCTTGGAAATAATGTTTTAAAAATCAATTCATGTCGTATAAGTTAAAAAAACATTCTTCTTGTACTTTTTTCGGAAAAGTCAAAAAGTACATCGTACGAAAAACGACAAAAGATTCTTTTCATATCTTTTACTAAAAACTCAACAAACAGAAAAATTGGATTTAAACAATTGTAGGAGAATATAAATAATATTACATATTGAGGAAACATGGATGTGGATGATAAATATTGCCCAGTAAATCTGAAGTATAAACAATCTCGGATAAAATTTGAGATTGCGAGATTATCCCTTACCTTAGGTCTGATTTTCTTTGAAAGTGTCCGAAACTCCTGTATATTTATTTAAATAATTTCATTGACTTATACCAGAATCATACTTACTTTTATGATATCATATATGGTCATATTCTTACCTTTATATTATTAATATTTCATTGCTACTTGTTATTCGGGTGTTTATTACTTTTTGTTATTATGCGTGTTTTGTTGAATAAATTCTTATTCTTATTTTTAGGTTATAGATACCTCATTTATAGAATATTATTAGTTTAATATATATCATATTCATTCATTCAATTCATTTATATAATCATTATGCAATGAAGATCATGTAGAACTAGTCGTATCACATCATGGAGACGGTATTCCGTACGTACGCATGAGCGATGATATTGTTCCCATGATTGTGGAATTGTATTGGAGTGTATGTATACTATTTAATAATAAATATCACTTTAAAATAATCATATATAGTTTTTATTTACACCATTATACCCATCCAGGTAAGGTGGTGGTGGAAAATAGATTACACCACGGCGTGGAGACGGTATTCCGTACGTACACACGCGCGGTGATTTCATTTTCTATAGGATGGATAGATGGTGAAATAGGGTTGTTTAATACTTATAATAACATATAAGTATATGAGTGATACTGATTTTATTACTTCATAATGAAAAAACTAAAGAAGAATAAGTAGAAGAAGAAATAAATTGAAAGAATCGGTAACAGATATTACCTCTTCTTTCGACACACCTTTTTGAAACCTCCACTTAGGGCACTAAATTGGTCTTTGAAGAAGACCAGAACATCTAGGATGTTTATAGGGAATTGTAGAAGATAAATTGGCAGGGTTTGGCTGAGATTTAAGGCTCAAAGTGGTGTGAGGAAGAGAGGGAGGAGGTTCCCTTTTATAAGGGAGGAGAGGGGCACCTTTGGAATAACTAAAAATATTATTTTATTATAAAGTCATATTAGGTTTTTAATAGCTCCAAATTGAGTTATTTCGAAGCTAAGGTGGGAATGGGTCGCAAGCCTCTCATCCAATTGAATTTAGACAAGTTTAGGTTTCTATTTTAACCTTATCATTTAGATTTAACAAGAAGTTAAATAATTTTTCTTTTACTGTGTCTTCTTGTTTTCTTACACTATAAGGTTACTAAACTTAATATAACAAGCCAAACGAACCCAAAGTTGTTTATTATTAATATATATAACCTTATCTAAGTCATTGGGCCGAAACTTAGATTTTTATGAATACAATAACAATTAATAATATAATATTTGTTTTAAAAACTATTTTATGTCAATTTTGACACTATTTGGTAATTGATTTTGTTCAGAACCATAATATAATTATAATTTCGAAAAAAGTTAACTAAATCAATACTAACATGTCATATTAACCTATAAAATTAGTTTAATTCATAAAAAGTCTCAAATTACATTTATTTGGGTATTTATAACATCAATTATGTCAATATTTCATTAATAAGATAATTAATGTATCATCATTGTGTCATAAATAAATTAAATTATTTAAAGTCTAAAAATTATAAATAAAATACCATTATGTAGGAAATATATTTATATTTATAATGAATATTTATAGTCTAATTTATCTTATGTATAACCCTATATTAAAAATGATTTAGTTATTAAACTTTGATTTTAACTATTTTAACCCTTCTTTAAATAAATCAATAATAAATGTCCTAATCTAATCCAAGTGGGCCTAAATGGTTATATTTTATTCCTAAGGTTGTTTTTGGTCTAATTACACTTATCCAATAGAATTAAGACATGTGTAAGGGTAATAATAATGTCATTTTTACCCTTAATTACCCTATTTACTTTTAACCGTGGTAAAAAAGCAAAAAGTTACTATCCACCAAAAATTATTTTCATCTCATTGAACCACATTTTAGTTCTTGATATTAACCATGTCTCTCAGATTTTTGAAATTCCACTCACAGAAGTAGTAAAATTATGTTTTATATGAATTTGCAAATTCTCCTAGTAGGTGGGTAAAAGACAGTGAAAAGTTCAAAAAAAAATTATAAATATAAAATTATTATAAAATGACTCCAATGACTTAAATTGAACTTATATAGGTAATATGTATCAATTTTGACCTAAAATAAATTTAAATAAAATAAATAATTATTTAAATAAAAGTCGGTTTTTGAATAGTAACCCAGTGTTTTCACTATTCGTTAAAAATTGAAAGTTTTCAGAAAAATACCAAAAATTGACCCTAGGCTAATTTTGATATTCTGAATCCAAAAATGAAGTCCATTTTGAAAGATAAAATTTATAAAGTTTCAAAAAGTGGGTATTACTATTCATAATGGCTAGTTTATATTACATATCGTTGTTTAGCGAAACTCGGTATTGCGTACAACACACGCTATCGTGGAAGGTCACGCTTGCGTGTAATGCAAGCCAAGTCAGGGATGCGTATTGTGAAAGCTCCTTTTGGTGTAGCGTAAAACACAAGAAATTAATGAAATTAAAAAGAATATTTTTCATAAAATCTCGGGGTGTTATAGTACGACCTTGTCTAGCTCATTAAAAATGTTTTAAATTTCCATTTTACCCCGCTGGATTTATCCAAACTCTACCCTTTCTTCCCCCATTAAACCCTTTCATACAATGTATCCTCCCAAGCACCTCATAACCTACTTGTAACTCCATTTGAAGGGGGATTTTTTTGGAGAAACTTCAATCTTCCTCAAGTAAGCGAATCTCTTCTTTAGTTCTGTCATTTTGCATGGGGTTTCTTCCCCTATTTAGGAAGTTACCTACGTCCATCGAGTAGGGTTTCTAAATTAGGGTTATATCCTAGTTTTATTGGTCTATTCTTTTGGTTTTAGGCATGATCTGATTCCTTAGTGGTGCGGTAGTGGTGCAGTTGGATTCTCCCACAAAGATTAGAGGATTTTAATAATTGAGGTAGGTTATTCCATGGGGAATCAATGCTAAATTAGTTATATTTTCTGAATTTATGTTTTTATCACACTTATCATCCATTATACCTTCTGAGAAAGTTTTTTTGGAGAATTTTGTTGATAAAATGATTTTTAGGTACCAATTTGGTGTTAAATTGGGTGTTTTACATGTCTATTTTATATTATGCCAAATGGGGTTTGTTTTTTAACTCATATAAAGGGTTTATATAAATGTTTTGGTTGCTTAAAATTCTATTTTGGTGAATATGGGTATGAACATGGGGTTCAAAGTGGGGGTTTAAAGGGATTTTGTGTTTAAAGCATTGTCAGATTTTGGGAAGTTATTTTATTGAAAATATAAAGGCTTTATTTGGTGGTGTAAGTGGTGAAAAACATGTGTAGAAACTGTTTGAGTTGGTTATGACCAGAACTGATGTGTTTAAGCAATAATGGCATTTGGTATCATGAGGAATTATTTTGTGCACAAAGGGGGAATCCTAGGTATTTAGTAGGGCAGATATGTACTAGTACGCTAGTGATCCAGATGGGTTTTGTCCATGTTTCACTGAGAAAAATGGATAATGAGAATGCTAAAAAATATTGATGATGATTGGGGACCACTAGGTTATGGGTATTCTCTATAATAGTGTATTTCACATGAGAATGGATATTTCTATGGTTACTTTACACCGAGGTACGAGGTATATGGGGCCCGAGACTACCTAGTGCCTATGGGTGTTCCAGAGATTAGTGATCATTGAATCTTGTGTATTTATCTTTGGAATATGGTGGTCTTTTCTAGAAAATGAAGTATCTTACATGTTTTACTTAAATGTGTTAAATAATAGAAAATTCCCTTGAAAAAATGTTTACATTTAAATGTTTCATTCTTTAGAAATTATTTCCACCAATTCTTGTGTATCAAAAATGGCATGTTTTTATCTTGTACTGCTCACTCTATGGAATATCTTGGTGGTATCCAATTGGTCTTGGGCTCACATCCTACTTACACCCCTTGGTTGTAATTATACATTGTCATGTTTGACACATGTAAAGGAAAGGGTTTGTGTGATGGCGGTGAGGGGTGTTAGTTCCCATCCACATTGGGTGGTTGTAGAGATGGCTTGTTGGTAATGAGACCTTTTCACGTGGAGTCCCTAGGGAAGTCTTTATGATATTAATTGTGTCTTTGGACCTCTTTAACTATGTTCAGTCCTATATATTTAGTTCTGGATTTTGTGTAAATCTTGTTTGGTATAAATTTTTCAGATTCGGTTTATCAAATATTTTTGATGTCTTGTGTATCCATATTCGGGTAAATAGATCCCAAACCAAAATATATGATACCTAGGAACTTGTACCATCTAGTGGGGATAGGGAATGACCTTAGGGTCTTATTATGGGTTGAGTTTGGTGCTTATTTTAGTGGCGACCATATTTGGTTCGTGATAGAGTTTGTATTGAACTTGAAGAAATAATAAATTTTTTTATTTACCCCTATGAAAGTATAAGGATATTATCGTGTATTGGAAGTGTTTAGAGTTTATAGAACTTATTAAATTTATATATGAAAATTTATTTATTTAAAGAATATTTTTAAATTATAAATTATTAATTTTTTTGATATTAAATCAATTGTATAACCTTTTTTATAAGCATATTATGATATAAATAATAGAAATAAAAGTGCGAGAAATACATTCACACTCTAGGATACAATTTTATCTAATATTTGGATAAATAATAGTTTATTTAACATTTAATTTCTCTACTATCCTTGAAAACTACCAATTTTTCCATGTAATTTTCAACTTTGTGTTTTTTTATTCAACCTCATTGTCTAAAAACAAAATGAACTACACTTTAGAGAACTAAAATGAATTTAAAAAACTTAATTTAATGTAACAAAAAACATATATTGGAAAAATAGATAGTGTAATTCAGGACTGAGGGACTTAAATGATTCCTAAAATACTTCCTAATACCAATAATAATACTAGAAACCATAATTTTCAATATATATTTAAAAAAATAAATAAAGAAACTTTTAGTCCTAGATATTTATCTATACAAATGTAAAACTTGTCTTCTTGAACTATTTATAAAAAACGACCCACGTAGATTAAAAAATCAATGTTAAACTTATGGAAAATACTAGGTATACAAAAATAATTGGTGAATTGGATGAGGATTATTTTATTAGTATCATCTTGATTATCTACCCAATTACCAAAATCATTTATTATTTTCTAAATGATTTTTTTCAAATTTATAAATTTAATAAAAGTATATAAGAATTTATAATTTTGGCCCCCACATATATACAATAGATATTATATCTCTATTTTTGGATACATATTCCTCAATGAAATTATTTTATTCATCCTAACCATTAGTTTCCCATCCATTATTTAGATGGAAAAATCCTTTGATACTATGAAATTTATCTTGAATATGATAGAGTTCACTTCCAAGTCCTTTTATCATTTAAATAAGGCTTAGAAAACCTCACTTAAAATGAAAAATTAGATCTTTTTTTAAAGAAATTAAATTAATAATAATGTGATAGAAGGAAGTATTAGGTGAAAAATAAACCTATATACAAATAATAGTTTTTGTAAACCCCTCTTATTACACAAATAATTATATTACTTTAATGGATAAATATTTTTTGATCTTAAGTGAAAAATTAACCTAACTTAAATATGGTAAGAGAGGTATCTAAAACCATACATTCATCCTCACATTGATTTATATCATTATATATAGAGATAAAATAGAAAATATATGATTGACCACCCCATTTAACTTTATAATGTAATAGTTGAGCAAACACAAAAATATACTCTAAAATAATATTGATTGAATTCTACAACACTAAAGTTATTCTTTTTACATCATGTAATATATTTTTTATTTTAAGACCAATGAATATTCATTCCATGTTATAAAATACCTTCAAAATTATCATATGAGATATTTTTCTATAATAACCACAATATATAGCTTACATCTTAGAATAGATTCCCTCTTCTAAAATAATTTGGTGGGGTTATTTAGACCCCAAATGTTCTAGCTCCCAATAAATGATTTGATAGGAAAAAATTTAATAAATCAGTGAAATTAATCATAACCAATCACAATCAATCTGTAAAAAATAAATTAGTATGGATCTAAACCCAATTGAATCAAATCAAACCTTAATAAATTGAACCAATCCATCCCCATATTACTAGACTTAATCTTAATAAAAATGGACTAACCTAACCCAAACCAATGAATTCATAGATATTATTATAATATAAATTTACTAAAATAACAATAATTGAGATCACATTATGGTGTATAGAAAGAAATTTATGCATCTTTAACATGATACCTCTATCACCGTAATCATTTATCGACGATTTTTGTATTTGGTTTTAATCTATTTAATAATTTCATAATTGAGAAAAACTAATTCCGAATTACCCAAACCAAACACAATCAAACCAACCCAAACACAATTGATCTAAAATAACACTAGTTTAATTGAAATTAAATGTACCATATAGAACTAATTTGAAACATAATAAAAAAACACAAGTTTAATTGAAATGAGATGAACCATATTGAACTTAAAAAAAATAAATTGAACTCAATTTACCAGAACCTAATAAAAGCAAATTAAACATGCGTGAAACAATACAAATTAAAAGTAACCTACTTGAATTATAATGAGATATACAAAATAAACATAAAATAAAAAAACTAATGTAATATTAAAAATACTTACAATAACCAATACTAAGTGAAACAAATTTAAAAAAACAAGATGAACTAAATTATACTAATTTGTCCTAAAAAAACCAAACGAAAATCAATCAATCCATAAACTTTTTCTACAATTGAACTCGATCAAATAGAATATTTTTAAAATAACCAACCCAAAATGTTCCAATATAAATTGAATACACCAAAGAAAAAATAAATTTAATTAAATGTCATAATAAAATAAAATAAATGTTAAACAAAGAAAATTAAAAAAAATTCATAAGTTAAATCAATCTAGAGTAAATTTTATTAACCTAACTATCCCTCAAAAAAACTAAATTGAAATTAAATTATTGAAATCGGTTATAAAGGCAAAAAACAAAGTCGAAGAATAATGAAGAATCCCAGCCCAAACATAAATGAATCAACAACCAACACAAATTTAACAAAACCAAACATAAATGACTGAAATATAATGAAAATAAACTAATCTAATTTAAAGGGAACCAATATGAATAGAATAAAACTATCTATACTAGTTTGAACATTATGTAAACAAAAGTGAAAGAAATAGAAAAAACACACTCTAAAATAAACAAAATTAAATTGAATTGATATAAAAGAAATGGATATTCACATAAATGAATAAAAATAAACTAAAATATGCAAAATTGAATCAAACTAGGATAGATAAAAATAAATCAAATTGAAATGAAAATTCATAATAAAATATATATCCAAATCAAATTAAATAAATCTAGTCCAAAATAAAGTAAACTAAATTAAGTTGAAAAAACAATCCAAACCTAATGTAATGGTACATCACTAATATAAATATAATATAAATGATCCAAACAAAATTGAATTGAACCAAACATGATGAAATTAAATTAATAAGGACAAAATAAAGTTATACTATGTAAAACCGAAAAGGAATAATATGGATCAAAACTAGTTTAACCGAACCTAAACCAATATATCATTACTCAATCAAAACCCTTCATCCTGACCAAAATCACATGTGATCAGACCATTTTGACCAAAAACTACTATAAAAAAACTAAAATCACTTGATATGACTCTAGAAAAATAAAACTCAAACATAGAACGATGCATTTTTTTAATATTAAATCATCAAATCATATATAAATAATTTGTTTTGATAGTTTGATATTTTATTTACAATGAGGTTTATTGTTAAACAATACCATGATTGTTTTTTGTTTAAAATTTCTTTAATAATTGAATTTATTTTATGATATATATTATTTTTTGAATTAGTTATTTGAAAACTAGTATTAATATTTATATTTTAACTGAATGAAATTTAGGTTTGATATTACATGAATAAATTTTTTATGCATCTTAGTTATTTTTCATTATGAAGTTCAATTTTATGATACTACTTTATCCCTTTATTTTTTCCAAATCTCAATTTGAATATTGAGGGTCGTGTTCCTCTATCTACCCAATTAAATAAAATATGGAAAAAGAAAAATTATAGAGCGTTAAATACCAATACCCAATAAAAAATTGTAATTATATTTGAAATTCTCTAAAATTAATTTATTTTATTTTTGACAATATTTTAACATTTTAATTAATTTAATATATTAATAAATTGAATGATATAGATGAATTTATGAAAAAAATAACTTGATAATTTATGACTAAATTATCATTTTTAGTGGTTATTATGAGATAATTATCAAGGTAGGGTGCTATGTTAACCATGGAAAAAACTATATCATCTAAATATTGATCTTCCAACAACTGGTTTTCGAATAGTTGTTCTGTAAATAGTGCTTCTAGTATAGTTACAAATCAAAAAATAAACATTTTAATAAAATATGAAACATGATAAGTGGAATATAATTTTCAACTCCAAAATATGTTCAATGAATAGATCATGACGTACATTTCTTCTGTTTCTTCTTTAATACTAGCTATGAGTGCTATAGAAAATGATGCTTGTTTGGTGATGATGATGAATTCTATTTTTGATTGTTCCAATACTACTACTACTACCAATTTAGGTGATGGTGGTCATTTTTATTCCCATAATAATGATTAAAATAGAGATATGATAGATAATTATGGTTTTTATTTAGAATATGTTGATGAGGAGGGTGTTGGTGGTGGTGGGGAGGGTTTTGACAAGAATGAGACTAATTATGAACATCATTTTTTATTTTAACTATTTTTTTGATTTATTATGAATAGATTATTCTTTATTATGTATTTTATGAAGGTTTTTTGTATTATAAAGGTATTTATTTTTTGGTTTATATTATTTTTTATTATAGAAAAACTATATATATTTAAAAACTCTACTTATCTCATATTTACAGGGGATACCCATGGCTAAAGAATTAAAATGATGCTCATGTCTCTCTCTATATATATTTAAGAAGAGCCAATGGAATAAAATTTAAATCCATAAACATTTCACATGAAAATAATCCAACATCCATGGGTAGGGGCCACAAAAATATATAAAATTCCATGATGGTCACCTATGGATGTACTAATTATACAGTGGAAGCCACCCCTAGGTACTTACTAAAAAATATTTCCAAAAAAATTGTAACACCTAAGATTTTATATTTATTTCTTTGAAATAAGTTTGAATTATTCAATAGCATTCTTTACACATAACCCCTAGTCTAAATGAACCCATGATATAATATACCATTATGAATTTATTGTTGGAATAATGTGTATAAATCGAATTAACCACATTATGAAAAAAATAGTGAAATTATTTCCTAAATTCAAATGCATTAATTAATTCCTAATAAATAATAATTAAATTTTTAATAAAATCATCTAATGATTGAAAGATATTTTTTTTAAATAAATATATTTTAATACATTTTACGTATTATTATATAAAAAAAGTATATTAATAACTATTTAAAATTATTTTTGACAATTTTTTTTGATATTATATGATTAATAAAACATTAATTAGTTATCTAAAGTTTATAAATGATTATAAAATATTTGAAAGGAAAAAATATTAATTTTTAATAAAACTATTTCTATATGCTAAATGTGTTTTTATCATAATAAATTAAAAGATATTTTTTTATAAATGGTTAAATTGTAATTTATATATTATATTTCAAATAAAATAATTTAACTTTTATTCTATAGTTTTTATTTGGAATGGAATGAAATGAAATTTAGTTTAATGCTTAAAAATACATTTCTCTAAAAATATGTTTTTATTGAATTTTGTGCGCTTATTTTAAAACTAAATTATACTAGTTAAATAAATTGAATATGATAAAATGAATTAAAAATATTTAATCATTATATAAATTTTTTTTAATGATTCCACAATCATTTTCTATCATAATAAATAATAAAAATAATAAAAAATTTGATACCATAATTAATGTTAAAAATAGTTTATACGGAGGTTAAACCAAAATATAAGGAAAATATTTCAAAATAAAATCTTCTATTTATTATTGGTTAGTGATATTTTGAGCATATATTATATTACCTTCTAATCCTTGTCCTTTTGAATCCACTTTCATAAGAAAATGACATTAAAATATTTAAATATTTTAATTATTTCCAATTGTGTCCTATCCCTTGCTTATAAAAGGAAACCTCCTCTCTTCCCTTATTAATAATATTTTCTCATGTTAGATCATAAAATCCATACCCCAAAACCTTAATATATTACTTCCCATATCTTGGATCCCCTGGTCTTCTTCTAAAACTAATATTTCAAGGCTTAAGGTGTAAACCCAATGAGGTCTCTGAAAGAAGAGGTTTAAATCTTAACTTAGCTCTTTCAATTTTATTTCTTCTTCCACATTGTATAAACCTATTATATATAACATAAAATTATGAATAAAGTTTCATAAATATAAAAATATGTTATTATGATGATATATAAACCTTGTTTCTCCTCATTTCCATCAAATAGGAAATGAAAGTATCGCTTGTGTGTACGTGTGGACAACATCCTTCATATAGAGATATAATTCATTTTCCATCACTGAATCACATTAATAGATATAATTATGGATTTAATATATATATATATGATATTTATTAAATAAATACCATTATTTAATTATAAAATATTATTAACCTTTATTTATTTATTTATTTTATAAAATGGAAACATCATTCAAGGATACATACAGATTACCATCTCCTAGAACGATGTGACTCATTTTTCCACATCTACCATTTGTGGTATATTATAAATATATAATTGATTAATATATATGATATTTATTTAATTATTAATATTTTTACATGATTTAACCGTGATCAATATTCAAAGACCACAACAGAAGAATCGAAACAATAATGAAAAATTAAATAGTAATCACCCAAAATATTGATTTTAACAAAGGATTGTTAATCAACGGGAAATAAAATCTCATAATTAAATGATTTATGATATTATAAGTATGAATATATTTATTTAATATAATTATTATAAATTCAAATTTATAATAAAGGTTGCTAGAGAACTTTTGAAGAAATTCAAAATTGAGGTATGGGTTTTGCATTACAATCTTATTTTTTCTAAAACTGTTTATGGATAAATTTTTTGTTGATAAAATTATAAAATATATCTTCAAAAAAATCCTATTAATTTTTTTATACTCTATATATTTCTGAAAATTAAAATTTTTCCATTTGTTTCCCTCTCTCAAATTACTCAATGGTCCGAATGAAGTTTTTTTAAGAAAAACTAACTTTTGTTTTCTATTCGACCAAGAATATTTTCATCCAAATCCATATTTAAATTAAAAAAATTAATGAATTTTTTAATTATTATAAAAATATTAATTAATTTAATTTTTAATCATTTTTAAAATTATATAATTTTTTTAAAAAAGAATCTTCAAATCATTTTCCTAATGAGGTTCTTTTTACCAAAGGTGTGGATAAAAAGTTTCTTAAACGTATACCACACACAGATATTTTCCCACCATATTGATGATAGTCATTTTTGAATATAAATTTAAAATTTTCCATAGTTATTTTAAAATAAAATTATTTGTTTAATATTTTGGAAATTATTAGATTTGAAAAACGTTATTTCAAAAAGAAAAGGATATTTTTCTCAAGAAATATTTCTTTGAATTTTAAAATAATTTTTCATCTTTGATAATATCCTTTGATTTAAATTTTAATTCAATGGATATGTGATCCTTTGATAATATCCATAATATTTCTCTGAATATATTATGATTATGATGATAAAATATTTATGAATCATGTTATTTATGGTCAATGATATGATGAAATGATAAATGTTTTCATGATCATGGGAATATATATTAATGAATTGTGATCATGTGATGGTTGGGTCCATTATTTATCTCCAATGAATTGGGTAGAGATTAATGTTTTATGTGATAAAAGGATACATGAGAGGTTATACCAATCCGAAAATATGTTACTTGAGAGGCTATACCAAGTCCAAATCAAACACACGAGTGGTTATGCCAAGCATAGCATGTGATGAATGTCATGGTAGGTATACATGGAATAATATTTTTATGATTATGATTATGAAAAAATTTATTACACTATTTTATGACATGGCATTATGATAATGTTATGATATCATGGAACATGTTCTTTTATTATTTTATGATTCAAGTCTTTTGAACTACCAAGATTTATTCCCTGACTCATGATTATGATATATGAATTTCTAGTAATTGTTTTTAAATGTTATGTTCATGTTCACATACCCTTATGCTCATATTATCCTTAAATTATCATTGATATATCCCTTGTCCAGCCTTACTGAGCATATAATCTCACCATTTATTATGTTTCCTTTTCCCCAGGATTTGAAGAAAGATTTCAACTATGATATGTCTAATAAGGGCGGTAGTTGTCAATAAACTAGTGGGACATGATGTAGATATTTTATGTGCATGTTGTTTATGTTTCCAAGTTTCTAAATGTAGTAAACCATTTTTGTTTTATCATGGACCAAAAGTATATGTAATAAATATTTATCTACAATTATGTAATATATGAGTATGTAATGTTTGTGTCCCCTCAGAATTAGGTTCTATAAATATATTGACACTAAATTTATATTATTTCCATGAATATTAAGGATATAGCCACAATAAAGAACTATGATTATATAATAGTTTTCTAGTATTGTTTGTTGATAACAATATAACTATATTATTCCTAGAAAAAAATATATGAAAAAGTATCGTTTTATAGATTCACAGAGGATGAATTTTACATTCTTTGTATAAAATGTTATTTTCACTACACAATATCAACATAATTTAGATGAAGGTTTCTAGTCGGTGAATAGGGATTCAGAATATTAGTGTACAATGATCAATTAGAAAATTTATGATTCCATTTGGATAAGTAATTATATATTATTCTCATATTATCATCCCTAACAAAAATATTCTCATTATTTTTTATGACTTATAGGATGAACAATATGGATAAATCGCATTTTGAATATTTTTTCAATATTATACAAAGAAGATAAGTATAGGTGGTAACATGGTTCCTCATCACTTAGGGTGAATAAAATGAAATAAAATGTTGATAATCCTATGGTTAGTCTAAATAAAATGAATTTTTAAATCATCCTTCAAATAGATAAATGATTTTAAGGGAAATCAATGTACATGAACCTATTTTATTTTCATATTGAAGGAAAATTCATTGTAATAATAACTCTAATAAACTAAAGAAGAAGAAAAAATTACATCTATATTAGGTATATTGATATTTATATATCTAATATACTTCTTGGGTATTAAAATACAATTTTATATTCCACATATTTTCAATGCAAATATAAGATGAAATTAATAACAAAAAGTGGGTTCATTATTTAAAAGCTAAGGAATGTTGATTTCTAGAGCAATGTAGCGAAGAGAATGGCTTTAATATTAATCAATCGATTTAATTTAAACTATTTTTTTTGTTTTAACTGTTACCAAAAAATTTATCGTAGTTTTTAAGATATTATGAGACATTATTTCATATTTAAAATGATTGTTTCTATGTTATGTCACACTAAACTAAAATTTCAGTAATTATTGAATCAGACATATACAAATTCTGTAATTACTGATGTTTATAAATAAGTATATGAGTAAATAATTGTGTAAAGATAAAACCTTTCCAAATTAAACTAATTTTATTAGATAATATTATATCTATAATGGTGTATTTAGTTTATTATGAGCTAAAACAGAAGGTATACTAAAAAATTTACTATCAATATTTATACAAAAAAACCATTAGAAATAAAGTTATGTCACAATAATTTTTGAGGTAGTTCTATAATTACATGTGAAATATTCAAAGGTTCATGTATTGGTAAATTTAAATACTTTTTGAGCCTCCTTTAATAAATTTTAAGAATGATAAATAGGGTAATGAATTCACTTTTCATATGATTCCTCCAGGTGGACTTGTTAGATTATATTTTAACCAAGTATTTTTCAATCATTTCTATGTGGGTTGAAGGTATTCTAGAACTCACATAACCTTACACATAAATTTACTAATGGTTTTCAATGGTATCATGGAATTTCTTTTGTAAATGTTTTAAATATTTTATAATTTTTTCAGTGGAATGTTTTCAAAAATAGCAACAAAACTTCTGACCAAGATTCCAACTAAAGTGGTAAAAGATATTCCATATAAAATTTGGAAAAGAAAAAATTCCATGTTTTCATAAATAAATATATATATATATATATATATTTGGGGTTATATAAATTTTTTAAGGATATATTTTGTAATAAAATTACATACCAAAAAACTAAGTGCATATTTATTGTATTCTCTATAGAAACTACAGGCTATAACCTATAAAACCCCTCATATAAAAGAATCATAGTTAATAGAAAACAATTTTTTTTTGATATAGATAACATATCAAAAATAGATAGTCATAGGAAGATAAAATTTGATGTAATTGATGGGGGAGGATGCATAAGTGTTGGCATTGGAACACTACTCCACTTAAATTTTTTGGAGGAGTTGTTCCATTGACACATATTAAACATGGGAGTAAAAAAGAAAATGGAGTTTTTTATTTTTAAAATTTTGTCTATTATATTATTATTTAATAATAGTGAATCCTATAAAGTTGTTTTGATTTGAAGTTATCTAAAATCAAATGGGTCGATTTTTATTTAATAATTGATTCCATGGACCAAAATTATGGGGTTTCGTATTTTTTTTTGATTTTCATGATTTCATATTTTCAATGGATATAAAGACATGGACGGTCAATACAATACCAATGATAAAAGATTTATTATTATAAGGTTAAACTAATGTGTAGATAAAGTTTATGAAAAAACCATTAAATTAATCATAATACTAAATCCTTTTGAATTCCGATTTTCAATGCTTTTCCATGATCAATATATAATAAAATTTGATATCTAGGGATTTTTTGTTAGTGGATACCCTATGGATTATGTCTATATGAAACAATAAAAAGGACTCGTGACACTAATGAATTCTAATAAATATATATAGACTAAAAAAAATTATGGATATTATAAAGAATAAGTGTTCATAGAATACTCATTTGGAATAAAGGGGTGTTATGTCTCTTCAAGAGGATAATAGGAAGGTTGTTGTTTTCCAAGATAGATATGTTGATAGAATATGAAAAACAGTTATTTGTTTTACTTATAGCTAAGATCAAGTAATTTATTTATCAATTACAACATAAAGTTGCAACCAAAACTATAAGGAACATGATATATTGATATAGATATTTGGGTTGTTAAATTTATTCATAGTATATTATCTAACAATGTATTGAGGAAATATCAGATGAAAAAAATTCTTAACTGAATAATTTCCCACGTCCCATGGTATGAAATCTCTTTAAAACAACATGCATGGGAATAAGAGGACAACAGAAATTATATTTCATAATATAAAATTCTAGGAATTAATCTCATATAACGTGATATTTATGCATGATTCATATTTCTTATAAATAAATAGTAATGGGATATTATAATATAGAACCAAATTAATAACAAAATTTTCAAGTTAGAGCTATCGAGTGGTATTTGAGAAAGTAGAACTAGATTTGTTCCTGGTTAATTGAGAAACAAGAAATCTTTAGTTTAAGGGGATATAACACTTGTCTTCCTTCTAATAAATCTTTTCAATATCATAGTTGACTAGGGTGATTGGTAATATAAACTCATTACAACCTATAGTTGAAATATCTATAATAACATATGATAATTCTATTACATCTTAAGAACATGTTTATTGATAATATATTATAATTTTGGGTTATACCAATAAAGATGTTATTATCATTATTATGATATTATATTATTTTGTTATTGTCCATGGTATAAATTATATGATGAGGGAAAAATGGTAAATAGTTGAGGATGTCACTACATAAGAAATTTTCTCAGACTAGTGAGGTAAAAATTATTGTTTTTATAAAGACTTATGGAAGAGGAACTAGAGCCATATAAGAAAACTTTATGTCTAAAAGCTATTTCCATTATCATAAGAAGCATGTCTAACATGTGAGAACCAATAATATGGTTAGAGGTTTCCTTAGTGTAAGTGGGAGTCTATTTAATTTGGTTCCCTAAAACCAATTACATTATAATTTCAATTAGACATTTATTAAGGTACTAGAATATTAATTGAATATATTATCATATTATGATTGTTAACCAATATAACAATGATTTGATAATTACCTTGGAGTTTTTATCACATCAAAAGGACATGATAATTCCCTTATATGATGTGAACCTTGAAGTGGCATGATGATATTCTTAATCTTATGTTGTGTTGTTAGGATGAGATTCAATGATTGGACATATAATTATTTAAATTTCAAGTTTATGTACTCATAAGTGGATGAGATTTCATCTCACAAAGTTTTTGCATGGAAATATCTAAGATTAGAGGTCATGAGAACATATCCCCCATAACAATTTCACATGTTATTTGTAATTAGATATATCTTTTTATGAACATTTCTAATTATCCTTGGACTTGATATTATTAATAATACATATCATGACTTTTGTACTTTGATGTATTTCCCAAAATAGTGATTCAATATTTTTATGGTGAAGTAAGATATATTGGGTGCATCATGAATAATATGTTATTAAGGAATAAGATGATAAAGGAATTTCCCTTCCATATTTAGTGAAGATGATATCTCATCCCTTTGGTTTGATTAAAATTAATAATCTAAAATCCCTAGCTATGGTGAATTTATAAGTTCATTCTAGACAGTCCAATAAATACATATCTAGTATATAAGTTAATGACATGTGTATTAAGCCTTACTAATGAGATATTGAGAGAAATGGATTATATTATATAGTTAACATTCATATGTGGTTATTTTCATTTAAAAATTAACTTCTTCTTCTATGGGTACCTATTAAATGTTTCTAAACACTAATATTGGAATTTAGGTGAGCCTGCCTAATTCCACTAGGGAAGTGTCTAAGAAGGCCACATACTTAGTCTTTTCAATTTCCCCAATTAAATTTTATTATAATTTTACGGTTGAAATAAATAATATCTCCCTTATTGAGGAATAATATTTATTATGATTTTTAGATAAAACATATTCACTCACAAGTTATATTTGAATTAGAATATATATGTGAGTTGAATTATTATTTGAAAAAGTTAGTAAAAAAATTATTTTTTAATTAAATAAATATTTTGTTATGAGAATATTTAAATAATATTTATTCTAAACTTCATCAAATAGAAAATTTATTTTAAACTTGTAATTATTCATAAGGTAACTGATAAATATTTATACTTACTTTTTATATGAATTCTTATTTATTAAATATTTATAATTCAAGGTTTGATAAATTTAGTGGAGGTTAATTGGGAAAGAAGGACCTTATGACTAGAATGATAAAAGAATTGAATATTATTAAATAAATATTAATTTATCATTTGATAAAAAATTATATTTATAAAAGGCACAAGTTAGGTTAGGGAATGAAAATATATAATTATTATTATTAGCATGAAGAATATGTTAGATTTATTGTTTTATTGAGGGCCAATGTGTAAATATCAACAGTGAACCCTAGAACTATATATTCCTATCATATATCATTTAGGATGGGTGGAAAACATATTATTATGGATAAAAATATAACACTGGAGAATTATCTCAAGAACATCTCTAAGGTTCTTTTAATACTAATAGTATTCCCACCATCTTCCCACCTCTTAAAAAATGAGTGAATTAGAAGTGTGAACTTCATATAGAAGGATCTCCTATTGCGATAGACACAAATGATGCAAGGTTACTGATACCTCTAAGAAAACAATTATAAATTCATTATAAATGTTCATAAATCAAGGATTGTGTGTGGATCACCGCTAGAGGGATTCAACTTTGGATATTCATAGAATAAAAATGATACATAGAAAATGGGGTTTCAACAATCACCATATTTTTTGAGGAAACAATTCCGACATTAAGTTAATTCTCACCTTTAAGTTAATTATTATTTTAACATAAAAACAATATATATAGTGTTTTTATATTACTTCATAATTTTTCTTATGGTTTATTCATGAGACTTTATGGTTCATCATTATGTTTTTATGGATTATTTGTTGGTGTACATATCGAATGTGTGTGAGATCACTGAGAGGTCAAAAGGATGAATCAACAATCACCTTTATTTTTATAAATTATCATTTTTAAATTTAACCACTATTTCTGGTTAAAGCCTCAATCCACACTTCTTGGGTCTCTCAATCTTACCTCGAATGATGTTATAAATCAAAGACATAGAACATAAGGATTTACAAGATTTGGTATAATCACCTACTTATTTCCCTATTTATTGTTCCCCCAATGTGGATTATACAATCTATCATAAATTGATTACATATATTGACTAGTTATGCTTCCCATTTATAATTTGGTTATACCCCCAGCTGTAATCCACCTTCTGCAGTTGTTTATAACCCCAAACTGAACCTTATTCTACAGTGATTGGTTACACCCCCAGTCACCAATATGTCAGTATATGGTTATACCCCTAGATGTATCCTTACTATTTAGATGGATTTATCCGTCATAGAAATATCTTTGGATGATCCTCCTCTACAAGCTTGCTGGATCACACTTTCTCATGAACACTTCAAGAACCTTTGAAGCTTTCTGGTATTTCTCAACTAGTTCTGATCATCTGTAATTGTTAATTTTTCTCAATGCAACACTTATTGAGCTATTCTTCCTTATAAATGAAGTAATTAACTTAGTTTAATTTGTTTAAGTGTTATAGAAAAAATTATTTTGTATTATTTTATGTAATAATAACACTTGAAAAACTTAGTTCACTAATTTTTTAATTCTCAAACCTCATGAATGTTTCATATAGTGCATGATTATAAGGCCCCTGCCTTAAAAATTACATAATCTAGAATTATTTTAATAATTCACATTTAGGAAATTTTCAGGTTTAGAGATTTATAGAATTAGATCATAACATATACATAACAATTTCAATATTACATGTAGACACTTCTACTCAGTATCTATTTATTTCATAAATAAAATATTTTAAAAGAAAAGAAACATATTTACTTCCATTTTTAATCATCATGACTTTTCCTTGATTGCATCCTTGACCCTATTCCACTTTAAGTCTTGTGAAAAATTTTCAAAAACATGGGATGAGCATAAAAAGCTCTATAAGGGTTATAAAAAGAAGAAAAACTATAAGTTTTTCAAAACAACAAGTAAACCATGAATAATTTATCATAAGTAATACATTTCACCTTTATAAAGTAGTAAATACTCTTCACTAAATAAAATCTCACTGCTTACACTTTTGTTACAAAATGATTTCCATAAAACCCAAAGAAATTTCACATAACATATAATAGTAACTTGGGACATAAACATACTTAAATGGAATAACCATACAGATGAATTCCACTCATATAACTAAATAGAATAACCATACGACTGAAATCCATTCCCAATGCAATGGAGGTTAAAACGTTACCACCCACCCTTCATTTATCACAGAACCAACCACAATTTGTTGATCATGTAACCATCTATCATTGGTTTATCATGTAACCACATGTCAATTGTCTAAGTACTATTATATAATCATAATATATAAAATATTTCAAATATAAAAATTTCACTAATAATAATTTATTTACAATCATAAGAAATAATTTAAAATACTCAATATATCTTGAAAACCATTTTCAATATTAAAGCACGCAAAATGGGAAATAAGTTATATATTTTCCTTTAAAAAAATTAAGACTTATAGAGGAATCCAAATATCAAATAACGATTATGGCGGTTGAGAGGTCATTGTTGCCGCATACGTTAAAAACATTCTTTTTTTCATTTAGTAAAATGATACGTAGAAAAAATATTCCATTTGAATGAAATTAAAAAGTAAAAGTGGTTTATTATACATCATGTAAAATAAGGAGGTGTAAATTATCAAAACATGCCTCAATGAAAGGAGATTGAGACAAAGTCCCTTACCTCATGTCTGACATGACTCGTTCATTCTTTAATTTATTGAATAATAAACTTAAGAGAAATTATAGTTGCTTTAGTACCTTTTTCAAGTTTATTATTCCTTTTATATCACTTATTAGTTTTCTATAACAATTATTTAATTATTCGAGTTCATATTTGAAAATTTTTTGATGTTCAAAACATGAGTCAAAAAATGAACCTGATTTAATAACAAATTGTCCATGTGGTCAAAATTACGTTATATACAGAATGATAAAAATGATTTAGATATCATATATATCATATATATACAATATATATGTATTTAGATCTATTATATATGTATTTATAATAGTCCATAACATTTGGATATAAGAAAATGAACTGCACCGTTCATGGAGATGGTAAGCCGTACGTACGCATGAACGCTACTTTAAATTATTTTTTTAATATTTAAAGGAGAGAAAAAAATGATACATAGGAATATTATTATTATATTATAATATATATGTTATATATGATACATAATTTCATTAATTTCATCCTTTATACGTTCCATGTATAGCATGAACGAGTCTTATCACTTTGAGGGGGCAGTAGTCCGCACTTCCTCCAATGAAATTATCATATATATACAAAATTAAAATCATAAAGGTATGTTATAAAATATAATTAAATAATCATAGAGATAAAATAAATATCACAAATATCATATATAATTACAGTTCCATGATAATGGACACCATGAGAGGTGGTATGGAAAAATTGAACAATCATAGTTTCGTGAGGCAGCAGTTCTCCGTACACAGAAACAATATATTTGTATCCATTAGATGGAGTTTTGTGTAAGACTAGTTAGAATACTTCTCATAAAGACCTAATATATTAAGGATACTGTTGTTGTTATATAATGAAATAATTAGAAGATCATAGGGAGTGGAGAAGGAAAAATAATGGAAAGAAACTTGAGAGAATATGCTACTTCAAATCGGGTAACCTCTTTTGATTTGAGCCAAAAGGATCTCTTGAATTTCTTTCTTCCAAGAGGAAGGCTTATAAGAGTAATATAGGTATGTTGGGAGACTATTTTAGAAGAGTTTTGATGATTGAAGGAGCTTGAGAGGTGTGAGGAATCGGTTAGAGGTTGTGTCCTTTTATAAGAGGGAGGAGGGGCTCTTTAGGAAAGTTTGAAAGTATTATTTTTTTATAAAATTATTTTTGATTTAAAAAGTACAATAAATCATTAAATTCAAATATAAGATGAATATATGTCTAAATAAAATCATCCAATAATAATTGGACTAGTTTTTTATATTTTTAATCCTTATTCTTTTTATTTAACCCTTTGTTAACTTATTTAACCTTTACCATGTCTTCTTGTATATTCATACGATATGGGTAATATATTTACTATAAAATTCCAAGAAACCAAAAATGGATCATTAATGAAATTTCTAACATAATATATGTAATTTTTATGAATATTATATTTTTAGGACTATTTTATCATTTAATAAAATATTAATTGATTTTAAAACTCATTTATGTCAATTTTTATACTATTCTTATCAGGAATTTTTTAAAAATCCATAAAAACATGATAAATTAGAAAAAAATTCATTAATTAAAATATAAAAAGTCATAATATTCCCTAAATTTTGTGTATGGAATGAAAAGTTTCAAAATAAATAAATTTTAATATTTATAATCTCATTTATTTAAAACATTCATTAATGGGGTAATCATTACATCATCATTGTGTCATAAATAAATTTATTTATTTAATGTCTAAAAATTATAAATAAAATATCATGTTGTAGTAAATCTTTTTATATTTATAATTAATACTTATAGTAAAAAATATCAATTATATAACCCCACATTAAAATTGTTTTATCCAAACAATACTTGTTTATGATATTTTTTATTTTAACTTTAAATAAAATGTTATTAATGTAATTATCTTACCCAAGTGGATTAGAAAGGAAAAAAGTTCTACCCAAGTATTTTATTGGTCGTCCATGACTCATCCAATAATGTTAGGATACATGTTAATGTAATTATAATATTATTTTTACCATGAATTACCTTATTTAACTTTTACGACGATAAATAAAAATCAGAAGTTATTATTCACCAAAAATTATTTTCATCATATTGAACCAAATTTTTCTTACTGATGACAACCATATATGTTGTTTTTTTTAAATTCACTTCATATAAGCAGAAAAATTTCATTTAAATGAAGAATTCTTTTTTTAACTACTATGAAGTGTTTTTCACTATTCAACAAAAATTGAACATTTTCAGAAAAATACCAAATATTCACCCCAGGATAATTTTTATATTACGAATTAAAAAATGATGTCTTTTTAACAAAATATATAATATAAGTTTTATTAATTAATTTAAAATTAATTTCCATTGCTAAAAATAGAAAGCATGTTTTAATAAGTAAAAACTATAAAAAGATTAACATGTGTTTTTGTCCCAATTAAAAGTGAAATTACTTCCAATGTAAAAAAATTGGATTAAATGGTAAAAATATAATCCTATTACACTTTAAAAACCTTTAAAAAGATAATCTAACCATATAAATAAATCATATGAAAAGGCAGTTTTGACTTAAAATTGAGTATTTTTCAATATTCATTAAAAAATTAACATTATCAGAAAAATACCAAAAAATTACCCAAAGTAAATTTTTATATATCTCTTCTAAATAAGAAGTTTATCTTGACAAATTATACATATAAAAGTGAAAAAAACTATATTTACAAAGGTTTCTCCATCAAAAGGTGGTCAAACAACTTTTTAAAGATTATTAGAGTATTTCATGCTTAAAATTGGATTCATTCACATTTTAAGACTCTAAAATTTATTGGATAAATGTAAATACATATAATAAACATCTATAATAATATTTTAGTTAGTTATGTTCATTCTCAAAAATACAAAAATAATATTACTATATTATTCTTTAGTATAACTCAAAATTGTGTGCAACGTAAGATTTCAGAGAAATCCATTGTTGCCTGTTGAGTACACTATCAGAAATAGAATCAACTTTTATGTAAAATTAATATTTAATTAAAAAATATTAATAAATCTGAAAATTTTATATTATTTATTCAACTGGGATGATACAATTGTCTTCCCAAGGAATAAACCCTATAACATGTATTTTATTGATTTATTATATTATGTGCTGTTTATCAATATTCTTTTGTTTCTCAACGTCTCAAGCTCTTATAACATTGTTCATTGGGAAGAATACTATGTTCTTTAAGCCCACTATTTCACTTAATGTTAAGCCTCATTCATGCATGTTATCACATGCATGTGAATTCATGCAAGTCCTTCACGCAAACCCAAATGGGCATATAATTATTCTTCCTCATGTGTGCTACTATTTTATGAAAGTGAAAGATTACCATCTTCTTCATGAAGGTCACACTATTTGTCTTAACTTTTTACTATTTGGATGCAATAGTGAATCTCACATTTACTTCTTCTAGAAGAAAATAATCCTAGGAAACATGTATTGTCTTCATCTAACCTACACGAGTTCTCAATATTGGTTCATTATTGTCTAATGATTTCATGCACACACAAAGGGCTTCAAGAAACCCATTCATCCTAAATATCTTTTAGAGTGATAAACACAAATTTAAGGCTCTTGGATACATTCTATTTCTATGAAGATAATGGCTTCTTGGAACTCCCCACCCTTCACAAAATAGAAGTTCAAAATGGCTCTATTTTTTGAGATATCTCTTAATGATGAACAACATCATTCCACATCTTTTTGTGATCATTATTTATAGATGTATTCTACCACCTCTTCCTCCACGAATAATGTCATGCCATAGCTCTATAAAATATGTCATGTTGAGGAATATTATATCTCACCCAAAAACTGAGTGTTTTCAAAGTATAAACCAAGTTTCATGTAGCCTTTTTACGTGATTTTTTAATTCATTCTTAATGAAATCATGAGAATATTTGAACTCATTCCAATATATCAAATAATAATTTCCTTTAAAACTTTTCTTGAATTCAGATGAGGTATGTGTTTAATTTAACTACATTCACTCAAGATTAATATTCCATGCAAGAAAATTAGATGCCTCATCAAATCATTATCTTGGCCTTAGAATGATCATTTCATCATTGAAATTATTCAATGGAATTCCGGAATGAACTCTAGCATACTAGGGATGTCGAATATGGCTCAAGATGAAAAATTCAGGTAGTCCCAATTAGAATATCCAAAAGTTCCTAATTTGGTGGACATAATATGTCAGTATATTTTTTAAATAGGTGAATAGTAACCTTATCATGATATCCAACATTAATTCTTAGCTCATTCGGGTTATTTTTAATAATACAATTCATGGCACTACTCTTTCAATCTGGATGTGGGGTATTAGTACCTACAATTAATGCACTCAGGTCTCATTGGTCACATTGACATTTTCTGGCCCATTAAAAACTTAGACCAACCTCTGCACCCTCACTAAGCGGTTTTCTATTATATACCCTATCCATGGGCCTACTCACGTATCATCATGAAGGCTGCATAGAGTTACTCTTCCATGTGGTTGAGGTCCTCGTACCATATGTCTGGGATTGAGTTTGTCCATTTGGATTGTAGTTGTTAGCCAATGTTTCTTTTTAAACTCACATAATTAATACTTACATAATATTCTAAGTTTAGAATATAATATGAATCCATTATCACCAAAAAATTCCAAACCACCTCTCAAAACTACATTTAAAAAATCCTCGTGCATGGCCTTCAGTCTCTTTAACATGTTTTAACTAAAGGTTCATCCTTGAAACATGTCATTGACATTTATAAAAAACATAAAAATCATCACATTTATATAAATAATACAAATTCTCGATGATTTTTAACTTCAACTCATCTTTTCATCCCTGACACATATCGATCCTTATTGAAAAAATGAAATCCATTTCCATTGGTCTCATCAATATTCCCCTGTTTAGATGGTTTTCAATATATTTTCACATATTAAAAATTCAATATGCGTCTAAAAACTTTCTCCCCCTTATTTAAAATTAAATACAGAAGACAAATGGGGTCCTCTCCTATCAACTTCACATTGTTTCATTGAACATTTCTAACTTCTATCTCCTTAAAAAATGGTAAAAAATTATTTTTCAAATAAATGAGCTATTATTTATTCATCTATAAGTATACATGGGCTAAATAAGTGTTTAAAACAAGAGCGATGTTTCCAAATCATCAAATATGTCCCTAAAGAATATTTATATGTGATACCATCATCCGTCTCATTTAACTTCTCTAATTTAGGGTACATATAAGCATAATTTACAAGAGATATCCTTACCTTTATCAAATAACTAATCATATCATTTGAAGTGAATAAAATATTAATCCTCCTATATTCCACCCTTTTCATGATCAATGACTTTTTATTTAGAATTATTTTGAAATATTCAAGGGAGATGTCAATATATGATGATCATACATCAGTTTCAGTGTTTCTCAACTTGAAGTTATACACATCATTCATCATCATTGAAATGAGTTTCCTCTATGATGGAAACTCTTCTCCTTTAATTCCTTTCATATTAGTTCATATAATAGAGTAATGGAATAATGAGGAACCTTAAATGTTCTTGGAAGACACATTAATAATGAGAGTCTCCTCTCAATAAGGAATTCCTCTTCTTCTTGTATTTCATAGAATGCGTGATTGATTTTTTAATATCAGATAACACTTCTATTATGGATTTATTTTCCTATTCATTATTAGAATAAGTAATTTTTTATTGCAACAACTTATCATGTTTTCTTCTTGAGATAGTTGTATTTTTATACTATATTTTGTACCATTCTCAGTTTATTCACACCCTTCAAACATCATAATTTTAAAGTCATTATTTATAGATATTATCATATTTAACTTCTTTAACTATCATATCTTACTTTTCTATTAGATTTGAATGTTTTCATCATTCTCTATTTTTTTATCCCCACACATAATTCATTTGCGACTGTAGATTTCTTCACTACCTAAAATCAATTTTTATTTACATTGTTTGGAAACTAAATTTGTAATTTATCCATTAATTTCTTATATTATTGAACTTCTTGGACACATATACTATAAAATTCACCCAAGGATTAAAATTTGTTATGTTTTGAATGTTTAAAAGACTTATTGGTTACAATCTTATCTTTCTAATAATCTATTCTCATATATTAAGTATTGATCCTCCTTGATTCATTATTATTTTCTAGAAATTAAATTTTATACCAACATGAATAATATTTCTGAAGAAACACTCCAAAACACCAGTATTAGCCTCTAAAAATTGATCATGTAGACTTATAATAGTTCTGCTATAAAGATTGGTTTTTTTGTCTTTTCTCACATTATGGATGTTTCTTCTTTGGAGTAAACCATATGGATGAATTATTAAACACTTCCTTTATGGAAGATGTTTTCTCATTTATTGCACGGGTCATGATATTTTCTATCTTGACTCTTAAACATTTACTATTAAATATAAAAAATATACATTGAGACTGATTACGAGTAGAATAAACCTATCTTATTTGACCCTTCTTCTCAGTAGCTTGTAATGATTCACCTTTAAGTTCAAATAGTCTAGTGAAGTCACCTATAATTTTCCTTAACTTATTTTCAGTAGTAAGAGACATGGAATGTTTCTTTGAAAATTATTACTCATTCATAGAAATTATTTCACCGAGATCATTCACAATTTTCAAAAATTTAGATACCTTTATCCTATTTTGTTTATTTTCTTCAACATGTGTTCATTCTTCCTTTTCCATTGAGTTTTTATTCAATAAATCTCAACTTTACTTCCAACACTTCTATCATTATATTTTAAGCATTAATTTCTTTAATATGTGCCTCATATTTTTTAATATATTCATTATTTTAAAATTTTATTTTATCAACTTCATTCTTTATACTTATCATTTCCAACTAGAGTTTCATATTGGTCATAAGTGTATCTTCAAGATTTTGTTTTAACATCCATTATAGTTCAATTATCTGATCACATTCATTATCATTGATTGAGTCTTTATATTTTATATATTTTCATATAAGACACATAATATTCATAGAGGATATTACATATTTTGAATCACTACTTTTTGGTGAAAATTTACCAATTTCATTGTTCTTTATATTTCTATTTGTAGAATTAATCCTATCTTTAATATTCTTGCACTTTCTTTTTTATTAATTTTTTTCTTTATTTTATTAACTATTAAAATCCTTATTTTTTCATACTCACCAGAAAAATTAACTCTACTTGGTAAATTCCAATATTTAGGTGACTGTTTGACATTTCCTTTCCATCGACCACATTTGAGAATTATTTAAAATAAGGCCAATATTTGATTAAAGTCTTATTTTGATTCTTTACCCTCAAAATCAATTGATTCTGGTTCTTATTTGATTATAGTTTTACCTTTTATCAAGGATAAAAATTAAATAAAATCACTTTAGTTCTTTAATGTTAGTGTTTTTCTCATTTCAGATGATATGAGAATATTATAAAGTATATCCAATGATATATCTTATCTATCTTCCAGATCTGAAGCCTTTGGATCAAATATATGTAGAAAATTTCTCAATAACTTCTTTACAATGGTGGATTCATCCTACTACTTGAAAAAAATTCTAATGCTACTAATAATATCATTTAATCTGGAAAAAAATAATCAACACTTTCATCATTTCCCATTTTTCTATCTTAAAATACGAATCTACAAATTTTCAAATTAGTTTCATTGAATTTATGATTTATTTTATAGTTTCTTCCCAGTTTATCCTTGATCTCCTAATAAGTTTAGAGACTTATCACTTTAGTGTATACCATTTTAGATAGAGCCATATATATTTCATTTTGATACTTTCCATCCATATCTAAGTTTCTATTACCTACAAAAGTCATAGGATCATGTTCATCATAGTGTGGAAATTCTGATGTAGTTCTATATCTTACTTATTCCCCTCAAGTGATATGAGATACGTCACCATCCAATTACTCAAACCCTGATAGTTATCACTATAGAAAATGGTAACACCCAAGATATTTACCAGATTCATGTTATCCATCCTCAGAATAATCTTGGATATTTTAGAGGTGACCTTTTATTTTATACCACTTGTAGAGCTTAGATCAGTGTGAGATCACTAATAGGGGGAGGGGAGAATCATTGATTCCTTTTATTTCTACAAATTTTCCTTTATTCCATTCAACCTCTATGACTTGTTAATGAATTGATACACTCTTAATTTTTATCTCATCCTTACCTCAACTTATATTGTAAATCAAAGAAACATAACATAAGTATTTACAAGGTTTGGTATAAAGACTTACACATTGATGTGTTGGTAATTCCACCCAACATGGATTCTAAACTATATCAGAATGTTGTTAAATATAGTTCTGGTTATATATACTAATTAGAATATATTTATAACCCCGACTAAAATACACATTCAATAATTGGTTATTCACCCCATCTGCACCTTCTTCTACAATGATTTGTTACACCCACAATCACAAATCTTCCAGCAACTGGTTATACCCCTTATTTATATCCTTCCTATTTAAATGATTTGATCAATTGTAGAAAGGTCTTTTTATGATCATATTCTATGATATTGTTGGATCAAACTTTCTAGCATACACATCGAGAAGCTTTACATCTTTTTGGTCTTTCTCAACTGGTTCTGATCACCAGTAATTGATTAGTTTCCCTAGTGTGACAATGTTCAGGATATTCTTCCTTATTATTGAAGTCCCAAACTCAATTTTATGTGTGAAAGTGGTTCAAAATAATTATTTTGTATTTTTATGCAAGAATAATAATTTCAAAACTCAATTCACTTACTCATTAATTCTTAAACATTATATATTTGTGATACAATGCATGGTCTTCTCAAGACATAAACCCTCATACATGTATTTTATTTATTTAATATATTATGTTCTATTTTTAAATATACCTTTATTTATCAATGTCTCAAACTTTTTTCAGTTTGTTCACTTTGTTCAGTGGGAAACACATTTCATTCTTTAAGACCACTATTTTACTTCATGTTTATCCTCATACATGTATGTTATCACTTTCATGTGCATTCAAGAAAGTCCTTAGCACAAAAAACGAATGGGTGTAGGATTCTTATTCATCATGAATGATACTCTTTTGTGAAAATTTTAGCTTTATATATTCTTCATTCAAGTCACATTTTCTATTTGTATGTTTTATTTCTTTAACATAATAGTGAATCACACATGTAATTCTTCAATAAAACCAAATGTGCGGGCTATATGAACTGTATTAATGTGACATAATCAACACCGGTTCATTAGTTTCTCAAAATTTTATACAAAATCAATGGTCTATGTAGGTCCAGTTCTCTATTAATCTCTTCAAGAGTGATTAACACATGTCAAAGGTCCACAACATCATTCTCATTCATGTAAGATAAAGGCTTCACATGACTCACTAAAATTCGAAAAATAGAAGATCTCGATTGATATTTTTTCAAGATCTATCTCAGTGATGAACATCAGGGCTCCTTACCTTTGGGTGATCATTATTTATAGATGGATCCCACCACATCTTCCTCTGAGAATAATGCCACATTGTAGCTATGTAAAATATTCCTTGTCAAGGAATATTATATCTCACCTGAACATCATGTGTTTCTCATTTATACATTGAGTTTCATGGCATATTTTTTTATGTGATTTCATGATGCAGTCCTCATGAACTCACATGCATGCTTGAACTTATTCATATATATCAATTGAAAAATACCTCTATAAATTTTTTTCCATTCATCCAAGGTGTGACTTCAAGTTATCCACATGCATGTAAGAAGAAGATCGTATGAATTAAGATTTTATGTATCATCGCCTCATTGTCATAGACTTGGAATGATAACAGAAGACATGATCACATTCAATGGAAGTAAATATGGTGTACTAAAGAACTCAGATGAGGCTTGAGGATGAAGATAATTGATGTCCTTGATCAGACGGTCCAGATATACCTGATCAGATAAACATGATATACCTGTATCTTTTTAACTAGGTGAATAGTAACCCATTTTTACAACACCACATCAATTTTTAGTTTGTTTAGATGATAATTAATTATACAATCTCTTCCACTACCATTTCTAGCTACCCATGATGGATCAACACCTGAAACACATGCACTCCTACATCATGGGACACACCGAAATCTATTGGCCCACCATAACCTTGGACCAACCTATATAACCTCACCCCAGTTCTCACTATTATAGGTATTATACATGGGGCTACTCACCTACCACCATGTGGTCTATGTAGACCTACTCTCTCCAGTGGTTGAGGTCCTCCTCCAACATGTGTGGTATCAAGTTTGGCCATGTGGCTTGTAATGGCTGACCATATTTTTTTTAAACCCTCATAAGAAATACATACATTAAATTATAGGTGTAGAATATAATCTCAAGCCATTACCACCCTTAAATTCCAAACCACTTCTCAAAAGTTCCTTTAAAACATCCTTATGTATGGAATTCATTCTTTTTAATATTTTACAATAAACGGGTCGTCCTTAACACACGTATTTAACTTTTAAGATCATTTTAACAATAATCACATTTATATAGATAATATAAATTATATAGGATTATTCACTTCAACTATTATTATCATCCTAAACACATATTGGCCCTTATTGAAAAAAATTAAATCTTAGTCCATTGGTCTCAAAAGTTGGAAACAATAAAAAACATCATTGGTCATGGACACAACAATATTATTCTGCTCCAATAAACTTTATAATCCGTATGATCCAAGGGGTTTCCTTCACTTATTTTATTTTTTTCACCTACTCATTTTTATGAGGACTATTCAATAGTGTTTAATGTATTGTTATGTTGGTGGATTGATTTTATTTTGTTAGATTATATTTTTCATATAGGATCTTCATGTAGATAAAAAATACTGATAACTAAGTTTCATCCATTTGATAATGTAAATATTTAACCTTATATTTGTGGTAGGTGATTCAAAAACTCTATTTTCTTAGAAAATATTATTATGGTATTAACATGATTTAGTTATCTAGGATTATATTATTAATATTGATTGATTATATAAATATAAATTTAATTTAGGATGGGTGTGAATTTTTTCTGATTCATATGATTACCTTATTACAATTTATTATATAAATATATATTATTATGATGGAAGGAAGTAGTATTGAAAACATGGTAGTGTAATTTGGGCATGATAATATAATGAGGTTGGTGTGTCTTGTTCTATTTGTATTAATTTATTGTAGGCAGGGAAAATATTTCATTAGGATACTAGCACAGATAAGGAATGAATGAATGGTTGAACTTGTGGAGAAATAATAAGTTGAGATATAAATTAATATATATATATTTAATGGATAAATTTAAGTAATAATTTATTTATTTAGTGATTAATATATTTAGTAATTAGTAAATAAAGATGACATAGAAGAATCAATTAGGAAACTGAATCATTAAAGATGTTGGTAAATTGTGTGGAATCAGTAAATAATGATGAAATGAAAAAATATAACATGGTGAATTATTTTATGACTTATATAGATATATTATTAAACTTATATTATTGTTATAGGTGAAAAATATAGTTGTTGGTAATTATGAGGACAATGAGATAATGTTTTATAAGAGACTTGATAGATAATGGACCCTAGGATGAGATTTTTGAGTTATTTTGTTGTATCTTTTGTTTTATTATTTATTATGAACCACCACCCAAGCCAGATGGACTAACTAATTCCCATATGAGGTTCTTTTGCATCAGATGGACTCTCAATATCTAGTATTTGGGTGAAAACAAGACCAATTACCCACTTTCCAAATCTTTATTTTTGTAATAGTGGTGGTAGTGGATATGTTATGTGGTGGACTTGTCTATGGTATGAGGTTATAGTATATGGTTATAGTTTGAGGTTATAGTATGCGGATACAGTATATAGTTGTTGTTTATAGTTTATTCATGGGGTTATGGTATATATATATATGGGTAAGTGATAGGAGTTCTATTATATTTTATATTAGGATATGAGAGTGACTAAATCAGCAGGGATGCAGGTACAAGATACATTCTTTACAATATTTTCCTAATTTCTTATAATTATATTGTATGTCAATTTAAAAAGTGTTACAGTGATTTTATGGGTTGGTAAATAATATTGGAATGGACAATATTTAGTTATATTTTTTAATTAAATATTTACTATGATTATTTCACATTAACATTAGAGTTTTTGGGGAGGAACTTACTATGTATATTTATATTCTCATAAAAACTTCTATATACTATTTTTATAGATTTATTGGAAAATTTTAATTAGTGGTATGGACCTTAAAAACACATTATGGGGCAATTTGTAGATGTGGGGTGATTTTCTACCTTTTTAGGAGTCATTTTATTTGGTATTGTTAATGTTATAGTTTGTATGATATTAGAATCATTTTTATATTATTCTTGGGATATTGGGTCATTTAATTTATGGTGGTTGGTGTTGATATGGGGGTTTCTTTACATTCTTGGTATATGGTGGGAAATGCCTCCCAGTTTTTTCATTATAAACCCCCTGTTCTAATTAACAAACCATGACTTATTGGAGGTTGTATTTGAGGTATATTCTCACCTTCACTACTAATCGAAGAGGGGTTCCAATGATGTCATATTGTGGAATAAGTAATAAATATTATTTTTTCATGACTGTTATATTTAAAATTATCATTTTTATATTATTTTTGACTTTTACATATATTTTTTATTATTGTATACTAATATAAATTTTCATAGTTCCTACTTTTTTCAAATCTCATATATAATTTTTTAAAAGTATATTCCTTTAAAATCTTATATTTTACTATCACATACATGATTATAATTTCAAATTCACTACTATAAAACAATCCTATGACAATGATAAAAAAACATAGTCATATGACTGATGCCTATGGTCTTAGGTTATGGTCATGGGAATCAAATTAATGTCCACAAAACATATTGGAATATCCCTATGGAATACTCGCATGAATAATGCCACTGATGAAAAATAATTTGGTTATAGACTATCTCTATGGACAAAGTAAGAACCTTTGGTAGCTTACCTTGGGATACTATAATGTATATTTCATCCATATGCACAATTCATGTGGGTTTATTTTCTATTTATCATTGCATGTGATTCCCTAAAACCAAAAACATTATTCTTTATATTGACTCCATATCTAAAGACTTAAATTTTAATAAATATATAACACCATAATGATTATTATTTTGCATAAATTTAATGTGATGAAATAATGGAGTATTTATTTAACTAAAAAGGCTATTAGAAATTCCATGCTTTGATGGGAAACTTGATTTTTTATGGTGATATTCTTTAAATCAGTCATATGATCGTATGATTTCATTTTATGTGACAAAGATGAATTATAATATAATTTTTTAGTACTTGTAAGTGGATGATACTTAATATAATGACATTTCCACTTAGAAATATGCATGATTAATGGTTTTTAGGGAAGTCATACAAGTAGGAATTCAAAATGTTTGTATATCATTGTATATTCCTCTCTATAATCATGTGTAACGATCCTTAAAATTTAATATTATTATTAATCAATATCTTGGATTGTGTACTTAGATGTATCACCATAAATAATTACGAAATATTCTCATAATGAATTTGGGTATGCTGGGTCCTTCATGAGTGATATGTTATTATGAATAATTTAAGGAAGGATTTGTCGCTTCTATTTTAATGGAAGTTGATAACTCATCCATTTTATTGGAATAGAACTATTGAACGAAATCCCATTTCCATGGTGTTTGGATGAGTTTATATTAGGAAGTAAAATAAAGATGTATCTAGTACCTAGGTTGTTGGAATGAGTACAAAACCTTATTTATGAGATATCAAGACAAAGGGATTATATTACATAGTGAGAGTTCGTATGTGGTTGTCGACATTATGATATTCTCTTCTTCCACTTCTATGCCATTACATGTTATGTGACATTGATTTTAGATTCTAGGTGACCACTCATAATTCAATTGAGGAAGAATCCTAGAGGGTCCCACACTTAGTGTCTTTATTGATCTCAATTAAATTAAAATTGAATTTAATTGTTGGAATAAATATTATTCTCCAGATGGAGATATAATATTTATTCTGGATTTATCTATTGAAAATATTAAATAGATATTTATTCTTAAGGTAATAATTTAATTATAAGAATATATAAAATTTATCTATCCCGTTATTTTCAGGGTAATAAATAATTTTTTGAAAAATAATTTATTTATTTATTTGACATTAAATAAATATTTATTCACCATACAATGAATAAAATATTTATTTATTGAAATAATGAATGATAATTATTTAAATATTTATTTATGAATTCAAATTTTTTTGAGGAATACAAGTATACCGAGTCATGGATCTGGTGATAAATGTTTATTTACATATCTATAAAATGAAATTTTCATTATGCAAGTTAGTACATGCCATGAGATAAATAATAATAGTATTATTTCACATGTAATGAGGTATATTATGGGATTAATATATTTTTAAGGGATCATGTGCAATAAATTAATATTAAAACCAAGAATTGGATCTATATATACCCATTTATGCTATTTTTTAATGGATTGACTGTTTTTTGTGTGCAACACATCTTCTTTACCCCCTATAAATTTTTATTGACTAAATCTATAGGGATTCTCTCAAGAATAATAGAAGCTTCATTGTTTATCCTTCCTCTCAAGACAGAGAGATTGAGTGAAAATCCTTCAAGACTAGAGGGACTATGGTATTGGTCAAATGGGGTTTTGTAAGATTATTAGTACTACAAAAATAGAAACAGAATACTATAGGTGTTTCTTTGTAATCAAAAAGAGAATGTGTGGATCATCACGAGAGGGAGTCTATCTGTAGATTTAAAATGTGAAAAATTGTTCAACTAAACAATGTTCAGAAAATTAACATCTTTCTTTATTAAAAAATAATTTACAAAACTAAGGTAATTATTTTAATTAAATTATTTATAAATTTAACATGAAAGGTTTTATATTCTTTTTGGAATATTTTTAATCAATTAATCTTTGTATTTACTTATTGGAATTGTCAATTAATCATAATGTAGATCATATATTATTTATTGATTATGAAATCATCTATTATGGCCACTACCCAATTATCACATTCCCAACGCCTAAATACAAATATTTGTATCCAAAAATCCACATTCAAATTTATAATCATTATGCTTTTTGAATGATTTATGTGTTTAAAATTCTTATTTTTTTTAATAATAATTCATTTTTAATCTGCCGTTACGATATATTATTATTTTTATCTCATATAACACAGAACCAATTTAAAATATATGACAAAAAACCTAAGAACCCTTTATAAAGAAATGATAAATATATTCGGATAGAAGAAAATTTCAAAAAATGTTTCCTGGAGGCACATACTGTGTACCCATTCACACTTTTCTGGGATAAACCTATTAGATATATTGGTCACCATGAAATAAATACACATGGAATGTATTGAAACCTATTTCATGTTGATAGGGAAATCATTGTAGATAGTTATCTGGACTAAATATTGTGTAACTTTCTTACACGCAATTTAGTCCACTTGTTTTCATGGTTTAAAATTAGGAATCAAAGATACATTATGTTTCAACACATGATGCATGAGACTGACTATCACGAAACAACCCGAGTACCCTGGTAAACCGATAACTGAGCCGACACAAACATGGACCAAAGGGTGTTCCCAATCCCCATGGGTTGGCAACTAGAATCTAACATTATACAATATGAATGTGGGAACATATTTCACACAAACATTATAAAATCAGATAAACAAGACAGTATGTATAGTAGAATACTTCACATGGAAAAGTGTACCAGAAGTAAAATTGGTATAAAAAACCATAAGTACTAAATAAAATTTCTAGAAAACTGAAGGAAAAAACCATGTACCAATGGATTCAACTCTCTATGTCCACATATCATTAGTTAGAACCAACTCAGAGTGGCTCTTTACCCCTACTCGAACCTGGAAAGAGATAATCTACAAACACCCAAAGGCACAAGTAGGTTGTGAGATAAATGCCCAGTAGTGTCTCACCAAGGATTACATAATAGATTCCAATATTTAATTAAAAAAATAAAGGTATTTAAATTTTAAATAAATAGGTTTGGAATTTCAAAATCATGTTTTAAAAAAATCATGCTTTACATTTAAAATGATGGAAATACTTTAAAAAATTGATGCACATTTAAATTAATGGAATACTTCTGACCAAATGGATGAATAAAATAGTTTTATATAAAATAGTTTATATAAATTCATAAGTTATATAAAAAAGTTTTCCAAAATTACATATATTCATGTCAAATAAAAACAAATGAGAGACATGGTCATATGCATGAAAGGTAAGAGAGTTTCAGGCTAGAGTACTCCACACACAAAATGTGACATGAAAATATGTGTATACACATGAAACCTTCAAAAATAGTCAATAGGAATTCATCACCATCATTTTGGGGTTGTGAATTTCTATATTTATGTTTAAGAATGCTGTAAATCATAGAGTGATGTCCAAATAACTCCCTCACTACCTAAGGCTTTCACATTCTCTAATAAAAAATCCACAATGGGAAATTTAATTTAATACTTATTAAAATAAAATTCATCTAATTCTCCATTTCAAATACGATAATTTCCATTTGAAAACCAACACACATATTTTTAATAAAAAACAAGCATTTTCCAAGATAAAACCTAAAGAATCTATGTTTCCCCTCAGAATTTCGGGATGACCTCCTTGATGGGAAGTTCAAACATTCTGATCGGTTTCTAACGGGTTTGTTCGTAGAACTAGAAAAATTCAATGATTCCACATCAATTTGGACCTACTTTCCAAAGGTAGGTGCTCATTAGTTTGTGGACTGATGAGGCTTAGGAATTTTCATTTGTCAAGAGGATGGGCGTTCGGACTCATCACACCTTTTTGAGTGGAATTATTTTCTACTCTGGGAGTCTCTTTATAGATTTAAGTTATGTTCGTGAATCCTTATTACATTACCAAGTATAATATGAGTTTTCCTTTAGATATGAAAATCAATGATCGATACGTAAGAAATTTAGAGAATCTTTTATATGTATTCAAGGTTCTTCACAGATAAAGAATCATCTGTATTTGTTAGAGATTCTTAGTCATTGGTATCCTTTGATACATAAAAGTCTCTTGGTCCTTATGATGACCATACTGGTTTTAAAGCCACTCAGTGGGACACTTGAAGTTTATTGTCATTCAGAAGGACATGAATTATTTCAGAGTTGGAATCGAACCCAAAGATGGGCTACCTACGTATACTTTGTTTATAAAAGGAATCAGAACCCACATAGTTCGTGTAAGGGAGTATGATGTTTATGATTGATGGCTCAAAGAAGGATTTCATAATTACTTTTACACTCTAAGCTCACATGATTCATGCTCGGGGTGAGAAACAAGAGGTATTGGTAAGAATCAGACAATTGTTCCATGAAAGATGCAATCATAAGAAATAATGTGGGGCTTATGTATGTATGACTGCCTAGATAAATGAATATTAGGATTTACTTCAGGGAAGAAATCCAGGAACAGGGTTCATAAAGGTATATGTGCTTCATGGGGATTGGAATACTATAACTTGGGGCTTACTCCTAAAAAAGAGGCCCAAATTAGGAGAGGAATTATGATTGTGTTTTACTCATGAAAATGAATCCCAGATCAAATGTAAATTAGGACTGGTTAAGAGAAATTAAGACTGGGGCTTACTCCTGAAAATGAGGCCCAAGTTAAGAGACTTGAAAAATTAAGGGAGTGGGGCATACTCTTGAAAAGGACGCCCAAATTAGGGGAGTGGGGCTTACTTCTAAGGAGGATGCTCGGGTTAATGAGTTCTATCATCGTAAATGATGAGGTTTAATGAATGAAATATCAATCTTTAGTGACATAAATATGTGTAAATCACTAGATTTTGAGAGTTATTCCACAAAATTCCTTTCAGATAAGGATGTAAAATCAAGAAATCGTGCCATAAATGGCATTGAAGAGTGTCTTGAAGGATGAATCTTGAATAGGAGAGGTGGAATGAAATAAGAAGGGTGAAATGGGCAAGAAGGGAACCCATGGAGGTAGAGGCGCGCAAGTCCTAGCAGGCGTGCAAGTACTGTGTGGGCGCGCAAGTCCCAGTCGTGTAGGTATACCTGCGCGACACATGGGTACTTGCGCGACGGTTAGCTAGCAGGGTAATACTTGAGAGACTCTTGGTTAAATCATTTAGAATCATTTTGAGATTATTCCAGAAGAGGGGTGCGCAAGTTCTATTGAATTAGTAAGGCGGCGCGCAAGTGTGTCCATTTCCCTTAAGGGATGGCCACTCCGGAGGGCAAGTGTTGATGAGTTTCAACACTTAGGCCTTCCTCCTCCTCTTTAGATCTTTCGTTCTAGGTAAGAAATTACCTTAGAAGTGTTTCGAAAGATTTGAGAAGAGACTAGGGCACCGGGAGCTCAAATCTGAGTTTTTGAAAAAAATTCCTCTCGAATGGGGGGCCCATAGGGTCTATTTATAGGCTGGAGAAGACCCCGAGCGGTTATCACTTAGGGCGCACAAGTGTACTTGTGCGACCATGGCGGCGCGCAAGTGTACTTGTGAGACCATTGTCGAACTTGTGCGACCCCTGTGCAACATTCTTCTTATTCCTTCCTTTGCCAATTTTTGATATTTTCCAAAGATTGAATCACATTGAGTTAAGATAATCCATTTTTCCAATCTTTAGATTTTGTGACGAAAGGAGCATCAACAAAAGTCCCCCCTCAGATTTGGATCCAGAAGGAAAATTGGATTTGACACTGAGGAAAAGAAGAAAACTGGGGTCTTTGTGGTTATTGGCAGTTTAAAGTCATGCATGTCAGATATAAAAAGGATAATGTTTAAGGTCAAAATAGCTTTGACTGAATGAATTAGAATTGAATCAATTCCTTGACAATTTATCTAAAAATATATTACCATACTCAAGTATAAGGGAAAAAATGTAAACTATGACTTAAGAATATTTGGATCTGAGGAATGATATGAAAAATAGATAAAAGGCATTAGAAGAAGTAGTTCCCAAGAATGAAGTTACCATTATTTAACAAACCCGTTAGGAGGTTGAATTATGGAGGGCCACCTAAGGGAATTGGCTGCATAGTTAAATAAATAGTATCTTTTGGCTAACAAGTCTGTTATGTAGACTGTTTATGCAAGGCCGCCTATGGGCACGTGCTGCATAGTCAGGCAAAAGAACTCTCAGAAATTTACTTTCCTAGTGCCAAAAGCCAGTGAAAGTTTATGGAGATTCAAATTTTCTAAAGTATAGAGTTTTCTGTATGGAAAGAGGTACTTGAAATATGGAAAAGATATTTCCAAACAAGATTATCAAAGAAATGGATGGATATTACTCCTACGAAGGTCTGACCCAAACGTAGGGAAGGAGAATATAAACAATATACTTGAATACTTTCAGATCATGAAAAAGGATATGGGACAAATATGTTAAGGATGGCTGTTTTTGCAGATCCTTACATATTGTTATTTAAGAAAAATAAGGACAAAAGAGGCATTCTTCCCAAGAATGAAGTTACCACTATCCGAAAAACCCGTTAGGGGTTTGAATTATGCAGGGAAACCTAAGGGCATTGGCTGCATAGTCAGATAATAGTATCTTTTGGCTAACAAGTCTGTTATGTAGACTGTTTATGCAAGGCCGCCTGTGGGAACATGCTGCATAGTCAGGCAAAAGATTTCTCAGAAGTTTGACATTTTTGTGACCTAGAAGTCATGAAATGGGTTTATGAAGATCTAAAAATATTTAAGGTTAGGATTATGACACATAAATATGGGTATTGTTCAATGTATACAGAGATACACAGATCAATGCTAACCATAATCTTGTTGTGGCTGGGTCCTGAATTGAAATGTTGGACTTCACTATGTATCCCATAAGGATGGGAATCAAGCTCATAATTAGTTCTTAAATTACAGTTTAACGTCATGTGGGACAAAAGGATTAGAGATCTTAGTTTATGGTCATAGAGCTTGGACCATTGTAAGAAATACATAGTGTGTGTTTTCATAGGGACTTTTCAGCCAGGGAACTGAAAGTGGAATTTGGGGTTAGGCCCAAAGACTTGGGGCTGGATTCTAGGGACACTCGAACGTTCCTACATATCCCATAAGGATGGGAATCAAGCCCACGTAGTTCTAGAAATACCCTCTGTATAAATTTGGTTCATACATGTGAAGGGTGATAGGGGATTTTAGTACAATGATGGTTTAACCCAAGATAAAAGGTTTGGGCGTTGCCATGTATGCACATAGTCTTTGAAATGATAAATGATTGAAAAATCAATGTAAATAATGGTTCCCTCTCAGGTGAGGGTATTAAAGAATATTTTAGATTATTGTTATACTAGACAAAAGTGTTGTATAGTTTAATGTCATATAGAAAGGACGAAAGTGAACCAATATAAAGATATTGATTCTAGGGGCAGATTCATGAATTAACATCGTATGAGATGGAGGTGAACCGATGTGAAGAGATTGGTTTTGGGCTTGAACCATGGGAGGTTGCCTACGTACCCAGCCTAGAAGGCAAGGATCAACGTCCTCATAGTTCAATTAAAGAATTATTTAATGATCAAGTTGTTCTTGGGGAAAACGACCTAAAAAATGATGTTGTCGGGACTTACACATGGTTAGCGGCCCAGAGAGAGTGTTATGGTTGATGTTTTCTCTAAGCTCACGTGAGTCATACTCGGTGTGAGAAACAAGAGGTAACAACAACCTTAACGATACATAGTTTAATGTCATGAAGGACATATAAAGGGACTATGCAGTTTAAAGTCTTGCAGTTAAGACTATTGACACTGCACAGTATAATGTCATGTAGTAGGGACAAAGTACAGTTTAATTTTATGTAGGACATATCAAGAAATTTTTGTACAGTTTAGCGTCATGTAGTTAGGATGATGGAGACAATATAGTTTAACGTCATGTTGGATGAAAGGGGTACTTTTCTGTTTAATGTCATGCAGTGAGGACAAAAGAGTACACCATTTAACGTCATGTTGGATGCATTGGGGACTTTTTCCACAGTTTAATGTCATGTAGGAAGAAAAAGGGATGATATAGTTTAGCGTCATGTTGGACGAAAGTGCGAATAGTTTAAGGTCATATGCATGGACATTGGATGGTGCAGTTTAATGTCATGATGGACAAAAGTGTAGTTTAAGGTCATACAGGACCTTTGATGATTATGTAGTTTAACATCTTTCCGAACGTAAGGGAATTTTATACAGTTTAACATCATGTAGTTAGGGCATCACAGTTTAACATCTTGCTGGACGTAAGGGACTTTCAAATAGTTTAGGGTCATATGCTTGGACCGTTGATGATGCAGTTTAAGGTCATACAGGACCTAGTTGCAGTTTACGGTCATACTAGACCTAGTTGCAGTTTAAGGTCATACTGGACCATTTAGGGAACTTTTTCACAGTTTAACGTCATGTTGGAAGAAAGTAATAATAGTTTAAGGTCATATGTATGGACCAATGGTTATGCAGTTTAACGTATTGCTAGACGGTTGTGCAGTTTAAGGTCATACCGGACCATTTATGTTGTATTTTGTGTTTATACAAAATACATCTTCAAAAATCTGGCATTGGTTGGAGTAGTGATGAGTTCTCCATCCATCGATATTAATGAATAAACTCAATTAGAGTATACCCTATGTATTGAGTAAGGTCCTTCCCATTTTAGATCAAGCTTGGGAGGTTTCTTTCCTGGTATCATTGGAGTTCTGAGAACTAAAACCAATTACCCCTGAGTGAATGAACAAAGACGAACTTTTTTGTTAAAATCTCGTGCTATTAGATTCTGATAGACTTCTAAGTGGTGAAAAGTGCACAGTCTTTTCTCATCTAACCATTCCGATTCATTCAATCTCTTTTGATATTGTTCATCTGTAGATGATTGATCACAAATAGAAACTCTGAGCGAGGGTAGTTGAAATTCAAGGGGCAAGAGAGCTTCCGTTCCATATACCAATGAATATGGAGTTGACTGAGTTGCAGTGCGGGTGGTAGTCCGATAAGCCCATAAAGCATGAAAGAGTTTATCAGGCCATGGCCTCTTATCTTTATCCACCATCTTTTGCAGTATATTTGAAAGAGTCTTGTTAAAGGCTTCTATCTAGCCGTTGGCCGCTGCATGATACCGAGGTGAATGGTTGGATTTGATGTTTTATTTTTGATACAGCTTCTTCACCTCTTATGAAGAGAAGTTGGTGCCATTGTCCGTAAATATAGTATGAGGGACACCAAATATGGTAATGATGGTAGACTTGATAAAGCTAACAACGCATTTAAAACTGACTTCCTTGAGAGGTATTGCCTCTGCCCATTTGGAAAAGAAGTTAGTAGCAGTAAGAATATACTTAAACTAAATGGCCATAGTTGAAGGGTAAGGTCCCACCACATCCATTTCCCATGTGGCAAATGACCATGAGTATTTAGCTTTATGAAGAAACTCTGGAGGTTGATGAATGAAGTTTTCATGTTCTTGGAATGAATGACACTTCTTTGTAAAATCTACAGAATCTTTTATCATTGAAGGCCAAAAGTATCCAAGCCTTCAAATCTGATCAGACAGTCTATGTCTAGACTGGTGGGCACCACAGACTCCTGCATGCACTTCTTTCATTACAGCCATTGTCTCTTCACCATCAATGTATGTGAAGAGAACTCTATCAAAACCACATTTGTAGAGAATTTTCTCTAGGTGATCTCGGCTATCATAAAGAGTAAAATTTACTACATGTCCTCAGATTTGTTCTTTCTCAGCTCTATCAGGTGGAAGTGTTCCATTTTGAAGGTATTCCCTGATAGGTGACATCCATCCTGTAGTATTACCATACAGTTCAGGAATGGGACTAGTTTCATTAATTTCCTTTGTTCTGATTCGAACATAAGGTGAAATTGCACGACGGTGGGCAATACTGATGGTTGTCTCGTCCCGATTTGGATCTGCCAGAGCTATGGCTATATTAGCCAGTGCATCAGATTCAGAATTTTGTGATCTTGGAACATAAGAAAATGTCGGTTCCAAAGGGAATTACTCCATTAACTCTCTGACATAATCATACAAAGGGATTAGTTCTTCTTTTCTGATGGCATAATCCCCATTGACTAGTTTGATTACCAGGTCTGAATCACCATTCACCTTTAAGTGATTCACTTGTGCTTGATGTGCTAATTACAAGCCTACAATGAGAGCTTGGTATTCTGCTTCATTATTGGTACCAAATTCCCACAATAAGAAGGAATAAGGCAACACTTCCTTTTCTGGAGAAATGAGCACAATTCCTAAGCCAACTTTGTTGAATTTAGGATTTTCCATTTTCCTCCCTGTTGGACTTCTGGAAGCACCATCAAAATACATTTCCCATGCCTAAGGGCTTTCTTGAATAGAGAATACTTCCTCGTCAGGGAGTTCAATATCTGAAGATGTGTCTTACACTAAAGGGTGTTCAACCAAGAAATCAGCCAGAGCTTGGCCCTTTATCACCTTTGGGATACATACTGAATGTCGAATTGCTGCAAAATAACTGCCCACCATGCCAGACGTCCTGTAAGCATTGGACGACTGAAGATGAATTTGAGCTAGTTATTGCGAGATACCAATTGGACCTCATGATGTTGTAGGTAGTGTCTCAACTTCTGAACTGCAAAGTTGAATTCCAGGTAGCACTTCTCAATACTTGAATACCGGTTTTCTGCTTCATGAATAGTTAGGCTGAGATAGTAGAGGCTGCTTTCATTCCCAACATCATTCTTTTGAGCAATAAAGACACCCAATGATCACTCTAGAGCTATCACGTAGAGGATAAGTGTTCTTCCTTCATTAGGTGGCATGAGTACCAGTGAACTCAAGAGGTATTTCTTGAGAATATCGAATGCTTCTTGACATTCTTCAGTCCATTGGTAAGTGACTCCCTTCTTCATCAATTTGATGAAGGGTAAAATTTTTCCTTCTAAATTGGCGATGAAACGCCAAATATAGGATAAGTGTCCTTGAAGTCCTCTTAATTTTTTCAAATTTTGAGGAGGTGACATACTAAGGATTGACTTGGTCTTCTCAGGATCGACTTCAATACCACGATGGCATACAACAAAGCCGAGAAAGTTTCCTGAGGTTACCCCAAAAGCACATTTTAAGGGGTTCATCTTCAAATTATGTTGTCGAAGCTTGCAGAATATGACTTCCAAATCAGCCAAGTGATTAGAACATTGTTTGGATTTAACTACCAAATCATCTACATAGTATTCAACAAACTTCCCTAAGAAGGGTTTGAAGATACGATGCATGGCACACTGATAAGTTGCACCTGCATTCTTTATGCCAAAGGGCATTACCCAGTAGCAAAACACACCCTGAGGGGCTCTGAAGGCTGTAGATTCCTCGTCTTCTGGGGGCATTCAGATCTGATTATATTCGAAATACCCATCCATAAAGGAAAGTTCTTCATATCCAGCTGTTCCATCAATTAAAAGTTTTGTAATCGGAACTGGGAAATCATCCTTTGGAAAATGCCGATTAAGATCTCTGAAATCGATGAAAACTCTAATTTTTCCGTTATTCTTCATTACAGAGAAAATATTAGCCAACCACTTGGGATATTGAACTTATTTGACAAATTTAGCTTTGATAATCTTATCCACTTCAACTTTAATTTTGGAAGCATAAGTTGGGTGTGTTCTTCTCACGGCTTGCTTAACTCCTCGATGTTCTTCTGGTATACCCAAATGATGAGTAGCAACATCAGGATCAAGCCCGGGAATTTTTGTATAGTTCTAGGCAAATATATCTATATTTTGCTTTCGAAAAGAAATATTCATCTCTTGATCTTCAAGATTCATGGCCGCACTGATTAAAGTGGGGAGTGGATCTTCTTTTGTACCCAGATTTATTTCTCTGAGTTCATCTATAGTGGTAGAGATACCCTCTTCAAATGCTGGAGGAGCATCTCTAAGATCTTCCTCTTCTTCTTCATCATGTGATATTTCTTCCATTTCTACTTGCATAGTATATGATAAAGTAGAATTTTCATGATCAAAAGAGATGTCAAAATTTGCATATCTTGAAGAAGAAGCTTCCATTTCTGACCCGATTGACGATGAAGGGTCTTCTTTGGGTAATAAAGAGGAGATGATGGATTGAGAATCAACATCATTGTTCACCTCCGATGTTGCTATAAATTCTTCTGGCCTAATTTGCGAAGCATAGACTTGTTGGATTTCAATAGATGAAATGAAGACGTCACAATTTGTGCTTTCATCACTGCTTGGTAGATTACCAATTTCTCCCATGTTGTGTGGCTCTATTGCCGTAATTGACATTATGGATCTTTCCATAAGAGTATTTTGATTTGTGTCTATCTTGTCAATTTGACTGATAGGCAACACATAATCTGTACTCACATGTGTAAATGGATTTACTGGAATTTTCTCCAAACCATATAGAGCATTAACTTTGGTAATCTCCTTTGTTGTGGATTTCTCCCTTCCCTTCATGTGATAGAATTACGCCTCAATGTATTGAGACTCACATGTCTTGAATGGGGCCTTATCACCATACAATGTCCCAACTTGATCATCGAAACAATATTTGAGACATTGATGGTATGATGAAGGGATAGCCGCATGTTGATGTAGCCAGGGTCTTCTAAGCACGATGTTGAAGGCTGAGTCTTGATCAGCAACCATGAAATCTGAATTGGATACAAGATCTCCAAACTGAGTTCTGAGTGAAACTTCACCCAGTCGTTCTTGTTCATTTTTGTTATATCCTTGTAACATCATGGTAGAAGAAGATAAATCAGATTCCTTGAGGCCCAATCGACGAAGTGTACGAATGGGAATGAGGTTGACTCCTGAACCATTGTCAATGAAAGTTCTTCGGACGTCTATGCCATTGACCTTGCCAGACAAGTACAATGGTCTAATATGTCCATGCACAACATCATATTCATCTTCATCAGTAAAAGATATTATTGCATATAATTCTGCAAGATTATTCACTATGTGATAGACTTCAGCTGCAACAATTTCAGTTTCAAAATCCCGAGGACTTGACAAAGCCTCGATGAGTGCTTCCCGAAGATCTTTGGACAGATTCAGAGCATCCAGAATTGATAACTTGGCTGGTACTTGGGAAAAGTGTTTCAATATATCATACTTTTTATCCAAAGGTCTGTGTTTCCCAATAGGAATATTTGGTTTAGCAGGTACCTTTAAAGAAAATGCTTTGGAAGTTGATGCATCTTGTATCAGGATAGGAGTTAGAAATATTCATGGTTTTGGAAGATTAGACCAATTAGATCCATTTACTTGCTAAGAGGAAGAAGATGGAACCTTCAACCGGTCTTCCAAAATAACTGTGCCAGGACTGAATTTGCTATTGGTAGAAGAACTTTCTTGTTCTTGCTGAGCTCGCTGACGGGCTCTACCACGAGTTTCTGCTGTGTACACAGTTCTAGCAGGGGTAGAATTAGAATAGTGGATTCTGAAATATCCACGTCTTCCCCTGTATCTTGAGCCCCTGGAACTTCCTCTGATTCCCCTGTTAGATACAGGGAATTCAGGCTCATTGAAATCGAAACTGCAACTGGCATATGGATCTATTAATTAGATCATATTAATAGAACCAAATATTAACTCTTCATTTGATGAAGACTCTACCTGATTATCCTCTTTAGGCTGTTCCGTTTGGTGGGGCGGTGCCCGTGGCTTTGAAGTAGATGGCATGAAGTCCGCCAGAGTCAAAGACAACTTAGGATTTGACACATACTCATATTCTTTTGATTCTATTTCTTTCTTTTAATCATGTAGTTTCTTTGAGTACTTTTCCTCTGACGAAGAGGGTTTTGCCACAACATTCCTGGAAGAAGACAGAATTAGTTTCTTTAATTGTGTTCGCAAAATAGCATGAGTTCGGTTGATTGTCTTTCTGACCATCCAATCATCATAATTCTGTGCATTTTTTCATTTGACTTCTTTCCATTGGCCTTCCTCCTAAGTAATTGTAGCAGTAACACATGCTACCTGATCTGAAGATCCTTTCAGTTTGACTTGTCCTGAGTCGACCATCTTTTGTAGGAGCTCTTTGAAGACAAAACACTCATGGATGGGATGCCCCAACATTTGATGAAAAGGGCAATAATTGGGATGATCTTCATCTCTTTTCTTGTTTGGCCTCTGGGGCATTGGCAATTGAACCAAATTGTTTTCCAGAGCCGAAATGAAATAACCAGGAACTTGTTCATTTCGGAAAGAGTATGTTTTTCTCTTCAGATCCTCAAATTGTTTTCATATTTGATCTCTTTGATCGTCTGGACGAAACGACCTTTTTTGTTGGCACTCAGGAGTTGGATCCCTTCGAGAAGATGATGGTTTTCAGGTAGAAACAGGTACAGGTGCTTGTTTCAGCATAACTGTAGCAGTTTCTGCTTTACCCATTCTCCTTCCTGGAGATGATGGAATTACACGAGATTTAGCCTTAGCCTGTATAAGGGAATCTTCAATCTGATGAGCGATTGGAGTAAGGTCTTGAAACCCTCCTGTGTATTTCACAGGGATTAACAGCGTGCGTAATTCATCAGGCACATTTTCCACACAGATTGGCAACAATTCTTCTTGAGGGAGTGCTAAGCTCAAGGAATATGTTAATCCCTTCTAGCGAGCAATGAAATCAGAGACCCTTTCATTCTCCCTTTGCTTAATGTTTGTAAGATCAAAAACTGTTGTCTTTGGAAAAGTTGAGCTGAACTGAATGATGAATTTTTGGCGAAAAGCCTCCCATCCGGTAATTGACTGGGATTGAAAGCTTGTATACCAAACAAAAGCTGGTCCTTGCAAGGTTCACACGAAGCATCTGAGTTTCACCACTTCTTGCTTCTCTGGAGTTCCCATCATAGGATCGCAACAAGACATGTAATGTGTCTAATGCTGTTCAGGATCGCCTGATCCATTGAAAATAGGGAATACAGGCTTCCCAAAACTGGATGGATGAGAGATTGAATCTACCCATTCAGGGTAAACTTTCTTTTCTGGTTTAACTTGCACACGTTTCCCTTCCATAGTTTTTAACCGAGCTGCTAATGACTCAATAGTAGTTATTAACTTTTGAGAAACATCCGGTTGAACTTGGACTTGGGTAGGTGCAATGACTGGAGCTTGGACAGATGTGGTGGTTGGTGCTGGAACTGATGGTAGCACGACCAACTGTTGTTGCACTTGACCCGTAGGATTAGACCTTTGAGGGTGTACTGATAGAGGAGGATATTGTTGATCCATCTCAGTAAATGCAACAAATTTCTTTGGCTGACTAACTCCAGCATGCTTTTAAAGAAGACTACTCTGAATTAGTTCTGCATTCAACCTTCTAAATTCCTTCATTTCTTCCTCCTGTTGTGCAAACCTTTTCTCTAGTGAGAGATATTGAACTTCTCCAGAGGAAGGATATGTAACCTGGTTCTTTCCATTCCCTTTGTTGGATCCTTTTCGTAGAGGTGGAAGTGGGTTATTCGAAGGATTTCCTAGGTTCTGAGTAATCCTTTGATTTCGTGTACGCACACCTTCTTCATTTGTGTCGGTGCGTACATCTTCTTGAACATGAACCTCTTCATCTGAGTCCCCTAAGTGAGCCTCATCTAGTGGATCAGCAACAACGGAATTAATGACATTGATTGATGCATAACTCATCGCATCCCTTCTATCAGCATTTCTGTGATATTGTATTCTTCCATGTCTTTGATGAGACATTTCCTTTTGTTGATTTGATCCCTCAGGAACTTCTTGACGAACCGTAATTTGGAGGGAATCTCTTGATAATTTGGCTCTTCATTCATCTTGAGGCTTCTTCCCCAATCAAGAAAAGACCGAATTTCTTTGAGGAGGGGATTGATGATTTGAAAAAGTCCCCAGTCCAGTGGACTGGGGTTGTTCCTTCTCAACTCCTCGAATATTATTTGTTGATTCTGAGGGTTGGTTTAAAAGAGTCTTCAGTCTGGCGAGCTGGGGTGGCTCTTGACATGCTATGTCTGAGACTTTCTTAAAAGATCTCCTGATCTTGCGAACCTTAGTCCAGAAATTAGCTAGATGCATTAACCTGTATCCACTTTTATCACCCGGTTCGAAAGACCGTTGGATGATTTCTGACACTTCGGTCACTTGGTGACGTGCTTGCTCCAAATGAGAGGCCTGTTCAATATTATCGTTTGCTTGATGCAAGAGTAATTCAACAACTTGTTCTCTGTAATCTTGATTTTGAGAGGAACTAGTTGAAGCCTGTTCTTGGGTAAGATTTTGATTACAAACAAAACCCATTGACTATGGCCGGCCATGAGCAATAACATTGCATGATACTATTTTCAGAGGGATTTTCTGACTGGAGAGCACCATGAAATGTAGTTCTCCATGAACACCCCATCCTCTGACATGAATACCAGATGGGGAATTGGCAATTAACTGATGCAATCTTCTTAGTGCACCAAAGCATGAATGTTGAAGGGTTATCTACTGCTTTTCAGCCTTCAGATATCAAGAGACTGATAGAGACGCCAAATCAATCTGACGTTGTAACCCTTCTATTATCTTAAGATGATTTTCATATTCATCATAAGATAATACTTTCTTTTTCAACTGACAAAGAGTTTTCCATATGTTGAGATGAATATCATGAATATCATCTTCCGTCAACATTTCTGGAATGTCATACTGAGAGTCAGCCAGATGCCAAAACTTGACTGGCACTTCACCTTTCAATAGTTTTTTCTCATGTTCAGCATTTCCTCTTTATCATTTGATGAAGATTATTCTACCTGATTTGACCAGAGTTGGTGTTTCCTTGTTCCTTTATTGGATTCAATAGGATTGGTAGAGAAATCATTGATCAAACTAGATGATGCATGAATTAGGGGTGGTTAGGAGAATGACCTACACCCTGGGCTATCTTCTGATTGAGAAAGTATTTCACCTACTAGAGATGAAGCATCAGACATGACTGGTTTCACATTTGCAAGTGCCTCAAGATAAGAGGGCTTTTTCGGCACTACATTGTCCACTGGAGCATTTTTTGGGCAATGTGTATCACTACTGTGGAGAGGACTTTTGCAGCGAAATTCATCATCATGGGGAGGACCACCATAATGGGTTACAGCAAAAGATGAGATCTCTTGCTCCTTGGTCTTCCGACCACACAGAGGGTTACTGTGGCTCTCATCTGAAGATGAAACTTCGAGATTGACCGAATTTTCATGAAGCAAGCCTTCATGAGGAAGTTTCTGTTGAAGACCTTCAGAATTCATTTTCCCACTATTGGGAAATGAGGGATTAGAATCTTGAATTTCAACAAATAATTTTTTGAGGGCTTCAAGAACTCTAGCATCGAGCAAGGCCTTGTTACATATTGGATATTGATCTTCTGACTGTGCTGGGCGGGTCTTTTTCTTAGATGTCTTCTTACTCGCTTTGGAAACCACTTGTTAACGAAAGTGGCTGCTCTGAATAGGTGTATGTTCCTGATCAGAAAAGATGGTCAGGTTAGGTTGATGATCTCCACTCAAATCAGGTGTATGTGCCTGACATGGTTGCCAGTATGATATGGGGGAGTATTCCCCACAACCCTCTTGGACTGGAACAGATGTGTGTGTCTGTTCCGGAGTGAATTATTGATGTGTCACTCCATTGGTAGGGATATATTTATGTGTCTTTCCCTGAGATTCCGCTGAAGTTGTTATAATATTATGGAAAGCATCTAGAATATTAGCAGGGATTTGCTTCTGCTCTTTCACGATTGATAGAATATGCTTGGTGACTTCAGCTGCCAGAACAAGAATATACGTCCATTTCGGGCTTGGAGTAGGTGTATGTGCCTGCTCTTGTCCTCCTTTTCCCATCAGTGAATCCTAACAGTACTCAAGTGTGGGGGCAGAGAGTTGAGTCTACCTCGTATTTGTTGTCGGAGATTTCTAACTAACTTCTCTGAATGCTACCAAGTGAGACTATTGGTAGGCTTGATTAGTACTATCAGGAGTATGTGCCTGCTGATTACACTTTGCCAAACATAGTTGACGAGATCCATCATATGTAGTCAGACGAGCCTGTTGACTAGCTGATGATGTTTAAACAGGTGTATGTTCCTGCCTATAGTACTCCGCCGGAATTTCCTGACGGGATTGGCATGATGCTGCAAGACAAGTCTGCTAGACATCAAAATTAAAATGGGAAGGTGTGTGTGCCTAGTCATTGCTTTCCACCAAGTTAGGTTGGTGGACTTCTCTAGAGATGAAAGAGATGAGAACCTACTCAATGTTAACCGGACTTCGCCTCTGGCGATTCCTCTTGCCTGCTCGGGTTTGAGGAACCTGAGCCAAATTCCTGGAGTCGGTACCCTCATCATGTTGAGGTCACACTACCACACGAGTCTGGCAGCGATTGTTGGTGGGAGACCTCTGGAAGGACTCCTGTTTGCTTGAATTAAGGCCCTGAGGGACCTGCTCATTCACCTCCCCAGATTAAGAGAGAGAATGGTGATTGTGTTCCGGGGATAACGACCCGAAATGGTTGGAGACTGTAGTTAGCACCGCCTGCTTCTTGATCACTGCTCATCGTTGTCTGGATGACCGGTGTGAGTTGTTCACTTGGAGGGCTTGTCGGGAAGCCTCCAGAGTTGGGATGGTACCATGTTGACAATACTCCTTAACCAGTGCGTTTGATACCCAGCGTTGAAGATGCTAAGTAGGTTATATCGTCCTCAGAGTGGACAATGATCCAGCAGGAGTAGCAGCAGTGGCATTTGCAGCAGCAGTATTCACAGGTGTGAACTTGAGAGCAGCCATTCTGGAAATGCAGAAGATCATGGAAAAGAGTGCCTGTTTGATATAACAGACATAATCAAGATAAATTCAGCCACTACATCTTTTGGATGAGCACATATTTCAATGATTTTTTTGTTGTCCCTCTTTTTGAGTTTTAAAAAGGGGACTAACAAATAGGTAAAACATCATTTTAACTTGGTTAAGGATTCACGTCGGGTGTACCATTTTTGTTTCCCCTCAGAATTTTAGGATGACCTCCTTGATGGGAAGTTCAAGCATTCTGATCAGTTTCTAATGGGTTTGTTCGTAGAACCGGAAACATCTAATGATTCCACATCCATTTGGACATACTTTCCAAAGGTAGGTGCTTATTAGTTTGTGGACTGATGAGGCTTAGGAATTTTCATTGGTTGAGAGGATGGGAGGTCGGACTCATCACACCTTTTGGAGGGGAATTATTTTCTACTCCAGGACTCTCTTTATAGATTTAAGTTATGTTCGTGAATCCTTATTACATTACCAAGTATTAAATGAGTTTTCCTTTAGATCTGACAATGAATGATCGATACGTAGGAAATTTATAGAATATTTTATATGTATTCGAGGTTCTTCACTGATAAAGAATCATCTGTATTTGTTAGAGATTCTTAGTCAATGGTATCCTTTGATACGTAAAAGTCTCTTGGTCCTTATGATGACCATACTGGTTTTAAAGCCACTCAGTGGGGCACTTGATGTTTATTGTCATTCAGAAAGACATGAATTATTTCAGAGTTGGGATCAAACCTGCAGATGGGCTACCTACGTATCCTTATTTTATAAAAGAAATCAGAACCCACGTAGTTCGAGTAAGAGAGTATGATTTTTATTATTGATGGCTCAAAGAAGGATGTCATAATTACTTTTACACTCTAAGCTCACGTGAGTCATGCTCGGTGTGGGAAACAAGAGGTATTGGTAAATATCAGACAATTGTGCCATGAAAGATGCAATCATAAGAAATAATGTGGTGCTTATGTATGTATGACTGCCCAGATAAATGAAGATTTGGATTTACTTCAGGGAAGAAATCCTGGAACATGGTCCATAAAGGTATATGTGCATCATGGAGATTTGAATACTCTATCTTGGGGATTACTCCTGAAAAGGAGGCCCAAATTAGAAGAGGAATTATGATTGGGTTTTACTCCTGAAAAGGAATCCTAGATCAAAGGTAAATTAGGACTGCTTAAGAGAAATTAAGACTGGGGATTACTTATAAAAAGGAGGCCCAGGTTAAGAGACTTGAAAAATTAAGGTACTGGGGCTTACTCCTGAAAAGGAAGACCGGATTAGGGGACTGGGGATTACTCCTAAGGAGGATTCCCAGGTTAATGAGTTCTCTCATTGTAAAGGATGAGGTTGAGTGAATGAAATCTCAATATTTAGTGACATAAAGATGTGTAAATAACTATATTTTGAGAGTTATTCCACAGAATTACTTTCAGATAAGGATGTCAAATCAAGAAATCATGCCATAAATGGATTTGAAGAGTGTATTGAAGACTGAATCTTGAATAAGAGAGGTGGAATGAAATAAGAGGGGTGAAATGGGCAAGAAGGGCACCCATGGAGGCAGAGGTGTGCAAGTCCTGGCAGGCGCACAAGTAGTGCGTGGGCACGCAAGTCCTGGTCATGCAGGTATACCTGCGCCACATATGGGTACCTGCGCGACGGTTAGCCAGCAGGGTAATACTTGAGTGACTCTTGGTTAAAGCCTTTAGAATCATCTTGATATTCTTCCAGAAGAGGGTCGCGCAAGTTTTATTGAAGGAGTAAGGCGGCGCGCAAGTGTGTCCATTTCCCTAAAGGGATGCCCACTCAGGTGCACAAGTGTTGATGAGTTTCAACACTTAGGCCATCCTCCCCCTCTTTAGATCTTCCGTTCTAGGTCAGAAATTACCTTAGAAGTGTTTTGAAAGCTTGGAGAATAGACTAGGGCACCAGGAGCTCAAATCTGAGTTTCTAAAAAAATTCCTCTCGAATGGGGGGACCACATGGTCTATTTATAGGCTGGAGAAGTCCCCGGGCGGTTATCACTTAGGGCGCGCAAGTGTACTTGCGCGACCATGGCGGCACACAAGTGTACTTGAGCGACCATTGTAGATCTTGCGCGAACCTTTTGCAACATTCTTCTTATTCCTTTATCAATTTTTTATATTTGTCCAAAGGTTGAATCACATTGAGTTAAGATAATCCCCTTTTCCAATCTTTAGATTTTGTGATGAAAGGAGTGCCAACAATCTATAAAAACCATTTAAATCCATTCTTTACAAATAATAATTTTAAATCAATTCACAATTAAATTTTACAATTCAAATTAAAAATTTAAATTCAACACTTTAAATTTCAAACAATTTCCATCAATTTCATAAATCTAAATTCAAAAATTTAAATTCCACTAAATTACATCAATTTCACAATTCCACCCAAATTTATTGGAATTTGCCCCCCCCCCCCATTTCAAGTCAATGTCTAATTTGAAAAACCAAAACCACTAATTCAATGAAATTGGTTTTTTTAAAAAATTTATTTCATAAGAATCAAATCCCACATATTCAAATGAAATGAATTTATTAAATTCAAGAAATTTAGGGGCAATTAAATTGGAAAATAAAAGTAGAACCACCAAGCTTAGGATCATTGACCTCGAACCACAAATCCCTAAATGAGATTCAGAAATAGAGAAAGATGGAAATATAGATTCAAGAACTAAACCAAGGTTTAATATCTATAAATCTTAATTAGATCTACCCATACCACGACGATCCAAAAAACCCTAGGGTGGAGAAGACAAAGAGAGAGAGAGAGGGAGAAAGTGAACAGGAAGAGGAAACCTATTGGGAGAAGATCGAACATCATTCACCTAGAATTGATTCTCTTTTGGATGGGTGTTAAGGGACCCAAAATTTCTCTTGGGAGATATATTTGAATGAGAAATCAATTATGGGTCATATAGGTCCATCGAGAACCATAAATGGGGGTTTCATGTGTTTTAAAATTACTTTTTCTATTAAAACCCCCATATGCATGGTTAGTTGGGGAGATCCACATGGTTTAGACAAACTGTGAACCCTATACATACACCCCTTTTTAATGAGATTCATGGTTAATCCTAGGAGGTCACATGTTTTTTTAAATCAATCACTAATAGCAAAAAATACAACTGCCTTGGTTTGCATGGTTTTCTCTAGCAGGGCACACGATTAGGTAAAACTGTTCCCCAACCGTGCAGAACCCTAGAACTTTTAAAAGGTTTCAAAGTTCCTCTCGAAACAGTCCCTAACAAAACCCAAGAAAATAATTATTAAAATAGGGGATTAGGAATACCATAAACTAATAATAATATTTTATAGCCTCCCCCCATAGAAACTTTTGGTCCTAAAAAAGATTACTAAGAAGCTTCCATGCCAAAAATATGAGGCCACTGTAATCTCATTAGTGTCTCCCTATCACTTGTTTACTGAATATTAGAACCATGATTCCATAGCACAGGAACCAAAGGTATCATCCTCCCCTGACGTACCTTGGTTTCAGAATCAATTATCCTGACTGGCCATTATTTCACAGATAAAATACGTTAAACCTTAGGATCCCTCCATCTCATAACATGAGGTGGATTAGATAGATAATTTCAAAGATGAGATTCATGGAAAACATTATGTACTGATTTCAACTTCTGTAGGAGTGATAAATGTTAAGAAACTTTCTCCATCTACTTAAAACCCTATAAAGCTCCCAAAAAACGAGGATCAATTTTCCCTTTCCTCTTAAGCCATCGATGAACCAACCAGGGTAAAACTTTCAATAATATATAGTCACAAAATTACAAGTCCAATGGTCTATGATGACGAATAACATAAGAATTATACCTTCCAAGTGCCATCAACATTCTCTGACAAATAAACAGAATATTTGTTGTCATATCTAGAAGCAAACTCAGTCCAACCAAGGAACCTTCACCAATATCCAACCAACACAATGAAGATCTATAATGTTTTCCATACAAAAACTCAATAGGATCCATTATAATCACAAATTAGTAACTATTTTTATAAGAAAACTCAACCAACCCCAAATGATCATCCCAAGACCCACCAAATTTAACAATGCAAGCACGAATCATATTCTCAAGAATCTATATATCTCTTTCTATCTGGACATCCGATTATGGATAGTATGCCATAATCAAATGGAATTGAGATCCCAGTGCCTCCAAAGGAATCCCCATTAATGATAAGTTAACTAAGGATCCCTATCATAGACTATAACAGACGAAACTTAGTGCAAGAGAAAAATATATTTCACATAGAGACTTCCCAAATCCTCAACTTTGGTTTTAACACAAATGTGTATAAAGTGATCCAATTTTGTCATCCAATCAATCACAACTCATATCACATTATTATTTATATGGTAACATGTAAACCCAGCCAAAAAATACATTAAGATTTGATACCACCTCCAACTAGGCACTAGAAGTGGATGAAGAAAACCCAAAGGGTTATGATTCTCAGACTTGACATGTTTTAACTTATAATAATAAGAAAAAAATTTAACAATGCCCCATATCATACCTAGCCATTGTGATCATTTTCTTATTTCTTAGAAAAACTTTTTGGTTCCTGGGTGCACAACCCATTGGGAGTTATAAAATCTCCCATTACAGTTTTCCTTACTACTAATGGAACAACAAAACACTTTCAATATCATAGAATTTCCTTAGCAAAGAATTTACAATTAGGCATGGAATCCCCACCATAAAGAGAGTCTCTAATGATAGGTAACTCATCATCAAGCTACTATTCCAAAAGAATAATCTCAAGAATAATTAATTTCAACTAAAGACTTCCCAAAGTAACCTCATCCCCTGATTCTTGGACTACAATATGAAACTATGCAAAGAGAGCCATCAAGTTATACTCTTTTAATGTTTCCTTTGTTATCTTGGTTGAATGTTTCCCACTCAAGGAATCTATAATGATTTTATCTTTCCCTGGGGTACATACAATGTCAAATTTGAAATATTTTAGGTACTCTACCCAATACATTAGGTTAAGATTCAGATATTTTTGAGAGAAGATATAACTCATTCTCTTGTGGTCTAAAAACACACTAAAACTTTCTCCATAAGTGTATTCAAGATAACTCATTAATGTGTACATCAAATATGAAAATTCAAGGTCATGGGTTAGATAATTCTTCATGTGTGGCCTAAGATTATGAGATCTATAACAATGACATAATGACCCTGCATAAGAATACATCCCGGACCTAAACTTGAGGCATAAAAAAATACCATATAGCCCTTCCCAACATCTGGAAGAGTCAACATCGGTATAGTTATTAAAAGACATCTTATCTCAACAAAAGAATCATGACACTTATCATCCCAAGAAATATTTACTCCCTTCCAAAAGAGTATTCATCAAAGAAGCTAACTTTGAGAAGTCCTTAACAACACAATGATAATACCCATCTATAATAAAGAATCTATAGATCTCAAAAACATTTCATGGTTGTTCCCATTTCATTGCAAACTTTAACCTTTTAGGATCATCTAAAATTCCATTTTCTAACACCACGAGTCCCAATAATTTTACTTTTTGAATCCAAGAAGCATATTTGTAAAGATTGGAATAAAGACATTTATTTATCCATAATTCGAGAACTGCTCTTAGAAGACACACATGATCCTACTCATACTTAGAGTAAACCAGAATTCCATCCACAAAGAATAAAAAACAATATTAATATACCTTTGGATAAATAGTGTTCATTAAATCAATAAAGACTATAGGATCATTGGTTAAAAAAATGGCATAACAAGGTACTCATAATGGTTATATGTACTCTGAAATGAAGTTTTAGGGAAATTAGATTCTATAATTCTCAACTGATGGCAACCAAAATGAATATCAATCTTGGAGATCCACTTCTCCCCTTTCAGTTGATTAAATACGCAATCAATAATTCATAGAAGACACTTGTTCATTACAATAACTTAATTTAGTTTTTTTAATCGACACATAGGTAGAGTGAACCATCATCTTTCATAGAAAAGAGAACCAGTGCTCCCCATAATGATTTTCTCGGGAATATTAATCATTTATATATAAGATCATCAAACAAGGACTTCATCTCTATCATTTAATATGGTCCCATGAGGTAAGAGGGAATAAAAATTGGTCAAGTTCCAGACACTAAATAAATAGAAAACTCTACATCCCTTACTAGTGGAAAACAACAGAATTCAGAAGGAAACATATTGAGAAGATCAACAAAAAATGGAGGGAGAACACCACTCAAAGATTCACAATACATATCAAAATCAAAAACAGATATTACTTTCCACAACTCTGGATATGAATATCTGGCTCTACTCAACCTTGGGTCTCATTATCTGTGAAATACATGTCATAGACAATCAGGTGTAGTAAAGGAGACCTATCAAAGACAAAAATAAATCTGGGATTTATTAGAAATGATTCAATCCATCCCAAAAATGATGTTAAGAAATATCAAGTTGAGAATAAGAAAAATCCAACCAACCGCAACAAATAATAGAGAGAAAACACAAGAAGTACAACATATTCTCTACTCTCTTTTCATACCAATGGGTTTAATAATATCAATTACATAAGATAAAATAATCATTGTAATATTTATCTTATTAACAATAGTAGTTGAAAGAAATGAGTGAGATGCACTAATATTAAATAAAGTAGCCAGTAATGAAAAATCTTTAGTGATTTTGCCTCTTAATATCGCTTGATCAATATCTGATTTCTATAGAGACTCTACCACTACATGAAGAAGCTACATTCGAGATGATTATGGATGGAACCCTTTTATATGTGAAGAATCTGATTTCAATGTAGTTTTAGAAGGATATTATGATCTCGTGTTACAACAAGGAGTGAAATAGATATGGGAGAAATTTGGTAGTTGACTCAAGAAATCGCTGAAGCCACATATCTTGGGTACCATAGTGAAACTCTCTTTGAATACCCTATCTTTGCACATAGGTAAAAAATTAAAAGACCTATTTGAGAAACTACATGAGATTTATAAAAACCGTACTTTCAAGAAAAATCACGAGAATCATCATGCATCCAATTTTATTTGAAAGAACTTGCACTGCTACTGGGAGATAAACAAACTCCTGAAAACCATGAATTCCATGCTAAGTCCATTTTAATGATCATTACACTATCCATACCATCAGAATAAGAAGGTAGTTTCAGATAGAAAACATAAGAGTGAATATCCCGTCAAAGTCCCAACTCAAACCTTCAAGCCTTAATTTTATCTTTCAACATTATCTCAAATGTGAGCTGTACTAGGTTTGAAAAAAAATCTCACACTCTGTCACAATCCTCTAAGCCTGCTAAAGTTTGAAAAAACCACAGCCTTGGACAACAACATCGAATCTTGATAGAAATGGTTGGTGAAAATAAATTTTATGTCATTCTACTTTACAAACTTATTCTTTTTCATCGTCCCTATCATGTCACACTATCTCTGGCTTGGTCCTTCAAGCATGATGGTGGCACAATTCACCTTGATTTCATGAGGTGTCTCCAAGAACCCAAACACACACTCCATCCTACCCAACCATTCCCCAACCTCCTAAGGATCATTTGATCCCTTGAACACTGCTAGATTCAGATGAAGTATTTTTTGAGAATGATTCTGAATATCATCTCTTTGAGGTTCCATAGATGGAGCATGAATAGGAGATGGTGAAGGTTCCTATCCTGAAGCATGGATAGTACACATAATCACATAAACAAGAATTTGGTCCACAAGATTATTTTTATCATTGAGGTTTAGTATAATATTTCTATTGGACCTTATTCTCACATATTTTTAGAGGAATGATGTAACAAAACATTATCATAAAAAAATAAGACATCAGATTAACACACAAATAGAGCTGTGCGGGAAATTAATCCCAATATATAGACATACAATATTTTCATTTCAATATATCCTAATTAAAACTTGGTAAAATACTACAACAAATCCTCAAGAAGCCTTTGACAAACCACCCCTGGTGACTGAAGGTTCATTGTAGTGAGAGATGGGAGTCACTCCATCGTGACTACGCACCATGTCCTAAAAAGATAACAAAACTCAATACTAACGTCATGTAAAGATGAAAATGCTTCATCTCTGATACCACTTTGTCATAAACCATCCTAGTTACCCTAGTAACCCGCTAACCAAGTTGGAACTGACATGGGATGAAGGGAGTTCCCAATCTCCATGGTTGGTGACCAAAAACTAACATTATACAATATGAAAGTGGGAATGGATTTTCCAGAAACATTGCAGAATTAGATAAACAAGTCAGTATGCATACAAGAAAAATCCCTAGGAAGAAGTGTACCGAAAGTAAAATAGGTATAAAAAACCCAAAGTGTTACATAAAAGTAAGAGAAAACTAAAATAACAACATAATTCTCAATGGATGAAACTCTCAAATACCACATATCAATAGATAGAACCATATCCAAGTGGTGCTTTACCCCTTCTCATACCTGGAAGGATATAATCTACAAACTCCCGAAGGAACATTTAGGGTGTGAGATAAAATCATTGTAGGGTCTTTAGAATAATTCCATAATAGATTACAACATTTAATTAACCAAATAAAGTTCTTTCAATTTTAAATTAATATGTTTGGAATTTCAAAAGAATATTTAAACAAATTATTCTTTTTATTTGAAATAACAAAAATACTTTAAACAAATTCTATCCATTTTAATTTATGGAATACATATGAAAAAATGTATTAATAAAAAATTTCAATATAAAATAGTTTATATAAATTCAAAAGGCATGTAATTTTTTTTACAACAATGGAATATATTCATTTAAAAAAACAAGTGAGAAACATGGTAATATGCCTAAAAGGAATGATAGTTCTAGGATATAGGATTCCACATAATCAAGGTAACAATGAAATATGTGTATACACATGCCCCCTTCAAAAATGGTCAAGATGACTTCATCACCATCTCATCGGGGATGTGACATGAAACATTTATGTTTTAAAACATTGTAAATTGAAGAGTTCTATCCAAACAACTCAAAAACAACCTAAGGATTTCATGTGATCTAATAAAAAATAAACTATGAGAAATTTACTTTAAGACTGATTAAAATAAAATTCAACCCATTCTCCATTTCAAATATTATAACATCCATTTAAAAACCAACACTTGTATTTTTAATGAAAAACAAGCATTTTCAAGATAAAATCAAAATTTTTTATATCATAACCATTTAAATCCATTTTTCACAAATAAAAATTTGAAATCAATTCACAATTCAGTTTCAAAATTCACTTTCAAAATGTAATTTAAAAAATTTAAATTTCCAAACATTTGCATCAGTTTCAAAAATTTAAATTCCACCAAATTCCATCAATTTCTCAATTCCACTCCAATTCAATGGAATTCCGGGATTTTGCCCATTTAAATCCAAATTCTAGTTCCAAAACCAAATCCCCCAATTCAATGGAATTAGGTTTTTAACAAATTAAATATCATACGAATCAAATCCCATATATTCAATTGAATGAAATTTAATCAAATATACACATTTAGGGTTAAAAAATAGGATAATCAAAATATAACCACCTACCTTGAAATCAGTAGATCACAAATAACAAATCCATAATAAGGTTTTACCAATAAAGAATGATGGTAATAAGGATCCAAGAATTAAACCTAGGATTAAGATCCAAAACAAAGGTTACTAGATCTGATGAGAACACGGTGGTCCAGAAAACCCCTGGGAGGAGAAGTGAGAGAGAGGGAGAATAAGAATGGGAGGAGGAAAACCACTAGGAGAAGATCAAAGTCTATTCAGCTAGATTTGATTCACATTCAAAAGGGCTTAAGAGGGCCAAAAACATATCTTAGGAGATATCTTGGAAGGAGAAATTGATATTCGTTCGTATAAGTTCATCTATAACATAAACAGATATTATAGGTGTTTTAAAATTAATTTATAAGATTAAAAATCCCATACACATGGTTAGCTAGGAAGATCCTCATGTTTTAGAAAAATCGTATACCCTATCCATGTGCCCTTTTTTAATTGGTTTCATAGTTTTTCATAATAGGTCACACAGTTTTTCGAACTGTGCGCCATCTATGTAAATTTCCACTACCTTGGTTTCTATTGTTTTCTCTAGAAAAACTTACAGTTTGGGATAACCATGTACCAATTTTTCAAAACCACAGAACATTAAAAAAATTTCCACATAGAATGTCACTCTCATACATACCATGTATCTCATTAATGTTTGTGTCCAACTTATACACGTAATTTCTTGGCATGCATGATATATAGATGATAAAGATATAGACATGGTGTGTAACTAGTTTCTATATAGTGATCCTCCCATTTCATAAATTAATGTTACATCATTTTAAAGATAAAAAACATAAAAGTGTTACACAACCAAGATAAAATGGTTAATGTCTAGGTAAAATTAGGACCATACAAAACTTTTACATAATAAAAAATCATTTATTGAATTCCCTTATCACCATATTCTTATTATCCCTCATGTTCTCCTTAGTAAAATTATTCACCTGAGGATATACATAAAAAATGGGTGAGATAAAGTCCCAATAAGAGGATAGATAATAAAATGAATTAATATAGAATGGGTGATTATAAAAATAATAATCATAATAGAATCATGGTATTTTCATCATAATCATGATATGAAACATTAGAAAAAATCATGGAATGTGGCAATTCATAAAAATAAAACATTATATCTTAGTGGTAAAATACCATACATAGTTGTAAACAAAGATAGTGTCATATTCACTTATATTTCAATTTATACCATGATATTCATGAAATTACCCAATGAGATGGAGTTATATATAATTCTGGGTGCCCCTATCACATCATAACATTTATATTCACTTTATAATTTCGAGAACACCCATCACATAATAGAATTTACATTATCCTGAATGATACATAAAACGTATATCAATATTGAAAATAAAAAAACCCAAGGAATGGAATTTGTTTAATTTCATAAATAATACATTCATAAACTTTTGAGTTCACAAGATAAAGAGGGAATACGAATCTTGGTATCAATCTCAATTGAAGAAGAAACAATTTCATGAGAATTAGAAGATCTAGTTTTTTTAAAAGATGATCTCTTTTGGAAGAATATTTGAATTTTTCATAAAACCATATTGGAAAGAAGAATATCCTATAAAAGTAAAGTTATAGAAAAATAATTTTTATTTATAAAAAATAAATGTAACATCCATACTGAAAATAGAGTGAATGAGGGAAAACACAAAGAAAGATGGATGAGTTTGACAATTTTCTCACCTTATGTCCGAATGATTTATTCAAAATAATATATTAGAAAATAAAATAAAATTCAATAATTAAAAAAAATATACATGAATTTGATTCATTATAGTTTTATTAAGTTCATTTATGGGATTTTCAATGACTTATACAGTTTAATTTCATCGTTAGAGAGTATTTATTTTCTTGGTTTTCTTGATCGGTTCGCTTATATGGAAGTTCATTTATAATTGGAATAATTCTACGTAATTTAAATTATAGGTTAATAATTATAATAAATAATTTTCAATGGTTATATATATCATTTAGTTATATGGTATGAGGATGAATCATTATATAAGACATTAGTGATAATCATTTAGATTATTATGATAGTTTTTGATCACAATGAGCTCGTTTTGTTTTATCATTTTGTATTATGTAAATATGTTACTTCCATAACATAAAAAGGTTATAAAATAAAATTTAAAATATTTTTTAACCATTAAAATGTTTTAAATACCATCTTTAAAGGATTTAAGGTAAAATTAAAACATGTCATCCTTGATGGCGATAAATCAACACCTTATGGATGATATTTTCATTTTTAGAATAAAAGGGAGAGGAGAAGGGGTTTGATGAAGGATTATTCCATTAGCATAATAAAATCCTACTATATGTAATTTAGTGGAGTTATAATTTTATCTAGATGAGGGGAGGTGAGGAGATAATAAGAAAAGAAAAGAACATGAAAATAAATTAAAGTACAAGAAAGTGGATTTTACCTCTTGAATCCTTCTCCTTGAGAAATTCCATAGGGAAAAGGGTTTGGTCTTTTGATGAGACCAAGAGATCTTGGGCATGGGTGAGGAGTTTTTTAGAAGTATTTGGTTGAATTTGAATAAGGAATAAATCTTGTAAGGTGTAAGGAGAAGAGGTGGCGAGGGATGGTATTTGTAGGGGAAGAGAGGGGTGTATTCTCATTATTTTATTCATTAGCTTATTATTTGGATCAAGACTATGAATAGTTTTGTAATTATCACTAAATATATTAAAATAATTTAATGGAGTTTGAGATTATTGTTATTACATCTATGATGACTTAAGGAATATTGTATTTAACTTGTAATGTATATATACCATAAATTACCATATTTTACTATTCAATAAAAATTCAAGTATTTTAGAAAAATCCCCAAAAATTCACCCCAAATTTATTTCAACGTGTAGAATTCAGAAATGAACTCCATTTTTTGAAAATAATTTTCTTGGTATGAGAAATTTAATTTTTAATTACAACCATTATTTAGTTAGAAAATTTCGATTTTAAAATTATAAATAATTTTATAAGACACTGAAAAATTAATTAAGGTATCATAAAATCATATTATAATAATAATACAATAAAATATCAAATTATAAATTCATTTTTATGAGAAATTTTTTTACGTCATTTTATTAATTATGAAATTGTAATTATTATTTATGATTTACAAAATACCATCTCTTAATTAATAATTTCTAAGACATTTATTTATTTATACTATGACATAATTATTTAATATTAACATTTATAATATTCTTAAATATTTTTTATACTTTCATGGGTGAGGTTACTATTCAATTGGCTTGTTTACTATTCATAAGGGTTATATTACCAGTCCAAATATAAAGTTACTATTCCATTGGTATATGTTCCTTAACTTCTAGAAATACCTCTTATACTATTAATTATTTACTTATAAAGTTTTTATTGTGTTCTATAATTACTACATAAAAATCACCACCATGTAGTGATTTTTTTAATATGGAGGAGGTTTAAACCGCCGCTATATGATTCTGCGATGATTTCATAAAACTTCCACTCAATCGAGTGCCAGAATAAAACACATAGAAAATTTTCTATTTATAAGTGGTTTCAAGAAAGTGTCATAGTAAAGATATTTAGCAGCGGTTTTGGTGGTTTTAGTTGCAGTTTCATGTGGAAAAAATTAATGTATTTTTTGGCTGTTAAATCCGCCGCTAAAAAGGATCCATTTTTTATATTAAAACCTCCTCTAAAACCTCCATAACTGCTGCTAAACAATAACGTGGATTTATTTAGTGGTTGTTTTAACCACCTTTTATGAGATAATATCAACCTATTGGGGTGTTTTAAACCACCGCTACATGAAGATTTACAAAAAAAATGCTTCAGATTCTGCAGCCCCAGTACCAGTACCCTGAAAAAAACCATGTTCAGAGAATATATAACATAATATTCTAAACCATATAACATTTTTTAGTAGTCAAAAATCAAAAAATGATTCCTAAAAAAACCATATATAGAGAACATATAATAGAATATTCTAAACCATAACATCTAAACCATCTAGAAATGTTTCATCGATTTAATTCCAAGACATTAAACTATATAGATCCAACGTCTGAGCTATTAGCCTTCAAGATATAGTGTAGAAACTTGTGATATATAGGAATTTAAACTACAAATCCTAACAATTACCATCTTGGACCATAATGTAAAGAGCATGATATTCTATCCCTTTCATGATAGGAATTTATATTATAATGATGGTCATCTACCACACTAATTTTCAAAAATATATACGGATAGATTAAATGTTTCATGGGATACAGGAATATGCCAAAATCTAATATCTTAGTCCCATACCAAAAAATGACCAACCTTTGGGTATTTCCCCTAATAATGGGGTTGAATCTGTCTTATATATTGGCTCAGTAAATGTGCTTAAGCACATAGTGGAGTAGCTCTCAAATCATTGAAATCTTTCAAAAAATCATCAAATGTTCACATCCATACTTTAGGCCTCCCTCAATTTGGATCCCCATCACCCTCCAAGTACTATTGTACCCTATAGTGATGGTGTGTGGCCAAAATATGCTCTCCTACAATCTGGGGAACACACATCAAAGGATATATTGTGAGAAGTGATCATTCCCATGCTTTGAAAGTGGTCAATGGTTGACCCATCATTTGTGGGCCCTATCCTTGAATGACACGGTTGTGGGGCTTGTGCCTCCAACATGAATAAAATGAATCATATAACATATATAATAGTTAGTCAGAAATACTAATATACACATCCTAACATAACACAAATTAAACTTTTAAATATTTCCATCTTCCATATGGAACATAGATTACTTTATATTCCACCAATTCTAGACTCACTACCTTACTAAATCATCGAGCCATATCAAATTCAAATGCCTTTATCCAACATATAAATTCATGAAACTGTTAGGTCATGAAAATTTTAGGGGACTAATATATGCCAGACATGATACATGATACCTGAAAAAACCCATTGTTTCCATATTTCTCCAATATATCAAAAAGAACACTAATCAATGTTCAATGACGAACAATGCTTGTCACTCTCTCCACCTCCATCTCTACTTCCTACTACCAACACCAGTAAGGAAATTATATTGAAAATTAAATAATGTCATATATTAATATTTAAACCTAAAACAAATAATGGATTGAAAAATAAATGATTATGAAGTTGTGTGATTTACCTTATCACCACCCATTATCGATGCAATATCACTAGGGACAGATCCAATCATCTTATGATATAAATCAACCAATTCTTTCTACAAAGCGGATATCTGAACCCCCTATTCTTGAATTTTTTTCTACATATAAACAATTTCTATTTCAGAATATAGACTATAACTTGGATTAGGTGAAGCTTTAATCCTTGATGGCTGGATAAATACCTCAGATGGTAGGTTTCCAAAACCCATCCCACGCACTCATCCAGGATGCTCCTTCCCAAGAACTCTACCAACTTGGTCTTCCTGGGAGACTAAGTAGGACTACGTGAGATTGGAATCACATTATTCATTAGTTTTTACCTATAAATCAAATATCAGTCATATTATAAGCAATATATATTAACATAGTGACAAATGATAATAAGTTATTATAATGAAAAATTAATTCATACCCCAACTTCTTTGGAAGGATCATTAACATAACTACCACCATATTTTTTATGAACATCCAACCACACTTCTATTCATGATTCTTAGTTCCCTAAACCCTGTGACAGAAATAAAGAAATATAAATCAAAAAATTAATATATTAAACTAATAATATTATCTTATAAATATTTAAACTAATGAAAATATTACCTAATTCGATCAGCTTTTAGGAAAACTCTTTAACCACGCAGTGCGAGGGATGATTTTCTTAGCCCGACTCGATAAATTCTTCCTTGGATGATCCTAAAATAAATAAAATGTAATTTAATAGTAATGTATGCAATGTCATATCCTTTTCATATATTTGTATAAATTTAAAATGAGATTAATATAATAATATATATTTAAATACCATGTGCTTCTCATAACGATGTTTGTTAATAAAAACATTCCTTTGCTATCTAGGTACACCATTGGGTACCTTGTCAAACATCTATTGGGCACTCAACAAAGTACCATTGTCATCGCCCCATAATATCTATTTAAAATCTTTCAATTTCTTGCCTATATTTTTCACTCTCCACTTTCGTGCTAGTGTATCAGCAACCGTAAAGTGGGGAAAAATTGTACAATGAAATTCATTTCAAAAATATTAGAATTTAATAACATACTAACATTAAATTAAACCACAATGTATTAAAATTACATTTATTTATTAATCATAAACATCATTTTTCAAAAATGATGGCATATGCCTCCAATCATCATATGTAATCGTAAGGGAAATCGGCTCCATGGCCAGCCGGCCTAGAATCCAACCAAGTAATCCTATGGAATCATCTATAGGGACCCCATATGAATCAGATGGGATAACTATATTTACTACGATTAGATTCAATACATCTGAACTTTTCATATTTTTCTCCGTAGTTTCATTGTATCCATATTTTATGAACAAATATTTAGTATAAACAAAGTGCAATAAATTTATTCATATTAAAATTTGAACCTATAATAGTAACCCTCCAATACTCCCATAAAGAACTAGGAGTGGAGCCCTGCTCCCTCAATACTGAGGCTGCTGAATGGGAAGGCATCAACTGAGCTACTGAATAAGAAGGTTTCAACTGAGATACTGATGGGACATTCATGGAGGGTGTGAGATATGGTGAAGGGGGTAAGCAGATGGTGTCTCTGATGCTGTAGGTAGAGAGATAGATGTATCTTCATCTATCAGTGTGGAAGATGTAACAGTATAACGCTTCCTCTTTGGCATTCCTATCATTTAATCAAATTAAATTATTTTGAAAACATATATCTCAAAAACATTATGTTGAAAATCAAATTATAAATGATAATATATGTACATTACTAACAAACAAAATACTCATAACAATGATAAATATTGAATCATTTTAAATAAGGTTTTCTATTTTCTTCATACTACAAATGGTTTTATAGACTTCTCTTGAGGATGCCATCGAAATATTTGTTGTATTTATAAAATATCCACAAATGTCATAAAATTTTTTCTATGTCTAAAATGAAGAATCAAATAAGGCTGTGTTCAACTTGTTGATATATAGTTGAAATAGAATAAAAATGACACAACACCCATGGTAAATGAAGAAACAGTTGATAGGTGGAGTATAATATAAAAATGGTCAAATCCAAAAGGACTATTCCCTTGGTGTGACAAACTTTGATGGACTAAAAGTCATCTAGGCTATATAGTGTCTGAGTAGTGGTGTGAGTGTTTCATGATTTTATGGGGGATTTGAGAGTCACTCGGTGGCTATTCCACCAAGGGAATTGATATCTATAATTGATTAAACGACACCAAAGTTGTCTTGGATTGTGGGATGAGTTGTTTTGAAAATGTTATAAACCATAGTATGTTACATGATGGGTTTATAAGGGGTTATCCTTGATTAATATAGTAGTTAGTGTAGGGACATAAGAATTATATAGGATAATATATGGATATAGACATTGAATTTTGAAACACCTTGAGTGAGAATATTGGGATGTAGGAATGGGTCAAATGGCCCAAGATACGTCATTGGTCTTGGGGTATCTATGTTGGTGGATCATATAAGTTAATAGACACTCTCTATGGGTGTTTTTAGTGTAACTAGGTGATTATAATTGAGGTAATATTCTCTCTTGAGTGTGGGGATCCTGAGGGAGTGAGGATAACTCAGGAAACAAGTAACAATTTTTAGTGAATGGTCATTTAAGACTTAGATATCATTGAAAGGGGTAAACCTTGGAGGAATTTAGTGGATATTGGTTAGTTCATATATGGAATTGGTTCTTGGGAATTGATGGGAAGGGGAACACGAATATGGTGATATCCAGAAAGTGAAAATCCCATGAGGATCATAATGAGTGGTATGATAATAGGCACAAGTTGTGTTTTAAGCACGACATAAGGTCTTGAGATCATCATGGATGCTATGTAGTAGATGGTTATGTTTGACATGAGGCTGAGGATTAGAGACATAAGGATTAGAGTATAGAGATACATCTCCTAGGTTATCATATTTTCTTGAGTTATATATATGTGTTTATCTATGGCATATACCTCAAGTTAGTGTGGTTGAGCTCATACAGTTGGTTAAATATTAAGATTCACTCATTGCACCACTTCTAAAAATGCTTGATCTGTATGTAACTAGCCATGGGACTTACCGTAGATATGATTTGGATTGTGTGGGAGGTTGGAAATTGAGATACCCTCCCTAGACTACATGTGATGTTAACTAGTGGATACGAGATGTGTCCATGGGACCCTACCTAGAGGGAATGATTAAACTTGTGATAGAGTTTGGATATTGAGATTCTATCCTTAAATATCGAGTTATATGTGATGGATTTTCCTTATGATGAGCACTGTATATTATGATGACCTTACCTTATTATTTTAATCATGATTTGTACTAGATATTGAAATTAAATTCTTTTATAGAACTCTAATGACTTGTGGATATAATAAATGTATCACATGAATTGATCGAAATAGTAGAGGTTAAGTGTTGGGGTATCCTGGTTAGCACCTAATGAACGAACATGGATTCTTTTATATTTTGTATCACGTACCATTTTATTTTATCATACCAGAATACACTGTATATGGTGGTGTATATAAGGTTAACATTGTGAGACCCTTCCATGTTTTATTATCATACCCCACATGGAAAGCCCAATGCATATACAAACATTATGTTCTACTTGAAGGTGATAGGTTTTATAGGTAATTCAACTAGAGTTTCTGGAGAGATGTTGGAATACTAGTATGATAAAGGAATTGGGTTTTATAGTTCATTATCCACTATTTGTTTCTATTTATTTTATATTTATAATCTGGGTAAGTGACCAATGATATCTGATTGTATGTTAATAAGTAGTATCATTTTTTATAGCATGTTATTTTTTTATCAATTTTTAATGGTTGGATATTAACTGAAGTTCCTTGAACTTATTCTAATGCTAAATGATATTATTGTTTTTTTACCTCTGATTTTGGGTCATGGTAATGAGAGTATAGTCTCTCTATGTTGTTTTTAAAATCTCACTACTAGTTGGAAGCCTTTGGCATATAGGGCAGCATGCCAGAGGTCTTTTGGAATCCCCAAATTGGGTGTCATATGAATGATTCGATAAAGGACATTAAAATGTGGTATAAAACCATTATTTTGGTTAATTTATTATTTGGGTTTGATAGTTGGAGGTAGGATGTTATTTTATAGATTAGGAAAAACCTTATGCTTCGGTATAATTAATACTTATATGAGAAATTTCCAATATACCTGAGGTAAGATTAATTTAAAGTAATTCTCATTTTTATGATTGAGATGTTTGTTCAAGAATGTTTTTGAAGTGAGTTTATTTTACTCTTGGATTGGGGTGGAAGGATACCATGTGTTCATGAATGATACTGGATATATAGGTATACCTGTACAAGTACATGATTGATTGTGGTTTTGAAATGGTTTTTAAAACAACGAAAATGGTTTTATGAAACTATTAAAATAGAAAATTTTGTGTAATTTGATGGAATAATTTTTTATTAAATAAAGATTCAATAATAACATATTCAACATTTCCCCAAATAAGTTATTTGTGGATCCTTTATTAGTTTAGGCCACTATGTGATTTTCATATGTTATTATTTTGATATTATTATTATAGTTATTCTCTTAATAAATGAAAACCCCATAATGAGTGCATCAGGGTATGAGGTGTCATGTGATGGGTTCTGGGTATGAATTCTTACTACTAGTATGAGTGGTTCTAGTTGATGAGAGATCCTTGAGTTTGTTGAGATGGTTGGGGTGATGTCAATGTGGTATGATATTTTCGCTCTCTACAGAGTGAGTGGAGAGGGGCCTTAAGTTGTTAGAGCTAGTTGTTTCACCTATTAGGTCAATTAGTTATGGTTCAATAGGATAAGTCAGTTTATCCTCATTTTCCTAAAAGGAAATGATTGAGTCGTAATTTTTATTCTAGGTGCATGGGAGGATGGAACTATGTTTATTGTAGCATGGTTTGATGATTTACATATTAGAGTGACACTCCATCATGGTGGGATCAAGTGTTTGGTTTTGTTTTGGTGTTACGTTGAGTGTGTTGGGAATAAAGGCACTATGGGTGCTTCATGAGTGGTTGTTTTTCCATTTTGATTTGGGTAGATTAGAGTTGGATCATGGTTTCAGTTGGGAAGCCAGTGTTGAGTTTGGATTCAAATTGGATGTCACAGTTATGTATTGGAGTATGTAATAGAATTCAAGGTATGGAATATTGGGTAGCGAGATGAGATAACATACTCAGAAATCATGTTATGAGACACTAGTGTAACTAGTGTTGTTGGTTCTATGAGGATGAATTGGTCTTTTTGTTGACCATAGTTGGTAACCTTAATGTTTATGAGTAATTATCAATAGGTATTTTCTTATGGGTCATAAATTTTAGTTAAGAAATTTCTATGATCAGCAAGGATTAGTTAAAAAAACATAGGTGATAACACATTATAAATATTAATAACTCTTGATTGTGAAATTACAAAGAGGAAGAGAGTGGTTTATTGTTTATGTCATTATATACTTTTTTAGTTTAAATCGATGTAAACATAGACTCATAAAACACAAAATAATATTAGGACATATAAACATAGAATCATGTAAATGTTACATTTCCCTTTCATATTAGGTCATAAAATACAGAATCATGTTGTAAATGAAAGTATGCTATGGGTGACGACAGGCGATGAGGCAGGGGGAAACGAGCTAAGGAGGGGTGAGGGACAGTGAGGTGAGGTGCGATGATGGAAGGTGAAGAAGGAAAAGGCAAGTCACAACAAGGCGAGGCATGATGAGAGACGACGATGGGTGGTGATGGGTGGATATGGGCAAAGACAAGCGACGATGAGGCAAGGGATTTGGGGAGTCAACCGGGTGGGGGTTGAGGGTTTTAGGAGGGCCGGGGGTGTCAGTGGAGGGGGAAAGTATTGGATTCAAGGAAATATTTATCTGTTTAGTGAAATTTTATAAAAACCCATCATGAAATTATTTTCAAAAATATTTGGGCAGTTTAGTAAACAGCCACTAAAAAGCACTGTTATACAATCTATTTGGTGTAGTGAAGTTATTTTAGGAGATTTAAGCTCTAGGACATAATTATAATAAGGTAATTTACATTATTTTTTTTTCATTTTTACATTCTTCCCCCTTATGAATTTTCACCCATGAAATTTTGTTTTACATTCTATGTTGAAAACAGGTGAGGGAAATTCTCTTTCATCACTTTGTCCAGTTCTCATGTTTCCTCTTTCTACTTTTGGTTTCTCTATTATTATTTGACCAAGTGAGTAGTCTTATTGCATATAAATTAATATCTATTCACCAATATATTCATTTGGTTATCCTCTAAAGAGTGGACATATACCAACAGTACCTCCTCTAGATTCAGTACATATGAGGGATATTTTATGTACTTCCTCAAGAGGGATACATGGAATACAACATGTATTTGAGACATGGTTGGTGTATGTTCTAGTCGATAGGTCACAACTCTTACTTGATCAAGAATATCGAAGGGGATGACGTACCAGGGGCTCAAATATACTCTCTTCCCAAATATCATGATCCTATTACATAGAGATATGTTGAGGAATACCATGTCTCCAACCTTATACTCAAGGTATCATCGATGATTGTCTACATTGATCTTCTATAGACTCTGAGTTTCCTTTATGTGTTATTGAATGATCTTAATGTTTTCCACTATTCCTTCGACAATTTCAGGTCCTAGGAGCTTATGTTTACCAAATTCACCCCAAAATGCTATTGTTATTCACCTTTTCCCATAAATGGATTCATATGGATCCATTTTGATTCTTGTGTGTAAATTGTTATTGTAATAGAACTCAACCAGAGGTAGATATGGTCCCATCCTCCTTTTAAGACCATGGAACATTCCTTCAACATGTCTTCTCATGTCAAAATAGTTTATTCATATTGCCCATCTGTTTGAGAATGATTAGGTGTACTAAAGTTCACACCAGTTTTGAGACCATGTTGGACACTTTTCAAGAACATAGAGGTGAATATCAGATCTCGATCAAATAAAATAGATAGTGATACTTCATGTAGACTAACCACTTCTTTTATGTATATCCATACATGTTGATACAAAGAGAATTTCTCTTGAATTTCAATAAATTGTGTTGTCTTTTTAAGATGATCCAAAAAAATCCATATAGCATTGTTTCCTCTAGATGTCCTCAGAAGTCCAGTGAAATGGTCCATGGTGATTTTTTCCCATTTACATGTTTGTATGTGTAATGGTTACATCATCCCCTTATAATTTTGTTTTTTATCATTCACTTACTAACATAATAGACACATTGATCTGTATTTAGTGATCTCCTTCATCATATTGTCCCACCAAATGTTCTCTCAGAGATCTAGATACATCTTTGTGCTACCAAGGTTAAAAGAGATGGTGTAGCTTTGTGCATCATTTAAAAGCTCATTCATTATCTCTGGATCATATGTTACACATAATAATGACTGAAATATTACAACTCTTTTCCAAGAAATTTTAAACTCGAAGTATTTCCCCTTTCTCATATCTTCTATATTCTTCTAAATCGACACATCATTTCTTTGAGCATCATTTATTTTCTCCTTAAGGGATGGTAGAGAAATAATTTCACAAAGGATTGATGATGTTCCGTCCTTAATGATTACCATGTCCATCCTTTGAAAATCTAAGAAGATTGGATCCTTCTCAATTCTCATCATTGATAATTTTGTAGGATCATTTCTACTTAGAGGATCCCACACTTTATTCTCCTTACCAGGATGGTAGTGGATCGAGAAGTCATAATCCTTGATGATATCTGACCATCTTTGCTAGTGTATATTAAGATCCTTATGTTTGAATATATATTTTAGGTTCTTATGATCATTATATATTCCATACTTCCTCCCATAAAGACAATGACCCTAGTTTTCCAATGAAAATATCACAACTATTAACTACAGATCTTGTGTAGGATAGTTTTTCTCATGAATTTTCAACTTCCTTACAACATTGGCTATAACATTATCATTTTTCATCAGTAAAGAACCTAATAACTTATTTTAATAATCAATATATACAATAGATATTTCTCAATTTATCGAAAGTATGAGTATAAGAACAATGATAAGCCTCCTTTTGAACTCTTTGAAGTAGTCTTCTCATTAACATGTTTAGAAAAACTATTCCCCCTTCCCAGTTACCTTGGTCAGTGGATTTTACAATCATGAGGAGTTATTCACAAATCACCAATAATACCCTACTAGACCAAGGAATCTATGGATATTCTTTAAAAAATTTGGTTTGGCCACTTCTCAATGGCCTTTATCTTGTAAGGGTCTATAGATATTCCATTTATGGTGATAATATTCCCCAAGAATGATACTTCCTCCATTCATAACTCACAATTACGATACTTTTTTTTAATTTTCTCCCTTCTTGAAGTCAGTAACATAGTATTCAAATGCTCTTTATATTCCTCCTTTCTCTTGGAGTATATCGAAATATCAACAATAAAGAATATCAAAAACTTGTCTATGTAATCTATAAAGACTCTATTTATTTAGTCCACGAATATTTAGGGATAATTAGTGAGTCCCAAGGGAATAACTATGAAATCATAGTGTCCATAACTCATTCAAAGGGTTGTCTTTGGAATATATTCCTTCCTCAAATTTCATTGATGGTATCCGAACTGAAGGTCCACCTTAGAGAAATTATTTTCACCATGTAGTTGGTTGAACACATCATTTATCCATGGAAGGGTATACTTGTTCTTTATTTTTGTTTTTTTTTGAGATCGTGATAATCAATGAAGAGGAACATTGATACATCCTTCTTCTTGTTGAAGAGGACTAGTGTACCCCATGGTGAAGCACTCGGTCATATAAAACACCTATCTAGATTTTATAGTAATTTCTATTTTAGTTCTACCAAGTCAATAGTGTCTATTATATAAGGAGTGTTTGATATAGATAGAGATACAAGAATAAGTTCCAATGATTACACAACCTCTCGATTAGGAAAAAGAATGGGTAATTCTTTGAGGAACAAATAATTGTATTCTATCCTGATGGGCATGTATTAGATCACGATTCTCTCTTTTTTCTCAATCATTTGTGCCAAATGTTCTTTCACATAAGGAAATTATATCCATACTTGAGATGATGGATCCAAATAAGACTGATTCTCCTCCATACACTTGTATAGAATCTAAGGATTCTTTGAGATGTAAAGAGGTATCTCCCTTTACGTATAGTTGATATTGGATTTGTATCAAGATAGCCAATCCATGCCCAAAATAGCATAAAACTCCACTAAAGGAAGTAGGACCATATTTACTTGGAGGTTTATTCAATAGAAATTAACCATAGAGGAGTTATATATTATGGATGCAATAATTTCAACCATTTTCTCTTCTCGTAGATTAATCAACCTCCATATTTTGAGGTGGTGTTTGAATAGTTCTACTAAAATTGTTAGATAATAAAGAATACATAAAATAATAATAAAATAGTACATTTTATATTCTTGAATAAATATTCAGAGCACCTATCACCACATCATTTTTAGGCTCCACCTCAGCAACAATGTTCCCATAATCCTTCATGTTCTCCTTTTTATTTTGTGGCTGATGATGATGATTACCTTTAAGGACTCATGGTTTAGTGTAATGGTTTTCATAATGCTTTTGATCTCTACAGAATAAGCATTTAATCATGGGTGGTGTTCTACCTTCCTCCACCACATTGTCCTTCTTACCTGTATATCATCATCATTTATGAGATTGGTTCTATTCTCTCCCAAAATTATTTCATTTCATCACCCCATTGAGGAAACTCCCATGATTCCTCTTACCACATTTTTGACATGTGAGTGGATGAGTTTCATTTACACATTTATCATTACATCCCCCATCTTGAAACTCCATCATTAATTTCCTATCACCATATACATGGAACCATTCTCCAAACTCAAAATTCAATTTGAGATAACATCAAACAACTTCTTCATAACTCCCAAAGTCCCAAATTTCAAGATCTTTTAAAACTTTTGGTTTTAAACTACTAAAGAGTATATCAATTTTTATATCATTGTTGATAATAAAACCCAAAGTGTACCTTTCAAGATTTGTGAAATTTTCTTCATAGGATGTGATAGATTCACCTTCCTTTTTCTTTAGCTCTATGAATTCTCTCTCCATATTAATTCAAAGAGTTTGAGGGAAATACTTGTTAACAATCATTATCTTAAAGTCTTTCCACTCTCTCTCTTTAATTTTATCATTTGTATTGGTGTTCTTAATCGACTACCACATTTTTTAAGCCTCTCTATCTAGATGATAAATGGATAGATTCACCTTCTCCATCACAGAACAAGAAAGTATAGATAAATCCTTCTACATTGAGTTGACCCACTATTCTGTGACTAGTGGATCCGAAGATCCACTAAATGTTAGTGGTCGTTGCAACATAAATATCTCATTAGAAATTTCATACTTTTTAGGTGAAGGAGGATGTTTTACATTATTCAGTTTATTATCCATATCCTGATATAACAGGGTAATAATCACCAAGAAAATTTGATCTCCACATCCGAAAGTATCAAGGATTTCATTCATTCATTACATTGTCCCTTGCATGGGTTTTTGTCCTGGTTTGTCTTGGTTTCCACCATTTTCAAAAACAGAAAAGGTTAGAAAAAAACATAATTCAAAAATTTATTAATAAATAATTTATTCTGTTGTATAATTAAGTATAAGGCATATCTTGTGGGATCCCTATGTGTAAAATTTTTCTAAATAAAATATTATTGGGTTCATACTTAGTCTCATAAAAAGGGTTTTCATTAAGGTTCTCTAATCCTAATTCCAAAATTATTTAAACTGTGTTATGATACCAACTATATAAACCTTAATTTTTCATAAATTATTGTTACATCATTTTAAAGATAACCATATTAAAATTATTAAACAACCAGGATCCAAAGGTTTAGTGTATTGGGGAAATTAAAACCATACACATCTTTAAAAAAATAAAACATAAAAGTTTATTTAATTCCTTCTTATATAGATTATTATTGGACCTGATGTTCTCTTTAGTACTAGTATTCACCAGAGGATATACATCAAAAAGGGGTGATATTGAAGCCCAGTAATAGGATATATAGAAATATGAATCAATATAGCATGGGTGATCACAATCATCATCATTATAAAAGAAGCATGGGATCATCATCATAATCATGAGAGTAATCATTAAATAAAGCAATTTAATATGGAAATATATAAAAATAAAACATCATGTCTTAGTGGTCAAATACCATGAATAGTTGTGGAAAAATCTAGTATCATGTTCATGTATATTTTAGTTTATATCATGATATAATTCTGGTAGAACCCATTACATAATAAAAATTACTAGAGCTATATAAATCCAGGCGCATCAGTCCCATCATAACATTAACATTATCAAGCATTCTACATAGAGCGTACATAAATATTTGAAATAAAATAACCCAAGGAATGGAATGGGTTTAATTTCATAAATAATAAATTCATAAACATTGCAGTTCCCATGATAAGAGGGTAATAAGATGATTGGTATTAATATTGATTGAAGAATAAACAATCTCATGAAGAGTAAAACATGAGTTTTTTAAAATAAGATTTCTTTTGTATTTATTTTTAATTTTTAATAAAACTGAATTGAAAACATATATATCCCAAATAGGAAATGTTATGTAAAAAATAAATTATATTAATTTAGGCGAAGTAAAAACCCTATTGAAAATAGAGTGAAAGAGGGGAACCCCAAAAAAGAGAGTTGGGTTCATGAATCCCTTTACCATATGTCTGTATGCTTTCTTCAATTTAATATCATTGATAATCAAGTAAAATTCCTTAATTAAAAAATCTAGGACCCCTTATACATCAATTTGATTCATTATAGCTTTATAAAGTTCATTTATACTGTAACAACCCAGGTATTAATATAATAATACTTTTTGATTTCAATTAATTCATATAAATAAGATATTAATTTTATGTTAAATGGGATGCTTTTTATGATAGCATACTCGAAATGAAACAACGAGCTTCTCTAAATTCTTATATTGCATACAACATTGATTTATACGGAAAAAATAATATTATAATATTATAATTATTTTAAAAGGTAGTTAATGCATAGCAGTTGTAATGCTGGGAATGAACATAACTAAATAAATTATCATTAAACATGTCTGTTAAATTTCTTTAAATTTATGAAAAAAAATTAGGGGCTTAAAATAATAATGAATCTGATTTTAAGCATGAAATACTCTAATATTCCTTAAAATGTCGATTTACCGCCTTTTGATGGAGAGCCCTTTTTATAAATAGTTTTTCCACTTTTATATGTTTCACTTGAAAAAATAAATTCTTCTTTAGAATAGGGATATCCAAATTTACTTTTGGTAATTTTTTGTATTTTTCTTATAAGGATCATTTTTAAATGAATGTTGAAAATACTGCATTTTAAGTCAATACTATCTTTTCATATAATTTATTTATATGATTAGATTGTACTTTTATTTGGTTATAAAGTAAAGTTAAATAATATTCTTATCATTTAATTCAATTTTGGTCATTAGAAGTAATTTAAATTGGAATTTTGGACATAAACACATGTCAATATTTTGGTAGTTTTTATTTCTTACAAACACGCTTTTTGGTTTTGACAACGCGACATAATTTTAAATTAATTTCTATAATATCTTTGTTTTGAATTTATAAAAATAAATTTCATAGTTTTAATTAGGAGGTCCAAATTGTGAAAATAGGTAACTTTTAATTTTAGAGACTATGAATAGTAACTTCAATAAATATTTTATTTACCATGGTTAAAGAGTAAATCTAGTAAATAAGGGTAAAAAATAATATTATACTAATATTAAATTACCCTAAAACATATAATAACCATATTTTATTAGGTATGTCCATCAAAGGTAATCATTGGGTCGATTTTTGGACCCCATGGAGCCACTTGTGTGTGAAAATGACATTTAATTATTTTTAATTTAAAGTTTGGGAAAATATAACCTAAACATGTATTTTTTACTAAAACCATTTTTATATGTTGTTATATAAGTGATATCTTCGACTATAAATAGTTATTAGCAAGATAAAAATATTTCCTACATCATGGTAGTTTATTTATAATTTTTAGACATCAAATAAATAAATATATTTATGAAACAATGTTGATGTAGTGATTACCTTGTTATTGAATGATTTAAGAAAATGAGATTATAAATATGAAAATAAATTTATTTTGAAACAGTTTTTCCATAGAAGAATTTTAAGGATAATTATGAATTTTTATATTATAATTTATAATGTTTTTTATAATTAACAACATTTTTATGGATTTTTAAAATGTCATGATATGAATAATATAAAAATTGAAAAAAATGAATTTTAAAATCAATTAATATTTTTTTAAATAATATGAAAGTCCTAAAGATCTAGGATTTGGCCAAATGACATATATTATGTTACAAATGTCATTAATGATACATTTTGGGTTGATTGTAATTTTACAGTAACTATAGTTAAAATATATTATGAAAATACAAGTAGACATGGTAAGAGTTTATTTATTTAACTAAGGGTTAAAACATAAAGATAAGGTTAATTTTAGGATGTAAGATTTTCTAAACACAATTTTATTAGATTATTTATACCCATCGTCATACGAGCTTTGAAAAATATTACTTTTTTGTTATTATAATTCGAAAATCAAAAAAATAAAATAAAATAATAATTTCAAACTTTTTTAAGGTGCCCCTCCTCCCTCTTATAAAATGACACCACCTCTAACCCTTACTCACATCTCAATCCACCTAGTCTAGTCCAAAATCTAAAAAAATAAGCTCCCAACATCCCTCTTTTCTTCTTATAAGCCTTACATTGGGAATAAAACAATTAAATATGGTATTTTAGCCTAAATCAAAAGGAGTTACCCAATTTGAGGTAATATCTTCTCTCAATATACTTTATTTTATTTTACATCTCTAACCCTTTAAAATACATTTATTAATTTATTTCATAACAACAGCAGAATAAAAAAATACACTAGGTAGTTGTTATGAGAAGTATTTGAACTACACATACACACACCTCTGTCTAATTGGTATAGAACATATTGTTTCCGTGGATGGCGAACTACTGCCTCACGAAACGATGATTGTTCAATCTTCTCCTACCACCTCTTATAGTGATAATTATGATGAAACTGTAGTTATATATTATATATATAATATATATTTTATCTATATGATACTTTAATTCTTATTTAGAAAATACCTTTATGCTTTTCATGTTGTATAAATACGATAATTTTATTTGAGGAAGTACAGACTACCGCCCCATCAAAATGATACGACCCGTTCATGATATACATGGAACATAAAAATGATGTAATTAATGAAATTATGTAACATATATAACATAGATATTATAATTTATTGGTAATATACCTTTGTATCATTTAGTTTTTGTTCTTTTAAATATTAAAAAGAAATGAAAGTGGTGTTCACACGTACGTACGACTTACCGTCTCCAAGAATGGTGCATTTCATTTATTATATAAAAATACTATGGAATATTATAAATACATATATAATAGATATATATGATATATATGATATCTAAATCATGAATACCATTATGGAGATAATGTTATTTTTACCAGATAGATAATTTTTAGTTATAACAAGTTCATTTTTGACTCAAGTTCCGGACATCGACAAAATGTCCAATATAAAATCAAATAATTTACTAATTGTTATAGCAAGGTAATAAGTGATATAAAAATAATAATAACCTTGAAAAATGTTGTTAATAAAGTATAAATTTACTTAATTTTATTATTTATGAAGAAAAATGAACTGTTAAGATAATTTGGACTCGAGGTAAGTGAACTTCTTAACCCAATTTCCACTATTTGGGTTAAACTTATACTTCTTGATTATGTTGTGCTATGATTATGTGAGATATAAATTTTGATATCTTATCTTGTATTTATTCTTAATTTATGTGTAATTATAGTGAATACAAACAATTGATCTATTTTATTTATAAAATGATCTTTGTAATGGACTTTGTCTCAACCTCCTTTAATTGAGGCATGTTTTGATAATATACACCTCCTTCTTTTACACGGTGTATAATATAACCCTTTGACATTTAATTTCATTCAAAGGGAATATTTTTTCCACAAAGAATTTTACTAAAAGATAAAATGAATGTTTTAGACGTATGTGGCGACAACGAACTTTCCTCCGCAACGAGCATTATTTGGTATTTGGCTTCCTTAAAAAGTCTTGATGTTTTTAAATGGAAAATAAATACCATATAACTTTTTTACATATTTTATTATTGAAAATAGTTTTTAAAGTGGATTTACAATTTCAATATCTTGAAATTGTTTCTTGTGATTGCAAATGATATTTTATGATTGAAATGTTGATATTTTCAATCTTTTTTGTGTGATGATTATATAATGGTACTTGGACATTTGATAGATGGTTACGTGATAAACCAAATGATGGGTGGTTCTATGATAAACCAAGGATGGGTGGTTACGTTATAACATCCAATACATTTGGTATGAAATTCAACCATCTGGATATTCCATTTAGTTATATTTTTGGAAGTTGACCATATAGTTATTTCGTTAAAGTCTGTTTATAACCCAAGTTACCTTTATATGAAATATGTTGATTTATATGGGATTTATAGTAATATTTTGGTTACAAAAAGGGTTAGAAATAATCTTATATTTAGTTTATAGTTTTTTCTACTTCTTAAAGGAGAAAGTTATTACTTTATGATAAAGTATTCATGGTTTACTTGTTTTTTTAAAAAACTAAAAGTTTTCCTTCTTTATGTATTCCTTACTGAGCTTTTTATGATCATCCCAATTTTTAGAAATTTTTTTCATAGGAATTAAAGTGGAATGGGATCAAGGATGGGATCAAGGAAAAGTAAGGCTTTTTAAATAATGAAACTAAACGTGTTTCATTTTTTTAATAGTTTTCAGTTTATGAGAAAAAAAATGCATAGAGTAGATGTGTCTATATGTAATATTCATGTTATATGTATAAGTTATGACCTAATTATGTAAAGATCTAAAACTGAAAATATATTAAATGTTAATTATTAACTTAATACAATATTATGTAATATTTAAGGCCAGGTCCTTATAGTTGGTATCTAAGATCGATTTAGATAACTTTAGAGGTTAGGGAGGTATTTATGCATAAGTGAAATAACTATAATAGTTATCATATTAGAAGGAGTCATAGTTATTTTAGATAAATCGAATGAGTTTAAGATAACATGAATAAGTAAATATTAGTTTCTACCCTCATCATAAGATAGTATATGATGATTTTACTAATATACTCACACTGATATTTTTGGTTTTAGTAAATGGATGGATCTAGCATGCACCAATGTAACCATTGAAGTTAAGGAAACTATTGTGGTTTTTTGAATGAGCAACCGAATGAATTGGGAGATGCAATGAAAACTATTGTGGTTATTATTAAACAGCTATCTAGAGTCAGGATTAACCACTTAAACCTTGGTTATTTTTATAAGGCTGAATATATGCAATAAATGAATACCAATGGAAGTACAGGTAATATTCATAAAGGTAAGTATATTCAAAAACCTATGTGTCAAGTATGTGGAAAGAAACACCTAGGAAAATGCATCAAATGGAAGAGGATATGTTTCATATGTGGTAATTAAGGTCATAAAGCAATAACATTCCTTGGAAAAAGGAAGCATCAAGTTTACTATAGGAATGGGAAAAGAGTTTTTTCCAAAGGATGAATTTAATGTTTTTAATGTGGTGTGCATGGTCATTATATAAATAGATATCCTACAAAGAAGGTTTGGGAGTGGGATAAGTAGGATTGTACAAATGTATGTTTACCAATTCCTAATTCCATTCCAATTGAATATGAGGAAATTGAAAAAAACCTATGAAAGGTATTGATTATTTCTTAGCTCATGTTTTTAAATTACTGAAATATTATGACATTAAGTATGATTTTGTTTGTTGGAAATAAGTATAAAATTATAAGATAAAAAAACATGGATAAAGTATTATGAAGAATGTTTGATGAATCTAATGTATACATTTTATGAATTGAAGAGTTATGTTGGATCTATGGATGATGATCTGTTTGAATGTATTAATGATTAGATTAATTTGGAAGACATTTTATAGTTTGTGTAACCCTAAAGTTTGATATGTGAAAATGTTATTCAAGAATGAATTATCTTTTCATGTGTGTACATTATGGATAACCATAAGGTTTCATATAATATTTTGTTTTTGAGGTGATAAATTGTTATTACATTTTGGGATGAAAAATGAATTGTATTAGAAAACTTTTGAGGACAATATAGGTTATGGCTATTTGTGGGGAAATTATATTAATTTTTAGAATTTTATAAGAATGATATGGTTTCAGAAAAAGGACAAACTACAGGATGGGTGAAAACCCATCACGTTTGGAAAGGGTATGGGAATCAAACCCACATCCGAAGGGTGAAAAGGGCGCATCGGCGACCACGTGACTACATGGAATCTCGTGTTAGTATGACTAATTATTTTTATTTAAATGATTTTATGGATCAAGAATAATTTCATTTTGAGAAATTTTGTTTTATCAAATGTATATCCTTTGTATAGGAAAATGATTTTTTTATTAAGTGATAAACGTTATTTTGGAAGATGTTCTCTCTTTTGGGAACACTATATGCCTAAGGAAGATAGAATATTATGGGATTTCATTTTAGGTGTAATGGTGGAATTTTATTTTGGAAGAATCTATGTTTTTATTATGTACATATAGATATTTGGTTTATTTATGGATATGATAAACCTATCATAGAAAATATGTGATTATGTTAATTACTTTTTAGTATGAGATTTTAAGAGTATCAGTTTTTTATTTGGAGATAAATGTTAATATTTTTATGGAAGACTATGTGATCAAATCCTTCTGATTTTTTTTTGTTTTAAAATTAGTTTGGATTATTTTTAAGAATTTTAAAGACAATTTATTATTTAATGGTCTTTTTCGGATATTTGGGTATTTTTTGATTAATTTTTGAGATTAAGAGTAGTATTTATTTTTATGAAATATTTCCCTTTTTGTTGATTATCTAATCTTGTACAAACAATTTTGGTTTTAGTTAATGTCTAAAGATGAATGAATTATATATTTTATCATATTTGGATTATTTAATTCTTTATAAGTTCATTATATCCCTTGAAGCATGACCAAGTCATCTTGAATACTCATCTATTGGAGAAATGACGAGTTTTTGGTAGAAATTTATTAAAGGATGAAAATCTAATTGAAAAGTAAGTATATTTATTTATGTTTTTAGTCTATATCATAAAAAAAATTCTCAAAATTTATAAAAGGAAAATTAAAATATAAAATTTTATTGTTTAATTTTCCTACTGGGGAATGAAAGACTGTTTGACCTATCACAATTTTGTGGTTTTCTGGTGGGTTACTTTCTCAAGATCATCTTTTCTATCACTCTCTATTAGAAATTGATGGTTATTTTTCTCTTCCATATGCATGTTTCATTGAATAATAATATGTGTTATCTTGTTTCACCTTTATAGTTATATTTATTTATTTTAAAGTGATTGTTTTATGGACTCTTTTTTCCAATGTGGGACTTTCAATGAAGTTTCTGAGTCCAATTTTAAAATTGAGAGGACACAATTTCCAAAAGGGGGAAGGATGTAATAACCCGGGTATTTATAGAATAATAATTTTTTATTTCAATTAATACATATGAATACAATATTAATTTTAATTGGAAGGGGACACTTTTTTTGATAGCGCACTCAAAACGCAATAATGGGATTCCCCAAAATCTTACATTGCACACAACTTTATGATATAACAAGAAATAATATAATAATAATAATTTTATTTTAAATGGTAGTTAACACACATACATTGTATTATTGGGAATGAAAATAACTAACTAAATGATGATTACACATATTTGTTAATTTTTTTTAATTTATCCAATAAAAATTGGAGCTGTAAAATAAGAACGAATTTGATTTTAAGCATGAAATAATCTTATATTCATTAAAAGGTTGATTTAACGCCTTTTGATGGTGAAACCTTTTTAAATCTATATATTTTAACTTATATATATTCCATTTGAAAAAATAAACTTCTTATTTATAATAGGGACATCAAAATTTACTTTGAGTAATTTTTTGTAATTTTTTTGATAAAGTTTATTTTTTAATGAATTGTGAAAAATACAACATTATAAGTCAAAACTGTCTTTTCATATAATTTAATTATATGATTATATTATATTTTTATATGGTTTTAAAGTTTAATTAGATAAAATTTTATAATTTAACCCAATTTGGGTCATTGGATGTAATTTCAATTTGAATTTTGGACATAAACACATGTTAAACTTTTGGTAGTTTTTACTTCATAAAAACACGGTTTTGGGTTTTGACAAAGAGAATTAATTTTAAATTAATTTTTTAAACTTATTTGTTTTAAATTTGAAAAAAATGGATACCGTATTTTTAATCAGGAGGTATAAATTGGTTAAATAGGAAACTTTTATTTTTAGAGATTATGATTAGTAGCATTAGTAAATATTTTATTTAACATGGTAAAAGGGTAAATCTGGTAAAATGGGTAAAAAATAAAATTATAATAATATTAAATTACCCTATAACATATCCTAACCCTATTTTATGAGTTATTTCTTAAAATTTTAATCCTTGGGTCTATTTTAGGACCCCATGGAGCCACTTGTGTGTGAAAATGACATTTACTTACTTTTAATTTAATGTTAATGAAAATATAACCTAAACATGTGTCTTTTTCTAAAACTATTCTAATATGGGGTTATATACGTGATTTCTTCAACTATAAATTTTAATTAGAAATATAAAGATATTTCCTACATAAAGGTATTTTATTTAAAATTATTAGACATCAAATAAATAAATTTATTTATGACACAATGGTGATGTAGTGATTACCTTATTAGATCATTCAATTAAAATTTTATGTCAGTTGCCTTATTAATGAATGATTTAAATAAATTACATTATAATATTTTTTAAGATTATTATATCAATTAAAATTTTATTAAATGATATAATAATCTTAAAAATATTATATTAGGCCAACTGACATATATGATGTTAAAAATTTCCTTAATGATCCATTTTAGGTTTCTTGTAATTTTTTAATAACTATAGTAACCATATATTTTGAAAATACAAGAAGACATGGTAAGAGTTAATTTATTTAACTAAGGGTTAAAACTAAAAGAGAAGGTTAATTTTATGACCAAAACCTATATAAAACACATTTTATGAGAGGATTTTCACCCATAATAATCTTATATTTCAAATATATTACTTTGGTTTTATTATAATTCAAAAATAAATTAATAATAAAATAATACTTTCAAACTTTCCTAATGTTCCCCTCCTTCCCCTAATAAATGGACACTGCATCTAACACTTGCTCACATATCATGCCGCATTGGTTCGTCCAACCTCTACCCAAATAAGATCCCAAAATCCCTATATTCCTCCTAGAAGCCTTACATTGGGTAAAAGGCAATTAAAGAAGGTATTTTAGCATAAATCAAAAGGAGTTACCTGATTTGAGGTATTGTCCTCTCTCGAGATTCATTCATTTATTTTCCATCTCCAACCACTTAAAACATATTTATTAATTTCTTTGATAAAGAAGTTGTATATTAAATATATTATGTTGTTGTTATGAAAATTATTCAAACTAAACTTACAAAGACATCTGTCTAATGGGTATAGAACATACTAATTCTGTGGAGGGCGAAATACTGCCTCCTGAAACGATGATTGTTCAATCTTCTCCAACCACCTCTTATGATGGCCATTATGATGGAAAAATAATTATATAAGATATTTTTTTTATTTTTTATCTCTATTATATTGTAATTTTTATTTATAACATAACTTTATGCTTTTCATGTTGTATAAATATGATAAATTCATTTGAGCAAGTGCGGATTACAGCCCCCTCAAAGTGATATGAACCGTTAATGCTATACATGGAATGTATAAAGAATGGAATTAATGAACTTATGTAAAATATATAACATATATATTATAATGGAGTAATGATATACATATTTATAATTTAGTTTTCATTCTTTTAAATAAGAAAAAGAAATGAATGTAGATTTCTTGCGTACGTACGGCTTACCATCCCCTTGAACGGTGCAATTCATTTCTTATATTCAAATGATATGGACTATTATAAATACATATATAATGGATATATATGATATATATGGTATATAAATCATGAATGCAATTATGTAGATAATGTACTTTTGACCACATGGACAATTTGTAATAATGACATGTTAATTTTTGACTCAAGTTCCGAACATTGAGAAAATGTCCAATATGAACTCAAATATTTAAATAATTGTTATAGAAAGGTAATAAGTGATATAAAATGGTATAATAAACTTTAAAAGTGTTTTGAATCAAGATTAAATTAACTTAAGTTTATTATTCTAGAAGAATATAAACATACGAGACAATTCAGACTCAAAGTAAGGGAACTTATTTACCCCATTTCCATTATTTGGTTTAAATATATACTTCTTGATAATGTCGTTCTATGATTATGTGAGATAAAATTTTTGATATATTATTTTTTATTTATACTTTATTTATGTTTAATTATAGTGAATACACATAATTGATCTATTTGGTTTAAAAAGTAATCTTTTTATGAGACTTTGTATCAATCTCTTTTCATTGAGGCATGTTTTGATAATATACACCTCATTGTTTTACACAGTGTATAATAAACCCCTTTTACTTTTAATTTCATTCAAAGGGAATATTTTTTCTATTAAGTGTTTTACTAAAATATAAAAGGAAATTTCTTAACGTATGTGGTGAAAACGATCTTTCCGCCTCCGTGAGCATTATTTGATATTTGTCTTCCTTAATAAGATGTGATGTTTTTGAATTGAAAATAAATACCATACAAACTTTTTACATATTTTGGTATTGAAAATGGTTTTGAAAGTGTATTTACTATTTCAATATTGTGAAATTATTTTTTGTGATTTCCAAATAAATTTTATTAATGAAATGTTGATATTTTCAATGTTTTATGTGTGATGATTATATAATGGTACATGGACATTTGACAGGTGGTTACATGATAAAAAAAATGATGGGTGGTTCTGTGATAATCCAAGGAGGGGTGGTTATGTTATAACCTCTAATGAATTGGATATGGAAGTCAGACGTATATCTATTCCATTTTATGATATGTGTGGAAGTCGATCATATAGTTATTCCATTTAAGTATGTTTATGTCCCATGTTACCTTTATATGATATATATTGATTTCTATGGGATTTATAGTAATATTTTTGTTACCAAAAGGGTTAGAAATGAGCTTATATTTAGTGAAGTGTTTTTTTACTTCTTAAAGATAAAAGTTATTACTTTATGGTAAAGTATTTATGGTTTACTTATTGTTTTAAAAAACTAATAGTTTTTCTTCTTTATGTATCCCAAACTGAGCTTTTTATGATCCTCCCAATTTTTTAAAATGTATTTCATAGGACTAAAAGTGGAATAGTTCTAGTATGGGATCAAGGATAAGTTATTCTATTTAAAACATGGAACTAAATATATTTCATTTTTAAGATTTTTCATTTTATGAAAAAATAATTAATACCGAGTAGAAGTGTCTACATGTAATATTCATGTTGTATGTAAAAGTTATGACCCAATTCTGTAAATCGATAAAATTGAAAAGATCCTAAATGTGAATTATTAATTTAATGCAATATTTTGTAATGTTTAAGGCTGGGTCCTTATATATGGGCTTTTCAATGAGTTATATAGTTTCATTTCATCCTTCATGTTTTTTCAATTTATTTGTTTTTATGACCAGTTCACTTGTATGGATGTTCATGTACAATTTGAATAATTATAAAAAATTGAAATTATATGTTATTATTGATGACATGTAATTTGGAATGGTTATATATATCATTTGATTATAACTTTGGACGATGAATCACTAGATAAGACATTAATGATAATCATTTAGATTATTACGACAGTTTTTTATCACAACGAACTCGATTTGTTTCATCATTTATTATTATGTAAATATGTTACTTACATAACATAAAAAGTATTATAACATACACATTAAAATATTTTTTAACCTTTACAATGGTTTCATGACCAGCCTTAAAGTCATTAAGGGAAAATGAAAACATGTCATCCTTGAAGGTGATAAATCAATACTTCACATATGATGATTTCATTTTAAGAAGAAAAGGGAAAGGGGTAGGGGTTTTATGATTTATTATTGCATTATCATAATAAAATTCTAACATATTTAATGTATTGGAGTTATAATTCAATTTAGAATAGGTGAGGTGGGTAGAGAATATTACCTCTTGAATCCTTCTCCTTGTGAACTTCTTTAGGGAAATGGGTTTTGACTTTTAATGAGACCAAGAGATACTGGATGTGGGGGAGGGTCTTGAGAAGATTATTGGGAAGAATTTGGAGAATTAAAAAATCTTGGAAGGTGTGTAGAGTGATGGTGGTGAGGGGTGGTATTTATAGGGGGTGAGAGGGGTGTTTTCTAATTATTTTATTCATTAGTTTATTATTTGGAACAAGACTATGAATAGTTTTCGAATTATCAATAAGTATATTTAAATAATTAATGGGAGTTTGAGATTAAGTTAAATACATAAATGATGAACCAAGTAACATTGTATTTAAATTGTAATGTATATATAAAATAAAATATCATATTATACTATTCATAAAAATTCATGTATTTCCGAAAAATCTAAAAAATTCACCCTATTATTTGATGTGTAGAATTAAAATGTGAATTCCATTTTATTAAAATTATTTTATAGGTATGAGAGATTTCATTTTTATTTAAAATCATCATGTTCTTAGAAAATAAAAAAATTAAAATTATTAGTGATTTTATAATACATTGAAAAATTAATTAAGGTCTCCAAAAATTATCTTATAATCATAAAACAAAAAAAATTAATTTAAAAATTCATTTACTTGAAAATAAAATTTCTTATAATTCATTATATTAATTATAAAATTATAATTAAATATTTATTTCTTAAAAAATTCCAACCCTTAATTAATAATCTCTAATACATTTTTTATTTATATTATGATATGATTATATCATATTACCTTTTATAATATGCTTAAATTTTATTTATACTTTCATGTGTGTGTTACTATTCTATTGGCCAGTTTACTATTCATAAAGGTCATATGAGAATTCCATTTTTCAAGTTACTATTACATGGCTATATTTTCCTTATCTTATTGAAATACCTTTTACACCATTCATTCTTTATTTATAATGTTTTTATTGTGTTCTCTAAGCGATTTTATGTGATTTATTATATATAAAATTATTATAAGAAGGTAATTTCCATTGATACAATTTTTGGTTATTACAATTTATATGCCTTTTAACCTACCTATTTACATAGAAATATTAAATTTAATTAATCAATTCATTAAACCTCTTCAATACATGTATGTGATTCATTTATTGAAATTAAAAAAACATGATAGATTTTATATTATTTTAAATTCTTCATTAAGTCTACATTAAATTTGGAACTACAACTCATGTATGGTCATTATATATTATATTCACCATAAACATTAAATTGGTACACAAAACATGATTTTATAGTGTGTTATTTATTTATAGTAAATTCCATGAAATTATATCACATGTTGTGTACTTGATATTTCATGTGATTAAATTTTATACAATAATGATCGGGCCTGGTAGTTTGTAAAGACATTTACTAAGTTACATTTACGTACAAGTAGTGTGATTATATTATTAATTTTAAAATAAAATTAATTTATATAATTTATTTGAAATCCCAATGTATAAAAATATCTAGGATATATTAGATGGATATTATGGTAAAAAAGAATTAATTGAACAATCATATAATTTATTAGATTAATTCATGCACGTTTTATCACTATAAAATAATGAATTGAAATGAATGGAAGTATGTTTTTTCAAATATTTATTCATTTCTTGTGTAGATGATCTTTATCTTAGAATGACCAATGTATTTATGTGTTTTCTCAGTTTAATTATTGTATGGGTTTTTGAAATTATTATTATTAAATTAAATTAGTTATCTAGGATTTTTTCAGCTCAAATTATTATATGAAGGCTTGCATGCATGTGTTTTATTTTATGTAAGAACCCTATTATGATTCCCTTCACCTACGTTTGAAGTAAAATCAATGTGAGTATGAATCTCATAAGAACATGGATCCGATTGAAGATGTATATGAGGTACCAAGGTGAAACCATATAAGATGATACATTAGAGGACATGTGGAATGCTGTAATTTGAGACCACCCTAACTGAATGATTTTTCCCATATGTTCAAGGGTTTTTTATTATCTAATTAAAAAAGAAGTAGTTAAAGGTCATGTCCATTTCACCTTTTATTTATTTTTATCTAATGTATGATTTATTTAACAAATTTCAAACCGTGACCATGAAAAAATAGATATCATGCAAAGATAGTGTTAAAATAAATTAATAATGCATAAATATTTTTTTTTTCAAAAAATGGTTAATCACTTAAGTAAAATATGATTAATATTAAAAAAAGATAAAAAAAGATTATTTTACACAGAATAAAAAATCCCTTGATAAAATATTATTTCAGACTAAGTCTCTCATTAATTTATTTAGAATTCAACCATAGAAGTGAGTGTTTACATGGAAAAATTATGGATAATTACTTTTATCATAATGTTTTTATAATTTTTTTGGTTCGAATTATTGGTATTGGGTGTAGTGGAGAAATTTTGAAGAATAAATTTTAGACGCAAGTATTAGAGAAATCCAAATAAGAATATCAGTATTGGGTAGTCAACTTAATAGATAAATAAGATATACTCCAATAGTTGGTCTTACCACCTTCCTAAACACCTCCTTATGGCTTTCATGGCCAATGTTTGGGTTATAAAAAGGAAAATATAGATACTTTAAAGTATAATGTTATCATAATAAGACATTATTAGTCCAATACTGAGGTTTGTTGGGTCTTGATAAAATAAAGATGGACTAATAATAAAATTAAAATTAGCATTTTTCACATATTTAGTCATCATGTAAAGTACTAATAATCAAATTTTATATTCTTGTAGTAAAATGAAAAGTTCATCAGCCAAATTTTCCCTATTGTTAATTTTAGAGAAAGACCATCACCTCTTTGGAAGTAACATCTAGTAATGGTATAGGAACTTGTGCATTGTATAACACCATAAATGTGAATCATACATGTTAGGTTCCCCAATACTTGATTCTCCTACTAATGTGAAATGTGATGAGGAGTTAAATGTTTATGAACTCATGAAGTCACATGAGAACATGGATGCCTATATCATGCTAAATATTTTTCATGATCTTTATCAGGAGATAGATAGGGATGAATGATTTAGGATCTCTAAGGAAATCTTTTCTAGTTAATTTTGAGAAAGTTTACCATTTTTACCTCATATAGTCAATTATATTTTCTATATTAAGTGTCTATAAGTTATAGGGTTTAAGTTATCGAGGTAATTTTTTTTGATGTCATTATTTTTTCACTCTTTCAAATATTCTTCAACTGTTTTGTGAATTATTACCTGAATTACATTGATAAGTATCACCCAGATCCCCTCACTTTATATATACAAGTATATAATGACGTGAAATATGATAATACTACTATTATTATGGTGATAAATAGGAAATGATAATATAAATTCCCAAAGACTAAATCTTAGTCTAAGGAATCTACATAAATTCTAAACGAAGAGAAAGAGAATCAAGGGGAAATTAAGGGAACATTATTCAATTTTCTTATCTTATGGAAAAAAGATCAGTAGAATAGAAACTATAATTAAATTATGTAGAAGACTACTAGAAAATGACACTATACCCATGGTTTGGAAGCATAGTTATAACCCATAAAATTGTGGTATAGGTTATACCCGTTGTTCAGAGAACCATGGAAATATAAGATGTCAATATATCTTTAAGATATATCCATGGTTTGATAATTCTTTACCCATGGTTATGAAATATGGTAATAGATGTTTTCCGCTGTTTCAAAAAACCCTATATCCACTATTTTGAAATTGTGGGTATTTGATTTACAAAATTGCCTACTGCTGGTTTCGATCCCTAGACCACTTTTATACTATTCACATACCTAACAATGACACTACATTGGGTTATTAGAATATAAATATATAATTACATATATATATATATATATATATATATATATATATTTATCTAAAACATTGATATATGATGAAAACTTTGGTAATAGGTTTTTCCACAAAAATCTTTTTTCTGTCGCGTGAATTTATTTTCCCACCCAAATGTGGGAAATATAAAGCCATGGTTCTCCAAAACTATGGGTATAGTAATGAACTATACCCTTTATTTTTAAAGAACTACGGGTATATGTTTTTTTAACAAAGCCCTATACCCACAGTTTTAAGAAATCCATGGCTATAGGTTTGAACTATACCCACAATTTTAGCCAAAACCATGGGTATTGGTCTTGAACAAAACCCTATACCCATAATGTTTTTTAAAACTGTGGGTATAGGGGTGGACTATACTCATAGTTTTATAAAAAATGTGGGTATAGTTTAAAATTTAGAAACAATACCCCTCGTTAACCAAAACTATAGGTGTAGGTGTAACTCCCTAAACCCTAAAGCCCGAAGTTGTGCATTATTTTAATACATTGGCATGATTACAATGAATAAAATCTTGAAGGACCGATCAATGTAGTAGTCTTTGATAATATATTACATAAAGGAACTTTACATTATAATTCAAAACATGAAATACAACATAGATAATGCTTTTATAATGCCATCATTCTCCTATCTTAACCTTACATATCAGTCATAATACATATCTTGGCATCTTAGTAAATTAAAACATAAGAAAGGGGTGAGCTTAGATGCTTAGTAAGGTTAAACAATATAAGATAAGCTGTCATAAATAAGCATAAAATTTTAATGAAAGGTATAAAACATAAACATAGTTATTTTAAACAAAACATTCAATATAATGTGGCAAGGATAAATTAAATAATTCCATTTAAACATTCTCAGGGATATTATACTAGTTGAATAATCACATGTAAAATCAATAACTAATCTCATAGTGAGGGAATGCATAATTATGAACATGATAACCATATCATCAAGGCCTCATGAAAAGATGATACATAAATGGGTAAAAAACTAGTTTTTCTCAAGAGACCAACTGATGCATCGAGGAGCTATAGCGGGACCCACCCATCACATAGTATGTCCAAATAATTCCTAATATGAAAATAGTGAAACATCACCGACAAAAGAATTCATATTAAAATATAATATGAAATGTTAATAATTTAACCATAAACCATGAATGGTATCTAAATAGTACATCCATAGTGAAACATGTCATTAACCAATCGATATAATTTGGTAGATTGTATCATAAGAAAACAAAATCAATTAAATATAAAATCTAACAAAGAATTTTGACATAAATAAAAATAGTCATTAGAAATATTGGAGATAAATATCTTTTTTTACTTATAAATCATTTAAAAGCTTCAAATTTATGAAATAAAACATTTATTTTAAAAATAAATTTGTAATATTGTATGTGAAGCTTCAAAATTTTAAGGTTTCATGATGGTAGATATATCCGCTGACACCATATAAGTTAAAAATCATTACTTCCAAAATTTATCAAAAAGGGTTTAAAGAGCCTTATTTGAAAAATGGTAGAAAGATTAATTTCGAAAGGTTTTATGAAATGTTAAATATGGATATAAATTAATTTAAACAATTATAGAGAAATATTAAAAATATTTTGAAAAATATTTTATGAAATATGGACATGGATGATAAATATGTCTCAGTAAATACTTAGATATAAAAAATGCTGACAAACAATGGGAATGAGAAATTAAACATTACAAAAAACCATAAAATATTCCATTTGAAAAAATTTGAATGAACTTAAAAATAGACAAAAATTTCCTTTATTAACCTTTTATATCCATATAAATAGTTATGTAGAATAAGATCAAGAATATTGAAATGGAGAAAAGATTAATTAATTAAACATTTAAAGTGTCTCATACCACTTTAAACATTTAAAAAGTAATCCCAATATATTAAAAGTAATCTTTAAATACCATGAAGATAAATTTATTTATGTTATGAAACATGATAGGGACTGTTTATACACCACACACAAGAAATATGTGGTGAACATGGCTTATATCTCTTGAAAATTAAAAGTGAGATGGAATTCCCCTTACTTAAGGACCAATACTCTACATATGTATCCAAAACACCTATAAAATAATTCTAAACATATAATTAACTTATAAAAAATAATAATAATATTTATGATATCATATATTATTCTCTTATGATTTATATTCCCCGTTTATTAACAATTCAATGTTAAAACAATGTTTTAGATAATAATCGCTTTGTTTATTATAGGTGTTTTGACTTTTTATTCTTGATCATATTACATAGATAATGGTTTAATTAATTTAAGAATGTATAACATAATTTATATAAAAAATATATTTATTATTTATATATATATAATATATAGATATATGAAACAACATACACCGTTCATGGAGACGGTAGGCCATACGTACGCATAAACTCTATTTCTATTTTCTTATTATTTTAAATGGAAGAAAGTAAATGAAATATATGTATATGTATAGATAATATTTTAGTGGAATTATTATTTCAAATATTTTATACTTATTAATTATATATATTTTTATAATCATTCTTTATTGGTTAACCAAGAAGATGAATCTGAACGCATCATGGAGATGGTAAGTCGTACGTACGCACAAGCGATGGAATCATTCTGTAATGGTAAAGGGGGTAAGGAAATGGAGTGTATATTAAATATAAATAATAATTATCTTGTCATATTAATTATTTATATGCATTATATTCATCATTATACCCATCCAAATAAAGATGATATGAAAAACCGTTTACACTACAACATGGAGACAGTAAGCTGTACACACGCACGCATGGTGATATTGTTTTTTTGTAAGATGGGTAGAAGGAGGCATATAGTCATCCCAAAATCATTAAATCTTATCAGAATTTATATGATACTATATTTACTACTTTATTATGTAAAAAACATCGATAGATGAAGTAGAATAAGAAAATAAATTGAATTTAATTGGTAAAACAATTACCTCTTCTTCAAGTATCACCTTTTTATTTTCACAAACGGACCTTTTAAGATGAATTTCTACCCCAAGAATGGACTATAGGATGAAGTTATGGAATTTTTAAGGATAAATGGGCATGTTTTGTCTGATCCAAAGGGACTTAGATGTGTATATAAAAGAGAAGGAGATGTGTCCTTTTATAGGAGAGGGGAGGGGCAGTTTTGGAAACTGCAAATCTATTAATTTAATATAAATTGATTTTCATTTTCAAATAGATCCAAACTATGTTATTTACGGTCTAAGATGATTATGGGTATAAATAATCTCAAAAAATGATTTTTAGATATGTTTAGGTTAAACAATTAACCTTATATTTTGAATTTAACCCTTAGTTAAACAATTTAACTCCTACCACCTCAACTTGTATTTTTAAACTATAGGATTAATATAGGTACTATAAAATAAAAAAAGAACCCGAATTGGATCATTTATGAAATATTTAAAACTATATAAGTTATTTTGTATAGATATAGATTTTTATGACTTTTATATTATTTAATAAAATAGTATTTATCTTAAAATCTCATTTATGTCAATTTTGACACTATTTAATACATGATTTTTTTAAGTCATAACAACATGATTACTTATCAAACACTACATTAAATCATCCCTGAACTATTAATTTCATCCAAAAAATTCATTTATAGCATAACATATTTAAAATTGTATTTATTTTAATATTATTTATATCATTTATTTGATTATTCTTTTAATAAATCAAATACTATATCATTATTATGTCACCATTTAAATTAATTATCTATTTTATTAAATTATAAATAAATTATAATTATGTAGATAAACATTTTATGTTTCTAAAAATTAGTTATATTCAACCATATCACTTATATAACCTCATATTAAAAATGATAGAGTTATTAAAAATTTAATATGACATTTTGTAACTCTTCTATTAATAAAATATAATAATTGTCGTAATCTGACATAGGTGGCTTAAAAGGATCATATTTTCAAGTTAATGTTTATTTTGGTCAAAAAAACTTATCCAATGGAATCAGTAAAAGATTTAGGGTAATTTTATAATAATATTATATTATTATTTTTTACCTTTAATTACCAATTTACCCTTAACCTGGTAAATAAATTAAAATTTACTAAAGTACTATTCACCAAAAAATTAAGTTGATTCAATGAGATAAAAAAATTTATACTAATTATAACCATTAATGTCCATTTTTCTAAATTCAATTCAAAAAAATTAGTAAAATTACGTTTACTGTTAATCCTGTATATGTGGTTAGAAGGCGGGTAAAAGAGATGTTCAAAAGTTCAATAAATTATTATATATAATTATATTATAAAAAAATTCCAATGAACTATATTGGATTAATAAATTAGTTATTTATCTATTTTTAATTTAAAATTATTTTAAATTAAAATAATTATTGAAATGAAAAGGTCAGTTTTTAACAACAAGGCGGTATTTTTCAATATTCATTAAAAATTGAAATTTTTCAGAAAAAAAACTAAAATTAACCCTAGGATAATATTGATATTCAAAATTAAAAAATGAGGTCTATTTTTAAAAATAAAATTTATAAATTTCATAATGTTGTAAATAATATTCATAACTTATTTTTAAATACCAATATTGATAAGTCGTCGTGCGCTCAAAATCAGTGTTGCATGGAATATAAGCTATTGAAAAAATGATTTTATTTAAGAAGAGACATACTATAATATATTGTGGTGTTGCATTCTAATATTATTAAATAAATTTTGTATTCTCAATTAGAACTTACGATAAAAAACTAGGGGTTTGAATTTTCAAAATATCTATATTGAAACCCCCATCAGAAAAAGGATTAATAACACCTTCATTTTGAAAGAATGAAAGGGAAGTACGAAGGTCTCTAGTGATAACACATACTTCTATTTCATGTAGGAGGAAATGGAAATTAAATAAAATGTTACCATAAAGTTTTTATGGAGTGTTATAGATAACATGATTAGGAAAAAGTTAATAATCAGAAAGCTATAAATTTGCGATGATCCAAGGGACCATTTGATTCATTATAAAAGAAAGTACTCAGAATTTTTTTTGGTTTTATGAATATTTCCCTCGAGTTGAGGAATTAATTTACTTCAAATACTAATAATACAATGAAATATAATTAATTAATAATAATAGTTTTGTTCTTTAACCAATCTTCCCTACAAACCCATCTTTCTCTCTATATAATGAGTATTCAAGATAAAGTTTTCATGCTTGAATCACAAGTTTTAGTTTTTGGAATAACATAATCCACAAAATATTAAATATCTATTTATACAATCATTAGTCATTCAACAATACCAAAATGTTAGTACAAGATAAGATAATTCCCAAAAAAATCGTCCAAATTCCACAGTAAAACCCCAATGTTTAACATAGAACATTCATTAAATAACCATCCTTCCATTAAAATAGTGTAGGCTAAGGTTGAAATCTAAAATTCAGATATATTTTATTGTATAGTATTTCATTCAATCACCCTTAATGTATTTTATAAAATTTAATTGTCTAAATATCATAATATCTAATTTTTTCTAACCATTTCTATAAAAAACATGAATCACTATATGTTCACTATAAAATAATATTTTACTCCAAAAAATAATCCAACCATTATTCATCAAAACATTATGTTCACCTTAATCATAGAGGATTCCCAAAATAGAGAATTTCTTTAGGGATAACATTAATATCTTAATCTCCAAATATTTTTCAAATACCAAAGTTATCAATTTGATAAAAAAATATCTCTTAAATAATCTTTTTTAATGTGAAAAAAGGTCTACGAACCAATAATTCATGTAGGCTATTGGTAAGTGTTGCACCCTTGTCACCCTTCGGTTGTGGGTTCAAGACCCATGGACTTTACAGACACTATGAGTTATCACCATGCCTATGGGTATTCCTTTTTCTGAAAATATATTAATATAACTTCAAAAATAAATTGAACGAAAATTATTGAAATATGGCTAATCACTAAATAATATTTTAACTATGTTTTTCAAAAACAAATTCCATACATAATTTCATCATCCATTTATTTATTTTTAGATCCTTCCTTGGCATAGAGGTAATCCTATAGAATTGGGAATTGACTCAGGTAATTCCTAAGTCCCTTACATTTACAAGAAATAACTAAAAACAGATTCTTAGGATCAGTTTTATTTCAATCCATTTTACTATTAAATTTTTCCTTAAAAATTATATTCTTTATTTACTTATTTTTGACTAATAAATAATTTATTTGTTTCATTGAGAAAATTTCATAAGAGTCTCCTTCCACATTTCATACAACTTGGAAATTCGGTTTTCTTTTCTCCATGGTCAGCCCTGATGGAGCTCTTAGAATACTCTTCTTTTATCTTCCTCGGTGAATTCTAGAGTTTTTTAAGTTATATGTTGTTAAAAATATTTATGGAAAACTTCTTAGGCATGAACATGATATCTTCTACACCTATAAACATTCCAATTGGTTGCTCGTTGCCGCCACCTTATCAAACGTGTTCCTTATATTCATTGTTAATGAGAATCCTTTGGGTTTCAGCAATTGATTAAGACTAGAAAGCATAGTGTGAGTAATAGTAGTTACAAAATCTTTTTAAGAATACCATGAAAAGTTATTTTCAACCCGAAACACCTTAGTTATATCCAAAGTTATTCATTGAGCACTTATTTTAAAATCCTTCATAATTCTTTGTAAAGAAAATTTGAATTGTCTTAAGCATATCCCACATGTGTGTTAAATTAGGTGTGCAGTAAGGCCCATTAGAATGTACCATGTTACACCAAGTTATCCCTGAGACACCATATCAGATTTATCACCCCTAGGTACATCTATTCAAGAACCATTTCCACTTTTAGTTTCCAAACATGGATGTATTTTCTATGAATAGCCACATAATCTCTACATTACCAAAATATTAGGATGTTCTTATATACTTATTTTCAAAGTGTATCTTAGGGTTATGTTCCCTAATATATATTTTATGAATCTGGTTTCTAAGGTCTCTACTAGAATTCCTATAATACAAACTATTATTACTCAACCATAGAATCATAGATCCAGTGCATTATTTTAATACATCAGAATGATTACAAAAAATCTACTCCGGAAGGACCGATCCGATTAGTAGTCTTGAAAAATAAATTACATACATGAAATTTACAATACAATTCAAAACATGAAATACAAAATAGATAACCCTTTTATACACCATTATTATCCAAGATTAACCCTGAATATCAGTCCTAATACAAATCACGAAATCATGGGAAAGTAAAAAATAAGAAAGGGGTGAGATCAGATGGCCATTAAGGGTAAACAATATGGAAGAATCTATCATAAATAAGCATAAAATTTTAAGTCAAGGTTTAAAATAGAAACATAATACTTTTAAACATAATCATCGGTATAATATGGAATGAATAAATCCAATAATTCCATTTAAAAATTCATATGGATATTTTACTTGTCGAATAATCACATGAAATATCAATAACTAATCTCAAAATAAGGGGATACATAATGTCGGACATCATAACCATATCAACAAGGCCTCAGTCCAAGACAATACATAAAAAGGTAAAAAGACAAACTAGTTTGTATCATGAGACCTACTGATGCATCAAGGGTCTATAGTCAGCCCCACCCATCACTTATTAATTCCAATGCATTCCTAATATGAAAATAGTGAAACATAACCAATGTAAACATTCGTATTAAAACTAGCATACAATATGTTAATACTTTAACCATAAACCATGAATAGTATCAAAATAGAACATCCACAGTCAAACATATCAAAAAATTATAAAACTAATATTTTAGATTGTGACATTAGAAAAAATTCAATTAAATTTAAAATCCAACAAAGGATGTTTACATAGATGAAAATAATCAGTAAAACTCTTTGATAGAAATATCACCTTTTTTACTTTGAAATCATTTAAAAGACACACAATTATAGAAGAATACATTTATTTGGAAAATAAGCTTGTAAGCTTATAAGGGAGGCATCAAAATGTTAAGGCGTCATGATGGTGTAAAATTAAACTCACACTATATAAATTAGAAGAATTCCTTCCTTAATTTGTCTAAAATTTCCTAAAGTACCTCATTTTAGAAATGATAGAAAGATTATTTTTGAAACATTTTATAAAAAGTGAAACATGGGTATAAGTGACTTTAAAAAATTATAGATAAATAGTAAAAATATTTTCAAAAATATTTTTATGATATATGTACATGGACGATAAATATTTCCAGGTAAATACTTATATAAATAAAACTCGGATCATAATGTGATTTTGAAATTAACCCATACAATAAACCTTAACAAATTCCTTTTAAAAACATATGAATGAAGTTTAAAATAAACACCATGTTTCCTTTATTGTCCTTCTATATACATATAAATAGTTATGTAAAATAAGATCAAGAATAATGAAATGACAAAAGAAGTAATTATTTAAACATTCAAAGAATCCCATACCACTTTGAACATCTAAACAATAAGCCCAATATCTTCAGAAGAAAATTTAAGTACAATTAAGATAAATGTATTAATGATTTTTAATATAATAGGGGTCGTAGATACACCATGAATAATAAATAGGTTATGAACATGGATTATATCTCAAAAAAAAAATTAAAAGTGAGACATAATTCCCCTTACCTTAGGCCTGATACTCCTCGTACGTGCCTGGAGACGATAAGTCGTATGTACAAACACATGGTGATATTTTTTTCATTGGATGGGTAAAAGAATGAATATAGTTGTACCATAACCATTAAAAAATCTAAAAATGTAGATGATACTGTTTTTATTACTTTATTATGGAAACAAAATAGGCAGAGGAAGTAGAAGAGGAAAAGAAATTAAATTGAATTAATAAAACAATTACCTCTTCTTCGAGTATCCCCTTTTGATTTTTATAAAAGGATTTCTTAGGTTCTATTTATAACCAAAATATGGCTTATAAAATGAATTGATATAAGGCCCCAGCCTTAAACCTTACTTAATATTGAATTAAATGAATAATTCACATTGAGGATATTTTCTGGTTTAGAGTTTTAGAGAATTAAGACATAACTATTACATCTCAAAAGATTATAAAGTAGACACTTCTACAAAGTTTTCATAGAATAAAAACTCTTAAAAAAACATGTCTAGTTCCATGTTTTATATGGAATAACTTTACCTTTATCCCATCCTTGACCTATTCCACATTAAGCCCTATGAAAAACATTTCAAAAAAACTTAGGGTGAGCATAAAAATGCTTAGTAAGGGATACACAAAGAATGAAAACTGTTAGTTTATCAAAACAACAAGTAAACCATGTATAATTTATCAAAGTAATACTTTTCACCTTTATGAAGTAGTTAAAACTCTTCACTGAATAAAAGATCATTACATACCCTTTTGTAACCAAAATATTACCATAAAACCCATAAAACGATCAGATAACATATATAGGTAACTTGGGACATAAACATACTTAAATGGAATGACCATAGGGTCGACTTCCACACATATCACTTAATGGAATAGCCATACGGCCGACTTCTATACCCAATGCATTGGAGGTTATAATGTAACCACCCTTCTTGGTATTCATGGCACCACCCGTCATATGGTTTATCACGTAACCACCCGTCAAATGTCCATGAACCATTATAAAATCATAAGACATAAAACAAATATAATGGAAAGAAAACATTTCCACACTTTAATCACAATATATCACATAAATATATTGACATAAAAAATCCATTATAAAAACCATTTTCAATACCAAAATACATAAAAGAGTATATGGTATTTATTTTACTTTAAAAACATTACGGCTTGTTGAGGAAGCCAAAGACCAAATAATACTCGTGGCGGCGGAAAAGGTCGTTGTCACCGCGTATGTTAAAAAAACATTCCTTTTTTTAGTTTAGTAAAACGCTTCATAGAAAAAGATTCCTTTTGTATAAAAGTAAAATTCAAAGGGGTTTATACACCGTATAAAAGAAAGTTGTGTATAAAACGAAATATGCCTCAATGAAAGGAGATTGAGACGAAGTCCCTTACCTCAGGTCCGACTTGACTCGATCGTTCTTTAACGTCCTGAATAATAAACTTGAGTTAATTTATACTTGATTAAATTTTTTTTAAAGTTAATTATTCCTCTTATATCACTTATTTCCATGTTATAAACATTATGTAATCATTTACGTTAATAATGTTTGTTTTGTCGATATTTGGTCTTTAAGTCGAAAGTGGACTTCTTACAATTACATGTTGTTTGTGTGTTCAAATATTCATTATATCTAGAATTATATTCATGATTTGGATATCATATATATCATATATATCTATCATATACATGTATTTATAATATTACATAATCATTTAGAGGTAAGAAATGAAATGCATCGTTCATGGAGACGGTAAGCCGTACGTGCACATGAACGCTACTTTCATTTCTATGTCTTGGAATTAAAACTAAATGAGAGATATGTATATTTTAATTCCAGAATTATATTAATCATTTAGATGTAATATACATCATATATATCCATTATATATTTGTACTTATAATAGTACATTTCATTTGGGGATAAGAAATGAAATGCACCGTTCATGGAGACGGTAAGCCGTACGTACGCATGAACGCTACTTTCATTTCTATCTTATAATTTAAAGGAATGAAATAATAATGATATAAAGTTATATTATAATTATAGTATAACATCATATATAATAACTTTAAATCCATCCTTTATACGTCCCACATATGGAATTAATGAATCAAATCACTTTGAGGGGGCGGTAGTCCGCACTTCCTAAAATGATGATATTGCGTATACCCATAATGGAAGCCATAAAGGTATGCCATAAATTAAAAATATAGAAGCTTAAGGAAAAACTAAACATATTATTTATCATATATAAATATAGTGACATCTTAATGGCCACCTTTGAAGGTGTTAGAAAAATATTGAACAATCATCATTTCGTGAGCCAGAAATTCGCCATCCACAGAAACAATATGTTCTTTAACCATTAGATGTAGGTGTGTGTAAGTGTATCTCGAATTATTCTCATAACAACATCCTATTATATTAAAGATACTGTAGTTGTTACAAAATAAATGAATAAAAAGAGTTCAGAGGGTTGGAGAAGCAAATTAATACAAAAGAACACAAGAGAAAACACTACATTTAAAACGAGTAACTATTTTTGATTTGAGCTCAAAGAATTCCTCGGAAAGACTTCTGCCCAATGTGAGGCTTTTATGAGTAAGAGAGGGATGTGGAGAGACAAAATGAGCAGGGGTTGGCCGAGCCAAAGGCTTGAGAGGTGTGGGTAAGGTGGTTGAGGTGGGGGCCTTTTATAAGAGGAGAGGAGGGGCACTCTTGGAAAGTTAAGAAAAGATACTTTATTATAAAATTATTTTCTGATACAAAGGGTCCCACAATTATATATTTAGAGGATAAGGTGATAAGAGTTCGAAATACACACATCCAATAGGTTTTTGACATGTGTAGGTCTTAGATTTTACATTATCGTTTCATTTTATTTAAATAGTTAAATAATGAGGTAATCGCGGCATCATCATGGTGTCATAAATAATTTAATTTATTTAATGTCAAAAAATTATAAAAGAAATATCATGATATAGGAAATATTTTTATATTTCTAATTAATATTTATAGTATAAAATATGACTTGTATAACCCCATTTAAGAATTGTTTTAGTAAAATAACTCATGTTTGTGACATTTTTATTTTAACATTAAATAAAAAGTTTTTAATGTCATTTTCCTACCAAAGTGGCTCCATGGGGTCCCCAAGTTGACCCATGGATTTTCTTGGTCGTCCATGTCACGCAAAATTAGGGTAGGACATGTTTCTAGGTCATTTCATAATATTAAAACATTATTTTTACCATAAACTACACTAATTACCTCTAATCGCGATTAATAAACTTAAAAGTTACTATTCACCAAAAAATTATTTTAATCCCATTGAACCACATTTTAATTCATACTGACAACCATTTATGTCGGATTTTTGAAATTCAAAACACAGAGGTGGTAAAATTTCATTTAAACGAAAAATCAGTTTTTTTAAGTACCACTTAGTGGTTTCACTATTCATCAAAAATTGAAGTTTTTCAGAAAAATACCAAAACATCATCCTAAGATATATTTGATATTCCGAATTCAAAAATGAAGTCCATTTTACAAAATTCAAAACATATAAGTTGCATTAATTAATTTAATAATTAATTCCCGCTGTCAGAGCAAATAACGTATTTTTATGAAACAATAAGTATCAAAAGAGTGACACTAGTTTAAGTCCGATTTCAAAGTGAAATTAACTCCAATGACAACTATTGGATTTAATGGTAAAAATATATTCTAATTTCACTTTAAAACCAATTCAAATTATAATCTAATCATATAAATAAATTAGATTAAAAAGGGGTTTTGAATTAAAATACAACATTTTTCACTATTCATTAAAAAATGAACTTTATCGGAAAAATACCAAAAATCTACACAAAGTAAATTTTGATGTCCCGATTCTAAAGGAGAGTTTTATTTGGTCCAATAAAAAGTATAAGAGTGACCAAAACTATATTTAAATAAGGTTCTCCATGAAAAGGCGATAAGTCGACCTTTAGTGAAAATTAGTGTATATATGCCTAAAATTGAATTCTTTTCGTATTTTAAACCTTTATCTTTTATTGGATAAATGTAGAAACATTTAAAAAAACATATATAATCATATTTTAGTTATTTATATTCATTCCCACCAATATAACGGCTATGGGTTAACTACCATTTAAATTAATATTATTTTATTACTAGTGTGCAATGTAAGATTTCAAAGAAACTCTTTGTTGTGTATCAGGTACGCTATCGAACATAGAAACCCCTTTAAAGTAAAATTAATATTCAATTCTCAAATATTAATAAATATGAAAATGTATTATTCTTTATTTACCTGAGATGTTACAATTGATGAAATTTTGAATGATAAATTCTTAGGGGTTGTCTGAGCCAAAAGGATTTAGAGGTGTGAATAAAAGAGAAGATTTCCCTTTTATAAGAGAGGACATGGCCACTTTGGGAAACTCCAAAACTGTAAATTTAAAATAAATTGATACTCTATTTGAAATATAAATAAAGATATTTATTTAGAGTATAATTTGAGGGTGGTTATAAATCCTATATACCAATGTTTTTTAGATAAGATTAGGTCAAAAAATTAACGTTATATTTTGGATTTAACCCTTAGTTAAACAGGTTAAATCTTACCATGTCTACTTGTATTTTTACACTATAGGGTTTTTATAGTTACAATAAAATTCCAAAAGAAACTCAATTAAATAATTTATGAAATATTTAACACTATAAAAGTTATTTGGAAGAACTATATATTCTTATGACTTTTATTTCGTTTAATAAAATAGTATTTGGTTTAAAATATCATTTATGTCCATTTTGACACTATTTAATACATGAATTTTTTTAAAGTCATAACAACTTGATTACTTAGAAAAAACAACACTATATCATCTCTATGAATTCAATGTCATCAAAATAATACATGTATGGTGTCAGATATTTCATATTATATTTATTTTAATAATTTTTATATCAATTATCTGATTCACCCTTTAATAAATCAATTACATCACCATTATTATGTCCCTATTTAATTTAAATATTAATTTTATAAAATTATAAAAAATTTACTATGGTGTAGATAAAAATTTTACATTTCTAAATATTATTTATAATTCACCATATCACTTATATAACCTCATATTAAAAAATATATATTTATTAAAATTCTAATATGACATTATTTAATTATTCTTCAAATAAAATTTAATAAATGTGATAATCTAAAACAAGTGGAATAGAAAATATCTTATTTTATTAATATGGTTTATTTTGGTAAAAAAATGTTATCCAATTAAATTAGGGAAATTTTTCTGGTAATTTTATATTAATATTCATTTTTTAACCTTTAATTACCTGATTTACCCTTAACTGTGGTAAATAAATAAAAATTTACTAAAGTTACGATTTGAAAAAAACTAATTTGATACTATTAGACAAAAAAATAATTCTAATTGCAACCATTTGTGTCCATTTTTTAAATTCAATTCACATAAGAGGTGAAATTATGTTTAATCCTTATCCCGCAGATGTGGCTAGAAGGCGGGTAAAAGAGACGTTCAAAAGTTCAATAAATTTTTATTTCTAATTATATTATAAAAAATATTACAATGACCTATATTGGATTAATATATGTTTTATTTATCTATTTTATCATTAAAATAAAATTGAAGTAAAAAAATTATTTAAATGAAAAAGTTAGTTTTTAACAACAATATAGTACTTTACACTATTCATCTAAAATTGAAACTTTTCCAAAAAATACCTAAAATTCACCCTAAGATAATATTGATATTCTGAATTCCAAAATAATTTCTATTTTTAAAAAAATTGTAAATTTCATAATTTGGTTAGTACTATTTATAATTTATTTTTAATCAACAAGTTTGATATATCCTAGTGTGCTTGAACTTGGTGGTGCATGTAGTGCGAGCCACTGAAGAAAACGAATTTATTTAATAAGGGACATACTCTAAAAAATTGGGGTGTTACAATAGGTTTCCAAACAACCCCTTTCCCATGGTTTTCTGGAAAAATGTGTGTATAGGGCCATTTTCCAGTATTGTAAGTTGTTTCTTCAAGAATATTCATAAATGTAATTATTCTCTCTTACTTCATGGGTATTAAATAAATTGTGTTTTATATATATTAATACAAAGGAACCAAATAAGTACATAAAGATTACTATAAGAAACATATATTCTCTAAAATATTAATAAGGGTGATTATTATATATGTATAGAGTAGTGATTGACTTCATGATTTCCTAGTGGATTCAAGTTGAAAAAATATTTAGTATTATAAAAAAACATTTATCTTAGTGACCATTTTTACATAATAAGATGTCATTTCACTATAGAATAATTTTTTTTATTGAATTTCCATAATTATTGAGTCATGTATATTTTAAATCTCGAATCAATGATGAATATAAATATAATACTAAGAATACCTCATTATGGGAAGATAATTTTTTATCAAGTAAAACTGATAATAGTTGAAAATTTTATATCTAGAAGACTATTCTTGTATCTTTTAATCTGATTCACTAGGAATAACGATTAATTAAATAAAGGCACCCAATAATTTGACTATATTTAGTTTAGATAATCTTTTTGAACTATTTTATAGGTTTAGATAATAGGTAAGTTCATATACTTCATGAGATTTCATTGATATATTTTTAGAATTCTTAGTGAATATAATAATATACCGGTAACAAATAATATTGATGAAATGTATCATATATATTATAAATTTAATGGGAATAATATTAACTAAAATATGATAATGATAAATCTATTATAATTACTGGTGATTGATGGGAATAATTTGTTAAATTGTGAGTTTGGTTATAAACAAACATCAAAGAAACACTAAGGGAATCTATATTATTTATCCTATAGACATTATTGATATTGCCTTATTAGCCTAGATTGACTATTTTTCTTTAATATGGAAAAAAATATCTTTTGAGACACTATGATAAATATATATTTCAATGAATTATTTGATCTAGATGCCAACGAGTTATCATAGGAACACATACTTCCCTAAGCTTAGTAGGAGGAATATTTCCTTAGAAACATACTTTATAGGAAATTAAAACCAAATAATTTGTTTATATTCAATATAGTGGGAAATATATATATATATACACACATTATTACTTTTTAAAAATGAATAATACAATGAATAAGTGAATGGAAAAATTCTAATACGAGGAAGTGTGTATGAATTTAGTTATGGGATCCCTGTACAAAAAATTCATGGGCACCATATTTTGGATCTTTCTAGAATTGATACAATTGGTTAGTATTAACTATGAAATATATATAGATGGTATAAGTTAGTACCAATATATCATGACTTATTATTAAAATAATTTTTAAGATGTATTCTAAGATAATAACTTTACTTCAATCATCATTCTAAAATCTAGTTGAATTATACATATCATACCAATATTTTATGAACATTATATTAGGTTGTTGAATTTAAAGGATACTTTCTTTAATTGTGGACCTTTAAAATATGTCTATAAAACATAACCAAAATATTTGGGGACACTAATAAATTCAAATTAGATAGGAAAATTCTATATATCCTTTTATATATAGAAGAAAGTATAATGATCACCAAATATTCATTTGAAATGAAACAGATCCACTTGTATACATGAGGTTAGTGGTAATGCTACTATTTTTGATACATAAATGTCAATAACATATAGAAATCAAATAAATAGTATTAAAAATTTGTTAAGGCTAAAGAATGAATTTCTCTGAATATGACTTATAATAGCTGTCTAGTTTTGGGTAATAGGATCTAAAAAGAAAGATTTATGGGGTTTCTTTATCTAGTTATGGTATATACCATTACATGATGGAAATATACAAGACTGAATTTTATTTCTGGTCACATGTCATAAAATCTCTCCATGAAAACATTTGTGGGAATAAGAGGTGGTTGTGAATAAAATTTCACAAGTTTAAGGGTTATAAACTTTAATAATATACCCTGATATGTATTGATGTTTGAAATATATATGTCGTATAGAGTGAAAAGGTAACAAACTGGCTTAGGATTCCATCCAACTTTACACCTAACCAAACACGTGACATGGGCCATAGGGTGTTCTCGATCAGCATATACTAACAACTAGTGAAAAAAATTGTATAAATACTTAAGGAAAGGTTTCACCAATAAGAAGAATAGTTAACATCAAAAAACATTCAAATAAATCTAGAACAATTGAAAACAGAAAAAAGAAAATAATACAATGACATGGAAGAGTTAATCATTCAATGTTTACAATAGAGTTCCAAAATAACTAAAGGGGAAGGGGATCAATTAGAAAAACCAAAACCTATAGGTGACATGTGGGTTGACACCCACATTCCACCACCACTAACACCTACCCAAGTAGAAACTACTAGTAATGGAAACAATTATTACCTCCATGGAAAGTTTTTCCTTTACCTAAGTAAGTCGAAATAGGGTATATATTCACTCTAGGGTGTATTTAGGGTGTGAGAACACTTTAAAATTATGATAACACTAAGAAGGATCTATAAAATTATATTAAAAGATAAATAAGCATTATTTTATTAAAAGAAATATAGCATGAAATTTAAATTGAATATAAGGTTTATTTAATTAGGAAAAAAACATTAATATATTGATTATAAATAGGTAAATAATTAGTTTAATAACTATGAATAATCTTTAAGAAGTAGGTAAACTTGGTCTTATGATCCTTATACTTCCTGATCAATGCATATAGTTTGTTCTTGAGTATGATCTTCTAGAGAGTTTTATTCTAAGGTACCAGTGTTCCCCAAAGCATTATCATTAGTTTAGTTAGTTTTGTAGTTTAAAATTGTCTGGGATCCCAGGTCATTTACCCACCAATTCAACTAGAGGACTAGTATTTATTAACCCACCTAGATACAAAGGGTCCCAAAGTACTCTATCCCATTTAAATAAAACCTTAAATGTAATCACAATTCCAGTTTCCAAAATCCACACATGAGAGAAATAAACATTATCAAAGGGTAAAACCATTTTTATACCACAAATCAACACCAACACTGTTAAAAACACAATTTTAACCCAGACATAAAATTTTAAAACACTTTTAGAAAAATAAAAAATTATACCAAATTCATTAATTTATGGAATTTTATAGAACCACCTACCTTTTACTTGAAACCACCCAAATATGGTTTGAAATAATAGCTACACCGAGAGAAGACAATATGGGAGAAAGAGCACACCAAAATTCCTATATTCAATCCAAAAAATTAGATTTAACCCATTTGAGGTCAATATCATTTCTAGAGAAAAGCAGACCCAAAGAGAAAGATATAAGATAACAATATAAGGGAAGAAGAAGAAGAAGAAGGAGAAGAAGAAGAAGAAACAAACTTACTTAGATTTTCGTAAAAAATCATGCTCAAAACCAACAAAAAATCAAGAAAATATGGCGTGGATAAGGAGTATGTTGTTCCTATTACTAGAGTGGGTTTAATAGTATAAATTGAGGAGTTATAGGGTTAAAATCATGTAGGATAAAATTTAGAATTTAACTATTTTATGAATTTGGTAGGACACATAGTTTGGATACATAGTTTTCTAGACCACGTGCAAGCCATTTGGCACCTATATTTAAAAGGATGGTAGGATAAACAGTTTACCTAGAGTGGTGCATGCTCATGTTCCAAGTTATGTGGCCTTGAAAATGCCACTATCTAGGTTGTATGGTTAGCACTAGGAAAACACCCACCCATGAACCTAGCAGTGTGTCCTAAATAGTGTCTCTTTCTAGGTCTTACGGTGTCCCCTAACCATGTTCCAACCATGTGACTACTTTTATCCTCTCAAAAATAGGAAATTTTTTTGGAAAACACACTAGAATGAAAAATAACACAATTAAGGCCAAAAATAAAAGAAAAAAAATTCCTCTAATGACACCATGGGTGAGAAAATTCTATACCCCATGAAAACTTTCTACCCTCAGAAAGTCAAACCATAGCCTGATTAGAGAATAAATATTTATATTTCCCCTCCACCAAATAAATCCTTTTCAATGTCTCATGATCATCATTTTAATGATTCCAAAGGACCCAAAATAAAAGAATAGATGTCCCCTAATGAACTTTTACCTAGGATTCCACAATCAGTACTAGTTACTCGATCGTGGAAGAATCGGGTTCCAACTCCAGTGCTTCTCAATTTATCACATGAGATGGACCTCAATTGTACTTATGAAATTGTGATTCATGGAACATATTGTGAATCAATGTCAACTAGGAAGGAAATCCAAGAAATATTCCACCTTACTGATCCTTTTGGTGATTTCAAAATGACCAACATACATCATCATAAGATTCCCCTACTTACAAAGATGATAGTGACCCAATGAGGTGTAACCATAATAAACATCTATTCACCTAATAAAAACTCCATGATCAGTATCACTGATTGGAATAAGACTTATTATTGCTTTGTGATGACAAAAACCATTGTTTTATAACTAAAACATTATTAGAAATATCTTATAAAAGGCTCAGACCCAGTAAATAAGTCTCACACACTTTCATCTAGAATAAATTTGACTAAAATGACAAACCATAAATCCCTTTAAAGGTACCTTTTTTCAGGATTGGTAACTATTAATGCAGGAAAATTCCACTAACCCGAGATTTTGATCCCATGAGCCTCCAAAGTCCCTCACACATTCCTGGATAATATCATACAAAATATTATTTTACCATATTTTATAACCAACCATTTAAAGATTGTATGCTATACAGAGATTTACTAATGATCTTATTACCTTTGGAAGTCCTTCCCCAAAAATACAGATGTAAAATGGGGTTCCCTATCTAAAATGATAGCTGATGAAACACCATGTAGAATCATAATTTCCTAGAATTACATCCTATAAAATTCATCCACCTTAGTCGAATCCTTGATCGATATTTAATGGGATGATTTTTTAAGGTGATCAATAAAAACTTAGATGCTATTCCTTACCCAGGGTGTATGGGGTAACCCAATTATGAAATCCATGGTGAACTCCTCACACTTAAAGGTAGGAATGAGGAGAGGTTGGAGCATAGATGAGGGCTTTTAGTGTCCGACTTTAATTTTTTGTCATGTATAATATCTAGATACCAAGTCAGATTTATAATTTATCATAAGTAGACAACAGAACTAGTGATGCACACGGTAAAACATCTTGGTGGTTTCATGATGAATGAACCATTAAGACTAGTGGCTTTCCTTCATCCCAGTGTTCTTCAGGTATAATGGTATAACAAAAATCCCCTTGCAACAAATAATTCCAACATAAGACATCATTCATCCTTATAACACCTCACCCATACATAAAAAATTTAATGAACACTAATATATCTTATATTTTTCTTTATTTTCTCAGAATAGTTTGATAAAGGAGGGTGTCAGTTGAATGTTAGTTAAGAACATACCACCATAATTCTCCTTGGATTCCAAATTCAGCCGATAAAAACATCACATATGATTCCACTCATCACTGGACTTTGTCAATACATGAATGAAAAACATCATTCTTAAGAAGTCAACCACCCCATTCCCTTTACCCTGAGTATAGACAATATCAATTTCAAACCCTTGGAGGAACTTGTAACATCTTGAACTAGCACACCTCTAAGATGGTGGCTAGACCGATTGGTCATATGAACTCAAGCACGCCTCCATGTATGCCAGAGGCTGCCGAATAGCAGTGAGGGTCTAAGGATAATCAGTGGGGAGAATATACCCTAACATCAGAGTAAAAATTGTGGAAAATATTAGCAAATGGAATAACTAGTGTGAATAATGATAATGTGAAAGAAGTCATAATTTTATAAATATTGAAAAAACAAAATGGCCAATGCCAATGTTATACTATGCATGCATGTTATGATGGTACAAATATGAATGAGATATACAATACATAATGATTTAAATATCAATAAAGAATTAATAAATTATGACTCAAGCCCAGAGGGAAATCTCCTCGAGCATCATGAGCTTTCACTCGGTCCTCTTCTCTTATCTCCCAAGTATCTTCAAACAACACAATCCTGTAACCACATAGAATCTAATTCGGTACCCCAATGCAACGCTAGACTGAGTAGGGTGTGAGATATAAATCTTAGTAGGCCAAGACCACCGGTGCCTACCCAAAATCCAGACAATCAATAAGTAATTTAAACAATGTAAGGGCAAGCATAAATAAAGTATTCAGTACAATGTAACTATATACCCAAGTACTTGCTTTAGACCTCAGCTATTATCTAAACCTCCATCATACATTTTTCATGAATAAAAAATGGTCATCAAAAATTAATTTTCAATTATCAAATATTCAAGCCTCATTAAATTATATAAGACTCGTTAAATTAGATAAGCCTCATTAATTGATATTCTTTATTTAACCGAATAAATCTCAGAGTTCCCCTAGACACCCATATCTCAATACCTACCTCGACCATGTTGGGATCTAAACCATTTCCTATATTCAACCAGAAATCATTACATCTCAATTTTTTTCATTAACCATTTAATTTAGTTCATGTACAACCAACTGGACCCATAGTACAATGTCAATTAATGGGTGTTTAACATCATGTCTAACAACCTCGTGAGTATTTGGAGCATCAGTCCTTGTCCCACAACCCATGGGTATTTGGAGCATCAGTCCCTATACCATAAAATTATATTGTCATGCAAGAAGGGTGTAGAACGACATGTCCTTCACCCCTTGAGTATGTGGAGCATCAGTCCCTATCTCACAACCCATTTATCAATCATACATATGTATTTATCGTGGGTGTAGATCTCTATGTCTAACACCCCAAAACCATCCAAAAATTAATTCATAAATTAATTAATCAAATTATTTAATTAATTCAACAAAAAATAACAACATAAAACTCCCATAATATAATTATACAATTAATTAACCATTCAACATCTCAGTAGTTAATAATTAATTGAAAATTAGTTATTCATAACCACAAGCAAGTCAACCAGATAATTTACTCAACATTTAATTATCCAAATTCTTTTACCCAACACATGAAAATTGATTTACCAATTAATTATCCTTATCACCTTACTAATCCAATCAATTAGTTAAATATACCAAAACTATTTGTTAACAAAACAATTAACTATGTATTTATTACCATTAATTAATCCTTCAATTAATTAATATAAAAAACAAATCACATCCCATAATCAATTTTAAGAAAATTAATTTTCTTAATCTAATTCTCAACTCTCCATAATCAATTCCCATGATTAATTGTTTAAATAAATTACTAGAAATGAACATAATTAATTCACCATTAATTACATCAATTTATCCAAAATGCCTTATCACCATAATTAATTTTTTTAAATCTTATTTATCACATCATTTCCAATTAATTAATTCACAATTAATTAACATGTTTCAACAATGTGAATATCCCTAAATTAATTCAACTAGTAATTAAAATTATTCAAGAGGCTCATCATCCCAAGATTATTTTAACAATCAAATAATCATTCGCTGGAATCAACCTGTCATATATAAGTACTAATCAAAATATATATGGAAAACTCAAACCACAAGAAAACATGTATAACACTACCACTAATTTTTAGTTTGAAGTAAGCACACTTCGATTGAGGGGTTTTATTACAAGAAATTTATATTAATTAACACAAAAATCACTAATGAAATTTGGCATTTTAAATCATTAAACATGATAAATTCACATTAAGAGGCATTCAATATAAATACTTCCCTGCATGGATTTAATCTTAATAAAATTTAATTAGGCAATATATTAATGTATTTATAAAATCGAGGACTTGGAAAGGGACCCTACCTCTGGGTGGAACCAATTTAATACTTATAATCTTGACATACGATGACAACCAATGCACAACTGGTCTATAGTCACATGTGTGCACTCCTTCACACACACACACACATATATATATAAATACATATGAGCGTGTTGTCTCCAAAACAAGGGCGACAAACCAAATTTTCCTAAACCGCCCCACCTTCGGTGGTGGTTGATGGAACGCAGACCAATGGGCCCCGAGAATCCCGTTGCACAAACATTGAATCAAATAAACAAGGAAACCCAATTAAAACCAAACCTTGCAGTTTAGGCTAAGAAAACTAGGAGAGAGACGAGTCAAATGGCTGATGAGAATCATGAAAAATTAGTAGATGGACTCTCCTTGAAGAGGAGGACAAGACTCGTGAAGACACCAGAAGTATCTGAGCATGCGAAGAGGAGCCGAAGGGGGGGGGGTGTAGTGTGCCATATAGGGGGTGGGGGCCGGGTCTATGTCACTACTCCATTAGTGTGCCTCATAGGTGGTGGGGTCCTGGTGTGTGTCATTGCTCCAGCAGTGCGCCTCCTCCTTCATTCTCTCTCAATCAACTAGTTAACACCCTAATAAAATAATAGATATTATCTCTTTAATCACCTAGTTGAAAACCTAATAAACTAATAGATATAATAATATAATAATAAAATTTATTATTCTCATTTAATATAATGTTTCTGCATTAATTAAACTTTAAATAAATGACTCATAATTAATTCTAAAATACCCAATTATTTAGCCAATTAAATTCTTGTAACATTTATTTAATTAAACAAATAAAATAATAAAAATAACATTTTTTAATTATTATAATTAAATATATTTTTATTTTAATTAAATAAAAACACATTTAAAAAACTGAGTAACTACGCAGCTGACCTGTAAGGTTTGAGTAACCGTGCATAAACCGATTACACCCAACTCCTCATTTACATTTTTTTTAATTTTACCCTTCATTGATAACCACTAACTCCTCATTGACATATAATTTAATTAAATTAATTCACAAAATTTAATTAAATTAATTCCCCACTTCGTGTTATTTAATTAAATTCTCTCAACACAATTTAATTAAATTTAAAACTCCAACTAATTGTTATTTAATTAATTATATCAACAAGAAATAATTAAATAAAACCTCTATTTCATTGCAATTAATGAAATTACCATTGACCTTGAATTTAATTAAATGAAACCCCCATCAACTAATTTAATTAAATTCATTTTTACCATAAATTAAATAAATTAAACCACCATAATAATATCCATCATTATTAGTATCATATAACAAAACACATATTTGATAAGGCCCCCAAAAAATATCCACTACACATCATTTAATTAAATTCTGTTTAACTCAATTTAATTAAATGAAACCACTATTTCACAACAATTAATTAAACACCATTTTACTTTGATTTAATTGAAAAACCCAAAAATCCATTTTTATTATAGGTGTTCAAAATAAACCTATACCCACAGTTTTGGTAAAATGTGGGTATAGGTCCCCATATTAACTCTATACCCACGTTTTTGAAAAACTGTGGGTATAGGTGTACTCTATACCCATAGTTTTTTGTGAAACCGTGGGTATAGACCCATTTTCTAGCAGTGAATGATTATACTCATAAAATAAAAATAAAAATAATAAAATTATTATTATTATTATTCAACCTTAGATACAACCCAACACCTCTATTAAATAAAAATGCCTCTTTATAAAATTTCAAACTCATTATTTAATTAAGAGAATCCTCATTAAATCTGAAACTCCTCATTTAATTTTATATAACTGTTACTCATCATTTAATTTAACATTTATTTGAGATACCCAAAAGCCACATTAATTTCCCACAAATGTTACACCCCATTAATCATGAAATTAAAACCTTTTAACCTAAATGTTACACCCCATTAATCATGAAACCTAAATCTTTTAACACCGAAATAATATATGAAACCATAATAATCATCATAAAAAAATTATTATTATTAACACATTCAACTATTTAAACACAAATCTTCAATTTAATATTATTCAATTAAAATAAATCAAATATTAAACTTGGTAAGCTGCACAGGTTGGACCACAACCGTGCACAGCCCGTACAGATCCATCAAAGTGGAATTTTTCAAATCCAGTGCTCCTGAGACTTATCGGGACACATGTGAAAATTATCAAGTATTCAAAAATGTCCAAAACAACACCTTTAAGTTTTCCAACCCTCAGAATAATGTTCTGGGGGTCGGTTTAAAAACTGACCCGTCGAAACATGGAAAAAAAATTCAAAAAAATTCGTGAATTAAACCCAGTTAAAAAACTCAGGAATTTAAAATTGACCCACATAAATAAATTATTATCCCCAAGAATTAATCGAGAAGTAAAAAATCTTCTGACCCACCAAGTTTGAGAAGTTTCATTTGACCAAAAATTTAATTTTTCCAAATTCCAAACACAATACTAACCAAAACATAAGTCCAATCGCTTAGTTCTTTAAAACATAAGCCAAATCTCACCGAAACGAATCTTACATCTGAGGCCATTAAATGTATCTCATGGGAGAAAATTTACAAATCTTATTCCACCAATAGAAACCAGTTGCACATGATCACATAGAAAGACATTACGATCCCAAAACCCACACTCACCATTAAACTAACATAATGCCTTTTTAAACAATTCCATCAAAAATTCATGTACATCAAAGTCATTATGTGATCTCCTATGAAATTCACAAGTCAATCCATTTCAAGGCTATTAAAAAAGTTAATGTTACCCGACATGAATGACGGAATATCCAAAATAAATCATGCATACCGCGTACAACCCAGTTAACAACCACTCATAAAGACCAACAATATTTAAAACTTTAGTGCGACGTAAGACCGACACTATCATAGTATCTCCAGGATGAGGTCATGATAGGGTACACACACATATCATTCGGAAGAGATCACTAAGAGAAATCCAAGGTCACTAAAAATATCAGTTGAACTACTATCAGATGACTCTTTTCAAAAAGTTCGGCATCACATGTAGACATTTTTACCAAAATCGATGTGACACAACCCACCTTAGGATTTTCCCTGATATTGAAATAAATGATCTTCTACTCACCAATGTGCTATTTTAGAAAACCTTAATGCATGTGTGTGACGTTCTTCAAAATATGATCACCACGTAAAACATTGATCATAAAATCTGAAAAACAAACCTATCAGCATTTCAAAACACTCAAGTCCCAAAAAGTTTTCCTGAGTAGTGGGATGAACTTACCTTAACAACCAAAACATTGTAATGGTAATACCTACTAGGTGTTATCCCCTTATGAAACATAAATTTCGACTCTCTCTATCAGTCATGAAAATTGAAATGAAAAGGTTCAAAATCCCCATTTTCATTTTACCCATTTTAATTAATTCATTTTAACCTTTTGAATATTTCAATGAATTTCAACAAACATACAAGTAATTTCACATAACAAGTCACTAGGTTTTTCAATCAATTCCCCATAAGAAAAACAAACATGATATGAAAAAATTCCTCTTAAAAAATTTCACATTTAGTGTTATACAAATATAAACAGGCAATTTAGCATCAAAATTCCTTTAACCAAAAAGGCGACCTCCAAAGGTCCCATTTATTCAATCTGGGTTCTTTAAAAAGAAACCCCACAATAGTTCATTACAATCAAAACTCAGCTGTTTTACATTCAAAACAATTTTAAAAAATAATATGGTTATACGGTTCAGTCCCATGGATGTCCATCAACAAGTTGAGAAGGCACCCATACATCTTACCACTGATATTTGGATCCCATTTAAGATATCCAATTTTCATTTAACATTTTATCTTTGGCATCCATTTTTAATTATTTGAATACACGATTTACCATTTTTCACTGTGATATGGCTCCCATACAACTTACTACTGAAAACTGGTTCAATCGTAATTGTAACCAATTAAATTTATACAAAGAAACCAATAATTTATTAGCAAGCTAACATGTCACTACAAGTAGCAAACTCAGATCAACATGATGAAATTAATAAAACATGCTATAAAACAGAAGCATGGAACATAATTATTATGTATTATCACTCAATCATGATAATTATATAACCGAAATATGCTATCTAAAAAGGCATGCTAAATAAGTGAAATAAATGGCATATATTCAAGGCACACAATCCATATTAGCAGGCATCCCACTAATGAAACTATGTGACATGGAATATATTTTTGGAATGTTAATATCTAAGTTCCTAATATGATGAAATTAAAGCAATTTCATTTCCATATCAGGAAAAGGTAATTTTTTCAAAAGTTTCATAATCAAATAAGCAGTGGAAAATACACTTGTGAACCACAGTGAAATCATATCAACTGTAATATTGAAAAGTATGAACATCAATTTATAGCCCTGGCCACATGGTCATTTCATGAACATGGGGAGATCAATCTCAAGCACGACTATTAACGCAAACAACGACACTTTCCTAGTCTCCTATCTACCAACCCAAAATAGAAAGACAAAAAGAAAAGAATGCTCTCATACCACTTTGGAACATCCCGACTCAGCTCACCCCTAAACTGGTGGCCAAACCAGTCACCACATGACCTCTAGTGTGTCTCCCCTTATTCCAGAGGTTTCCGACTAGCAGCAAGGGTCTATGGATAGTTAGTGGGGAGGCTAACACTTCTAATCAGAGTAAGAAATAGTGGACAATATCATCCAATAGCAGAAATAGAGTGAATAATCATAAAGCAACAAAATAAATAATTTTATAAATCTTGTATAAAACAAAATGTCCAATGCCAATGTCATAATATGCATACATTTTATAAAATTGGCATTGGCCATTTTGTTTTATACAAGATTTATAAAATCACGTCTTCCACTGCATTATCATTATTCACATTATTTCTACTATTTTCATATATTTTCCACTATTTTTACTCTCATAAGAGGGTATAGCCTCTCCACTCACTATCCTTAAAACCTCGCTACTAGTCAGTGGACACTGAAGTACAGGGAGTCATGCATAATTTCATCTGGTGACCGGTCTTGCCCCCAGTTCATGGGTGAGCCAGGTCGGGATGTTACAAAAATCGATCTACCTATGCTATCTCAGATTCATATCATTATGGGAGAATATATAGGTATGGATTTTGTGATTTTAGTATACCTAAAATTTCTCCCTAAATAGGAAGTAATACCCTAATTTCAATGTATACAAAACTACCACTAGATAGAGGTAACAGGTTGTGTAATTCGTTTCATGTAGTAGATGTAGTGTGATCTATATACCACCACATGGTCACCCCACATCAACAAACATCCTAGAACCATACCTAATGTGTTACAATAAAACAGACACCTATTTCCAATGATAGGTAAAATCAATATGGGTCACTGGTCAACTGTAACTTCAGATTTTCAAAGGATTATTTCAATTATTTACATAAAGTAAACATCACCCATTTTTATGTGAGAGAAACCATTATCAATGAAATTCGAGACAAATCTGTAAAGAAAATGCTTGTAATATCCCTCTGGTCCTAAAAAGATCATGATCTCAATGCCATTATTTTGTTGTTCCCACAAAATCATTTCACTAATTTTACCTGGATCAACAAAAAACCCCTTCTATGAAATTACTCTAAAAAATAATTAACCTCCCAGATCCAAAAAATACATTTTTAGAGTTTTTAATACAGACAATGATCCCAAATAATTCATCAAACAATCCATAGATGTCGACTTTTTCTTTCCACCATTCCAGAATAGGAAGTGATATCTTCAAAAAACACCATGAAAAAAGAGTCAAGGAATTTATGAAATGCCTGGTTCATAAGTTCAATGAAACCCACAAGATAATGTGTTAGCTCTTATTGTAAAACAAGATACATTAAGTAGTTATACCTTCTTTGGAAATCTATCTTAATAATGTTGAATTCTCTTACCATGATTGTATGATACCTAGAACATAGTTCGATCTTATAGGACCATATTTACCCCTTGAGATTATTAAATAGGTAATCGATACGGGGAAATGGGTATTTATTCATGACTATGACCCTATTAAATTTTTGTTAGTCAATGAAGAATCAGAGAGACACATCATCAATTTTGGAAAATAGATCTAGTAAATTCTAAAGTGACATGCTCAGATGAATGAATCCATTAGACTCTAAATAATATAAATGTATCTTTAATTCCCACAAATAATTAGGGGCCATATAGTATAAGGGAAGATCTATTGGTTGTGTCCCCAAATCTATATCAATGGTGAAATCTACATCCTGTTCCAAAGGTAAAAATCTAAATTCCCATGGAAACACTTTTGGGAAATCATCCACCACATAAGGAAACCCATTATTAGAACCTTCCAAATTTTATTAAATAATAATACAAAATACCTTGAATGTTAGTCTTCTTAAATCCATATATGGAGGTCTATCTCATCATAGCCATGGATCCCATTTACCTTAGAAAAACTAAGTACTCCAATCAGTTTCAATGAAAGTAACCCACTATTGATAAAAACATTATGTTCCTTAAATGAAACCATCTAATCCATTCATTGGATAAAATCAATGGGGTTTAGTAATATAATAATACAATCACATTCCAACTCGACCTATGAGAGTTTAATAGAACAAGATGGACAACTAAAGCCCTGTTCCATCATCTTTCCAAGAGGTGTAACTAACTCTAGGGAATAAGGAAAAATTTTAAGTTTCAATAATTTCAAAAGTAATGAATATATAAAATAATTATAAGAAACTATAATAAATGAAATATTTTCTATGAAAAATGAGATAAAAATGATACCTTGAACTATTTCACAGCCCACTTCTGATTCCAATAGTGTATGATCCATAAAATAAAGGTTCCTTGTATCTATATAATCCGGTAGAAAAATAATAACTTTTGTTTCTATATTATGTTTTATCTTATTAGTAGAATATATAAACCTTCCAACCCAACCACAAAACTAAGAACCCATAGATCTGGATGGATTTGACTAAGCTTTCATTCCCTTTGAAGCTCACTACCTTTATAAATGGGCACATTCCTAGCAAATCACATCAAGTACCCTATGTTTCAACACCAATGAAATCTCATGGTTGGAGAAAAAATGTGTCCCATATGTATCCATGGGTTCCATATTGATGGAATAAGATGGTCCCGCCACTAGTGATTGCTGATGAAAGCAGTAAGGATAGATATGCAGAGCTACTAACACCCTTATTCTTCTTCTTAATAGGATGTATTTTTTTCTCTGATGTTCTATAACTACCCATGTTTATTGATAGAACATATCCAGTAAAACCATATTTACTTACTTGATCAATTTCCATAGTCAATGATCAATAAACCACATCAGAATAAATATTTAACTTAAATAGGAATACTAGAGATCGAATGTCTATCCAAAACATAATTTCAAACCACTCACCTTTAGTTGTTCAGTAGTAGCTAACTTGGGAGAAAAATAGACTAACTGTACAAAAGGGCTTCCACACTCCATCATAGATCTGAATATTTTATGAAGATATAGAAACTTTTAGTTCTTAGAAAGAACATAAGTATTTTGGAAGTATTGATCCTTAAAGATATCCTTGAAATACTTCCAACCATATGCTCGTGCTTCCATACTTGAACCACTAACTTCCACCACCTATGACTAGTCCCTTCCAACATAAACTCAATGAACTTCACTTTGGAAGCTTCATGAGTCTTTAGGAACAAAAATATCCTCTCAGTTTTATAAATCCAATAGTGCAATTCTTGGGGATCCATACTTCCCAATAAGTAAGGGGATACTCCTAAGGAACTCCAAATATAGATCTTGTTTGGGACATGGTTTGGTTTCTTTTGCCTGAGTAAGGACGAGTTCCACTCCTTGATCCAATTATTAGATAGCCTAAACCATTACCTAATGTAACCTATGATCAATAGGTGAGTGATAAATCTCTCCAAACATTTTCCACATCCTCACAAGAGGTCTCTGGGGAGGCATGATTTTACCTAAATCAACATACACAAGGGAAACTATCAACACATCATCCCAATAAAACCAGAAAATGACATAATTTAAACACTTATTAAGAATCAAAATTGATACCTAATTAATCAAAAGAAACAATTTAATCACTCAGTCATACCTCAATGTCCATGACCAATATTAAATTTGTTCACTGCACCTAATGTAGGGGAAATCCAAATCTTAGACATCCCACGGTGACCCAAGTTTTGTTATAAGATGTTTTGGCCAGACACCCCATCCCTAATTAGATCATTAATCCTCAATAGTCCTATCTCATATCTCTCCTAACTTCCCAAGTAACATGACCCAAATGAAAGGAAAGACCTCCTATGATACCATTTCTTAAGGAACCAACCTAGGCTTCCATACAACCTAACACTTAAACCAGTCCATCACATGGTTCAAAGGGAATTTCTATTCCCCATAGGTTAGAAACTAGAATTTGAAAATCATGGACCTTTTTTGGGAATGGTTACACTCATGATAATAATAAATAATATAAATACTACATTCACATACATCAATACCAATTTACAACATGAATAAAGAATAAAACTTAAATCATTATTTAAGAATTTAACATTTACAATTGGGTGCCAAAATAAATGGGGTTATCAATTAGAAGAACAAAAACCTTCACGTGACATGTGGTTAACCACCACCATGCCACGATCACCAAGACCTACCCAAAGAGAAACAACTTGAAATAGATACCACCTTGTCTCAATAAAAGGTATTTCCATTTCCCGAGTGAAACATAACATGGTCTACATACACCCGAGGGTGTGTGTTGGGTGTGATATCACTTTCCCAATAGGATACCATGAATAAGATTCCATTAAATGACCATAAATGATAAATAAACATTCTAGTTTTAAAAGAATGATACCATGTTGTTATAATTTAAAACAATCATTATTTTATTAAGAAAATAAATCATGAAAGGGGAGATTATAAACATATGAAGAAATAGTTCAATAACTATGGGTAGTCCATAAGTAGTAGGTGAAGTAGGAACTATGATACTCATACCTCAGTGATTTATCCATATGTTCCATTCTCCTCTATGAGATTCTATAGAGGTTTGTCCTAATGTTCTTGTAATCCCCAAAGAATCATCATTTTTTTTGTTAGTGTTATAGCATATACTTACTGAGGATCTTAGTTCCTTTCCATACTGAATGAACTAGTGTACTAGTATTTATCAGCCTTCCAACATACCTAGGGTTCCAAAGTTCTCTATATCATTTTCACATAAAAAACCCCTTTGTGTAATCCCAATTCTATTATCCAAATTCCACAGATGAGAGAAAACAACCATTATCAAATTGGAAACCCATTTACATGCCTTAAAACAACAACAAAAAACTTTGAAAATACCAATTTAACCTACTCACACAATTTTTAAACACATTTATAAACCAAAGAAATCATATTAAAATCATCAATTAATTGAATGGCATAGAACCACCTGCTTTTACATGAAACCACACAAATCTGAATTGAAACTAAAGCCATCCTAAGAGAAGACCCTATGGTAGAAAGAATAAACCAAAATACAATAATTAAATTAAAATAAAAGATATTGAACCCATTTTATGTGAAAATCATTGCTTTATAAAAGAGAACCCATAGAGGAAGAGAAGAAATTTTAAGATAAGGGGGGAAGAGGAAGAAGAAAGGAACTTACTTGGAGTTTCTTGAAATTTCAAACTCAAAACCGCCCAAAATCAAGACAAGAGGGAGTGGAGGAAGATGATGGGTTCTCTTTGGGATATATAGTGTCTAATAGGGTCAAATATAGGGGTTAGAGCGTTAAAATTAGGGATGGGAATATTTTAGATTACAATTTTCTTTAATAATTTGAAAGGTCGCGTGATTTGGCCACATGATCTACCAGACTGTGCACCAACCATGAGGTGCCTCTATCCTAGAAGAGGGGTAGGATGAACTATTTACATGTTGGGCCTTACATTTTATCTCATAGTTGTGTGGCCTATATAGTTCCATATTCTGAGTCTCACGGTTAGCACTGGCCTCTCACATGTCTTCACACCTAGTCATATAACCTAAACAGTAAAACTATCAGAGTTTCATGATTAGCATTGGTTTAGATCTTGGTTTCCACTAACCATGAAACAATGGTTTTATTTCATTTATCCTCCTCCAAAGTGTCATTTTTATCAGAAAACATTCATTAAATATATAGAAGACAAGCAAGAAAAAAATTATAGAAATTTCACCTCAAAGGACATCATGGGTTTGACAACAAATATAAAAAAAACCAGTCCAACTATATAGATATATAGTTAAGAGTATCAAAAGATACCTGAGAAAGTAAAACTTGATCACTTAATTGTTAAAGGAGAAATAGGAATATTAGTGTTTATTATGATATTACTCTAGTTTTTCATTAAATCATTTGTAGTCATGGATCGTAGTAAGGATAACGCAGTGTACTATAAACACTTTTTACATCATATGGTATACATATCTAAAATTACCATGTAAATTTAAACATCTTCTATTTACTAAGATCCAAATTATATATTATTTGTTCAATTTTAGATTATACTAAAATAGTAATACTATTATCATTATCATGATAAACTCTAACTATGGTATTATTTATAATTATTTATTTATAATAAAGGACCAAGAAGTGGATAGATGAATATATATCTACATAAGTAATTTTATCATTTAAGTAATTTCATGGTAAGATAACTATCTACAAAGAGAATTGGCCATACCAACCCGATCCACACAAAAATATAGGCCTTGTTTCTACAATAATACTATGGAGAATCAAGTTTTACTTGTGAGAACTTACCAGTCGATTAAAAGTTGGATTTAGTGAAAGTTTTATTTTTTGGAGTTGGTTGCATTAAACCAGCTAATTTATAATTTATATGACCTATATATTCATATACTTGAATATTAATAAATATCATATCATAGAATAATTATTATTCTATGTAACTTTAACATGATGATTACCTATAATGTTTGTTTCATGGAAATGGCCATTAGTAGTTTTATTCTATAATATGAACCTTGATATGAAATTTCTATATTCATTAACATAAAACTATAGTAATTTTACATCATCTAATAAGGAAAATAAGATACAAAATTTCAAGTGTGAGTAATCGCTAGGGGATAATATTTATTATCACAAAGTTTTCACTTCTTAATCTCAAGAACGGATATTATGAGGAAAAACCTTCCAGTATAAAATGCACATGTTTTTTTATCATTGTATATTCATGTTTTTGTCATGTTTAATGTTCCTTATACTTTAATATTATTTTTAATCCATATAATGAGGAATATTCTTAGTTGTTTTTCAATAATCCACTACCCCATATGTTCCAATGAAGTGAGATACATCAGGCACATCACAAGTGATATGGTATTAATGAAAGAGTTAGGGAATGATTTTTACTTTACATTTTAATGTATGTTGATAACTCAAAACGTTTATTGGAATTAAACTGTCAAAATACATTTTATCTCCATGTTGTATGAACATGTCCATTTCTGGAAGTCAAAGAATGTTGCATCAAGAAACTATGTTGATGAAATGAGTCTATAACTTTCTTAATTATATATCAAGGTAATGATATTATACTACATAGTTGGAATTATTATGTGGTTTTCGATGTTGCGACATTAACCTATTCTTATTGGATTCCTTTATGTGATGTTAGATGTTGATATTGGACTTTAAGTGAACATTCTTAATTCCGCTAATGAAGAAACCTTGAGGGTTCTACAAATAAATTTTCTATTAATATCCATTAAATTCAAATTTAATTTAATTATATGGATAAATATTTTCCTATAGAATAGGGAATAATATTTATTCATGGTTTATTTATCACAAATATAAAATTAATATTTATTAATAGGGTAATTATTTAATTATGATAATATATAATATTTATTTAGCTAATTATTTACAAGGTAATATATTATTATTTACAAAATAAATAATATCTATTTTTATATGAATATTAAATAAGTATTTATTAACCAGAATATGAATACAATATCTATTTATTGAATTAATGACAAATATTTCATCAAATATTTATTAAAGAATTCAATAAATATTGTGTAGGATGAGTAGACAAAGTTATAGGTATAATGATAAATATATATTTTTTATTTCACACTCAGGTTTTTATTTTCATCCTACGTTCTGATTCATCACTTGGATCTAGTTTTTTCTACTAAGTTTCGGGTGTGATGTGTTTTATTTTTGAGGTGATATTTTCTTTATTCTTAAGTTAGTGTTCATCCCTTAGTTTTCCCATGTGTTTGTGGTGATAAGTTGAGTTTTTGGTCGTGAAAATGGGAGGTGTATAGTTTATTCATTGTTAGAGGAAACCTTGTGTCTTAGCCTAGGAAATGATATGGCTCAAGGGTTAGTGTCTAAGACATGGCGCACGGCTTACACTAATTTTGACAAATAGTGCGGTAAGGATGAAAGGGGGATCACTCTCTTGGAAAAACCATTTCCCTCTATTGGTGAACAATTTATCAAACCGTACAGCCAAATCACTTTAGATCCTAGTGTGAGTCCAGTAAGGGGTGCACAATTGTTGTCATGTTTGGGAAACCATGTGGCCTAATCGTACGAGCTACCTCGATCTTAAAAATTGTGAAATTACTACTCTACCATCTCTATATTTTAACCCAAATCACACCATTCCTCCTCCCCCAGGTTCATTATACCCATAGGGGCCTCCCTTATTTTCTAAGCCTATCCTCTACCCCCATGGTGTGGATCAAGGTATTTTTTCAAGTTTATGGATAGATTTGTCAAGGTAACCTCTCCATATCTCCTACCTCTTATATGTTATTCTATTTTCTATTGAGTTTTTCATTCCCCTTGATCATGTAGAGATAAGGTTGTTTATTCCCTTGGTTTATGTTTATTTTTTTTATTTAGGGATTATCTTGGTTTTTTGGGCTCTTGGGACATTGGAAAGGTTGTTTCAGGTGTGCATTATTATAGTGCCATGAGTTTGATGTAGTTTTTTCCTTTCTACTTTTCCTTCTAAATTTAGGAATCATTGGTTTCATGATTTTTTAACCTTCCTTATATGTTAAACAGTGATGATATATTTTTTAATGATTTTTTGGTGTGCAATGTGATGTTTTCATCCTTTTTTTGTGATAAATGTAATTTTTTTAATTTTTTCACACAAAGTTTTGATAAAATGTACGATTGGATTTTATGAGTAATTTGTGATACTTATAGCATGGTATGGATTTAGAAATAAATTTATAGAATTTCAAAAGTTATTTTTTAGTATCTTTAATGGGGTTTCAATGATTTGTTTTGATAATAATAGGTCTATTTTTATGTTAAAAAAATGGTATGGAATGTGGTGATAATTTATGGCCCATTTGGAATCTTAATAAAATTTAATTTTTCATAAAAATGAGGTGTAATTCAAAAATTATAATTTTATAAATGATTGTGAAATGGTGGATGGTGTGTTTATACCCTTTTTGTATGGTGGTTTTGAGTCTTTGAAAAATAATGTTTGAGGCCCGTTTGGTACATTTTTGGAAGTGGTGAAAATGGTTTTTATAAAAACCCTCCTTGGATAATATTATTAGTTTTATTATAATTAGTGGATGGGATGTACTCATTTTGGAATATTCATGATCCATTTAATTTAACGGATGACATTTCCTCATTATGGTATCCATATAATGCATTTAACTTGAGTGGAATGGGAGATCCATTGTGTGGACTCCTTTGAGATATATTTGTTTATAGAAACATTTTGATCATTGGGGTGACTCAGGGTGGATATTTTTGTGTGAATTATCTATATATGATATATGTTATTGTGAGTGGATTCTTGGTTGGCCTCATTTCCCCCCCCCCCCTTTATACTCTTGACATGGTAACCTGGCATAGAAAGTGAATTTTATGAGAAAAATTATTTCACTAGTTTTGATTATGCTCTGTCTAGTGGCCCATAGTAGGGGATACGAAATGTTTATTTATTATTGTTATGGGATAGTTCCTCTTAGTCAGGATATCTTGGGTGGGATGAAGCATGTGGGATAAATTGGATTTCATCGAGTGAGGCATTCATTTTAGGATGAGTCAAGATATATAGTATGTTATGGATTTTATCATGAACTCCTCGGTCCTCCCTTATATTTTTGCACGTACTTGTCTGTATTAGATGTTTGAGATGTATTGTTAGTGGGTTACTCCATGTACTTATTTCGATTTCCCTTGTTTTTATTATTACTGTATCTCTTGTGTAGTGTAAATCTTTATTAAATGTGATGCATTTATTATAAAAATAATATAAAAATTGTGTCAGAATTTTTTTTTCACTCCACTACCCTCTCTTTAAATGATATTTTAGTATTCTTATAAAAAATGAAAATGTTTCCTCCTTGGAATGGAATGTATTTTTAATGTAGTAAATGGAAATGGAAGATGTTTTTATTTAAAGTAATTTTTTTTCGAAAAGTTGACCTTGATATATTATATTTCAAACCTAAAGTTGATATTTCTTTTATTCAATGAAATTGCATTGCGAATAGATTTTTCAAGGCATGCCTACTTAGTTTTAATAATCAAATCTATTGTTTCTTTATTGTTTTTAGCCTTTGGTGGAGTTTTTTAGCTTTGTATTGATCACCATGGGAAATGGTTGATCTTTTTATTGGAGAGTGACCATTGAGGTCACATAGAGATATTGTGGTCGTCAGGTCGAGTTTGGGTTTTTTTGTTCAGTTGTTGTATTTTCATCTTTGTATAAATGATGTTTAGTTTTGATATTTTATTTATATTTGGTTTCTCTATTTATTTCATCTATTAAATTTATTAATTTATTTGGGGACAAATCATTCCCTTGGTTTCTATGATGATTCAAGACAGTATTTCCCAACCCATGGGGATCAGGAACGCCCTTCAGGCCTTGCCACAAATCAACTGAGTAGACCAGTTTGGGGTCGACCTCAGTTGGTTCGTGAAAATTTAAAGTACTGTAAAATAATTTTTATCATTATGTTGGTTATCACAAACCATGTGATAAATAATAATATTATTTTTTCACACCACATGGTGTATGTCATGGGATTAATATGTTATTAACAAAATTTTGCAATTTATTATTTTACACCCTAGGATTGGCTATATATATTATATAATTTGTGAAAGGGTTGGATGTTTTGTATGTAGAATACCTTTATTTTTATCCTTATTTGTTTCACTCAACCAAGATAATCTCTATGTATTCTCTGAAGAATAAGAGAAGGGGAATTATTTCTCTTTCCTCTCAGGCTAAAGAGACCAAGAGACGATCCGTCAAGACCAAGTGGATTGTGGCAGCGATCAAAGGGAGTGATGTATGATGGTTGGTACCATCATGCAAGCACCTGAAGTTCCAAAAACCACACTTCAAGAGAAAAAGGATCACATGTGAATCACTGAAAGATGTATTCTATCATTTCATTCTAAAATACTAAAGACGGTTCATCCAAATGGGATTAAAATGAACAACCTCTTCTATAAATAGATATTTCCCAAGACTAAGTTAATTATTTTAATTAAATTAATTATAAATATAACACAAAAAATATATGATATTCTTGGGTTTTGCATTCTCTGACAATTAGTCATTGGATTAATTCATTTATCATGTTAGTTAATCATCGTTTACATGTCAAATTATTAACTGATTATGAAAATAATGAGTTTTCCATTGCCCAATAGACACTTCCACTATGTCCAGAACATTCTAAACTTGGGATGATACAATGGATATATGAAATAAAATTACAATGTTAGTGGAATTATATTATGATCATCACTGTGAATGATTCCCATTTTAAAAATTTTTTAAAATAAATGTCTGGTGTAATGTTTTGATCCTTAAAGTTCGAATATTTTTCAGTGAACATTTAAACACTACACTGTTATACAACATAGTTATATATATATTTATCACTGTGTGTGTTCATTATTAGATTTTTAATTTTAATATTATTATATATAATTAATATTTATTTGGAATATTTAAAATGAATACCATACATTCCCTACATATAACACCCATAGAAAAGTGAGACTTAATGGACTAATTATTACTACCCATCCCAATAAGGTGCACCATTATTTTTGAGAGAATAACTGATTAGGACTCTATAGTTTATAATTATTTTCCTGTATTAGTGTCATGATGGTTGATCTCATGAGAAGTTACTTAGGGAATATGTGGGTGAGGGAAAATCACATTGAAATAAAATTTTCTGGCCTATGGGGACAATCATTTGTCCGATAAATGACATTGGTGGGTAATAACATGCGATGTTCTTGGAAGGAAACCAAGGAATTAATGGTGACCAATGGGGTCAGATGACTTGGTTAATTACTCAGAGAGTTTGGGCCATGAAAAATTATATCAGAGATAATACCTAGCAAAAAGTGTAGTGGAACTGCCTAGGATTGAGGTCTGGGGTCCACAATAAGGATTTTTTACTTTAATTGGGAAGAGAGTGTAACACCTATAGAAAAGTGACACATATAAGGATAAATATTACTACACATGTCTATATAGTGCACCTTTGTTTTTTGAAATCACATTTTATTAAAACTACATTGTTAAGCATGCTTGGACTAGAGTATTGTCAGGATGGGTGATTTCTTTGTAAGTTTCATAGGGTGAGTGTTGGTGAGAACAAAGAACATAGAAAGAAAATCTATTTTCATATGGGGAAAATAACTATTCTAATAAGTGAGCTTAGTGGCTAAAAATATGTGGTGCGTAGGGAAAGAATCCAAGGTATTATAGGGGACCCATGGGTTTAGATGACCCGGTTCATGACCCATGGATTTTAGGTCATGATGTTAATACCATGACCACCCATGAAATTAGTCATAAGAAACACTCAAAAAATAAATGAACATGAACATGTAAGCCCCTAACCATTTATTTCCTACAATGATGGTCAGGTACATCCTTGAGGGTAGGTAAAGTTATGTCCACGACCATGTATGTTTGTGGTCATAGGAAAATCGTTGACCATAGCCATGTAATCTATTTTTATTAGTATAACATACAACCAAGACCATATAATCTAGTGAACATAGACCCTTCCCACATGTTTCCAAAATTGTTACCATGCTATTTTTTTATTATGGTATCCAACTACTACAAGCAAAACATCTATGTATATAATCCCATTATTTCACCATTCTTTTTGTAACATTTTTATAGTGACTATTCATACACACGCTCTGGATACTAGACTAAATTCATATAGAAATATATATCCTATAACCTCAGTAATCCTTAGCACATTTCTTATTTCAAATTATAATTACATTTATTTATGCTTGTGAATATATTCCCATGGTCGTAGGTTAATTTTCTAGCAAAGAAAATCCATATATGCACCTAATGACATAGTTTAATATATTTTATATCTTTTAAACAATTTATAAATTGTAAAAGGTTATTTTTCAATTTAAAAATTATTTTTAACAATTTATCCAAAATATCTGACTTTTTATTATTTGGTTGTGTTTTATTTTTCCTATGACACTGTTTGGAAGGATTAATGAAAGATATCAACTTTAGTTTGTGATCAATATTGGTTTTAAAGAAACTTTTGATGGATTATTTCCTAATATCCATAATAGTTAAAATATATTTAATAATGTTTCAGATAATATTATTGAATTACAGTTGTAAAAAACACCAAGACCTTAAAAAATTTATTGAATTAATTGTTTGGTAAGTAGATTCTTCCACATAAACTATAAAGTTTTAATCATTTATTATAACTACACTTCATGAGTTAATCACTTATTCATTTTTTATGACTACACAGAATTTGTGGAGGTGTTTAAAATGATAGAAACACAGTTTAGTTAGAATTTAATGTGTTTAACATTTATGAATCTAGTGGGGATATTGAAATGAATGTTACAATGTTTTATTAATAAACCTATCACTCTTAAAAGTTTTATAATCATTTATCGATTATATCATTAAATGATAAAGGGATATATATAAATGATTTAATCATCTCAACATGATAGAATAACTATATTAGGAAGTGTTTGGAATCACTTGTCCATACATCTCTTAACATTAACTTCCCTGGGTATAACAAATAATGGATGTTGAGAAATTATACCAACTTGATTTTATGTTTAAACTAATGTTGGATTGCCTTGAGAATCATGTATTGTTTGATCATTTTTGGAATTTCTACCACAAACCTCAAAAAATATCAGTAGAAATAAATATATAATTTTCATAATATGATTTTATTTTTATATCTTATTCCACTATCAAATATCTGAGATAGTTTTCGTGTGAAATTTAACTTCATTTTAGTTATATAAGATACTCACAGATAAAAAATATAGTATTAAATCAATTTTTTATTTTTTTGGATTAATTTAAAAATGAAAAAGTATGAATAATTGTGATATCATATAGTATTATATAAATTAAGAGTAAGATACAAGATGATTGGTATCTCTATCATTGGCTGAGTTATTAAGTTTTAGTAACCATTTTTTATTATCAGATATGTGTAAATATATAATTTAATAAAATCAAATCATTACATTATATTAGTTTTTAGTGACATTACTAGGTGATGATATATATAAATCCCTATTTTTTGACATGTCATTGTCTGAAATATAAGCAGGTATATGACCATCCTTTGTAAAATACAACCTAGGTGGAAAAATAACATTGAGTATATGTTTTATACATATCATTGAATAATAAGTTAACACAACATATTATATTAATTTAACTCATTTCCTATAATTTAATCTTAACAAGGATTTAAAATTAAACATATAAAGGATTCATATAAATTCAACTCACATTTTTTTCATGTTATGACACATTGAGATTTTTTTTCATTTTTTAAATGAGATTATATTTATAAATCATATATTTTTAAAATATTACAGTTTATAAAAGTGTAATATATTCCTTTTATAATATTAAATGTATATTGTTCTCGTAATTTAAATATTTATGAATTGTTCAATTAATTGATATGAATTCCTATAAAGTTTGACTTATTAGAAATATTTTTGTTGATAAAATCCCTAATGGACCATGTCAAATATCCATATGATTTTAAACTACATTAGAAAATTTTTGGTAATTAAAAATTAGTCTAACATGGATGCATAAAATGGAATTTTTAATTATATAATTTTATGAAGTTTCTATATTAAATGGGGTTTTAGGAATAATATATAACTTATATAAAGTGAAACAACAACAAAAATATAATCTGAAATTGATCTAGAGAGAGATTAGTTTATTCATATGAAATGAATGAATAGATTTTACATAAATCCATTGTTGATCTTTCATCATTATGTTATATGAACACCATAATAACCAATTAAATAGATCATTTTATATTAGGTAATCCCACAACTATGGATTCTCAAAACTAATTCAAATGATTTTCTATATTAACCATTTTTCTAGAAACTTTTGAATGTAATTGAAGAGGGAGAGGAAATTATTTTACTATAAGGTACAATACTAGGTTGGGTGCTAGTTAAAGTTAATGAAATAAATTTATATATCTTACTTTCATTAAATGATATTGGTCCTAAAGTTCACCAAAATTTCATAAAAAATATTTTAAACTTTTTTGGTGTTTTTATACTACAAATCAATAGTCCTGAGGTCCAGACTTGATCATGTGGCCTTATCCCAACACCCAAACCTCCTATTCCACCCCATCCACCTATGTGGGATACAGAATTTCATAAATTATTCATAAAATAATATTTTAATGTTATAAATTCTATAAAATTCATTACCTTTATTGGTCATGATTTAATCATTCATCCATTTAATGAATAATTCAATAATTTTTAAAACCCGTTAAATGACACAATTTAATGATTTTTAAACTCAATAACTAATAAAAATGAATATAATTTGTGTTATAAATTATTATCATAGAATAATATGGACACAACCCAACCCATGCTAGGGCTCAAGCCGCAACTATCCCAAGCTCGCCTCTATACGTCAGGGGCTGGCGACGAGTGTTGATGGAAAAACAAACTTGGGGAGGATATTACCTACAAACATGTACACACATAAGCATCCAAGTGAATTAAAAAGTGAATAGGGAAAGGAATAAAATATCTGATCCTTTTATAAATAAACCAAACATGCATGTTCCAATAAATTGTATAATTATAGTAGACTAAACTAAAAGGGGTAAAAGGAAAAAATACACGCCTGGCCAGAAAAGTGCCACAACCTGGTAGTAACTAAAAGAAAATTAGCTGAGAGAGCCCTACCCTTGGAACCCAAGATATGACCACCATATGTAGTCCATGCACTTGTATCCCTATGCTCTTCTGAAGTCATGATCAACTTGTCTGTTGCCTATGTAAGGAACAACATGTGTCCTCAAATCCCATGAAGGGGTGAGTATAAAAATACTCATTAGGATACCCAAAAAAGGGAATGGGGAGATGTAAGAGATACTCTAAAAAGTAAAGTATTTGATAGGACAAGGTAAGTGAATCTCAACCCAACAAGAGAGTGAAGTAAGCTCACCCAACTTAAGGAGCTAAAATCGGTGAGATAAAGAACATCTCCTCGAGTCTTCGCTACCTACAATAGGAGAGTATAGTCATCCGACAACAATAATCTAGACATAAAAAACACATGACATACCCCATGCATATTCAACTCTGTTGGAAGGAGAGTAGACAAAACCCAGTGAGTGGGAACTGTAAAAGAATATATATGTGCTCAGTTAAAGAAATCCAAACAAGAGATTAAAGGGATCTTTATTTGACAGCTCAACCCAAGGAAATGAGTATCCATTAGTTCTAAGTTAAAAACCATCTGTGAAGCCCTAATTCTTATCACATCTACCTATGAAGAACATGTAAAAGGGGCTAAAATCACCACACCTCAATATTATCTGCTTTGGGCAGCACTAACTCACTTAGATGGTTTTAAGTCACATCACAAGGATGGGTTTTAGTCGAGAAAGTGACCCTCTTTCTCGTGATTCCTTAGGAAAGTCAAACTACACCTATTCATTGTGTTGCATAGTCAATGGTTCTTCTCTAGGAGTAACTAAAGAACACCACTTCTGAGCCCCACTGGAGGGTAACTTAGAATGATCGTCAAGGAATGCCACTTCCCAACCTCGCTAGTGGGTAATCCTAGAAGGATCATCAGGGAATGCCACTTCCCAACGTCAATGGAGGGTAAGCCCAGAAGGATCATTAGTGTAACACCCCAATATTTCATCATACATTGTCTCTTTAAAGTAATTTAATAGATTATATTGCACGCAACACCGACATGGCTTGCGTTATACGCAATATTGATTTTCTACAAAACAACACATTAGTAATATAATTATTTAAATGATATATTTATTTATAAATTAAGTATTGTGATATGGATAGTAACAAATAAATTTTAAATTTTATTTATAATGTTTTCATATAAATAAAACATATTTATTATGAAATGTAAATGTTTTTTAAAAATACTTATATACTTTGAAAAAAAAACTTTCTTAAAATAACTACGTTTTATGTAATTTTGTGAAAAATTATAAAATTAATTTTAGGAAATCCTATGAATTGAATTTGGTAAAATAGACTTCATTTTTTGAATTCATAATATCAAAATTAGCATATCAGAATTTTTGTTATTTTTCTGAAAACATTCAATTTTTGATGAATAGTGAAAAATACTACATAGTACATAAAACCGACTTTTTATTTAAATAAATATTTTTAATTTAAATTTATTTTAACATACAAATAGTTACATAATACCTATATTAGTCAAATGTAATCCATTAGAGTCATTTTATAATAATATTAGACATATAAAATTTTGTTGAACTTTTTAACGTCTTTTACCCACCTTCTAGTCACATTCGCAAATTTGAATAGAACATAATTTTAGCACATATGTGAATTGAATTTCCAAAATACAAGAGACACAGTTAATATCTGTAAGTAAAATTTTGTTCAATTTAATAAAAATATTTTTTTTGTGAATAGTAACTTTTGAATTTTATTTTCCCGAGTTAAAAGTAAATAGGGTAATAAAAGGTAAAAACAATGTTATAATAATATAAAATTACCCCAACACATGTCTTAATTCTATTGGATTAGGGTTTTTTGACAAAAATCAATGTTAGGATAAAATTTTGATCCTTTTTGATTCACATGGGTTAGATTAGGACATTTATTATATTTTATTTAAAGAAGAGTTAAAAGTGTTAAATTCAAATTGTAATAAATAAATCATTTTTAATATAGGGATATACATAATATAAGTTCGACTATAAATATTAATTATAAATATATAAAATATTTCTAAAATCATATTATTTTATTTATAAATTTTATTCATTAAATAATTAAATTTATTCAAATAAAAATGATGATGTAGTAATTACATTATTAATGAAAGATTAAAATAATTGATATTATAAATATGAAAATAAATGTAAATTGAAACTTTAGATGCCATACACAAATTTTATAGTTGAATGTGAATCTTTAGGGTTGATTCAATTTATAATTTTCTATGTAATCATGTTTTTATGAATTTTACAAGAAACCAAATACTAAATAGTGTCAAAATTGACATAAATGAGTTTTTAAAACAAATACTATTCTAGTAAATGATATAATATTCCTAAAAATCTAAAATTCAGTAAAAGGACATAAATAATGTTAGATATGTAATTAATGAACCACTTGAGGTTCTCTTGGAATTTTATAGTATGTTTATTAACCATATAGTGTAAGAATACAAGAAGACATGGTAAGAGTTAAACAATTTAACTAAGGGTTAAATCTATAAGATAAGGTTTATATGATGACCTAAAGATGTATAAAACCTATTGGGTTAAAGGATTTTGCCCATTTACACCTTAGCCTCCAAATAAATCCATTTGGAGCTGTTAGAAACCAAAACGATTTTATAATAAAAAAATTTCAATCTCTTCCTAAAGTGCCCCTCACCTCTCATATAAAAGGGTACTTACACTTATCTAAAACTAACACCTCCAAATCCATTTGTCTTGGACATACCCAGCTCAAATATCCTCCCAACTACCCTAAATTTATCCTAGAGGCCTTAATTTTATCAGAAATCTATCTTAAGGATCCATTTTGTTCAAATCAAAAGGAAGAACCTCAAGAATATATAATTACTTCATCACCTCCTTCAAAGTTCTTTTCTTCTTCCACTTCCTATTTCTTTGTCTTTTTCATACCAAAATAATAACAACAGTAACTTATACATACTGAGATGTTATTATAAATATTGTACCACCATATTCATCATTCTATCCATCCTATTAATGAAAAAGTCACCATATGTGCGTATGTACCGCTTACCGTCTCCCTGTCATGGTGTAGTTTGTTATTCAACACTACATTATTTAGATGGGTATAATAATGAGTATAATTGATGTAAATAATAAATATAGCATGTTAATTATTCTTTATATATAATATACCATCCAATTACATACTATTTCACCATCAATAGAATGATATCGTTTCTCGTGCGTACGTACAGATTACCGTTTCCACGATGTGATAAGATTTATTTCCATGTTCACAATTCAACAATGATTATAAAAATATATTTTATTAATATGTATGTAATATATTACATAATAATTATCCTATAAATATATATATTTACATATATCTAATTCACTTCCATTCAATACGATATGAAAACAGAAACAACGATTATGCGTACGCACGACCGACCATCTCCATAAAAGGTGTTTTCCATTTCATATATCTATATATTATACATATTTATGTTATGAGTATTATATATATATATATATAATGTTTTATATTATCTAAGTATGTAAATCATGATCTAAGTGATATGATAAAAAATAACAAGTTAAAACATGTATGATAAAGAAAGCAATTATTAACTGACATGTTACTTTAACATGGTAATTATTTTTAAATGGGTAGTATAAATTAATAAATAAATCATATATGATATCATAAATATTAATATGTTTATGGTATAATTTAATAACATACTATGGCTATTATACAAGAGGTTAAACGTACCCTCAACTAAAGGAATGTTCACGGTAAGGGTTAATTCCTCAATCTCATTATTATACGAGATTGTTTATGTGTATGTATTTTCTAGGAAATATTAATAATCCACGTTCATGTTTCATACAAATTTTTTAAAAAGGAATATTTTATGGTTTTTTGGAATGAAATATTTAGCAAGATCATCATTTTATATTTTTTAATAATATATTTATCTAAATATTTTTAATTAATGTCCATGTTTTCAAAATTATTTAAATGATTTATTTATATGGACATGATTATTTTAAATGTTATTTCCTTTAAAAAGTTTCAAAGTGGTATGGGAAGTATTGATTAAAAAATATATCTTTTAAATGACTTCCTTTATAAATTTTTAATTTTTAAATGAGTTCATAATAAAGAGATATTTCTCTCAAAGAGTTTTACTGATTATTTTCAACCATGTCAACATAATTTACTAGATATTATTCTTTATTGATATTGATTTTTTATAATTAAATCTTTCATATTGTATTTAATGTGTTATGATATGTTTGGCTATAGATGTACTATTTTTATACCATTCATGGTTTATGATTAAAGTATTGAAATGTTATATTCTAGTTTTAATACGAATGTTTATGTTATGTTTCAACATTTTGATATGTGTAATGCATTGGACTTATTATGTTATGGGTGAGGCCCTCTATAGCCCCTCTATGCATCGGTAGGTCTAACGATACTAATTAATTTCTTGTAATAAGGCCTTGAAAAAATATATATATATTTTTCTTGGCATGAGGCCTTGACTGTGTGGTTAAGATGTACAAAATTATGCATTCCATCATTATGAGAAAAGATATTAATTGTACATGTTATTATTCGACTCGTAGAATATCCATGTGTATAAGTAAATGGAATTTTTGATTTATCTTTTCCATATTATAATGATGGTTATGTTTAAAATTATTGTTTTTTAGTCTTATACATTGCCTTAAATTTTCATGCTTATTTATGATAGCTTCTGCTATATTGTTTATCCTTACATAGAATTTGAGCTCACCCATTTATTATGTATTATTTTAAAAGGATTCCAAGAAGTGTATTATAATTTATATGTAGGTTTAATATAGGAGAATAATGGAGTTCTCAAAGGAGTATCTATATTGTATTTTATGTTAGAAATTGTAATGTATTGTTCATGTGTGTAATCTATTTTCCACAAATGCTAATCTGATCGGTCTTTTGGGACTTGATTTGTTGTGATCATTCTAATGTTATGTAATAATGCACCAGCTCTGGTCTAACTGGGGTTGGGGCATTACAGTTGGTAACAGAGGATGTTTAGAAACAATATTGGAAATAGATTTAGATGAAATCTGATTAGGAAACCTTACCCTAAGATAGATTTTGAGGATTGGTATATAAGAACATCCAAAAATTTAGTTAATGTGGATATTATGAGGGTTTTCTAAGTAATACACCCATGTCTAGATACTACTAGTAGGCGTGGTTCCCGTACAGATCTACCCAGTTGTGAAAAATCTGACAATGAGTTTTGGGCTTGACCCAGGGAATCCTGGTACAAGACAACATGACTTATTGTGCACTTTGTTTGACAATCACATGAGATATTCTTGGGATAATTCACATTTTATTTATAAACATTTATGTAGGATTTATGAAAGATACCATTTTTTTGAATATGATACTTGATGTGTGAGAATATTCAACTAATGATGATAATTTTTCTAGTTTTGGATTGAAAATTTTTATATGATCTAACATAGTGTATGCTTTCATTTAGAAATGACTCTTAATAGAAGGAATGAGAACTCTATCAATACACATGATCCAAAGAGTAAGAAGGATCATATCTTTCACGTTCTTAAGACAACATTTAGAAGGGAAATAGTCTCCCACGTATTCTCATCAAATGAAGGAGTATTATCATTTGTTAATTAGATAAGTAATGTATTCTCTATGTCCTATGGCTTTGAAGGGAAGAAAGGGAAGAAAAGGATGGTAGAGGAAAAGGTGGATTAAGGGAAGAAGGGAAATATGAATTTTTCCACTTGTGATAACTATGGGAAGAACTACCTTGGAAAATTCTTAACGGGAATGGGATTTTGTTATAAGTGAGTAAAAAAGGACACCAAGTATGTGATTTTAAGGGTAATAAGAAGGTTTTTAGTGTACAATTCTTCATCTAAAAGGATTTGGGACACTACGCGAATCTATTTCCCAATCATTAGAGTATACCCCAAATGATGCTATTGGCTAAAAATCAAGTTATGATACTACTGCATATGAAGAGTAATAAATAGTGTTTGAATATTTTTATTAATTAATTATGTCATTTTAGTGTTGTATCAATGATGTACTGGTAATGTGAATTATGGAAATAAATAAGGATTTTACTATAGTAACATTTCATTGAGGATTTTAGATTATGTGGTACTAATAAAAGTGACTCAATAAAAAGATAAACTTTTTGGAAAATATATGGTTGCAGGAAAGATAATCCTTAATAGGGTCCCGATACTGAGGTATTTATTTTTGAATAAGATATGGTTGATTTGGATAAATTATATTGGATATTCTTGACTATATTAAAACTGATTAATGGTTTTTTATTCCTCCAAAGTTGGTGAATTCATTTTTTTTTGGATTTAAGGAGTATATCTAGAATTCTATAAGGAATAAGTGAGCATTAATGTATTCAATAAGGTTTTATGGTAATTAATGGTTTTTCTATGTTTTAAGAGAAAAAGTGATGAAGGTATTCTCATGTTATTATGTGGCAAAATAGATCTTCATTTTGTGACCTTCCTTATACATTTATGGACTGTGAGTTTGGACAGAAGTATTTTGGATAATTCTAAAGGTTGGAATGAATTAAGTTGGACATGGGATAATATTGTTTAAGGTTAAAAAATTTATTATGATTATTTTTGGATTGTTATAAAAAACGACAAACCAAAGGTCGGGTGACAACCCGTTGCATCTGGAAAGGCCGCGAGACATAAATCCACAACCGAAGAGAGACAAGGGTGCATCACCTACCACTGGCCTACCCGATCTCATGGTTTGTATAATATTCTTTTTTATTTAAAATGTATTATAGATGGAGTATAAATTTTTTTTTGAAACCATATATGGTTAGGATAAATAAAATGTTTTTGAGTTTTATTATATATTGAAGAGAAATATGTGCTTGTGGTTGGAATTATACAAGTAACTACGATTCCTTGTATTCTTATTCTATAAAGTAAAACTAATTATTCAAATCTAAAAGATATTGAAACTAAAAATGTTATCCTTTGAATTTTTCTAATGAATCGAATGGTCCATTAGATCATCACCGACTTCTAGACTTGTGATTGCTCAATTTCTCCTAATCATTTTCTCTATCAGAACATGGTAGTTATATTTTTATTCCATGCCCAAGTTTTCTTACAGAAAAACATAGTATGTGTTATCTATGGAAACCTTCGTACTTCCATTTATTTATTTTATATTATACCTTTTATTAACCAAATTTCCGACGTTGTTTTTCAAAAAAGGGATTTCCAATTTTCAACCTTTTATTTTCGAAGAACAATTTCAAATTGAGAGTGCACAATTTATTATAGGAGGGGAACACCCCATTATTACATAGTACATTATCTCTTTAAAGTAATTTAATAACTTATATTACACGCAATGCTGACTTGGCAAGCATTATTTGCAAGATTGAGTTTTTTCCAAACAACACATTTGTATTATAATTATTTAAACAATAAATTTATTTATCAATTAAATATTGTGATACGAATAGTTACAAATAAATTTTAAATGTTATTTATAATTTTTTCATATAAATAAAACTTATTTATAATGAAATGTATATTCTTTGTTAAAATAGTTTTATATTTTTTGAATCTGTTTTCTTAAAATAACTATATTTTATGTCATTTTGTGAAAAATAATAAAATTAATTTTAGACACTCCTAAGAATTGAATTCAGTAAAATAGAATTAATTTTTGAATTCAGAATATTAAAATTAGCTTAATTTGATTTTTTTTATTTTTATGAAAACATTCAATTTTTGATGAATAGTGAAAAATACTGTATAATACATAAATAATTTTTTATTGAAGTAATTATTTTTAATTTAAATTTATTTTAATGTAAAAAATATACATAATTCCTATATTAGTATAACATAATTAATTGGATTTATTTTCTAAAAGTAATTGATATATAAAATTTTATTGAACTTTTTGACGTCTTTTACCCACGTTCTAGGGACATTTTCAAATTTTAGAAAAAAAAGTAATTTTACCACTTCTCTGAATTAAATTACAAAAATCTGAGAGACATAGTTGACATCAGTCAGTAAAATGTGCTCCAATATTATTAAAATATTTTTTTGTGAATAATATATTATGAATTTTATTTATCACGATTAAAATTAAATAGGGTAATTAAATGTAAAAATAACATTATAATAATATAATATTACCTCAACACATGTCCTAATTGTATTGGATAAGTGTTTATAGACACAAATCAACCTTATGAAAAAAATTTGATCCTTTTTTATTCGCATAGGTTAGATTAGGATATTTATTATATTTTATTTATAGAAGAGTTAAAAGAGTTAAATTCAAATTTTAATAACTAAATCATTTTTAATATAGGGTTATACATATGATGAATTAGACTATAAATATTAATTATAAAGTTATTAATATTTCCTACATAATGGTATTTTATTTATAGTTTTTAGACATTAGATAACTAAATTTATGTATAACAAAATGCTGATGCAACAATTATATTAGTAATGAAATATTAAAATAATTGATATTATAAATATTAGAATAAATGTAAATTGAAACTTATGATTCCATACATGAATTTTCAAGTTGAATATGACATGTTAGGTTTGATTAAATGTATTTTTTCCAAAGTAATCAAGTTTTTATTACTTTAACAGGAAACCAAATACTAAATAGTGTCAAAATTGACATAAATTAGTTTTTAAAACAAATAATATTTTATTAAATGATATAATATTATTAAAAACATTAAATTATGATAAAGGACTTAAATAATTTTATATATTTCATTAATTAACAACTTGCGGTTCTCTTGGAAATTTATAGTATGTTTATTAACTCTATACTCTAAGAATACAAGAAGACAAAGCAAGAGTTAAACTATTTAATTAAGGGTTAAATCTAAAAGATAAGGTCAATATGGTGACATAAACTTATATAAAACTTATTTTTTCAGATTATTTCGAACCCTAATCACCTTATACTTGAAATAAATCCATTTTTACCCCTTAGAAACCGAAAATTATTTTATAATAAAAGAATATTTCAAGCTCTTCCTAAAGTCCCCCTCAACTATCTTATAAAATGGTACTTCCCCTTCTCTCTAATTCAAACCTCCAAATCCATTTGAATCATCCTAAACCTACTCAAATATCTTCCCAACTACCCGAAATTCAACATAGAGGAGTTTTATTGATCATAACGAAAACCTAAGTAGTTCTTTTGTTCAAATCAAATGAAATAACTCAGAGAAGAGGTAATTACTTCATCACCTCTTTTAAACTTCTTTTCATCTTCCACTTCCCAGTTATTTGTTGTTTCCATACCAAAATAATAAATATAGTACCTTATAAATAATGAGAAATTATTATAAATATGGTACAACCATATTCATTATTCTATCTATCCTATGAATGATAATGTTAATATACGTGCGTATGTACGGCTTACCATCTCCACGTCGTGGTGTAGTTTGTTTTTCAACACTTTATTATTTGGATGGGAATAATAAAGAGTATAATTGATGTAAATAATAAATATAACATGTTAATGGTTATTTATAATAAATATACCATTCAATTAAAAACTATTTCACCATCAATAGAATGATATCGTCGCTTGTGTGTACGTACAACTTACCATCTCCACGAAGCAGTGGGATTCATTTCCACGTTCACCATTCAACGATGATTATAAAAATATATATTATTAATAAGTATGTAATATATGACATAATAATTCAACTATATATATATATACGTGTGTGTGTGTGTGTATTTATATATATGTCATTCACTTACATCCATTCAATATGATATGAAAACAGAAACAACGTTTATGCATTTGTATAGCCTACCGTATCTATAAATAGTGTTTTCCATTTCATATATATATCTATTATAAATATTTATATTTTTAATATATATGATATATATATATATATCATGTTTTATATTCTATAAGTATGTAAATTATAATCTAAATGATACAATCAATAATAACAAGTTAAAACACGCACAATAAATAAATCTATTATTACCAGAAATGTTACTTTAACATATAAGTTATTATTAAATGGTTAGTATAAAGTAATAAATGAATCATATATGATATCATAAATATTAATATGGTTCTATTATAATTGAATAACATACTATGGTTAATATACATGAGGTTAAATGTAACCTCAACAAAAGGAGAGTATAATGTAAGGGTAATATCTCTTTCTCATTATTATCTGAGATTGTTTATGTGTAAGTATTTTCATGGACATATTAAGAATCAGTGTCCATGTTTCATAAAAATGTTTCCAAAAATAAATTCTTATGGTTTTTTGGAAGGGAAACTTTATCAAGATCATAATTTTAAATGTTTTAATGATTTATTTTTCTAAATCTTTTTAATTAATGTCCATGTTTTGAAATTGATTTTAAATATTTATTTATATGGACATGATCGTTTTAAAATGTTAATTCCTTTAAAAAGTTTCAATGTTGTATGGGACTCGTTTTTTTTTCAAAAAACATTGTTTTAAATGACTTCCTTTATAAATTGGTTACTTTTAAATGATTTCACAGAAAAAGGATATTTCTCTCAAAGAGTTTAACTGATCATTTTCAACTATGTCAACATACTTTACTAGATATTATTCTTGATTGAGATTGACTTATTATAATAAAATATTCCATAATGTATTTAATGAGTTATGATATGATTGAAAATGGATGTTCTATTTATATACCATTCATGCTTTATGATTAAAGTATTGATATTTCGTAAGCTAGTTTTAATATGAATGTTTAAGTTATGTTTCATCATTTTCATATGAAAATAGAATTAGAATTAGTAAGTGATGAGGGGGACCACTAAATCCTCTCGATGCATCGGTAGGTCTTATGAGACAAACTACTGTCTTGGCAGAAGGCCTTGACAAAATTTATATTTAGGGTCTTGTCACGATGCGTTGACGTTGTGGTTAAGATGTCCGATATTATGCATTCCATCATTATGAGAATAGTTATTAATGTTACATGTTATTATCCGACTAGTAGAATATCCATGTGAATAAGTAAATGCCATTTTTCATTTATCTTTTCCATATTATGCTGAAGTTTATGTTTAAAAGGATTGTGTTTTAGTCTTTTACATTGTAATAAATTTTTATGCTTATTAATTATATCTTCCGCTATACTGTTTATCCTTAATGAGCATTTGAGCTCAACCCTTTCTTATGTTTAATTTTCCCAGGATGCCAAGAAGTGTATTATGATTTATATGTAGGTTTAATCTAGGAGAATAATGGAGTTATCAAAGGATTATCTATGCTGTATTTTATGTTAGAAATTTTAATATAAAGTTCATGTATGTAATCTATTTTCCAAGACTGCTAAACTGATCATTATTTCAGGATATTATCTCATGTGATCATACCAATGTTATGTAATAATGCACCGGCTCTAGGATTAATGGGATCTGGGCTTTACAATCAGGGAATGCCACTTTCCACCCTCACTGGACGGTAAGCTCTGAAGGATTGTCACAGAACACCACTTCCTTGACTAGCTGTAGGGTAAACCAAGAAGGATTGTCAGATAATGACACTTCCTCACCACACTATAGGGTAAAACCAGAACTGCCATCAAGAAACACCACTTCCCAGCCTAGCTGGATGGTAAACCTGATGCTACTCTGGTGATCCTGTCTGTTCATTTCTATCATCAGGTGTCGTCTTTACAAGTTTCTACATAGAAAATTCACATCGAATTTCCAAATCCACTTATGAGGGAACCATTATGCTCTATGCAGAAAAACAATCAGGATAAGAATCTCGTGGGCCATAATCTGAGTTCAAAAGAAGGATATTATAAGGGTTGAACATTTATCTGAAGATCTCGGAGAGTACATGGTGTAAGAGGGGCCCCACACATCATTTTCTCCATTTTCATCACCTAGACTTGTCTCTGGCCGGACATAGTTACCATTACAGGTAGGGGAATACCTCATGTGGGTGGGATACATAGAGTGACTTTCCAATCTAGGGACTAGGCCGTGTCTAATGGTCATTTCCGTGTACTTTACCTCCATGTCCTTGTACTTTTGTACATAACATTTTGATCCACATTTAATTAATCATGAATATGTCTCCGTACATCCAAACAGATCACACCATTACGAACCTTGTGGGAAAACACACGAGGTACATTATCCACTCACTCTAACGGTCATTAGAAGGGAAATTCATAAGTTGTCGCATTGTACTTGGGGGTCATACCATGGGTCCCATGTCTCTATCCTGTTTAAAATTATATGGATCATGCGATTTTTATTATTACGAAAAAACACACGAGATGGACTACTCATTTGTCCAAAATAGATACTCGGTGAAAAAGTTGTATTTCACCGTAACACACATGAACCGGGCCTCTTTAGGCCCACACCTCATCTGTCATTTAAGCACCAATGCTTTGACTTGAAATGTCTATTTAAATGTCAGGATCACAATGATGTCTATGGATCTCTAATCTGATGTTGTATGGAATAGTTACGATAGATGCAAGATTCCACAACCATAGTAGTAATATTAGCATTGGGATTTCTATGGATTGGAGTAATTAACTAGAATACAATGTCCATTATTGCCTTAAAATGATTGTATTAATGACAGGGACATGTTTCCGATGACAACAGATCAATTGGACTTTGCACACAAAAGTTACGGTGGGTTGAAGATTTAACAATAATATTAAATCAATTATTTATCTGGTGTTTCGTGGGCTTAGCTCGTAGGTCAGAGAAAATTATCTTAAGGCGTCTTCAGATGACTGTATCATCAACAGGATCATGCTGCCACTAAGGATGTGTGAATTTGATGCTTAATAGGGGAGTTATGGGGGTTTAAATAAATAATAATAATAAAAATAAAATTATTATTTTAATTCTTTGATTATTTTTATTCTTCCTATAGGGTTTTCCCTGAACCCCCTAGTTTCACGCCAGTCGCGCCAAACCCGTATGAGCCACCTTATTTATGCCTTCGATGTGCTGCATGCACCCGACCGCTGTCAGGCCTCCCTTCTCGCACCACCTCTGACCGCCGCACACCCCGTCCTGCTCTGTTGTCCCCGTCATTGGTGGCTGGTCCAATCCCCAACTCATCAAACCAGAACTCCCATTGTAATTCCTCTCTTGAGGCCACCATGACCGCGACGCCTACTGCGCTACCTCAAACCATTGGGTCCACCTTGTCGAATCGCTGCTGGTTACCTCCTCGGACAACGCAACAATGTCCCGACCAACTCGCACCACCGACACCTTCGGTGAGTCACCACAACTTCAATCCATCACAAAACTATGAAAAGATATTAGATATATGGTCCTTGGGTCACAATATATGTTAAGGTAGTCTCTGATCACGATTTTGTTGTCATTGAATGATTCCGACATGGATCTTTCTCGTCTCGAGTGCTCGATCGAGCTCAGGACGCCTAACAATCATCGAACCTAAAATCCGAGGGGATGTCACGGTGACAAATATGAATAAGGATATGAGGAAAAAAGATACCAAAACAAAGTTTTGGATCATTGTTCAAGCATTCTCATCGAACAAATTATAATTTTGAAATTTGCATAAGATCAACTAATACAGAACGAAGAATCGGTACTTGAGCTCATGAAATGTTTTCATTAAAAGTTGAAAGTTGAATATTTATTTGAAACCCAAATCAAACATTTAATTTAGGGCTTAAGGCCACCAAGAATGAGTTCTACCTAGATTAGAGTGATTTATGTTGATGAAGATCATAGTTGCACAATGATCTGAAGATGTTATTGTGTCCGTCGCGCTTCGAATATCCTAGATCCAAGGATTCATTGTTGTTCTTTGTCGTTCATCATTTCTCAATGGGAAAGAGAGGATATGAGGGTGTTTTCATCATTGTAAAAACAAAATTATGAGCCAAACTTTCAAAAATATTAATTTATACTCACAAATTATGTTTAGGTTATTAATCATGTAAATAAATAGATAAATAAATATTTATTTATTTATCCCTCCACGATGGAACATAAGCTGAACTCTCAATGCTGATAAAGGTTATACCCCATCTAGGGTAAAATCTATCATCTGAACTCAATTATGGTCTCATATTTCTCATCTAATATCTCATCCATGAGTTATTTGGGTTTTAGATATTAAATAAATAAATTAATAATTTAATTCATCCATTTAACACACCACCAACGATTCAGGGTTCTGAACATCCCACGTCGACTCATTTTATGTCGTTCCAATGGTAAAAACTACATTCTGGACCCAACCTTGGTGTTGTGTTTTTGATCTAATCAACTATTTAAGAGTTATCCTATTTTCTTTAATTAAGTGTGTGTGCGTAATATAAAATATTTTTAATATTTTTATTCAATTAATTTTGGGCACACCAGGCCTCTGAATTTCACGCTGTCTCATCTCCTAGATCTAGAATAATATTTGGAAATATTTCAAAGTCCTATTAGAAAAAAACTGGGTCTCTATATCATTACATCCTTCAATGATTTCATCCTCAAAAAGAAAAAGAAAACAAAAAACACTGGATACTGATCTTACACTTGGCCCTCCTTATCTCAAGAACACCCACACATTTTCTGTACTCGCATAGCACATGAACCAAAGGTATAGTCCATCTCTATAAGATTTTCTCTTAGAATAGGGGCTCATTATTCCCTTATTCAGAATATCAATATGGTGAAACACACAAAGATATCTAGTCACATAGGATTTCACAGTCGATGTATCACAACTGAGACTCTCTTACATGCATGATAACTAAAGGAGTTAACACAATCGACTGAATAAAAGTTGTACCCTCCTTCTCTACTAGTGTCAGCTAATTGGAAGTTAACTATTCTAAAACATCATACACTAAGTGATCCTAGGACTTACCACTAAGGGAATCTACTACAACATTGCACATTTCTGTAGTATAGACCCTCTCGAAGTCATTATCCCATTGGAAGTTCATCTAGCATCGCCGTCATAGGTTCAATTCTCTTTGAGTGAAGACAAACTTGAGACCTTGGTGTTCTGAACAAACCACGAATCTTTCTCCCGGAATGTAGCTTCTCCAAATTCTCAGGGTGAAGACCATAGATGTCCACAAAATGTAGTGTGTCATGTCATTCTATTCATGGGGTCTCTATCACCTCATCTTGTACTTGATAATTGTACTATCATGACTTGACATTGAGCACACAAGGTACCAATGAACAAGACAGTTGAGTAAACTAATCCAACCAAAGGAGGCTAAACACATAAAGAATGTTTCATACCCCACATGTATTCATCCCTCTTGGATGGAGTGTAATCCCAAAAAACTGGCACTCTACTACACAACATCACTCTGGGTGCACAAGTAAGAGGGAAAATTACCCTACACCTTGATACTATCTACATTGGGAGGAACTGAATCCCCCTCACGGTTTTCCTCGTGTTACAAAAACGTGTCTCAATCGGGAAATTGGTTCATTTAAATCTATGTCAAATATCAGCAACACAAGGTTACACAGACGCCTTGCAGCACCCCGCTAAGACCCAAAGAAATGAGCAGGGAGAAAAGATCACTTCATGGAGTTTCTATCTAGTTATACTGCAAAAATTATAAAAGACACAAGGTGTACCTCTTATCGTCTCACGAACTATTGGATCATAGACATACCCATATTGTGGTTGTGTGTGGATCGAGCTTCTAGCTTCTTAAGCCTGATGTGGGCCACCTGTTGGTGATGGGAAGATCTCATAATGATGTCCCCCCTCCATCTACTCCTCCTACGTTTCAGAAACCACTTCCCTAGGCACCACCCTAGTCACAGTGCCGTCTCTGTCCCGGTGGTCGACCTACTTCCTGGCTGAGATTCTTAGCATGTCTCGTCAGGCAGTCTCGTGCCATGTGACCATGCTCATCACAAGCATAACACCAGCCCTCTACAGGTTTTTTCTGTGCTCTGAGATGTCTTGAACCCATATTATAACGTGCCTAAGACCGATCATGACAAGATATCTAATTCTAAGATCTTGTTGACTGAAATCTACTAGCTAAGACAGACATCTCAACTCCGTTGAACCTTTTTCTATAACCATTTTATGGTGTGATAGGAGGCTCTCTATCAACCTTTCCTACTCCATCACCATAAAATAAGTGGGGATGCACAAGGGTACTATAATAAAAAGGATCTCTCTATGGATTCCTTGATCAAACCTCTGTGCATGGAAGTATTTATTGCGGAGCATGTCTAAGGAGTAGTATGAAAATCATGTGAACCTAGTCGCGTACTCAGTCACTATGACCCCCTATACTAAAACAAGAGGAGATTATGAATTTGAACGAAGCACATACATGATCGTTAGTACTCCTCAATAAATAGCTTCTAGAATTCATCCCACGAAAGTGCTGATTCATCGAGTATTTGATTAACAAAGCTCCAACAACGCACAAATGCTCCATGGAAAAGGTTGGCTACCAAAGCCACTATTTGACCTGTCAGTTTTTGTGAAATCTTGTAGAGGTGGACCACCTACTCTAACCAAAAATCTACTACATAAGGGTCTGGTTCACAGTGAAACCTTAGCGGTCACTCTCATTGGAACTGATTAACTGTTCTCAGCTTACGTGCATCCTCAGCTAGCTCTGCTAGGGCTGCTTGCTACTAAACAGGTGGAGGTGCTACTACTTACCCACCTAGATAAAGGGGATCACATTATGGGTATTGAATTGTGTCCTTGTTTCTGACAGGTTTGTTGCCATGAAACAAATCTAGTATATTGGATATCTGTAATCATAGATACATCCTAAATGTTATCAAGGAGTACCACAGCTAGATGAGCATATATATATATATATATAATCAATGATGGGTATATGACTCAAGAAGGATAGTCAAAGACTCAATCTTATATGATGCATGAACCTTTGTTCCATGAAACATGTGTCTCAGGGTACTGAGTTGACAAGTGGGTAATCAAGCCCTTGGTGAATGGATACATCAACTACACATTCCATCACTAGACTCCTTAGCCTAAGAGCCACTCTCAAGACACGTAGAAATTGTTTCCCTAAACCCAACTGAGACCTTTTTAGGGAAATGTTCAGAAAACATCCCAAGGTTCAAACCACCTTAGATACCACTTGGTCCTGACCCAACTTATGCCCGGGCTCAAGCTGCAACTACCCCACACCGACCTCCATAGGCCAAGGGCAGGAAACTAGAATCTAAGGCCCAAAAATCTCAAGGAGGACCTTTTCTAGTAACCTATACACACACATACACACATCCAACTCAATGAATCAATGGAGAGGGAACTGAACACAAGATGAACCAATACTATAAATAAACCAAACATACATGAACCACTAAATAGTACAAGTATGAAATTGTTATCTAAAAGAGGAAAAAGGAAAAAAATTCATTCCTGACCAAAAAAATGAAAGAACCTGTCAGTAACTAAAAAGTAAATAGCTAAGAGATCCCTACTCTTGGAACCCAAGATACAACCATTGTATGCGGTCGATTAACATATATTCCTATGCTTCTATGAAGTCACAATCAACCTGTTCGTCATATACATAAGGCATGACATGTGTAGGAAAATACCATGTAGGGGTGAGTATAAAAATACTTATTAGGATGCACCAAAATGGGAATGGTGATCTATAAGAGATACTCTAAAGAGGAAAGTAATTGATTAAAAGAGGTATAGAAAAATGAGTGTAGCTCAACCCAACAAGAGAGTGAAGAAATCTTATACAAACTCAAGGAGCTAGAAGTAGTGGGAATATGAACATATCATCTAGTCTTCACTACCTGTTATAAGATAATATACTCATCCAACCTCAAGAAGCAAGACACAGAATTCTCATGGCATACCCGGCGCATCTTCGCCTCTCCTGGAAGGAGACTAGCCAAAACCCAAGTAGTGGTAACTGGAAGAGAATATATATGCACTCAGTAAAATAAACCCAAATGATATTATAAGGGGATATCCATTCCATAGCTCAACCCAAGAAAGTGAGTATCCATCATTTAGAAGATAAAAACTTTTTGTGATTCCCTGCATCTCATCACATCAGCCTAAGAGGCCCAAGTCAAAGGGTCTCAAATCACTACACCTTCACACTATCCACTTTGGGTGGAACTGTCTCACCTTCTTGGTTTTAGGCCACATTATAAGGACATGTATTGGTAGAGACAAATCCCTTCTTTCTCATAGGTACATGGGAATGTCAATTGTGCCTCATCAATATGACACATAGTCAATTGTGCCTCATCAATATGACACACAATCGAAGGTCTAGACAAATCCCTGCATGGTTTTAGGCCACATTATAAGGACATGTGATGCCCTGCATCTCATCACATCAGCCTAAGAGGCACAAGTCAAAGGGTCTCAAATCACTACACCTTCATACTATCCACTTTGGGTGGAACTGACTCACATGCATGGTTTTAGGCCACATGATAAGGACATGTATTGGTAGAGACAAATCCCTTCTTTCTCATAGGTACTTAGGAAAGTCAATTTTGCCTCATCAATATGACACACAGTCGAAGGTCATCATGGAACGGCTCTTCCCAGCCTCATTGGAGGGTAATCCTAGAAGGGTCACTAAGGATCACCACTTCCTTGCCTCGCTAGAGGGTAAACCTAGAAGGATCTTCGAGGAATGCCATTTCCCAGCCTCACTGGAGGGTAAGCCCGAAAGGATCATCGAGGAATGCCACTTCACATACCAGCTAGAGGGTAAACCCATAAAGATCATCGGGGAACACCACTTCTTAGAAAAAATGTAGGTTAAACTTGGAACTATCATTGGGAAACTCCACTTCCCAGACCAGTTAGAGGGTTAACCTGGTGCTAATCTGGTGAGCCTGTCTATTCATTTCTTTAATCAAGTGTCTTCTCTACACGTGCTAACCCAGAATATCAAAATCAAATCTCTAAGTAAACTTATGGGGGCATCATCATGGTTTATGTGGAAAAAATCTCAAGATTGGCATTTTAAGGGCCAAAATCCAAGTCTAAAAAAGAAGATACAAAGGGTTGAAGATTTCTCAGTATACTTCGGAGAGTAGATGATGTGTGAGGTGGCCCACATGACATGTGACCCCACTTCACTTACTATTCATGTATCTATCCGTACATATATTCCATTCCATGTAGGGGAATAAATCATATTGGTGGTATACACAGTGTGTCTTACCAATCTGAGGACCAGGATGTGTCTGATGACTATGTATGTGTACTTTGACATCATCTTCTTGTACTTTTGTACATAGCACATTGATCCAAATTTAATGATATCATGAATAAGGCTCACAACATCCTAACAGATCACACCATTATGAACCTTACAATAAAACATGTTGTTGAGTCAATAAGGTTTTACTTATGACTTTTCTATTCCTTTTTGTTTTGAAAATCACAAACACCTTATCTTTAAGAAAAATTGCTTTTATAAGAAAAATTGATTTTATAAGGAAAATTGCTTTTATAAGAAAAATTATTCGTATCACTTTTTCATTCATATTTTTCTTAAGTATAAGATTCAGATTCATTTCTATTCTCTCGAAATTGTTTGAAACTTTGATAATGAAGTATTCTGTTTTTAGGATCCGAATTCTGGATAAGAACTGTGATAAAGTTTCACTCCGAAATCCAGAATGAGAACTATGATAAAGTTTCATTCCGAATTCCGGATATAGTTTTAATCCAGATTCAGGATACGAATTCTGATGAGTAATTCCCATTACGAATTCTGATGAGGAATTCTCATTACGAATTCTGATGAAGAAATATCATTACGAATTCTGATAAAGAATTCTCATAACGAATTCTGATGATGAATTCTCATTCCGAATTTTAATTCAAAATTCACCTATTAAACAGAATCAGATCATCTTTGTTTTATACACTCCAAATTTATTTAGACTCCGTAAATTACCTTTGGTTAGACTCTGAACATTCATCTTACTTACGTTGTTATAATCTTTCTACTCTTTATTATTTTCCTTACACTCCGAACCTTCACTCTGAATTTTTCATTCCGAACATTTGAGTTAGTTTTTAAAACGATGTCGTACATTCTCTTTCACTTGTTTTGTTATAAAACAATGTCGTCTATTTTTTTATAAACTAACCGTTGTCTAAGTGACACGTGTACAGGTCCCTCCGATCATTAAGGAAAATATGACCATTGGAGAAGGAGCCGACCTTACCTATAAATAGGAGCTCATTTGAAAGAGCTCGATACAGATGAACAACTTGGTTTTGTGCATACATGTTATTGATGTGATTTCTAGAGAGAGAGGATCTTATTAACTCTCAAAGATTCGTGCGACTCTGAATGTTGGTGTTTACATTCGAGGGCTTCCGGGGATAGGAAGACAGAGGTTGCTGACTACCTTGAAGTTGAGGGCTTCCTTGCTAAGGAAGATAGAGGTTGCCAACTACCTTGAAGTTGAGGGCTTGCGGGGATAGCAAGACAGAGACTCCGATCTTCGTATCGAGGGCTTACCCTGGTGTGGGTAAGATAGACTTGCTTGAAAATATAAATCAAGGTACCTTTATCCAAGGTTGTTGGATACCCTTCTCTTTGGGTTAAAATACTTATATCTTGTTACTTGTAGTTCTACTACGTGTTTACATTCTACTGCATATTGCATTGTAAGGAAAGTATAACTTTCTTATACTTCCTTATTTGTACTCTGTTTCATTTAGATTCTATATGCTTTAAGGTAGAATCTCATATTGTAATCTTTTATTAAGTTTCAATTTCCGGAACCATATTTCCGGAACCTACTTTCGGAATTTCTTTCCAAGTTTGCATTCGGTGTTAGAGGTGTTGTGAATTTTCTTAGTTTAACTTTGTTAAACTTAGCCCTTTCCTTTGCTTAAGGAAAAAATAGTTAATCATTACTAACATTAAGGCTCATAAGGAATTTTTAAAGTATACAATTCACCCCCCTCTTGTATATTGAGCATCTACATCACTATTTCGATCCTACAATTGGTATCAGAGAAGGTCTCTGAAATACTTATACTTATGAATAAGTTTTTTCTTGCTCACCTTTCCATTCCGAACTTTACCATTCCGAACTTTCTGAATCCGAACTTTGTGATTACAAACTTTTGCTACTAACAAGTTTGTATATCGAGGGTTTCTAGTATGACAGGAGTTAATGTTGGTTCAATTGATAATCTGAATCCTACAAGACCACCAATCTTTGATGGCAATGACTATGAGTACTGGAGAGATCGAATGAAGACTTTTGTTATCAATACTGGGGTGGACAACTTCGTTTTGCTTACTGGTGATTATAAAATTCCCGACAAGGAAGTTAGAACTTTTACTAACCAGGAAAAGCAAGAATATCAACTCAACTATAAGGTACGCAATACTCTACTGTGTTCAATGACTAGAAACATATATAGCCAAATTTCTTCTTGTGAAGCAGCAAATTGTATCTGGAAGAAGTTAGAAGTTACACACTTTGGAACTTCTAAAGTGATTGAGACTAGGAGAGCAATGCTTAGAGCTTAATATCATGGCTTCAACTTTCCTTATGGTGAACCAATCTGTAAAGTACATCAGAGATTTATGACTATCGTCAACAGCCTAAAGTCTATGGGAGATAAAGGTTTAGATGATGAAGCTCTTGTGGATAAGATAATTGATATCATGCCAAATGAGTGGTAGTCTAAAAGAACTGCTATAGATGAAAACAGGAAGGTCACTCAGATTTCTCTTGATGAGCTTTTTGGAACTCTTCTACAACATGAAACCAGAATGAAGAGAGATGCTGACAACATCAAAAAGAAAAATGGAAATGGTACTGTTGCTTTTACAACAACTTCAAATCATATAAAAGCTAAGACTCCTGAGAGAGTAACCAGATCCAAGTCTAAGAAAGTTATTTTCCAATCTGAATCTAGTGAGAGTGAAGTCTCAGAAAATGAACTAGAAAACCTTGCTCGAAGGATGAACAATATAACTGGCCAGAGAAATTTCCAATCCAAGTATAAGAAAAAGGAAAGGAAAGATAAGAAATATGGAGAAGTTACTTGTTATGAATGCAAGAGAGCTGGACATATTAGACCAGATTGCCCTTTTCTTAAAAAGAAAGAAAGGATTTAATGGCATTCAGACAGGAACATAAAGAAATATTATAAAGCCAAAGATAAGAAAGTTCTGAAAGCTAATGACACCTGGAGTGCCAGTGGTGGTGACTCTTTAGATGAATCTTCTGATTATGAATCTTTAGGATAGAAGAATCTTGGTCTTACAGCCAGATTACCTATTGATAATCATTGTCTTATGGCTAAGGTATGAAATACTGAATCATTGACCAATGTTTCTTTAAATTCCAATGATAGTAAGTATTATAACTCTTATGATAAATAATCTTCTTCTGATGAAGAAAATACTTTACCTACTTATGAAGAAGTCTCTAGGTTTGCTGAACTTCTTGAGATTGAGAATTCTAAACTCAATAAGAAACTTGATAAAGAAAATTCTAGGAATACTATTCTTAAGAAAGAGATATCAGATCTTTCTAAAGATCTTGATAAGATAAATGCTGATTTTTAAAGTATTTCAAAAAATCTTGAGGAAGTAAGTTCTAAGAAGAATAAACTTTCTAAAGAGTTAGAAAAAGTAATTTCTATGAAAAATGTTTTCAAACCTAGCTCTAGTTCTAAAACTAATGATTTTGAGGATAAAAACTTGGTTATAAAACTCAAGTCCGAAATTTTTTCCTTAAAGAAGTGTTTATCAAACTTTACCCATGGTAAGGAAAATTTTGATAAAATGTACTCCCAAATACAACCTTTAAGAAATAAATCCGGATTTGGTTATACCCATGCAAAACCAATTTTTAGTAACAATTATTTTGTTCCTCAAAGTGCCCCCTTTTCTACTAAGTGTCAATGTGGTGGTCACTGGGCAAAGAATTGTTCCTTAAACAAAATCAATCTCTAGGATTTCACAAAGCTTACTTTTCTAAGAAGATGTGGGTACCTAAAATTTTATTATCTGAAAATCTCGGATCCAAACAAGTTTGGATTCCTAAAGTCTAATTTTCTTCTTTATTTTAGGAAAATAAAGAGAGTACCAGCAACAATACATGGTACATAGATAGTAGATGTTCCCGGCACATGACTGGTAACAAAATCTATTTTGAAAAGATTATCAAAACGAAAGGAGGAAAGGTAACTTTTAGAGATAATGATAAGGGTGAGATTGTTTGTATTGGTAATATTGTTCTTTTAGGTAAAAAGTTAATTTAAAATGTTCTTTTTATTAAGGGTCTTAAGAAAAAACTCATTAGCATAAGTCAGTTATGTGATGAAGGTTACCTTGTGAATTTTAGGAATGATAAGTGCTTAGTTCACAATTCCAAGAAAGAATTTATTCTCTCAGCCAATAGGCAAGAGAATGTTTACACCTTAAACATAGAAGACCTCAGGAGTCAAGATTTACCTTGCCTAAGTGCAATGGAAGATCATTCCTGGTTATGGCATAGAAGACTAGGTCACTGTAACCTTAGAAACTTATGTAAACTCTCTAAGAAGAAACTAGTTAAGGACCTACCAGAGCTTAGATTTGATTCTTCTAAAGTTTATGATCCTTGTCAATATGGAAAGAAACATAAATCTAGTTTTAAATCAATTGGTGAAGTCTCAACAACTGATGCATTACAGTTAGTGCACATGGATCTTTTTGGTCCATCATAAACTAGAAGTATTGGAGGAAAATACTATGTGTTTGTTCTAGTTGATGATTACACTAGATTTACTTGGGTCTATTTTCTAGCAAAGAAGTCTGAAGCTTTTTCCTATTTCAAAAGTTTTAGATCTCATGTTAAAAATGAGAAAAACCTTCCATTGAAAACTATTCATAGTGATCATGGAGGAGAATTTCAAAATTCTGATTTTGAAACTTTTTGTAGTAAAAAAGGTATTACTCAAAATTTTTCAGCACCTAGAACTCCTCAACAGAATGGTGTAGTTGAAAGAAGAAATAGAATTCTTCAAGAGATAACTAGAACCATGTTGAGTGAATATTTTATAGCTAGACATTTCTGGGCTGAAGCTGTATGTACTGCTTGCTATACTATAAATCGAGTTTTGATTAGACCTTTTCTGAATAAAACTCTTTATGAGTTATGGAATGGTAGAAAACCAAGTCTATCCTACTTCAAGGTTTTTGGTTGCAAAGTATTCATTTTTAATACTAAAGATATCTTACATAAATTCTCACCAAAATCTGATAAAGGAATTTTCTTAGGTTATTCCACAACATCTAAGGCTTATAGAGTTTTTAATAAAAATACTTGTACTGTTGAAGAAACAGTACATGTAAAATTTGATGAGTCAGATCCTTTTGTTTTTAAACCACCTCAACCTACATCTTCGGATGTGTTTTCGAAAACTGATTATCAATATTTTATAGAAGAACCTTCTAATAAGGATAATGTTCTAGAAGATACTTCTCAAACATTTACCCCAGAAGACTTTCTACCCTATGTTGATAAATAGGTTTTACAAAACCCAAATCAGGTGTTTCTTAAGAATCATCCCAGTGATAGTATCATTGGTGATGTAAATCAACCTGTAAGGACTAGAAGTTCCTTAAGAAATGAAGTAGAACATCTAGCATTTATTTCCCAATTAGAACCTAAAAGCACTGATGAAGCTTTAGGTGATGATGATTGGATTAAAGCCATGCAAGATGAACTAAATGAATTCGAAAGGAATAAAGTCTGGACCTTGGTTGAAAGACCTAAGGAAACTTCTGTAATTGGAGTCAAATGGGTTTTCAGAAATAAATGTGATGAAAGTGGAGTCATAGTAAGAAATAAAGCTAGACTTGTTACTAAAGGCTATAATCAGCAAGAGGGTATAGACTATAAATAAACCTATGCTCCAGTAGCTAGACTTGAATCTATCCATATTCTACTTGAATTTGTAGCATTCTTTAATTTAAAACTTTTTCAAATGGATGTGAAATGTTCTTTTCTTAACGGTTATGTCCAAGAGGAAGTTTTTGTTGAACAAACTCCTGGCTTTGAAGATACAAAACATCCTGATTATGTTATTAGACTTACCAAAGCTCTGTATGGCCTTAAACAAGACCCATGAGCATGGTATGATAGACTCACTGGATTTTTGCTTCAAAATAACTATGTTAAGGGAAATGAATATCCAACTCTTTTTATAAATCAAGATAAGAAAAATGTTTTGATTGTTCAAATTTATGTTGATGACATCATATTTGGTTCAACTCAACAATCTTTGACCGACTTTTTTGCAAGTCTAATGAAATCTGAGTTTGAAATGAGTATGATGGGTGAGTTAACATTTTTCCTTGGTTTTAAAATTTCTCAAAAACCAGAAGGAACCTACATATCTCAACATAAGTATATTAAAGATCTTCTTAAAAAGTATGGTTATGACAACACTAAAAGTATTAGTACTCCCATTGGTACCTCAAACTCTTTAGATCATGATGAAGCTGGGAAACCAGTAGATCAAACATCTTTTAGAGGTATGATAGGAAGTCTAATATACTTAACAGCTAGTCGACCAGACTTAATGTTTTCAGAATGCTTATGTGAGAGATATCAATCCAATCCTAAGGAATCTCACCTAAAAGCAGAATTTTTCGCTACCTTAAGGGAACCATGGATCTAGGATTATTTTATACTTCTGGAAATGATTTTATCCTAAAAATCTTTTCTGATGCTGACTTTTGTGGATGTAGAATGGATAGAAAGAGTACATACAGAACTTGTCATTTCTTAGGAGATTCATTAGTTTCTTGGTCCTGCAAGAAGCAACATTCTATAGCACTGTCCACTGCTGAAGCTGAATATGTAGCAGCTGGAAGTTGTTGTGCTCAAGTGTTGTGGATGCAACACATACTCACAGACTATGGCTTGAGTTTTACTAAAACTCAAATTTTTTGTGATAAAACAAGTGCCATTGCCCTTAGTAAGATCCCTGCACATCACTCCCGTGCAAAACACATAGATATTAGGCATCACTTTCTTAGGGATCACACACTCAAAGGAGATATCATTCTTCAGTTTATCGGAACTCGAGATAAACTTGCTGATATTTTCACAAAATCTTTGCCTTCTGATAGATTTGAATACATTAAACAGAATTTAGGAATGATAATCGTAAGGTAATCCTCCTAAATTAACTTTCTGTTGAAAAAGTCTCCTTACAGCAATAAGCTCCTTTTTATTGGGGGAGTAAATTTGATTGTTAGATTAACAAAGTTTTTCAAAATTTGTTTTCAAACATTTCGGAACTAAAATTACGAAATGGAATTTCCGGAACTAAAATTTTTCCAGAATGGACATTTTCATACAGAATACTTCTGGAATGGAAGTGTTCATATTGAAAACATCCGGAATGGAAAATTTCATACTGGTATTCTCATAACGGGATTTCCGTACTGAATCTTTCATTAAGAATTTTTCATTTTCAAATTTTGTAATGAAATTTTCGTACTGAGTTTTCCGTACTGAGTCTGTTTTCCGTAGTGAGTTTCCTAAATTTTGTCTTTTCGTAATAAAGTTGTTTTTCGAAGTTTTCGTAAAAATGTTACCAATTACGAATAATCCTCCTAAGTCAATCCGAAAGGTATGATTTTCTTACCCATGTTTTCGTAGTCATACATTACTTGCTGGAATTTTCTTATATATTATTTTCGGATTATAGTTTTTTTAATTCTTAGTTTTAATAAAAACCTCAAAAGATCGGATTCAAGAGAATTGGTTTTCGACCGTCAGATCTGATCTCATCTTATCACAACCGTTCGATCAACCGAGGAAGTAGAACCGTCATCTCATTGCCTATATAAAGGGGACCCAATTAGTTGTCCCACATCAGTTTTCAAGCTCTCGCGTCCCGAAGCTCTGGCTCTCTGTTTTAAGGCTGTTCCGAACTTCAGCTATCTCTGTTCCGAACTTCTCAGAGGTCTTCAGATCCGAATGTCTGTGGAAGTAGCTTCGCAAGACATGTCTTCTTCCAAGCCGATTTCGAAGTGGTTAGTATACAGAGAGAGGCTGGTCCATCCGGATTTCTTCAACAAGTATGACTCTTTTATTTCCAAGAATATCAAGCTTAATGGTTGGGAAGATGTTGCGGTGTCAAAACCCGGGAACCAAGATGAAGTGTATTCGGATTTCCTTATCGAATTCTATGAGACAGTTTCTTTTCTTCAGGAAGATGGAAGGGACACGTTGTCTTTTAAGTCTTATGGTAAGATTTATAAACATTCATATGCCAAGGCAGCCAGCTTGGTAGGGCTGAATAATGAAGGTGAAGCTGAGTTTATTTCTCATGTGTTGCCGGATTCTAAAGGTAGCTTCGATAAAGAAAAAACCTTAGAAACTCTCGGACTGGCTGATGACAAGGCTCCGAAGATTGCTATTTTATCTAAAAATTTCCGGATTCTGGAGTTATGGGTACAAGGTCTTATCGTACCGAGGAAGGGTGACAAAGACAGCTTAAAGAAGAGTGAGATCTACATCCTAGATTTTCTAATAAATCTGAGGAAGTTTAATTTGATGAAGCACATTCTTATCACTCTTGAGAATTTGAAGAAAGGAAATCTAAGAGCTTAGATTATTAAGTATTCAGCAATCCTCTTGAAGTTGATAGTTCGGTGCCTTGAGTCTTTCAAGGAGGCTTGCAAATCTAAGCCAAGAGTTTGAAAGATTATGCTGGTGAGTGATGGTACACTCAAAAGAATGGATGTAACCTTTGAAAAGGAGTCTGGACAGTTTACTGATCTACCTGCTCAAGGAGAAGCAGTTACAAAAGTTGCTGATTCGGTATCCTCTAAACCAGTAAGAAAGAGAAAGCTGAAAGAAGTGGAAGTAGAAGTAGGGAATCCCAAGTCTAAGGAAGTTCATTCCGCACCTCCAAAACCAAAGAAGAAGAAAGCTTACCCAGATGAGGTTGTTGCTAAATGGAGGGAGATAAAAGAGAAGAGACTTCAAGGGGAGCCTCAGTTTGGATTGGACCCTACAGAGGCTAAGGCCTTGAAGGAGAAAACTGCGGATGAGCTAGAAAAACAAGCGAAGGAAAAGAAGCTTAAGAAGAAGATGTCTGAGGATGAGGTAGCTCAGGCTTTGTTAAAATTCAATGAGATGGTTTCTGCAAATATTCTTGTTCTGAGATCTTTTTCTCCAGAATCTCTACCTGAGACTCCAGGAAGAAATTTCGTTGCTCCGGAGGAAGCGGTTTCCAAGACTGCTGAGGAAGTAGAGCAAGTTGAGCAAGTGGAAGAAGAAGAAGATGTTGCTGAAGGAAGTGGTGAAACCGGAGATGTGTTGAAGCAAGTAGATGATTATAAAGGGACACCTTCGGAACACTTATCGCTCCGAACTTCAGAAGCTGAATCTTCGAAGCTAGTTACTCCAGCAATGGAAGAAGAGAAAGGAGAAGAAGTATTAGTTTATCATGCAGAGGAAGAACAACTTCTCCATGATATTGCTCAAATGGAAAACATAGAAGTTGGTGCTCAGGAATTTGCTGATTGGGAAGACAATGTTGTCCAAGTTTCTGATAGTGAAAAGAGAACTCCGGAGAAGGATTCTATTCCGAAAAAAGACAAGGGAAAGCAAATTCTTGCTAATAGTCCGAGCTCTGAAGTGATGAAGAGAAAGGAAGTTGGTAGTTCTTCAAAGAGAAAACTTGACCTTATTGAAGAAGAAAATTCTCCAAGCATAGTCTCGGATTCAGAGTCATCTTCGGTGGGGCATGTCTCGGATTCAGAGTCATCTTCGGTGGGGCATGAATTTGTTGTTCAGTCTTTAAAGAAGTTGGTGGGAACCATTCCGACCTTCTCAAGCATTGATTCAAGATTCAAGATGCTCCAACATGCTTTGAATCAGAAAACAGACTCCTTATCTATGGTTATGGACAAGTGCGTTGTGATTGAGGCTCAGTTCAAAACATTCTTTGTTGGATATGAAGCTCATAGAAAATCTTGCAAGAGGATGACAAAATGGTCGAGGAAGACTGTAGAAGAAATGAGGTTATTTTAAGAATTTCAAGACAATGTCAAGTATGCTTTTGAGACTGAGGACAGGAAGATAAATGAGCTGACTTCTTCCTTTGAAGAAAAGCTGACAGATGAAAAGAACTTTCGGATTCAAGAAGTCAGAGATCTGAATGGGAAGCAAAATTCTGTCTCTAAAAACTGGAAATTTGGAAGAGATCATCGGATTGAGTTTCAAGAGAAATTGAAGGCTCAGGAAGAAAAGATCAAAGCTCAGGAAGAAAAGATGAAAGTCCAAGAAGAAAAGATTGAAGCTCAATCTGCAAGAATAGTGGTCCTAGAGAAGCAAGCTGAAGAAGATCATAAAGACTTGAAGAAGATCAAGACTATTCTTAAGAGTCTCATTTCGAAGGAAAAAGATCCAAAATAGACAGATCCGATCTTTTGTTGTATTTTATTGTTGCTGAGAGTTCAAACTTAATGAAATTTGTGCTTGTCGTTTATTTTGTTGTTGTAACTAATGTTTCAGGTACTTTGTTATTTTTTTTCCATTCCCTAGAATTCTTTTTGAAAATCACAAAGGGGGAGAAGGAAAGGATACTTAAGAAAAAGAACTCTAATAAGAGTTTATCTAGGGGGGGGGGGGGTTTCATTAAAGAAGACTTTCCTTTTCATAATGTAATGTCACTTAGGAAATCTAGAATACGATCCTTAGAGTTTCAAAGCCTAAGGGGGAGTTAGTCGTATTCATCAATATCCTAAAAGCAAAGGGAGATAAGCCTTATTGTTTTTCTTTCTTCTTAGAATTTCTTTTTCGTACGGATTTTTGTGCTTTCCAAAAAGGGGGAGATTGTTGAGTCAATAAGGTTTTCCTTATGAATTTTCCATTCCTTTTTGTTTTGAAAATCACAAACACCTTATCTTTAAGAAAAATTACTTTTATAAGAAAAATTACTTTTATAATGAAAATTGCTTTTATAAGAAAAATTATTCTTATCACTTTTTCATTCATATTTTTCTTAAGTATAAGATTCAGATTCATTTCTATTCTTTCGGAATTGTTTGAAACTTTGATAATGAAGTATTCTGTTTTTAGGATCCGAATTCTGGATAAGAACTGTGATAAAGTTTCACTCCGAAATCCAGAATGACAACTATGATAAAGTTTCATTCCGAATTCCGGATACAGTTTTAATCCAGATTCAGGATACGAATTCTGATGAGTAATTCCCATTACGAATTCTGATGAGGAATTCTCATTACGAATTCTGATGAAGAAATCTCATTACGAATTCTGATAAAGAATTCTCATTACGAATTCTGATGATGAATTCTCATTCCGAATTCTCATTCCGAATTCACCTATTAAATAGAATCAGATCATCTTTGTTTTATACACTCCAAATTTATTTAGACTCCGAAAATTACCTTTGGTTAGACTCCGAACTTTCATCTTACTTACATTTTTATAATCTGTCTACTCTTTATTATTTTCCTTACACTCCAAACCTTCACTCCGAATTTTTCATTCCGAACATTTGAGTTAGTTTTTAAAACGATGTCGTATATTCTGTTTCACTTATTTTGTTATAAAAGAATGTCATCTATTTTGTTATAAACTCACCGTTTTCTATGTGACACGTGTACAGGTCCCTCCGATCTTTAAGGAAAATATGACCGTTGGAGAAGGAGACGACCTTACCTGTAAATAGGATCTCATTTGAAAGAGCTCGATACAGATGAACAACTTGGTTTTGTGCATACGTGCTGTTGAAGTGATTTCTAGAGAGAGAGGCTCTTATTAACTCTCAAAGCTTCATGCGACTCCGAATGTTGGTGTTTACATTCGAGGGCTTCCGGGGATAGGAAGACAGAGGTTTCCGACTACCTTGAAGTTGAGGTCTTCCTTGCTGAGGAAGACAGAGCTTGCCCACTACCTTGAAGTTGAGGGCTTGCGGGGATAGCAAGACAGAGACTCCGATCTTTGTATTGATGTCTTACCCTGGTGTGGGTAAGATAGACTTGCTTGAAAGTATAAATCAAGGGACCTTTATCCAAGGTTGTTGGATACCCTTCTCTTTGGGTTAAAAGACTTATATCTTGTTACTTGTAGTTCTACTACGTGTTTATATTCCACTGCATATTGCATTGTAAGGAAAGTATAACTTTCTTATACTTCCTTATTTGTACTATGTTTCATTTAGATTCTATACGCTTTAAGTTAGAATCTCATATTGTAATCTTTTATTAAGTTTCAATTTCCGGAACCATATTTTTGGAACCTACTTTCGGAATTTCTTTCCAAGTTTGCATTCAGTGTTAGAGGTGTTGTGAATTTGCTTAGTTTAACTTTGTTAAACTTAGCCCTTTCCTTTGCTTAAGGAAAACATAGTTAATCGTAACTAACTTTAAGGCTCATAAGGAATTTTTAAAGTATACAATTCACGCCCCTCTTGTATATTGAGCATCTACATCACTATTTCGATCCTACACATGCAAGGTAGACTATCCACTCCCTCTAATGATCATCATAAGGGAATGTCATAAGTTGCCACATTGTGCTCAAGAGGCATCCCATGGGACACATGCCTCAGTCCTAAAAAAATTATATGTATTGTGCCATTGAAATCCTTATAAAAACACAAGAGATGGACTACTGATTCATCCAAAATGGATACTCGGTGAAAATGTTTCATTTCACCGTTACACATGAGAGACGAGACTCATGGGCCCCACACATTGTCCATGGTTTGAACACCAAAATTTTTTGTTGAAAAGTCTATCTCAATGTCATGATCACAATGTTGTTGATGTCTATTTAATCCGATGTTGTATGGAAGAGTTACGATAGATGCAAGATTCGACAACAACAATAATAATATTAACATTGGAATTTTCATGGAAACGAGTCATGAACCAGAATTAAATTTCAAAAATTGGCCTTAAAATGACTATATTAATGATAGGGTCATGATTCCATTGACAACACATTAATTAGACATCGCATGTAGGAGTTATGGAAAGTCGAAGTTTTAATAATAAAATTAAAACTATTATTTTTCAGGAATTTCATGGGCCCATGTGGTAGGGTGGAAAAAATTATCTGAAGGGGTCATAAAATGACCATATCCTTGACAGGTTCACACTGCTGATAGGGGAGCATGAATTGGGCACTGTACACTATAGTTAAGGGGGTTTAAAAAATATTTTATTATTATTTTTTTATTTTAATTCCCTCTTTTTTTGTTCTTCCTATCTAGTTTTCCCCATACCCAAGGTTTCACTCCAACCACAACGCAACCCTATAGCCGCCACCTCCTCAAAACTACCTACGCCCTGCCACCGCTGGACTGCCCTTCTCGCAACACCTCCCACCACCACACACCCTATCCTGCTCCGTTGTCCCCGTCGCGTGCTGCTATGCCGATCGCCCGCTCGTCAGACCAGACCAATTTTTGAACTACCTTTCCATAAGATGCCACAATTGCACCACCTAATACAATAAATTGAATCACTAGGGCCACCTCATCCTTCGGCTGTGGGTCACCTCACCAGACCGCACACTGCTATCCCGACCGACTCGCACCTCTCCCACCTTTGACGAGTCACCAAACTATAATCCAACCTGAAACTGTGGAATGATCTTAGATCTATGATCCTTTGGACATGATCTATGTATATCCATTCTCCTCTTGCAATTATTTTTCCATTTTAAGATTATGAGTAGGATCTATCTCGTTCTGAGCACCCGATCATGCTTGAGTCACCCGACAATCGTCGAACCACAAATATGTTGGGATATCATGGTGACAATAAAAAAGAAGGGGAGGAGGGGAAAAGAACCAAAATAATGGTTTGGATTGTTGGACAACTGTTCTTGTCTAAGGAATCATAATTGTGAAATTTGTGTTTGATCAACCGATAAGGAATGAAGAATTAGTATATGGGCTCATGAATTGTTTGAATTCAATGGCACACGTTGATGATTTAGTTGAAAAACTGCTCAAATATTTAATTCATGGATTAATAACACTAAGAATGAGTCATAACTAGATCATATTGATTGTTTTTGGCAGAGATCGCACTTGCACAGCAATCAAAAGAAGTTTCTTCATTCATCGCGCTTCGAGTCGCTTGCATCGAAGGCTTTGTTGTTGTTGTTCACTGTACGCCATTAATCAACGGGATGGAGAGGATAGGAGAGAGTTTTCATCATTAAAGAAATAGAATTATGATACAATCTTTCTAAAATATGAATTTATACTCATAATTTTAGTTTAGGTTATTAATAAAATAATTAACAAAATAATTATTTTTTTTATTTTACTATCCATCCACGATAGAACATAAGCTAAATTTCTGATTCTGACAAAGGTTATACCTCACCTAGGGTACAACATACATTCTAAACTCAACAAAGGTCTCATATTTCTCATCTGAGCTACCATCCATGAGTTATTTGGGTTTTAGATACTAAAGAATAAATAGATAATTAAATTCATCCATTTAACACACCACCAATAAGCAAGGGGTCTGAACATCCCACATTGTCTCACATTATGTTGATTATAAGGTAAAAAAATAATTTCAGACCCAACCGCAGTCTCAGATTTCTGATACCATCAATATTTTATGAGTTATCTTATTTTCTATAATTAACTACAAGTGTGTCATATAAAATATATTTAATATTTTTATATAATTAATTCTGGGCACAATAGGCCTCAAAATTGCATGTCGTCTCAACACCTAGCTCTGGAATAATATTTAGTGATATTTTAAAGTCTTATTAGAAAAAAATAGGTATCTAAAAATATTTTATTATATGCAATTTATAATGTATTTATTTGTACAATTCATATATTTATGGAATATAATTAAACTTATTTAACTATTATTCCTTAAAGTAATTGCTCCATTAATCCCACCAATCCTTAATTCCTCATAAAACCTATGAATATCTCACACCATGCCTCATACTATGTAAAAAATTGAAAATATTTATTCAAAATCATTTGGATATCAAATTATTATATAGGATGTGATAAATTTTAGATAAACCTTATGTAATAAAATGTATTCACATTCACATATCGTTTTGTGTCACATTGGGTAAATATAAAGTAATATACATTATTATAAATTTTTAATCCATAATCATACTCAAATAGATATATCGAGAAAAAAATCACAGGCTAATCATGTTATAAAGGATTCTAACATGATATCCACCAACAATGTGTATATCCATATAGTCATAGGTATACCCAAGAAATCCATTTTTTTACAAAAATCAATTTATTGCATGAGTCATGGAATTGGTCAATATTGTACTTAATAATTCATATTATATAAATTCTAAAAGTATTATTATAAAAAATGATGAATACATCTACTATAAGAAAATTGAATTTTAACAGCGCATGTTTTTTAAGTGATCAACAATGCACTCAAAAGTTCTCTAGAAATATGTGTTGTTATAAGTCACAAATTTTAACAATATATATTTCTTATTATCAATTTTTTTTAATAATATATATAATGGGTTGAAAAAAACCCATAAAAAAGAAATCAGATCCTAAAACAAAGGATATGTTATAACATTTAAACATTTTTAATGTGTTGTTGAAAGCCATGAATATTTAACAAGAATTATTTATTATAATATTTTTTAGTCAATATTTACTTATGTTTCCATATATATATATACATATATAAATTTTATAGAATCACATTCATTATACATATATTATACAAAAAATATTTAATGTATCATTCACAGTAAATCCAATACTCCTTAACCTACACCATACATAACATACATCAATGTGTTGAAAAGTACTAAATACCGTGACTATATTAAAGAAAATAATATTTCATTACAAATAATTACATCAAATAGATCAATAAAAGTACAAGATGAAATAACAAACAACCCATAATATCATCCAACTATATCCAACCATCATGTTCAACCATCATCGAAACCCTCACATATGATCATTATCACCACCATCATATCCAACAGACTGCATAAATATATCAAAAACATAGAACTAAACATCATATTATTTGTCACAAAATCAAGAAAAACATATATATCAATTATGATGAATGACAACACAACTAGAATTGGATAAATAATCCAGATCATTCCATCTATATATAAGAAATATAATGACACTAGTATCACTATAATGGGAATCAACACCCCAAAAAATAATATAGTGAAACAATTGTACCAAAAATACACTAATAATATAACTACATAGAGTGAAAAGAAACAACCAACATAACAACAATGTTTCTATATGAACCATCATATTTATAAATAGAAAAATGAAAGTTTAATGTTAATTAGAAGATTGGGAAACACCATAATAAATAAACACTATGTGACTAATTGTATATTTATCCATATAAAAATGAAAACTACAGTCTGAATCAGCACCATAAGAATTATCATGATGAAACACATTTATGAAAATCAACTAATACAAAAAATATGTGAATCAAAAGGAAAAAAGAAAACAATATTATTTCTATGTGAAGAAACTCATATTAATAAAAAGAAAAACTATCACTATATTATTAAGGAACACAGAATAAAAGAAAAAAGTGAAACACTAATATTGAAATGTGAATTAAACTATAAGAACTAGAACACCAAAAATAATATATAAAGATCAAAATATGACATAAGTGCTGTGTAAGACACAAATATATTGATCAACACATATCATTGATATTTCATAATGAAAAGAACAATGTTTAAATATTAAACACTATGATGCAGTGATACTACATAATGAAAATAGAAAATAAATAAAATCAACTAAAAAAAATATATTTTAGTTAAATTTACACTTTTACATCTAAGAAGGTATTTGATGAAATATAAATCAAATGATCATAGGATTCAAAATTAAATTCGGTTTAAAAATTTCACCTTAAATCAACAATGATAGGTTAGATACAAAGTAGTGAAGCTCCAATATCCTAGTTTTGTATATAAATGAATGAGAATAGATTCTTAGAATAGAATACCCTCATGTAGAAATAGATACATCCTATACAAAAGTGCATGCTAGTCCTACAAACTCTCCTAAAGGAAACAATAACTCAACTATAAAGTTTACTACTTATCTAAAGATAAAAATTTACATTCCACACCCCAAAAATACAGAAAATAATTAATTTAAGTTTAATACACCATGAATATATGAATTATGTATGTCAAATCACCTTGACTATATTCTATATGGAATAAAATTATTAATATGACAATAAATTACCCTGGTTTTTGAATAGCCGTACAAACCTTAATATCATTTTTTTCTATATATTTAGTGGGGAAAAAGGAGTTTTGCCAAAAAAAATAACAATAAAGGATCCATTCACTCCATAACTTGAAAATATATCATGAGTACAAACATTATCCTTGAAAACCTTTTTAAAATATAAAGAAACATGGTCTCCAATGACACCATATTTTGGTTAGTTATGTTACGACCTGACCCACACTCGAGCCCGAGTTGTATCTACCCCAATCCTTACCCCATAGGATAGGGGGTGATGACAAGTGATGAAGGCACAAAAAACATTAGGAGGCCTTCATATAAGAACCTGTTCAAACACACATAGCCAAAATAATTAAAAAGTGCATAGGAAAAGGAAAAAACAATGCAACATTGCTATAAATAAACCAAACATGCATGAACCACTAAACATTACAAGTAAGGTACAGTAAACTAAAGGAAAATTGTGAAAATACATGCCCAACCAAAAAAGTGACACAACTTGGATGTAATTAAAAATGTCAAAAATAGATGAGAGATCCTCACTCATGGATCCAAAGTGATGACCAACACATGCAGTCCAAGTACGCAATATCCCTAAGATCCTCTGATGTCATAATCATCATGTCTCTTGTCTGCATATGGCACGACATGTGTGGGAAAATCCCATGCATTTGTGGGTATAAAAATACCCAGTAGGATTCCCTAAAAAGGTGAATGGGGAACCATCAGAGATAAAACCAAAGATAAAAGTAGTATATAGGATAAGGTATAGTAATATGAGTGTAGCTCAACCCACCAAGAGTGTGAATTAAGTTCATCCAAACATAAGGAGCTCGAAACTGTAGGAGAGTATACTCATTCAACCATGAGAATATAGACATGGAAATCATGTGCAATACCCTGTGTATCTTCAACTATCATAGAAAAAGAGTAATCAAAACCCAAGGAGTGGGTGCTTCAATAGGATATAAACACATGCTCAACCAAAGAATCCCAAATGAGAGAGTAAGAGGATATCCATCTCACAACTCATCCCATGAAAAGAGTTTCCAATAGTTCCATAAGTAACCACATCGATCCCTAGCATCCACACATATTCCTTGAACTGCTAGTCAAAGGGGCTCAAACACCACACCTTGATAATATCTTCTCTGGGCGGGTTTGTATCTCCTCCATAGTTTTATTTCGCGTTGTAAGGACGTGTATTGGTGGGGAAGGTTCCCCTCTTACATGTGATCCCAAAGTAATGTTAAAGTAAATCTTGTCACAGTTTCATAAAAAAACATTACTACCCAACCCTGCTGAAGGGTGATACACTGGAGGGTAATCCCAGAAGAGTAATCGGTAAACACTACTACCCACCCCCACTGGAGGGTATGTTAGGAAGAGTAATCGATGAACTCCACTACCCAACCCTAATATAGTATATTCCTAGTACTACTCTGGCCATCACTGGTGGATGGTACCCCTCTAAAAGCATCAAAAAACTACGCTATAGTCATCACGTATCACCCTAGATAGACGTCACATCTGGAACATCTACCATCGTATCTTTAAAGCCTCTACCAAGGGCACCATGATGTTCTACATAGAAAAACACTCAGGATAGGCTTCTTGTGGGATAAAATCTATGTTTAGAAGAAGGATATATGAGAGGTAGGAGATTCGTAAAGTGGTATATGAAACGTGTGGGGCTCACACAACATGCTACCCCACCTCATCTCTTGGATGAATGCATATATATACACTCATACTAAACTACAATAAAGTACCCCTAGGCATACTTTTGTACTTTCAGAGTACATGACACCTCTTCCCATAAGGCTAATGAGTGAACGATGGTTGTCGCTGGTCCAAAAGGGAAGAAAATGTAACATTACTTATTAGCCTTCTTATATGGCCCTATAAAACCATACAAATCACACCATCTTGATCTTTATGAATAAATGAATAGGATAGACTATTCATTAACCCAAATCACACTCCCTATGGAGAAACTACATTTCACAGCCTTCCCCATGAAGGGTGCTTGGTTGGGCCCATGCCTTGATCTTGGAACCCATAATATTGATTACACTATTGTGTTCCTCACGAAAAAACACATGATATTGTATATTCATTCGTCCAAAATAGACAACTGGTGAAAGAATCACATTTCACTACAAATTCCCAAATCAGGCCTCTTGGGGTTCATACCTCCATTTCAATTTATGTGCCTGATATCATTCTTGAAAATTACAGCTCAATTTTAGGGCCACAACACCACTAACGGTGTGTCTATAGGGCATCATATGCAGAAGATACATCTGATTCTTTGATCTCCAAATAATAATAAATATATTATTATTATTTTTGAATGTTTCATACCACCTAGCCTCAAAATCAAGACATAAGATTCTCAAACTAGGACCGAAAGGTCTTCCTCAATGTGAGTGTTATGTGGTCACATACATCACATCAATCAGATGTCTGGTTTTCAAGTTATAGGTGTTTGAAAAAGTTCAGGCTTGATCCCAATCAGTCTGGCCCAGACTGGCTGGACCACTTTGCCTGGGCTAACCCACTTTGATAGGGCCACCACTACCATTTCAATGTGGCCGACCAAACACCTGGGTCATGCTGCAAGACCCCACCCATTCGACCATCATGGCCATATCGCCCACCCCATTATGGTGCTTTCGGGCCATGGTTCCGTCGTCAGTCACTGCACTGACAGTGCCCCGGTGGTCTGTTCTACAGAACACTGAGATCAATCCGGTCACCCATTTGTGAGTCCACTAGTAGATCAGGGACCCTTGCGATGAGGGATTTACAGTGCTGACGTGAAATCAAAAATCTGGTGGTGGTTTTCTATGCCCAAAAGTAGGTGCCACTCTCTATCGCTCCTCCTTCAAGGCTCAAAACAAGAAATCATCATAGATCCAAAATCCTTTGATCAAGAACTTCCCAGATCTTGGTGTTTCTTGTTTATAATATGTCATTTCCACCTGTAAAAACATTATTCGATGATGAACATGAAGAATGAGAGTAGAACACGATGAATGAGTGATCCATAAATTTAAACTATTGACGGTTGATTCTAGTTAGTCCATTGTAAAAGGATTTCAAGGCACTAAGATCGACCGGGAATCAAATTTGACAACTAAAAAAATCAATTGTGGAAAGAAGAATCCAAAATAAGAATTCTACCTAGATTTTGGATCCATCTTTGCGTTCTCCATGCTTTGATCTACTTGGATCTGTAATTTCATCACAATTTTCCAAGAATTCTGCATTGAATTTCTATCAGAAGAAGAAGATGGAGCTCTGCGAGCATCTGTGGGAGACATTTGCTAACTTTTCTCACTTCCCTTAACACCTGTTTATAGGAAAACACTAGTCAAAAAATCTGAAGCTCCCACACCCTCTCACTTTAGGTCATGCTTAGGTAAAACACCCCATTCCGAACTCAACAACAGTCATATATTTCCAATCTATGTCCCAGGTCAAAAGTTATTTGATTCGGCATTCGAGATAAAATAATAAAATTTAATCATTTTATTTAAAAAAACACCCTTAGTTTCTTTTTGTACAGAATCCCCGCACTGACAAAAGTTATGTCCCACCTAGGGTAAACTTCATGTTCCATATTTAACCTTGCCCTCAAATTTCTAATTGAAGTAATCATTTGAGGGATACCCCATTTCCATCATGTGCATAGTATAAAAATACTCAATATTTTAGTATAATATATTACAAGAACTCCGAGCCTTGAAATCGCATTCCATCTTAGCACCTAGATTTGGAAATATATGTTGAAATATTCCAAATTATTACCAGGATAAAATGGGTCTCTACATCTTTTCATCCTTCAATATTTGTATCACCAAAAAGCAAAATAGGGAACCAACATAGGATACTGAGCTCACACCAAGATCTCCCACTTCCATAAAGTATGTTTTACATTTATATGCTGGCACAATAAACGATCCAAAGGTATGGTTCGTCCTCAGAAGGTACACTCTTATCAATGAAATTCGTAGGATCATGCATGCATCTCCTCAATTGTGATAGGTGGAAAACGTTGTGCACCTGCTCCAACTGTGGGGGTAGGGAAAGGTATTTGGAAACCTCGCCAACCGTCTGCACCATATTGAACAAATCGATAAACCTCAGGGATAGCTTTCTTCCCTGGCTGAAAATGAATATGCAAGACCTCAACATAACCTCCCACACATGGATAGTGATCAGTCTACCCATCGATCGAGGGTGGAAGGTTATACTAATCCATAGATGGGTCCCAAATGCCTCTTACATGCCCCTCCATAATCATGATTTAAACCACACGTCATGATCATGGACATACATCAAAGGTGCCTTGTAATGGAAGCCGATCTCCCATACATAAAACTTCTATAAAATCTCCTCCTAACTATACTCCCTTATCGCAGGGAAGTGCGCCAACATCATGAGTTAGTATACTATTACACTAAGGGAATCATGGACCTTCACTGTATGTGGAATCTGTATGATGAAGTCCTAGGATGTTACACCCCTTGTCCACTTTGGAATTTGAAGAGGCTGCATATCCCATAGAAACCTGGTTCCTAGCCTTCACCTGCAGATAGGTAATGCCTCATGAGATGAACTCGGATACGCCTCATCTCATGTCAGAACAACAAAACTACCACTGAAAAACCTTATTCATATTTTTGACACCGGTATGTATAACTAAGGGAGAAGTGTAGAACTCTTGCATAACCTCCACCCACATTGCAACTAGAACCATTATTTGTCCCTGGAACAAGGTCTCATGATTACATCCTTTAGAATATACATCATGTGAATCTACTAAGGATATATGGTCATGTAAGATCTCATAGTCAGTTCCTCACAACTAGGACTCTCCCACATAATCGATAAGTGACGGAGTCAAAACCATTTACTTAAGAAAAAATAAACCCTTCTACTCTATCAGGTTCAGCTGCAAGGAAACTAACTGCTCTGAAACATCCCATACTATGCAAGTCTGAGACTTCCTACTAAGGAATATATTATGAAATTTCCATCCATGGAGTATAAACTATCTTGAAGTCGTAGTCCTGTAGTAATTTCAACCAAATTTTTTATCTTAGGTTTTGATCACTCAGAGTGAAGACATACTAGAAACTCTGATGTTCTGTGTAAACCATAAATCACTCTACTAGAATGTAGTGTCTCCACATCCTCAGGGTGAATACAACTTCTGTTGGCACCAATTAGTGAGTCACTTTCCCTATTCATGAGGTATCCATTACCTCAAACTATACTATATAGCTGATATATCATGGTTTATTTTGAGTACACAAAGGTGAAAATGAATAGGGCAGGTGAGTAAACTATTCCACCCTCAAGAAGCTAGACATGGAAAGCAAGTGGCATACCCCACTTGTCTTTTCTTCTCTTGGATGGAGAGTAATCCCTAAACGAGGAACTTTTCCACACCCATTAGTCGAATCACAAGTGAGAAGAGGTCAAGTAGAAAAACTATAATGGAAATTATAGGACATGGTATGACACTCCACTTCACAACCCCACCATGAACACACAAGTTAGAGGGACTTATCCACCACACCTCTATAATACCCGCTTTGGGTAGAACTGACTCTCACTAGTGATTTTTATCGTGTCACCCAAATGTTACATGATGGGGGAAATAAATATCTCACTCGTGCATTCAAATCTATATCGAACAACACCGAAACAGGGTTACACCAACACCCGGTGTCACGCTTGGTAAAAACTCAAGTAAGAAGCAGGAAGAAAAGAGTACCCCACCTAGTGTCTAGAAAGTTATACTGAAAAATGTCACCAAAGACACAGGGAATACATCTAATTTTCAAATTCACTATAGGGTCATAGACTTTGAAAGCATGTAGCTGCCTGCTGCCCCGACTTCCAAATCCCTAAGCTTAATGTGGGCCATATAGTTGTGGTGGAAGGAATTCATATCTTTTTCCACCAACCATGGTTATTCCATATTTTATGAAAACACCACATCTATAGGGAAAACCCTATCATCTCCAGGGAGATCCCTGATCATGACACCATCTCTACCATGGTGGTTCGTTTACTATCTATTAAATAATTTCAAAATGTATGGTCGGGTGGTCTCGAGCCATCTGACCTCACCCGTCACAAGAATAACAACTACCCTGCCTTAGTTGTCCTGCTGATTTACATTTTACTAGACCAAGTGAATGAGTCTAATAATGGGAAGGAATTCAACATCAAGGCCCTTCTAACTAAAATTTTATAACTATGGTAGATGTATATGTGGTGACCTTCCCACTGCCAAATTTAGCTAACTAGTGTTCCACTTACATAAAGCTCTCTATCACCAGTGCCCACTCTAGCACCCCAACATAAGTGGGTATGCATAAGGGAACTAAATCAGCATGAATATCCTCTATGGAAATCCTTCTCAAACTTTCATGCCTAGATATTGGCAACTCGAATCATTTCTAAAGAGTAGCCAGTCAGGCCTGTGAGCCGAGCCTCTTACTCTGGGACAATCATCTCTCCCTACTAAAGCTCCAGAAGCTCCTAAATATGGAAGGATCATAAGAAAGATGTGTAATACTCCTCAGGGAAGAAATTGTAGAAGTCACCCCTAAGAGTCCCGACTCATCATGCATATGAGTAACCTTACTCTACCAATTCCCATTTATTATGTGGAAAAAGGATGGCTGTTATAGCCACCATCTGATCTATCATTGTCCGAACAAGCCTGAGGATGAGAACAACTGACTCTATCTAGTCATCAGTTACCTAAGGATCTAGGTCGCTGAAAAACCTCAGCAGTCTTTGAAACAAAAACTCGTGGAGTGTGCTTAGTCTATGAATTTCCCCAGCCTACTCTGCTGGGGCTAACTAATGCTCAAAAGGTGGAGGTATCAATACATATCCATCTGGAGGAATGGGAATTGTGGGTTGGATCTTAAACTGAGTCCTTGTAACTCATTGGGTTTTCATCATGAACTAGAGATAACATCCTATCTAGATATCATAATAGATTTATCTTGAAACTTATCAAGGAGTATCATGGTCAGATGAGCATATATATATATATATCAAATGTAATGGGGAGCTGACTCTAGAAGTAATGTCAAAGATTCAATCATATATGATGCATGTACCGTTGTTCCCTGCAAAAAATGTCTCCGTGTAGTGAGTCGACAAGTGGGTAATCAGGTTCCTTGAGAATGGTTATGTCAGCTGTTACATCATCACTGGACTCCCTTGACTAAGAGCCACCCTCTAGACATGTGGACTCTCGTTCCCTAAAACCAAAAATATTCTTTTATAGAATGTCCGAACAATATTCCAAGGAAATAATGACGTTTTATATCACTTTTTCATGACCCAAACCATGTCAGGGCTTGAGCTGTAACTACACTAAGCCCACATCCATAGGATTGGGGGTGGCTACTTGCACCGAAGGCACAAAAAAATTAGGAAGGCCTTTTGCTAGGAACCTCTACAAACACACGTAGCCAACATAATGAAAAAGCGTATACGAAAAATTAAAAAATTTGAAACACTGCTATAAGTAAACCAAAAATGAATGAACTACTAAAAAGTACAAGTATAGTACAGTAAAAAAAGAAAAAGGGAAAAAATACACACCCAACAAGAAAAGTGTTTCAACCTTGGAGTTACTGAAAAAGTAAACAAAAAAATGAGATTGCCTCACTCCTAGATCACAAGTGATGACCACCGCACATGGTCCAAGAACCACATATCTCTAAGATCCACTATATCCTTAATCAACCCATCCATCATCTGCATAAAACCTGACACGTGCGGGAAAATCCAATGCATGAGTTAGTATAAAAATACATAGTAGGATGCCCCAAAAAGGAAAAGGGAGAGCCATTTAAGATATAACTCAAGAGGAAAGTAGTATATAAAACAATATATAGTTAAAGAAGTGAAAATAAACCCTAAAAGAGTGTGAAGTAAGTGTATCTGAACACAAGGGGCTAGAAAAATTGGGAAGATGAACTTACCATCGAGTCTTCACAACCTTTAGTAGGAGAGTATACTTGTACAACCATGAGAAGCTAGACACAAAAAACACTTGTCATACCCCACGCATCTTCACCTCTCTTAGAAGGAGAGTAAGCAACACCCAATGAGTGGGTACTGAAATATGATATATATACATTCTCAACAAAAGAAACCCAAATGAGAGAGTAAAGAGATCTCCACACCACAGATCAACCCAAGAAAAAAGTCACATAAAGTTATAGAAGTAACGAATATCGATGCCTTGCATCCTTATGTATTTCTTGAACTACAAGTCAAAGGGTATCAAACACCACACCAGGATATTGTCTTCTCTAGGAAGGCCTATCTTGCCCTTACAGTTTTAGGTCGTTCCCCAAGGATGTTTCTTGGTGGGGAAAGCACCACTCTTACTTGCGAGTCCAAAGTTATGTCAAAGTACATCTCTTCCACGAATCATTAGTGAAATCCACTACCTATCCCTGTTAAAGGGTAATCTGCCGGAGGGTAATCCTAGAAGAGTAATTAGTGAACACCACTTCCTAGTCCCATTGTAGGGTAAGCTCAAAAGAGTAATCAGAAAATGATACTTCCCATCCCCACTGGAGGGTAAGCCTGATACTGCTCGGGTCTTCCCTGCTAGATGATAACTCTCAGAAATCATTGAGAAACTACACTTCACTCATCAGGAATCACCTCAGATAGGCATCACATATGGAAATCTCGTATCGTATCTCTAAAGCCACTACAGAGGGAACCATCACGTTATACGTAGAAAAACACTCAGGATAGGATACTAACGGGCCAAAATACGAGTTCATAAGAAAGAGATATGAGAGATAGAAGATTTTTATAGTGGTTTAAGAAACATGTGGGGACAAGACGATGTTTTACCCCACTTTAACGCCTGGACATATACCTATCTATAATCTGGTACAAAACTGTTATCAAGTAAGTCTAGGAGTGATAGTGTACTCCTAGAGTACATAGCCCCTCTAGTCATCAGGTTGATGAGCGTACATAGCTTTTCAGTAGTCTAAAATGGGTGAAAACACAACTTTACTTAATGTCCCCCATAAAAAGAACCAGATAACCAAACCGATCACACTATCACAATCTTTGTGGAAAAGTGCACAGGATTCACTAATCATTTGCCCGAATCAGAATTTTGTTGGAGAAATTGCATTTCATATCCTTGAGTATGAACTATGCTTTATGGGGCCCATGCCTTAGCACTGGAACAAATCATATGGATCGCACCATTTTTATCCTCACAAAAAATAACACAAGATTGGATATTCATTTTTCCAAAATGAACACCCAGTGAAAAAGCCATATTTCGCCTCAAACACCGAAATCGATCCTTGTGGGGCATGCTCCTCAATTTTGGTTTAATCACATAAAATTATTCATGAAAAGTATGCCTCAATTTCAGGGTCATTCCACCTCTTACAAAACGTAGATTAGGAATCATATGCCGAAGATACAACTGATTCAATAATCTTTAAATAATAATAAATATAATATTATTTTTATAATTGAACATTTCATGCCACCGAGCCTCTAAATCGATACATAAAATTATTAACCCTTCCTTAGAAGGTCCATCTTTATTATATTCCCACGTTTCCATAGACAACACATCAATTGGACATTCTATTTATATATTATGGGTGTTTGAAGCACTTTTGGCCCGATCCAAACCAATTCGGCCCGGACTGGCCGAACCATATTGGCCGGACCGCTCTGGCCGACCTGATCTGATTCGCTGGGCCATGACCTATCCCAGGGCCCATTCCACTTCTGACATCAACCGACCCATGGCTGCGTCACCGCTGCCACACGACCTCACCCATCAGACTGGTCGGGACACGTGGCCCACGACGCCACAACACCACCACCAATCTATGCGCCACCAGCTAAGTGGCTTGACACCAGAAGCTATGGTGCTGGAAATGCCTTAGTGGTCCATTTTTCATACCACTGACCCCAATCTAGTCATTTGATGATGAAACTATCAGTTGATCATGGAACCATACAACAAGGGCTTCACAACACCAACCTCAAATCAATGATCCACTAGTCGTTCGCTATGCCCAAAAGATGGTTTCGCTTCCTCTCCCCACTGTTCCTTCTCTGTGCGATCAAAACTCGAAAATTTCATATATGCAGAATCCTTGGATCATGAAATTACCAAATCTAGGATTCTATTTACCATAAAATGTCGTTTCCACATATCAAAATGTTATTCGATGAAGAATGAAAAGAACGATTGAAGAACATGAAGAATGAGCTATCCAACAATTTATACAGTCGATGGTCATGGTTAGTTTTTCCATTGGTAAAGGACATCAAAGTAAAAAGATTGACCAATAATCAAATTTTAAAACTTAAACTTCAATCAGGGAACATAGAATCTGAAAGAAGAATCATACATATATTTTTGATATGTCATTTCATTCACCACACTCTGATCTACTTGGATATGCAATTTCATCATGATCCAACAAAAATTCATCATAAAATCACCATTAAAAGGAAAATATGGAGCTCCTCTAGAATCCGTGAGAGAAATGAGCTAACCTTTTCTCATTTTCTCTTAACACCAATCTATAAAAAACCACCAGTGACTACGGAATCCAAACCTCCCACACCAATTCAGTTTAGGTCATTGTAAAGTAAACCAACTCATTACAAACTTAATGGAAGTCTTGAATTTTAAATCATTGACCCCGGTCAAAATTTATTTGATTCAGTTTTAAAGAAAATATAATTAAATATAATTGTTTTATTTAAAAAAATTCACTCTATGGATTTTTCTACAGAAGAATCACACTGATCAAAGTTATGTCCCACCTAGGGTAAACACCTTGCTCCGGACTCAACCATGCACTCAAATTTCCAATCCGAGCTACTGTTTGAGAGATATACCATTTCCATCATGTGTATAGTATAAAAATACTTAATATTTTTGAATATTTTTTTCTGGGAACCCTAGTCCTCAGAATCCCAAGTCATCTCAACTCTTAATACTATAAATATATGTAGAAATATTCCAATGTATTACAAGAAAAAAAATAAGGTCTCTAAAACATAATTCTACTTTGTTGATGAAATAAATGAAATAAATGTTGTCTGAATGAAATAAAATCACACCATAAAACATATAAAACCTTCATATACCTCAACAAGTAATGATGTGTCATATGTAAATAAATAAAATTAATATCAATTCAATATAAATATAGGGTATACTTTTGCGTGAAATAAGAAAAAAATAGTCTAAAGAAGTTGAGAACCATAAAAGAGGGAATTGAAATTGAATGGAAAAATTATAATCATCTTTGAAATAAAATTGATATTTATGTGATGCACTGAATTGAATTATTTTTGAGAATGTTTATATAAAATATAGGAAAAGATAATGGTTATAAAAATAGTGTATTGAAAATATCTTAATGAATTAAATTTCTAGATGCTAAAAAATATATGTTGTGGTTGTGAAAACTAAATTTTATGATTAAAAGGAATATGTAAAATTGTTCCATTTATGAACATGATGTTCATACTAGTATAATGTTTTTCATAAGATTGAAATTGTAGTTAGTTCCAAATCCTTTGAAACTGAAGGCTAAAAGACTAGATTTTGAAATAAAATAAATATAATTTTATTATGTGTTTGAAAAATGAATATTTGAGATAAAATCCTATAACTTATTCTATATTTTTATTTATAACATCATTCCATATGATAATTAATACTAAAAAATAATAACCCTTTGTTCTTCCTGTAAAACTATTCATATCCAAAAGAAAAATCATTTGAAATAGAAAATAATGCTCTAAAATTAGTGAAAGAATAATTTGATTATGATATATAGAGATCAAAATATCTAGATAAAAAGGTAATATATCATCATTATAAATCTCAGGATAAAAATTTCCAAAATAATGATATCTAATTCATGCATTCTTTAAAATTATTGAACACCAACTTCAATCACAAGTTTCATGCATTCTCAAGTGGAAACTGAATTGAGTTTTCTAAAAACCCAAGTAGTAGAACAAAAATGGTTTAATGCATTTATATAAGAGGCTAGAAACCAAGAGGGAAAAAGGAAATAAAAGTCAAAGAAAACCAATTTTTCCAATGGAATAGAAAAATAATATAAATTTATATGTTTGAAAAAATTGAAAAATATAAAAAAAATGTGTAGGTAGGCCATAAACATTCCCAATAGAAATCACGATGATGAAAAACCAATAAACTATTACAGAAAAACCAAGATCTCTAAATAAATTTTATTCTCAAAGAAGAGGAAAGTAAGAAAAATAAAATAATAATAATAATAATATCAGGAACACAAAGATTTAAATGGGTTGAGAATAGACCCTATGTGCAGGAGAGGTGGAACACATCACTAAATTAGAGAGAAGTATTAATATAAAAATATTAATTTTTCAAAAACCCTAACTAGAATATGATATCATAATGAAACGTGGTTCTGTAGAAAAAAATGTTTTTATATTTCAAAAATATTCATAAAAAGTACATTTTTCTACAATAACTGGTGTTATAGAAGTCTATAAAGCTATAGTGACCTAGAAAGGTCTCTATTCACATGCTACTATAATAACATGGTGATGTCCACAAATATAAAATTCCATATTAGTGTGAGTAGTTAGATATAATATAATATTATGTTGAATAACACACTGCTAGAGTTGTTGTCTTGTTCAAAATATGGTCTTCTTGTAGTTGTCCCACCATTATCCATTGGATTGTGCTATGCTCCCCCAACATAAACGATACAAGTTTTATTATAAAATCATGGCAGATATACTAATAATGTGTTGATAAAATCATTTAATATTTATACCTAACATTATCTTTTAAGAATGAGATGGAAAAAATAATATTTCACTTGAATTAATAGAAAGTGAAAGAAAAAATAATTGGGAATAAATGATGTATTAAGGGAACATGCATATGATAATCCCTCAATCCTGGATGAATGGGTCACATATGTAGTTGCAGGTCTGGGAAAATTTAATATAATAGTCAATGATCCATTAGGGATAGAGAATATGAACCATCGACACAAGAGGCAATGCATTATTATTGTTGTGAGGTGGAAGACAAGCTTGTTTAGTTGGAGCCTTATATAATGTTCCTTATTTATTATTTCATTACAATATTTTATAAGTATAAATTTCAAAATATTATATAACCAAAACCCACACAATATATATATCAATAAAGTTATTACATAAACATATGATGAAAATGCAGCATTTCAAATGCAAAAAAGGTAATTAAAAACAAACCTCAATGTTTTATGAATATTTTTCTACTTTAATTTAATCCAAATAACAATAGGAAATAAAAACTAACAATGTATATAAGAACATTTCAACCAATTTAAGTGGTGTTACATACAAGAAATACCATAATCAAATGAAAATTCAATCAATAAATATTTTTATCTATCGGTTGGAAAGTTTAGGAGTTGAGATATTATTTAATGTATGAAGATATGAATAGACATTTGGAATAGTGGGTGTCATACACTCCCTTGTATGTCTTATTGTTGAAGGGGGTGTGAGGTGTAGGGGTATCTGGGTTATCTAGAAATAATGGTTGAAGAAAAAGCATGAGACAATGGCAGTTGAGAAGGGTGATGTTAAGGGATTACATAGAAATTGATAAACATAATTATTTGTAAATTCTACCATTAATGTCATTATGAGTATTTTAATGGTCCTTAAGGATTTAATGGGAGAATTTTTTGTAGTGGTGTATATATTATTCCATAGAAGCAATATCATATATACAGATAATAATATGAAACCAAAATGATTCAATTTTGTTATAATTCCATACTATAAAAATTATAATTTTGTAAATTCCATTTTGTTTTACCTAATAAGTACATCTTCTTACATTAAAAGTGGTTCATATGGTGACTGAAAAATAATTTAACCTCTTACTTAATTGTTAAATCTAAATATTATTAGTAGTATTCAGATTCAATAATGGTATTATGTTAAAAAAATGATTAAAACCATTCTATATGGGTAATTATAATTCAAATTTAGCATAATTAAATTGATAGAATGACATATGTCATTAAAAAAAATTATTCATTATTACTGTACCCTTATTAATTTAATTTGATTCATGAAATGTAAAAGTGTTGAAAAAATTGAAAAAGTAAAAATAAATACCTCATAAATCTAGTTGTAAATTTTTTGAATTGTGATGCAATAAAAGTATAACTATTTTCTATAACACCTCTAATGTCACTACCTGCACCATATACTTATAAGTTAACAATTAAATAACCAAAAAATATGACACTTTTATATGAGAAAATAAAAAATCCACATAACATACACAAATACAAATATAAAAGTAAAAAATGATACATACTGAAGATTTTAGTGTAAATAAAATCCTAAAAGTCTAATAATCATTTTGACTTAAATTCTTAGTCACAAACTATATTTTGAAAAATAGTCTGATATATTCATTACCTTTATTTTTTTCCATATAGGAAATGAAAATGTGAAAAAAGTAGTCATGGAGATGACAAATAAACCCCAAAAAAAAATTATAATAAGCATAATTGCATATGAAAATTTATATCATAACATTTTAAATTGAAAAAAATTAAAAATATATAAGAAAAAAATGACATAAAAATAATTCAATAATTAAAGAGTTGATTTTATAGTCTATCTTATTAAATATATTCCAAAATAACTACTCTAATTTTTGAAACATAATCATTTTTGGTTGGGAATGTGGGTTCCCTATACTCAACTTTCATAACACGAACTCTACTTTTCAATTAATATATCATGTATATAGATCATTATTCATGATTTTATCCTAAAATAATAATATCTATACTTATGTTTCCACTATCTATATAATAATTTCATTAGATTATTTATTGTATCAATAGGTTATAACAGTTATAAATATATTGATAACCATGAGATACAAGTACAATAATATTAAACATATTTTCTATGATCCAGAAACATTATAATAAGGAAAAAAAATGATGTGTAACTATCATGTTTTATGAGATCATCTGTATTGAATGAAGTTCACAATTCGTGACTTTGAGTAAAGTAGATCATTTGGAATGACCCTCTAATAGGAACACCACATATTTCCATGGTCATAAGTTATTCCAAATTACGATCACATGTATTGTAATCATTAATTAAGATCACTATAAATGTGTACCATTTTTGCATAGTTTTATTTAAAATGAAAACATTGAAATTAATGTTATTGTATGGTAGCCTGTGTTGTGTGCATTATTGATGGTATGAAATTAGTTTAATATTCATGAAATAATTTTTTCTTTTGAAATGAAAAGATATCTCGATATTAGTTGATAGAGATGGTTTTAATTTTTCTAAATACATTTCCATGGTGACCAAATATAAGTCTATCCTAAAAGGTCACGAATAAAGAAAGAAAGAAATAATGATGACATGAAGTGTGCATCCTATATAATGATATATCAAAAAATAAAGTGATTATATTACACGGCCTGTGATCATTAGAGGTTTTCATTGCTATGAATAAATATTATCTCCATAGGGACCTTGATGGGTTGTTATTCTCTACTTTTAGTTTGTGGGTATCACACAAAGTTATTGAGAAAAATAACAAAAGGGTCACACAGAATGTGTATCCAGAAGTATAACCAATTCCAGTGAATTAGAGTTTAGAACCCGATGGGCCCCATGGAAGTGTAAGGGTGACGTATAGGTCTATATGATCATAAATGAAATAAATAAATTCAATATTATTCATGTTTAGAATAATAATTGTTGATTTATTTACGTTTTATATTCACAAGTTACTCAATAAAGATAATGAAACAGTATTTTTTGAATGAATTTTAAATATTTACTATTTATGGTTCATATAATATTTATTAGAGAGGATATTATAGTCAATGATTATTATTTTATCATGTAGCACGTTTTAGATGTTACAAGCATGTGATAAAATATTCTCCACATCTGTGGGATGTTTTAAGTGTAGTTTGTGTTGTTTTTTGTTCATTTGAAGGGTAAACATCCATAAGGACCTAAATGAAATTTATAGAAGTTATAACCTAAGTATTTAAATACTTCCAACACTCAAAATGTGGGGTTAAATTAATTTCATGAATTACCTATACTCTCCACCTCTCTCATGAGATCTATAGAGAAAACGTGAAGGTAAGATCCAGAATCATTCAATCGAAGTTCTTGGATAGATATTATGATATCCAACTTTCTTTAAAACATCAAATAACCTTAAATTCTCCATGATAGTACCCAAATATTGTTGTACAACATTTGATAAAGATTTTCGAATTTTTTTGGGTGATCTAAAGGGTTCCATGTTTAGTTTCTTCAAGAGACAATTGCCGAAAACTAGAAAAATGTGTTTCCGATCAGAATTAGATGAGTTAGAATTTTAGTTTTTTTATTTTTTTTATTCATACATATATTAAATTTCACATGAGGAATGGTTGATTCCAAGTAAAGGTATACCTAAATTATTATTTTTACATAAATATAAAACAAAAAAATTTAAAATACCATTTTTCGTACATCCTCAAAGCTCTGTGATCCTTTAATTTTTATTAGAGAGAGCATGTATTAAATTTAGACTGCTTAAAAAAAATTAAATTTTCAATTATTCATGAATAGGTCTCTATCACGGTCCTGATTCCTCAAACAAGGCATTAATAATTGTTCAAATGGTAGATTTATGGTCGTATAATGATCAAAATTAATTTTTTTGTGCTTAAAATGAATAATAAATATATATTTGTTAATATATTGGGCTGGTGTTATATTATTTTTCTAGAGACCTATGACATTGAGTTGTATGTGATGGCCCAAAAATGTTTGGTTCATGATCTCTCCATCTATTCTATAGTATCAGGGAATTATGAATCAATATAGAACTATTTAAAAACTCATTTTAATATATATATATGTATATATATATATAACAACACAATAAGGGAGAAACTACCTTTAAATTTTTAGGTTTAATAAAATTATTTATTAACTTTGGGGGAAGCAAAGCCACCCCCTCTCATCAAAGGATCCCCCACTTGGGGGAGGGGGCATAGTAGACATAAATAATATTTTTTATCTATATCTAACGAAAGAACCATATAGTGTAGTCAGTCCTTGTTCATGAGCCCTTTTGTGTGGTAGATATATTTTATCTGGCCTAGGGCACACCAATTTGGGTAAATGCATCCCACCTCTACCATCTGTGTTTCTCCATGATATAAAAACCCTTTGGTGTTTTAAAAAATTCATGATGAATACAAAGAAATTGTAAAAAATTATAAAAAATAATTTTTTTAATAAAAATCAGAATATATAAAATATATTTATGGGATGGTGAGACTTGATTTTTATGAATTAAAAATAATTAAATTTATTATAAATGATAAAAAGTATCATCAAGTATAGTTCTCCAAATATTTTATTTATTTATATGAATTTTATGTGGAAAAACTAATCATAAACCATTGACTGATCAATGTGAGTTATGTTTTATTTATCTATTTATTTAGTTACTTTAATGTGTTTTTCTATAAAATTTATTTAATAAATAGTGACCTTTATATCTGAAAAAAAATACAATTTCTATTCATTTAACATTCCATAAATCCCACCACCCGTGTGAAGTTAATATTGTCTAATTAGGAGTATGACTGGATGCTGTAATTTCACATCAATACTTGGAAAAACACTAAATGAAATTTTCATGCATTGGATAGGGTGAGTACTGCAACTCGAATAGGCTATGACATGACATAAGGAGTTACCCATAGGGTCTCGGTTGATCTATTATTCACTCAATGGATCAACCATTAGTATCATCTCATGATCACATCATATATTTATTAATACATTGTTTATTATAGTTGTGTATGTGTTTATATGTGTGATTATAGAGAATAAAAAACAAGAATGCACTTATAATAATGAACCTTTGTTGAAAATGTAATTTATTTATATCATTTTAAAGAAGTGAGTTTGATCACATAGAAAAATAAAGTGTGAATAGAAATTGATTACATTCCCTAAGAAAAATTAAAATCATTATTATAAATTGTTTTTCCTCTTACACTTTTCATTGTTTGAATTTTAAAGAATCTATACATTTGAGGTGCTAATCATCCCTAGTTTAGGGCGAGTCTTACTCCTGGAGTGTAATACCCAAAACATATTTTATGTGTAATAATAATCGTTATAATTGTCTTACTTGGCTTAATTTTCGTATTATTTAAAACAAAATTTTCAAAATAAGCAAAGGACATATTTTATTCAATAAAACACTAAAATGTTACATTTCAACTAGGCTAAAGGATGATAACTAACCTGAAATTCCTTCTAGGAAACAAATAAAATTACTGGGAGACTCCCAAACACCACAAAGAAGACAATAAAATAATTTTATTCATTTGGATCAGTCAAGATGAAAAATAGAATGGAAAGAACAACGACTATCGTGCTGAGCATTAAGGGTATGAAAAGAACCACCTTCACCGAATTATTTCAAAAATATTGAATACCCTATACATATTTTATAAGTATTTGGTGACATTAAGTAGACTTTGTGGTCCTTAGGTGACCGTTGGTTTGTAACAGTCCCAAAAATCATATAACTGTTGGGTACTTTTATTTATTTTTATTATATAATTTATTTTTAATATTTTATGTATTTTATGTATAAAAACATTTTAAATGTTCTAAGAATTTGAGTTCTTTAAAGTTGTATCTTTGAACATTTTTAAATATAATTATATTTATATTTTGAAATAATAATGTATTTGAAATCAAGACCTTTGTGTTTTAATGATAATATAGGTACATATTAACTTGAAGACGAATCTACATATCATTTTTGATACAAAAATACACATTAAAATTTAAATCCATGTGTAATAATACATTTAATAATTAAAAGTTAAACAGTGTGTAACTTATATGATGCCTTGTGTGTCAAAGTCTAAAATGATGTAGAGATTATGTTTTATAATAATAAATTTGATGATTTGTTTTTGTCTTAATAAAATTAAATGTTGAAAACTTCTTTGTTTTTCATTTATTTAGTTTTAGTTTTTTTTAAAACAAGGGTTTATAAAAAATATACCACCCATAGGGACATCCCTTTAACTATGCCAAAGGAGGCAGCTAGTGCTACTCCTTCAAGAGTAGGAGGCCAAGTCTCGACCCTTCAGGAACAACACATTCCATCTCGTGGGTGTGTGTACATGCCTACATGCACACATGGAGGAACCGAGCAACCTGCCACCATGCGGGGCGGTATAGTGGCAGGGGTGGGCGTAGAAGCACTCCCGTAGAGAATCAGTGTGGGTGGTACTAGGGAGGGGGAGAGGGAACTCTGAGAGAAGGCCAAAATAACTAGGCTTATAAAGCCATCCCAGAAACCATTCCGTTTCGATATGGGATGAAATTTTAAAGAGGGATCTAATCTCAATGGTTCGATGTCACCGCACGAGATCTGTACTACTCGATCCAGTCTTGGTTTTGAACTCCATTGCCGCAATATTAATGCCACATTTTCTATAAACTATATGATCACAGACTCAACTGATATCTACCATTCCATACGTTTTAAAACTCATGGCCTTCCCACATCCATCTATTCAATCTGAGATTTAATCTCATCCCTCCATCAATTTTTTAAAACATTAGAAACTCCCTTATCCATCTGATCAGATTCCATTGGATCTAGACCATCCACTCCCTTTTCACATTTCATCTCCTCGTTTCTTATTCCTCCTCTTTCTGAACTAGGGGCTTTCCCACCTTTTTTATCCCATCTTCTTCTTCTTCTTTTTATTCTCCCTCGTGATCCTCTACCTTTCTCTTCAGACCAGACCACAATTTCCACCCGTAAGCCTCTTTCTTCTCCCTTTTTTATTATTTTCTTTGCTCCTATTTTATGTTTACGCATGTTTATGTATTTATATATATAAAATTATATAATAACCATTTGATTTTAGGTTTATTTTATGTAAGATGTTGGACTTGATTTGTTTCAATCTTTTTTTAGTGGTATTTGTTTTTATTTTATGCTTGAATCATGATAATATATATATATATAGCCTATAAAAACCCTTGTTTTCACACATAATCCAACCGTATCCCTTCTCCTCAACCTACAAACGTCCACTTCCTGACCCTATTCCCCTCTTGAAGCTTGGTAAGGGATCATTTTTTCTTCACTTTCAATTTGAAAACTCCCATTTATCTATTTTTATGTTTCAAGGTTATATCTATAAGTATATAATTTTTTTCTATCCCATTTTTTGATTTCAAAAAAAAAAAAATTATCATCAGTGTTACACTAAGGTTTTTAAGGTAAAAAACACCCGTAAGGGTTAAAATTGTTTAAAGTTTAGAACTATGTGTATATATGTATACATATATACACTTTCGTTATATAACAAATCAATCCGGGTTTATGATTTTTGAATGGAGATCATTTGTTTTTATGTAATGAAATATATGTAGAGGTTTAGTTCATCATGTTCTTAGTATTCAAAACCCTTGGTTACAACTTATGTATATACGGTTATACATTTAAATGTTTGTTTATATGAAAAGTCTGTTTGGATTTTATGATTTCCAATGATATTCATTCCTAGACGGTGTTCATAAATCATGTTATACATAAAAGGGTTCACCTTGTTTTGTGTTAAATTAAACCCTATGTATATTTATAAAACAAACCTAATCTGCTTCTATGGATTTTGAATGATGAAAATATTTTTTTAAAAACAATTTCCTTAAGTACATGTAAATCATGTAATGAATTGACTTGGTTTTATTTAATTGGATCACGAAAACCTATATGCACACATACAGTTACCTATGTATATATATGGGTTATAATTATAATTAGATTTTGGTTTCCATAAAATCTATTTATTAATAAATTATTTATTGGAAGCATACAACAGTTATGAGGAGTTATTAAACCTTGTTTTTGGTTATGCAGATTCCAAACATACACATTGTGTGTGTGTGTGTGTGTATAAATATGGTTTTATATAATTTTCAAACTCACATGTATACATATATATGTGTTTCAAACTTGATTCCTTTAGTAGTTTGTATTATTTTTTTCTTTTTTAAGCATAAATACACATTAATTCATGAGAACATGTGTTTAATTATTTCATTTATGTGTGAATACTTCACATGAAATAATCCATACTTTTTATTCCAATTTTCCACACGTATTGCATTTGATTATTTAGGTTTATGTTTTAATCGATTTGGACATAATTAACATTGAAGGGTTTAAAACAAGTATCTCAAAGTCAAAACATGTAAACCATGGCTTGAAAAGGTCCACATTCACAAGGTTTTAATTCAAGAGTTATAATTTTATGCGAAAACCAATTATTTTATGTGTACTAGTTATTACCACATATGAAAAAGAATGTCGTTTCAGTTCATGATTGTAACTTATACAACCATAACCAAAAACTAAAAAATCTTGTCCTTTTTACTTTTATTGCATAATTCATTTAGGTAATGAGTATGCATGCAAAAGATTATGGATTAAGAATGTCAGTTCTATTATAGTATGGGAAACTATGGAAATAAGACCATACTAAGACATATGAGGAATGTATTTGACTTAAATTATGTGACTGCTGCACCTGGAATTATACAGCACTCCAGAACATCAGGTAAAGTGATGAATCTCATGATTCAAGTGAAATGATACATGAACTTGATTCTAGATTTATTCACAACTATGCGTGGTAGTTGACCACAATTATGTTGGGTTTTTACCCATATGGTCTTAGTGCCATGCCATGAACAGTTTGTCATTATAAATTACGTCATTATGTATTGGTATATGACAATCCAAGTGATTATTTGTCTAATAGAATACCCCTTGGTTAAGAATATTCTATGACAATGCTGATGAATGCATATGGTTTCATTATGTATAAAAATGGAAAGTTATACATGGAAGGGGTATATAAAGTTAATGTTACAAGAATATCATATTAATTACTAATGAATCATGACATGATTAATTATGTAATTTTATTGAGAACTTTTCATGTCACTTTTAGAGTTATTTTGGTCAATTTATGAATTTTTCATCATTCATTCATTCCTGTACATGTATGCGCACTCTAAATTATGTATTACCTAATGTTTTTAAATAAACACATAAGATTCTTATGTAAGAAATTTTTCTGAAAATATTATCAAGTAACCTTTGAAAACTAATGATGTTGTGCCTCAAATGGTTTGGGATTATATCAAAGGTTGTTGTTTTAAAAATGAATTTCTTTAAATTACTATAAAACCCCTTAGTCGTCATTCTTATGATCACCGTACGTTTTCAATTTATTTTACATGGTGTAGTAAACTATTACAAGATTTTAGTACTCTTATATGATGAAATCAATATGAATCATAATTTTGTGATGTTTTTGGAAGATGTTTATTAGTAGCATCTAGTTTTCTAGAACCTAAACCAAAATGATCCTCTATAATGGAACACGTGGTGTAATTTTTGTATGGTTGTTTCTATGAAAAAAATCACTCACCATGCTTCATGTATCTACTCCGGGCTTCTGGGGTTGGGGTCATTACAAGGATTGTTCATATTACTGTTTTGGTTCAAAATAAAAAAAAAATTCATCCAACAAAAATCTAAAAATAGCTTGGTGAAATTATGAGGAAAAATGTTGAGTAAAATATATCTATTCTTTATAGGATATGAGACTCTACTAAAGGAATCAATGATCCATGAATTGATGCATATGGTTTGCCAAAACCCTACATGAAACCCTTAAAGTAGTGATGTATCCTTATCTTGGACTATAAGGATAGGTTTTAAGGATCCTTTACACCAGAATACTCAAGTGGCAAAGTATTCAGAACATTATAGTTGAGAGATACTTGAATTTGATAAAATAGTGGGATACATTTAACGATGAAAAAATTTATATATATAATAATCCATAAGTAAGATAAAAGTATTAATCTTATTTTTTTAGAAAATGGAAAGTAATACACTTGTTAAACTTTGACCAATACTGGAAAAAACAAGTCCTTACTAGCACACATTTCCATGAGTGGTACAAGAGCTTGTACATAGTACTACAATTTGAAAGTAAATTAGATTTGTTAGAGTACCTAATACATAATAAACCACCTAAGGATGAAATTTTGGATGATAAGGATTATTATAGTATACTCATTGATGATGATTTTATGTATATATCATAATTCTATCATCAATGTCCACAAAAATCAACAGAAACACGAGGAATTGGATTGTTTTGAGATGTTGTCACAACTCTAATTATTTTTTAGTGATAAATTAAGGTGAGAGATCAATTATATTTTGATCACATAGGTTGGGTATAGATTGAAATATAGAATTCAACCTGGTCCTCTGGTACTTCTGATGATAGAGTACATTGATCGACTAAAATAACAAGTATTCATGTGGAATCCTGGAATTTATGTTCATATCATTATCTCATCCTTCGAATCATGTTTCCATTATTTCATTGAGAGTTATAAATCAAATAGTATTTAGAAATCACTTTGATACCTTTGGGTACTATAACAACCCAATCCTTATAAATATAACATTACATGATTTTTAAGCATTATTATACATCAAAGTATAATACAAGGATAGTGAAGTATAGTGTCTTTGATGACAAGGTACATAAAACTTATAATATGAAACTAAATATAACATTTCCTTATTTTTTCTTCATAGAGGGATCTAAAATTCCATTGTGCTGATACATCTGCACAGGATAACCTGGGGTTAAGATGAACAAAGGGATGAGCTAAAAATACCAGTAAGGGAGTATACATAAGAATAAGGCTTTAACACATGGGTCAGAAGGCATGACCTAATAATAACGGAATCATGGAACATATGGAATAATAACATATAAAAATGGGGTAATATAAACATGGAATCATAGTAATGTGGAATAAAATAAAACATCAATTTATAATGAGTCATGGATAACTTCCAAGACCATTTCACATGGTAGAAGAAGTCAAGGATAACCATCGAGACCCTCACACATGGTAGCAGAAGCCAAGGATAACCGCCAAGATCGTTGCACGTAATGTCTCATGAGACTCAACTTACCCAATACATTAGAGTGAAATTTGGGGGCACCCATTAAATCATTTTCATGAAATTTTTTTCCATATAAATAATTATACAAAATCAATCATACATAGACATAAGTGTACCGATGGAAAAAAATGGGCATCACAGTCATTTCATAAAGCCAAATAAATGGTCATATAATACAAATGTCCATGAATGAACGAAATTAAATAATACATGGAAATTCACAAGTTGAAATGACATTTAACATGATAAGTGATTTCAAATAGAATTGGAAACTTGTAAAAAATAGTATTATGAATCTTTATAATTAAAACATTTCAGTGTGGTTTTAAGGAAAATACTAAAGAGCATTTTAAATAGAAAAGGGAAAAATATTTTATTAAAAAATAGACATGAACGAAGACTCTATTAATAATAAAATTACTAATTTTATATATACAATGGTGTATTAAAAAATAAGATAGGTTTCACTTGAAATTGGGTAAGAATTCAGAAAATTCCCTTTAAACGGGTTTTCTTATCGATAGTATTTAGGATGGAATCACTAAAAACATGTTTATCCCCGAAAGAGAATGATGAAACTGTATTTATAAATTAATTTTATACATGTAAAAATTTCATAAAATATTTACATAAATAGATAAGATAACTTCAATTTGGTAGAAATAAAGACTAGGCAACCTGAAAGAATAAGAGGTTTGGGTAGAATTCCATACAGATTATCAGCATGGTATCGAGTGTACCTAAGAGGTCTTAATGAGAGAAAAAAGGGGTTTCAAATCACTTATAAATAATGAGGGAAATATGTGGGAGGTTTGAAATCATACCCCATCCTTAGGTATTTCTCATAAAAAAGCACAATATAGAGGGCATTATTGAATACAAGTGAAATGTAGAGGATCCCTTACCTTAAGTCCAATGGTGTTCTTCGCTTGATATTAATGATCTGAATAATCAAATTAGGTTCATTCATTAATAATTACAGAAACTATCATATATTTAAAATATTTATTATAACCTTTTTATGTTCATTCAATAACTTTTTGATGGGTTAAGTGGTTCAATTTCATTGTTTAGTTCTATTTGGTTTCTCAGTTTTTACGATCAGTTAACTTATTTTCATGAATGGAGAATCATCTAAAATGGGGATGTTTGTACAGAATTGGAGTTATATTTTATTATTGAAAACACATAATGTTACATGGATGTAAATTTAATTTGGATTCTTGGAGTGAACTTGAATCATTATATAAAACATTAGTGATAAACACTTGGATTAATTTGTCGATTTTGATCATAATTAACTTGTTTTGTATTATTATATTACATTAGGTGTGAAAAATTATTCTAGATTATCACATAAGATAAAATAAATATATTATGATCTGTTTCAACCATTAAAATGGTCTCACAACCAGTCTATCTTATGGTAATGCAAATTGAAAACCCGTCATCCTTGAATGTGATAAATCAACACATCTTAGACGATATTTTCATTTATAGAATAAAAAGCGGGGGAAAGAGATATTATTATAAACTATTGCATTTTAAAAATATAATTATATTAAATTTTTGTTACTAGAGTAATCATACCATTTGGGTGAGGGGAGGTGAGGAATGAAACAAGAAAAGAAAATAACTTGAAATAAAATAAAAGAATTGGAAAGAAGAATTTACATCTTGAGTTTATCTCCTTTGATTGCCTATTAAGGGGAAAGGATTTGGTATTTAGAGGATTCAAAGTTATTTTTGATATTATATAGGATATTGGGTAGTTATTTGTAAACTACTTAGGCAATACACAAGGCTTGACAGGAATAAAGAGAATTGGGGAGTGTGAGTGGTTTTTACAGTGGAGGGGGGGATGGTTTTCTTAATATTTAATTCCTTAGTTTTTTAATTTCCAGTGATTATTCATTGAAAAAAAAATAGTAATAAGTTCATGTTAGTTTGATATTTTTTTTATTAAATCAATTATGATGTCCAGAATAGTGGTTTTAAATTATAATGTACTCATACGGTAAATTCATGTATGTCACTATTCACTATTGTTTTGTTTTTTCAAAAAAATTCCAAAAAATCACCCAAACCATTTTTTTATGTGTGGAATCCAAAAATGATATAAATTTTCCATAAATTATTTTCTAAATATTATGAATTTAATTTTTAATTAAATTCATAATTTACTTGAAAAATATAGATTTTAATACTATGAGTTATTTTATAATGCTTTCAAAAAGTACATAAGGTCTCAGAAAATTATCTTAAAACCAGAATACATAAAATTGTAAATTTATGAACTCCTTTTAAGAAAATATTTTTTTCTTTTAAATTAATTAATTAATTTTAATTAATTATTTTCGACTTATAGAAATAAATATACTTTTATTATGGTCATATTGTAATTTCTAAGATGCCTAAATTTTATTTATACAATCAAGAGTGAGGTTAATATTATTTTCGATGATGTACTATTCAAAAATTTCATATTACTATTCATAAATGTAGGTTACTATTCATATGTACAGGTTACTATTCACCAAAAAATGTTTTTATTATTAGACTCAAAACATCTTACTTATTGCAACTGTGTAGTCAGATTTTTGAAATTCAAAACATTGAAGTGTCAAAATTATGATTAAAGGTCACATAGTACTTAATAGTTCATTTTTTTGTGTTTTCATGTGATTATATGACATATTTATAAGAAATCAATTTCAATTGATAAAAAATTGGGTCGTTACATTATTGCACCGATATGAAATTTCGCCCTAAAAATTTCATTTTAAATTCTAATCCATAAACAGGTGTAGGTACTTTTCATTCATTTCCTCTTCCAGTTATCACGTTGCCTCTTCTTACTTAGTATTCCACCATAGTACTTTTACTAGGTGAGTAGTCTTGTTACATAGAACATTATCTCTATGATACAAGATATTCACTAACTTCTCCTTGTAATAAAGATAATCCTCCAACTATACCACCTCTGAAGAGAGTACATGTGAAGGATTGGGTATGTACTTCTTTCAGAGGAATAGATAAAAGACATCATGTACTTTGGCCATGGTAGGTGAATGTTCAAGTCTACAAGCTACAACTCTGACTCGATCAAGGATCTTGATGGGGTCGATGTACGTAGGATGTAGCTTTCCATTCATCCCAAATCTCAAGACCTTCTTCCATGGAGATATTCCAAGAAATACAATGTATCCAACTTTTAACTCATGGTATCATTGATAATTATATGTATAACTCTTTTGTTGACTATGGGATAACTTGATGTGCTACTAAATTGTTTCACCTTCTCACCATTTCTTCAACCATTTCATGTCCTAGCATCTTACACACACCTACTTTATCCCAAAACACAAGTGGTCTACACCTTTTCTCATAAAGGGATTTGTATGGTTCCATTCAACTGCTTTAGAGGAAACTATTATTTTAAGATAATTAGACTAGTGGAAAATGTTGGTACCATCCTATTTTGAAGTAAATAGAAAATTCTCTAAAAATATCTTCCAATGAATGAATAGTTCACTTATATTGGCCATCAATTTGAAGAGGATATGACATACTAAAGTTTAGTTCAGTGTTTAGAGCATAATGAAAACTTTTCTAGAACATCGAGGGGAATCTCAGATCATGATCAGATTCAATAGATAGTGGTAATCCAAGAATCCTTACCACATCTTTGATATATATCTATTTAATTTGATCCAATGAAAAGTCCTCTTGAATCATGTTAATGTCAGATGTATTTGTAAGACAATCCACAATGACCCATATAACATTGTTTCCTATAGATGTCCATGGAAGTCTGGTGACAAAGTCCAAGGTGAGGTTCTCCAACTTCCATGTTGGTATGGGGAGTGGTTTCATCATACACTTAGAATTTTATATTTCAAGACTCACTTATTGACATACTAAGCACTTTCAGGAAAAATCATCAATATCTTTCTTCATATTTTCAGACCAAAAGTTCTGTTGGAGATCTCGATACATATTTGGGATCCATGGGTGAATAGAAGAGGTTGAGCTATGTGATTCATTAAAAATGTCCTTCTTTATCTATGAATTGGATAGTACACATAATCACGACCCAAACCTTATGACATCATCCTTATCAATAATGAACTCAAAGGATATTCCATTTCTGATACCTTCCACCATTTTCAGAATTTCCCTATATTTTCTTTGAGCATACAGAATTTTCTCCATGAGGAATGGTTGAGAGATCATTTAAGAAAGGATTGATGATGTTTCTCCCTTAATTATCACCACATACATCCTATGAAAATATAATAAGATAGGCTCATTTTCAATTCTCATCATTGATAAAGATGCAGGATCCTTTCTACTTCAAGCTTCTGCCACCTTGTTCGCCTTACCGGGATAGTAGTGGATTGAGTAGTCATAATCATTGATGACATATAGCCATATTAGCTGGAACATTTTAAGATTGTTTTGTTTTAATATATATTTGAGACTCCTGTGATTAGTATATATCTCACACTTTTTACCATAGAGATAATACCACTAGATGTTTAATGCAATGATTACAGCTGCCAATCCAGATCTTGCATTGGATAGTTTTACTCATGGATTATTAGCTTCCTTGAGGCATAGGATATCAATTAATATTTTTTCCTCAGATTCCACCAAAGTGATAAATATAATATTTTCAATAACAACATTATCATAAACATCAACATTTGATACAATACTCATAGAAGTTTTCCCTAATGACATAAACTCATTTCAGGAGGGGACACAATGTTCTTAGAAAACAAGAAAGATATACTAATATTACATTAATTGAAATACATTATGACATACACTACTTTGAAGTAGTGGTTACATGTAATTTATTCATCATTATCCACCTTTGCATAGGACCTTTAGTGCTCCCTTGATCATAGAGATTGTTGATGCTCATCATGATTATTTACCCTTACAATAGAGCATCATTGTAGATAATGTCCAACTTCTCCACATTTATGACATAAAACTACGTATTATTCCATATATGGAAATTTATTTCCATTCATCACATTATTAAATTTTTCATGGAAATTGGATACTTTGTGCCCTATCTTTCCACACTTAAACCATATCCCAGTCCCTTTGTGACATTTCCCTTGGTGCCTCTTTCCAAAGTTGTTTCACAATGGAAATTGGGTACTCTTTACCTTATCACCTTTATCAGATGGACCATCATGAGATTTTAAATTCCTCTTCTTTGAGTCCCATGGGCATTCAACCAAGTAAAAATTGTTAATCATGATTTTCGATAGTTGGCTTTGCATAATCACGATATGACCTTCTTGAGCACCCATCCGATGAGGGATATCATTTGGGAATTCATCACATTGTCCTTCGCATCAGTTGTTAACCTCATTTATCCTATCACCGACCATTAAAAAATAGGAGATGAGTATCAAATAAGGGGGGAAACCAATGACAATAAAAGTATTAATTAAAAATTGCACTTATCTCCATATTATATGTTTTTCTAGTCCTCAGTATATGTTATTCATGATCTACATCCTAACGTATATTCTTATGGGATCTCTTTTTTGTTCCCCTAATTGTGGTTCGTAATGAGATTATGAATTTACCAAGCATATCCCCTGGGAGTGTCAAACCAATAGTGCATTATGTCCCATTGTTATGCACCAGTTCCCATTGAATTCTACGGTGTTTTTGGGTGTTACCCCTAGATACATATGTTCCAGAGAAACCTCTACTTTATTGTATCCATACATGGATGCATTTACTTAATAAACCACTTACTCTATACTTACAAAAATTTAGGGGTGTGGTATTAAACTTAGTCTCATTCCAAATATTTTTAATAAAGTTCTTTATTTCTAATATACCTAAATAACTAGACCATCCTTTAATAGAAACTATAGAAACCCTAGAATTTTACATATAACATTACATGATTTTTATGAATAATTTTACATCAGAGTACAAGTTAAGGATCGTGAAGTCTAGTGTCTTTGAATACTAGGTACATAAAACATAAAACTTGAAACTAAATATAAAACATATTTATTTTGTCTTGATAGAGGGATACTAACTTCCATTGTGCTCATAAATCTACATATGATAACTTTGGGATAACACGAACAAAGGGATGAGCTAAAAATCCCCATAAGGTAGTATACATAAGGATAAGTCTTTAGCACAAGGGTTATAGGGCAATAAATAATTATAACAAAAGCATGGAACATATGGAATAATAACATATAATCATGGGATCATATAAACAAAAAATCCTTATAATGTGGAAGCAACATAAAACATGAATTTAGTATGATTCAAGCCTAACCTCCAAGAACTTTTTACATGGTATCACAAGTCATGGATAAACACCAAGACCGTCACACATAGTATCATAATCCAAGTCTAACTTCTAAGACCATCGCACATAACATCTCATGAGAATCAACATTATCCAATGCATTGGATTGATATCTAGGCGCACCATTCTAAAAAATTTCATGAATATTTTTTCCACATAAAGAATCATAAAAAATTAATCATACCTAAATATAAGGGTACCAATGGAATAAAATGGGTATCACAATCATGTCCTAAATCATAATAAATGGGTGTACCATACATGTTTCCATGAAAGAATGGAATTAAATAATACATGTACATTCATACGGTAAAAAGTCATATATTATGATAAGTGATTTCAAATATAAGTGACAACATGTAAACAAAGTACTTAAGAATCTTTAGAAATAAAAAATTTTATTGTGGTTTTAAAGAATATACTAAAGAGAATTTTAAATAGAAAAGGTAATAATCTTTTATAAAAAAACAAGATGTGAAAGTAGAATATTCTTCTTAATAAAATGAATAATTTTATAAATTCAATGATGGATTAAAATAGAAGATGGGGTGCACCAGAAATCCAGTAAGAAATTGGGAAATTCCCTTAAAACAGGTTTTCTTTTTGGGAAGTTTTGAGGAGGGAATCACTTAAAAACAATTATATCCCCAAAAGATAATGATTAAAGGGTCATGATAAATAAATTTTTAACATATAAAAATAATTTATAATTTGCACATTAATAGATTAGATAACTATATTTTGGTAGAAATAAAGTTAAGCAAACCTGAAGGAATAAAGGAGGTTTAGGTTGAACATCTTACTGATTATCGGCAAGGTATCAAGTGCACCTAAGTGGGATTAATGAGAGAGAAAAGGAGAATTTACCTCTTGAATTTATCTCATTTTAGAGCCTCTTAAGGGGAGAGGATATGGTCTTTTGAGGAGACCAAGGGAAGTCGGAAGTGGGGGAGGAGCTTGTAGTGTTATTTAGGAAGAACATAGGAATGGAATAAGGAATGAGAGGAGTGAAGAGAAGAGGGGAGTGTGGGTAGTTTTTATAATGGAGGGGAGGGGGTTTTAATAATATTTAATTCCTTAGTTTATTAATTTACCTCAAGAACAGAAATAGTGACAATTCCATGAAAAAATAGTAGTAAGTGCATGTGAGTTCAAGATTTAGGTTCTTACATCACTTATGATGTCAGGAATAGTGGTTTTAAATTTTAATGTATTTATACGGTAAATTAATGTTTTTTACTACTCACCCAAAATTCACAAATTTTTGAAAAATCTCAAAAATTCACCCTAACCATTTTTGAATGTGTAGATTCAAAAAATGAAATACATTTTCCAAAAATAATTTTCCAAATTTAATGAATATAATTTTTAATTCAAATCATTATTTACTTGAAAAATATTGATTTTAATACTATAACTTCTTTTATAATGCATTCAAAAAATACATAAGGTATTATAAAATTATCTTAAAACCAGAAGACACAAAATTGTCAATTTATGAACATCTTTGTGGAAAATATATTTTTTTTTAAATTAATTAATTAATTGTAAGGAATTATTTATGGCTTACAAAAATACCAATACTTTTACTATGGTCATAATTTCACGTATAAGATGCCAATTTTTTTTATATAATCAATGGTGAGGTTAATATTCTTTTAGAAGATGTTCTATTCATAAGGTTCATATTGCAATTCGTAAAGGCAGGTTACTATTAATAAGGGTGGGTTACTATTCATTGAAAAAAATTGTCTCATCAAACTCCAAACATCTTACTGATCGTAATCGTGTTTGTAAGACTTTCAAAATTCAAAACAAAAAAGTTTCAAAATTATGATTAAAGGTCACATAGTACATAATAGTTCATTGTGTTGTGTTTTCATGTGATTATATGACATATTTATAATAATTGAATTTCTCTTTATAAAACATTAGTTTGTTATATTATTTCCCCCTTATGAATTTTTTCCCTCAAAATTTCATTTTAAATTCTATGCCATAAATAGGTGCAAGTACTTTTCCTTCATTGCCTCCCCCAGTTCTGATGTTGTCGCTTCATACTTATGGTTCCACCACGGTACTTTGACTAGGTGAGTCGTCCTGTTGCGTAGATATTTATCTCTATGATCTAATATCTTCATTGACTGCTCCTCATAATAAAGATCATCCTCTAACTGTACCACCTCTGAATAGAGTACATGTGAAGGATCGGGTAAGTACTTCCTTAATAGGAATACATGAAAAACATAGTGTTCATTGGACATGGTAGGTGGAAGTTCTGGTCGATAGGACACAAATCCGACTAAATTAAGGATCTAGAAAGGGTGGATGTACCTGGGACTTAGCATTACTTTCTTACCAAATCTCTTGACCTTCTTCCATAGAGATATGCAGAGAAATACCATGTCTCCAACATTGAACTGAAGGTCTCTTCGACTATTTTATGCATAACTATTTTTATACTTTGGACTGCCTTGATGTGCTGCTAAATGGTTTCACCTTCTCCACCATTTCTCTAACAATTTAGGGTTATAGAAACTTATTCTCACTAACTTAACCCCAACACTCCTATGTTTTGCACCTTTTCCCATAAAGGGCTTCAAATGGTTCTATTCAGATGCTTCTATGAAAACAATTATTGTAAGAGAATTCATCCAGTGGAAGATGTTGGTCCCATCCTCATTTGATGTCCCTAGAACATGATCTCAAAATATCTTCCAATGTATGAATATTTCACTAAAAATGGCCATCAGTTTGATGATGATAGGTCGTTCTAAAGTTCAACTTAGTGTTTAGAGCATGTTGGAGAATTTTTTAGAACATTGAGGTGAATCTTTGATCTCGATCAAATAAAATAGATAGTGGTACACCATGAATTCTTACAACTTATTTGATATATATCCATTTAAGTTGATCCAATGAGAAGTCCTCTTGAATTTTGATAATGTGAGATGTCTTTGTAAGACAATCCACAATGACCCATATAGCACGGTTTCCTCTAGATGTCCTTGGAAGTCCAATGACATAGTACTTGGTGATGTTATCCCACTTCCATGTTGGTATGGTTAGTTGTTTCATCATCCCCTTTGACTTATATCTTTCAGGATTCACATATTTACATACCAGGAACTTTGATTATACTTGAAAATATCATTCTTTATATTGTTCCCCCAATGTTTCTCTTAGAGGTCTCGATACATCTTTGTGCTTCGTAGGTGAATAGAGAAGGTTGATCAATATGAGTAATTCAAAAGATCCTCCTTCATCTCTGGATTGGATGGTATACATAATAGTGACCCAAAACTTATGACTTCATATCCTTGTCAATCATGAAATCAGAGGATTTCCCATTTCTAATAGCTTCCATCCTTTTTAATATTTTCACATCTTTTCATTGAGCATCCTTTTTTTTCTACATGACGGATGGTTGAGAGATCATTTGGGAATGGATTAAGGATTTTAATCTATTAATGATCCCCATGTCAATACTTAAAAATTATATTAATATCAGTTCCTTTTCAATTCTCATCATTGATAAAAATGCAGGATCCTTTCTACTTAGAGCATTTGGCACCTTGTTTTCCTTACCTAGATAGTAGTAGATTGAGAAGTCGTAATCCTTGATGAGATCTATCCATATTCACTATTTCATATTAATATCTTTTTGTGTGAATATATAATTTAAACTCTTGTGATCGGTATATATCTCACACTTTTTCCCATAAAGATAATGCAGCCAGATTTTTAATGCAAAGATCACAACTACCAACTACAGATCATGCGTACGATAGATTTACTCATAGATTTTATATTTCCTTGAGGCCTAGGCTATCAATTTATCATTTTTACTCAGATTCCATCAATGGTAGAATTATTATATTATCATGATAAACATTCTCATACACTTCAACATTTTATACAATAATTATAGAAGTTTTCCCTAATGATATAATATCATTTTAGGTGGTGACTCAATGTTCATAGAAAAAATGAAACATATAATGATAAGACATTAATTGAAATAAATTATGACATACACCACTTTGAAAAATTGGTTACATTTAATTTATTCATCATTATCAACATTTTCATAGGACCTCAAGTGCTCCCTTGATCATAGAGATTGTCAATACTCATCACACTTCTCATCCCTTGTAATAGTGCATCATCTTGGATAATGTCCAACATCTCCAAATTTATGATATAGTACTATGTATGATTCCATAGATGGAAATTTGTTTCCATTCATGACATTATTCAATTTCTCATGCCAATTGGCTACTTTGTGCCCTATCATTCCACAATTAAAACATCTCCTTGTCCCTTGGTGGCATTTCCTTTGGTGGATATTTCCACAGTTTTTGCACAAAGGGAATTAGGTCTTCATTCCCTTATCCACATTATTAGATGAACCTTCATGAGCTTTCATCTTCCTCTTCCCTGACTCAATTGGGCATTCAACCAAGTACCAATTGTTGATCGTGATTTTCGATAGCTGGTTTGGAAAAATCATGATATGTCTTTCTTAAGCTCCCATCCAATGAGGGATCTCGTTTTGGCAGTTATCACATTGTCCATCACATCGGATGTTAACATGATACATTCTATCACCGACCATTGGCTAGAATAAAAACATGGGGGATGAGTATCACATAAAGGGGAAACCAATTACATTAAAGGTATAATTTATAAATTACACTTATCTCCTTAATTTATGTGTTTCTAGGCCTCAATCTATGTTATTATTGATCTATCTCCTAATGTATATTCTAATGGGATATTTTTTTTTGTTTCTTAAATTTTGGTTTGTAATGTGATTCTGAATTTTCTAAAGCTTATCCCCTGGGAGTGTCAGGCCATGAGTGCAGTAAGGCTTGTTGTCGTGCACCAGTTCCTATTTAAGTCTATCTGCAAGCGGTGTTTTTGGGTTTTACCTCAAGATAAATCTGTTCCAGGGACACATCTACTTATTTGTATCAAGATGGGGACATATTTTATTGATAACCATCTTACTATATACTTATCAAAACATAGGGGGTGCGTTCTTATACTTAGTCTCATGACTAAGGTTTTTACTAAAGTGCTATATTCCTAATCTCCAAAAATAAATAGACCATCCTCTTATACCAACTATAGTGACCCTAGACTTTTACATATAATATTACACAACTTTTAAGAATAATTATATATCATAGTACAAGATAAGGATTGTGATTTCCAGTGTATTTGAAGACTAGGTACTTAAAACATAAACCATGAAATTAAATATAACATTTCGTTATTTTTTCTTGATAGAGGGATTCTAACTTCCATTAGGCCCATACATCTGCATAGGATAACCTAGGGATAACATGAACAAATGGATGGGATAAAAATCCTAGTAAAGGGGTATACATAAGAATAAGTCTTTAGCACATGGGTTTGAAGGCTTCAAATAATGAGCACAAAATCTTGGAACATATGGAATAATAACATTTAAACATGGAATCATATAAAAAAGAAATCATATTAATGTGGAAGAAACATGAAATATTAATTTTTTATGAGTCAAGGAAAACCAACATGCCCGTTTGACATTGTAGAACAAGTCATGGATAACCGCTAAGACCATCACACATGGTAGCACATGCCAAGGCTAACAACCAAGACTGTTTCACTTAACATCTTTTGTGACTCAACATTACCCAATGTGTTAGAGTTCTATATAGGTGGACCCATATAATATTTTTTCATAAATAATTTTTCAACATAAATAATAATACACAATCAATCATACATAAACTTAAGGGTACCCATGGAACGAAATGGGTATCACAATCTTGTCTTAAAGCATAATTAATTGGAATATCATACAAGTGTCCATGAAAGAAAGAATTAAATAATACATAGACATTCATAAGGTAAAAAGGAATATATCAGGATAATTTATGTCAAATATAAGTGAAAGCCTATAAAAAATGTATTTAAGAAACTTTAGAATTAAACCATTTTAGTGGGAAAATACCGAAGAGCATTTAAAATAGAAAAGGGAATAATCTTTTATAAAAAAAACCACAAGTGAACCAAGAAGTATTTAATTATAAAAACACAGATTTTATAAATAAAATGGTTTATTAAAATAGAAGACAGGGTGTACTTTAAATCGGGTATCAATTCGGGAAATTTCCTTAAAACAAGTTTTCTTATTAGGAAGCATTAAGGAGGGAATCATTTAAAAACATGTATATCACCAAAATAGAATGATTAAAGGGTGTTGATAAATATATTTTGTACATTTGAAAAGAATTTATATGATGAACAAATATAGATAAGATGAATTTATTTTTTGTATAATGAAAGATAAGGCAACCCAAATGAATAAAGGAGGTACAGGTAGAATTCCTTACAAATTATCAGCAAGATATTGGGTGTACCTAAGAGGGATTAATTAGAGAAAAAAGGTGTTTCTAATTAATTTTACATCATGATGGTAGTATGTGGGAGGTGATAAATGATACCCCTTTATTAGGGATTACACATAAAAGGGATTAACATTAATGACATTCTTGAATAAAAGTGTAATGGAGAGGATCCCTTACCTTAAGTCTGATGGTGTTCTTTTCATGATATTAATAACCTAAATAATAATATTTTATTCATTAATTAATAAATAGAAAAACTGTTATATATTTAAAATATTTTGTACAACATTTTTATGTTCATTCATTACCTTTTGGATGTGTTTGGTGGTTCAATTTCATTGTTTTTGTTCATTTGTTTTCTTTGTCATTTCAATCAGTTTACTTATGTTCATGAATAGAGAATCATGTAAAATGGGGATGGTTTCCCAGAAATGGAGTTATATTTTATTATTGAACATATAAAAGGTTTCATGTTTCTAAATTTAATTTTTTTTACTTAGAGTGAATCTGTATCAAAATATAAAACATTACTGATAAACACTTGGATTATTTTGGCGATTTTCCTCATAATTTAGTTGTTCTGTATTATTATTTTACATTAGGTGGGAAAAATTATTCTAGAACATAAAATAAGATAATATATATATATATATAAATATCTGTTTTAGCAAATAAAATAGTTTCATGACTATTCTAGAATATGGTAATGCAAATTGAAAACCCTTCGTCCTTGAATGTGATAAGTCAACACATCTCGGATGGTATTTTCATTTAAAAAACAAAAAAAGGGGGAAGGAGAGATTATGATGAACTATCACATTAGCATAATATAATTATAGTAAATGTATGTTACTGGATTTATCATACTATTTGGGTTAATGGAGTTGAGGAAATAATAAAGAAAAAAAAATAACTTCAAAGAAAATAAATGAACCAGATAGAGGAATTTACCTCTTGAGATTATGTCCTTTGAGAGCATCTTAAGGGGAGAGGATTTGATATTTTTAGGAGACCAGGGAATTTTGGACATGGGGGAGGAGACTGGGGAGTCATTTGGGTATAATATAGTCAAGGAACAAGGCTTGAGAGGAGTAAAGAGAATAGGGTAGTGCGGGTTGTTTTTATAGTGGGTGGGAGGAGGGTTTTCTTAATATTTAATTCCATAGTTTATTAATTTCGGTCAAGACCTGAAATAGTGATGATTCCATGACCAAAAATAGTAATAAGTTCATGTTAGTTCAATATTTGTGTTCTTAAAAAACTTATGATGTTGGGAATAGTGGTTTTAAATTATAATGTATTTATACGGTAAAATATTGTTTTTTACTATTCACCAAAATTTCATTTATTTTAGAAAAATCACAAAAACTCACCCTAAATATTTTTAGACGTATAGAATTCAAAAATAAAATAAATTTTCCAAATTTTGTTTTCTAAATATGATTAATATAACTTTTAATTTATATAATAATTTACTTGAAAAATACTGATTTTAATACTATAACTGATTTTATAATGCTTTCAAAAATTACATAAGATCTTATAAAATTATCTTAAAACCAGAATACATGAAATTTTTAATTTATAAAAACGTTTTAGGAAAATATATTTTCTTTTTAATTAATTAATTAATTTTAATTAATTATTTATGACTTACAAAAGTAACAATACATTTACTATGGTCATATTATCACTTATAAGATGCCTCAATTTTATTTATACAATCAAGGCTGATGTTATTATTATTTTTTGATGGTGTAAAATTCATAAGGTTCATATTAATATTTATAAGGGTAGGTTATTATAAATTTGGGTAGTTTACTATTCACCAAAAAAGTTGGTCTTATCAGATTCCAAACATCTTACTGATCGCAACCATGTATGTCAAATTTTCAAAATTCAAAACACAGAAGTGTCAAAATTATGGTTAAAGGTCACATAGTACTTTTTAGTTTATTGTGTTGTGTTTTCATGTGATTATATTTCATATTTATAAGAAATTAATTTCCATTGATAAAACACTGGGTCGTTATAGGTACAGGTTCTCCAAGAATACAAGAACAGAAATAAAGTTAAATATTTAATTCTTATGGTGAACAATAAGAAAGACAAGGATAAAATTACAACTACAAGTACAATTCGTAATGAAAATTCAAAAAATCATTATAAGAAAATAAAAAAAAATTGTGATATCATTGAATAAGTGGCTATTTTCTTTGTATGTGGAAAGAGAGTCAACTAGAATTTATATTACAATGAATTGAAGAAGAAGAAACCCTGATATTATAATTCAAGTATATATATTAAAAAATACTATATTCCATTTATAATTATTGGGAATTGGATAATATACGTCACTTTCATATTTTTGCTTAAATATAAGATCCATGAAAGTCAAGAAACATTACTCGAAGTCTTGGTGTGTTCTCCAATTGGTTGAGAAAGGATGGTGCCTACATCAGTGGAGAGAAGCACATAAAATTTTATTTCCATGTGAATGGTTCTTTTGATAGTATAGTTGTGTGTTAAATGCTACAAATAAATTTAGGAAAGAATTTTGATTATAGTATTTCATGCACAACTAATATTTCAATAATAGACGAATCATAAATAAAAAATAATGAATATAAATTTCATGTCTTCAACTCATTTGGGGAAAGATAAATCTTTTTTAAGTCAAATTATAAATAGTTGTCAGTGATATACCTCGTACGATATTTAGACTCTTTATAGGGAAAAAGCATATGTATTATCAGCACATCTACATAGTATGTTTTATACAAAGAAACCTTTATTAATAAATAATTTCTATATATCTTAGTGAATTAGATCAGCTAGATAGTGTGACCTATTATAAGTAGAAACTATAGGTTAATTAATATACTTCAAGATATTCCTTGAAGATCTTTAAGGGATATAAAATTAAATAATGGAATATTATTGAAATGTTATTAGAGCTGATGGGCAGAATTTTCAGGGTATATCTTTACCAAGAATTTGCTAATCAATAAAAACATAGAGTGGATTTATTCTTAAACTCACATTTTCTTATACACATCAGTGTTGTGATATTTGTAAAAAAATGGATTAATGGATAGTCTTATAGGTTTTTATTGATCATTAAAATGTAGAGTGGATTTATTACTAAACTCAAATTTCTTTATACACATCAAATCAATGATGTATGTTGATGTTGGATCTAGGATTAGTTTAATAAGACATGAAAAGTATTCAATTATCTTTTCAATACATTCTTAAAAAATAATGTTGTTAATTAATAACCATATTCCAAATTTAATGAAAAATAGATATCATGAGTTATATAATTAATTAAATATATTATGTTTTAAATCATGTGTTCAGATGCAAGGCTTTTGTTAAGGCCATGTTAATAAACAAACATTCATAATAAATAACACAAATTGAATCTAATGTATTTATACAAGATATTTTTTAGCATATTACATAATCCCTAGGATATAAAAAATAATATTCAAAGGAAATATTATATTTATATAAATGGGTTTACATCCCTATTTAAGATAGTGGGTGGTATATTTACTTGGGCCAAGTTAACGCACAAGAACCATAAATAGTTCACGTAGGAATAACTTCCACAAGAGGTTATGGGAAAGAAATATTCCAACAACATATACTACTTAGTATAGTATAAAACCATGAGAAAAAATTTCATGATCACCATATCAATGTGATATATTATTCAATAAGAATAATGAATCTTCAACTGGTGAGGATTATGTAAATGAAAATTATCTAGGTTTGAATAGTTCATATGAATTAAAAAATCTATTACATATATCTAAGTTGATTTGTATTTTGGAAGTCTCTATAATTGATGTAAATCCATTGGTGGGTATTCAAGAGAAACTATACATGGGTGGTATATTAATCCTACCAACAAATCTTGTTTGGTTATACCAAATATTCGTGCCTAAATATATTAAAATTATATTTTTCATATAACAATATATGATCATAATATTTTTCATTGGAAGTCAACATCACCTTTGATGGGTGGGTTAAATTTGATTCAACTACGAAATGTTGTTTCCACTAAGGAATTAAAATAAGTAATGTAAGATATAAGGATCCATTTATAGATAAATTCTAGAATCATGATCATAGAATAATCATTTGGAATGAAATTATTCTAGTTTCTTATTAGTGTTTAGTGGGAGAACTACAATTTTTCAAGTGAAAATATCTTGCAAATTTATGGAAAAAGTATTTTTCTAATAGTTAGTTAAGATTAGTTTGAAAGAAACATTCTGGAAATTGACTTAAAGTGGTGACACAATTTATAAGGAACTAGATCTATTGAGGTCAATCTTATGGTCTACTCGGACAAAACCAAATTATACATAGTAGAAATTTATTTTAACTATTAAATATTTTTTTTCCAATGTCCCATATAATAAATCTCTCCATGAATACATATATAAGACATTGTGGTCTTTAAAATAGTGACTATAACTCCATATAATTCTTTGTTGGATCTATTACATATTCCTTGTCTTGAAAAAAATATGATATTGATAATTAATATATTATTATAGGAAAATGTAAATTAAATATTTTAGAACTATATGATATGTTTTCATAGTAATCTAATAGTACTTGGAAAAGTACAAGAGATATTCACTCAGTACTTGGAGAGGATAGATCACTAGTTATAAAGGGAAAAAAACTAGTCATTCTATTGATCAATTGATCTAATATCATAGTATTTCGTTGAAATGATCAAGATATTATCATTAAAGAACATGGTAGACATATATTCAAATACCGAGTATGTATCATCTTCTAATGAAATTAAATAAATAGTACATAATATGAAATTTTTTGTTCGAGTTATTGGAATCACATCTAGTAGGTAAAGTATTATCATAAAATAAGTTATGATAGGTCTACCATATTGGTACTAGAAAAAATATTAAGATTAAGAAAATGGATAAAAGGGATAAAATCATGGATACCATATCTTGAGGTATTTTACTCGGGGTAGTGAAGTCACATATATTATATTAACTATGTAAGAAATATGGTAGGCATAATGTCTAAAGTTACAAATCATTATAAGAATACTAATATCATGTGAAATCATATATGAACTTGCACATGGGACCTGATTATGGAAGTTACCAATAGTGTAAAGGAAGGATACAAGGAGGTTTTGGTGGTAAATTTTTGTATTTGAGGTTGGTATGTAATAATTTATTGGGGTATTATAATAAGAAGTTATTAGATGGGTTTATTGTGGTTTCCCACTATATGGATAATAAGAATCTATAATTTATAACAATTAGGGGTGGTTTATCTTGAAGAAATCATCTCCTTTTTAAGATGTAATGGGGTAGGGTTGTAGAAAATATATTTTTTTATAACAATTCAAGTAGTGAGAAAAGTGGTTTAGGCCTCAGCACATTGAAGTGTAATCTACTAGTGAGTCCTTTAATTTTTTTCTTTATTCTTTTCCCCTCAAATCTACTAAAATATTATTTTCTATTAGATTTATATTTTCCACTCTTTTACACTTAATAATTTGTACTATTGTTGGGATATTCATATATAGAGGAAATCATGAAATTTTTTCATGATTGAGGAAAGAAGGAGAGGAAGCTGAGATAGGTTGAGGCAGACACATATACCTTAGGGAGATGATTCTAAGAAGAGGAAAAATGGATTTTAAGTAAAAACAATTAAGAAAGTGACTTACTATAGTGGATTATGTAATAGTTCTTGATGAGTGATACACGACTATCATAAAAAATATATTAATCAGAATGTTCATGAAGTAAAACTAAGGCATAATATCAGTAAATAAGTTCTTGATCGTAAGAGATAAAGGAGACAAAACATTGAGTTCCAAATATAGGATATTAGGGAATCACTGTCCAAACAATATATGAGTCATGCGCAAGAAATTCTTTACTGATATGTGAATTACTTAAACACAGTAAATGATTAAATGAAGAATATTTTAGAAACTATGGAAGCAACAATTTTAGAATTGAAGTTAGAACTACAATGGATTACTATAACTATGAATCATATCATTAAGTTATAGGAGGATTTTTGTGGTTTATAAACTATGTAAGGAGACCAATATAAGGTGATGGAAGTGTTGAAGAGGGGGATATGAAGCTTGTGGATTATAATGACTTGACCTAGGTTCCACTCAATGGTGCACCAAGCCAGTTCGCCACATGACAAAAAGCGCGCCTCCTCATATGCTAGAGGCTGCTGACTAGCAGCGAGGGTCTAGTAAGACATTCATGAGGAGAGTATACCATCATTTAGCTATGTAAAATTCCAATTAAAATAAATAAACAAAAGTGGCTGTATATATTAATAGAACAACAGTCATGTCAGAAAATAGCCAAATAAGAAATACAACACTGAACTGAAATGGAAAACACGATATTACAATACCAGTGTCAGGTTTCTATAATGAAACTGTAAGTAAAGACACTATGACTCCACAAACAGGTCTCAAAACATGTTTGGCTCCCTCCTCCAAGATCCACCACCAATCAACCACCTATGCTACGAAATTTTCCCTTATCCATTACTGAAATAATATAATCTATTCAATTACCGATCAGGCAGCCTGAATAGGGTGTGATTACAACTTAGTAGGCCCCCACCAACAATGTTCAAAACAAGTCCAGTCAAAATATAGTGCATGATTTTCTATAATGAAATAAGTACGATGCAATAATAAATAGTTTATCACAGTTTCATATATTCTTATCTAACTATGTTAAGTCAATGGTTCCAAAGGATACTCATACATCAATGAAAAATTTATCTCATACCAGAGCCCAAGGTGTTCCCTAGGTAATAACTTATCTTCACACCTTCTTTTTTCCAAATCTCTAAGTATTCAAGATGCTATGGTATCTTAGTTCCTGTTTTGAATCATGCCAGAGTCAAATATTCTGGTGTGAGGCCATAAATTTGAGTGACATTATTTCCATTCTTTATTTTCACATTTAGAAGCCACATTTAAAAAGTTACCAATATCTCAAATGGAATTAAGATGACCATGTTAGCATTATTACTCTTCAATAGAATGAATGTGTTCCTATTTTCTTTACTCAAAAGAATAATGACCATGTTACCTTGTATACTTCTCAATTTAGAATGACCATCTTATCATTCACTTTACTCATAAGTATGATGACCATGTTACAATTTTTACTTCTCAATTTAGAAATACCATGTTCCCATCATTTATCACTTAATTAAATTACCAATTAATTATCCACTTCAATCTCATTACTAATTCAATAATTAGTTAAAAATATCCATTCTGTTAGTTAACTAAAAAATTAACTAAGTTTTGCAAACCATTAATTAATTCATCAATTAATTAATCAATATAATAATTCTTATTCCATAATTAATTTTCCAGAATTAATAATCTCATTATAATATCAACATTCCATAATTAATCCCACAATTAATTATCTTGATGACATTATCAAAGGCACATAATTCATCCACAATTAATTATCTCAACATATCCATTTCAATATATCATAATTAATTACTTGATTAATTATCTATATTATAATCCCTACATTTTATAATCAATTTCCCATGTTAAATATCTAATAGGGCATCCCCTTAGTCTTATGATTAATCCCCCAATTAATCCCCTATTTCAAAAAAGCTTCGATAACTCAATTGGTCTATCTAATAATCCCAATTGATGAAAATACATTGCTAAACGATTACTAGAATTCTATAATCATGCATATACATATAAAATACACAACTATGGGAATTATATTTAGACCACCTACCTCGATTTGTTGATGGATGCTCGCTCAACGAAAATCCTAAAAATCTGAGTAGTAAAAATATGTTTATAAATGTTCCAGATTTAAAGCCCTAAACCAAAATCAAGATCAAGGACATCAAGATCTCATAAATATAGATCTAGATCTACAATCCTAGATTTATATCTCAACACATTGGTTTATATCCGAGAAAAAATAGGATATATTCCATGAAAAGATCAAGGAATGATAGAAGATGGAATATGAGAAGCATCAGGAAGAAATCCACTTATTATGAGATGATAAGATCTTCAATTTTGGAATTTGATCTTGAATAATGGTGTTTTTAAGGCCTTGAAATCCCTCCAAGTAATTGGTAGAACCTTCCTTTAACCTTTGGAAAGAAAAATCTTGAGTTAGGGATACACAAGAGGTGAAAACGATCATTAAAAGTTGAAAAAAAGCAAGATCCACAGTTTTAGGATCTCACTATCGGTGCATGCATAGTTTAGTTGCACAATTAGAAAAACCATGCACTAAACATGCATTATCCACTACTTTACAGGGTAACTTCACATGGCTAACTCACATGTCCTCTCAAATTATTCTTTTACCATGCTGAATCTACTATATCAAAATGATTAGAGAGAACATAGTTTCTCTCAGGCAGTTGCACAGTTTATAAAAACTGTGCGCCAACCACGCACAAATGCATTTCTCCAAAATTTTCTTAGACTTTACCCAAACGCAACCCAAGTCACAACTGCAAATAAGTCTACTTAAATAAGATGAACATTACCTAAAATCATGCCCGATATTACTCTATAATATATCGAGATCTTATAATATCCCCATGATATAACAACTCATCCTTGAGATACACATTCACGACATTATAATATTCCGAGTAAAAAAGATTGGGCCACTGATCCATCATATCTAGTCCCCTTTACCATTTTTATTCTTACACACATCCATGTTGCCATAACACTAATACTAATAACATGGTCCTTCCCTGTAACACTTTTTCACTATGATCTAATGCACTTATCAGATGCTCCTCAAAGGAAACATCTATATCAAGGCCAACCTCATCTACATTGATCACAAGATAAGGGTTGAGTTGATATCGCTGAAGTTTTGATACATGTAAAACATCATTCATATCACTTTATATTTGTGGAAGAGCCAAACGTTATTCCACCGGCCCAATTCTCTCCACTATATCAATGAGCCCAACAAACTTGGGTGTTAACATTCCCTATATATGTATACTGTGGTGACACATGAAGGAACACATGATCACCAAATACAACCTCTAGGATTCAACTCTATTTTTTAGCATATAACTTATTCCCACTCTGAGTTGTAGCCATACATTTCCGAATCAACTTTACCTACTCCAATGTCTCCTATACGAGACTCAGTACTAACAACTATGACTCACCAGCCCCCATCTAGCATAGTGGTGATCTACATGGATTACCATAAAGTTCCTCATATTGTGCCATCTATATTGTTTCATGATAATAGTTGTTATAGGTGAACTCCACTAAAGCCACATTTTTTTCCCAAGATCCACCAAAGTCAAGAACACTTGCCTGTATCATATTCTCAAGAACCTGTATAGAATGTTCTGACTTCCCATTAGTATCCAGGTGGAAATCCACACTCAATAATACCCATTTTCCAAGAAAATTCTATATGCCTTTCCAGAAGTGTGAAGTAAATCATGAATCATGATCTTAAACATTAGTCTGTGGTACTCCATGCAGATGGACTATCTTCTAAATGTATAGTTCTCCAAAAAAATTTAACATAAGGGTTTCTCTTAGATGTATGAAATGTGAAAAATTTGTTAGTCGATCCATAGTGACCAAATGTGAGTCATTCTTCCTAAGTATTTTTGGGAGACCCATAACAAATTCCATGATCAAATCTTCCCAATTCCATTTTGGAATAGGCAACAGTTGTAGTAAACCTCCAGGTTGTTGATGCTTTTCCTTCACCCGTTGATAGGTGAAACATCTTATCACAAACCATGCTATCTCCATTTTCATTCTTGGAAACCAAAATTTTCATCATAGGTCGTGGTACATTTTGATTACTCATGGATGCACCACCAACTTTGAGGCATGAAATTCCTGCTTGAGCTCCTCTCCCGTGGTCGTAGGAACCAAAACATGATTCTTCACATAGACGACCTCATCTTCATCTATCAACCAATTTAATGATGTATCCCCACCATTAAATCAATCCATTCAGGATAAGAAATCTATATTATCATACTATATATCCCTAATCTATCTCAAAAACCATATACTCCACTACATCTAAAACAAGAGTCATCTGCTCTTGAATTTCATGAACCATCACTTGCATTTCTGCTAGCAATGTCATCATATTCCACTCTACAATCGACCCCTGAACCAACCGAGTCTGAGTTTTCCTTCCCAAGGAATAAACCACACTATTACCCTTCCCAAGTGTATATTATAGTTCAAATTTAAAGGACTACAAATAATCAACCCATCTCTACTACCAAAGATTCAAATCATGCGGTGAACATATATACTTTAAGCTCTTTTGATCTATATTGACTGTAAAAATTTCTCCTGAATGATAGTGTCTCCAAAAACTTAAGAGCATAAACCCATACTTTTAACTTGAGGTATTGAATAAGGTAATTAAATTTATGGTGCCTCAAATGTCGAGACCCATATGCCACAACTCGATCTCCCAACATTAACACAGATCCATGTCTGATCCCATAAGTTTCTCAATATGTTTTATTCTCCTCACCTAACTTTGGTGGGATCAAAATTAGTATTGCTATTATAAACTTCTTCAACTCTTGAAAATATCTCTCACAAGCCTCTGAGCATTCAAACTTTACTCCAACTTGGGTCAAGCCTAGAAGTGGAACTTCCAAATGGGAAAATTCTTGGAGGAATCTCTTATCATATCTAGATAATCCCAAGAAACATCATATATCAAAAAAAATTATGGGTTGCTCCCAATAAACAACATCTTGAACCTTCTATGGGTCCACAAACAAAACTCCAATTGAGATGACGTACCCCTATAAGTGTACATTCTCAGTCCAAAATTGACACTTAGATTTCTTGGCTTAGAACTGATGCTCTCTCAATATACCCAAGATGATGTCAAGATGTTGGACATGATCAACATGAGTCTTGGAGAACACATAAATTTCATCCAAATAAACCACCACAAACTGATCTAGACGTGGATAAAAGATCCTATTCATCAAAGACATAAACAATGAGGCTGCATTTTTAACCCAAACAACATTATAAAAAACTCATAAAGTCCATAGGGTCTTTTAAAAGTAGTCCTCAATATATCATAAGTTTTTTCTCTCAACTGATTATACCCTGATCTCATATCAACCGATGAGAACACACAAGATCCCTTTAATTGATTGAACAAATCATCCATACACAGACTAGTATATCGGTTCTTTACAGTCATTTTGATCAAATTCTATTAATCGAAAAATAAGAATAAACTCACATAATCCCTATTTTCAAAAAAATAGGTCATCCCCAAGGTGACGTACTTGCAAAGATAAATACCTTATCCTTCAACTCCTCCTACTGAGTATTGAGCTCTTGAAGCTCAATCGGTCCCATTATGTACAGTGGAATAGATACTGGTTGACCCCCAACATTAGCTCGATACAGAATTCCACATCACTCTTAGGTGGTAATCCTGAGAAATATTTAGGAAAGAAATTCTGAAATAGGTCCACTACTAGTGGAAGGAAACCTTGCCTAACACCCCCATCATCCTACAAAACACTAGAAACTTAGGCTATGAGCTCTCCCAGTTGCTGAGTAATTGGCCCTGCTCGGCCTGCCTAGATATCCCACACTCCAAGATTAATATACAGGTCACCGTTAGGAGAGGTAAACATAACTTTCTTTTGGTAATAGTCAATGTGGGCCTGGTATGAGACTATCCAGTCCATACCCATAATTAGGTTGAATCTAGTCATATCAAGAACATAGATATCCAAAAGAAAATGATATTCCCCAACTTCTAGCTAACATCCCATGCATAGACTGATATTTGTAGACCGCACTCCAAAGAATGTATCTATAGTCAGTACGCCACTCAAAAACTCTAATATCAGGCTCAAACCCACAATAAGTTTTGAAGATATAAAGGAATCAGAGGATCTAGTATCAAAAAAATAACTAGATAATGTAAAAGTTACTTGAATAGTACCTATCAATATTGATAGTATAGCCTCACTATCCACAAGTGTAGGCTTTACTGCATGTAACTGTGTAACCCCTCTTTCATGTGATGCTATCTAAATCCTTTGAGTTGCACCACTATACTGATGCATGCACTCCTTTATAGAAGCACTGCAGCCACTACCTCTATCGCCTCGGTAAGTAGAACTCCATCTGCCAGCTCAATATGGTGTAAAAGATAATTTTCCCATACTTGGAGTCTTCCTTAATGCTCTTTCAGTACTAGTAAATCACTGTGACCTATAGAATTCCTGTAGATTTCCCATATTTCCACAAGATCGACACTCTACTGGTGGTTGGGAACAGTGTTGATGATAGTTTCTCGCCCCACAATAATAATGAAAGATCACCCCAAGAAGGTCCTTTCCAACCGACCCTCTTTCCCACATACTCTATATTCCACATCATTGGCTAAATTTTTCATAATGAAGATTCATGTTCTTAGAAGTCTCACATCCTAATCATCCCATAAAAACTACATATATAGCATTGGAATCCTCCCATAGCTTCCCTTATACTATGAGAGCTTGATCAACCACTTCCAAAAATTTCTTTTTCTTGAAGATACCCACCTAGGACTTAATATCTCATTTAAGTCCATCCTAAAAATGTTTCGTCATAGTTTCCACATCTACTTCTAATGTCGGAGAAAATCATTGTAGATATATTTAGTGTCCATCATAGTCCATCAACGAAATTCTCCCATATGTCAGATGCATGAAATCATCCTCTTTCTCCTATATCAACATCTCTGGATAAAATTGTTCCAGGAACAGCTCCAAGAAGACCTTTCATAACATACCATCAGTCTATCCAATTTAGGACTGAATTTTACACCAGTGCTTCACTGATCCCTATAGCATATAAGTGTCCAAAATTACCATCCTCTCATTCAGAGTCTCCAAAATTTGATGTATTGTCTCTATAGACTCAAACCATAATCCAGCTCCCTCAGCTCCACCCTCTATAGTAAAATTTGGAGGGTGTCGCAACTGAAAATCCCTTATCAACTTAGACATACTTTTCAAAACCCATCCTGGGTCTCTTTAAAAAAATTTCATGAATCAGGTGATGTTATCTCTAAACTGCTCCCCTTCATCTTCAGCTTGCATAATCAGTTCCTTACATTCCCTAATTGTAAAAACATTCTTAAAGATGCCCCTCAACCATCCCCTCAACATGCCTTTGGTAGGCATGCTCTCTACAAAGCTGAAAACATATCTTAGTTCTCATAACACAACCTTATAACATTTACATAATAGGGAATTATGAAAACAAGTCTTTCCCCCCCACCTTTCCACGTGATCAAAACCGATACTATATCAATAACCTTAACCATCCCACATTGAGGTTTTGGTTAATATAGGTAAACAAACTATCAAAATCAATTTTCTCATTCATACACTCAATTACTCTCATTACGTATCATTTTTATAACCTTTTCAATTTCTGTTAGGAACTATTTTTCATTTTAATCTCATAAACAAGGAAAATAGTTCATGTTCAAAAACATAGCCATAAACTATTTTCAAGTGCGTGCCTAAAATGATGCATGTAAGAATAAACCTGAGTGCCCAAAATAAGGCATGAAGAATCAACTCTCAAGCCATTCTGGGCCATGAATCGATAAAAATGATTTCTTAGAAATAATAATCACATACCACCACAAGTGCACCACCCAAGGTGAAATAATATTCAACTATAACAACAAATAGCTTTCACAACAATCTCACCCCGAGCACTCGATATTTCCCCCTACATGGGTTTGAGTCTCTCACGATTGAGCTCATTACCAGGCCTCAACTCTTCTTAGTCTCCTTTATACCTTTCCCAAAACAGTAATACAAAAGATGAAGAAATAAAATAGGACCTTTGTCACCACTTTGTAACCCCGTGATCTGGGTTCCACTCAATAGTGCCCCAATCCGGTTCACCACATGACCTCAAGTGTGCCTCCCCATATACCATAGGATTCTAACTAGTAGTTAGGGTCTAGTAAGTCATTCTTGGGGATACTATAACCTCATTTACCATAGTAAAACACTACTGTAAATAAATAAACAAAAGAGGAAGCATATATAACTAGAATAATACTTTTGTCACTAGATAACCAAACAGAAAATACAATACACAACTAAAAGGGAAACCATGCTATTCCAATTAAAGTATCATGTTTCTAAAACGAAACTGAATTTAAATACACTATGACTCCCCAAATAGGTCTTGAAACATGTATTGTTCCCTCTTTCATGCTGCATCCCAAATCATCCACCTATCTCAGGGCCTTTTCCCTTATCCAGTCCTATAGAAATATAATCTATTAAAGTATTGATCATGCATCCCAAATTGGGTGTGAGTACAACTCAGTAGGCCATGACCAACAGTGTTTAAAACATGTATAGTGAAAAGACAGTGCAGGAAGTTCTATAATGAAATAATTACAATGAAATAATAAATATTTTATCACATTTTCATTTATTATTACCTTACTACATTAACTCCAATGTTCCCAAGGATACCCATACCTCAATACTAACTTCATCTCATACTAGAGCCTGAAGTGTTACATAGGTAATTATATATCTTAATAACTTCTTCTTGGTGAATCTCTAAGTATTAAAGGCACTATGGTATCTCATTACCTGATTCGTCTCATTCGAGAGTCTAATATTCTTGATTTAGGCTATAACTCCGAGTTCCATTATTTAAATTATTTAATTTAAAATTTATAAGCCACACATCCAAAGTTATAAATATAAAAAATGTATGTAATAAGACTATGTTACCATACTTACTCCTAAATATAATTACCATGTTCCCATTCCATTTATTCATAAGTACAATGAACATTTTAACATGTATACTTCTCAATTTATAATAACAATGTTCCCAATATCTTTACTCATAAGTATGATGGACATGTCACCATTTGTACAACTCAATTTAGAATGACCATGTTCCCATTATTTATCACATAATTGATTTACCAATTAATTATCCACATTAATCTCATTACTAATTTAACAATTAGTTAAACACATCCATTATATTAGTCAACTGAAAAATTAACTAATTCATTGAAACCATTAATTAATTCATCAATTAATAAAAAAATATCACAATTCATATTCCGTAATTAATTTTCTAGAACTAATTATCTCATTATAATCTCAACTTCCCAAAATTAACCCCACAATTAATTATAACTATCACATTATCAAAGGTAGATAATTAATCCACAATTAATTATTTCAAGTTATCCAATTCAATATCTCATAATTAATCCCCCAATTAATTATCTAGATTAAAATACCTACCTATTATAATCAATTTTTAAAAACTAATTATCTAATAGAGAGACCCATTTTTCTCATGATTAATTCCCCAATTAATCCCCTATTTCAATAAATCTTCGATAACTCAATTAGTCAATCTAATAAACCCAATTCAAGAAAATAAATTGCTAAAGGATTCTAAAAATTTTATAATATTTCATATACATATCAAATCAAAAAAATGGGAATTATATTTAGACCACCTACCTCAATTTTTTGATGGATGTTTACTAAAAAAATCCCCAAAATCTGTGTAGCCCAACGATGTTGATATATGCTCTGAATCTAAGTCCCTAAACCAAAATCAAGATCAAGGATAGAAAGATCTCAAAAAATATAGATCTAGATCCACAATAATATATATAGATATCACCACATAGGTTTATATAAATGTAAAAAGAGGATATATTCGATGAAATGATCATGGAATGATAGAATAATGAATGAGAGAAGAATCAGGATGAAATCCACTTACCAGGAGAAGTGAAGATCCTCAATTCGGGCTATTGATCTTAAAGAAAAGTGTTCTTAAGGCCTTGTAATCCCTATGGGATGATGGGAGAACCTTATTTTATCCTCAGTAAAGTAAAATCCCAATTTAGGGTCACATATGAGGTGAAAGTAGTCATTAAAATTTGAAAACATGTGAGATCCACAATTTTAGGATCTCACTGTCAGCCCATGCACAATTTACTCGCATGGTTTGACAAACCGTGCACTTATCATGGGAACTTCACATGGCTACCTTGAATGGAATATCAAACCACTCTTTAACCATGCTGAATCTACTATATCAAAAGACAAGAGAGTGCACGGTTTCTCCTAGTCATCCGCACAATTAGTACAAATTATGTGACAACCATGCACAACATCTTTTCTCAAAAAATATCTTAGACTTCACCGAAACTCACTCGAAGTAAAAAATCTAAAAAATGGTACATGAATAAGACAAACATTATCTGAAATAGTGCTTAAAATAACTCTTGAAAAGGTCGGGATCTTACATGGATTCTCAAGATGGGACTAATTCCTCCTGAATTTAGTTGAAAAATGGACCGGTTTCATGTGATGAAGTGAAACTGATAGATTCCATACCTATACAGTTGTGGGATGAGGTGTTATTGAATAAACCAACATAATCACATATATATTTTTAATGTTATGTTCTTGAAAACATATGTATAGTTATTCTAGACTGAAGCAACAATGAGAGGTGAATAATTTATTATAGAATAATTATAGACACACGAATATTTTTTTTGTAGAACCCATAATGTTTTAGGAGTTTTTGAGAATGTATGTATTTTTATGAAATTTCTATTTTAGTCTGAAAATAATACTGGTATGGTGGATGTTCTTGGTTGAGTGAGTAGTACTAGACGGACACTACTGATGCTAATGATGCATGTCAGATAAATTGAGCTGCTCAACAAGTTATGATAGGGAGATAAAAATAGGCAATAGTATATTCATCCAAAGGTGGGGTCCTTAAAGAACCACTACACTATAATGGAATTTCTAGGTGAAGGATACTACTAAATACAATTGTTATGGGTAAGGTGAATGTTTCTACCAAGAATAGAAGAGTATACCAGCAACTCCCAAACACTTTTCCATTGGAAGTAGTAGGGGTAAAGACATTGAATATCATTATGTTTTCCACCTTGAAGAAAAGGTGTTTGTTCAAGTAGGGTATAATTTATAAGATCCTACAGAAGGGGACTAGTGTTGGTATTTTCCTGTAGAGTTAAGGAAGGATGTAGGGGGTGTTGGTGGGTTAATTTGGTAAGTGAGGTTGATGAGTAAAAATTTCCAGTGGTAATATTATAATCAATGGTTGTTACATAGGTTGTTTTTTAGTTTTTTGGATAATAAGAAGCTATAATTTACATCTATTAGGGGAAGGTTTTGTATAATATTTCATATCCTTTATAATATGGCTAGGGTAGGGCAATAGGCAAAAATTGTTTTAAAGGAATTCCAACAGTGGAAGTAGAGGGTTATGCCTCAGGACATGGGATATACATCCACTAAATAGTCCTCATCTGATTCTTTATTTCACACCTTATCCCCAAATATAATTAAATTCTATCTTTATTAATATAATTCCATTTTTTAATAATTTTTACCTATGAAGATAAAATATGGATAGTCATGTTGGCTAAAGTAAACGTGGGAGTGTTGTGAAATCAGGTTCCCTAAACTCAAATTACCTAGCTTGAACTGTAATTTTCAATTAAAATTTCATGTATATAGATATTTATGAATGATGTTATTATACCATAATATTTTTTATACTTTTTAATCCACTATCTATATGGTAATATCTTTATGTTTTTTTCAATATGTTATACCAATTCTTAGCTACAATTAGAAACTCGAGATACTATGAATATAATTCTAAACATATGCCTTATGTTCTAGATATGTCATACTAATGAGACATAGAAGATGTATGAATATCAAGAGTCAATTTCTCAAAATCATTGAAACTTATTATCATGATGTTACCAATTAGTTTTCTTGATTAAAGGAGATCATGAGAAATGAACCACATGTAGGAACACCACATGTTTCAAGTGTTATTAGTTGTTCTTATTTATTATCATGTGTATTGGTATCACAAGTTTAGATCATTATAAATGCATAACATTTGGTCACATACATTTATTAAATAATAAACCAAAACATTTTTGTTATGTTGATAAATCTTGCATTGGGTGCATCATTGATGGTAAGTAATTAGTTAAATATTCAAGAAAGAATTTGTTACATTTGAAAAGAAGAGATATCATAGATCTAGTTGACCAGGATGGATGTAACTTTATCAAATACCCATCCAGGTTGATCGAAGGTAGGTCCAACCAAGAATTTCATGAATAAATAAAAACAATTCACATGAAGTGTGTATCCAATTATATGATATATCAATATACAAAGATATTATATCACATGACATGTGTTCGTTGGAGGTTTTCATTAACATGGATAAAGATTATCTTCGTAGGATCTTTTATTATTCACTAGAATACACTCTAAATCTATGATTATCGTTCAATTCTTTTTCTATAAGGACCTATGGGGTAACACACAAAGCATATTAAAATGTTTGGAAACTTATAGTGAATTGGAATTTAGGAAATGGTGACCCTTATAGTGGGGTTAAAAAGATGTTTGAGTCTATAAAATCATAAATAAAATAAATAAATTCAATATAAATTTAGTTTTGAATAAAAAGTGTCAGGTTTATTGACTTATCTCTTTCACAAGTTATTCAGGGAATATATGAAAAATATTATTTGGATGAATATTAAATATTTAATATTCAACAATAATTTAATATTTAGGAGAGGGGTGATTCAAGTTAATGATTCATATTTTATCATGTAAAACATTTTAAATGTTATAGGTATGAATTACAATATTTTGACATTTATAGCATGTTTTAAGTGTCATTTGTGTCTTTTTTGGGTCTTTTTGAAGGGTAAACATCCGTAACAACAAAAATGAAATTTTTCGATGTTATAACCTATGTATTTAAATAATTTTAATACCCAAAAGGAAGGGTTTAAGTGCTTGATCTAATTCTCTCTCCTCTCCACCTATCATTCAAGTCCTAGAGATTGAAAGAGAAATGATTCTCAAGAATCATTCAATCAAATTTCAAGAAATGATAATTTGATCTCCCATGATACTGAAGATGTCAAAAAGTATTCCGTTTTACACACTAGAACCTGAATATTATATGAAGATATTTTATTAAACCTATAGAAGGCATGCGGATGATCTAGATAGTTTCAGATTTAGTTCCTTCGAGAAAAAATATATAATGATGATCAAAATGTGTTTTGGATCAAAATAAGATGAGGTAAAATTTCAATTAAAATATTCTAATTTTATTCTCCATGTTTAAATTAAATTGTATGTAATTCCTGGTTAATTATTGGTAAGGTTATTTGGTATTTTCTGTTTTTATATAAATTCGGGCCCAAAATTTTAAAGTTCAATTTTTCATTCTTTTGTAAATCCCAGGGTTATTTTAATTTTCTATTTTCCCTTGAGAATTTAAAATATTAAAATCTAATCACTATAATATCATACTCTAAAATCATGTTTAAAAAAATGTTTTGTGCAAAAAAATCCCCATGAGATTCATATATATATTTTAATAAAATATTATCCATTCTGAATATAGATATCCAAATTTGGGTTTGACATTAAGGAAAACATAGTTATTTGAATCAATTGGAAAATCCAAAAAGGAAAACAATAATACCAAAGATATAATTTAAGAAATTTAAATTGTCACTTTTTAATTAAAAGTTATACTTTTATTTAAATGTTAGATATAGATATATAACATGTAAGGGGAAAGGGAATCAAGAAGTTGATTACCATTAACATAACTGTTAATCGAATACACATTTTAATAGGGACATAAGATAGTCGGGAGATGTTGGGAGGTTGACAAGGTGAGATAGAGTTTTCCAAAATAGGTTTTATCAAGGTTTGTTATATGAGATTATACTAGGAGAAATATTGTAATTACTGAAATTATTTTTTAGATAGTTAGTTTGCCAGTGGGTGAGGTGTATTAAATAACTTAGAGGCATAAGGAAGGGGTAAAAATTGTATTTTTAGACTTTATTCTTATGAGAGTACTTTAGGAGGTTTAGGTATCATATTTGGGATACATTTCTTCTTAAGAGTTCATTCTTATATGTCACCACTCTCTTTTATTCCCTTTTTTATTTTACTGTAATCATGAGGCTGGTATAAATATTTCTTGGTACTGGTGCACTATCAAACAAGTAAATCCTATTTTATTTATCTCTAAAAAAGATTCATATCAATTAGTTCTTTAATTGAGAAAAAATTCATGGATGTGATAGGAAATATATAGGGATAATCAAGTAACAATTTCTAGATTAATAGAAAATGGACAGTGACACAACAGTTGTTTGTGATAGTGTATAGAGAAATGAGAATCTTTAAAGAAAAACTTGAGTGTTAGACAAAAATGGATAGTGTATGGACTTGCAGAGTAAATGTAGAAGAATAACGAGTCACTAATTTTTTAATGGTTCTTAGACCATGTTTGGATGCAGGATAATATAAAGCTTGAAATATATGAGTCCATTAAGAATTAGTTAATAGCTTGTAGAACATGTGGAGTTCCTTCTTCCTCTCCATATGCTCTACAAACCAACCTAGTAATTACTAGGTCTATTCCTAAGGATTTCAGATCAAGACAGTCCCATCAAAAGAGGCCAATTATTTTTTTAGTTTAATTTGTTCCTATTAAGGAAGTATATATAGAAAAAGTGTTTAATGAAGCTAGAACTCAATATGAGGACAAATATGACCCTAAATTTTATTTTTATGTAAGTGGTTTAGCAAAAGAGAAAAAATTTAATAATGAAGAATATCCATAGGTGATCAAGTAGCAGTGTGAGGCCCTAAATGCGATAATATATATTTTTAGACTAATTAAGTGTATGGGGAAGTATGATAGAGCATTATTAATATGCCGTAAATTTTCTATATTGAATAACCAAGATAATAATGAGGCTATAAGACTAAATGATTCTATAGAAATAATATGGATTAGAATAGAATCATAATGGGAATAAAATTAGTTCTAATAAAGTTCAATCCAAATTAACAATTAATGAGGATTGAAGCAAGTAGAGTGATTATTTTTTGGTATAAATTATGGGTACTGGGATTCATAATGAACCACTATACGATAAAGTGAATAAATATGAACTGAATATTTTTGTTATAGAGGGATATAAAAAGGCCATCATATATAGTGAAAGATACATGTTATATTGGTTCTTGGAGAGGAGTGATATTACTGTGTTTTCTGTTATATGAATACTAGATAATTGATAGGTAGAATCACTTACACCTCTCGAGTGAGAGTTGCCTCATGAAAGCAAATATTCTTAAAAAAACTATGTCGGTGCCCCTCCCAAATTTATATCTAACCATCAGATTGACCTTCCTAGTCTAATGAAGTTGAATAGCCTTTCACTAAAAGATTCTCCCAACCCAGCTGGTTTTATGTGAACATCTCTTGAGATTTTTTATAAAACAAAAGTGACAAATTTTGAGTTAAATGAGTGTTTTGGTTTTCTTGGCCTTTATTTTTTTATGATTATATAATTCATTAATAATGAGATATCATAGCCAAATATTAGTGAAATTTCTCAAAAGTCACACAATGTTGTCTTTATGATATTTATAATAATGTAATTTTGTTTCCATAAGTAATTGAAGTGATTGTTTGCAACAAATTAGTTGTTTCTATAAAGAAGTGGTGGGAATACAAGGGAAATAAACGATTTGGAATGCAAGTAGTTTGGATATTTATGTTGGTGACATTAAGGGATTGGAAAGATATATATTCCAACTTACAATTTCCTATGATAAATTGGAGTGAGGTGGAGTAGAAAATTATTCTATAAAATGTTTTAAGAGTACCCAAAAAATATTTCTAGTACCACATTACAAATGAGGCTCTAGGGTTGAATTAATTTTTCCAGTGCTTAAATAGATGATATCATGCTTTAGAAGTTCACTTTGAGGGGAATGTGATTTTTAAGAGATAAGTAGTTATAGTTATGTTAAAAATTTGGGGCCTACTGGGAGGTTGATGAAGTGATCTAGAGGTTTCAAATATGGGTTACATCAGGGGCTGTTAATTTAGATATTCTTATGGTTAATGTATCACTTCTTATACATAGTTGTTTTCTTGTTAGTTGAGAAATGGTTTAGGAGAATTAAATAAGTGAGAGGCTAAATATAGAGTGGTTTAAATTTTATTTCATTATTTTCTTCATATGGGAGTAGTTTAGGAGAGTTAGGCATCAACATACAGAGGAACATCATCTTGGGAGTTAATTATTTTACCTCCTGACTTTATTCCCTTCTCTTCCTACTTCTACTAAAATTTTTAGGTTGGAATAATGATTTTATTCTATTAGTGAACTATCATTCAATAGAAATCCTATTGTTTTCTCTCTACCAACAATATTCCAATCACATTATGCTAAGAATAACTATCGATAAGTGATTTCTGGAAAATTTTATTGTTGAAATATTGTGTATGTTTTTTGGAAAAATATTTGAGGGGACAACTCAATTTATTTTCATTCTTGGAATGAATAGATTGATATAAAATTGTGAATATTTCCACTATTTTTATTCATAAATAAGTCACACTACTTGGGAATTATATATTAATATAATAGCGAGTATTTGTTATAGATAAATATTTGACGGGGATCATCTTTTTATTTGGATTCTTGGTATCCATAACTTGACGTTAATTACAGATGCTATCCTCCACTTGTATATTCTATGAAACCCATAATTATTGGGAATAATTTCAATTAAAAATTCTTATAATATTTTTAGTGGAATGTGGCACAACATATAACTCATTGTTTCTAGTAAGAAACATGAAACATACTTGGATCAAATAAAATTTCATTCAATAACACAAGATAAAATGTCCCACTTATTGAATTTTAATGGCATTGAAATGTGTATCCTTGGTAACATGAGTTAGATGAATTTGGAATAACCAAATTCACCCATACATATATAGTTCCAAAATCACATCCCTCACAATTTTCAAGATTTTAGAAGGCACACTCTCTAGAATCCCAAACATGACTCGTTTTACTATACTGACCTACATAAGTTATGTAACTCATTAATATTTACCGATTATCAGTTAAAAACAACAAAATTAAATCAATATATACTCCATACCTAAATTTATAATCCTTTGAATGAATCTAGTCATATGAGTATTCTTATTATCTTCTTGTCCTAGCCTGTATAAATTACTTGATTCCTTTCATTGGATCATTGAACAAATTTTTATATAAAACAATGATACATAATTTCATTAATTATACCTCAGGATAAATAATAAATTTCCATTGTATTGTTAGAATCTATGTTGAAAGGAATTGATTCATTTTGAAATATGAAATACTAATAGAAATTGACTTAATTTAGAAGTATCTAACATGAATTTAAGTATCCATTAATGTTTAAAATATGAAAATAAAAACAATATTAATAAAAAAGAAGAACATAATAATATTTAGAATAAATGAAGGAATTATTTCACTATTTATGAATTAATATTCCAAATGTTGTATCACATTTTATGTTTTAAAACTCTAAAGAACTCCCACATAAGATGGTAGAACTCTACAAGATTCAACCTTACCAATTTTTCTCAAACATAGAAACTATTTCAGATAACGGGACATTGGTTTAACTTTTGAAATTAGAATATTTCATTTAAAATAAGTCAATAAAAATGTTATGAACCATGTTTAATCATAACTGAACTATAAATAATATAAAAGTAATGTTAAAGTACTCTAATAAAAGACTAAAACATAAAATCATTGAGTTGGATGATTACTCAAACATAACTCAACTTTTTGACTTCTCAAGATCAAATTTTGTAATTGAAAATTCCAATGGTAGAATGAAACATCATACAAGTTATGTATAAGATACTCTTGAGTAGCATGTTCACCATTTGAATAAAAAATTATCCTTAAATTATTACCTTTAATGAAATAGGAAGAGACATGTTAATCATTTATAATGTATCCATCAAAATTTGATGAAATTAGACACATTTATATATTTATAGCATTCATATTCATATATGGAAGTAATGAGATAAACATAAAAATTATCTATCAATGCACATTAAACATTGTAAAAATAATTATCACATTTCAACCAATTGTTTGAAAAAATACCTTAAATTTTCAATAAAGTTATGGACAAATGTTATTGCATGAGAACACATAATTTCAAATTAAGAAAAATATCATACACATTATAGATGATAGAAAACTATGAACTTATCATTAGAATAATGAGAAATGTAAATAATGTCGGGTTTGGTGTGGGAACTATTTTCTAGGTTAAGTGTTAGAAACTATTGAAGTTCATTCACTAGAGGTTACATTTGGGGGATTATAGAAGAAGAAAATACTCCGGCACCATGGAAGTGTGAGTTCAAGAAGTTAAATCTAGGCCATAAAAAATTTTGTTGGTGGATGGGTCAGTACAATGGAGTGGAATGTGTGAATTGAACATAATTTTTATAGATCCTGAGTATGTAGAAACAAAATATTCATGTTGGGTAGTGTCAGTTAACTAGATGTAGTGATAATAGCTATCTTTCTTCAATTTAGCGGATAGATTATAGTGGAGTCTGAGTATGAGAATGGTAATGAGGATAATATGATGCATGTAATTAGGGAGTAATTCACGTGTCTAGAGAATGATATGAGGAGGATGAAAAGGGTAGTTTTTGGTAGTTGAAATAAATAACAAATTAGGCGAACCATGATAACAATTTCATGAGATCATGAACTCTGATGACGGGGCATGAAAATATTTTTGGGTGAGTTTCGTAAAGGGAGATTCATCAAGAGAATCATAGTGAAGTGGATATGATGCGAACCTGTTAACCAAGAGTTATAAGTTGGTATAAAAAATCTATTGACAATTTGAAGTTGTGCCTTCCAATTTAGGGATACCTATAAATGAAGGAAGAAAATGATGACCGAAAGACATACTGAGGATCACTATAAAGAGTTGGTTATAACAAATATAAAAAATCATACAAAATTAGTGGACTGATATCGGTTAATAATAGAGGCATAGGTTGATACAGAATGAGATCACCATAGCACATCCATGTACATGTTGTTGTAATGCTAGATAATGATGGACAAGAGGAGGAGAGCCAAAATATGGAATCATTTTCTGAAGGTTTGAGAATGGATTTTGAAATTTTACATCCCTTTTAACTCAAATTTTCATTATTTATGATGAAATTAAATTGATTTTTTATTATACTAGGGATTCATCACATATTGTTCAAACTATAATCTCTATCTTCAATGTGTATTTTTTCATTGTATTTTCATGTGTATGTTGGTCGTGAGGTTTTTATCTTGTGGGCTCATTAGAAAGAGGATTGTGGGGTGAATGAAACTAGATAGTAGAGGTATATTAAATGTGGGTTTTAGGATAATTATTTTTCCAAATTATGATATTTAAATTTATGGGGGATGTTCACATAGGAGGAGTATTTTTCTCTAAATAACGATTATACGGAGAAAGATTTCTGGAAAGGTGAACATCCAATGATCTAAATCAGTGCCTTCATCCCTAGATGTGGTACCAAATCATATACTTTCATTATAATTTACAGTTATAATTAGAGGAGTCATATATTGGTTACATTTATTGGTGAAATACTAAGGGAGTATGATCTTTTGGAGAAGTAGTTTATCGATTCCCAGAAAAATGATACATGAATATCAATAGTGGTACTAGAAGGATCCTAGGATATCAAAATTCTTCTTGAATAGTAGTGGCCTTAGGGAATGTTGAATTTTTTTTTTGATAGTTAAATATTTATGGAAGGACATTGGGTTATCATAGTCATCTACACTATCATGTTACAATAATAATGTCACCTGATGATAATGGAAGTATTGGCATTGTTTCTAGGAATATTGAAATTCCAACTAACTTGATTTAATCATGTAAAATGTTCTATTCGATGGTTTGGTATTCTAGATCATGGTGTAGGCCTACTAAAATTTTTATGGAAGACAACGATCCCTTAAATTCTCCAGATTCATTGGGTGCTCACATTTTTTGAGGAAAGAACTTGATGGGTTAGGAACTATTTGATGATAGACAATAAAATTTTTAGTATAATGGTGGTAGTACTCATGGATTTCTTATTTTAGTTGGATGGATAAATCATCCAAATAAAATATTAGTTAAATAATATGTCATGGAAAAAACATAAGGATTTATCTATATGGTTGAATTTAGGTGAAAAGTAATTCATGTTCCTAGAATCATGTGTTAGTGAAGTCATTGGAAGTTTTGTTCAAATTAAAAACAGTCCATGGTGATAAGAAGTTTTGTTCCTAGAATGAGATTTATTTCATGGCTCTAAGAACTAATAGATATGCGGGGTTGATTGGGGTTTTTAATAGGTGTTTTCTTCAGAACTGTTTTTGATTCAAGAATTTGGCATTGAGGTTTCATAGATAAAAAACCATTGAGTAGTATTAGGTGGAATTTTCTAATAATCTTTTATAAGTGATGTTTCTATTTGGACCAAGGTTAAAATGTTTTGTTGAAGAATATTCATGGTTTATTAGAAAATTGTTCATTGGAATATTGGTGTAATTTTGGAATGGTGTTGGAATTTTTTTCCTGGGGTGATTTATGGTTATGGAATGTGTGAACATGTTTCCACCTATAGAAGAACATAATTAAAAGGAGTGTTGGAATTCATGATATCAAAAAATTAGAATATTACCTCTAATGCATGGTTATCTTGAAAATATGGGACTGTGAGAGGAGGAAGGATTATAATTCTAAATCATATGATTGTTTTTAAACATGGTAGTGAAGGGTGAAATATTGACTAACAGTGTCCAATTTTTATGTTTTGGTGGATTACCTTATGAAATCTATTGTAATTTAATGTACCTTTGTTGAAATTGAAGAACCTTGATGCAAGTGTACCAGAAATTGGTCTAAAAGATGAGAGATGAGAATAGTGTAATTTCTAAAAGGATGTAGGCTTATTTTTCCTATGTCAATAAGACTAACTTGTAGCACTAAAAATTTGTGTTTTGAATAGGATTTATTTTACTTGAATCATGTGTTAAATGAATGAGAATTTTTTTATTTGAAATTGTTTATGATGGTGCAGTTGGGTGCTGGGTCCATAAATGGTGGTACATGATATTGGGGTTTTTACAAAATATGTGGAAGGGTTTTATTTCATTTAATTTTGGGTAATTTATTTTCCAGGGGAAAATTATAAGGTTTGTAAGTAAGACGATAGTGTTTATCTCATTATAAAATTCTATGTAAGTTATAGAAAAGGATCACACTGAATCTAGAGAAATGGAAAACTCAAGTCCTTGAAAGCATCTCTATTTAATGGAACCTAACTTTGTGGAAAATATCATTGTAATATATTTATAAAATGAGATGGAACTCGAGAATTATAATGGGATACTTAAAAGGGAAAAAACCAATCTGATGGGATAAACAGACCCTAGATGCCTCCGTTTCACAAATCATATGTTCACAGAGAGTTCATTATGTTGATGAAATCAGTCTTTGAAAAATGTGAAATTGTGTATGGAGGTTCATTCCATATATTTTGATGGATTTTTATGTACCAAAAATATAATGGATGTAGCAATTTCTCAGTGGAATAATTTTTAGGAATACAGAAATCCTAGTAGAGAGGAGACATGGAAATGGTTTAAGTGGAAGCTTGTTGATGAAATCTTAACAAAGATAGAGAATGGAAAATCAATTCTTGTTTGTTTTGGAGTAATTATATGAAGGCATTCAGATGAGTTTTGTTGGTGTAACATAATGATAGATAATGGTTCCAATGAATATGAGGGTAAATAACTTCAGCGGGATCCTAAACAATAGGAAGAAGTCTGGTATGGAAAACCATATGAATTTTGTGGAATGAGGGTGAATTTAATCGAACCAGTGGGACAATGGTGTGAGTATTAGAATAGTATTAAACTGATATTTTGTTGGAATAAACATATGAAAGCAATTATCAAGTGGGATATTGTGGGGTTTTGTGTTATAATAGTTTTCTATGTTTAGTTTTAGAAGCTCTAGATGTTCATTCAACCGAATTTACAAATCCAAGATCTTGGATACATATAATACATCAGTACCATGTTAGTTTTAATTTAGGAAGATAAAATTATTTCCTTGAAATTTCAGTAGGTATATGGATTAATTCACCGTAAGTATTAAGTGTAATTTAAACCAAATTTCTATGGAGACTCAGTATGTTAGTAGATGAATACTTAACACTCTGAGTTCACTAAAGGTAGAAGTAGTTATTATACAGTTTAAATTTATAAGATAAAGCACATGGGAGTATGGGTATAATAGTGCTGAGAAAGACAATCCTATGAATGTAATTGGGGATTTAATATTTATATCTTGATGTTAAAGTGAGTTAGATGAAAGGGTGTGTTTTTGATAGCTTAACAGAAGTCTAGAGAAGGTGAAGAAGGAGTGGAAGTTGATAAATTCCATAAACTCTAATGATGATGTATGTTATTATTTCATGGTTAATTCTATAAAGAGATATTTATCAAGTTCATTGGAGAAAATTTGAATTTTTTTTCACTTTTTTATTAAGAATTGGATTTCAATGTAACAAAATATATATGAGGTCGAAAGTTTCCTGTGCCAATAGTGGGACACCCGTATATGATGGAAAATGGTTCTAACTGGAAGAATGGATGAGGGAAACTATAAGAAGTGGGTTATACCACATGTAAAACGATTTCATAGGTACCATAAGGGTATTGATGAATGATAGAGTCAAATATGGCTCCTGAAAGAGGTCACTTGGGCACATCCATGTTCCGGAGGCTATAATGAAAAATTAAAAAGTCCAAGAGGAGGATATATAAAAGCAAGATTCTTCTTAATGTTTTTTAAGTTCTATTATTAAGAGTTGATATCCTTAAGAACTCAAATGTATAGGGTTTCCAACGTAATGGTAGAGAATACACCATTCCCCAATAGACGTTGGACATAATATATGAACCATGTTATACTAATGTTTAATTTGTTGTTTAATTTGTGTTTTCATGTGTGTGTTTCTTGTGTTCGTGTTCTCTTACATGGTCATCAAAAGAAAGATTTTGTAGTGACCAAAAGTGGATAATTGAGGATGACTTAATGTGGTGGTTTGGGTCTTGGTCTTCCTAAATCCAATATTTTAAGTCATGGGGGATTTCAATCAGAAGTAAGAGTTTATTTTAGTGATGTAAGCTTCACTGAAATGGATTACTAGATGGATGAACATATAGTGACTAGAATATATGCCCTCATACTCAAAAAATAACATCCATATTTTCATATGTCAATTTATCAAATTATAATATTGATAAATTAAATAAATTATCATAAATATACATTTAATGGAGATTTTTTTCTCTCATACATATATTTCATTAACTACAATGATAATGTATGGATCCCCACTTATGTTTATAATTTCAATAATATCAAACTACAAAAATGTAATTTATTTAAATGTTAAATATCTATTTTTCTACACTGGTATTATAATAATAATTTTTAGTATAATACTTTCCATTTCATTTCACATTACGATTAAATGTAAAGGAAATAACATACTAAATAAAAACAATTTCATATAATGAATGTATGAAGACATGGAAAACACAAATCCCCATCACTTATTCTTATGTTCTTCCTAAAACATAATGTGAAAAAATAATAACATTAACATTATCCATAGAAAAATAGGAAAAATAATCAATATCAAACCTAAGATAATTTATACAATACAGAACATGAATGACCATATATTAAGAATATGGTATTCAGGGTGTCTGGGAAAATATACAAGTCACTACTCTCGTATTTTGATTTTATGGGAATGGGAGGTGATGAAATGGTTCATAAATATTTGTACAACCTTTATGTTATAGAGAGGGTTGGGTGTTCAATTATTATGGTGGTTGTCAATGTTTCCTTGTGTTCAGAATGTATAAATTTTATTAGCATGATTCTCCAAGACAGTATTGTATGCACCAACCATCTGCAACAAGAGGATGGTTTAGGCCCTTTCTGTGCAGTCTAGAAGGCATAGCCACCCCGACACATTGAACCTCTATGCATGAACCCTATGTAGAACTGAAAGACTGGCCACCCTTATACGGGGTACGTGCACTGAGTACATGTTATACAGACAATCGCATGGTAACATATTCGACCATGCTTCCCTATTTTCCTATAAATAGGACCCCATGTATCCTCCTTTGCACAATTAGAAAATAAGAAGAAACCCTGACGCTCTGGTCACACATCCCCATCACCTATGTCCTCCAAAATCCCATTGGTATCCCTCCACAACCTGAGAAAATAGAGAATTAAGGGGGATATTTGGATAAAACCCATTCATAGAATAAAACACAAAAAACCTTCCTTATGACACTATTTAACCTAGTATAAACCCACTTTCCCTTATCAAGGGAATGCACGAGACCTATCCAGGGAAACCCAAGGTGACCTGTGGTGACTAGGCTAGAGCCTCGACCAAGTGTTGTTAACCAAGTGGTCCACTTCCCACAAACTCTTGAGTTCACTAGGCCTACCCCCATGCGCTAATCACTTACATATCATCCCCAGACATGCAGACAAAATCTTTTCTCTCTAATACCAACCTTGTGAGATCCCCCCTTTGATTCCTCTACCAATCTAGTAATGGGAGGTATCCTCTCCATTTGAATCCCTTGATTGAGGGGGGCCAAAATGAAACCTCCACTGAAACCATCGGACTTAAAAAACCGTCATAGGAGGCACACCAATGTGTCTCCCATTTGGGTATTCATTCTTGCAATCATAGGCATACCTCACATATCTTACCTAATGGGTAGGGTCCTTGGGGGTGCAAGTGAGTATGCATACATTCAGTCATGAGGACCCCGAACATGGGGGTTGTGTTAGGGACCCTCTATATTTGAGACCAGGGTTAGAGATTTGTAATACCTGCGTCATCTCTATAACCTAGGGCCTCTGGTTTAAGGTGGTGATACATGGAATTGGATCCTTCTCTCTTCCACCAACACAAATTTTAGTGTATCCCTCTTGGAGTATGCCCTAAGACGTTATTTTAAGATATATCCTACTTTTTTACATTATCCTTCTCCATGGATGAGGGTTGTAACCATATGGGAAGTCAGATGTAAATATCCTGGGTACAATGATGGGAGAAAAGTCACCCACTAAATTCCTTTCTTCCTCTCTCGTTTCCACAACCACTTAGACTTGTGGGAGAAGGATTGTTCAGTTTTCAAGATCATTGAATTATTATTACACAAAGCCTGAAACATGAAGGAGTAGAAGATATATACGATATTGACAACCACATGGTCAGATGCATGTATTGTTAGATAATATTTTTCTAGATATTCCTCTTTCATTCCTTCAAATTGAATCCATAGGCCTGGGCCCTAATATCAATGTATCCAACCACATGGGATCCTATTCGTTAAAAGCCCCAATTAAACCCATGTGTGGCCATCAACCCATGTTTAATATTCTCTTAAACATGAGCCTCCTATTCAGTGTAATCCCCTTCCATATCCAAACTCCTTTTCAAGGGAATTATCCTTTGGAGTAATCCCTAACTCAATCCTCTCAAAGGGTCATACTCCCCTACAATACAAACCATTATAGGGAATCTACTAGAATGGGTCCTCAAAATGGAACTACATTGGATTTGATTCCCATTCTAATGGGAGATATAGGAAGCATCATTGAGGTCCAAACCCAACACCCCAAATCAACCCTAATACTCTCTAGGAAACATTCCCAGTAAAGCCTTATCCAACCTACGATCACATATCCTATATTGTCTAGGATTATTTGGAATAAGTCTTAGACAAAACAATTATTAGGAACCCCTTTTCTAGGCGTTCTTTCCATTTGACATTAAATTACAGATTTTTTACTCATCACATCCCCTTAAAATGTATTATGTGTCCCATTAAGTGGTACCGAACTATATGTGCTTTGATTCCTTTCATAAGGATATGTTGAAATCCCATCTTATAGGTATAATCCCTACATCAAAAAATTCCCATATCCATGGATGATGATTCACTCAAAATCACCACACTTTGGGGATCAAAACCATCATCATAATAAGATGAATAAATAATCATGAATCAGTACATAATAAGGTAGCATTGATGGGGAACCTCAAATACATACATATATCTCCACTAATGATTAACATTATATACATATAGATGAATCAAAATTACATACATGCTAATAATTGTTTGATAATTCAAGGGTGAACCACATCATAATTGGGAAATAATGAAGGATTCATGAACAAACCTTAAATCAATAAGAGATTAACAGAGTAGGAAATGATTCCCCTAAACAGTGTGATGAGTATGAACTCCCTTTATCTCAACCAATATGAAATCTTAAGTATCACTGTTCAAACATCCCAATGAGTGCCTAACTGTGGAATGTATGTCCATGAGTCATCATGGATATGAGAATCATTGGGTTTTTACATCTCCTGAAATAAAACTTGTTGGGCACAATTCCTAATTATTGAACCCAACATGAATTATTTCAAAAAACCCAACACCTTGTAATCAATCATTTATTATCAACCATTTTTTTTAAAACAAATGGAGAACCCATTGTAAATCCTTAACGAAGATGATGGTGTCACCCATTTTTCAGACCCCTTTTTATCTCAAAATGAAATAAGTACAAATAAGAAAAACAAAAATGAATGTTTTTGTATAATGATATGTTTCTTTTATGGGGTTTTTCTGTTTGTTATTTTCAAATACCTTTGAGGAATATCACAAAAGGATATCCCATTAATCCAAATTCCATCATAACAATTCTCACAAATGTATTCCCCAACTACCATTCATACTGGGTGATCATCCATGTGGAGGATACAATCACCTACCAAGAATCCTCAACATTGGGTCTTGAGTGCACTGGTCTAAGAATATCATCAAAACTTTTGCATACCAACCACATAGATTTTCTGAAATTCCCTCAATCTCACAAATCCCTCCCTAGTCATCCAATAAGTGATGACCAATGAACTAGAGGTAGATAGAACTTAACACCTTCTCCAACCATTTTATGATCTTATCCATGCAATGAAACAACCATTCCCTCCCTTATCTTAGGGAGGTGGATCATGACGCCATATACTATCTCATCCAAAAGACATAAAGGTCCTTCCAAAGATATCCTACTAGCATTCACCACCGCCAATACCTCACTTTAGTGAACCATTAGCATGATGAGGGTTCTATCCTCGATAATCCATCCCAGGTCATCCACTACTGGGTAAAAAAGATAACCATCAAGGGGTAGTGACTATAAATTAAGGAATAGGGATACATATATGTCCCCTCGAGAGAATACCTACAATAGAATGTTGTGTAAAACTATGAGTGGACACATATACCTGCCCACACTAATTACTTAAGCAAATAGACTCATTTGGATGCTTATAAAGATGCCCTCTGTTAAAATATAGTTGCACATAGTGGGTAAAAACATTTATCTACTTGCCCGAACAAGGCCAACCAACAGCCTTTTTTGGCAGTGTCCAAGGAAGTATGCCTCTCAAATTCATCAGTCACATGGAAGTAGGAACAAACACCTTCCAACATTAATCATTCCCAGTAGAATCTTTATCTAGTATTGTAAAAATTATTCCACCGGTAGAATCTGGTGGAAAACCATGACCATCCACCCCCAACTTTCTTCAATTATAAAGTATTTTAGTAAACTTGTTTGTAAGAACCCATAGAATTCATTCAGAAAGTCTTGGAGAGGAATAGTGGGAAGACCCGACTATCTTCCCCCATACATGAGTACTACCAATATCCACTGGAAGGAAATCGAGGATAGGAGAAGGAATATACCATACTCTAGATGCACAATGTGAATATATCCATGTTGTAGTCACTGAATTCTCCAATAATATATTGAAAATGGTGAAATGGAAAATTAAAATCCACACCTACAGACATTACAAGACATTATAAATGTGGAAAAAAAAAGTGATAGATGAAAAGTGACATGACTTTATCCCTATAAGTGGGGTGACTCATAATAATGTCACCCTAGAGCAGAAACATACCTACACACTCATCTAAGAGGGTGGTTGGGAAAACTCTCTTGTAATATATGAACAAAAAGATCAGGAACATACACATTTCAACTGGAGGTATCAGATGATTCCAATGGCCTCTAAAAGGAAGGCACAAAACCCTTCCAAATTTACAGTATATTTTTAGAAAACACTAGAGCTATTCAAGAAAGTTTCTATACCTAGAAACCAACTTCCCCAGCATGTGTCCCTAGTCACTCGAAAGAATGCTTCCAAAATGAAGCCTCACTATAGGAAACTAGAAAATGAATAGTTGATTTATGATCCCAGTCTATTTAATACTGGAGTTATTGATTACCTCAGCTATTTATCATAGGAATATTAAGACTCCCATTACCATATTACGGGAGAAGTAGCTATAATTATTAAGGCCCCCCCAAGACACTTCACAATGAAGTATATATTCATTTTAAAAATTTGATCAATCTTGTGAGCCCATCTCCCAATAAGAGTCATGACATACCTCCACATGGCCATAAGATCAAAGAAAAATAGGGTCTTCCCCTTACTATAATCCACTATGGTATTCCTCCCCATGATGTCATTCAGTGTAAAATTTCTCTTCGTAGTTGTGTTTTACTTCACTAAGAGGGTCCTCACCTTGGGGATGTAGTGATGAGAAATCCCACTGACCATAAGGCACTTGGAGAAATAGGTCCAGTCATTACTAATATCTTTTCACTACAAATTGAAATTATTTTTAGTCGGAATATAACCCTAGGTTATGGTAACTCTCTAAAACACCCTTAGAACACCTGTATTCTTATATAATAGAGTAAGTCCCCCCCCCCCAGTCTCACTGCTTATGATAAATTGGTAAGAAAGTGTCAACTTTGGTTGGACCAGGTTAAGGAGAATTTAGTAAAAGATAAGATGACGTGATGAACATGAGGTAAAATATGGATACAGATGATATTCAGTCATGTTCTATCCATTATCCATCCCTCAATATAGTATTCCAGAGGTGTTGTTGGAATATTTTGTTCATGAAATCCGCTTCAATATTTGGAACACTCTTCAAAACTTGAGAGAAAATTTATTACCCTATGCTGATTATAAAATTCATGTCTGGGTAATATGAGGGTTGAAATCCCATATTGATGTGAAGTATCTCTTAGATGCATGACATCATATGTTTGGGAAGTACCATGTATCCCTTCAATGTGCATGTATCAACATGTTAAAAATATTGGGACAACTGATCAAGCATTATCTATATGGTGTTTATATCAGAGGATGGGTTGAACATGGAGTGTTTCATTTTACTACGGTCCCCAACTGGTAAATCCTACAGATGGTGGTATCATGTGATGTTATAGAATCAGGCCAAATTTAATAAACAAACTCTGTTCACGACTGATGATATGTTCAAAAAAATAGGCTCCAACCAACACTCACTGACATCTGGTCATAAGAGAGTAGGATAATAAAATAATTTTTCATTAAGCCTAAGAAAATTTCAAGAAATCCTATTACTTAAGGGATATTTTTCTTCAGATAGCACAAATTTTTGAAATAATGTAGTGATCATTGGAAGCATGAGTTTCCCATTCATACCAAAAGATTCACTCAACCCATGTTTGGAAATAAATCTATAAAATCAGAAGTTCAGTCCCATAAGTAGTAGCCACATCAATCCCAGAGTTTCCCTAACTTATAAGGTTGGATTATTTTTTAGCACAAGGTTTGAGGTTAGCAAAACATGGCCTAAGAGTTGTGAAAGGGTGGAATCGGGATAGCCCCAACCCTTAGGTAAGTGGTTTTTTTACCTTAGTAATATCCTTCTAAGAATAAATTAGTATTCTCTGTATTATGGTGAATGTTAATGAATTAAGAGACCCAATATTCCCCATCCCATGGTTTTATGTCCTCATTAGAAATACACATGACAAAACTATCCAGATATTCTCTTTATATTACCATCCAAAAAATGGATCTTGAATAATTAGTGAAAGAGAGGAAAATTCCATGTGGAGGGTGTGGAAAATGGTATTATGTCAATGACACTGATAAAATATCAAAAATTCAATATGCTTTAGTGAATTTCAATAACATAACCCTTTCAAAAATTACAGAACACTAGGCTAATTTGGAGGAGTATCTGGAGGAGGAAGTTGTAGTTTAGAATGAGGTATACACTAAAATGATTGAAGGAGGTGTGCATACTCAGAACTAGTGACTCAACCAAAATCTAGGAATCCCCTCAATCACTATACCACTACCTTTTTAGAGAGTTCTTGATAATGAAAATTTTAAGGGAATGTCTGCACCTCCCATAATCCCTAAAAAGGTTGGACCCCTCACACTTGAAGAAATGTTTACTCAAAAAGAACAATAGATGAAATAACTAAGTAGGATCAGTGAAAAAAAACACCAAGGTAGCCTTCTTACATGATAGGTTCTAAAAGCAGATCCTAAACTCAGACTCCCAACTCGTGTACCCCCACAAAGAGGCTTCATTCTGACCACTGATGTTAATCTGGAACATCCAATCAATTTTGGGTACTAATAACCAATATAATCTTATCCCAAAGTATCATATCAGGTGTTCAATATATTGGGTATATATCCTGAAATTGTCAATACATATCCTTAAAGTACTTCCCCTATAGGCTACCCCTGACAAATATTACCAACACTTCTAAAAATGGACCTATCAGCTACTTCCCATGTTATAGTTTCTACTCAACAAAACATTCTTCAAGGGCCCATGAATGCTATTGGGTCTCTAATAGACTAATTAGAAGCCATAGAGGAATGAAGAGTTTTGGTAAAATCAAAGAAGCAAACTTACCCTAAATGGGTTTATCCAACTCTTTCCATGCCAAACATTGGGAATCCTACATTTCCAACTTTCAATGGCTATGGGGACCCAGAATAACACTTCACACATTTCCTGTCCCATTTTGATTTCATTATAGGGATCCCCAAACGAAAATAGGTAGATAAACTTAGTATCTTTGTGAAATCACTACAGGGACCATCCATTGTGTGTAAAATAGCTTACCAACTAGGTAAATTATAGGGTGGTATGATCTATGTCAGATGTTTCTATTCCAATTCAGATCATCATTATAGAATAAATAAGTCCATGACTTCTCAAACAAATAAATGAGATAATAAGAGAGTCTTAGATTTCATTTCTTTGTGGAAGGGGTTGACATAATCCTTAAACCTATCGCTTCCCAATGAAGATTTGTTTCACATTTTTATAGTGAATCCTCTTGATGATTTTCATATGCCACTCATCCTAGTGAAATTCTTGGTAGGGTTTCAGGATATTACCACGATTACCAAAAGAGTGGAAGACTCCATCACACAAACAAGTCTAAGTCCCATGTAATTACTTTAGCTTAAGGAAATAGAATGGGGAAGGTAGAGGCTACCACATTTACACTTAAGTATGGCCCCACACCCACTCCTGATGAAAATCCTACACCACATTGTATATTTCTGTATCCTGAGCCTTAGCAACAATTCCCTCCTCATTATTATGGTCAAAGATATCAGGGGAAAAAATGATTGAGTAATTGAATAATAAGGTTTATTATTTTGTAAATGACCAAGTCCTTAGCTACTTTATCATGGAATTGGAAAATAACTTGATCATGTTTCCAATTTTCAAGAAGCCCTTACAGGGTGGAAATTAAGATCTATATAACTATTTCCCATTCCATTGATGATTGAGGATCAAAATCTTGGAATGTTTCATTTTCAATGACATCCTAATAAAGATTGTGGAATATGGGAAAGTGAAGTTGGTAAAAGCACCTAAGAAAGTGGCATGTGTTTTTACTATTGATCTTGAGGAGGAGAATTAATGGAAGAAAATTAGAAGAAAGGGTTTGCACAAGTTTAGTGGCTGAATGGTCATAAAACTTATCAACTAGACTCATGTTATCCTCCAAGAATAGTTGTAATATCCAAATATACCCCCAACCACTTCCACTACAACACAACTAACTCCACTGACACCCCAATCCTCTAATACCCAGTCTTCCAAAAAAAGGCATGGATGGACGGGAAAAAAGAATCTATAGGAATATGGTCCCATGAATAGGATGATTTTGGGTTTTACTTTAGAATAGTTAATGCCTAGGGTTCTCAATGAACAAGCACCTCCCCACCCAAAGGTGAAACAAGAGTCAACCCACTAGCTGGAATATCCATTAGATGAGGAGTTGATATTTGGTTTCATTAATGTTATATAATTAAAGGATCCTTTCATAGATGATAAGTGTGATTATGAACAAAAATTCCCTATACTTTTGTGGGGATCTATGGTAAGATTCCATTAGATTCGAGGATACAGGGGAATATGTGGTCATTTCCGGAGTAACTACTCTAACCATTTACCTTCTTTAACCGTCTATGTGTAATAAAATCATTGTAAATATCTCAAGTGAGCATAGAAGGAGAAAAAAATTTCACCATCACATTCCAGGGTCTTCCCTGAAATGATCCCCATAGAATATTTCCTCATGTATATGTTATCACATAATCCACCTTGGTATGTAGATAAATATAGGTGGCCTAATCAATTGAGAGAAGAAGAACCTCCATCTCTTGTTCCATGGGCTGGTCCATCCAAATAAATTACTTCAATTCTAAAATAACATATAAAAGAGCATCCCCAATTTGGGAAGCACACAAATTTATACCCTAAGTAAGATACTTTGAAGCAATTTTCCCTGGTGTGGATAATTTTTCAATATTGGATGCTTTAAGATTGTCAATATAACTATGGGATGAACTCATAGAAGTTTTTTCAATCCCTTATGAATTTGAAGTTGAGGTTTCTACTACCAAAGTATATCATGTAGAGAATGATCCCATAAAATGCCACATAGTCATCTATTTCATAGACCTAGGAAAAGATTCCATTATCTGTGGATAAATCAGAACCTTGTATATATCTCAATGGATAAACGACATTGATATCTGATGAGACTTAGTTTAAAACCGCTCAGGATTCTACCTCATTAAAATCCAAACTCTTCATTAACTCGGTTTTAATGAATCCCCAAATTCCCCTAAAACATTAATTTTTGAGGGTTATGGGAAGAATGAGAAAAATAATCTTGGATAAATTAAACTCAAGACTCAATTTTTTGATATCATGTCTAACATATAATTCATAGATATTCAGAAAGATACTACATTCCACATTATACTGGGAAGACCATATTTACATCAACATGTGGTTATCCCATAATCATTTCACCAATACCTTAAATATTATATCAACAGTCCAATTGGGACACTTCACTGTGAAAACCCCCCATTTAATCATATGAATGTTAATAAATTTATGTAGTATTCTTACATAGGGAAGGAAAATGATATGTTAATTGCAATGTCACTCGAATCAATTCCCCAAATGGTCTGGAGATGATTTCATCTAATACTTTCTAGAAAATCAGCACAGATTACATGTTTCCCACCAACCAAATTGTAGAGGTGGGTCTGAATTCGAGCACTCATCTCATGAATTTTGTGATGTCAATCAGGAAAACTGTATTTGAAAACTTAGGAGAAGTTATCAACTCCTTGAATAGTAATGAAATCATAGATGAAAATTTCTTCATTCCATCCTTTGATAATTAACAAATCCCTGTTCGATTTGATAGCTTAGAAGTTGTCACGATAGTATGAGAAAATGAAGATGCATGTTCTTAGTACATCATCTCCCCTAAGGATCTCAAAAAGGTCCCCACCTTCAATTAAGTGAGAAGTAGTTTCTTTTTCCTCTGAGTGTCCCAATGCCAAATCCTCCTCTAACTCTGAGAAAATTACATCATCACCTACTTCCCAAGTAGAGGAAGAATAGGTAAATCATGAGGGAGAGGAAGAGGATTAAGACCTCCAATATTCCCCTCTAGTATTTGAGGAAGGTGTCTCCACCAATGTTAAAAATCTCAAGTAAATAAATATGGGTACATAAGAAAATACACATCCCACTTTGATCAGTGCAGCCATGAATTACGAAGAATAAAATGTTTATAACTCCTTCCTAAAGGATCACTGGGACCTATTCTTCCTGAATTACATAGATATGTTAGGACTTGATCATGAGGTGGCCACCAACTAGTTGGGATTTACAGAAACCATCAATGATTAAAACAGTATACTAGAATGACACACCCAACTCTTGCCTTTGAAATTGATGCTAAAGTGGAAAACTCATCAAGGCCTACTTCATTCATGATGTCTTTTATTTGAAATGGATTGAAAATATTTTCCAATTGAAGAATAAAATTGGGAAAATTTAGGTCTATATTTAATTTAGATATCCTTATTGACACTGTACAAAAGATAAAATCATAGTTCCAATCAGAAGACTACTTATTGATTTGATGTCTGGTTATCAAGCCATGTTCTTCATGGATGGATATTTATAGTAAAACCAAATTCAGATAGCCCTATAAGATTAAGAATCTAATGCTTTAATGGTCCCTAGGAAGTATTCTACTATCACGTAATACCCTTTTCATTGAATAAAACTGGTACCACATACCAACATGCAATGCACTACCTCTTAAAACCCTTCATGGGGAAGTTTGTTGAATGATACATTAATTATATAGTGGTTAACTCACAAGAAATTAATGTCCACTTGGATTATCTTGAATCCTTATTCCAAAATATATGAAAAAATCGCCTAAAAATGAACCCCTTAAAATGAACCTTTGAGGTAACTTCAGAAAATTTTATAAGATTTATCACATTTCATCACGACATTGAAGTCGATCTTAATATGATAAAGGTTTTCTTTAGCATGTCCCCTTCTAAAAAACAGAATGATTTGAGAGGAATCCAAGGGCACTTATCTTACAATTGATTCTTTCTATCCAACCTCTTATTCACGTGACTTACCTTCACCAAATTGATGAAGAAAGTGGTCACATATCAGTGGATTGATGACTTTTAGGACAGATTTAATATTATTAAAAAATATCTCTTGATCCCACAAGTATTAATTCCACCCATTTAGGGAAATATAATAATTCTATATGTGGCTCACCTATAGTAATCACTTGGAAAATTAATCATATAAAATAATGATTCATGGAATGAAAACAACATATATTATCACTCTCTAACCATGCTCGATACTGAGACTTGTTATTCAGATATTGAGAAGAGCTGTCTTGTGTTATTATTTGAGGTTTATAAACTAATACACTATTTTTAGAACCATGAGGTCCATTTCCTCTCTCGCAATAACTTTCTCAAATACATCCTCATTTATTCTATATAGACAGGATGTTTGGAAGATTAGTTGGTTGGCATGAAAGAATTCGATATATAATTTGTGCCTCAAAATCAGTTAATGTCTATGATTTGATAGATTTTCTTATAGAACACCCATCTAAAAAAAATTAAATAAATAATGATTTTTAGATAAATACATATTTTATCTTCAAGATGGACCCCAAAAATTGGAGATGTATTTTGACAGTGCATCCAGGACCCTAATAGGTAAGAGAATGGAAGATCCTAAGCTCAACAAATTAGGGTTAGGGATCCTTCTCATATCTCTAGGGAAGGAATTTTTAAAATAATCCTTCTTATTGTTAGAATAATTTACAAATAATTAGGTAGAATGTTAGACCCTCATTGCATGCCTTGAACTTGTGTTCCATATACTTTTGGACCACCAAGAGGTGAAAAGTGATTTTGAATTGGTAATCAAATAGATCAATGAGGATTATGCCATCAAAAAAGAGAAATAATCCCCCTTATTGACAATATATGATAGTTAATGGAAATTTTTCTCTAAGAAACAACATTATCTCATGCCCCATGATCACAGAATTCCCATGCAGATGCATTGGATAATGCATCTATAGATTTAGAGGATCCAAATTAGGATAAAACATTCATCAACATTTACCATCACTAAATGGTCTAAACTATCATGTTTGAATGAAAAATGTTAATTAAGTCAGTCGTATCCCTGATCCATATGGTCCTACCATAGGATGATGATACCCATCATAAACTACCTTATTATGGAGTACCCCCTTCAGATAGATTTTAGAAAGAGAACATATGGTGGTGAGCAACTAACTCACCATTTATGATGGGACAAATCTCCATAAAGCTGTATATATCAATGATTTGATAGATTCATTCATATATGTATAAAGATATAATAGACTACTAATATCAAGAAATAAGTACACTTGGGAGCCTGTGGTGTAAAGACCCGTAAAATTCAAGGGAAAGTTTTTCTTAATTTTCTTTGGAATTTTACAAGAGCGCGGTTTCAGACGGCACCTGATTCCGAGGCCCGGTGTGCCCGGAATCAATTTCCGAAGTTTGGCTCGGGTACGTTCAGTGAACGAACGAGCGGGAATTTCTAACTTTTGATCCGGTGCTCGGAATTGAAATCCGAGGGCACCGATGGAACCGTAGCGCCGGTATACACTTAGGAACTCCTGTTCTGGAGTTGCGTTCATGCGAGTATTGATAATAAAAATTGTGGATGTTTACTTGTAATTACACTACAATTTTTATTATTTTACTCTAAGTGATATCTCTTGTTGGAAGTTGGGTAACCACCCAACCTCCCATGGGAGGTTATGAGGGTGGTGGGGCCCACACGAACCCCACCCCTTCATATCCTCTAAAACCCCCTCAACTCCCACTTAAATAATGTTAACTTAAGTTATAAACCTATGACTTAAATGTAATGAGTTAATGAGGTGAGTTGTGTGTGGTTATTGAATTTCAAACCTTTGAATTCAAAGAGGTTGGGTTGTGTGAATAAAATAAGAAAGAGTCTAATTTTATTTTGTTAGAATTTTATCTCCTTGAGAGAGTAGGGAATTCTTCTTCATCTTCCTCAAACTCAACGAAGAACGCGAAGAACGCCGTTCTTCAACGAAGAACTTCTCCGCCGAAGAACACGGTCCATCCGCGACGCCGAATCCGCGACGTGACGTACTTCTTCCGCGTCATCTCTTCCGCGACGGTTTTCCGCGACGAACGCCATCGACAACGACTCTTCCTCCGACGTCAAAGGAATCGACACCGATATTCCACGACTACGTCAACGTGCGACTATCGAGGTAGGGGTTCTTGAGTTCGTTGTTTTCTTTTTATTTGACTTTCCTCAAGACTTGACGTGAACGCTCAAGTTCCGACGAAGAATGTCGCTCCGCTCTTCTTCGTCTTCCGTGTCAACGAGAGAGGACACCGCTTCTTCCTCGGACAACCTTCATCGGCGTACAAGTATCCGCCAACGACGTGTCTCTTCGGACGCACCCCCTTCGTCATCGGATTTGACGAACGGCTACCGCGACGCCCGACCTCCGCGACGTCGTCTTCCGCGGAACGTTGAAAAATCTTCGAACCTTATACCCAAGGTAGGGGTTGTTGATTTTTGTTTAATTATTCTATTCTTGCTCATGGTTCGCATGACTAACGTGAGTAATTTGAATATTTTAAGTTGAGTTATTATTTTAACGTGAGGGGGGCCGGACCGCATGAACACGGCCGAACCCCCTCCATCGTTCTTGTTGTATTGCTTGCGGGTGGATGAATCAAGGTGGCGTGGTGCCGTCGCACCACGCGGATATTCGCCCAATCCTTATTACGCGACGCCGTCGCGCCGCGTTGAAGAAATCGTAATGCGGCGGAGGGGCGCGGTGCCGTCGCACCGCGCCGGATGACGAAACCCGCGGCCGGTTCCGGGCCGCGGCGGAAGAGAAGACCGGCGGCCGGGCCGCCGGCGTCGGAAGCCGAAGGGGGGACCGGAATTTCCGGTCCCGTTGGAGAAAACCGGCTGGCCAGCTGGCCGGCCGGATGGCAGTAAACCGGGGGAATTAATCCCCCGGCCGGCTCATCAAAACCCCCCCTCTTAATGAGGGGGGCGGTTTCCTTGTGGGGGGAAAAGCCCCCCGTTTTCTGCCAATCAAGCCCCCCCACATGGGGGGGGGGGGGTTTGTAAAAAAAAAGGCGCGGCACAAAGGCCGCGCCGCCTTCCCAATCAGCGGGGGCTTTGCCCCCCGCGTTCGGCCACCGTACGGCGCCAGGCCGCCGCGGCCGCCGCGCCGCCGCGCCGCCGCCGCGCCGCCGGCTTGCTGGCTGGCCAGGCCGACCCAGGGGGGGTCGGGCCGGGTCGGCCCGGTCCCAGACCCCCCCGTTTCGAACCAGTCTCGGTCTTTTGACCATAACTTGAGCCTCGGACCTCCGATTGATGAACCGTCTGCGGCAACGCGATCCTTGGATCGAGACGGTCGTTTTGGTATATCGCACTCAAGGTTTCGGATTACTTTGAGTTCAGACGGGTTGGTTCGTTCACGAAACCAACCGGGCCTTCGGAGCGGAAACGCTCATATCTTGAGCTACGGACGTCCGATTGACGTGCCGTCAGCTTTGTTGTGTTCCTCTTAGTGAGACGGATCTTTTGGCATACTCCGCCCGAGGTTTGGACGCAGGTGGAGTACGGTCGGGTTGGTTTTGCCTTAAAAACCAACCGGGCCCCGGGGACGAAAATGCCAATAACTCTCAGACCGGGCGTCCGATCGACGCACCGTCTGTTGCGTTGAGTTCCTGTTTACGATACGGAACTTTTGGTATCCTTCGCCTGAGTTTTGGATACAGTTAGTAGTGGCCGGGTTGGATCGCACCCGAAATCCAACCGGGCCCCTGGAACGGGAAAGCTGATATCTTTCAGACAGGACGTCCGTTTGACGAGACATCAGCGGCATTGGTGGTTACGTTGAGTAACGGTCTCTTTGAGTATACCTTATGAGAGTTCGGGGTACAATTGAGATACGGCCGGGTTTGGTTCGCTCACGAAACCAACCGGGCCCCTGGGACGAAAAGGCTAATAACTCACAGACCGGGCGTCCGATTGACGCGCCGTCTGTTGCATTGAGACCCCTATGACGTGGTGGTCCTTTGAGATAATTCTTTGTGGGACTTGAGATAATTGGAGTATCGACTTGTAGCTCGTGGAGCGGACCCTCCCAGTGACGAGCGTGCAGAGTACGAAGACCGTGTAACTGGCTGAGACCTGACGACTGCTTGACCGACTCGACTTGGAGTGAGTCGACTAGCCCAGTGGACGGAGCACTACTTTCTGAGGTGCAGACCCATGGCGGACGGAGCACTACTTGTGTGACAGTGCAGACCCGCGATACTCGTCCGGAGAGTACCTCAGCAGGCTACTAGGGGGTGTGCACTACTGTGTTTGGGTGACATACCTCGGCGGGAAGAACTACTATGTCTGGGTGGCTGACCCGCAGTACTCGACAGGAGGAGTACTTCAGCAGTCTTAGGTTAGTGAGCATTACCTCGGAGTCGTGACAGGACCACTGTACACTCTAGAGACGGAGCTCTTCAGTAGTTACGGTTTCGATAATGAAAATCCTGGTTTGAGCTGAGACTTTTGACCTTGTGTTTACCTCATGATTGAGATGGGTCACTTGCTAACTTTGGTATATGTATGGGAATATACCCGGGTAGTGGTTATCCGTTGATTTCACAATCCTTGTGTTTCCTCATGATTGAGACGGGTTACTTGATAACTTAGGTATATGTAAGGGCATATACCTAAGTAGAAGTTATCTGTTGAGATCTTCTTTGTGGTTATCCTTGTTGGTTTAGTGAGACCTTGAGGGTCTCGGGGTCCCTACTGAGTATCGTTATACTCACCCCTGCACGGGCTATGCCCGCACTACGTTGTGTTGGTTGCAGACGACGGACAGCGCTGACCTTAGCTGAGGCTTGCAGAGCGGGACGGTACCCGGAGGTGGACCACTGGGCGGGACGTGCTCGGAGCGGACGGAGAGACCCGTGGAGCAGAGGAGCTATCTGTACCCACCCTTCATGTGGGATTTCCAGTGGACAGCTCGGAGTAGCGGCATTTACTTTTCAGTTGCTGTTTTCCCTTTCGAGTTGTACTTTACTTTCAGTTTGGGTTTGTATTCTGGCCCATTTACTTTTCCGCACTTTCAGTTGTACTCTGCTTTTGTTTAGTGTTTACTTCTTCCGCTTGTACTCTGTGTGATTGTTTACTTTTCAAAGGCAATGCCTTCCCTTTTTACTGGGATTTACGCCTTGGTGCTAGTCGCCAACCCCTGGCCTATGGAAGGCGGGTTTGGGGTAGTCACGGCACGGGCCCCGAGGACGGGTCGTGACATGTGGTACCTAACATTTAGGATACAGGCTTCCCAACCAAATCTAAAGTCTTGGATTCTTTTGGCCTTATATAAAACGTGATTTTAATGAAATCACCAAGAAGTTTCATTCCATCTAATTGCCTGCCAACTTCATCCATTGACCCCTGAAGTTTCAATATACATCCAAATAATCCAGGATAATTTCCATGAGGGGAATGTATGTTGTGGGGCTAGACCCTCCAGCTATGGCCAAGCAGTTCAAATACATTCTAACAGCTGCTGAATATTTCTCCAAATGGGATGAGGAAATAACCCTAAAATAAGTTGAGGCTGATGTAATTTTAGATACATGAAGTCGAACATACTTACCAAAATTTACATACCTCAAAATATATTGATGGATGAAGACACCAATTTCTACTCTACTGAGGTGGAAATGTTGTTTCAGGTGTACAAACTCAAATAAACCCACTCATCCAACTACAATAAAATAACTAACAAATGGATAGAGGCCTTTAATAAGGACCTATCATACATACTGAAAAAATGGTGGATAAGGATAATAATTCATGGGCTGATAAACTCTTGAAGGCATTTCAGGTCTACCATACTACAACCCATACCACCATATGAGTAACTCCATATTCAATGGTATATGGGATAGAAGCAGTCTTTCCCACTGAGGTCCAATTTCTATCACACTTTAATTCCATATGAGACGGGATATCCATCGATGAGAAATCCAAAAAATTGTTGGATTATTTGGAGATACTTGATGAGAAAAGATTGCCCACTCTCCATCACTTGGAGGCTCATCAAAATCAGATAGTGTGAGCTTTTAAAAAGAATGCTCCCTTTGTTCACTCTTCCACGGATAATTGGTTATACTCCTTAGGACTCCAATAATACTAGGAAATAAGCCTCCAAAACATGATCCAATGTTGGAGGTAGCTTACTCCATACATCAGATCTACTCTAACAGATATAATTCCTCGATCTCAATAGAGGAGAGCTCATTACAACCCCAACCAATGCAAGTTTCCTGAATAAATATTTCATTCAATCACACGATGATTATCTCAACTACAAGACGTTAAATAGTGTATTTGTTATTTGTTATATGACCTTAAAAATCATGAAATATCATCCCACCATCAAGAATTTAAATAGTACAATGCTATATATAATTCAATATGTAAGAATCTAAAATATGTAGTATATCTACGCGACAATATGATGTTAAACTGCGTGGTTTGCATCCAAGTTGCATGGCCTAAAATTGTATAACATTTCAGTCAATTATTGAGTGGATCACAATATTATGTGCTGGTAAACCACCACACCATTATTCAAGAACTACATCTATCTAGATTCTCATTCTAATGAGATAAGTAGTAATTCCCATACCTCTTATCCCTTATATAACCATGTTAAAAAAGTACTTATTTCCACATGGATGAATTAGAAATACACAAGTAATATTTTAAGAACTACATGTGGATTTATTCTCATTCTAATTAGATACATAGTGATTCCCAGACCATATTTCTTGGGCCCAGCCATCATTCTGAAAAATATCAAAGCCCACCTTTTCCCCCACGTGAAAACATAATTGATATGGTTAATTATTTTCAAGAACTAATTGTGGAATTATTATCATCCCAATGGTATATGTATGGATTTCCAAGTCATATCCCCTATGAAGCTGCAATAACCATTTCCACATATGGTGGCCCATATCCTTACCATAATGGGTTAAACTACAAGGCTGACATCCTTATTTTTGGATGATAAATTACATGATATTTCCAAGAACTACATGGGGCTTGATTCTCTTGTCAATGGGATACATTTTGACACCAAGATTCTTAACCCTGGGAATAGTCGTGATAATAAAAAAATTCTATACTCTCTATGTACTAGTCATACCTACATTGGTCTGCATTCAAGAACTACGCATGGCTTGATTTCTTCTATCACAAGATATGTAGTGCTGCTTGAATTTTTATTCTTGGGAAAATCTACTACATTTACCATTTTTCATGTTGGGTCATTTTTATCCTCATTGTGTGAAGTTAATCTTCATGTGATTTAAAAACTACATACGTCTTGATTCTCATTCAAATGGGATATGTCGCGATTACAAGATTATAAATCATAGACCGGCCACAAAAAAACCTAAATAACCATTTTTTCCACTTGTGTATCATTTTTTTCATGGAAGAACCCATTACCACTCCTTGTTTCTCACACTGATCATAACTCGCATGGGATTAGGAGTTTTTTTAAGGATGTTTGTTCCACGGGTAAGGCATATCAATTTTCATCAGGGTTATCATTGTCCTGGATACAAATACATAAAAAGAAACACCTGATGGATTTTACATATTACTTCAAACTGCATGGATTCATTAAAAACTATATTTGGCTTGATTCCCATCCCAATGAGATACATAGTGATTTCCGAATCCTCAATACTGGGCCCAATCACAATAGAATATTGGAAATTTCCCCACTTCTCTATGTATGAGTCAAATATACATAATAGGATTCAATATGGTGTCTTACTCCATGCATGAGGCCATTTAAAAACCCCATTTTTTCTCCATGCAAGAACTCAATCAGTGTGCGGCGGTATTTTATCTAGAACTACATTTGGCTTAATTATTGATCCAATAAGATACATATTAATTAATGTTTCATATACTCCAGTCCATCTTTAATATTACTTTTTTTTTGAGTTGAGTCACTTTTATCCCCACCACATGATGTTAAACAACACAGTTGATGTCCTTATCACATAACTTTAAACTACACGACTTTCTAAGAAATACATATGGCTTGATTATTACCCCAATGAGATACATAGTGAGACCTAGAACATATGTCATATTCCAAGCCAAAGGTTAATGAAAATAATTCCACCTTTATAAAAATAATGATCTATGCATGAGCTCTTAATTTGTGTTCCCTCATTCAAGGGTCCACCAAGTAAATTGGAGATGCCCCCTTCTATATATGAATCAAATCTATGAAATGTATTCTACACTGAATGGACTATATCAATCCAAGTAAATAATGTTTCATCAAACATACCCCTTTCACACTATATACTCATAATTTTGGATGATATAGGATCTTCATATTCTTTATACGGCAATCAGTAATCGACTGTTTGATACCTGAGGACTACTCTACCTAACTATGTTGTAACACACCCTTGTTGTATTTTTTATGTAACCTAACAATATGGCCTCCTAACCAGGGGATTCCACTATTTTACTATGTAACAAAAAGACCTAGTTGGATTTTTATAAAGTCTCTCACAAATTGGGTTGTCAACCAGTTGTAACATCAACCTCAAGAGAAGCCTCTTCTATCTCCATATTCTTTGATGACATTAAGTCAGGAACCACTATTAGAATTAGATCTATTTTTATCCTACACATAATTTTTTTTACATCATTTATCACTTTTTGGGAATCCTTAAGATCATGGTTTACAATTTTTTCCCTCGTGTATGATGTATGCTGAAATGACCTTGGTTCGGTAGGCCATATGTTACATATCATTTTCATAATTTATGGTCTTGTCCATACAAACTAAAAATACATACACAATTATTTACCTTTTTTTATTGAGACCTGTGTAGGAAAAAATTTCTCCCTTTCTTGAGTACGTTTTAATTCTAATGATCATCCCATATTTGGGTTCTTTCCAAAAAAAATCAAAACTCTATGACTAGAGAAATATGATTCTCCATAAACATCTTTTGTCAATCAACAATTGAATGTTTAAATAGGTAAGAAATATTTTCCTTTATATGTTGTAACATACCCTGAAGGTATTTTCATATGTCACAAATAATTGTTTAGGGCCTGTCAACCAAAGGATGCCACTATATGACTACACAGTTACACACCCCTGTTGAATTTTCATAAAGTCACCCACAAAACTGGTCTGTTAACCAACAATAATTTCATCCTCATGAGAGAACTCCTCTTCCACCATAATCAATTTCATCCATATCAGTCTTTAGATCTAGGGCCCCTATATTATAGATTATAATATTTTCTCTCCATACCTGAATATGATAGTACGTTCCTTAACATATTAACATGAAATGGGAGAATCAATAACCTTTAAATCAATTTTAATGACCATAAATTATATCCCCCCATAATGTCATAATTGTACAACATTATACTTCATTACATAACATCATAGTCATAAGAATTTAAACTATAAAAAAATTTCTCACCATAAGATGTTGAACTACAGGGTCAATGTCCTAGTCGAATGAAATTGAACTGCATGATGCTTTAACAATTGTCATCAAGGGGCCTTCCCCTTGACATTAGTCATTTTAAAAAATATACCATATTTCATAGAAGAAAAATTCATGTAATAGAGGTCTCTGATTCATATACAATTCCAATACAGATATCCCCTTTATTCTCATAAGTCCTCTTTATTCGAACAACCCTTCATGATTTGGATAAATATGAATCTCCATAAATGTTCTTCGGCCACCATCAATAGAATTTCAAAATTATTGAGAGATAATTTACATGACTATACTATAACAGACCCTCTTATTCTTTGCATAAGTTTCACACATAAAGGTCCTTTCAACCAAAGGATGCTGCTATTTCACTATGCTATAAAACAACCCAGTTGAATTTCCATAAAGTCACCAAAAAATGGGGTTTTCAACTAGTATAAATTTATTATGTAGAAGATACCTACTATATTCCCATTATCCACAATAGTATTATGCTCAAAAGAACTTTTAAAAATTTGTTAGGGCCTATTCCTCACATACATTTCACATATCATGTTTCAGATTTAGAAATCACCAATTCAGTGTTAAAAACTCCCTGTCGGGTATTTGATGAATTTTGGAGTGTTCTTTTCCCACAATCCTTATTTGTGTCATCATTTGATGACATACATTCAATGTTGTTCAAATTAAAACACTAGTCAGATTAGTCTATCCTACATGAAATTAAACTTCCCACAAAATAGACACAATACTCACCAAGTTGAAAACCCACAAAGGGAATTATGGGTAAAATTTGAGTATTAGATCGCTATATATGCACTACATGTTGTTTAGTTATAAATTTAAAAATGAAAAAATAGGAATAAAATTTTTAGGATAAAAACCCCCAAAGAGAGGAATATGGAAAATCCAAGTATCTCCCACTAAGTCTTCTCTATACTGGACTTAGGAAAAAGTTAGGGCAATGAAACAATAGAAACAATGTTCATAGGGTTTTCAATATGACCTTAGAAATAGTTAAACAATGATCGCTAGGCCCCTAGGCATAGGAAAAAATTAGAGCATCATTCCATCCATTTATATAGCTCCAAATACAAACAAATGATGTTTCAATTAATCAAAGATCCCTATAATTAAATAATAACTCGATTATTTTCAATCCAAATAAATCTAATTCTATGGGGGAATTTTTTACATTATGAAATGTGTTCCATGTGATTTATCAAAGAATTCAGGATGTGAACCTCACCTATAAAACAAATGTTGAGTAGGAGTAATAATGAGTACTAATGATAGAAAAATGAGAATATTGAATTTCTATGTGTTGTGACGCAAAACATCCTCGAGGAGGCGCAAAAATTATATTGTGAGACTCTGCATTTTTCATGGGGCTAGTGACTATTGCGATGGGATAGGCTTTAAGGGATAAGATCGAAGCCCGACAGTGATCCCAAGAGGGGGTGTGGAGGCACAACTCCCATGGTATAGAGAAACATGTTCTTCTAGGTGGTCCTTTTCACACCAACCCTATGTTCTAAGAGGATGGTGTAGGCCCTTCCTACATATCCACCCCTATGTAAAGCACATGCATGCACTAACCCTACCCAGAACTGAGGGATCGACCTCCCCTAAGAGGGGTACCAACACTAAGTACCGACACCATGGACCTATTCGGGGCAACTACATTGAAAAGGGTTACATACTTTCTTATAAATAGAACCAGAGGGCTCATCATGTGCATAATTAAAAATTTAGATGAAATTATGAAGCTTTGGCCACACAACCCCTTTGTTCAGGTCCTTCAAAAGCCCTCATGTAGCCCTATAAAACCCAAGAATGGATATAATTAAAGGGGATATTGGTATCAAATCCACTTCCATGTATAGAATAGAATACATCTGTATGAGGACAGTATTTCCTGCTAGTGGATAACCACTTGTGTGAGGCCCCTTCCCTAACTAGGGACCTATGAGAGACCCATCCAAGGACTCATAATGAGACCCATGGTTCCTAGGAAAAATCCTCACCCAAGTGTATCTTCCCAGTTAGTCTATTGAATAAAGAATATCCAACTCATGCAGGCCTACCCCCATGTAAAATTTTGTTCCGGCTTCTCCCAGCTCCTGCATGAATCATCTATGCTCACCAAGACAGAACCTATGTGTGACCTCATTTGAGTCCTCTTCTTGGCCACTAATGGAAGGGCTTCTCTCCATTTAGATTTCTTGTCTAAGGGGGGCCAAATTAAAAACTTAAAAAATATCCTAGGAATATAAAACCATGTTAGGAGGCACATCTATGTGTGTCTCATTTGGGTATGATTTCCTTTAGTCAAAGGTGTCCCACACTTATCCTACCTGATGGTTAGGGTCCTTAGAGTGAATTTTGGTATGCTTCCCAACATTCATGGGGACCCAAACACCAAATGAAGTGTTAGAGATCCCATAGTCTTAGAGACAGGGGTTATATCCCTCTAATTCCAACATCATCAAAGACATGTGGCCTCCAGTTTTAGGTCTAGAGACATGGAATGAGATCTAACTCTCTTCCCTGAGAAATCACTTTAGGGAATCCCTCTTAGATTAATCCCATATCCTTTATTTCGGGACCTGTACAACTTCATTACTTTCTATATCTCCATGCCTAAGGGTTATACCAATATGAGTAGTTAGATGTGACTATCCTGGGTACAATGACTAGAGGGAAGGGGAGCACGAAATACATTTCTTCTTCTCTCTTATCCCCGAACTCTTCCACCGGTAGGAGAAGGATTGTGCAGTTTTCCAATTCTTAGAATACCGATTGTTTTTACACCAATTATGAATCATGTGGGATTATAGGTTGTATATGATCTTGACATCCACATGGTCATATAAATGTATTGGAATAGAATATTTTTAAAGATCTTCCGAGGACCTCCATAGGTGCATGCCCACAAAGACATGTATCCAACATCGGGGACTCCTCTTCGTTATAATCTCCAATAATAACCAAGTGTGGTAATCATTCCATGTTTAATCACTAAACATCCACCATTTTCCTATTCAGCATAATCCCCAAGCCTATCTGAACTCATTTTCAATGGAATGTTTGATAGGAGCAAGCACCAACTCTATCTTCTCAAATGGTTATACTTCCATGAGAGACAAACCTTCAGAGGGCCTCCAAAGGAATGGGTCCTTACCAACAAACTATGTGGTCTTTGATTCATATCAAAATGGGAAAAGTATAAATCATCTATGTGGTACAAACCCAACCCCAAATCAATCCTAATTAACTCTAGGACACATTCCTACTATAGTCTTATCCAACCTATGAGCCTATATCTCAGGATCCCTAGGCCAAATCAGTATAAGTATCACACCAAAATTTTACTAAGGACCATTTTCATAGACTTCATTATCATATAACGTTATAGTATATGGGTTGGTCCTTATCACATGACTATAAAAGGTATGATGTTCCCCTTTAAGTAATATCAAACTACATGGTATCTGATTAATTTCATGAGGATACATAAGAAGGCTATCTTATGGGTCTGATCAAGACATAAAAACAAATTCCATCTTCCTGTATGATGATTCACTCAAACCAATTACAAAATAATATGGAAAATGAAACTTGAATAAATACATTAGAGGGTACTATTAATGGAGAACTACAAAACCATATAGATATATCTATTAATGAATAACATCTAATACATATATATGATTCTAAATCCCATACATGCTAATAATTGATTGATAATTCAATTATAACACATTTAATACTTTTAAATTATTAGAGGATTTATGAACATATCATAAATCTATATGAGAGTCCGGGAATAGGAAATAATTCCCCTAAAAGTGTGATGAGTTTGACCTCCCATCTCCTCAAACAATATGAATTCTTAGGTATCATTGGAAAAACTTCCCAGTGAGTGACTACCATTTGAAAGTAGGTCCATGAGTCATCATGGACATAAGAACCATTGTGTGTTTTTTTGTAATGAACAAAACCCATTGGAGACCATTCTAAAGTTGTGAACCCGATGTGAATGATTGAAAAAAACTCAACCCCCTGCAACCAATCATTGATATTTGACCACATTTTATTTAGAAACATGTGGATAGATTCATGAATAATTATTCATCCTGAAAAACAATATTTCCCCCTCTTTTTTATTAACATTCATTTTAGGTGGTATATTGAACCTATAACGACAAGTATTCTATGTATTTTTTTGTTTTTATGAAAACTGAATATATTAACCAACAATATAAAATATTTTCATGTTATTAATGCAATATTTAATGAAAATAATTTATATGTATGTTTTCTTATATACCATTTAAAAACATAAATACAATCACATTATTAAATATTGGTTATATAAAACATTTTTTAAAAAATTAATGCATATAATTCACCCAAGAAGATGACCACATCACATGTCACTCAAATAATAATTGTAATCTTTTGGACTTATGTATTTTTAATTTTATAAAGAAACAATTTTTATGGTTAAATATGTTACAATAAGGACCAAAATAATTTAACTAAACCTAGATCATGTCGTTAGAAGACCTAAAACACACTCTCAATTTTTAGAGAGTGAAATAAATTTCGAGAGATGATGAATATATATGTAAGAGATAGTATGCACATAGGATATGATATAATAAATTAAAATAGGTTCACATACATATTTGGAATGATCTATGTTAAAATGAATTAATAACATTTTAATAAAAAAATACATGAGAAAGTGTAATAAACATCAACACACTACTATAGACCAGAACATCCATAATTCAAACAACATAGGTGAAGTCATGAAAAATGATATATATAAAGTTAATATTCCAAATAGACCTTAAGATATAAAAATGAATACTTTATAAGTTTGAACCCCGTTGGTGGATATTAAGGACAAACCTCGTTCCACCCTTCAGACCTTCCACTAAAATCCCAAAAAGATCACTCAAAATACACCCTTTATTGATGATTATTTATCATGCTAAAGGGACTACCCTTTACATGGACCATATATATAAGCCTCATCACATGTATATAAGGGTAATGGATAGTGGGTGAGAATAGTAATACCCAGTAAGTGGTCTCCACCCAACCCTTTAAACACATGGAAAAAGACAAAGTGTATACAACAACAATTAAATGTTGGAGGAATATGTAGTATAACAAAAAACATGGTTTAAAAAATCCATTTAACATAAACATCAATAAAAATATTAAACTATTTATTCCAAGAGGATATATAACCAACACGCCTACTTTGGACCTAACTTGAAATATGAAAATACTGATAGAAAATAGTTAAGGTGAAATACACATCCTATTCAGGGAAAGGGAATCATGTATACTAGATCCGGGGTAATCTGATAGAATTTCCTTTATATAATTGGTCATGTTGTGTACTAAATTATGTCCAATTAAAGAATATTCAATACCATCAACCTATCCATCAACTATCGGTTCACCTAGTTACCTTTCATAGGAGTAAAAAATACCCCTACCAAAGATAATTTACCCACTCTCATATGTCATGTACAATAACCACATCATAAGGAATAAAATCTCACAGCATAACATGATTATAAAACTGAATTATAAAATCTAGGAATGTTGTATAATATAAAATATAGTGATTATTCTCATTTATAAAATTTCATACAATGAGACAAGTATAAAACATTCTTTACAAGTAATCAGATATAGAACAAGATAAGTGCATATCTACCAAGGAATGAAAAAAATTCCATATGGGTATAATCAATAAAATATATTATAAGTTTTTATAAAACCACACACACACACACACAAATATATATATATATTAAAGTAATCCCACTAGATCTAATTAAATCCACTTGACAGTATATGTTTTATAGTCCAACTCTTTAATAATGTGAGAGGAGGATGGGGTTCACATACAAAATTCATTATAGAGAACTTATTTCAAGTCCATGGAAATAGAATATTCCACCTATTAAATTATTATAATGTCCTAGAGTAGGGAGGATTGAGGTTTACAATACATTATATTGGAGATTATGGATTCTGATAAGTGAATCCATGGAAATATATTTTCTTAACAAGGAAGGAAATCCAAAAATATCCAAATGTGGAGAAAACTAATAGATTTTCCAAGATGGTAAAGTTGTAGTTTAGAGGAATATATGTTATGGTTTATTTACATGAAGAACTAGAATATAGAATAATATTTTAGAAGGTAGAAGACCATGCCTTCCTAAATATGATCCCTCATGATACATCAAATCCATGTTTAACCAACGAAGACGGTGAAATCACGTGGAAGAGTTGTGAGGAACGGTAAGATATCCCAATGGCTTATATGATTGGAAATAGAGGGGAATCTCATGTGAGGGTGATTTTAGGGATTACTGTTTTTTTTTAAATTACCAAACCACCCAATAAAGAAAACAAAAACTTACAGTTTCATTGAATACCTTGTCTAGGTTTACTAGTAACTCGATCACATTTTTAGTTGTCATATTAACACTATTATTCTAGGAGGTACTATGTTCCATCCCATCGGGTACCCATTATTTTACCAACACTAAGGTCACATCTCCCCTCTTCTTTCATCATCCAATAAACTCTTTAAATTCTTAAAATCCTAAATTGTCACTCAAAAAATGAACTGATGAACTATAATTAAAAGGAAAAACTAAATTTAAATTTTTTGGGTATTTAAAACATCCACACCACCAATCGTCTCATCCTCGAGATAATTCAACCATATTCCTATTGGAAAAGGTCCAACTATTGGGTAATTATATATGCTACCCACTCCTAATTTTTATCTTCAAACTTCTCATGCTACTACAAAGCCAACATGAGATATATTTTCCCCATAGAACTTTGTTACCCTATAAAATGACACTTTAGTAATTCTATATTTGGATGCGTCAACTGTTAACTCAAAATCATTCTATCGAATCACATAAGTAGGATTTGTTATTTATTACCTCGATTGAAAAAATTTTAAGTTCTTAAACATGGATTTGAACATTTTAGGTAATAATATATGGTAATAAATTTCCTTAACTCACCCTAATATTTTGAATAACCAAAAAAATCTTTGAGGTATCTTACCTGGTTTACCCATTCATTTGTGACCCATTCATCCCGAAACCCAAAGAAATGCCAGATCACAAACAATAAATTACAAGGTTCCCTTTTAAAAATCAATATTAAACTCTAACTATTATTGATTAATTATAAGAAAATGTTAAATCGATTTCATGTTATCTATCATCTCTTAGAAAATATTATGCTTGATCATGGAGGATTCACCTATTTTCATCCCACAAAGAGGATAATGATGTTTTCATTAATAAAAAATTTAAAATGGAACCAATTAAATTTTTGTATGATAACTATTATTAATATATAATTTCACCAAAGAGGGATGATCCTAACATGCTCTAAAAAAATACAAGAATGTATTCTCAAATCATATCATTTAGAATTTGGATGATTTACTAAAAACGACTATTAGTTTGAGGATAAAAAGATGAAATTAGCTTTACATGAGTCCCTAATGGTCATTTCAACTCCCTCTTGAACTGATAAGTGAACTTATGATCTCTGTTAGAAATTAATTTATCAATAAAACCATTTAGTTTCATGATCTCAATATCGTATACCTTATTTATGTCATCATAAAAAGTTTTCTTACATTGGTAAAAACGGATCCATCCTTTTCAATCAATCTTATATCACCTAAATTGTTTGTTGAACACATAAATTTTAAGAGGACTAACAAAAAATTCAATTGTGATTACTTCCCATGTTAACATTGTTAATGAAAGTAGATAAATAACAATTATAAGACTCTAATTATCTGCATTTATTAGTTTTCATGTAAATTATATGGTGATGAAACCTAAAACATCCCTTTCATTTTAGGACACCGTAGATATGGATGAATATAATGATACATATTTATGATCTTTGATTGTACAACCCATACATAAGAGTGATATTACTTCATAACTTCATCTCCCAATCCAGTTGGTTTGAGGACTCTTTTATGGATGTGCAAGATTGATGAATGGTATTGGAACAACCATTATGAATCTTACCACCATCAAGTTGATATCGAATAATGATATAATCATAATAAAAAATCAAGTATTACTTTATGTGATCCATGATAATGATGTGAGGTAAATATAGTATAAATATATCCCAAAATGATCCCCACTCATATCCCAATGTAGTTCAACCTTGAGAGACATCAATCATTGTTCCTTCTTTAACTAATATACTCTTAGAGGGTGAATCTTTCTAGTGATAGAATTTAAAACCACATTTTCTTTCCTAGGAGAATAATAAATATTTAAATGAAATTATTTGAGGAACTACACTTAGATAATATTCATTATATTAATATGTTTTTGAGAAAATATATATTTAAATTTTTATGGCCCATGAACAAAAAAACACTAAATACATTATTCATATATATTACGAAGGAATGAATGATTATTATAGTCTTAATATCATGGGTAGAATAGTTCAATTCATCAGTTTATAGCTATTGGGAACTATATTTCACCACCAAATGATCTGGTATGATAATTAAACCAAGGCCAACTGAGGATGCATTGTAATATACCTCAGATAATTCACCTAGATAAGGTGGAGAAATAATCAGAGCGGTGATAAATCAACATATTACCTCTTTTAAATACACTTTTCACTAGCCATTCCAAGTCAACTTATACCCTTTCATTATTATATCTATCATAGGAGAAACTATTTTAGATAAATCTTGAATAAAATATCAATAGTATGATGAAAAACTAAAAAAAATATGATTTTAAACACATTTAATGAGACTTTTCAGGTTATCATTGACTCTTCTTTCATATGAACCACTACGAATCTAGATTAATAAATCACATAACCTAGTAACTTAAACTCATATATCTAGAATAAGTACTCATGTCAATGTTCCTATAAAGTATCAAATACAATAAAAATATTTCGACCATGCTCATCTGGAGACCTTGAGTAGATGATGATTTCATCAATGAATATTATGATGAAGGAGTCTAATAATGGTTGAATAATCTTGTTCATATATTCAAAAAAACATGTATAGGGTACTATTTATATTGAAAAGTAATATAAAATACCCAAATTACCACACTAACTTCAAAAACTAGTCATTGTTATGTCTTTTGGATTGAGTAGATGTGGATGATAACTTGAATGTTGGTTGAACAGAGAGAACCATTTAGAAACCTTTAAATTATTAATGTGTTAATAAAATATGGGTTATGAATATTTATGCTTGATAATTACATGATTTAGATTTTGATTTTCTACACAAAGGCATAGACTCCCATCAGATTTAATGGAAAAAATAACTCAAGCTCCCAAAGGAGAAGTGCTTGGTATAATAAATCCCATTGTCTCAAGCTACTTAAATTAATTTATTAATTCTACTATCTTAGTTGGAGTTATTTAGTTAGTATGAATTAAAATAGGTTCTTAATAATCACCCATCATGGGGTGTGAATAAATCTCTCAGTTTCCCTTGGTTAAATGTTCCATTAGTGGAGATCATAGTGTTGTCTCGAGAAAGGGGTGCCCAAAAATAGTTTTCACTTAAGAAGAGTGGTGTATAAGTGTTTTATTTATTTATAGGAAATGGAAAATATTTATATTGAATTTATTTAATAAAGGAAGTGATAGGTTCAGGGTTGTATTTCTATTTTCAATGTTGTCATAGTTTTTAAGTGGTTTTATATATCTTTTTATTAGTTGATAAATGAAAGATCTCTCAATTGATTAATCAAACATCTAATATTGAATGTTATCTTAGAGACTCATTGAACAATGAATACTAATGAGTCATCCCCCATTCTCATGTGTGTGAAAATTATTAAAGATACAATAACGTTTAACCAATCCTAAACTACCATGGGAATACCCAATTGAGTTTAGGTTCCCATAAGAATTTTAAAAGTAACTCACTTACTTGACACATGTTTCAGAAACTTATAGACACTCACCACTCAATAAATAAGTTTACTTAATAGAAAAGCTTCATTTTATTGAGGGATATTACAAGTTACCAACCTATAAAGTTTACAGTGAACAAGTTGAAAACCATAAATTCTATTGTATTAAAAGTTTTATACTATCACTGAAAACTAACATCATTAAAAAAGAGTTTTATTCATTAATTATAGTAAAACATACTTATAATGGATATCATTCCAATCATAAACCAATCATGTTTAACACTACATTCAATGTGTAACAAAGATAAAAGAGGATGAATAAGTCATTACAGAGGAATGGAAACCATAAAATAAAACAAAAATAAACATTAGTCATTAAAACATACCCTTCCTTCTACTTGGTCTCCAATCCTTTTTTAAAATACCATTATTTCCGTTATCGTCAGCTGGTAAAATAATTTTTGATTCGTTCTCTTTTGAATCTGGAATATCCTTAAATTTATTCACAGTCTTTAAATTTCCATGAAATATAAGTATTACTTATTTGAGTTTATTTATTTTTATAAAAAATATCAATCAAAGATTTTGAATGTTATTATTTTATGAATTTCATGGGGAAGTTAGTGATTAAGTTTGATGCATGCTCTTGTGGCACCTAAAACATTGGGTGTTGAGCGAAAATGATTTCCTAAACCCTCTAAATTTTTTTCTTCAGAATCAGTACTACAAATTGGGCCTTTAATAGTTATAGGGAATGTGTTTTATTAGCACTTCAATTGAACTAATATTGTATGAAATGTTAAAATACAAAAAAAATAGTGGTAAGAAATATTTATTAAAGTTAACATTTAATAGCACCTTTTATCACTGTTAAGGGCCCCCTTTATCAAGGTAAAAAAGCACTGATAAAGCCCCCGATGATAAAAGAGATAATTTTTTTGTTTGAACCCATGAGACCTTTTATTATAATTCCACCCACTTTATTATCTTTTTTACCCACTTCCCTAGGTAACCCCCCATTTATCAGTGATTTAGTTAATTTCACTGTCCCGTGTGCACCCCTTCCTCTAGCGAGTTTCAAACCTAAGACCTCTTTCTCACACCTTCAAACCTTTTCCACTCTTCTATATTTTTTCTCCATTTTATGATATATCTATATATTTATATATATCACCACATTTTTATCCATATATATATTATAAAGACCAAATGTTTTATCAATGGAAATTCCATTCTTATAAATATGTCATATAATCACATAAAATCACAACACAATGAAATACTAAGTACTATGGGGCCGTTAAACATAATTTTGACACTTCTGTGTTTTGAATTTCAAAAATATGACATACATGGTTGCGATAACTGAGATGTTTGGAGTCCGATAAGATAAAAATAAATTTTTGTTGAATAGTAATAGACCATTATGAATAGTAATGTCACCCATATGAATAGTAATATGACCATTATGAATAGTAAATCGTCCAAAATAATAGTAACATCACCCATGAATGTACAAATTAAATTTTGGCATCTTATAAGTGATAATATGACCTCAGTAAAAGTATTGGTTTTTTTCTAAGTTGTAAATAATTAATTTCAATTAAATAATTAATTTAAAAGAAAATTTATTTTACTAAAATGTGTTCATAAATTAACAATTTTACACCATCTGGTTATAAAATTATTTTTTATAACCTTATGTGATTTTTGTGAGAATTACAAAATCTGTTATAGTTTTAAAATCCATATTTTTCCAGAAAATTATGAATTTAATTAAAAATTATATATATCATATTTCGTAAATTATTGGTGAAAATATGAGTTAATTTTTGGATTAAACATTTCAATAAATTGTTATACGTAATTTTTAGTATTTTTCTAAAATACTTGAGTATTTTATGAATAGTGAAATATGATAATTTTCAATATATATACATTATAAGCTAAATGGACTATTCCTGGAATCATGGATCATGTAAGCAACCATAGTTAGAATTAAATTTCACTCATTACTATTTTTGGTCATGTAATCATAACATTTTATTGTCTTACAAAAAGATAATAAACTAATGATTAAAATATTAAGAAAACCCTCCTCCCCTCCACTATAAAAACAACCCACACTCCCCTCTTCTCTTCACTTCTCTCAAGACTTGTTCATTACCTAAATTCTTTTCTAATCTATCCCCAATATCCTGTCTCATGTCCATCATTTTTTTGTCTCCTAAAAAGACCAAAAATTCTTCCCTTAAGAGGTTCTCAAGGAATATTAAATCCATAGGTAAATTTCTATTTTCTTTTCTTTCATTTTTGTTTGAGGTTCCAATGTTTTATTTTCATTCATAACCCATCCCCATTCAAATGGTATGAAAAATTAAGTACCAAAATTTTACTACAATTTTGTTATTCAAATGGTATAATTAATTATCATTTCTACTTTCCCCTTATTTTATACGAAAGAAACAAAAACACTGCTCGAGATGTGTTAATTTATCACATTTAAGGATAACGGGTTATCAATTTCTTATACCATATTTAATTATGGTATGGGAAAAAAATTTATGATTGAAATAGAATATTAAATATGTATTTAAATATTATGTGTGGTTATGGGATTCTTTTTCACACATGATATAATATAATAAAACAAAACAAGTTAATTATGAGCAAAAAACGCCAAATTAATCCAAGCATTTGTTATTAACAATTTATATAATGATTTACCTTCACTCCAAATTTTCAAATTAATTTCATAACCATGTTATATTATAGATGTTCACTAATTGTACATAAATTATATATTGGAAAACCACTGTCATCATACATGTGTTTCCGAACATGAATATAAATGATCTTATCATTAAAAACCCAGAAAACAAACGGAACCGAACAATGAAATTGAACGCCTTAACCCATAAAAATGGCCATAAATGAACTTAAAAATGTTATAAAAGATGTTTTACGTATATAATATGTTATTTAATTGTTAATTAATGAAACTAATTTTATTTTTCAGATCATTAATATCAAGTAGACAAGCCCATAAAAATTATGGTAAGTGATCACCTCTATTTCACTTTTTTTGAAGAATGTCCTCTATGTTATGCCCTTTTATATGTCATTAATAATGATGGGGTATGGTCTCTCACCTCCCTAATACTTAAATAATTATTTATAAGTGATTATAAACCCCATTATATCTCATTAATCCCTCTTAAGTACACCAGATACAATGCTAATAATCCATAAGGGATTCTACCCAAACCTCCTTCACTCTTTCAGTTTTCCACATCATTATTATTATAAAAAAGAAGTTATCTTATATTTTTATGATAATATTCTAAATGATTTTTAAATTTACCAAATTCATTTATCAAAAACATTTCACCATTATATATTGAGGATATACATGTTTTTAAGTTATTCCCTCATCAATGCTTCTCGATAACCAGATTTGTTTTAAGGAAACATTCCGAATTCATACCCAATTTCAAGTACACCCTATCCTTTATTTTAAGCCACCATTGTCTTTATAATATCTGTAGATTTATAATGAAAATATTTTTGGTTCACTTATTTTTTATATACAATATTTTTCCCTTTTTGGTATTAATGTCTCTATAGTAATTTCCTTAAGAAATACAAAAATGATTTGATGATAAAGTTTCATATATAATTTTCTTTCATAGAGTCACTTATACTTAAAATCACTTACCAAGATAATTTTATTTTTTTACATCATGAATTTCAATGTATATTTTAGTTTTTTCTTTCATGGACACTTTTATGAAACACCCATTTGTTATTCTTTATGACATGATTGTGGTACCCAATTCTTTACATGTGTTACCCTTATGTTTATGTAAGATTGATTTTTTAGGATTATTTATGTGAAAAAATTATTCATGAAAGGTTATGATGGGTGAACCCAGACAGTTCTCCAACTCATTGGATAATGATGATTCTCATGAGACATTATGTGTGACAGTCTTGGTGGTTAGTCTTGGCTTGTGCAACCATGTGAGATGGTCTTGGTGGTTAGCCTTGTATTATGCTACCAAGTGAAACGGTCTTGGAGGTTAACATTGACTCATGATAAAGTCATATTTTATGTTTCATACACATTATTATAACTCAATGTTTATGGGATTATATGTTTATATGTTATGATTTCATATGTTACATGGGTTTTTATATCATTATGTCACGCATTCTATCCTATGTGATCATGCATTGTGCTTATGGTTATTCCCTTACCAGGATATTTAGCTAATACCTTTGTTCATGTGTTCCCCAACATTCCCATAAAGATATTTGAGTACAATGGAAGTTAGGAGCTCAATATGGATATTAAATAAAGAAATGTATTATTTAGTTCCATGTTTTAATTTTTATATACCTAGTCTTACAAGACACTAGACTTTATGATCATTGGATTATAATATGATGTATAATTATGTTTAAAGCCATGTAATGATATATGTAAAAGGACAGGGTCAGTATAGTTGGTATCAGAGGATGGTATTGTTATTTTTGGAGATTAAGACTATAGAACATTTGTAAGAACCTTAAGGATGAGAATAATTATAAGCAAACATCCATAAACATTGTAAAGTATATATAAATTGGTTTACCAAGAAAATAAATCCCATTTTAGATACAGACAGGTAGAGGTGGTTCTGGAATAGTTGTATCTAGGGGTAAAATCCGAAAACACTTCTTTGAGCTAGACTTGAATGGGAACTGGTGCACGAAAATGGGCCTTACTGCACTCTTGGTTTGACACTCCTAGTGGATATGACTTGGTAAATTAATAAGATTGGTACAAACCATTGTTAAGTGAATAAAAAAACCCATAAGAATAAAAATTAAGAAATAGATCAAGGATAACCTAGATTTAAACTTAGTGAATCACAAGTTAGGATATAATTATCCTTTACAAGTTTATCCTCTTATGTTCAAATTTACTTTTTTTATGCTGAATAGAAAATTATTCAAGCCCTCTAATTGTATGTTTTTTCATAGTTAATGGAAGTAAATAGGATAACACATGCCAGCAATCAATGTGACAAGGAATGTAAAGATTTCTCTAATGATATGTCTAATATGATGGGAACGGGTGCTTCAAACCTAATGACAGCACATGCTTATCTATCTCATGTTATGAATAATAACTCAAATCATGTGGAACAACATCCTACTCCAAGGAAAGAGAAAGTTTCCATTGAATTCTTCATGCAAAAATGTTCTCCCCTGTTTAGTAGATGTTCTGATCCCCTCCTCAGAGAATAGTGGATTAACTCCATTGAAAAGATATTCTCTAACCACTAATTCCCAAAAGAAGTGAAGTTTGTACCAACAATCTATTATTTTGATGGGGAACCTGATCTGTGGTGGACATTGATCACGAATACAAAGCCCAAGGAGGAAATTAATTCCATGGATTGGGAGGAATTAAAGAAAACGTTCTTCAATAAATATTTTCCCTGAACCCTCCTTCTCAAGATGGAAGGAGAGTTCCTCTGACTTAAGAAGATGGAGGATGAGTCAATTGGGATGTATGAAGTAAGATTTACAAGGATTTCAGGGTACTCATCTGGATTTTTCATGATTATCGAAAGCAAGGTGGATAATTACATTAGCAGACTAAAGCAGAGTCTACCAAAAGTGTTGGAGATTAGAGACTTTGATAGTTATGAAGAGATTGTACGTTGTTCCCTCAAGGTTGAAATGGAGATTGGAGACTCTCGGTGATCTCATGGGCCTGATGATAAGAAGATTAAAATGGAATCTAATGTGGGAAGTCCTGTAAATAAATTCTATGATGGAAGGAAGCCTGATCATCCCATGATTAAAAAATGTGGGAATAAGTATCATGAGAACTATCTAAAGGGAACCATGAATTGCTTGAAATGTGGAAATTTGGAAATCAGGATAAAAAAACCAATGGTATATGTATAATCTCACTAATTTTAACGAATAAAGGAAGGTTTAGATCAACACTCAGCATGTAGTGTAGTGTTACAATTGCAAGGAGCATATGTATTATGAGAACAATTACTGTAAGCTGAGGGTTATCAGAGGCAATCAACAACAAACTACAAGGCAATAAGGAATGGAATATGCTATCACTACTACTGAGGTGAATCTGTAAAATGATTTGGTGACAGCTATGCTAGTTATTTATTCAAGAATAAAGAACATACTATTTGATTCTGATTCAAAAAATTCTTTTATATCATTAATGTTCAGTAAAAATATTCAAACACCACCTATAAATTTAGAAGATATGTTATATGTTAGAATGAAAATGGAGAAATTATTGCATCCATGGTTTGTAACTCTTCCCTGGTTAATATCTGTGGATTGAACCTCCCATAAAATCTCATCATACTTACATTGGTGGAGTTCTATACTATATTTGGCATGGTTGGATATCTTTATAAAAAGCTAACAACAAATATCAAGAAAGGGAGATCACTCTTCACATACCAATTAATCCTCTAAATTGTTATAAGTGTAAGGAGGAAAATGAATCTCCTTTAGAATCATTGTCTCATGTGTGGATATTAATTCCTTATTAGCAAGTATGTCTAGCTCAAATGATTGAGACAAAGGAGAGAATCATGCTTGGAGACATACCCATCATGTGGGATTACACTGATGTATTCCCTTTTGAGTTTCTTAGTATTCATCCTGATTGAGAGGTTGAGTTCTTAATTGAGCATATTCTTGGATCTTTACCTTTATCAAAGACACCGTAGAAAATGGACATCATGGAGACGGAAGCGCTGAAGAAGCAGTTATAGGAGAATCTATATAAGGGTTTTATATGACCTAGTGATTCACTAAGGAGTATACTAGTCCTATTTTTCAATAAGAAGGATGGATCAATGTGCATCTGCATTGATTATCGTGAGCTCAATAAAATCCTAAAAATTAACAAATATGCCCATCCCTGGATAGATGAGTTGTTCGATCATCTTCATGGGGCCGATTATTTCTCTAAGTTGGACCATCGGTCGTGATATCACCAATTAAAGGTGAGGATGGAAGATATTACCAAGATTTTCTTCTGAATGAGGTATAGACACTATGAGTTCATAGTGATGCCCTTCAGACTCACTAATGATCCAGAAATTTTCATGGATTTAATGAATAGAGTCTTTAGAGATTACCCTGAAATTTTTTTGGTTGTCCTTATCGATGATGTTCTGATATAATCCTAGATCAAGGAAGAACATTGGGAGCATTTGATTATTGTGTTAAAGACTTTGAGAATAGAGAACCTATTTGGAATGTACGATAAATTTGAGTTCTGGATGGATAAAGTGTCATTCTTGGGGAATGTTATCCCATGCAAAGGGATATTTGTGGACCCTTACATGAAAAAGGTGATTGAAGAGTGGCCCTGGAAAATATCTTTAATTGAGATCTATAGCTTTCTAAGTCTAGCTAGGTGTTGACTATGAATTTTGAAGAACTTTTCATGATTTTCAAACCGAATGACCAAGCTAACATTGAAGGGAGTGAAGTTTTTTTGGACTCAGGAATGTAAAGACTATTTTATGGAGTGGAAAAAGAGGTTAGTCCCTATGCCAATACCCACAATCCCAACTAGTAGAAAATGCTTTGTGTTGTATAGTGATGAATAAAAGAATGGATTAGGCAGTATTCTAATGAAAAGTGATAAAGTGATAGCCTACACCTCAATGAAACTGAAAATCCATGAGCAAAACTGTCATATGCGTGATCTGGAGTTGGCAGCTATGATCATTGCATTAAAAATCTGGTTGTATTATCTCTATGGGAAAAACTATGAGATATATACTGATCACAAGAGTATCAAATAAATATTCACACAAAATGATCTTAATATGCACATGTGAATATAGATATATTAAATTAAGGATTGTGAATTCTCAATCCACTACCGTCCTGATAAGGCAAATAAGGTGGTGGATGCCCTGAGTAGAAGGGATCCAACATCTTTATCAATGATGAGAGTTGAAACGTATCCACTCTTCTTATATATTATGGGGATGAACATGAGAATCATTAATTTATGAACATCATCAATCCTTTGTAAAATTATTGATCAACCATCCCTCATTCAGAAAATAAGGGATGATCTATGAAAAGATGTAGAAATTCATAAAGGAGTTGAAGCCATTAAAAATCAGAAAACCACAGAGTCCAAGATTGATGATGAAGGAGTTGTAATATTTGGGTCATGATTATGTGTACCATATGATACAAATATTAAGAAGGATCTTATAAAAGACACACATTGCTCGACCTTCTCTATCCACCTAAGGATCACAAAGATGTATCAAGATGTCCTAGAGAACAATTAGTGGGACAATATGAAGAAAGGGATTGCTGAGAATACATCAAAGTACCTTGTTTGTCAACAAGTGAGGGATTAAATATAGAAGTCTAAGGGGATGATTCAACCAATACCGATACCTACATGGATGTGGGAGAACATCACCATGGGCTTTGTCACTAGAATTCCAAGGACATCTAGAGGAGATAATGTTATATGGTTCATTATGGATCATCTAACAAAGACATCAAATTTTATCGCAATTTGACTGGAATTATCCTAGGATCAACTTTCACAAATATATATATATCAATGTGGTGGAAAGGCTACATAGAGTACCACTATCTATGTTTTCTGATCGAGATCTGAAATTCACCTCGATGTTCTGGAAAATTCTCCAATATGATCCCAGTACTGAACTGAACTTCATTAGAGCCTATCATCCTTAAACTGGTGGGAATTCTGAGCGAACTATTCTAAAATTGGATGATATGTTGAGAGAATGTTCTATGGAGTTCAAATAATGATGGGACCAATATCTTCCACTGGTTGAATTATCCTTCAATAACAGTTTCCACTTAAGAATATGAATGGCACCATACAAAGCCCTTTATGAGGAAAGGTGCAGAAGACCGACGTATTGGGGTGAAGTTGGTGAGCGTAATCAGATAGGACCTGAAACGGTCTAAGAAATGATGGAGAAGGTGAAACCCATTCAACATCATATCAAGGAAGCCCAAATTCGACAAAAGTGTTTTGAAGAAATTTGTCGACGAGAACTTGGGTTCAAAATTAGAGATATGATATTTCTATACATACCTCCATGGAATAAGTTATTGAGTTTTGAGAAGAAAGGAAAGCTATTTCCTAGGTATGTTAGCCCCTTTGAGATTCTTCATCGTATTAGGGATATGGGCTATTGACTGGAACTTCCACCTGCTATGGACAAATTACATGATGTCTTCCATATATCCCTCTTAAGGAAGTACATACCATACCCTTCATAGGTACTCTCTTTAGAGGTGGTATAGTTGGAGAATGATCATTCTTATGAGGACCAACCAGTGATGATCTTGGATCGAAGAAATAAAGTTCTACATAACAAGACTACACACCAGATAAATGTATTGTGGTAGAACCTTAAGTATGAAGAGGCAATATGAGAACTGGAGGAGGCATTGAAGAAAAATTACCCACCCCTATTTTTGTATTAGAATGTAAAAAGAAATTTCGACATTGAAATTTCATAATAGGGGAATAATTTAACGACCTGATGTTTTACCAATGGAAATTTTATTCTTCTAAATATTTTCTATAATTAAATTAAATGAAAACACAATGAACCACTAAGTTATATGAGACCTTAAAACATATTTTTTACACTTTTTTAGTTTGATTTTTGAAAATATGACATACAATGTTGTGATAAGTAAGATGTTTAGAGTCTAATAAGAAATTCTTAATTTTCAGTGAATAGTATGTGACCCTTATGAATAGTAATGTAACTCTTTTGAATATTAATATACACTTTATGAATATTAAATCATCCAAAAGAATATTAACCTCACTCATTAATTTATAAATAAAATTTAGGCATCTTATAAGTGATAATATGACCATAGTAAAAGTATTGGTATATTTTGTAAGTCATAAAAAATAATTTTAATTAATTAATTAATTAATAAGAAATTTTATTTTCATAAAAGTTTTTCATAAATTAATAATTTTATTTCTTCTGGGTTTAAGATAATTTTTTAAGACCATATGTAATTTTTGAAATCATTATAAAATCTGTTTTACTTTTAAAATCATTATATTTCAAGTAAATTATGATCTTAATTAATTATAAAATTAATCAAATTTAGAAAAATATTTTTCTAAAATGGATTTCATTTTTGGATTCTACACATCAATAAATGGTTAGGATGAATTTTCGTCATCTTTTTAAAATACTTGAATTTATAAGAAATAGTGAAATGCTGTAATTTACCGTATATATACATTATAAACTAAATGGACTATTACTAGCATCATGGATGATTTAAGAGACCATAGTTAGAATTAAAAATCATTTATTACTATTTTTGGTAATTTAATTATCACTATTTCTTGAATTATGTAAAAAATAAAAAAAACTAATGATTAAAATATTAAGAAAACCATCCTCCCCCACAATAAAAACCACCCACACTCCCCTATTCTCATCACTTCTCTCAAGTATTCTGACTTCCTTAAATTAGTAACATATATCTCCGAAATATCATCTTCCACATCCTTCATCCCTTTTTATCCTCAAAATAACATATCCCCTCCCCTTAATAGGCTCTCAAGGAAGATTAAATCAAGAGGTAAATTCCTCTTTTCTTTTCTTTCATTTTCTTTTCGTGTTCCTTTGTTCTCTTTTTATTGTAATTTAATGTTTTATGATAATGTGGTAATTCTTTATCATCTCTCTGTTCACCTTCTTTTATACAAAAGAAATAAAAACACAGTCCGAGATGTGTTAATCTATCACATTCAAGGAGAACGAGTTATCAATTCATTTTAACCATATTCATTTCAGGTCATGAAACCATTTTTATGGTTGAAATATACTATTAAATATTTATTTTAATCTTATGTGATGTTCTGTAATCCTTTTTCACACATTATATAAATTAATAATACAAAACAAGTTTATTGTGAGCAAAATCACCAAATTAATCCAAACATTATCATTACTGTTTTATATAATGATTCACTTTTAATCCAAATAACCAAATAAATATTTTATCCATGTAATATTATGGATTTTTACTAATTTCATATAAATTCAATTATAGAAAACAACCCTCATCATACACGTGTGTCCAAATATGAATATAAGTGAATCAACCAATAAAACCCAAGAAAACAAATGGACCCGAACAATGAAATTGAACCACTTAATCCATCAAAAAGGTCATGAATGATCTTAAAAAAGTCATTATTAATCATTTAAATATATAATTGGATAAATAATTATTAATAAAAGAACCTAATGTGATTATTCAAGACATTAATATTAAGTGGAGAACATGACCAGACTTAAGGTAAAAGATCCTCTCTATTACACTTTGAATAAAGAATGTCAACAATGTTATTCCCTTTTATGTGTCATCTCTAATGATGTAGTATTATTTATAACCATCCTATACTTCCATCATGATATATATGTGATTATAACTCTATTTATCTCTCATTAATCCCTCTTAAGTACACCTGATACCATCCAGATAATTTGTAAGGGATTCTACCCAAACGTCCTTTATTCTTTTGGGTTACCTAATTTTTCTTAATACCAAAATGAAGTTATCTTATATTTTTATGTAAATATTATAAATAATATTTAAATGTACCATATTAATTTATCAATACCCTTCCATAATTATCATTCAGTGATATACATGTTTTTATGTGATTCCCTCCTTAATATTTCCCGATTAGCAAACTTGTTTTAAAGAAACTTCCTGAATTCTTACCTAATTTCAAGTGTACTCTATCCTCAATTTTAAGCCACCATATTCTTTTTAAAATAATTATTTTTACTATGAAAACATTCTTGGTTAACTTATGATTTTATATATTTATTGTTCATTTTTCTATTTTAAAGGCTCTATAGTATTTTCCTTAAAAACGCAAAAAAAGATTTAATGCTAAATTTTCATAAATACATATCTCAAATGTTGTCACTTATAATTGAAATAGAAAACCATGATAAATTACATTTTTTACATTTTAATATTCATATATATTTTAGTTCCTTTCTTTCATGGACACATTTATGATACACCCAATTGTTATGATTTATAACATTATTGGGGTATCCAATTCTGTATATGGTTAACCCTTATGTTTATGTAATATTGATTATGTTTGATTCTTTATGTGGATAAAATATTAATGAAAAGTAAAGGCTGGTTCACCTAGATAGTTCTCCAATTCATTGGGTAAAGTTGAGTGTCATGAGACATTATATCTGACGGTCTTGGCGGTTAGCCTTGGCTTATGCTACCATGGGCAACAGTCTTGGCGGTTTGCCTTGGCTGGTGCCACCATATAAAATGGTCTTGGAGGTTAGCCTTGAATTGTGATAAAGTCATGTTTTTTGTTTTTACACATTATTATGATCCATGTTTATATTATTCAATGTCTTCATGTTACGATTCAATATGTTACATGCCTTGTTATATCATCATGTCATGCCTTCTATCATATGTTCTAATGCTTTGCTCTTATAGTTTCCCCCTATAGGTCTATTTAGCCAATCCCTTTGATCATGTGCTCCCCAGGGTACCCTATGTTGATGTTGGAGCACAATGGATATTCGGAGCTCAATTTAAAGACTAAATAACAAAATGTTTATTTAGTTCCATATTTTTATTTTTATGTATCTAGTCCTCTAAAAAACTAGACTTTACAATTCTTGGCTTGTAATCTGATGTATAGTTATGCTTTAAATATTGTAATGTAATATATAAAAGTATAAGGACAATATGTATGTATATATATATATATATATATATATATATTAAATACATATTTTAAATTTTCATGTGTGTGATTATAAATACACAGACACACTCACAAATATATATATATATATATATGTTCATGTACAAACATAATTATACAAAATTAGTATTTATTTAAATATATTATATGTTAATATTTTTATACATATATTAGAAAATATATATATATATGTGTGTGTGTGTGTGTTTCAATACACACACAAATATATATATATATATACAAACATTATATGTACATTAATTGTAAAGGTATATAAATATTAATACATTTTTATTTTAAATAAATTGAATATTAGTTTTTATTTATATAAGGTTTATTTATTGAGAAATACATTTTTATGTAAATATGTTAAAATATTTATTTATAAAATATTTTTTTGGGAATATATAAAAAAACCTGTATATATTTTTATATATTTGATTGTAAATAATATTAAAATATAAAAATTTTAAAAATTTTAAAAACTTAATATCAATATGAACATAATACCAGTGAATAAATTCAATCCCCAGTGAAAATGGGAAAAAGTACCCCCTTAAATGAGGATAAAATATCATCAAATGTTAAAAAATTGGGAAGCCCCAACTAAAAACTCAGTTTTGGAGGCCTTCTATGACTTTTTAGCCTCTATAAACGTGACCAGGATTTATATTTGCCACTACAGTTTAGAGATCATCTCATGGTACTATTTGATATGTAGTAGAGCCCAAATAGAAACCAGAATAAAATTTTATGTCCATTTTGAGTTAGAGTTGAGTTTTCAACTTATTTTGGAACTTATTTTTGATTTTTAGATTTTTTTATGTTCATGTTGTTATTAAATGGCTATTACTCAATCATAAATAGTTATTTTTCAAATTAAAATATTTGTTAAACAATTTTATTATCCATTTTCACTAAATGTCTAATATATTATGTGTAAATGCATATTTACCCTTATCTATTCATAAAAAAACTATATATATAATGTTTATATCAATATCAATATATTTATATATTATATTTGTAAGGATTTTTTTTGATATTAACCCTTTATCAGTGCTAGTAAACATTTTCGGATAAAGGGGGGTTATTTATCTGCAATTCCAAAAAAAAACCGATAAATACCCCCTATATCAGCACTACTTTACATGCACAGATAATTCCCCCACATTCTATGCATTTTTTACTAGCACTGATAAAGAGGCGGTTGACCACAACCACTATTTTTATATATTCGTAGTCTGTAAAGGGATATGTGGTCTACTATAATGCCTTTGGTATGGTCTTGGATGTGTGTTAATGCTGAACGAGCGCATGGTGGCATATAACTCTCCCCATCTTCTTCCACATGAAAAAACTACCAAAAACATGACATAGAATTAGTAGAAGTGATTTATTCCTTGAAAAAGTTATTTCATTATCTATTTGGTGAGAAATTTGTGGTTTATTATTATCATAAGATTTTGGATTTAATTTTCTCCCAAAAAGTCCTAAGTCTAAGGTAGCATCATAGGGTTGATTACCTTTAGGGGTTTGATTCTGATATAGTCTATACCCTAGGAAAAGGTAATGTAAATGTAGATTCCTTGAGTCAAATAGTTCAATTATAGGTATATAAAGAGTCTGGTGTTGAGTGTACTTTGATGTGTATCTTTTCTTAGATGCACATGGACACCAAGGAGTATAGTAGAGGTGAGTTCTTGGCCAGTTTTAAACATAAACCTTCCCGTATGCAGGTAATTCAGTGAGAACAGTTGAGTGATGAGTCATGATAGATTTCTATGCAGTTCCTAAACAGTGGGGTGGTTCCATGCAAGTAGATGTTGTATCTTTAGGGAGATTTTATTGCATCTATGGTAATTTGGTGGAACTGTTGTCACTGAGGATGGTGGTGACGCAGTATAGGCACTAGTCTCAATATTTAATTCATCCCAATTCCACTAAGATGTTTTATTATGTGTGATGTATGTTTTTATATCCAATCATGATATGAGACATAACAAACATTGTTTTGCGGTGTTATTCATGGAACCTGGTTAAAGAAGTGCATCAAATTCCCTATGTTTTTCTTGAACCACTACCTATTCTTATAAATAATTGGGATAATATCACTATATATTTTACTATTGTCTTACCTCGTACACCCCAACGAAGGAATTCAATTTGGGTCGTTATTGACTTTCAGAACATATCATCCAATTTGTCTTGATTAGAGATTCAACATAGGTGGATGAATTAAGGAGATTTAATGTTCAAGAAATACTGAGACTCTATGGTGTGATTTTAGTAATGTTTTTTAAAAAGGGACCCCATTGTATCTTGCGGTTTTGGGAAGGCCTTCATAATGAGATGGGGTCACATGTCACATTGAATACGACATGCCGTCCTCAAATAGATGGCCAAACATATCGGTCGAATTAGATATTGGAAAACATGATATTGGAATGTGTGTTTAATTTTATAGTCTCATGGGATATCCATGTGGGATTGGTTGATTTTTCATATAAAAATAGTTATAAATATTCAACTCGAATGTCTAATTTTGAGGCACTTTAGGGTCGGCAGTGTTGGTCTCCTTTTTGTTTGGATAAGGTGGATGGGACCTCATTATTGGGATCAATAATTTTTCATGAAACAATTGATAATGTTATGTTTATTAATAAGAATATTTTGATAGTGAAAAGTCTCCATATGTCTTATTCCGATTATAGGTACTGAGGTTTGGAGTTCTCTATGTGTGACTAGGTGTTCCTGAAAGTGACAGCTTCTTTCGGTCATCATAATTTGGGTTTGTAATGGAATATAATGACGAGGTACATCACACCTTTTAAGATCACCTATAGAATTGGTAATTTATTGTACTAGACTGAGTTTTCCTCCTATTTTATGTCAATTCAGGACTTGTTCCATGTCTCTCAGTTGAAAAAGTATAATCTGGATCCATCTCATGTGCTAAATTGGGAAAAGTTAAAATTATATCTTGATTTTGGGTGTTTGAGATTCCAGTATAGATTTTGGATTTTTAAGAGAATGTGATTCATGGGAAGTCCATAAAATTTCTCCGAGTTATTTGGAACCATGGTTATTATGTTCATGAGACATGGAAGAAGAAGTCGTGTGACTAGGATTAATATCTTGTTTTTTTCCTAATCAGACATTAAAGTAATTTTATTAGAATGGAAAGGTTTCATGGTGATGGGAATTGTTTCATATGCAATTTTAATTTCTTGTATTTTTTATCTTATATTTATTATTTCGGTTTACCGTGATTTTTTAGAGAAAACAAAATTTTTGGTATCGGAAATAGGTGGCACAAAATTAGCACATAGTTTACTGAAACTGTGTTCTAGTATAAAGAAATTGTAAACCTAGGATAGTGGAACTATGAAAGACACATGGGTTGGTAAATGGGATTATTCTTTCCCTTAAGAAACTATATATATTCATTCGTCTTGTAAAATAAGGGACACATAGTTTCTACACGGTTTGGAAAACTGTTCTGGCTAAATGTTTAAAATGTCCTAGTGATTAAAAAATGGGAAATTACCTACTTAACCTATTTGGATTTAACCTTAAAACAACTATAATAAAAAAAATACATGATTTTCAACCTTGGGAGATTTCTATAAACTTTATTAGAGCCTTTGAGAATCTATATTTGGGTGGTTTTGGTTTTTAATTATCAAAGAATCATTATGTAGGTCTTTTCTCAATTGATTTCTTCTTTCTTCAAGGGGTTCTCTTCATCCCTCTTTAGGTTATTCTTTTACAGATGATTGTTCGATATAGTGTGGTTTCAATATTGTATTATTAGGGGAAATATTGATGGTTGTTGTTTGATATTTTCTTTTTTATAGTCTTGTTAAGGTGTGGTTGTGGTTTTCTACCGGATTTTAGAAGTTTCCAAGCTTGAGGTAGGTGGTTCCATGATTTTTCATTATTATAGGAGTTTTTATTTCCCTCATGGTTATTTGAATGTGTTCAATGAATAATTTTTGTTGAACTAAGTATGATTTAAGAAGTTTTCTGGGTGCATATGCAATGAATGTAATTTTCTAAAGGGAATTGGTTGTTTATTATATGTTCTTCATTTTGGTTATTCTTAAATTTGTTTTATAATTTATGTGAAATGTGTTAAATGTGTTTTAAAAGGAATTTTAAGGTGATAATGTATTGAAATTTTTTTTCCAAAAGATATGGGTTTTGCTACATGTTGGATTATTAGTTTTTAACCCTAAATGTGGTTCATGATTAGTTTAAGAAATGTGAAACATGTTTTTAAACTAATTTTTAATGTCTTTGTATTTGAAAGGGCCATTACCCTTGGGAATGGTTGGATTCCACATGTAGTCATTTTGTGGTGTTTATAAATGGATTTGACGAATTGTGAAAGTTGTAAAAAATGTATTCCCAAATGGTTTTGCGTGCGTATGGATTTAAAAGTGGTTTTGTATAGTAAATTTTGGGTTCCATGGGATCTTTGATAAATGGGTCAATGTGAAATGTGAAATGTGAAGATGGTGAATTCCTTGTGTATTCATGATTCTTAGCACATATCTATGGAATTGGTGATGTATGCGATATGTGAAATGGAATTTGACAAAAAAGGGTATCCCGAGTATCAAGGTTGGAGAACTAGAACTAGTATGCTAGATGATTCAGAAGGTGATAAGACCCAAATTCTTCTAGTATAATTGGGGGTAAAAAACTAACTAAACATGGGATATATTTATAAACCACTAGTCCTTGTGATGGGATCCCCTCTTATGGGTCATGTATAAAAATGTTGTTGGTTTTGGATTATTATTTGTAGACCACTAGACATTGGAAGATGTTCCTCTCTAGTGGCTCATGAACAACGACACTATTGGTTTGATAGGAGGATTTTTTCACTGAGGTATGATGTTTATAGGGTACCTCTTATGATAATTACATCTAGGGGATTCTATGGATCCATCTTGTGAAATGATTCTTATGTGATGTGGTGATAACCGTCATTATATTGTAAACCTTGTTAACATTTTAATTTCATGAAAGCTTCATTGAGATACATTTTCCTGAAAAGTGTTTTCCTAAAAATGTGTTTCCTTAAAGTGTTTTCTTAGAAATGTTTTAAATGTTATTATAAAACCGTGCATGTCGATTTATATTATAATGTTATAGAATGGAATATTTCTTTTGGGTGGAATCCTAACGGTCTTTGTCTCACACACTACATAAATCTTTGGGTGTATGTATACTATATTATATATGACCCAGGTAAATACAAGATGTTCCATGATGGGGATGGAGGATCCAGTTTCTAGTGTTCTACTAATTGTATGTGTTGGTGGTGCTAGATTGAGGGTGATGACCCTCTTGTTTCATGGTGTTTTGGGTCTTTTTTGTTGTTTCCTTTCTATTTTGGTATTTTTGTTATTGGTAAAAGTTTTCAAAAATTGAATATGAAATTTTTGTATCTTGTTTGGTTATAATTATCAGGCTTGTGATGTTTTATACATATGGGTTTTTATTGATTACTCAAGTGAAATAATTCCCAAATATTTGTGGTTAATACCCAGGAAATGGTTTCCAGCCTGTGGGGACTGGGAACACCCTTGGAGACATGTCTCAAACTGGGTTGGGTGTCAGGTTAGATGGCATCCCATCTTGGTTAATGATATAGAAAAATGATATTATAATCACAAAAAATCAAAAATCTCATTAAATTAACAAATATGGGAGAATAAATAAATGGAATAGTATAAAATATAATGAATTAATTAACTATATCAATTCACCCACACTTAATCCATATACTCTCAGATATGTGAACTTAAAAAATTCTACCAAAGAAAAATTTAAATTCCTATCCCATGTGTGTTCCATTTTTTAACACTATGATTCCCAATATTCCTATTCCTTCATAATGTTGTCAATTTAATTTCCTTCATGTTTTGGATTCAATTCATTTTCACTTCCTTTATACTATCTACATCTCTTATACATACTTTTCTGTAATCATTTCACTCAACAATCATGTCTAAAATCTATGCAAGGATTTTCTCATTCCATGTTCATGAAAGGGTCACCATAGGCTTGATAAATTTATTTATCTCCACTAAATGAGTTAATAATTTATAAAAATCATGAATAGTATTTAGGTTTTATTATGGATTAAAGGCTCAATGGGTTCTATTGTTAAAATTACAAAGAATATTAGAAGGGTTGGTTCTTTATTGAAATATAATGCAAGATTTTCAATTTCCTTCAAGAATTCCTTCCCTAATATTCTTCCTCTTCCACTAATACAACTGTACCCCTATGAATTTTTCAAGGAAAAAACAACTCGAGAATTTTAGTAGTAGTAAACATTCCCCATCCCCTAATATAATTTCACCCAATATCAATATAACAATTTTAGAGTTTTCTAAATCATGACCATACAATATATTGTAATGATTTTATTAAACTATAACAATAGATTATGTTTTTTTCAATGGTTTTAATATTATTTTCTATAGTTATGGTTATGTTAAACCATAACACAAATTTATTAATAGAATACTCTATTTTTATGGTCTAGAGAAACATAACTATAGATAAAATATTTTTTACAGTTGAACAAAACTATGAATATAGAGCTCTTAAGAAGTAATCCTACCACACACCCCTCTCCCAACATCGTTACCCTCTTCCATCACTTGTTTCCTCCCTATTCTATCACACCTCTAATATATGATCTCCCCATTCCTTCATTCGATATATGCACAATTCATGTTTCCATACACACCCGGATCATCGTACACCCTTTAATCCCCTGTGATCTTGAAGAACTGTACCTGCTTTGATTAATCCATGATGAAAGTCCTCTACCCCCCCTACAACTATCCATGTTGTATCTCCCTAGCCCATTCCATAATAAATCACATAAACCCCTATCCATCCCCTCTAATATACATTAATTTATGGAATACGAATCATAATTAAACAAATTTATTATACAATTACTTCATAAACCTCCCCATTCTAGGATTCGATTTAATCTAACACAAATTATTAAAATCCATTATTATTTATTTTTTAATTTATTTTAATAATTTTGTTGTATTATTGATAGCTTTCCTTTTCAATGGTATGAATTAATGGGTTATGTCTTGAAATGATTAGTTATGTTTTAAATAAACATGGTTTGAGAGATTAATTTAGGATAATATTTTCATCACACCATTGAAATAAATATGAAAATATGAAATGTTATTTTCCAATTTTTTTTGTTTTTCATTATTGATTATAAAATTATTGAAAATGTTTAGAAATACAAAAACAATTTCAAAAAAATATACAGATGCCTATAAAGTACTTTAGGAGACTGAACAACTATTTGTGAATATTTAAACATTATTACATGTTTCTATTTTTTATGGTTATTTATTATGATTAAATGTTATTAATGTAATATATACATCGTTTCAAAAATTTTGTTTGCATCCCCTAACTTTTATTGAACCATTTTGTTATAGTATACACAATTTCATTTTTTCATTTCTTTTTTTTAAATAGGATCAAATGTAACCAATATTATAGTTATATTAAAAATAAATTTTTTTAAAAAAATTAATATTAGTCTTGTTTTTTAATATCATTAATTTTTCATTTATATTCACATTTACTCTCAATTAAAATATATTGAAATAAATATCAAAATATTAATTGTTTATGTTTGTTAAATATTTTTTTATAATGGTTAATTTTTAAATTGATTATTTATTTGAAAAAAATTATCCATTTGATATAAATATCAAAATGTTATATATTCATTATTTGATTATTTATTTTCAATCATAGATGATTGTATAATATAATGTTTATTCATTGTATACAGTTTTTTTGTTTTATTTTATAATGGATAAAATCTTATTATATACTCATAATCGGGGGATAAATGTGTTCTATAAAAAAATTGATATATTTTTTGGATTTTGTTTTCAATAATACTATAGAGGGGATGTTATTCAATGTCAATATTATAATTTCATTGGTAGACCATGGTTAACTAATAAAGAAGTAATATATCATAGAACTGGGGATAGATTTCAAACTAATTATGAGGCATGTCACTTTAACCGAGAATCATTTAAAAAAGAATAAAATTTCAAAATACATTATAAGGATGATTTTATATATATGTGTTTCAACTATAGTCACGCCGAGGATGGTGGTGGTGGATCAAGGTGATAATCAAATTAAAAATTTCCTTTAATCCATTTATCTCTCTTTTAGGATCTTTTTCTAATGTTGGTAGGAATTGTGTACAACCATTTACTCTTGTGATAACAATTAACCAAATACACAAAAATATTTTGGAATGAAAAGAATTCACAAAATAAATTTAGTTCACAAGCTTCACCATAAATGGATAGGTCTATGGAGTACACACTAATGATACGTTGATGTAACAAAAACTATTAATATTTAGCTGTTCTTTGGATACAATGATTCATTCATGGTCACTTCAAATTAGTCGCAATGACTTTATAGTTTTTAATGATCTTTCACTCCTCACCTAAGGTGAACTACTTGTTATTGACTTCCACACACTGCTTCAATAAGGGATCTTCCATATGTTATAGATTTAAAGATATCTTCAATAGATAAGTAAAATGATGGTATGTCTTTATTTAGAATGAGAATCTTCTCACATCATAACTCTTAATGTGATTATCAGTTGTCCTTATTTACACTATAATATTCTTATAATATGATAGATGAGAATAATACCTAAAATTTCTTATTAAGTATTTTTTATACATAATAATATCCACACTTATTATTTGAATGAGGATATTTCTACCTGGATTTTTTTTCTTTTTTGAAATTTAACAACCATATGCCACACACAATTTTTTCTCTTATCACTCCATCTAGTGTTATTATAATCAAGATACTCTAATTTACCTATTTCTATATTGAATATATTAATAAATAACCCATTGATAATTTGAATATATTTTCCAAAAATCATTGTTCACTACATAAAACCTCAAATTCATAACCCAGTTTCATAAACCTGGGCTCATAGATTCTATACCGAACAGTTTTAATGTATCCCCTAGGCATGTACCTCATTACATGATATTAAGTACAGTATTATAGGGACATGAACCTATGTTAAAAACTCCTTGCATGAGATTACTATACATGTAACTTTATATGAGAGACCCCAAAGTGTGTAAATCTAGGTTTGAGACCCTATCCCCCTAGTTGATTCCTTTCTACTTCGTTTAATCCTCTCTATAAGAATACATCTATGTGAACAGAATCTCATGGATTTTTCCACCTGACCAAGTCACATATCTCCAATGACGTGATTGATTGTTAAAATATAATTCTTGATGGTGTTTATATAGATCTTTATTCTAATTCCAAATATCCTCTCAAGCATCAATTCTATGGTTTTTCATTGACACACAATATCTCTACTAATGATGTGAATGGTTGGGTATTTACAAGAAAAAAACAAAATAATTTTGAATAATGTGATCCACTCTCCATTTCACTGACTTATGACACCACAACATAGTGTAACCACTTCATGTAACTAATATGTTTCCCCACCTTCGATTGTATGACTTGGGATCTCATGGGTCAAATAACAATATTTCATTTCAATCTAATAAATCACCAAACTTAAGAAAGGGATAGACTCCCAACATGATCCCCCTATATCACCTAACTCAGATAATAATAGATTATTGAAATCTTAAAAAATCACCACCTCTGACATCATATCTTCCTTGATTAAAATATCAAGACCATCCACTCTTACAAGGTTTCTTAATTTATTGAGTATATGTGAGGCAGCTAACTCAAATCATGTATTTCCTTTATCACATTCCAATATTAAGATCAAATGATTGAAAATAGCCTCCAAAATTTTAAGTGTAATTCCCTTTACATGATTCTCATGATAATATCACTTGATCAAACATACAAAATCATGTTACTCAATATGAATTATTTTATAATAGTATCCTTTTATAATAATCTGATCCCATATCCTAAAAAGACTTATGTTACCATGTGATCCTTTTAAGTTCATATGATCATCAGAACCTTAAGGTTTTACATTATACACCTTCATAACCTAGATTTTATGATCAATAATATGGAAAGAACAAGTAAAATATGTCTACTTAAATTTGTCTTGTAGGATCGAGCAAGACTAAAAGTCATCTTCCTTGGACACACCAACATAAAAATGTCACCTAATTTTTAGATTATCTGAATGTATCAATACAGCATCTAGATGAGAAAAATTATGAAATGTATTCATTCTATTCCGTTCATTATTTTCATCTAATAAACCATTGGAATGTTTTCTATCTTCTAGAGACAATTCTATTTTATCTACCCTCTACTAAATCAGATGTTTCAATATGATCATACTATCCTGATATTTTATTCAACACCATAGAAATATCTCAATCATTAATGTGTACCTCTCTTCATCATATCAATATAGATTTTACATCCTTTAATCATGTCTTCAACCTCTATCATTACCGAGAAGGTTTGACCAGGTCCCTATTATTAAAAAAGATAAAATATAGTATAGAAAGAGAAAGGATGGGGTTATACAACCATCATGACCTCATGCCAAAATATATCAAAAGAGATCAAATATCATAATCAAACTTATATGAATCATCATAATCAACATACCAATCAGAGTCATATTTTAACGGAGCATGAGACATGGTTACCATAGATGGATTTAAATAGGAATAGTCTTTCCTGCACCTAGATTTCTTGGGAGGAACATATTAAAAACAATCCAAAACAAAAAATTGGTTTTAGTAACAAATATGATATATTTACTAATTTAATTTTTTTCAACCAGAAAAAAATCCGATGTTTTGATTTCAAATTCAATTTCAGGTTTTGAAATTAATAGAAAAAATGGTGACACTGAGAAATTTGAGAAGGTGATAGAGGATAAAAATACACCAATGTATCCAATTTATGAATGGATGGACATTCTATAATATTTAATGTGCTTATTTCATGGGAACATTCTGTATGGATTTAGTAATTACCAAATTGATCATTTACCTGAATTTTTGAAGGAATTACTTGCTAATGGTGAAATCATAACAAAAAATGATTTTGAGGCATCAATGTTTATTAATTATCTTGGATTTTATTTTAACAAAATAAAACCCTATCTTAATATTTTTTTGATATATTGGAATAAAAATGAATCTTCAAACATCTATAAGTAATGTGGTATGTGAATATAGAAGCATAATAAATATAACACAATGACTCACATTACCAAAAATGTTATGTGGAACTTTATTTTGATATGTGTACATCAATGAATGTTTATGTAAGAAAATAGTAGAATATATGATATAAAATGGAGAAACAAAGGGAATAGTTTAGCATTTGGTGGACACAAAATATGGATGTTCATGGAAATATTTTAATAAAACAAATGTTGATTTTTCATTTTAGATTTATAATGTTAGACTAGGGTTTTCATGGAGTGGTCTAAATTCATTTGGATAGATTCATATTGCGCACTACATATGACCTATCTTATATTATATATTTTATCTTCCACCTTGGATATTCATGAATAAGCTATATAATTTCATGGATATTTTCACCTTTTGGGACGAATGATCTTAGGAATGATATAAATGTGTACATATAACCATAAATAATTGAGTTGAATCAGTGGTGGGATGAAGGCATTCTTATATATGATGACTCATGGAATAATTCATTAAAACTTTGTGCTATAATTATTTGGACCATTAATTAATTTCATTCTTATGGAATAATTTCTAATTAAAGTTTTAAATGTAAACTATATTATATTATATGTGAAAAAATACACGTTCCAAAAGAATAAAACATTTAAAAAGCTTTAATTTAATCATTTTTATCCATCCCATGAGATATCGATATATAAATGGTAGAAGGTATTTTGATAATGTTTTTGAGAAACTGCAACTACCTTTCTGTATATTGAGAAATGAATTATCAAAAGTGGTTAAAGGGAAAACTGTTTCTTTTGAAAGATTCATACACTACCAAGAAAGATAATGAGTTTTGAAAGAGATATGAATTTAAATTAAGGGGAAGAAGTGTATTATTTAATTTATCTTATTGGTTGTTGATTTTATTAAGGAATATTTTTTTCAAGATGCATGTTAAAAAGAATTAAATTGAACTATTACTTGTAGTAATTTTGACTTCCAATGGAAAAATGAAGGACAAATTAAGTACACAATGAGAATTATAAGATTTTGGTATTAAGAAGAATATTCATACAAAAATAATTGCTAAAATTAAGTGGTTGGTTCCAAATAATTATTATATCATGACTACTATATTGAGAAAATAATTTATATATGTTTTTGGTTATATGTTCATCCAATAATTTTGTTAATTTTTTTTATGATTTTGATGCTTAAAAACACAGACATCTATGTTAGTAATGATGTTACTTTAAGTGAATTCCTTTATAATAAACATTGGAATAATTAATTTTTTTGAAAGTATTTCCATACATTAAAATCTAGGAAGGTTATTTATTTTCTCAAAGATTACATATTCTAGACATGTTTATAAGAATTATAGAAACACTATTCATAACCTATGTTTTAAGCAAAAGGTATGGTTTGTGTACTCAACAATTGGAAGAAATATATAGATTAGGAACAATAATTTTTGAATAAAACCTATATTTGAGGAGAAAACACTTGGTTTATCATACCTAATTTTGTAAAAAACTATACATTGTCTGCTATACTTTTGATGTTTATCGTTATGTAGTGAAAGCCTAGGTTTGTCTTAATCAAATTAAAAGTTTTGAATTATGAATTATATCATTATTTTCTATAATGGCCTCGTTGAAATTAAATATCTATTTGAACCTGTTTAAAGAACCATTCCATGGGTCATATTTAATAGGTTAATGTGTGGATATTTTTAATGCAAATTACTACATTATTTAAGAAATTTAAATTGAAATATTCATGATTTATCGTAAGAATTTTGAAGAGCTGTTTGACTTGAACTAATTTGATGATAATATTTGATACTGAGATGTTTTTATGAATATATACAAGTTATTATGAATATATTGATGTTAATTTGAAAATAATAATGTTTTATCACCTCTAGAGATACACTTTTGTGACATATAGGCTGTTATTATAAAGTATTTGAATGAATCGATTGTTTTTGTTACTGTATATCATTTTTAATCATTTATTTCAGTTTGAAAAAGTACATACTAGAGATAATATTTGGAGAAATAAATTTATGATCTTCTCAATGTGATTTTTCCTACAACAATTTAAATAAATCACGTTTTATGTTGAGGAATATTCTTCATCTGTGTTTTATTGAAGATGATTTCATTTTTTAGTTGATGCTAAAATTGTGAGCTGAACCAATACTCAAACAATTCATCATAATCTATTTACTATTAAAGTGTCTACTAATCATACTTAGTCATGGTGGAGTTTCAACTTCTCATACTATGATTTTGATATTTTGGATCCCTTTAAAAGAACCATAATTCCCCGTTAAAGCCTTGTGGTAAGGTTTCAACTTCCTTTACTCCATTGTATAGGTCTCTAGATAAGAGGGACAACTAGTTAAAATCACCAATCTTGTGATGTAGAGAATTTGTGAAGTGGTCTATGTGATCTTTTTATCCTAAATCACTATAAGTCATTTTTCTATTTTCACCATTTATTATAATTACATAATCATGTTTATGGGATAAGGAAAGAATCACTTTAATCTAAAGAGGGAAGTATTGTTTCTATCAATTTTTATGGGAACACCAACATCCCCCTCTTCTTTCATGATCTATTTCACTATTACCTAACAATTGGTATTATAGTGTTTTCACTATTTCTTCATTTCTCTTTCTAAAAATACATACTCTTTCTACCTAAAAATAATAACTAGCATCATAAGAAATGATACATTGTATATATTAATTTGGAGATCTGTAAAGATTATACTAACACTACTTGATACCAATAATTGATATCAGAAGTTAGACTCAAAGTGCTTATATTTATTTTGACTATATAAAGTCAAAGATAAAGATCCATGGAAAAATAATTACCAATGAATGATATTATAAAAGGTATGTTTATGATCGGTACACCTTATTTTAATGGTGAAAATTATGGATGTTGGAAATCATGCGTGATTAATAATTTAAAAAATCAAAGAATAAGAGTTTATTTTAAAATATCCAAGACTTATGAAATTTGTAATGATTTGAAAAAAATGGAATGATTATCAATAGAAAGAATATGATATTAATTTGAGGGAAATAAATTGTATTATATATGGATGAGAAGATGATTAATTTTATCGATTCTCTCAATGTGATACCACATATGAGAAGTGGTAGATAATTTGTTTCCCTAAAAAAAGAAATGATAATGTCAAAAAATGAGGCATAAAACTAGCAAATAGAAATTTGATACATTCATGATGTATGGATATGAGAGAATCACTCATATTAATGGAAGATTGATAGAATTTTTCAATGATACTACTTACTTGGGAGATTAAATTAAATAACTAGATCATGTTTTAATGATTCTAAGAGTTTTAACCTCAAAGTAGAATGTGATATAAATTTCTATTTTTCAATCCCCACCAGTTAAATAATTTACTATGAAAGAACTAATTGGATCCCTGATTATGGATGAAGACGAGATGTAATATGAAGATGAAAATCATGTTTCAATCAAACAGAAAGACATTGAATATAAAACTGCTATGGATGAATCTTATGATTAAATTTATCTAGATTAAGGAAATGGATTATCAGATCTTTATAAAAAATTTAGAATACTATACAATAAGAGAATGAAAAGAAGTAAAGAAGATAGATTCTGTGAATTCTATGATAAAGGTCACACAAGTTATAACTATCCTGTGATTAAATCTGAATGGAATGATAACTATAAAAGAAAAGGTAATAAATTCATTAATACTAACTAGAGTGAAACTTGTAATTCAAGTAGTGAATCATCTAAAAACTCTAAATCTAAGCATAAAAATCAAATGGTAAATCTATGTCTTATGGCACTTACTTATGGGGTATTGACTTCTTACTCTCAAAATATTGATTTATAATGTTTTTATTATGATTAACATAATATATATTCATTTATACTCCATGAAAAATATTAATATTTAAAAAATGAGTACATATGAATTATAAAATATTATAATACTTCTTCCAATAAGAAAAATAGTTTATCAAAACATATTTCATATTTAATAATTAATTATTCCAAATGTTCTTGTATTTTTCATAAAAATAAAAATAATTAACTATTAGATTAAGTTAATATATTAAAATAATACTAGATAATGCTTATTAAATGATAAAACTATATGAATCAAATTCATGGAAAAAATATAATTCATAAAGGAAAATGTTGGATTCAATGTAATGGAGAAAATTCTAAATCTTATAAATATCATTTTGTTCCAAGTTTTCAAAGAATAAGCATGTGTGATGTTAAAGGTTATAATCGTAGAATAAATATAAATTATTTAATGACTAATATTTTAGAATACATTAATTTTGGGGTATCAAGAATGTATATTATTCAAAATAATTATCTATCCTTAATTATGGAGCCTCTTCTTAAAGAAAATATATTTGGTTACCTAAGTCTCAAGTTTCTGACACTGTCAGATCCAAAATCATATGGGTACAAAAAAAACGGTGTATTAGATATTTTTTGTGGACTCACCAATACACATGATTATTATATCATTAAATGCATTCTTAAAAATTACGAATTTTTTATATTTATATTTCATTTTATTTTTAATGGAATCATCATTAGGGATAGAACTGTTAATCCAATAAGTATTTCATTTCTACTTTAACATTTGACTTACAAACACTAACTATTTTATAGTGGGGGAGAAAAACATTTATATGTTTTACCTTTTTTAGATATATTTAATTATACTTATATTTAAGCTATAAATATTTTCCCACACTATTATTTTATTTTATGATTAAATTGAACTAATTTGTTTACATCATAAATACTTCTTAATGATTATTTAATTAAATATTAATACATATACAAATATTTTCAAAGTATTCTAATATGTGTTAAAAAAATTTCTTCCTATAAAAATATTTTTATATATCTTTTAAATAATATATTTTTTTCAGAAATAGTTATAATTTCGAGGGATCTCATAGTACCTACTTGTATTAAAGGAGAGATAATAAGTCAAATGAATAAAACTAGACATGAATATGTCATTAAGTCAGTTATAATGTGTTAAAATAATTTTTTGTAAATGGTTATCATATTCTTCTATGGATCAATGATATTCATATTTTCAAAGGAGAATAGAACTCATGTTGAGAATTCTAGTTGTTGTGATTAAAATAAATTAATGTTTAGAGAGAGAAGATGAACCGTTTAACCTTTCCAAAAGTCTGAACTATTTACCACAAATGTAGACTTTCCAATATTAAAAATAAAGAATTTTTTTTCTTAATTTAAGTATTAATTTTTTATATATATTTCTCAAGTTAAATGTATATTAATATGAATTCTATTTTCTTTTTTTATTTCAAAAAAATTGGGATACATTTATAGAGAAATCGTTGTATAATGTGATGTACAAAATTAGTAAATAATTTTATGAATAAATATTATAATTTTTTGGAAATAACTATGTAATATATATATATTTATATATCAAAGGGTTGCAGGAGCCGGGAAAATATATTCCCATAAAAATTTATTAATCAAAATAAAACATATGACATTACAAGGGGGTTTAAAAAGACATGTGTAAATGGTTCCACAAAGATCTACCTCAACATAATGTGAGTTGGAATTCCATGATAGAAAGGACCATCTTGAACATAAGTCTGCAATGGCCTACATTGACAGTGAATAATAAACCTTGTTACCCATCCTATACACATTTGTTACATCAATAGTGAATCCTTTAGTGTGTTGAAGACATTTTATGTAGGAGGACATCATTTTCCATTGAACATTCCTAGACCGAATTATTAAATTTTGAACCACCGCAGTCGAGTTAGATTCCAACTAGAGAAATATCAAACCATAATGTACAAAACATTCCATAGCCTTAACCAGGGACAAAAGATCAACATCAATGGAACATTCATGCCTGATTTAGTGGATGGAATATCCTTTAACAAATCCCTAATAGGTGTGGAAGATTCCACGACAACCTAAAGGTTTGAGTGCACTTAATGCCTCCCCATGCATGTTAAATTTCACCCAAGAATGAATTAGAGGGATCCGCTCAATTTTCATCATCAGCAAATGCCTTTTAATCCTTCTATGAACACCATAATTTCTCAATATTATAAGATAAATCATGTCCTTATTTATACATCCAATTTTAATTTTTGATCACTGATGACACCAATATAAATATACCTTACTCTTGATTGAATGGATGGAATTTTATTCCCTAAAGAAACATCATTTAATGATTTCTAGAAAATCCTATTGATGGAAGCATATTCAACTAGCATAAAAAATTTGATTTGATCATTGTAATTACATATATATGGGAGAAATTTATTTGTAAAATACCTTTTCATTATGATGGAAAACTTTTCTGGAAATTTATTTATTATCATATCATATTTGTATAATTTCATTAATTTCATTTTGTTTTTTTATGATTACAAACACCTAAACATTTTTTACTAATGAAATTAACTTATGTTAATTTTAGAATAATAAACATAAAAAATAATTATTTTATTTTTTAATTATTTTCAAAAAATAAACTCGTATAAGGATATTTGATTTTAAAGGAATAAGTATTCTAAACGCATATATAAAAAGTCTAGAAACACTATTCATAACCAATAGTTTAAAAAGAATGTCTTGTTTTTGTACACTGTGTTTGGAATGAACATATAGACCAGGAACACAAATTTTTGAAGGAACCATACATTTTTGGGATAAACACATGGTCCATTATCCCTACATTTGAAATCAACCATACACTCTCAATAATACTTTTGAAGTTTATCACTTTGTAGAGAAATACTATGTTTGACTTGGTCAGTTATGGTGTTTTGAATTAAATATTTTTTCCACATTTACTATAATGGGATCTCTGAAATTAAGTGAAGTTATGACCTTCATTGAACATTTTAAATTAAAATATTCACATTTATTGTGAAATATTTATGACGCTGCTTTAACTGAAGGAATATGAACATCCTGTTAAATAATAATACTTTTTCCTCTCAAGATACAAATTTTCATCTTTGAAGATACTGATGGTCTTCTTCTGAAGATATAGATATTCATTCAAAAATATTGATTTGTCATTGCCTCTTGAGCTACCATTTATATACATATATGTTTTGATTCCAATCAATTTGATCAAATCAACTATTTAAGAAATTAGATATCTTTTTAAATATATTTCTACAGTTTGACAAAGCACTTATTAGAGATAAACTTGGAAGACATACATATTTGATCACATTCCTGGTGTTTTCTCTACTAATGTTTAAAGAAATAATGTTTGACCTTGAATAATATTATGTTATTGAGTTTTGTTAAAGTTCATTTCATTTGTTAGTTGCCGATGAAACTACGATCTGAACCAATATTCATCCTCATCATCATAATCTACTTTCTATAGATGTCTCAAATGATACTATTCATTCATGGTGAAGTGTCATATTCTCATAAAAAGTTGGGGATTTTTTTTCCCAATAAAATTACTAGAAGGTCCCATCAAATACCTGTTTTAAGGTGTCAACTTTCTGTACTCAGTTATAGAGGTCTTTATATAAGAGTACTAACTAGTGAAAAACTCTAAGATCATGGTGTAAAGGATTACGAGAGTCGATTAGGGGATCTTTGTTCCTTGAACAACTATACATCATTCTGTTCTATTAATTATTAATTTTCCACTACTTACTCTCCTTTAAGAAAGAATAACTTTAATTTCAAGAGGGAAGTATTGTTTTTATCAAGTTTTTAATGGAAAAAAATTAACCCCAACCAACTATTATGTCTTCTTCTTTTTCATTCTGACCTAACAAATGTGTTTGAGAATCCTAAGGTTCTAGATTGTTATTCAAGTAACATATAAAAATGAGGGAATACAAGAGTGGTAAAGTTATAGTCATTTAAATCCCATGACTATCACAATTTTTTTCATCCTATAATCATATAAAATTTGCTAACAAACTATATAATGGTGATTATTATTTATTTTTTATCCAATTTGGAGATACATGTTCCAAATGATTTAGTAAAATAAATGTGAATAAAATGAAATAATATTCAATGATCATTATTTGTGAATTAGAGAATGTATTTCCCCCCTTTATATTAACATGTTTATTGCAACTTACTATTCATGTTCTTATTAAAGTTTCTCTTGGGTGTCCCATATATTTTTGATAGATGTATTCAAATGAAATAATTATATAGACCATGAATTATTGTATAAGAAATAATAACTATCATGGATGATCCATTGTTAAGGATTATTTTTACTAAGAGTGCATGAAATTATATTCTTCATATTTGAATAATGTTAATATGAAGTATGATCGACCTATGAGAAATTCAAAAGATAAATATGACCCAATTGATCCAACTTTTTCATAAAGTCTTCAACGAAGAGGAATTATAGGTTCATGTATATTGATATATTTGAGCCTTGAGCAGAGAGAGGTGGAATATCATACCGTGCAATTAAATTCTGATGCCATGTATGAACATGTCATGTAAGTAAGATCAATTATTAGTTATTTTATTTGAATTAGTTATTAAATTTTAATTAATAATGTATTACCAATAAATTATATAAGAAAAATAAGGATATTATAACTATAACCCATAACTATTTAACTCTCAAAAGGAGAGAGAAGCTTCGTAGTTAGATGTTTATTTTATGATTCAAATCTTATGAATGTTATTGTATTTATTTTTTTAATAATATTCTTATGAATAATAATATTAATGAATATTTTATATATGACATGATGATAGAATATTGAGTATTTTAGTATCTCTTAAGGTTATACCACAATTATTTATTTATGATATGGTGTTAAGTGAGTCTAAATAATTTTTTATTAATAGATATAAGATCATTATTAATTTTTTTTGTAATCATTAAAAATCAAAAGCATGGTGTCATGTTAAGTGTATAAATAGACTCTTATTATATAGAAGTTGAAACAAAGATTCACTCGAGTAATATATCATATTATAGAGTATTAGAGATAATTATCATATTTTATTATTACCCTTAATGATGTTTTTTAAAGTTCAAATGTATTTGGTTTGATAGATTAACTCTAAAAGGATTGAATGTTGATAAATATAGCCTTATACTGGTTGAAATATATTATTCTCTTGAAAATGGACAAACCTACTTATTATTGTCTCATTCTGGATAAATGTTTTACACAAAAGTTTTATTCAATACTCACATTAGTTTCGTTGTCATAAATATTCATTGACATATTTTAAATGAGGGTTATGATGATATTTCCCTATAGAATACATGTATAGATGACCATACTAGTCTTGGATATAATGAAAAGAATATATCATTTTCTAGGGATGATTTTGAACCAAAAAGTATAAAATTAAGATCAATGATGGTAATGTCACGTTACACTCATAATTTATTTTATACTTTTTTACTACACATTAAATTATATAAATGTTAACTATTTTATCAGATAATTTTATATTATGTAGAATTCAGTAGAAGGAAGATTTCTTATAAAGAGAAATATATAAGATAATATCTTATGGAAAATTTGATCTTCCATTTCAGTATACATTGTTAATATTTACTGTATTACTTATTTATTTTTATGAATATATGTATATTTATATAATGATTTTTTTAGGGCTCTATGCCAAGTGGGACTCATACCAATAAAACTTTTTTCACTTTATCTATGGTATATACTATAGCTAGTATCCTAACACCTCCAGTTGATAAGGATATATAATCCTTATTTCCCTGGATGATCTTTTCTCATTATGGGTATTTACATTCCCTAGTTACCATATCATAATATTCCACCATCTCATTATCGCTTCCTCATACTCTTCAAACCATGATACCCACCACTTTTATACCTCCTCTATTTTTTTCACCCATGTATTCTATTCTTCCTATATCTGATGATGGTTCTTATGCTACCCAAAATATATAGTTCATTAAAAACATGGGCCAGTCTATAGATATAGAGTTGTCCCAACCTCCTATACCAAGTAAGTTATGATTTATTTCCCCAATAATAGTACTTTTTATTCATTACCATTTTTGTTACAGATAATTTATTATTTGTAGGTGGTTCTAATTATTACTTTTAAAATAGACATTGTAGTCATACATCAATTTATTTCTTTTGAAATTGATATACATAATCCATGGTAGACTATAACAAAGATCAATAGATGATTAGAAATAAAGGAAATCAATATAAATATTCCATGGCCACCCTAATAATATATAACGATATCATTCCCATAAATCCACTCCTGTGACATAGAGTTGATTATGTTATCATTAATAGATCTAAAAAAACGATTTGGATATTAATGTTATTTGTTTTTAAATATTATGTCAATGTATGTTATTATATTTAATCAAAGATTTTATTAGTACAATGATGTGATATTTTAGTTGATAGAAACACGTGAGTGTAGATAACCTTATAGAGATTGGTGAACTATAGAGGTTATATAAGAATGATTTTTAAGGGTTGGAGGGAAAGACAAAGAACCCTGGAATAGTGTGTTACTTTCCACAGTGACTATCCATTAATTTATTATTCTTTGATATCTAAAATTGGTTTAGTCCAGTATTTTTATTATGATATTGATCAATTTTAAGTTATTATATATATATATATATTGTCTTCATAATTTTTATTTCTATAAAAGCAATTTTCATATTGGATTCATCATGAAAGAATATAAAAATAAGCCATTAATGAAATATTTTCCCATGATCTGGCGCAATTTTACGATCAACCGTGCAAAAATCAAGTAAATATACATTTTATTGTATTTATAAACACACACACACATTCACACATAGAAATATACATATCAAATATTAATATATGTTTTTAATACTTCAAATGTAATTTTAATCATAGTTTAGGAACCTCATGCCCATCTTTTTGTTCAAGTCTTATGAAAAAGGATGATAATATAGTAAGTACAATCATAAGATTAATTTAATTTTTTATAGCTTGAATAAAATTTTTGGATCCATGGAACTTAAAAATCAATTAAAATTACCTTTGAACCATTAAAAACATATTATAATATTGTAAATGTGTGTGTGTATATATATATTAATTAAATAAAATGAATTTTTACTTGAATTTACTCATATTTGGGAATAATAGAGTGCCAGATCAAGTGGTAATATTATATTGCTGAATTGTTTTTCATAATCCATTATTATTAATCCTATATTAAAATATAATTTATATAATTAAAATTTATCAAACAAAAATATTTTTTCAATCAATAATTGAAAATTAAAAATTTTCACACATAAAACATAGGACTCGAACAATATGAAGTCATTATCGAATACTGGTTAACGGGACAGTTAGTGGAGTAAGGAATATATTCTAATTGTGTTCTATGTATTTCCATCAACCCCTTCTACAAATTATACTCATACAACCACCACAGTTCACCTAAAATTATAAAATGATATACCCTCACATATTAACCACTGATAAAATTATATCAATGCATCATGAAAAAAATAACTGATTTTAAATAATTACATATTATGATATAATAAAAAAACTAAAATAATACTGATATATATATATATATATATATCAAACCTCTATTTCTAATTTTATAATTTACTCTATGCCATGGGAGGGTTGTATGGGAACAATGTAATTGTATATGAATAATGTTACCATGAAAAGTTTACATTCTTTTATATTTGTTTAAATAAACTTTTGATTTTCATTACTTACTACAATGACCTATACATGTTGCTTCTAGAAATAACACATCAGGTACATGAATGGTTTCTAGTTTTTGAATGAGCATCATAACCAAAAATAAATATTAATAAATTTATAATAAAATATAGCAATGAATACAATGTTATATTAGTGTGGCAATAAATCATTATTTAATTGATTTAGGATGTTGGGATATCTCAATATCCACTGGATGAATAGTATTTCCAATGACCTCTATCATGGGGGGGGGGGGGGGGGGTGAGCCTTAGTACCCTCCTCAAAGATAAGAGGACAAAATGCAGGGGAAGGAAAATGAATGGGAGGAGATATAGAAGTATGGAGTTTAAATGGATTAAGATAATAAGGAAGTGGTAATGAGGAGGTACGAATCATATGATAAGTTCACTGGAGAAGTTAAGGACTTAGGGGAAGCAAAGTTCACCCTCAAGAATAAGGATGATATAATCCTACTATCTATAAAGTAGATGGAGGGTAAATGGGACAGAATATAGTATACAACCTGTGCAAAGTGACTGAACCTAAAGGTGTAGTAGAGCCCTTGATATATAACATGGAAAACTGATAATCATTAGATAAAAATATATATACAAAAATAATTCGATAAATATTAACAATTTATACTCATGTGGGTGATCAATGGTTCCATACCAACCTCTCGCATAAATTTCTCATTATAATCAATTGTCCGCCTCCTAAATTATTTATAATTCAGATTTTTTAAAAAAATTATTCATATGCATGTAAATTAACATTCAGTAAACTTGCATAAAATACATCATGAAAGTAATGTGACTTTACCATCATTAATCATAATTTTCCAATAATAATCAAATTTCACAATCTTCTCTAATAATTGAATTTTTTTGAATAACATAGCCATGACTAGTATGATTAGTTTAATTTAAATTTTGAAGGGGGATATCTTTTAAATCATAATTGAAAATATATTGAGTTATTTTTTGTTACCCCAAAACCAAATTGAGTATTTATGGGATCATTTACATAAAACACTTTTCTACAATAAGATTCCAACATGTTGTGTTATTCAGTTTCTATATATCAATCCATGTAGACCACTATAAATCCATATTTGTCAACAAGAATTCCTTATCAAGTTAATGTATAAAAAAACTGAAATTTTAACCTAACAACACAAAATTCTTACACCAATGGATTTAGGTACATAATAATTATATGCTTATTGTATTATGATTATAGTCGATGTGATAGTTTAACTGAATGTGTTTAGAGGGGAATAAGGGAATAAAATTGAATCATGACATAGGGAATTATGTAGGACACATTCACATCATGAATGATTATTTCTTGATGTGAATTAACTAGGATAGATACCATGAGTTTAGTCAATAGCATGAATGGTTTCACTGGGTGTGCTTAGGATGTGAAATCCATCCAGGATGTGAAATACGTTCATGATGCAAAATTGGTTTCTCCTATAAAAAAACCAGAGTGATTACAATATTGGCATAATTTAACTCTTGATGAATCCATGATGTCCGTTCCCATTTCATGACATGAATTTTCTATACCCAGGAAGATTTACCCTGCCCATAGGTGTAATATTTATCATTTTTGTCCTGCCTTTTCCATGTAACTTCTAGGATTATCTAAGAATTTTCTAGTGATATTCGATGACTAGATTCCGATTCCAGTGGATCATTGAGTGTTTTCTTATGTAAATAAAAGATTAGGGTTCTATTATTTCTTCTATTTTTGGATATCTTTACGGTGGATGTATTGAAACCATAGATCGATGTGTCATTCCCATTTCTATGAGTTTGGATTTTTGGTGATGATATATTCGTAGGTTCTGAAAGAGTAATGAAAGGAAGGGGTTGACATATAGAATATTTCATGATCCTTTGAGAAAACATAATCCAGGTTGGTAACTTTTATTCAACTATAATATTATAGAACTTGTTAGATTGTATCTTGATACATTGTTCTCATTCTTTATTTCAAAATCCCTCGGTTAGTTTATGTTAAAAAACCTCGTTTTGATGTTATTTTAAAAGGTTAGTTTTAAATGATGATTATGAGATTTTTTAATTAAAATTTTTCAATGTATTTGGTCTTTAAAAGAAATTTTTTTGTGGAAAACTATTTAATATGGACGATTCTCTTGGAATACACGATGGAGTGTGTTCATATTTCATTATATGAGGCCTTATTGACATATATTTTGTTCTCGATGATAACTAGAAAGTAATAAGGGTATATCACTTAGTGAAACATTGATTTCTAGACATGATTGTTAGGATTATCCTTTCACAAGGATGTGTGTGTATTAGTATGGAACATGGAATTGGTATTCCATGTTAAAATAGGAAGATAAATTGAAATGACTTTTTTGGTTAAATTTCATTCTTAAACCATTTTCTTGATAATTATTTTTATTATCACCGACCTTTTTATATAAATGTGATAACTTGTTCTTGGCCTAGTAACATATATTATGAAGTCATTCTCCAAATCCGACCAAGTTATATACTCACCCTATCTTGAGTAATTTGGTATATTTTTAGATGTTGTCTATCGAGAAATTGGGAAGGGTTACATTTCATACTTCTCTAGTGATGATCTTTGATGTCGTGGTTTGGTTACTAAGGATGGATCTAGGGAGTTTCTTCATCTGGTTATGGGATGGTGCCACTTTTATTCCAATGCCTTTCTATTTGAATTCTTAGACTTGAAACTTTATTTTTTTTATGAAACACATATATTGTTCTATATTGATATTTCATTAAGTTATGTGATCAATTATTCATTCTTCGTATAGTAGTGATTTATGATACTCTTCCATTTTAGTCGTTTGTGTGTTATTTTGTGGAAATCACCCCAACAGTTTACTAAACCCTTTGATTTTATTTTCAACACTTTGTGTATTGGGGATGTCACATAAGGTTAGTATCATTTTTCCTATTCTCATGTCAACGAGGAAGGGTGGGGTGTTAAAAACCTTGAGAGTTTTAATCCAATATAATTATTCTCTATACTCCTCTATAATATGAAATATCACTCATGTTTAGTTAAATTTCACATGTTATAATGTAAATTTCAATCCTTTCACTTAAAATGACCCCATAATTTTTATTTTTCATGTTTAATGAATGTCTATTAATAATGAACATATATCCATTATAAATAATCGATTTACAATAAAAAACCACGGTATTTGGATCAATTGATACCATTATAGCCTTAGGATATATTTCACTGCATGCTAAACAATCAAATCAATTTATATATAAAGTTCGTTAATATTTTTAAATATAGATAACCATTAATATTTTTTAAAAAAAATTGTACTTACATTATATTTAAACCTTGTTGGAAACTTATGACTATGTAAGTTCTCTCTCCATCTGTGAGGTAAATAATAATGGAATCTAGTTACATTTCCCTTCTATATTATGTGAGATTTATACAAAATAAAATATTAATTGATATATAAGATATAATTAATATATAATAACTTATAATTGATCTTACATAATTGATATATTCATTCTTGATATTGGAGTTAAATGGTATAGTATGATTTTCCATCTTCCTTTCCACAAGGATCAATTTAGTTAATGTATATGTGTTGGAGTTGGTTCCCTAAAACCAAATTATAATTACATTATGATTACTTATATGTATTTATTTTATTGTAAATAAATATTTTTCTTCAAATCACGATTTTTCTTCTTTGTGACATAGTATGTGATAATATCTTCAGGGACTATATCACACTGTATGTTCATAGTAGTTCCCCTTTATGATGAGAACCAAGATGTCCTGTAATAATATTCTTAAATATAATATCTATAAATATAATATGTTATTTAATACAAAATATTATACATGATATCTGGGGTAGAGACCCATGGGGATTTGAGACACTATCATATGGGGTATTACCTTGGTAATCCCCAATGTAGTATATTATGAGAAAAAGAGCCACAAATTGCAAATCTTCAAAATAACTTTTTATTGAAGATACCTATATGTGGACATGCTTAATGATCCTCTGAATTTATTATATCTAATAATATATGTCATGAGTTTCCTAATTTTCTGTATTGATTAAAACCCACCACAATATATGCTTGTTGTGAGGTATGATACACTGGGTGTTTCATGAGTGTTTTTGTATTGATGAATAATGTGGGAAAACATTTATCTCTTATGTTCTATAAGGGAATTTGATATCATCTACTATTTTATGGGAATTGAAATACTAAATCTTGTCCATGTAAATGGAGGTGATATCAGTAATTTTATTTTTGGAAACTCAATGAAAGAGACATCGATCACATATGTTGATAATAATAGAATATAATATACTTGATTACAGAGATCAAGATAAAGTGATTATATTACATATTGTACATTCAATTTGTTAGGAAATTAAGTACTTTCTCTATGGGAGTATTGGAATATTGTTAGATGAAAACCTTGGACTTTAGAAATTGTATCATAATGCCACTACTAAAGGGGTCTAGTGGGCCACACACTAAGGGTATTCATAACCATAGTTAAATTTCATATGAATTTAAAATGTTTGATAACTAATATTCAAATATGTGGATTAACAATTATTTAAGTTGGTTTGAAAAAAATATTAAATCACCAAGGTAAAAAAATATTTATTTATTTTGTTATGTGAATATTTATTAAATATATATTTACTAATTCAATGTATATAATATTTATATATTTTTTGTAGAATAATTAATTGGTAATTATTTACTTAAAAAGTAGTCATTATTCAAGACTCGATACATATTGAGGAGAATTGGAAAACTAATTTTAATGGTCTGGTGAGAAATTTCATGTTAAATAAAATTGGAATACAAATTAAAATTTTCATTAAAAATATATATTTATTTTACCTATTATTTTAGTCTTTTACATGTAAATAACAGTAATTCCATTAATACATGGACCTGGGATTCACAATGAATTAATAAAATAATAATTCCCTTACAGAATTATTTTATTATAATGATAACACTATATATACATGCCTATAAAGTTTTTTCAAAATGAGATCCACAATCCATCATTAGGGACAATGAGTTCTAAATAGAATCCTCTCAAAACATAGTGATCTCCCTCCCAAGAACACTAAAAAATGAAGAACAATTTTTCAACTCTACCAAAACAAATTATTATTATCTTGAATGATTCAATTGCGATCAATAATTATCATTTCAAGTGTTATATTCATCTGTACTAGCACTTGGAGAATTATACACTATCAATTAGTAGTTCATAAAGCATGTGTATATCACCACTATATAGAATATAACGTGATTACTTTAATGAAACAAATGTAAAGTAAGCGTGACCAACTGATTCATCAAAAAACAATTAATTCAATTAAAGGTAATTATTTAGTTAAATAAATTAGTTATAAATTATATGTGAAAGGTTCCTATCTGTATGGATTCTAAGAAAATATTTTCTATGTATCCATGAGGGTAAATATAAATTAGTTGAAGGAATTTTTTTAGAAATAGCTCTATATACATCAATTATTCCCCAAATCCTTCTAGTTCTTTCAATGGTGGCATAAAATAATTTATAATTATTTATTACTCATTAATCGATTATACACATTTTTTTTTATTTTCCAATTCTAGTTTATTCATTTTATTATTTTTGGTTTAATTAAATTTTTTTGAATTATTATTTCTATTCATTAATGTTCTATATCATCTTAAGTAGATTATGATCATTGTTATTTCATTTGGATGTGTTGATGATTTTAGCTAGTAGACCAGGATTTATAGTGTACAACTGAAAGTACTTTGCATATACCCAGGTTTAATGCACTTGGATATGTTATGGGATACAAGACTCACCAATCCCTATCAACACATAATGTATTTAATGAACATTGCATGTTAAGCTGGCTATCTTGAAACACAATGAGTTGGATCACAAGGTGTGTAGCCGACAGACACATTGTGTAGTCTATACAGTTTAACAAAGAAATTCATGCTAACAATGTGGTAAAAAACATGACATAACATTGCATGATATAGATAGATTGCATAATTAATTAGATACACAAATGTATTTGACAAACCATCCATGTGACTCATTATTTTCTATGTCTGAAGAACATGGCAAGTCCACAAGAGTGTTACATAGACACATGGTAACTGAAACACATGGAATGTAAATTTTTTATACATGATGTGTAACCAAAATTTCATACATGTCAAGTCTCAATGAATTTGTCTTAGATACATGGAAATCAACAAACATAAGGCGAATCTCTTCAGTACATTCTATGTAGTCTTTAAGTAAATAACATAATTAAATTTCATAGGGAACTATTAATTACAGTATTGAAAATATATTTATATTATTCATACATGATGTGTTGGCCATGTAATGATTGTTTGAAAAATAAATAAGTTTTCAATTAAATCCATGTAATTGTCTATAAATATTGTTCAATCCATTTATTTTCCATGTTTCTTTCATAATGGGTATCTCTACGAGACTTTATATGGTCTTTATGATAAAGGGAATGAATGAATGAATGAATTAATTAATTAAACTAATTCAAGAATATTTATCTTAATAATAATTAATTAATTGATGTGAATGATATATAGTGTACTTTTGTATATTCATTTTAATGTATGTGGATTTTTAATCTTCAATCATCTTGTGTTTGTCATTGGTTAATTAAATTTAATATTAATTATTTTTTTCTAATAATTTATTAAATTAAATTACATTATATCAGTCATTCCTCTACTCTAATTATTTTATACAACCTCCTCCCCTAATAATTTAGTTCCCCACACTTTTGTGAGAGTAAATTTTTGTAAAGGATTGAGCTCCCTAATGAGTCGAGGTGGTTCAAGTTCACGTTTGAGTTGAAACCATTCCATGAGGTACAAAAGGGTATATGTGCAATGTAGAAACTTGAAACTTGTATTGTTCCATGATTTAATTCCCTAGATTCAAGGGTTGGTTACCATATTCAAGATAAACCTGCCATCAGAGATGCTCATGGTCATTATATATTATTTATTTGAAATCTATAAATTGAATTTTGATTTTTATTAATGTTTAAATCATTAAAAATAGTAATTAACATAAATATAATATAAAATTAAAATAAATATTATAATATATTCTAACCTTATATATAAACATGGTTAATCATTTATGTAAAATCCACTAAATATTAACAAATATGTGATAAAATTAATTGGACAGTTTACTCATATAGATAAAAATATTGCAAGTAAATTAGTAATTCAATATATCCTTCCACTACTAGGGTAGAAATTGAACCATAGTTCATAGTGCTTGATCAAACTATGTTGGGGTTTTTTCAAATACCATGAAATCTCTATCTTGAGTTTTTTTGACTTAACCTAGGTTTTTTGAAGCATCGATCACCTCCTAAAGAATTTGTGCAACAAGTAAGAATTGTGTTGATGAAATCAAAATACATGATTTCATGATTGGGGAGCCCAATAAATGGATTAAAGAGATATGAATTAATGTAGCTAGAAAGTTACACATCACTAAACACCTTTGAGTAGTTTGACATACCTTCATCTGTGTGATGAGAAAGGGTATATTGATCCTTTACACAAAGATATCCATGAAATATGATAATTTGAAACCTATGTTGATGGTTATTTGGTTTCAATAAAATTTATAGATTTTAATAAAATTTAAAATTTATTATCTAATGATGATATCCAGATAAGTAAAATATATATTCAAATTTATTTTGTAAATGTTAACCCACATGACTTAGTCTATATCATTCTGATATATTAAATAGTATAATAACATTCTCACTAGATAGAATTTCACAGAATGATATAGTAATTTATAAATTATAGTACACCCTGTATTGAAATTTATGTGTTGGAAAACCTTATTATGGATATACTTGTAAATGAGGCCAGTAAGGGAGAATTTTTTCTCTATATGAAACATTTAGATGTGTCCATCAATGTCCAATGTTTTATGTTATAATCTGTATCATGTGATATTTTAACGAGACACAATTATTGGATCTTCATGACATCATGTCTCACAATCATGATATTTATCAAGGGAATGCGATAAAAGATAGATATGATATCTTTGACATATTTTTCATGATAAAACCTAGATATTTAGTGCCTATAGAATAAATACCCACACTTTTCATTAAAAAACATTAATTCTTATTACACTACTATACATAAGGCCTTTAAAAATGATAAAAAAATCATTTTTAGTGAAAAAAGTAATGATAATTAGAGTTCACTTAAAAGAAATAGGCATTTATCAGTGCTAAAAAATAACTCTTAGAGGGACAATTTATCTTCAAAAAAAATCTCATAAAGGCCACATTTATAAATTCTTTTTTTAGCATGGATAAAGGTACCTTTTTATCATAACTTTTTTTTAAATATTGATAAAGGTGGTTCTTTATCATTGCTATTTTTATAACAAATATAGGATCTATTTGTCAATACATTTTCTAGCACTGATAAAGGGTTATTTTATTAGAACAGTAACTAGTACTAATAATGAGACATACTACTATAATGTGCTATTTTAATTATAACACATTTAAGTAGAAGATAAGAGGATAAAAAATAGTGAGAATGTAAAAAAATAAATTTAAAATAAATTTACATCACAAATATTGGAAATAAACTATGTTATAGAAATTTTAAACATATGTTTTTACAATTAAATGAGTAAGTTCAATTTACCACATATAATTAAAAACATCAATGTTCCTTTTCTATTAGCCCCTAACCCCTGATCATATTATTAGTTTCTAAAAAACCATCGCAACTTGAGAAAAAAATGAATGTATATAAGAATAACATTATTATGTTAGCAATACGATAAAAAAAATTAAACACACTGTCAATTTTAAACTGAAAACATATTCATTGAGTCATGTTGGAACACCATGTATTAAACTGAGTTGTGGTTGATTCATACAAATCAAACCATTTTTTATTATTCTCAAAAGTATGTGATATTGAATTGGATGACATCTATTGTGATAGAAAAATCACTATAAATGTGATCCAATTATAGAGAACATACTTTTTATGAACAAGACTTAAACTATCACACCCTTTATTTTTTGTCTTCAATCATTATCCCTATAAAAATGACCTAAATAAGTATTAAACAAAATGATAAAGAAATTCATTATATAAACTGCAGATAAAACATTGATATAAAAATATTATCTTATTTTGTTATATTTTTCTATGTGATGCGTGTTTTATTGTAAAATGACACTTTTATTTTAAAATCATGTACATTGAGTCATAATGACCACATCATGTGTCAAATTTTCATTTAGTTAACTTCTATACATCAAAAATGAAATATTGATCATTTTCTTTAAGTTTGAAATCAATATGAGCTCATTTTCATAGTTTTGGTAGATGTCATGTGTTTTAAACTAAAATGACACCTTTATAATGGATACACACAATTTGAGTCATATCGGTCACATCATGCATTAGATTGACCTGTGATCAATTCTTACACCTCAGAAATGAAATATGGATTATTTCCCAAAATTTGGACAAGAATCCATGGTTTTTTTCTAATTTTTTTGTTTTTAATGTGTGTTTTAAAATAAAGTGGATCTTTTATATTAAAATAAAAAACATCGAGGAATATCAAACACATCATGTGTCAGATTGATGTGAGGTAAATCCCAACATGTAAAAATATAATTATGAATCATTTTCCTTATGTTTAAAAATAATATATGCTCATTTTCTCAATTTTGGAAATGTAACATGCATTATAAACTAAAATGGAAATTTTTTATTGAAAAAAAATATTCTACTCATACCGACCACATCGGGCATGTCATGACCCACCTTCATGAAGATGGGGGAAGGGACAAAAAAAATCTAGAACCTTGCTTCTTTAAGTTAAAAGAGAGAAAATGACCCTCGAGTTCTGCTCTCAATAGGCCCCAGAGTGATGACTAGCACCAAGGGTATAGAATCACGCATAATACGGAAGTAATGACTCATTTTATAGAGAAATATCTAGATATAAGAGGGTAAATCTCAAAATATTCCAAAAAAAGAAAGTAAAATTAATCCAGAAACCCTTTTTCCACATGCCTGTTCAAAATAAAGTGCTACAAGGTACAAGAAAAATATGAAAAAATACAAAAAGAAAGAATTTTACAAGTAAAACTATCCCAACGTCTGAGCTAGTAAAGTTTGACACGATCATCAAATTCCACATGGAAACCTGAATACTGTTATATATATTTAAGGGGAGTACATAGGTATACCTTTTAGGGAAAACTAGATGCTCTCATATACAGGTGGGGAGAAATTCCAATGTCTCATGATAAAGTAGAGGTTTCCAAGACACCTAACTTGGAAACTACCCATCCAGCCTCACCATGGAATACTCTCCAAATACAAAACGTTAGGTAAATTAATAGTAATACCACATCTATATTCCAGTACGTTGCACCACTTTCCCAGGATTATTGAAGACATCCTATACATCATACCTCCGACACCATTTTCACAGAATTCCCACTACTGCCCCAACAACAACCTTATGGTCCACCACAATCATGCTTTCTTCCCTTAGACACCTTGCCCACCATAACCATGCATCCCACCTATATACACCTAGGCCACCACAACCATACATAACCAATCCTGCAGACAGCTGGGCCCGAACAATTACCGCCACACCCGAAGACACCTGGGCCTCATCCTGAGACACTAGGGAAACAAATTTCTTACACACACATAGGCTAACCACTAAAACATAACCTACCTGAAGAATCGTGGGAAATAATGGACCTCAAGCCGTCACATCCTACCTGAAGAGTCTTGGGATTCCCGAGGGAAGGTGCATAAAAAGAGCTAATAACCAGTCAATCATAGAAATGTTCGGAAAAAACCCTCCCCCATGAAATGGGGGTTTTCGGAATGAAGTTATCAATGTTGCTGGGGTGCGTATATGAAACAAAAAACTAAAAATTTTATATATAAGTGATCAATCACTCATCCCACCTAACGGTTCGTAAACCATTCCTTACACAAACTCCCTCGTTACTATTCATTCATGCACTAGATGCAACATCCATAACTGGAACACAACCCATTCCCAGAAAATAGTTCATCATTAAAAAAATTCTTTTTATAATGTTCTAGTGATTACATTTTAGTATTCCTTATATACCAGGAAACTAATAGAAATAACCAAAAGACAAAAAAAACTGAACTGAAGAAGAAAACATCCAAATTAAAATTTAAGCATTCATACACTATTCTATTGTAAAGTCACAACAACAAAAGGGATATGTCAGATCTATAAAAGTAGTGTAACCTAATCATGCCCCAACATATGTCTCTACATGGCCTCAGAATTAGAAACCAACAACTGAACAATAGGGAATCCCATCCACGTCACCCACAAACATCAAGCAGAACAATCATGCTTGTTATTCGAAAAGAGAAATGGTGTTTTTAGATTTAAACACACCATTAATCAAGTTCTTCATTTCTGTTTGATTAAATGGGGTGATCAAACAAGGATTATTGTTCATTAGTCATCCGCTGAATCAACCATGTTTACGTGATTAATCAGTTCTCATGTTGCATCCATTTAATCACAATGTTATCTACAAAAATAGAGGTTCATTAGTATGCAAGAAAAGACCACCACTGACTATGATTATTAGTGAGAATAATCCCATATAATTCACAAAATATAAACTAAGAAAAAAGAGTACATTAGTATCATCATAAAAAAATCTCCTTCATTCATTAAAATTCCATTTATTATCTTCCTTAAGGTTTGGTTACATCCACGCCCCGAGGAACATTATCATACCCGCCCTACATGATACCCATTAAAGAGAGACGAAGGAAAACTGTACTTGGATGATCAAAAATCGAATGTTTCTCCTCGTTCCAACTGGGGATGCACGACGTGGAGATAAAGATCTCTAAGGACTCCAAGGGTGAATAGGAAAGGCTCCAATGCGGGCTCATGATTTTTGTATGGATGAGGGAATCCAAACACACCAAGGAATGGAAATAGGAGAGGTAATAAGAAGATATCAATTGATAAAAGGCCAGATCATAGAGTTACGGTATGTGGAATCTCAAACGGCTTAAAAAGGCTGATCATGGCTTCACCACATTGTTGTACCATTACACATGATTGAATTAATTTAGATTTAATAATTCTTTTTAGAGACTAGGAAGATAGACCAGATGACATGATGGATAAATGTTAAATAAAGAAAACACATTAGTGGGGTTAAACATGAAATGAGGCTAAGGATAAGGTGTGACACATGGTCACTCAACTATTAGAGGATTTAAGCGACCATTTATGGACTTAAATGACCTTAATCCATTTTAAAAGAGGTAACAAAATGTAAAAGAGGAGTTAATGGAAATATATGGGAAGGAAACCCTGACAATCCCCTTGTGGAATCTTTCGGGTGCGACACCGATTAGTGTCACCGTTAGGTTACACCAAAAAACCAACATGGACACCCTCCTGACTTAATGATGGGGTCTAGGACAGCCCAAACACCATAATTTTGCAACATAATGGATAGGGAGGTTCTGAGACATTATTTCACATACCTCTCAAACTATTCTCATCCTCGGGAATTTAAGGGTAAACACAAATAAAAGAGAGGGTTCCAAAAAACCACCTCACAAGATACTTCCCAGGTAAAAACAATTATAGCATTGTTCGAAAGCCTGAATAAGACTTTATACCTAGGAAGGCCTCTCCCTCTTCTCTCTCTTGAATAAATACAGATACACCACCTCTCCTATCCCACAAGTAACCACGACATAATTTAATGGTCACACCATCCACGAATATGGATTAGGGAGTTTCTTCCCCCATGTCAGGTTACTATATGATTTGGGAAGCACTGACTCACCCACACGGGTTTAATCATATTCACCTTAATGCATCTAGATTAGGGATCAAGTACTCCCCTTCCCATAATTAGGATTTTTTATACACATTCAAAGAACTAAGGTAAAAAGGCCCACCTCATAGTTTTTTTAAAAGGATAGGGCAGAAGCCTAATTTATTATTAAAGAAAAGAAAATACCACTTTAACTGGGTAGAGGGAGACCCATTACATAGGCCAAAGGCCCAGTGGGTGATTATCCCATTACATAGACCATATGAATTTTTTTTCCCAAGGGCCATTCAGGGAATAGTACTTCTATAGTAACCACCTGCTATAGTAACAAATAGTACTCATCACCGCTATAGTGCCATGCCGCTGCTGCAGTGACCTGCCACTGCTACAGTGCCCACCACTACTATAGTGTCGTCGCTGCTACAATCGCTAAAGTACTGCTACTGTACCCTACACCCAATGATTTTTGAACCCCCTTTTTCATGTAGGATTAAAGGGTTCTTATCACTAAGTCAAACCCCAACTAAAAGGCACATCTGATAGTTTACAAGGTGAATCATTACATAGAAGTGAAGTAAAAAACCACACAGAAGAAAACTCAAAATAGCTCTCGGTACTGAGCACACATATGTGCCTCCTGTTCTCAGGTACTCTCCTCGGGGCCATCATGCCTCTATAACACATGGACCTACGGAATGGTTCATCCATGAAGCACCTTCTCCTCATGATCCTCGATCATCACAGGTCATTCCACAAATTTCTCATCATCATCGATATCCAAGGACGTGCGAATCATCATGAAGATTCTGATGGAGATGAGAAACATGGAAGACCTCATGGACCCTCAGTAGCAGTGGTTGTGCACCAGCTGATAAGCCATATCACCGACTCACCACAAGACCTTGAAGGGACCAATGAACCAAGGATAAAGCTTACTCCCACTACCAAACCTCTAATTCCCACACCGAGGGGAGACCTTTAAAAACACGTGGTCCCAAACCTCATATTCAATGGGTCTCCTCTTATGATCGACATACGACTTCTCTTGGTCCTGATCCACCTTCTTCCTATCCGATATAAGATGAACATTCTCTGTCGTGCTCTGCACCACCTCTCTGCCAAGAAAACCTACTTCCCCAACCTCTATTCAGCCCACATGTGAACGAAATAGTCATCCGTACATGGATTCAAACAGAGCCATGTCAGTGGTAGAGTGATAGCTATTGGTGTAGGATAACTCTACCAGTGGAAATTGTGGTACCCATGATCATCTAAATCCCAACACACAAGCCCGTAGCTTATCCTCCAACATCTAGATGGTCCCCTCTTTCTGTCTATCTATTTTGTGGTGGAAATTGGTGTTGTGGCATAGCTTGGTGCCGAAAGTATGTTTGAATCCCTTCTAGATTGATAAGGTAAACAGTGTATCCCAGTCCCAGAATATTGACCTTGGAACTCCATGAAACTACACCACCTCTTCCACGTACCTCTGTGTTAAGGTATCCACCACACTAGACTCCTTGACTTCCACGAAGTGAGCCTATTTCGTCATCCAGTCCACCACTACCAAAATAGCATCACAACCTCCTTGTACATTGGGTAGTCCTATGAATAAATCCATTAAGATGTCATCCCACTTCCAATCAAGTACATCTAAAGGCTGCAACATACCTCCAAGGATGCTGTGTTTAGACATCACCTACTGACAAATGAGGCACATTTCCAAAAACTTCTTCATCACCCATTTCACCTCGGGCCACTAAAACTATTCTTTCAGGCCTTTGTACATCTTGGATGCTCTTGGGTGTACCTATAGGGGTGACTTATGGAACTCATGGATAAATCCATCATGCATCATCTCTGGGAAAAACAACATCCCATAGGAAAGCATTTGATTCTAACAGTCTTCCATCTATTCTTCTAGAGCATCACTTTGGCTAACTCGACCACACATTGCTTTTGCCTCCATGTCCCCCACTAAGACTCATCCACCTACTATTCCAAGGAATAATAATCCATCATCTGGAATAGAATACCTCTACCATGATCCACTTTTTCATCCATGTCTAAGGAAACTGACACCCCAATTGCTTTCCAAGCATCTGTTGATTCTTGAAACACATCCTTTCATGACTTCCTTCTCAAGGGATCAACCACCATGTTCCCCTATCTTGAGGTGTAAGAAATACTGAAGTTATAGTCCTGTAGGTACTCCATCCAACTCTACTGCCAAAAGTTTAGGTCACACTGGGAGAATATATACCTCAAGCTCTTGTGATCTATGAAGACTAAGAAGTGTTCATATATGAGGAAATAATGCAAAAAATTCAGCGCGAACATCACTGCTGCATGCCTCGGATCATTGGTGGAATACTTACACTCATGGGGACATAACTACATAGACCCATAAGAGATGACTCCTCACTTCTACATCATCAAACAACCCAGGATTGGGCTTGATGAATCACAAAACACATCAAACATTACCCCTTCCACTAGAAACCTCAGTACTAGGGAATTGACCAGTTTCCCCTTCAGAAAACTGAAGGTTTCCTGGAAATATTCACTCCACAAAAAGGTTTGTCTTGCTTTCTCAAGGCTGTCAAAGGTTCTTTAACTCAAGATAATTTGGGCACAAACCTTTGGTAGTAACCTTCTAGAACATCGAAACTACAATCCTTTTCCATGTTCTTGGGTGCTACCCAAGAAACAAAATCTTCACCCTTTAATGGGTCCGGTGATATTCCTTGCTGAGACACCACCTGTACATATAAGTGCACCTATCATATCTAGAACTAGTACTTGTACAACTTACCATAGAGATAGTGCTATCAGAGGAACTCTTAAGCCATCCTCATATACTCAGGATGATCCTCCTCTGATATTGAGTAGATCATGATGTTGTCAATAAACATGACTACGAACTGGTCTAGATATTCCTGGAAGATAGAGTTCAGGATCTCCCTGAATATTGATGGTGCGTTCATAACAGAAAACAAAATGACCACGAACTAAAAGTGATCTTATCTACACATAAATGAAATCTTTGTGATTCCACCATCCTTTACCCTCAACTAGTGATATCCCACACGTAGGACAATTTGAGAGAACTAACATTCTCTATTTAACTGGTCAAAAAGGACATCGATCCAAATGAGGTGGTAATAATACATGAACATCAACTTATTCATCCTTCGGTAGTCTGTACATAGCCTGATACCACCATCTTCTTTCTTTTTGAACAATACTGGAGCACCCCATGATGATGTGTTGGGTTGGATGAAAACCTTCTTCATCATGTCATCAACCTGGATCCACAACTCACACAACTGAGAAGGTTCCATCTGATAGTGAGCCATCGAAATTTGATGGGCACTGGGTTCCAAGTCTACCTCGTACTAAAGATCACGTCAAGGGGGTAGAGTCATGACATATCCATGGAAGACGTCTGAGAACTCACTGGCGATCATTGGGACTTCAAATCTCTCTATATCTACTGACTTTGCTGAAAACTCAGCAAATAAATAAATAAGGGGCTCCACTCGCCTGTATCCCTGTTGGAAACCCCACTTGCCAATGAATGTTACAATATGGCCACCCATACTTAAAAGGAAGACCCATATACTGAATCATTCAATAACAAAATACATATATAACAGCTAGTTGATGCCTAAAATGACATCATCTTGATTCATATGTAGCAAAAGAAGGTCCCCACCAGACTGATGTGGCCCCAACATCAGTATACATCCCTGAAAAACATAAGACTAGATGGTTTGACCTTCGACTGGTGTACTAAATACTAGAGGCACATGAAGTCTCTCTACATATAGACCTAGATCATGGGCATGAATCAGTGCAACAAAGGAGTGAGAGGCTCTTGAATCAAACAAGGCACAAGCCAGAATAATAACCAAGATAATTGTACCTCGAACGACCTTTGGTCCTGCTGGAACTGTTGCGTCTGCGGTGTGTAGAATCCCACAGCCAGCGCCTCTTCCCTTCAGTTTTTAGCCACCTCCATGAACATGCCCTGGTCAAGGTCTCTGAGGAGATTCCTGAGGCAGGACTCCTCCAACAACTTCTGCGCTCGGAGGAGTGGGAACTCGCTATCCATGTTGCGGCTACTGAAAGGGCCTAGATGGAAACTGCTACTACTAAGGTGGGTGATGTACCTTCCCACCTCCACTGTACTATACTCAGTCCAGGAAATGATTCCAAATGTGCCCATGACTGTCACAGATAAATCATATTGGTCCTAGGACCACCGAGAAAGGGTGAGGACTAAGAAAACTAAATAGTAAATATTGAGGCCTACTCCCTTTCGACCGAATCCTGGAAGGCCCTGAGGCTGGAGGCCTACTTTTGACAGCCTTCCCCTTAGATGAGCTCAACTATCTCCCCTCTTGTGGCACAACTCCAAGCATGTTCATTGTATCCACCACTTCTCCCATTTATTATGCTTTATAACATGATTGTTGTACCTAATTCTTTATATGGATAAACCTTTTTTTTATGTAATATTGATTATGTTTGATTCTTTATGTGGAAAAAATATTAATGAAATGTTAAGACTGGATCACCCATATAGTGCTCCAATTCATTGGGTAAATTTGAGTCTCATGAGACGTTATATCTGATGGTCTTGGTGGCTAGCCTTGGCTTGTGCTACCATGGGAAACTGTCTTGGCAGTTTTCCTTGGCTTGTGCTACCATGTAAAATGGTCTTGGAAGATAGCCTTGACATGTGCTAAAGTCATGTTTTATATTTTTCACACATTGTTATGACTCCATGTTTATATGATTCCATGTCTGCATGTAACGATTCCATATGTTACATGCCTTTTTATATCATCATATCATGCCTTCAATCCTATGTTCTAATGCTTTGCTCTTGTGGTTTCCCCTTGCAGGTCTATTTAGCTTATCCCTTTGATCATGTGCTCCCCAGGGTACCCTATGTTGATGTTTGAGCACAATGGATTTTAGAGCTCAATTTGAAGGTTAAGTAATGAAATTTTTATTTAGATCCATATTTTTATTTTTATGTATCTAGTCCTCCAAGAGACTAGACTTTACGATTCTTGGCATTTAATCTAATGTATAGTTATGCTTAAAATCATGTAATGTTATATATAAAAGGCTGGGGACAATATGTATATATATATATTTATATATTAAATACATATTTTAAATTTGCGTGTGTGTGTTTATAAATACACACACACACACTCACACACACACACACAGATATATATATATATATGTTCATGTACAAACATAATTATACAAAATTTATATTTATTTAAATATATTTAATGTTAATATTTATATACATATATTAGAATATATATATATATATATATATATCTGTGTGTGTGTGAGAGTGTTTCAAGACACACACAAAAATATATATATATATATACATTATATGTACAGTAATTGTAAAGTTATATAAATATTCAAACATTTTTATTTTAAATAAAATGAATATTAGTTTTTATTTAGATAAGGTTTATATATTGAGAAATACATTTTTAAGTAAAGAAGTTAAAATATTTATTTATAAAATAATTTTATGTTGTGAATATATAAAGAAACGTGTATATATTTTTACATATTTGATTTTAAATTATATTAAATATAAAAAATTTTAAATTTTAAAAAACATAATATCAATGTGAACATAATACCAGGGAAGAAATTCAATCCCCAAGGAGAAGGGGAAATGTACCCCCGTAAATGAGGCTAAAATTTCATCAAATGTTAAAAAATTGGGAAACCAAACTAAAAACTCTGTTTTGGAGGCCTTCTATGATTTTTGGCCTCTATAAATGTGTCCAGGATTTATATTTGCCACTATGGTTTATAAATCATCTCATGGTCCTATTTAATATGTAGTAGAGCCCAAATGGAAACCCCAATAAAATGTTATGTCTGTTTTGAGTTAGAGTTGAGTTTTCAACTTATTTTGGAACTTATTTTTGATTTTTTGATTTTCTTATCTTCATGTTGTTATTAAATGGCTATTACTCAATCATAAATAGTTATTTTTTAAATTAAAATATTTTTAAAATAATTTTATAATCATTTTTCACTAAATGTCTAATATATTATGTGTAAATACATATTTAGCCTTATCTATTCTTAAAAAAACTATATATATAATGTTTATATCAATATAAATATATTTATATATTATTTTTTAAGGGTTTTTTTATATTAACCCTTTATCATTGCTAGTAAACAGCTCCTGATAAAGGGGGTTCTTTATCAGCAATTCTAAAAAAGAACTGATAAATACCCCCTTTATCAACACTTCTTTATAGCAAAGATAATGCCCCCACTTTCTCTGCATTTTTTACTAGCACTAATAAAGGGTGCACTTTTACAATAATTTTTTAGCACTATCAAAAACCCCATTTAACTAAATTTTTTCTATAACTAACACAGGGGGACTTTATCCGTGCTTTTAGAAAGCGCTATTAAAGCCCTAACACTGGATAAACATAGTTTTGTAGCAGTGAATGCTAGATTTTCCCTCACATATGAACTCTATGGGGGCTTAAAAAACTCCATGATATAGAGTACAAGTGAAGTCTATACAGATTTCAATAAAAAATGTGTATCGATTTCAAATTCATGATAAATATTTTATGTAGGTAGAAAACACTATGTAATGATGAGACAAGTATTAGTGGGGGAACATGATGTTCATGGAAACTATATGTTTTCACACATAGAGTTCCCAACATTTCCATTTTTATACCTCGAGTGATAAAAATTCTATACTTCTCCAATGTTCTTCAGAAGTTATTGTAATTATCTAATATCACCTTTAAACAATCGAATAAAAGAAATCAAATTTTATCGATTAATTTAGTTCCAAAAGTAAATTAGAATAATTAAATCAATAATTTTTTATTTTAAAAAATAATATTTTCCAAACATAAAAAGTCATTATTTTGTTAGGTATTAATTTTTTATTTTTAGTATTATATTAATCCATTGGGTCTATATAAGTTTTTTTGGTGGAAATGGATCTTATTGGCTCAGTAGTAGGTGGTGCATGGTTGGAACACTAATAAGGTAAACTACTTCCATCCCAAAGAAAAATTTGTGCCTTGGCTAGTGTCATTATCTAGGTCAATCATCTATGATCAGTAGCATGTACCTTGTCCTAAGAAACCATGTGGTTTCATTATTCATAGATAGTGATGGAAAAATGGTTTCTACATGGTTTGAAAAACTATACGGGTTAACCATGTGACTTGTCTTAGTAATTAAAAAGAAGAAAGTTACTTTATTCCCCTCATCATATTTTTCCCATAAAAACCTCTAATCTAAAACCTATGGGATTTTAATCCTTAGTAGCATCCTCCAAACCTTCTTGGATCCATTGGGAATCAATATTTTGGTGGTTTGTCTATGTATTCCTAAAGGAATCATCAAGTAAGTCAATTTTATTCTGATTTGTTCCTTCTCATGGGGTTTCTATTCCTCCCTCTTTAGGTTATTATTTATTACAAAGTTGTTTGATGTTGTGAGGTTTCAATCTTGTTTTTGGGGGATATATTGATGGGTTTTGTTTGAACTTACTTCTATAGGGTCTTTTTGAGGAGTGGTTATGGTTTTTCACCGAATTCCAAACATTTCCAAGAATGAGGTAGGTAGTTTTAGGAATTTACATTATTATATGAGTTTTTCTTGCTCACATGGTGGTTTAAATGTGATCTATCGATTATTTTTGTGGTTCAATGTTTTATTTTAGAATGCTTGGAGATGCATATGAGATGGAATTTATTTTATAAAAGAAAATGGTTATGTTTTATTTTTGATTCATTATGGTGCTTCTTGAATGTTCTTTATAATTTGTGTGAAATGTATGAAATGTGTTTTCAAAGGGATTTTAAGATTATAATTTTCTTAATGTTGGATTTCCAAAAGAAATAGGTTTTGTCCCTGGTTGAATAATTTTTTTTGTATACCCTAAAAGTGGTTTTTTATTTTTGTATGAAATGTGAAAGGGGTTTCTAAATAGGTTTGGAATGTGTATGGATTTGAAAGGTTCATTTCCCAAATAAATGGTTAAATTCCGTGTTTACTCTTATTATTGTGTTTCTAAATGGATTTCCTGAATTTTTCAATTAGTGAAAAATTTATTTCTGATTTTTTTAGTGTGTGTATGGATTTAAAAGTAGTTTTTTGGGAAATGGTGGGTTCTATGTGATTTTTGATCGTTTGATAAACATGAAATGTGAAAATGGTGATTAACTTGTGTGTTTTTTAATCTTAGAAGGTGTCTGTGAAAGTTATGATTTATTTAATATGTGAAATGAAATTTTATCACCATGGAAATCCTGGGTATCTAGGTTGGTGAACTCGAACTAGTATGCTAGAAGATTTAGAACGGGTAGAGGCCTGGATTCTTCTAAAAAGAATTGATGCATCAACACTAACTAAACATGTGATATATTTAGATACCACTTTACATTAGGATGTGATCTCCTCTAGTGGTCCATACATGGGAACTCCATTCATTTTGGATTGTGATATGGAGTCCACTAGACCCTAGGAGACATTCCCCTCTAGTATCAAATGCATGAGGATATTTTTTTTATTTTAGATAGGGGAGTTTTCATCACTGATGTGAAATTTTTAAATGGTCCCACTTGTGCTAGGTACCTATAAAGATTTCAGGTGGGTCTCTCATGTGACATGATGATTGTGTGATATGGTGCTAACCAATGGAATTTGTTGAAAATTGTGTACATTTTAATTTCATGACATCTCCTTTGAGAAATTTTTTCCTTAAAAGCGTTTTCCATAAATTGTGTTTCCGTAAAATTGTTTAATTAGAAAATTTTCAAATGTTTTTATGAAAATGTTAATATTCATTTATCTTTTAATTTTATAGAATGAAATGTCTATTTTGGTTGGAATCTTACTGGGCTTTGTATCACATCCTACATAAACCATTGGGTGTATGAAGAATTGTTTATCTTTGACTGAAGTAAAGGAAATATGTTTTTTGTGGTGATGGTGGATTTGGTTACTATTTCTCCACTTATTATAGGTGTTGGTGTTGGTGGATTGAGCGTGATGGACATCTTGTTACATGGATGGTTTTTGGGATTTTTTTTGTTATTACCTTACCATTGTGGTATTTTTGTTATTGGTTAAAGTTGTAAGACATTGAATCAGATTTTTTATCTAATTAGATTTTGACTATTATTCATGTGATGTTTTATTCTTTTGGGCTGTTTTTTGATTACTCAGGTAAAGAATTCCAAAATATATGTGGTTAATGCCCAGACACTTCTTGTTAGCCTGGGGGGATGGGGAATGCTCTTCCTTCCATGTCTGAGGCTAGGCATAGTGTCAGGTTGGATGTAATCTTGGCATGGTACATGAAAAAATGGTATCAAAGGAAGGTTTCACACTTTTTGGGTCAATTTATTTACAAATATTATAGATATAAGGTATTAAGGATTGTCAAGGGTTGAGGATCAAGTAGCAAGTAGGGTGTCTGGCCCACACTCCTCATGTAGAACTCATGTCACCATGGGATTCTTGGAATTGGTTCAGTTTCTTCTTTGGGTTAGACGTATAGGCTACAGACTGTATATTGACACTGGGTGAGGATGGAGTAGTCTAGTTTGTCTTGATATTTCAATGGAATTGGGTTTCTTTACTTATAGAAGGGTTTGGTACTTTTTATTGTAGTTGACTGTTTTTAGAATGAGGTATTGATGGTTTTTACTTATGGTTCTTTCATGGTAACAAAATTACTCTACAGAGACCTACTATGTATCCATGAGAAGATGTAGGAGAGTGTACTCCCTTACTAACTAATCAGAGACTAGGGGAAGAAGTGATTTTAACTATACATTCCTTAGAAAAGGGAGAGGGCACCAGTTCAGCCTAGGTTATAGAATCCGAAACATGTACTTAAAGTGAAAAATATCAGGAGTTCCTTGAGTACAAGCCTCCATCTTTCTAAGGTATCATAGAACAACAAGATGTAGAATATTGTCTAGATAATATAGAGAGGATGTTTAAATTTCATGATACTCCTGTGATATTTATGGTGAAATGTAATTTGTTTATATTGGAGGGTCCCAATAATAAGTGCTGGGACTCAGTGGTTCATGTTGGAATTCACGAGAACATGAGTTCTATGGATTTTAAGTCCATATTAAATGAGTATTATTGTCCTTATATTTTGGCCATCTCCAAGCCTCAGGAGTTCTTGGTTATTCTCTATGGATACCATACCGTTATGGATTATTCTAATGACTTTTTAGAGTAAGTTTGGTATGCACCCAAGGTCATTTCCAATGACCAGTTGAAGGATCAATAGTTCGAGATAGGGATATATTGAGAAATATAATCTTAGGTGTTATTGTTTAAAATGAAAACTGATTCTGAGGTGGTCAATCAGAACATGACTGTAGAAATTGATCATATAGGAAAGTCTGGTTTATAGGGAGCAGTCTTATTAATGGGATGGGGAAGCATACCTGAGAAGATGAGGAATGAGGAAAAGCTAGAGAATATGGGATGTGGTAGTTTTGTCCATCCTTCCAGGTAGTCTTCGTCCATTGGTTCAAGTGATAGGTCATTCATTTTCCATCAATGTGGGAAGGAAGGAAACATCGGATCTGTGAGTTCATCCCCACCCATACATTTCCATCATGGTGGAATGATGGGACACTTGGAATGATTTTTGAAGGTGGCACACCAATATCATAATGGCGCAAGATATATGAAGTCCAAAGGGACGTCATCCGGGTCCAAACCATCCAGGATAGTGGGTTCTCAGTTTGGAGGTTATGTTAGTAGGGCTAGATGTTTTTCTATATAGAGTCTATTCAAGACATAGCAATAGGTCAGTGTTAATTCTCAAGGTTAGGTAGAGATGAGGCAACTTCATTCCATGGAATGGGCCCCAATGGAATCAGATACAGAGCATGTGATACATCGAGTTTCCATTCATTTTAAATCAACTTTAATTGTTCCCTTTTGTGATACTGGTGCCTCTATTTATTTTATCTCTTCTTTTATTGTGTATTTATTGGAATTTACAACTGAGATTCTTCCATATGTGATGGAGTTGGTGACACCTACCTGGTAAGAAGCAAGGTCATGGTTTTATGATTCCATCTTTCACACTCACTATATTAGTGGTCAAGCATGAATGAGAGTTCATAGTTTTCAAAATAGACCAATTTGATGTGATCCTCAGTATGGATTATATAGTGAACTTTCTTATTCACATTGATTGTTATTAGTGGTGAGTATTTTTTGTGGAACATGATTGGAGTTCCCATGTTTTCCAGGAAGAACGGGATCCTTAGTTGAGATGTGTTGGACCTCCACTTGTAGAGTTTTCAAATCTCATTTTTCAAACCATGTTTCTAATGTTGGAGGATTGTGTAGTGGTCACGAAGCTGGATTACCTCCTATGGTGGATGGGTTCCCATAGGTATTTCCAGAAAATTTCTTGATTTTTCCCATAGAGTAGAATGTTTAGTTCACCATTGATTTGGCACTAAGAACATAACTGATATCTCTTCCATCATACTGTATACCCCCTATCAAGATTTTGGAATTAGAGTTACATCTATATAATTTAGAATCCATACAATTCATTCACATGAGTTTCTCTCCTTGGGAGACCCTAGTAATACTTTCTAAGAAGGTTAATAGATCTCTTCAATTTTGTATTGATTACAGAAAGGTGAATATTGTAACAATAAATAATAAATACCCTTTGATCTGTACTGATGACCTTTTCAATCATCTTATTTGGGAAGAAAGCATTTTATGATTGAATTTTGTTCTAGTTTCCACAAAGATAGAGTTAGAGAGGTGGATGTTCTGAAAATATCCTTTTGAAGAAGGTACACCCATTTGAGTACCTGTTTATTCCTTTCTGGTTGAAAAAAATATCTAGAGGCCTTTATTGAACCCATAAAGAAGGATTTTCACATGTATCTCAATTTCTTTTGTTGTTATATTCATGGATGAAATCTTTGTTTTCTCAATTAATGGGGAGTAACATGACCGATATTTTAGGATTGTTCTAGGAACCTGTTAGGATCACCACCTCTGCATATTTTTCCAAGTAAACCTTCGAGATTAAAGAATTTATTTTTATAGGTCCCATGATCTAGGAGCATGTGGTTTTTGTGGACCCTAAGAAGATTAGTGCAATGATGTCATAAGTGAACCATTTTTTTAGATGAGAATATTTTTTTGGAATGAAAGGAGCAGTTTCTTGAGGATTTATCTTGTGTTCCATAGTCCATGACTGTGATTACCCTTAAATGGGTAAAGTTTCAATGTAGCCTAGTGTGTTAAGAATTATATGAGGAACCAAAGAGGTGGTTGACCACAACCTCTATTTTTATATATTCGTATTCTGTAAAGGGATATTTAGTCTACTATAATTCTTTTGTATGGTCTTGGATGTGTGTTAATGCCAAACGAGAGCATGGTGGCATATAATTCTCTCCATATTCTTCTACATGAAAACAAATACCGAAAACATGACCTAGAATTAGCAGAAGTGATTTATTACTTGAAAAACTTATTTCATTATCTATTTGGTGTGAAATTTGTGGTTTATTTTTATCATAAGATTTTGGATTAAATTTTCTCCCAAAAGACCGATGTCTGAGGTAACATCGTAGGTTTGAATACCTTTAGGGATTTGATTTTGATATAGTCTATACCTTAAGAAAAGGTAATGTGGATGCAGATTCCTTGACTCAAATAATTCAATTCTATGTATTGAAAGAGTATGGTGTTGATTGTACTTTGATGTGGCTCTTTTATCAGATGCACATGGAGACCAAGGAGTATAGTAGAGGTGAGTTCTTGTACAGTGTTAAACAGAAACCTTCCGTTATTTAGGTGATTTAGTGAGAACAGTAGAGTGATGAGTCATGCTAGAGTGATACAGAGTTCCGAAATAGTGGGGTGGTTCCTTGCAAGTAGTTTTTGTATCTTGAGGAAGCTTTTTTTCATCTATGGTAACTTTGTGGTGCTATTGTCACTGAGGAAGGTGTTGATATAGTATAGGCACTAGTCTAAATTTTTAATTCATCCCAATTCCACCAAGATGTTTTGTAATGTGTGATGGATGTTGTTATGTCCAAGCATGATGTGAGGCATAAATGACTTTGTTTTGCGGTGTTATTCTTGTCACCTGGTTAAAGAATATCACCAAATTCCCTATGGTTTTTTTCAACCACTACCTATTCTTACCAAGAAGTGGGATAATATCACTATATATTTTACTATTTTCTTACCTCGTACACCCCAATGAAGGAATTCAATTTTGGTTGTGATTGACTATCAGAACAAATCAGACCATTTGTCTTGATAAGAGATTCAGCTAAGCTAGACGAATTAAGAAGATTTAATGTTCATGAAATACTGAGACTCTATGGTGTGATTTCTGTAATGTTTTTTAAGAAGGGACCCCATTGTATCTCATGGTTTTGGGAAGGCCTTCAAAAGAAGATGAAGTCACATGTAAAATTGAATACGACATGCCATCCTCAAACAGTTGGTCAAAAAGATCGGTCAAATTAAATATAGGAAAACTTGATATTGGAATGTGTGTTTAATTTTATAGGATCATGGGATATCCATGTGGGGTGGGTTGATTGTTCATATAATAATAGTTATATATATTGAAATCAAATTTCTAATTTTGAGGAACTTTAGGGTTGGCAGTGTAGGTCTCCTTTTTGTTCGGATAAGGTGGGTGGGACCTCATTATTGGGATCAATCATTTTTCATGAAATAACTCATAAAGTTTTGTTTATTAAATAGAATTTTTTGATAGTAAAAATTCTTCATATGTCTTATTCTGATTAGAGGTGCTGAGGCTTGGAGTTCTTTATGTGTGACTAGGTGTTCCTGAAAGTGAAACCTTGTTTTGGTCATCAGAATTTGGTTATGCAATGGAATCTAATGATGAGGTACATCAGACCTTTTAATATCATCTAGAGACTTGGTAATTTAGTGCACGCGATGATTTTTTCCTCCTATTTGATGTAAATTCAGGACTTGTTCCATGTCTCTCAGACGAAAAAGTATAATTTGGATCCCTCTCACATGCTGGATTAGGAAAAGTTAAAATTATATCCTAATTTGTTGGTGTTTGAGATTCCATTATAGATTGTGGATTTTTAAGAGAATGTGCTTCATGGTAACTACATAAAATTGCTCATAGGTCTTTGGAACCATGGTTATTATGTTCATGAGACATGGGAGAAGAATTTGTGGGTCTAGGATTAATATCCGGGTTTTTAATCAGAATTTGAATTAATTTTATTGAAATAGAATGGTTTCATGGTGATGAGAAATGTTACATATGTGATTTAAATTTCATTTAATATTTTTTTATTTTTTTCTTATATTTATTCTTTCGGTTTACCATGATTTTTTAGAGAAAAAAATGTTTTTGGTATCGAAAATGGGTGGCGCACTGTTAGTACATAGTTTACTGAAACTGTGTTCTATTATAAAGAAATTGTAAACCTAGGACAATGGGACTATCCAAGACAAATGGGTAGGTAAATGGTCTTGTGCCGTCCCCTAAGAGACCATACATATTCATTACTCTTGGAAAATAAGGGACACACAATTTCTATAGGGTTTGGAAAACTGTTCTGGCTAAATGTGTAAAATGTCCAAGACATTAAAAAATGGGAAATTACCTTCTTAACCTGTTTGGATTTAACCTTAAAACACGTATCATATAATAAAATAATTTATTCTCAACCTTGGGAGATTTCATTAAACCTTCTTAGAGCCTTTGAGAATCTATATTTGGGTGGTTTTGGTATCTAATTATCAAGGAATCATTATGTAGGTCTTTTCTCAATTGATTTCTTCTTTCATTAAGGGGTTCTCTTCCTCCCTTTTTAGGTTATTCGTTTCCAGAGGATTGTTAGACATAGTGTGGTTTCAATATTGTATTTTTGGGTGAAATATTGATGGTTGTTGTTTGATATTTTCTTTATATGGTCTTATTAAGGTGTGGTTGTGGTTTTCCACCAGATTTTAGAAGTTTCCAAGCTTGAGATAGGTGGTTCCATGATTTTTCATTATTATAGGATTTTTTATTTCCCTCACGGATATTTTAATGTGTTCAATGAATTATTTTTGTAGAACAAAGTACGATTTAAGATGTTTTTAGATGCATATGCAATGAATGTGATTATGTAAAGGGAATTGGTTGTGTATTATATGTTCTTCATTTTGGTTCTTGTTAAATGTGTTTTATAATTTGTTTGAAATGTGTTAAATGTGTTTTAAAACGGATTTTGAGGTGATAAAGTCCTGAAATTTTGTTTTCCAAAAGAAATGAGTTTTTCTACATGTTGGATTTTTTGTTTTGAACCCTAAATGTAGTTCGTGATTAGTTTAGGAAATGTGAAACCTGTTTTTAATCTAATTTGGAATGTGTATGTATTTGAAAGGGACCTTACCCTTAGGAATGGTTGGATTCCATGTGTTGTCATTTTGTGTTGCTTATAAATGGATTTCATGAATTGTGAAAGTGGTAAAAATGTATTCCCAAATGGTTTTGTGTGCGTATGGATTTAAAAGTGGTTTTGTATAGTAAATTTTGGGTTTTATGAGAGCTTTGATAAATGCGTCAATGTGAAATGTGAAATTTTAAAATGGTGAATTCCTTATGTGTTCATGATGCATAGCACATATATGTAGAATTGGAGATGTATGCGATATGTGAAATGGAATTTGATCACAAAGGGTATCCCAAGTATCAAGGTTGGATGACTAGAACTAGTATGTTAGATGATTCAGAAGGTGATAAGACCCAAATTATTCCAATACAATTGAGGCTACAATACAAACTAAAATGTGATATATTTAGAGACCACTAGTCCTTGTGATGGGATCTCCTCTTATGGATCTTTTATAAAAATGTTGTTGGTTTTGGATTATTATTTGTAGACCATTAGACATTGGGAGATATTCCCCTCCAGTTTCTCATGAACAAGGACACTGTTGGTTTGATTGGAGGATTTTTTTTCACCGAGGTACGATGTTTATAGGGTCCCTCTTATGATAATTACATATAGGGACTTCCATGTATCCCTCCTGTGAAATGATTCTTATATCATGTGGTGATAACCGTCATTATATTGTAAAACTTGTGTATATTTTAATTTCAAGAAAGATTCATTGAGAAACATTTTCCCTAAAAGTGTTTTCCTAAAAATGTGTTTCTTTAAAGTGTTTTCTTAGAAATGTTAGAAATGTTATTATAAAATTGTGCATGTCGATTTATATTCTAATGTTATAGTATGGAATCTTTCTTTTGGGTGGAATCCTAAAGGTCTTTGGCTCGCACACTACATACACATTTGGGTGTATGTATACTATATTTTGTATGACCCAGGTAAATGCAAGATGTTCCATGACGGGGATGGAGGATCCAGTTTCTAGTGTTCCACTAATTGTATGTGACGGTGGTGCTAGATTGAGGGTTATGACCCTCTTGTTTCATGGATTTTTTGGGTATTTTTTACTTGTTCCCTTTCTATTTTGGTATTTTTGGTATTGGTAAATGTTTTCAAACATTGAATATGAAATTGTTGTATACCTTTTGGTTATAATTATTAGGCATGTAATGTTTTATACGTATGGGTTTTTTTATTAATTACTTAAGTGAAATCATTCCCAAATATTTGTGGTTAATACCCAGGCACTGGTTTCCAGCCTATGGGGACTGGGAACACCCTTTGGGCTATGTCTCAAGCTGGGTTGGGTGTCAGGTTAGATGACATCCCATCTTGGTTAATGATTTACAAAAATGATACTATAATTACAAAACAAAAAAAATCTCATTGAATTAACAAATATGGGAGAATAAAATAAATAGAATACTAAACAAATATAATAAATTAATTAACTCTATCAATTCCCCTACACATAATCGACAGAATCTTAGATAAGTGAACTTAGAAAATACTACCCAAGAAAATTTTAAATTCCTATCCCATGTGAGTTCCATTTTTTAACACTATGATTCACAATCATCCTATTCCTTTATAATGTTTTAAATTTAATTTTCTTTCATGTTTCTTATTCATTTCATTTCCACTACCTTTATCCTCTCTACCTCTCTTATACATACCTTTCTGTAATCATTTCACTCCACAATCATATCTAAAATTTATGAAAGGATTTTATCATTCCATGTTCATGCAAGGGTCACCATAGGCATGATAAATTTATTTATCTTCACCTAATGAGTCAATAATTTATAAAAATCATGTATATTTTTTAGGTTTTATTATGGACTAAAGGTTTGGTGGGTTATATTGTTAAAATTAAAAGGAATATTAGAAGGGTTGGTTCTTTATTGAAATATAATTAATGATTTTTAGTTTCATTCAAGAATTCCTTCCCTAATATTTTTCTTCTCCCACTAATACTATTATACCCCTTTGAATTTTGGATGGAAATAAAAACTATAGAATTTTAGTAGTAGTAAATATTCCCCATCCCCTAATATAATTTCACCCAATATCAACATAACTATTTTAGAGTTTTCAAAATCATGATCATAAAATATATTGTAATGATTTTATTAAACTATAAAAATACAGAATGTTTTTAATGGTTTTAATATTTATTTTCTATAGTTATGATTATGTTTAACCATAACACAAATTTATTAATTGAATAATATATTGTTATGGTCTAGAAAAACATAACTATAGATAAAATTTTTATTACGGTTGAACAAAAAACTGAATATAGAGCCCTTAAAAAAGTAATCCAACCACACACCCCTCTCCCAACATCATTACCCTCTTCCATCACTTGTTTCCTATCTATTATATCACATGTCCAATATATGATCTGCCCATTCCTTCCTCCGATATATGCATAATTCATGTTTCCATACACACCCGTACATCCTTTAATCCCTTGTGATCTAGATGAACTATACCTCCTTTGATTAATCCATGGTGAAAGTCATCTAGCCCCCCTACAACTATCCATGTTGCATCTCCCTGAACCATGCCATACTAAAGCACATAAACCCCTATCCATCTCCTCTAATATACATTAATTTATGGAATATGAATCATAATTTAACAAATTTGTTATAAAATTACTTCATAAACCTCCCCATTCTAGATTTGATTTAATCTAACATAAATTATTAAAATCCATTATTCTTTATTTTTTTATTTAGTTTAATAATTTTATTCTATTATTGATATCTATCCTTTTCAATGGTATGAATTAATGGTTAATATCTTGAAATGATTAGTTATGTTTTAAATAAACAAGGTTTGAGATATTAATTTAGTATAATACTTGCATCACACCCTTGCAATAAATATGAAAATACTAAATGTTATTTTCAAACAATTTTTTATTTTTCATTATTTATTATAAAAGTATTGAAAATGTTCATAAATACTAAAACAATTTAAAAAAAATATACAGATGCCTATGAAGTACTTTAGGAGACTCAAAAAATATTTTTGAATATTTAAACATTATTACGTGTATCTATTTTTTATGTTTATTTATTATTATTAAAAGTTATTAATGTAATATATACATCGTTTCAAAAAATTTATTTGTATCCCAAAATTTTAATTGAACCGGTTTGTTATAGTATACGCAATTCCGTTTCTTCATTTATGTTTTTTTAAAAAATAGGATAAAATTAAACCAATTTTATTGTTATATTAAAAATAAAAAAATATAAAAAAATTAAAATTGGTCTTGTTTTTTAACAACATTACTTATTTATATACATTCACATTTACACTCAATTAAAATACATTGAAATAAATATCAAAATATTAATTGTTTTAGTTTGTCAAATATTTTTTTATAGTTGTTAATTTTAAAATTGATTATTTATTTGAAAAAAATTATTCATTTGATATAAATATCAAAATGTTCAATATTCATTATATGATTATTTATTTTCAATCAAATATGATTGTATAATATAATGTTACTTAATTTTATGCAGTTTTTTGTTTTGATTTTATAATGGATAGAATCTTATTATATAATCTTAATCGGGGGATAAATGTGTTTTAGAATAAAATGGATATATTTTTTTGATTTTGTTTTCAATAATACCATAGAGGGAGATCTTATTAAATTTCCATATTATAATTTAATTGGTAGACCATGGTTAACTAATAAGGATGTAAGATATCATATAACTGGGGTTATATTTCAAACTAAATATAAGGCATGTCACCTTAACCGAGAATCATTTCAAAAAGAGTAAAATTTGGAAATACATTATATGGATGATTTTCTAGATATGTGTTTTATCTAGAGTCACCCCAAGGATGGGGGTGGTGGATCATGGTGATGATAAAATTAAACATTTCCTTTAATCCATTTATCTCTATTTTAGGATCTTATTCTCATGTTGGAAGGAATTGTGTTCAATTAGTTACTATTGTGAGAACAATTTACCAAATAAACAAAAATATTTTGGAAAGTAAAGAATGCCCAAAATAAATTAATTTCACAAGAATCACCATAAAGGGATAGATCTATGGAGTACACACTAATGATACATTGATTTAATAAAAACCATTATTCTTCAGTTGTTCTTTGGATACAAAGATTCATTCATGGTCACTTCAAACGAGGCTTAATGACTTTATAGTTTTTAATGATATTTTACTCCTCAACTAAGGTGAACTACTTGTTATTGACTTCCACACACTGCTTCAATAAGGGGTCATCCATATGTTATATATTTAATGGTCTCTTCAATAGATAAGTAAAATGATGGTATATCTCTATTTAGAATGAGACTCTTCTCACATCATAACTCTTGATGTGATTCTCAGTTGTCCTTATTTTCACTATAATATTCTTATAATATGTTATATGAGAATAATACATAATATTTCATATTATCCCTTTTTTCAAACACAATACTATCCACACTTATTATCTGACTGAGGATATTTCAACCTCGATTTTTTTTCTTTTCTCATATTTAACAACCATATGCCACACAAAATTATTTCTCTTATCACTCCATCTAGTGTTATTATAATGAATACACTCTAATTTACTAATTTATATGTTGAATATATTAATAAATAACCCCTTTATAATTTGAATATATTTTCAAAAAATCGTTATTCACTAAATAACACCTCAAATGCATAACCCAGTTTCATAAATCTGGGATCATGGATTCCTTACTAGACTATTTTTATGTAACCCTTGGGCATGTACCTCATTACATGATCTTATGTACAGAATTTTAGGGACATGAACATAAGTTAAAAACTCCTTTCATGAGATTCATAAACATTTAACTTTATATGTGAGACCCCTAAGTGTGTAAATCTAGGTTTGAGACCCTATCCCCCTATTTCATTCCTTTCTGCTTTGTTTAAGCCACTCTATAAGAATACATCTATGTGAACTGAATCTCCTGACTTTAGCCACCTGACCAAGTCCAATATCTCCAGTGACATGATTGATTTTTAAAATATAATTCTTGACAGTGTTCATATATAGCTTTACTCTAATTACCAAGATCCTCTCAAGCATCACTTTTATGGTTTTTCATTGACACACAATATCTCTAATAATGATGTGAATGGTTGGGTATGTAGAAGAAAAAAACACCAATATAATTTTGAAGAATGTGATCCACTCTCCTTTTCACTGACTTATGACACCACAACATAGTGTAACGACATCATGTAACTAATATGTTTCCCTATCTTCGATCACATGTCTTGGGATCTCATGGGTCAAATAACATTATTTAATTTCAATATAATAAGTCACCCAACATAAGAAATGGAAAGACTCCCAACATGACCCCCCTATATCACCTAACTCAGATAACAATAGATTATTGAAATCTTAAAAAATCACCTCCTCTGACATCATATCTTCCTTGATTAAAATCTCAAGACCTTCCACTCTTACAATGTTTCTTAATTCATTGAGTATATGTGAGGCAACTAACTCAAATCATGTATTTCCTCTATCACATTCCAATATTGAGATCAAATTATTACAAATAGCCCCCATAATTTTAAGTGTAATTCCCTTTACGTGATTCTCATGATCATATAAAATGATCAAACATACAAAATCATGTGACTCAATATGACTTATTTTATAATATGATCTTCTTATAATCATTTGATAACATATCCTAATAAGACTTATGTTACCATGTGATCCTTTTACGTTAATATGATCGTCAGAACCTTAAGGTTTTACATTATACACCTTTACAACCTTGATTTTAAGATCATGAATATGGAAAAAACAAGTAAAATATATCTACTTAAATTTGTCTTCTAGGATTGAACAAGAGTACATATCATATTCCCTGGACACACCCACTTAAAAATTCACCTATTTTTTTAATTATCTTAAGGTATTAATACTTCATCTATGTGAGAAAAATTATGAAATGTAATCATTCTATTCCATTCATTATTTGTATCTAATAAACCATTGGAATGTTTTCTATCTTTTAGAGGCAATTACATTTCATCTACCCTCTATTAAAACAGATGTTTCAATATGATCAGACTATCCTGATATTTCATTCAATACCATAGAAATATCTCAATAAATAATTTGTACCTCTCTTCATCATACCAACATATATTTTACATCCTTCCATTATGTATTAAACCTCTATCATTATCGGGAAGGTTCGAGAAGAGCCCTATTGTTAAAAAATATAAAAGATAATATATAAAGAGAAAGGATGGGGTTATACAACCATCATGACCTCATTCCAAAATATAACAAAAGAGATCAAATATCATAATCAAAATAATATGAATCATCATAATCACCATACCAATCAGATTCAGATTTTAAAAGTTCATGAGACTTGGTGACCATAGTTGGATTCAAATAGGAGTAGTATTTCCTGCACCTAGATTTCTTTGGAGGAACATATTGAAAACAATCCAACACTAAAAATAGGTTTTAGTAAAAAATATGATATATTTACTAATTTCATTTTTTTGAACCAGAAAAATATTAGATGTTTTGTTTTCAAATTCAATTTCAGGTTTTGACAGTATTAGAAAAAATGGTGACAGTGAGAAATTTGAGAAGGTGAAAGAGTATAAAAAGACACCAATTTATCCTATTTATGAATGGATGGACATTCTATAATGTTTAATGTGCTTATTTCACTGGAAAATTATGTATGGATGTAGTAATTATGAGATTGAGCATTTACCTGAATTTTTGAAGGAATTACTTCTTAATGGTGAAATCATACAAAAAATGATTTTGAGGCATCATATTTTATTAATTATCTTGGATATTATTTTAACAAAATAAATCCCTATCTTAATGTTTTTATGATATATTGGAATAAAAATGAATCATTAAAAATCTATAAGTAATGTTGTATGTGAATATAGAAGCGTAATAAATACAACATAATGACTCACATTACCCAAAAGGTTATGTGGAACTTTCTTTTGATATGGTTACTTCAATGAATGTTTAGGTAAAAAAATAGTAGAATATATGATATAAATTGGGGAAAGAAAGGGAATCGTTTAGCATTTTGTGAACACAAAATATGGACTTTCATGAAAATATTTTAATAAAAGAAATGTTGATTTTTCAGTTGAGATTTATAATGTTAGACTAGGGTTTTTATGCAGTGGTATTAATTCATTTGGATAGATTCATATTGTGCACAACACATGACCTATCTTAATTTATATATTTTATGTTCCACCTTGGATATTCATGAAGAATCCATATAATTTCATGGATATTTTAACTTTTGGGATGAATGATCTTGGGAATGATATAAATGTGTACCTATAACAATAAATAACTGAGTTGAATCATAGGTGGACTGAAGGTGTTCGTATATATGATGTCTCAAGGAATGATTCATTACAAATTTGTGCTATATTTATTTAGAGCATTAATTATTTCCTTTCTTATGGAATAATTTATGATTAAAGTTTGATAGGTAATCTATCTTATCTAATATGAGAAAAAAATACACGATCAAGAAGATTAAAACATTTAAAGAGTTTTATTTTGATCATATTTATTCATCCCATGAGATACCAATATATAAATGGTATAAGGGATTTTGATAATTTTTTTGAGAAACTGAAACTACCTTTTCAAATATTGAGAAATGAATTATCAAAAGTGGTGGAAGGGAAAAATGTTTTTTTTGAAAGATTCATCCACTACCAAGAAATAGAATGAGTGTTGAAAGAGATAAGAATTTAAATTATGGGGGAAAAGTGTATTATTTGAGTTATCTTATTGGCCGTTGATTTTGTGAAAGAATCTTTTAGGAAAGAAGCATGTTGAAAAAAATTAAGGTGAACTATTACTTGAAGTAATTTTGACTTCCAAGGAAAAAATGAAGGACAAATTAAGTAAAAATTGAGAAGTATAAGATTGTGGTATTAAAAATAAACTTCATACAAAAATAATTGCTAAAATTAAGTGGTTGGTTCTAAATACTTGTTATATCACGACTGCTATGTAGAGAAAAAAATTATATGTGTTTTTGGGCATGTGTTGATCCAATAATTTTGGTAATTTTTTTATGATTTTGATGCTTACAAACACACACATCTATGTTACTAATAAAGTTACTTTATTTTAATTCCTTGATAATAAACATTGGAATAATTAATTTTTTTTGGAAGTATTTCCATACCGTAAAATCTGGGAAGGTTATTTCTTTTCTCAAAGATTATGTATTCTAGACATGTTTATAAGAATTCTTGAAACATAATTCATAACCTATGTTTTGAGAAGAAGGTGTGGTTTGTATACTCAATAAAAGGAAGAAATATATGGATTAGGAACAATTATTTTTGAATAAAACAGGCATTTGAGGAAAAAACATATGGTTCATCATACCTAATTTTGTAAAAAACTTTACATTGTCTACTATACTTTAATGTTTATCACTATGTATAGAAATACTGGGTTTAGCTTAATTAAATGCAGAGTTTTGAATTATGAATTATTTATTTATTTTCTATAATGGCCTGTCTAGAATTAAATAACTATTTAAACCTATTTAAAGAACCATTCAAAGGATTATATTTAATAGATTCATGTGTTGATATTTTTAAGGCAAGTTACTATATTATTTCGACATTTTAAATTTATATATTCATGATTTATCATAAGAAATTTTAGGAGGTATTTAACCTAAAGTAATTTGATGAAAAGTTTTGATACTGAGATGTTCATATGAATATATATTAGTTCTTATGATTATATTGATTTTAATTTGAAAATAATAATGTGTCATCACCTCTAGATATACACTTCTGTGACATATAGGTTGTTATTATTATCTATTTGAATGACTCGATTGTTGTTGTTACTGTATATCATTGTTAATCATTTATTTAATTTGAAAAATTACATACTAGAGATAAAATTTGGAGAAATAAATTTATTATCTTCTCAATATGATTTTCCCTACAACAATTTAAATAAATCACGTTTTATGTTGAGGAATATTTTTCATCTCTATTTTATAGAAGATTATTTCATTTTTCAGTGGATGCTACAATTGGGAGCTGAACTAATACTCAAACAATTCATCATAGTCTATTTACTATAAAAGTGTTGACTAATCATACTTAGTCATGGTGGAGTTTCAACATTTCATACTATGATTTTGATATTTTGGATCCCTTTGAAAGAACCATAATTCCCCGTAAAAGCCTTATGGTAAGGTTTCAACTTCCTTAACTCAATTGTATAGGTCTCCAGATAAGAGGGCTAACTAGTGAAAATCACCAATCTTCTAATGTAGAGAATTTATGAAGTGGGCTAGGGGATCTTTGTATCCTAAAACACTACAAGTAATTTTTCTATTTTCATCATTAATTATTGTTACTTAATAATCTTTATGAGATAAGGAAAGAATCACTTTAATCTCAATAGGGAAGTATTGTTTCTATAAATTTTTAAGGGAACACCATCCTCCCCCTCTTGTTTCTTGATCTATTTCATTATGACCTGACAATTGGTATTATAGGGATTTCACTATTTCTTCATTTCTCTTTCTAAAAATACATCATATTTATACCTAAAAATAATAACTAGCATCATCTGAAATGATCCATTGGATATATTAATTTAGAAATCTGTAAAGATTATACTGACACTACTTGATACCAATAATTGATATCAGAAGGTAGACTCAAAGTGCTTATATTTATTTTGACTATATAAAGTTCGAGATGAAGGTCTATAGAAACATAATTACCAAGGAATGATATTATAAATGTTATGTTTATGATAGCCCCAATTTATTTTAATGGTGAAAATTATGCATCTTGGAAATCATGCGTGATTAATTTTTAAAAAAAATCAAAGAATAAGAGTTTTTTCTAAATATCCAAGCCTTATGAAATTCCTTAAGATTTGAAAAAAATGGAATGATGATCAAGATAAAGAGTATGATATTAATTTGAGAGCAATAAATTGTATTATCTATAGATGAGACAATGATTAATTTTATTGATTCTCTCATTGTGATACCATATAAGAGAAATGAGAGAGAATTTTTTTTGCCTAAGAAGGAACTGATAATGTCAAAAAATAAGGCATAAAACTGGAAAATAGAAATTTGATACATTCAAGATGTATGGATATGATAGAATCACTCATATTAATAGAATATTGATAGAAGTTGTCAATGATATTACTTTTTTAGGAGAGGAAATTAAATAACTAGATCATGTTTTAATGGTTATATGAGTTTTAAACTCTAAGTAGAATGTGATATAAATTTCTATTTTTCAATCCCCACCTGTTAAATAATTTACAATGAAAGAAATAATTGGAACCCTGATTATGTTTGAAGATGAGATGTAATATGAAGATTAAAATCATGTTTCAATCAAACAGAAAGACAGTGAACATAAAACTACTACGGATGAATCTTCTTTTTTAAATTAATCTAGATTAAAGAAAAGGGTTATCAGATCTTTCTAAAAAATTTGGAAAACTACACAACAAGATAATGAAGAGTAAAGAAGATAGATTCTATGAATTCTATGATAAGGGTCACACAAGTTCTAACAGTCCTGTGATTAAATCTCAATGGAATTATAATTATAAAACAAAAGGTAATAAATTCATTAATACTAACTAGAGTGAAACTTGTAATTCAAGTAGTGAATCATCTAAAAACTCCAAATCTGTGCATAAAAATCAAAAGGTAAATCTATGTCTTATGGATCTTACATATGAGGTATAGAATTCTTACTCTCAAAATTTTTATTTAGAATGTTTTTATTATGATTAACTTAATATATATTCATTTATACTTGATGAAAATTTTTAATATTTTAAAAATGAGTATATATAAATTATAGAATTTTATAATAACTTTCCCAATAATCAAAATAGTTTATGAAAACATATTTCATATTTAATAAATAATTATACCAAATGTTCATGTATTTTTCATCCAAAAAAAATTAATGAACTATTAGAATTAGTTAATACATTAAAATAATACTAGATAATTCTAATTAAATGATAAAACTATACGAATCAAATTCATGGAAAAAATGTAATTCATAATGGAAAATGTTGGATTCAATGTAACGGATAAAATTATAAATCTTATAAAAATCATTTTGTTCTTGGTTTGAAAAGAATAAGCATGTGTGATGTTAAATGTCATCATAGTAGAAAAAATAGAAATTATTTTAATGACTAATGTTTGATAATACATTAATTTTGGGGTATCAAGAATGTACATTATTCAAAATAATTATTTGTCCTTAATTAGGGAGTCTCTTCTTAAATAAAATAGATATGGTTACCCATGTCTCTAGTTTCTAACACTGTCAGATCCAAAATCATATGGGTACAAAAAATAGTGTGTATTAGATATTTTTCATGGACTCAACACTACACTTAATTATTATATCATTAAGTGGATTCTTGAAAATTATAATATTTTTATATTTCTACTTATTTTTATTTTTAAATGAATCTTCATTAGGGATATAACTATTAATCCAACAAGTATTTCATTTCTACTTTTACATTTGATTTACAAATACTAACTATTTTATACTGGGGGAGAAAAACATTTATATGTTTTACGTTTTTCCTATATATTTATTTATAATTATATTTAAACTATTAATCTTTTCCCACACAATTATTTTATTTTATGATTAAATTGAACTATTATTTTTACATCACGAATAATTATAAAACATTATTTAATTAAATATTAACACATCTAAAAATATTTTTAAATTATTCTAATATTTGTAAAAAAATGTATTCCTATAAAAATATTTTTATATATCTTTCAAAGATTTTTTTTTTCAGAAATAGTTATAATTCAGAGGAATCTCATAGTAACTAATTGTATTAAAGGGGAGTTTATAAGTCAAATGATTAAAACTAGACATGAATATGTCATTAAGTCAGATCATAATGAGTTAAAAGATTTTCGGTAAATAGTTATTGTATTCTTCTATGGATCAGCGATCTTCATATATTCAAAGGAGAATAGAGCACATGTTGAGAATTCCAGTTGCTGTGAGTAAAATAAATTAATGTTTAGAGAGAGAAGATGAATCGTTTAACATTTCCAAAAGTCTCAATTATTTTCCACAAATGTAGAATTTACAATATTAAAAATAAATATTTTTTTTCTTAATTTATGTATTAATTGTGTATACATATTTCTCAAGTTAAATGTATATTAATATGAATTTTATTTTCTTTTTTTATTTCACAAAAATTGGTATACATTTATAGAGAAATCGATGTATGATGTGAGGTAAAAAATTAGTTAAATATTTAGGAATAAATATGATAAATTTGTGGAAATAATGATGTCATATATATATATATATCAAAGGGTTGTAAAAGCTGGGAAAACCCATTCCCATAAAAATTTATTAATCAAAATAAAATAGATGACATTAAAAGGGGGTTTGAAAATACATGTATACATGGTTCCACACATATCTACCTCAACATAATGTGTGTTGGCTTTCCTTTCTAGAAAGGACCATCCTGAACATAATTCTGCAATGGCATTCTTTGACAGTGAATAATCAGCCTTGTTAGACACCATATAAACATTTGTTACATCAAGAGTGATTCCATTAATGAGTTGAAGAAATTTTATCTAGGAGGACATAATTTTCTATGGAACATTTCTTGACTGAATTATTAGATTTTCAACCGCCGCTGTCGAGTTAGATTCCAACCATATAAATATCAAATCATAATGTACAAAACATTAGATGGCCTTAATCATGGACCAAAGATCAGCATCAATGGAACATTCAGGCCTGATGTAGTGGTTGGAATATCCTTCAACAAAGCCCTAATAGGTGTGGAAGATTCCACCACAACCTAAAGGTTTGAGTGCACTTAATTCCACTCCATGCATGTTAAATTTCACCCAAGAATGAATTAGAGGGATCCAATCAATTTACATCATCACCTAATGCTTTTAAATCCTTCTACGAACACCAAAAATTCTCAATATTATGAGATAATTAATGTCTTTATTTATACATCCCATTTGATTTTTTGATCATTAATGAAACCAATATGAATATACCTTACTATAGAAAGAAATAATGGAGTTTTATTCTCCAAAGAAACATCATTGCATGCTTTATAGAAAATCCTAAGGATGTACGAATATTCAAATAGCATCAAACATTTGATTTGATCACTGCAATTATATATATATGGGAGAAATTTATTTGTAAAATACCTTTTCATTATGGTGGAAAATTTTTCATGAAATTTATTTATTATCATATCATATTTGTATAATTTCATTAATTTCATTTTGTTTTTTATGAGCACATACACCCAAATATTTTTTACTAATGAAATTAATTTATATTAATTTTAGGATAATAAGAATCAAAATAATTATTTTATTTTGTAATTATTTTCAAAAAATAAACTCGTATAATGATATTTGATTTTCAAAGAATTAGTATTCTAAACGCATATATAAAAAGTCTAGAAACATTATTCATAACCAATAGTTTAAGAAGAATTTCATGTTTGTGTACACTGTGTTTTGAATGAACATATAGACCAGGAACCCTAATTTTTGAAGGAACCATACATTTTAGGAACAAAAACATGGTCCATTATCCCTACTTTTGTAATCAACCATACACACTCAATTGTAATTTTGAATTTTATCAGCTTGGAGAGAAATACTATGTTTTACTTGGTCAGATATGGAGTTTTTAATTAAATATTATTTCCACATTTACCGCAATGGTCTCTCTAAAATTAAGTGAATTTATGACTTTCATTGAACATTTAAAATTAAAATATTCATATTTATTGTGAAATATTTATGGAGCTACTTTAACTAAAGGAATTTGATCTTTCTCTTAAATAATGACATTTTTTCTTCTCAAGATACCTATTTTATTCTTTAAAGATACTGATGATCTTCTTATGAAGATATAGATGTACATTCAAAAATATTGACGTGTCATTGCCTCTTGAGCAACCCTTTAGATACATACATGTTTTGATTCCAATAAATTTGATCAAAGCAAATATTTAAGATATTATATATCTTTTTTAATTTTTTTTCTACAGTTTCAAAAATCACTTATTATAGATACACTTTGGAGACATAAATGTTTGATCACATTCCTGGTGTTTTATTTACTAATGTTTAAAGAAATAATTTTTGATTTTGAATAATATTATGTTATTGTGTTTTATTAAGGTTTATTTCATTTGTTAGTTGCTAATGAAACTGTGATCTGAACCAATATTCATCCTCATCATCATAATCTACTTACTATAAATGTGTCAAATGATATTATTCAATCATGGTTGAGTGTCATATTCTAGTAAAAATTTGAGGATTTTTTGTTTCCCAATAAAATAACTATAAGGTCCCATAAAATAATTTTTTAAGGTTTCAACTTTCTATACTCAGTTACAGAGGTCTCTATATATGAGTACCGACTAGTGAGAAAATCCAAGCTCATGGAGTAAAGGATTGCGGGAGTCAGCTAGGGGGTCTTTGTTCCGTGAACAACTATACATCGTTGTGTTATATTCTTTATTAATTTTCTACTACTTACTCACCTTTATGAAAGAAAAACTTTAATCTCAAGAGGAAAGTATTGTTTTTATCATGTGTTTAATGGAAAAAAATAACCCCCACCAACTATAAATCTTCTTATTTTTCATTCTAACCTAACACATGTGTTAAATAATCCCATGGTTCTAGATTCTTATTCAAGTAACATATCAAAATGAGTGAATACAAGAGTGTTAAAGTTACAGTCATTTAAATCCCATGACTATTACAAATTGTTTCTTCCTATAATCATATAAAATGTACTGACAAACTATATAAGGGTGACTATTATTTATTTTTCAACCAATTTGGAGATACATTTTCCAAATGATTGAGTAAAATAAATGTGAATAAAATCAAATATTATCCACTGATCATTATTTTTGAATTAGAGAATGTATTTCCCACATCTATATTAACATGTTTATTGCAACTTACTATTCATGTTCTTATGAATGTTTCTCTTGGGTGTCCCATATATTTGTTATAGATGTATTCAAATGAAATAATTATATAGACCATGAATTCTTGTATAAGAAATAATAACAATCATGGATGATCCATTATTAAGGATTATTTTTACTAAGAGTGCATGAAATTATATTATTCATATTTGAATAATGTCAATATAAAGTATGATCGACCAATGAGAAATTAAAATGATAAATATGACCCAATTGATCCAACTTTTTCATAAATTATTCAACTAGGTGGAATTATAGGTTCATGTAAATTGATATATTTGACCCTTGAGCAGAGGGAGGTGGAGTATCAAACCCTGCAATTTAATTATGATGTAATGTATGAATATGTCATGTAAGTAAAGTCAATTATTAGTTATTTTATTTGAATTAGTTATTAAATTTTAATTAATAAGGTATTACCAATAAATTCTATAAGAAACATATGGATATTATAACTATAACCCATAACTATTTAACTCTCAAAAAGAGAGAGAAGCTTCATAGTAACATGTTTATTTTATGGTTCAAATCTCATGTATGTAATTGTTTTTATCTTTTTTAATAATATTCTTATAAATAGTAATATTAATGAAAATTTTATATATGTCATGTTGATAGAATATTGAGTATTTTGGTATCTCTTAATGTTATACCACTATTATTTGGTTATGATATGGTGGCAAGTGAGTGTAAATAATTTTTTAATAGATATAAGATCATTATTTATTTTTTCTTAATCATTAAAAAACAAAATCATGGTTTCATGTTAAGTGTATAAATAGACTGTTATTCTATAGAGGTTGACAAAAAACTGCACTCTAGTGATATATCATATTATAGTGTATTAGAGATAATTATCATATTTTATTATTACACTAAATGATTATTTTTTATGTTAAAATGTTTTTGGTTTGATACATTAACTAAAAAAGGAATAAATGTTGATAAATATGGCCTTGTACAGGTCGAAATATATTAATATCTTGAAAATGAACAAACCTACTTATTATTGTCTCATGCTAGATAAATGTTTTACACAAAAGTTTTATTCAATACTTACAATAGTTTTGTTGTCATAAATATTTACTGACATATTTTAAATGAGGTTTATGATGATATTTCCATATGAAATGCATGTATAGATGACCATACTAGTCTTGGATATGATTACAAGAATATATCATTTGTTAGGGACGATTGTGAACCAAAAATTATAAAATTAAGATCAATGATGGTAATGTCACGTTACTCTCATACTTTATTTTATACTTTTTTACTACACGTAAAATGATATACATGTTAAATATTTTATCAGATAATGTTATATTATGTAGAATTCAGTAGAAGGATGATTTATTATAATGATATATATATAAGATAAGATCTAATGGAAAATTTGATCATCCATTTTAGTAGACATTGTTAATATTTACTGTATTAGTTAGTTATATTTATGAATATATGTATATTTATATAATGATTATGTTTTTTTCAGGGCTCTATGCCATGTGGGAATCCTACCCATAAAACTTTTGTCACTTTATTTAGGGTATCTACTATAGCTAGTATCCTAACCCCTCCAGTTGATAGGGATATATCATCATTATTTCCCAGGATGATCACTTCTTCTTATGGGTATTTTCATTCCCTAGTTACCATATCATATGATTCCACCTTCTCATTATTTCTTCCTCATACTCTTCTAACCTTGATACCCCCTAATTTTATACCTCCCCCTATTTTTTTCACCCATGAATTCTATTCTTCCTATATCTGATGATGGTTCATATGCTACCGAAAAGACATTGTTCATTAAAAACATTGACCAGTCTATAGATATTGAGTTGTCCCAACCTCCCATACCAAGCAAGTTATAATTTATTTCCTAAATAATTGTAATTTTTATTAATTACCATTTTGTTACAAATAATTTATTATTTGCAGGTGGTCCTGATTGTTACTTTTACAATAGACATTGTAGTCATACACAGATGTATTTTTTTTGAAATTGATATACACAAGCCCTGGTAGACTATAACAAAGATCAATAGATGATTAGAAATAATGGGGATTAATGTAAATGTTCCATGGACACCCTAATAAGATACACTGATATCGTTCCCATAAATCCACTCCTGTGGCATAGAGTCGATTATGTTATCATTGATAGATATCATGAAATGATTTGGATATTGAGGTTATTTGTTTTAAAATAGTATGTCATTGTTTTTTATTATATTTAATCAATGATTTTATTAGTACAATGATGTAATTATTTATTTGATAGAAAAATGTGAGTGTAGATCACCTTATAGAGATTGGTGAACGATGGAGGTTATATAAGGATTATTTGTTTAGGTTTGGAGCGAAAGACAAAGAATTGTGGAATAGTGTGTTACATTCCACAGTAAATATACATTAATTCATTATTCTTTGATAACCAAATATCAGATTAGTCCTGTATTTTAATTAAGATATCTATCAATTTTAAATTATTATATATATTTTTTGGTTTCATAATTTTTATTTCTATAAAATTTATTTTTACATTGGATTCATAATGAAAGAATAAAAACATAAGCCAGTAATAAAATATTTTCCCATGATCTGGTGCAATTGTATGATCAAACATGCAAAAATAAAGTAAATATTCATTTTATTATATTTATAAACACACATGCACACATAGAAATATATATATCAAATATTAATATATGTTTTTTTATTGCTTCAAATGTAATATTCATCATGGTTTAGGAACCTCGTGCCCAACTTTCTGTTCAAGTCTTACGAAAAAGGATGATAATACAGTATGTACAATCATAAGATTACTTTCATTTTTTATAGCCTGAACAAATATTTTAGACCCAAGGATCTCAAAACTCAATTAAAATTACATTTGAACCATTAAAAAAATATATTAATAATATATATATGTTTGTGTATATATATATTAATTAAATAAAAAGAATTTTTACTTGAATTTTCTCATGTTTGGGAATAATAATGTCCCTAAGAAAGTGGAAATATTATATTGCTAAATTAATTTTTTATATTCCTTTATGATTTATCATATATTAAAAAAAATTATAGAACTAAAAGTTATCAAAAAAAAAATATTTTTTCAATCAATAATTGAAAATTAAAAAATTTCATACATAAAACATAGGACTCGACCAATATGATGTCATCATCGAATACTAGTTAACTGGAAAGTTAGTGCAGTAAATAATATACTCTAATGGGGCTCTGAGTATTTCCCTCAACCCCTTAAACAAATAATACTCATACAACCACCACAGTTCACCTACAATCATATAATGATATACCATCGCATATTAACCACTGAGAAAATTATATCAATGCACCAAGCATAAAATTACTGATAAAATATAATTATATATTATGATATAATAAAAAAACTAAAATAATATTGATATATATATATATATATCAATATTCTATCTATAATGGTAGATTTTACTCTATGCCATGGGAGGGGTGTATGGGAACAATTTCATTGTATATAAATAGTGTTACCATGAAAATTTTACCTCATTTAATAATTTTTTAAATCATATTTTGATTTTTATTATAGTCTACCGTGACCTATACATGTTTCTTATAGAAAGAAAACATCAGGTACATGACTGGTTTCTAGTTTTGAATGATCATCATAACCACCGATAAATAATAAAACATTTATAGTAAAATATAGCAATGAATACAATGTTATAGTAGTGTGGTAATAAATCACCATTTAATTGATTTAGGAGGATGGGATATCTCAATGTCCACTAGATGATTAGTATTTCCAATGACCTCTATCACGGGGGGGGGGGGGGGGGGGGGCTCAGTACCCTCCTCAAAGAATAGAGGGAAAAAATGAATGGGAGGGAAAATTAATGGGAGGAGATATAGAAGTATGGAGTTTTAATTGATCAAGATAATAAGAAAGTGGTAATGAGGAGGTAAGAATCATATGATAAGTTCACTGGATAAATTAAGGACTTAGGGGAAGAAAAGTCCTCCCTCAAGAATAAGGATGATATAATCATGCTATCTACAAAGTAGGAGGAGGGTTAATGGGGCTAACTATAGTAAACAACCCATGAAAAGTGACTGAAGCTAAAGGTGTAATAGGCCCCTTGATGTATAACATGGAAAAATTACAATCATGAGATTAAAATATATATGCAAAAATAATTCAATAAATATTAACAATTTATACTCACATAGGTGATCAATGGATACATACCAACCTCTCACAAAAATTGCTCATTATAATCAATTGTCTGCCTCCTAAATTATTTATAATTCAAAATTATTTAAAAAAATATTCTTATGCATGTAAATTAACATGTAGTAAACATGCATAAAATACATTATGAATGTAATGTGACTTTACCATCATTAATCAGAATTTTCCAATAATAATCAAATTTTACAATCTTCTATAACAATTGAAATTTTTTGAACATCATATCCAAGACTAGTATGATTAGTTAAATTTAAAATTTGAAGGGTGACATATTTAAAATCATAATTGAAAATATATTGAGTAATTTTTTGTTACGACAAAAACAATTTGAGGATTTATGGGATCATTTACATAAAACACTTTTCTTCTATAAGATTCCAATATGTTGGGTTACTCAGTTTCTATATATCAATCCATGTAGACCACCGTAAATCCATATTTGTCAACAAGAATTCCTTGTCAAGTTAATGTCTAAAAGAACTAGCATTTTAACCTGAAAACTCAAACTTTTTACACCCATGTATTTAGGTACATAATTATTATATGCTTGTTGTATTATGATTAGAGTCGATGTGATATTTTAACTAAAAGTGCTTAGATGGGAAGAAGGGAATAAAATTGAATCATGAAATTGGGAATTATATAGGACACATTCACATCATGAATGATGATTTCTGGATGTGAATTAACTAGGACAGATACCATTTGTTTAGTCAATAGCATGAATGGTTTCACCGAGTGTTCTCAGGTTGTGAAATCCATTTATGATGTGAAATACATTCATGATGTGAAATTGTTTTCTCCAATAAAATAAACCAGAGTGATTCAAATATTGGAAATAGTTAAATCTTTATGAATCCATGATTTGAGTTCCCATTTCATGACATGAATTTTCTAGACCCATGAATATTTACCATTCCCATAGGTGTAATATTTATCATTTTCGTTCTGTCTTTGACATGTAACTTCATGGATATTCTAGGAAATTTCTAGTGATATTTAATGACTAGATTCCGATTCCAATGGATCTTTGAGTGTTTTATTATGTAAATCAAAGTTTAGGGTTCCATTTTTTCTTCTTGTTTTCGATATCTTTATGGTGGATTTATTGAGACCATAGATCGGTGTGTGATTCCTAGTTCTATGAGTTTGGATTTTTGGTGATGATATTTTCTTGGGTTTTGAAAGAGTAATGAAAGGAAGGGGTTGATCTATAGAATATTTCAGAATCCTTTGAGAAAAAATAATCCAGGTTGGTGACTTTTATTCAACTCTAATATTATAGAACTTGTTATATTGTATCTTGATAAATTTTTCTTATTCCTTATTTAAAAATCCTTCGGTTAGTTTATGTTAAAACCCCTTATTTTGTTGTTATTTCAAAAGGTTAGTTTTAAATTATGATTATGAGAATTTTAATTAAATTTTTTCAATGTATTTGGTCTTTAAAAGAAAAGTTTTTTTATGGAAAACTATTTGATATAGACGATTCTCTTGGAATACACGATGGAGTGTGTTCATATTTCATTATATGAGGCCTTATTGAAATATATTCTGTGCTCGATGATAACCAAAAAGTAATAAGGGTATATCACTTAGTGAAATATTGATTTCCAGTCGTGATTGTTAGGATTATCCTTTCACAAGAATGTGCGTGTATTAGTATAGAACATGGAATTGGTATTCCAAGTTTAAATTGGAAGAGAAATTGAAATGATTTATCTGGTTAAATTTATTTCTTAAACCATTTTTCTTGATAAAATATTTTGTTATTATCACACACTTTTTAAAAAAAATGTGATAACTTTTTCTTTACCTAGTGACATATATTAGGAAGTCATTCAAGAAATCCTACCAAGTGATATACTCACCCTAGCGTGAGTAATTTTGTGTATTTTTAGGTGTTTTTATCGAGAAATTGGGAAGGGTCAAATTTCATACTTCTCTAGTGATGATATTTGATATCGTAGTTTGTTTACTAAGGATAGATCTAGGGAGTTTCTTCATCTGGTTATGGGATGGTGCCACCTTCATTCTAATTCATTTCTATTTGGAGTCTCAGACTTGCAACTTTATTTCTTTTTTTCAGGAAACACATATATTTTTCTATATTGGTATTTCATTGAGTTATGTGATCAATTATTCATTAGTTGTATTGTTTTTATTTATGATACTCTTCCTTTTTAGCCAATTGTGTGTTATTTTGGGGAAATCACCCCGACAGTATACTAAAACCTTAGATTTTATTTACAACATTTTGTGTATTGGGGATGTCACCTAAGGTTAGTATCATTTTTCCTATTCTCATTCCAAAGAGGAAGGGTGGGGTGTTAAAAACCTTGAGAGTAGTTATCCAATATAATTATTCTCTATACTCCTCCATAATATGAAATATCACTCAAGTTTAGTTAAACTTCACATGTTGTAAAATAATTTTCTTTCCATTCACTTTAAATGACCGCATAATTTTTTTTGTCATGTTTAATGAATGTCTAATAATAAAGAACATATATCCATTATAAATAATTGATTTAAAATCAAAAACCACTATATTTGGATGAAATCATACCATTATAGCCTCATGATATATTACACTTCATGGTAAAAAATCAAACCAATATATATAAAATTTTTGTTAATATTATTAAATATAGAGAACCATTAAAAAATTTTATAAAAATTGTACTTACATGTGATTTGAACCTTGTTTGAAACTTATGACAATGTATGTTCTCTCTCCATATGTGAGGTAAATAATAATGGGTTCTAGTTATATTTTCCTTCTATTTCATGTGATATATATACAAAATAAAATATTAATTGATATGTAATATATAATTAATATATAATAACTTATAATTGATCTTATTTAATTGATATCTTAATCCATGATATTGGAGTTAAATGGTATAATATGATTTTCTATCTTCCTTTCCACAAGGATCAAATTAATTAATTTATATCTGTTGGAGTTGGTTCCCTAAAACCAAATTCTATGTACTTTATGATTAATTTTATGGATTAATTTTAATGTAAATAAATATTTTTCTTTAAATCATGATTCTTTTTATGTGTGACATAGTATGTTATAATATCTTTAGGGAACATATCACACTATAGGTTCATAATAGATCCCCTTTATGATGAGAACCTTGAAGTCCTGTACTAATATTCTTAAATATAATATCTATAAATGGAAAATGTTATATAATACGAAAAAATTATACATGCTATCTGGGGTAGAGAACTGTGGGACTTTGAGAAACTAACGTATGGGGTATTCCCTTGGTAATCCCCAATATAGTATATTATGAGAAAAAGAGCCAAAAATTGGAAATATTCGATATCATTTGTTATTGAAGATACCTATATGTGGACATGTTTAATTATCCTTATACTGTATTATATCTAATAATATATCTCATGAGTTGCCTACTTTTATGTATTGATGAAAACCATCACAATATATGCCCACTGTGAGTTATGATACACTGAGTGCCTCATGAGTGTTTTTGTATTGTTGAATAATGTGGGAAAATATTTATCCCTTACGTTCTATAAGGGAATTTGATATTATCTACTATTTGATGGGAATTGAAATACCAAATCATGTCCATTTTAATTGAGGTGATATCAGTAATTTCATTTCTGGAAACTCAGTGAAAGAGACATCGAGCACATATGTTGATAATAATAGAATATAATATACTTGATTAGAGATATCAAGATAAAGGGATTATATTACATATTGTAAATTCAATTCTTTACGACATTAAGAACTTTCTCTATGGGATTATTGGAATATTGTTAGATAAAAACCTTGGACTTTTGAGATTGTAGCATAATGCCACTAATAAAGGGGTCTAGTGGGTCACATAGTAAGTTTATTCATAACTTCATTTAAATTTCATATAAATTTAAAATGTTTGATAAATAATATTCCGATATGTGGATTAATAATTATTTAAATTGGTTTGAAAAAAATATTAAATCAAAGTGGTAATAAATATTTATTTATTTTGTTATGTGAACATTTAATAAATATATATTTATTAATTTAGTTAATATAATATTTATATATTTATTGTAGAATAGTTAATTGGTAATTATTTATTTAAAAAATAGTCATTATTCATGAATCGATACATATTGAGGAGAATTGGAAAACCAATTTTAATGGTCTAGTGAGAAATTTCTGGTTAAATATAATTTTAATACAAATTAATTTTTTTATTCAAGGAAAATTATATTTCTTTTATCTATGATTTTAGTTTGTTACATGTAAATAATAGTAATTCCATTAACACATGGACTTGGGGTTCACAATGAATTAATAAAATAATAATTCTCTAACAGAATTATTTTCATATACTGATAGCACTATATATACATGGGTATAAAATTTTATCGAAGTGATATCCACAATCCATCATTAGGGACAATTAGTTCTAAAGATAATCCTCTCAAAACATAGAGATCTCCCTCCAAATAACGCTATAAAGAATGAAGACCAATTTTTCAACTCTACCAAAACAAATTATTATTCTCTTTAATGATTCAATTGCAATCAATAGTTATCATTTCATGTGTTAGATTCATTTATGCTAGCACTTGGAGAATTATACAGTGTCAATTATCAGTTCAAAAACCATGTGTAGATCACCACTATATGGAATATAATGTGATTACTATAATGAAACAACTTTATAGTAAGAGTGGATTACTGATTTATCAATAAACAATTAATTCAATTAAACTTAATTATTTCGTTAAATAAATTAGTTATAAATTATATTTGAAAGGTTACTATCTTTAGGGATTCTAGGAAAATATTTTCTATCTAGCTACGAGGATAAATCTAAAGAAGTTGAAGGAATTTTTTTTGGAATAGCTCTACATACATCAATTATTCCCAAAATCCTTCTAGTTCTTTCAATGGTGGCACAAAATAATTTATAATTATTTATTACTCATTAATCGATTATAAACATATTATTTTTTATTTTCCACTTCTAGTTTATTCATTTTATTATTTGTGGTTTAATTAAAATGTTTTTGAAATATTATTTATATTCATTAATGTCCTATATCATCTTAAGTAGATTATGAACATTGAGATTTCATTGGGAGTTGTTGATGATTTTAGCCAGTAGACATGGATTTATAGTGTACAACTGAATGTACATGCCATGTACCCAGGTTTATTGCACTTGAATATGTAATGGGATACAAGACGCACCAAGCCATATCAACACAAAATGTATTTAATGAACATTTCATGTTAAGCGGGATATCATGACACACAATCTGTTGGATCCCATGGTGTGTAGTTGGAATACACATTGTGTAGTCTATACAGTTTAACAGACAAAATCATGCTAACAATGTTGTAAAAACATGACATAACATTGCATGATATAGATAGGATGCATAATTAATGAGATACACAGTATGTATTTGGCATACTATCCATGTGACTCATTATTTTCTGTGTCTGAAGAACATGCAAGTCCACAAGAGTGTTACATAGACACATGGTAACTGAAACACATGGAATGTAGCTTTTCAATACATGATGTGTAACCAAAATGTGATACATGTCAAATCTCAATGCATTTATCTTAGATAGATGGAAATAAAAAAAACATAGGTTGAAGATCTTTAGTATATTGTGTGTAGTCTTTAGGAAAATAACATAATTAAATTTCATAGAGAACTATTAATTACAATATTGAAAATATATCTATATTATTCATACATGATGTGTTGTCCATGTAAGAATTGTTTGAAAAATAAAAAAATTCAATTAAATCCATGTAATTATCTATAAATACTAGTCAATCCATTTATTTTCCATGTTTTTTTTATAATGGGTATCTCTAAGAGACTTTATATGGTCTTTAAGATAAATGGAATGAATTAATGAATGAGTTAATTAATTGATCTAATTCAAGCATATTTATCTTAATAAAAAATAATTAAGTGATGTAAACGATATATAGTGTACTTTGGTACATTCGTTGCAATCTATGTGGACTTTTTAAGCATCAATCATCTTGCATATTTCATTGGTTTATTTAATTTAATATTACTTGTCTTTTTCAAGTAATTTCTTAAATTTAATTAAATCATATCAGTCATTCCTCTACAATAATTATTTTATACAACCTCCTCCACCAATCATTTAGTTCCCCATAGTTTTGTATGAGTAAATTTTTGTAAAGGATTGAGGTCCCTAATGTGTGGAGGTGGTTCAAGTTTATGTTCTTGTTAAAACCATTCCATGAGGTACAAAAGGGTGTAAGTGCAATGTAGAAACTTGAAACATGCATTATTCCAGGATTTAATTCCCTAGATTTAAGGGTTTGTTACCATATTCAAGATAAACCAGCCATCAGAGATGCTCATGGTCATTATAATTTATTTATTTGATATCTATAAATTGAATTTTAATTTTTTTAATGTTTAAATGATTAAAAATATTAATTAACAGAAATATAATATAAAATTAAAATAAATATTATAATATGTTCTAACCTTATATATAAACATGGTTAATAATTTATGTAAAATCCACTAAATATTAACAAATATGTGATAAAATAAATTTGATAGTTTATTCATATAGATAAAAATATTTCAATTAAAGTATTAGGTTAGTATATCCTTCCACTACATGGGTAGAAATTGAACCATAGTTCAAAGTGCTTGATCAAACTCTGTTGGGGTTGTTTCAATTACCATGAAATATCTCAATATAGTTTTGGTTTGACTTAACCTAGGTTTCATAAAGCATTGATCACCTTCTAAAGGCTCTGTGAAACAAGTAAGAATTGTGTTGATGAAATCATAATATAGGATTTCATGATTGGGAAGCCCACTGAATGGATTAAAGATCTATGAATTAATGTTGCTAGAAAGTTACACAACACTAAACACCTTTGAGTAGTTTGACATACCTTTGTCTGTGTGATGAAAAAGGGTATATTGAACCTTTACACTAGGATATCCACAATATGATAATCTGAAAAATATGTTAAGGGTTATTTGGTTTCAATAAAATTTATAGATATTAATTAATTTAAAATTAATTATCTAATGAAGAAATCCAGATAAGTAAAATACATGTTCTAATTTATTTTGTAATTGTTAACCCACATGAATTATAGTATATCATTTTGATATATTACATAGTAGAATAACTTTCTCACTAGATAGAATTTCATACAATGATATAGTAATTTATAAATTATAGTACACCCTATATTGAAATTTATGTGTTGGAAAACCTTATTCTGGATATACCTAGAAATGACGCTAGTGAGGGAGAATTTTCACTCTATATAAAACATTTAGATGTGGCCACCGATATCCAATGTTTTATGATATAATCATTATCAAGTGATATTTTAATGAGACAGAAGGATTGGATATGCATGAAATCATGTCTCTCAATCATGTTATTTTTCAAGGGAATGTGATAAAAGAGAGATATGATATCTCTGACGTGTTGTTCATGATACAACCTAGAGATTTTGTGCCTGCAGAATAGTAAACCACACTTTTCATAAAAAATAATATTACTTATTATTACACTACTATACATAAGAACTTTAAAAATGATAAAATAGATCATTTTTAGTGAAAAAGGTAATGATAATTGGAGTTCCCTTAAAAGAAATAGTCCTTTATTAGGGCTAAAAAATAACTCTTAGAGGGACCATTTATCATAAAAAAACTCTCATAAAGGCCACATTTATCTATCCTTTTTTAGCACGAATAAAGGTACCTCTTTATCATAACTTTTTTTTAATTTTGATAAAGGGGGTTCTTTATCAGTGCTATTTTTATAACTAATAAAGGTTCTATTTGTCAATACTTTTTATAGCACTGATAAAGGGTTATTTTATAAGGACTGTTGCTAGTACTTATAATGGGACATACTACTGTAGTGTGCTATTTAAATTATAACACATTTCAGTAGAATATATGGGGATAAAAAATAATGAGAAATTAAAAAAATAAATATAAAATAAATTTTCATCACAAATATAAGAAAAAAAACTATGTTATAGAAATTTTAAACATATGTTTGTACAATTAAATGAGTAAGTTCAATTTACCACATATAATCATAAACATCAATGTTACTTTTCTATTAGCCCCTAACCCCCGATCATATTATTTGTTTCCAAAAAAACCATCGCAACATGAGAAAAAAATGAATGTATATAAGAATAAAATTCTTATGTTAGTAATACAATAATGAAAAAATTAAACACAGTGTCAATTTTAAACTGAAAAAATGTTATTCGAGTCATGTTGAAACACCATGTATTAGACTGAGTTGTGGCTGATTCATACACATCACAAATGTTTTTATTATTCTCAAAAGTATGTGATATTGAATTGGATAACATCAATGGTGATAGAAAAATCACAACGAATGTGATCTAATTATAGAGCACTATCATTTTATGGACAAGCCTTCAACTATCACACCCTTTCTTGTACGTCTTCAAGCATTATCCATATAAAAATGAACTAAATAAGTATTAAGAAATATGATAAAGAAATTTATTATATAAACTGCAGATAAAACATTGATAGAAAAATATTATCTTATTTTGTTATATTTTTCTATGTGATGCGTGTTTTAATGTAAAATGACACTTGTATATTGAAATCTTGTACTTTGAGTCATAATGACCACATCATGTGTCAACATTTTATTTATTCAATTTATATACATCACAAATGGAATATTGATAATTTCCCTTATGTTTGAAAAAAATATGATCTCTACATGGCCTCAGAATCAGAAACCAACAATTGAACAATAGGGAATCCCATCCCCACCCACGTCACCCACAAACATCAAGCATAATAATCGTGCTTATTATCATAATAGAGAAAGGGTGTTTTTATATTTAAACACACCATTTATCAAGTTATTTATTTCCGTTTAGATACATGGGGTGATCAAACAAGGATTATTTTTCATTGGTCATCCATTGAATCAACCATGTTTACATGATTATCTAGTTCCCATGTTACAACCATTCAATAACAAGGTTATATAAATAAATAAAGGTTCATTAGTACAGAAGAAAATACCACCAATAACAATTATTTTCAGTGAGAATAATCCCATTCAATTCACATCTTATAAACTAAGAAAAAAATTACATTAGCATCATCATCAAACAAACACCTTCATTCATTAAAAATCCATTTACTATCTTCATTAAGGTTTGGTTTCATCCATGCCCAGAGGAAACATTATCATACCCCCCCCCCCCCGCATGATACCCAGTAAAGAGAGACAAAGGAGAACAATACTTGGATGATCAATGTAACACCCCGAGATTTTATGAAAAATATTCTTTTTTATTTCATTAATGACTTGTGTTATACGCTATACCAAAAGGAGCTTGCACAATACGCATCCCTGACTTGGCTTTCATTACACACAATCGTGACCATCCATGATAGTGTGTGTTGTACGCAATACCGAGTTTTGTTAAACAACGATATGTTATATAAACTAGCCGTTATGAATAGTAATACCCACTTTTTGAAATTTTATAAATTTTATCTTTCAAAATGGACTCCATTTTTGGATTTAGAATGTCGAAATTAGCCTAGGGTGAATTTTTGGTATTTCTTTAAAAACATTCAATTTTTGATGAATAGTTAAAACATTGGGTTACTATTCAAAAACGGACTTTTTATTTAAATAATTATTTATTTTATTTAAATTTATTTTAGGTAAAAATTGATACATAATACCTATATAAGTTCAATTTAAGTCATTGGAGTCATTTTATAATAATTTTAGATATATATAAATTTTATTGAACTTTTCACCGTCTTTTACCCACCTCCTAGGAGAATTTGCAAATTCACAGAAAACTTAATTTTACCGCTTCTATGAGTGGAATTTAAAAAATATGAGAGACACAGTTAATATAAAGGACAAAAATGTAGTTCAATGAGATGAAAATAATTTTTTGTGAATAGTAACTTTTTATTTTTTTTACCACGGTTAAAAGTAAATAGAGTAATTAAGGGTAAAAATGATATTATTATTACCCTAAAACATGTCATAATTCTATTGGATAAGTGTAATTCGACCAAAAACAACCTTAGGAATAATATATGACCATTTAGGCCCACATGGATTAGATTAAGACATTTATTATTAATTTATTTAAAGAAGGGTTAAAATAGTTAAAATCAATGTTGAATAACTAAATCATTTTTAATATAAGGTTATACATAAGATAAATTCGACTATAAAAATTAATTAGAAAGATAAATATATTTCCTACATAATGGTGTTTTATTTATAATTTATAAACATTAAACAATTTAATTTATTTATGACACAATGATGATGCAGTAATTATCTTATTATTAAAATATTGACATAATTGATGTTATAAATACCCAAATAAATGTAATTTTAGACTTTTAATGAATTAAACTAATTTTATAAGTTAATATGACATGTTATTATTTATTTAATTAACTTTTTTAGAACTAATAATTCTGTTATGATTTTCAAAAAAATCAATTACAAAATAGTGTCAAAATTGACATAAAATAGTTTTTAAAACAAATAATATATTATTAATTGTTATTTTATTCCTAAAAATCTATGGTTCTTCAAAATGAATTATATAAGGTTCTATATATTAATAATAATAAACTTGGGGTTCTTTTAGCTTGTTATAGTATGTTTGTTAACCTTATAGTGTAAGAAAACAAGAAGACACGGTAAAAGTAAAATTATTTAACTTAAAGTTAAATAGAAATGATAAGGTTTAAATAGAAACCTAAACTTGACTAAATTATATTGGATGAGAGGATTTAGAACCATACCCACATTATCTTAGAAATTAATCAATTTGGAGATATTAAAAACCGAATATGACTTTATAATAAAATAATATTTTGAGTTTTTCCAAAGGTGCCCTTCTCCTCCCTTATAAAAAGGGCACCCATTACCTCTTCTCTTCACAAACTTTTGAGCCTTGAAGCTTGGCCAAAACCTGGCCATTTCTCTTCTTCACTTCCCTAGAAACATTCTGGAGGTTCTGGTCTTCTCGAAACACCAACTCTACTTCCTTAAGAGAAGGCTTAAAGGAGGTGCGTTGAAGAAGAGGTAATCTCTTCTTTCGATTCTCTCAAGTTCTTTCTTCTTCAATTACTTCTTATTTAGTTTTTTCATTATAAAGTAATAACATTAGTATCACTAATATACTTATTTGTTATTATGAGTATGAAACAACCCTATTTCACCTTCTATCCATCCTACGGAAAACGAAATCACCACGTGTGAGTACGTACGGAATACCGTCTCCAGGCCGTGGTGTAATCAGTTTTTCCACCACCACCTTACATGAATGGGTATAATTTTGTAAATAAATAACTATATATGGTTTCTGTAAATTGGTATTTATTATGTAAAATTATAAATACACTTCAATACAATTCCATGATCATGGGAATGATATCATCGCTCGTGCGTAGGTACGGACTACCGTATCCACGAACGCGATGAGATTCATTTTCCATGATTAGCCATTCAAGAATGATTATAAGGTATATATAATGAATAATAATGAAATATATGGAATAATGAATCTACTGTATTTATGTATCTATATATATATATATTATCTATATACTTCCATTCAAGTCAATAAAGAAAGGAAAACAGTGTTCATGCGTACGTACGACTTACCGTCTCCATGAACGGTGTGTTTCATTCCATTTATCTATCTATAATATATATATATATATATACTGAGTATATATGATATATAAATCATGTTTTACATTCTGGAAGTAAGTAAATCATGATATAAGTAATAATAATATCAAGAACAAGAAGTCCAAACATGTACGATAAATAAAATGATTTAACCCAAAACGTTGCTTTAACATGGAACTTAAAAAAGAACATGTAATATAAAGTCATAAGTGAACCATATATGATATCATAACAATGAATATTATTCTCTAATAAGTCAATGACATTATTTAAATCATTATACGGGAGGTTAGGAAACGTACGAAGCTTATCAGACCTAAGGTAAGGGATAATTTATCAATCTCATTTTTATCCAAGATTGTTTATTCATGAGAATTTACTAGGTTTATCATTATCATCCAAGACCATGTTTTCTAAAAAAGTTTTCATGTATTTTTAAGGTCCTTTTTAAAAAAATTTGACTTTTAGTACATGGTATGTAAGGAATCTATTTTTTGTTTACCATACAAGGTACTTTTTGAATTTTCTAACAAAAGTACGAGAAGAATGTTATTTTTAACTTATACGGCGTGAACGAATTTTTATAGTTTTATAACGCCTCATTTTCATGAAGCTTAATCTACAAGATTTTATGAATATTTTCAACAAAATACTTTTATTTTAAAAGTGCAAGGCATTTTTCTAATAGAAAATGATTTTGAAGAAGAAAGGATATTTTCATCAAGAATTCATTTCAAATGTTTTATCAAAACCATTTTCCATCTAAGATGAAATTATTTCATAAGTGTATGTTTCAAGTTTAATGTCTATATGATTTACATGATTTCACTTTTCTTATTATCAAATGATATCCATTTTTTATATGGATTATGTGATGATGGGATGATGTTTATGAAACCCATTTTATTTATTGGGTTATTATGAATGATGTATGTTTATTTTGTGGCACAAGTAAGAATGATTTCATTATGAGATGGGTGGGACCTATATCTCCCTCCAATGCATTGGGTACTGATTTATATCTCATGAGATAGACATGTCTGGAACAGTATGTTAATCCGGTTCAGTGTTACAGGACTGGAACGAGGAGTGAACTCGATTCAGAAAAGGACTTTGTCCACTAAGATGGTCTTGGTAGCAATTCCTTAGCTACTATGGAAATCATGACATGTTCTGAATGGTTTCCACAATTACATGATTTATTCCCATGATATTTTATCAAGATTTATGTTCCTTTATGTCATATGCCTTATGTACTTCCATGATTTATGTCCTTGCTCAATATTTTGATGTTTATATTTTATGTTCATGATTTTGCATTCAAATAATTATGGATTGTTTTATGTTCTCTATGATCACCCATACTGAGAATTTTGAGCTCACCCTTTTTATGTTTTCTTTCCCCAGGATATAAAGAAAGGTTTTAGGTAAGAAAAAAGGGGAAGATATTTATGGGAGATGTTTAAGATCTTTCACCACGATTAGAAGATTATGTTCCAAGTTTCCAAAGACACTAAACTATTACAGTCCTTGTACGTCGGTTTTTGTTATGTACTAATTATTCCACAAAAGTAATGTAATGTCCATGTACGTCAAGCTTCGGGTCTCTACAATCAACAATCGAATGTTTCTCCTCGTGCCCACTGGGGATGCACGACTTGGATAAGAAGATATCCAAGGACTCAAAGGGTGAGAAGGAAAGGCTCCAATGCGATCTCATGATTCGTGTATGGAAGAGGGAATCCAAACGCACCATGTAAATGAAATAGGTGAGGTAATAAGAAGATATTGGTTGATAAAATTCTATATCATAGAGTTATGGTGTGTGGAATCTCAAACGGCTTAAAAGGTGGATCATGGCTTTACCAACTAGTTGGGCCATTACACATGATGGAATTAATTTAGATAATAATTTTTCTTGTAGACCAGGAAGATATACTAGATGAAATGGTGGATAAACTTTAAATGAAAAAAAACACATTATTGTGGAAAAACTGGAAATGCTGCTGAGGCTAAGGTGTATCACATGGTCACACAAGCATTAGAGGATTTAAGATACCATTTATGGGCTTAAATGACTATAAACCATTTTAAAAGAGGTAATAAAACGTAAAAGAAGAGTTAGAGGAATGATAGGGGAAGGAAACCCCAACAATCCCGTCGTGGCATCGTTTGGGTGCAACACCGATCAGTGTCACCGTTAGGTTAAACCATCAAACCAACAAGGACACCCTCTTGACTCAACGATGGGGTCCAGGACAACCCAGAAACTAGAACTTGGCAACGTAATGGACAAAGAGGGTCCATGACATTATATCAGATACCTCTCAAACTATTCTCGTCCTCGATAATTAAGGGTAAACACAAATAAAAGAGAGGGTTCCAAACAATCACCCAGCAAGACACCTCCCAGTAAAAACAATTCTAGCGTTGTTCGAAAGCCTGAGCAAGACTTTATACCTAGGAACACCAAAATTATGATTTTTTATACACATTCAAAGAACCATGGGAAAAGGCCCATCTCACAATTTTTTAAATGGTTGGGGAAGAAGCCTACTTTATTATTATAGCAATGAAAAGACCACTTTAACTGGGTAGAGGGAGACCCATTACATAGACCAAAGGCCCAGTGGTTGATTATCCCATTACTTGGCCCATATGCACAAAATTTTGGCCCAAGGGACATTCAGTGAATAGTATTGCTACAATAACCACCGAATATAGTACCACATAGTACCCGCCGCCGCTATAGTGCCAAGTCAACGCTGCAGTGACCTGCCACCTCTATAGTGCCCGTCGCTGCTACAGTGTCGCAACTGCTACAATCGCTAAAGTAATACTACTGTACCCTGCACCGAATGGTTTTTGAACCACCTTTTTTAATGTAGGATTACAAGGTTATTACCACTAAGCCAAACCCCAACTAAAAGACCCATCTCATATTTTACAAGGTCAAGCATTTCATCAAAGTGAAATAAAAAACAATACAGAAAAAACTCAAAATTGCTCGGGGTACTGAGCACACATCTATGGCTCCCGTTCTTAGGTACTCTCCCCAAGGCCATCATGCCTCTATAACACATGAACCAAGGGAATGGTTCATCCATGAAGCACCTTCTCCTCATGATCCTCGATCCTCAGGGGTCATTCCACGAACGTCTCATCGTCCTCGACATCCAGGGATGTTTGAATCATCATGTAGATTCCAATGGAGATGAGAAACATGTAAGAGTTCATGGACCCTCAGTAGCAGTGGTTTCTGCACTAGCTGATAAGCCACATCGCTGACGCGCCACAAGACCTTAAACGGACTGAAGATCCAAGGATAAAGCTTACTGCCACTGCCAAACCTCTTCTTCCCATGTCGAGGGGAGACCATTAATAACACGTGGTCCAAAACCTCATATTCAATGGGTCTCCTCATATAATCAGCATATGAATTGTCATGGTCCTGAGCCACCTTCATCCCCTCCCATATAAGATGAACCTTCTATGTCATGATCTGAACCACCTATGGTCCAAGAAAACCTACTTCTTCAACCACTTTTCAGCCTACAGGTGAACAAAATATTCATCTATATAAGGCTTCAAACAGAGCCATGTCACTGGTAGAGTGATAGCTATTATTGTTGGAAAACACTACCAGGGGAAATTACGGTACCCAAAATCCTCTAAATCCCAAAACACAAGCCTGTAGCATATCCTACAACATCTAGATGGTCCTATCTGTCGGTCCATCTATTTTTTGGTGGAAATTCGTGTTGTGGCATAACTTGGTGCCAAAAGTATGTTGCAATCCCTTCTAGAATCATGAGGTAAACCATGTATCCCAGTCCGAGAATATTGACCTTGGAACTCCATGAACCTATATCACCTCTTCCATGTACCTCTGTGTTAAGGTATCCACTGCACTCAACTCCTTGACTGCCACGAAGTGAGCCTATTTCGTCATCTGGTCCACCACTACCCAAATAGCATCACTACCTCCATGAACCTTGGGTAGTCCTATGACTAAATCCATTGAGATTTCGCCCCACTTCCACTCAAGGACATCTAAAGGATGCGATAGACCTCCACAGACGTTTTTTTAGACTTCACATGCTGACAAATGAGGCACATTGACACAAACTTCACCACTGCCCATTTCAACTCGGGCCACAAAAACTATTTTCTCAGGCCTCTATACATCTTGGATAATATTGGGTGTACCTCTAAAGGTGAGTTATGGAACTCACAGAGAAATCTATCGTGCATCATCTCTGGGAAAAAGAACATCCCACAGAAAATCATCTGATTCTGAAACATAACTGCTGCATTATTTAGATCATTAGTGGAATAGTTATGCTCATGGGGAAATAACTACCTAGACTTATAGGAGATGACTCCTCACTACTGCATCATCACAAAACCCAAGACTGGGGAATTGACTTGTTTCCCCATCAGATAACTGAAGGCTTCTTGGAACTGTTCAATCCATAAAAAAGGTTCTTCTTTCTTGGTCAAAGCTGTCAAAGGTTCTTCAACTCAAGATAAGTTGGGCATGACCCTTCGGTAGTAACCAGCTAGACCAAGGAAACTATGATCCTCTTCCATATTCTTGGGTGCCACCCAAGAAAAAATATCTTCACCCTTTAAAAAGTTCTAGTTCTATTCCATGCTGAGACACCACCTGGCCATATATGTTCACCTCTCGTGTCTAGAACCAGCACTAGGAAAACTTCCCATAGAGAAAGTTCTATCATAGGAACTCTTAAAACATCATCATATACTCAAGATGATCCTCCTCTGATATTGAGTAGATCATGATGTCATCAATAAACATGACTATGAACTGGTCCAGATATTACTCGAAGAAAGAGTTCAGGATTTCCCTGAACATTGATGGTGCGTTCGTAAAGCCAAAAAAATGATCACGAAATCAAAGTTCTTGTATCTTCACCTAAATGAAATCTTTGAGATGTCACCCTCCTTCACCCTCATCATGTGATATCCAGCCCATAGGTGAATTTGAGAGAAATAACCTTCTCCATTTAACTGGTCAAAAAGGTCATAGATCTTCATGAGGGTGTAACAGTACATGAACATCAACTGATTCAGCTTTTGGTAGTCTGTACATAGCATGATGCCACCATCTTCTTTCTTTTCGAACAATACTAGAGAACCCCATGATGATGTGCTTGGTTGGATTAAAACCTTCATTATCATGTCATCAACCTGGATCCACAACTCACACAACTGAGATGGTGTCATCTGATAGGGAGCCATAGAAATCGGATGGGCACTGGGTTCCAAGTCTATCTCGAGAAACAAAAGACAAGATGGTTTGACCTCCGGCTACTGAAAGGGCCTGGATGAAAACTGCTACTGCAAAGGTAGGAAATGAACCTAGCCACCTCCAATGTACTATACTCGGTCCATGAACTAATTCTAAAGGTGCCCATGATTCTCACAGATAAATCACCTCGGTCCTAGGACCACAGAGAAAGAGTGAGGACTAAGAGACCTAAACATGAAATGTTTAGGCCTACTCCCAATCGACCAAAAACTGGAAGGCCCTAAGGCTAGTGGCCTATTGCTGAGAGCCTTCCCCTTCAATGAGCTCAACTATCTCTCCTCTTGTGGCACACTTCCAAGCGTGTTCATCTTATCAACCACTTTATCCTTCTTCTGAACATTTAAGTATGTCAGTAGAGTGATGGGAGTAGCAACACACCGAATGGATGGTCAGATCGCCTCCTCTACGCATCTTTCCCATTTCTCCTCTTCCAGGATGATGTTTGAGGGGAAAAAGAGGAGATCCTTGAACATGTTCCCCTACTCCCTCACCATCATACTCTCTTGTTGAGGGGAGAGTAACTCTTGCCTCTTCTAAGCCCCCATCGTGAAAGAAAGTAATTCTGCCTAGAACTCCTTCTTGAAGTCAGTCCATGAAACCTCATCCTCCTTCCTCACCCTGAGATAGAGCATCCACCACTGACGCACCATTCCCCATATATAGCTTATAGCCATAGGAACCCAGTACTCCGTCAGAGCCCAGATCTCATTAAAGGATAAAAATAGCTCCTCATGATAGCCCTCCATCTACATGTCCGAGATACTGCCCTCGTACTTCCTGAGGGTCTTCTATTGAAAGGAATGAAGTTTCTTCTACCACTGGATGTATTCCTCACCTCAATAATCCCTATGCTGATCATCCAAATAAGCCTCCTAGGCCTTGATTGCCTACAATACTCATGGTCATCGTCTGAGTTCCATAACTTCATGGTAAATAAGGAAACACCTAATCCCTAGTATTGTGGTAGATCGAATTTAAAATTTTCCTAAACTTTTTATTCATTTTAAACTCCCAAAAAATTCAGAACACACAAGAATACAAGTAATTATGATGATTTTATCTTTACTAGGGTCTCTACCCTACAATTAGTGTAGCCTCAATTAGTCATTCGGTAGGTCTAGAGTCCTCACATCAGATCGCAAAGTCCCCCAAAATCTCATCTCCTAGCCGATCTTCCCTGGAATATTTCATTCACCAAGGATTCCCAACACTATTTCCCTACCATTCCATGTAATACTGATTATGCCTAACTCCAAACATGATCATTTATATCAACTAGATCCTCTCATACCATTCTATCATGAATCACCTTCACCAAGATGAAGTAAGGGTCATCAAACTGTCGTAACCTTCCTTCTTCAATTTGAAGGAGAGATAATGACCCCCCGAGTCCCGCCTTCAATAGGTATTGGAGTGGTGACTACCAATAAGGGTATATAATCCCACATAATATGGAAGTCATTACCCTTTTTTATAGAAAAATATCAGGAGATTAGGTGGTAAATCTAAAAAAATCCCAAAAACAAAATGTAAATGTATTCCAAAAGCCCATTTCCCCATGCATGTTCAAAACAAAGTGTCACATGGTACAAGAAAACTCTGGTGAAAAGTACCAAAAGAAAAAACATAACAAAGACAATTGTCCTGATGTATGAGCTATTAAAGTCCATCATGGTCCTCAATGTCCTCTAAGAAACTCGAAATATTTTTATATACGTAGTTCGAGTAGACCAGTATACTCAGTAGGGAAAACCAAATGCTCACGTGTACAAGTGGGGAGTCATTATAATGCTCTGTGATTAAGTAGAGGTAGCCAAAACACATAGCAAGGGAAACTACCCACCCAGATCACCAAGGCACACTCCCCAAATAACACAAGTTAGGTAAATTAATAGTAATAGCACATCGATATTTGGGTACCCTGCACCGCTTTCCCACTGGTTATTGAAGACATCCAATGCATCTGACCTCCCCTTCCATTTTCACTGTAGTCCCAATACCGCCCCAATAATAACCTTATGGGACACAAAAACCATGCATCTTTCCCACATACACTTGGTCCACCACAACCACACATCCTGCCCATAGACACTTGGGCCACCACCACCATATGTAACAACGCTCGCAGACACCTAGGCCAGAAAAATTACCGCCATGCCCGAAGACACATGAGCCTCATCTTAAAGACACCTCAGAAACAGACCTTCCCACACACACCTGGACCCACCCCCACAACATACACTCCCCAAAGATTCTTGGGCCATAATGGACCCCATGCCGTCACAGCCTACCCGAAGAGTCTTGGGCTTCCCGAGAGAGGGAGAAGAAAATGAGCTAATAACCAACCACTCATAAGAATATTGGGAAAACGCTATCCCTTATGATATGGGGGTGTTCAGCATGAAGTGATCAACATGAGTGGGGTGTGTATAAGAAACACCAAAACTACACATTTTACATATAGGTAATCAAACACTCATCCCAACATAAGGGTTCCAAAACCAGTCCTTACACAGACACCATAATTAATATTTATTCATGCACAAGATGCAATATCCACGACCAGAGCACAACCCCTTCCTAGAAAATAGTTCCCCATTGAACCCATTCTTGTTATCATGTTAATGTGAATCCATTTATGCAATCCTTCAGTACTGGGAAACTAATAGGAATAACCACAAGCCATAAACTACAACTGAACAAATGATGAAAATACCTAAACAATAATTTAAGCATCCACACCCAATTCTATTGTAAATTAACAACAACAAAAGGGATCTATGGGATCCCTTGATGTACTAGAACCAAACCAGGCACCAACATATGGCTCCACAAGAATTTAGATTCACAAACCAACAAGTGAACAATAAGGGATCCCATCCCCAACCACATCACCCCACAAGAATCAAGTAGAACAACCTTGCATATTAGCAGAACAATGCAAGGGAGTTTTCAGATTTAACCACACCATTTATCAAGTTCCTTATTTCCATCTGGTTAATGAGGGTGATCACACAAGGATTATTGTTCATTGTGCATCCATTTAATCAACTATGTTTACGTGATTAACCAATTCCCATGTTACACCCATTCAATCACAAGGTTATCTAGAAATACATTGGTTCATTAGTACACAATAATAGACCACCAAAGGTCATGATTTTTTGTGAGAATAATCCCATACAATTCACAACATATAATCATAGATAAAAGAGTAAAGAAACATCATCATGAAACACACCCCTTCATTCTTTAAAGTTCGTTCATTATCTTTGTTATGGTTTTGTTTCCTCTATGCCCTGAGGAAATGTAATCATACCCACCCCGTATGTTACACAGTAAAGAGAGTCAAAGAAAAACCCAACTTGGATGATCAAAAATAGAAGTTTTCTCCATGTACCAAGAATTGGGGACCTTGGTATTGAAATTGAAATGGCACATTTGTATGGAAAGCAGGCCCGTCTAGTCAAAATGAACACATCATTCATCGGATTGATGTGAGGTCAATTCCTATGGGTCAAAAATGAATTATGGATTATTTTAAAAAAAATATTCAAAAAAATATGTGATTTGGTTTATTAGTATGGGTGATGTGACACATGTTTTAAACTAAAATGACTCTTTTTGTTGAAAATTTGAACCTCAAGTTATACTGACCCAATAATAAGTCAGATCGACAAATGATTAATTCATACACATATAAATGAATTATAAATCATTTTCCTAACATTTGAAAACAATATGATCTTTTTTCCTCTATTTTGGTAATGTGACACATGTTTTAAACTAAAATAGAACCTTTATATTGAAAACACAGATGTACAGTCATACTGGCCACATTGGGAGTAATATTGATGTAAGGTAGAATCATTCATGTCAAAAATTAATTATGGATCCTGGTATAAAATTTTGAAAACATTATTAATCTGTTTTCTTATTTTTGGCTATCTGATGCATGTTTTAAATGAAAATGACACTTTTATATTGAAAACATGCACTTTATGTCTTATTGACCACATAGTGTGTTGGGTTAATGTGATTTCAATTCCAATAAAAAATGTATTATAGAACATTTTAGTTATTATTTAATGGAATACAACATCAATTTCTTAGTTTGAGCGATGTGACACACATTATAAACCGAAGGTACACTTTTATATTGAAAAAACGCATTTTGAGGCATACAGACCACATCAGGTGTCTGATTGATGTGCAGTAAATTAACAAACATCAAAAATTTATTATGGGTCATTTTACTAATGATTGAAAATAATAACATCTATTTTTACTTGTTTTGGAGATGTAACATGTTTTTTTAAATTAAAATGACACCTTTATATTGAAAACATGAATTTCGAACAACACTGACCACATCAGGGGTCTGATTGATGTGATGACAATTACTAAAAATCAAAATTGAATTATGGATCATTTTATTGAATTTAAAAACAACATGACCTCAGTTACTTATTTTAATCCATGTGACATGTGTTTTAATGTAAAATGACACTTTTATGTTGAAAACACAAATTTTGAGTCATATCAAAAAGATTGGAAATTAGATTGATGTATGTTTGATTCCAACATGTAAAAATTAATCAATCAATCATTTTACTAAATTGTGAAAAAATAAATCTTGTTTTCTCAATTTAATTTTTGTGATGCGTTCTAATATTAAATGAAAATTTTATATTAAAAACACATACTGTGAGTCGTGGCAACAACATCATGTGTCATATTGGTTTGATGTCAATTCTGACACAATAAAAATGAATTATTAATCATTTTCCTAAATTTTAAAAACAATATAAACTCATTTCATCGATTTGGCCTATGTGACTTGAATTTTAAGCTAAAATGGATGTTTTATATTTAAAAAAAATACCTAGAGTCATATCGACCACATCAGGTGTCATATAGATTTCTAGTTGATTCCTATGTGTCAAAAAAGAATTATGGATCATTTTCATATATTTTTAAAATAATCTGAATTTTTTTATCGATTTTGGATATTTGAGGCATGATTTAAACTGAATTGTAACTTTTTAATTGAAAAAACATAAATCAAGTAATACCAATAACATTGGGTGTCAAATTGATGTGCAGTCAATTCTTACATGTCAAAATAGAATAATAGATCTTTTTAAAAAAATTAGAAAACAATATGAGCTCATTTTCATTGTTTTGTCACTGTGAAACACTTTTTAAACTAAAATGAATCTTTTATATAAAAAACAAATATTTTAAGACATACTGACAGCATCATTTTTCAAATAAATTTGGGGTTAATTTATATACTTCAAAAATAAAATTTAAACTTATTTCCTAAATTTGAAAACAATCTGACCTTGTTTTCTAAAATTTTTCTATGTGATGCGTATTGAATCAAAATGACACTTCTATTGAAAACATGTAATTTGAGTCATAATGGCCACATCATTTATTACATTGTGTGTGGATAATTATTACATGTGAATAATTAATTATAGATCATTTTACTAATGTTTTAAGACATTATGTTCTCATTTTATTAGTTTTGGCTATGTGACAAGCATTTTAAACTAAAATAAAATATATATTAAAAACACATACTAAGAGTCATACTAATCCCATCAGGTGCCGAATTGATGTGCGGTCAATTCTTACATATAAAAATTGAATTATGGATTGTTTTATTAAAGTTGGAAAATAATAAAATATTGTTTTTATTTTTCTTCAATGTGATACATGGTTTAATCTAAATTGAAATTTTTTAATTAAAAACATGAACTTTTAGTAATACTGACCACATCATGTGTTTGATTGATGTGCATTAAATTCCTATAAACAATAATGAATTAGGTATCATTTTCAAAAAAAATTGAAAAAAATGTGCTCTTTTTCTTGATTTTGGATATGTCACACATGTTTTAAACTAAAATAAAACTTTTATTTTGAAAATATTTCATTTGAGTCATATCGAACACATTTTGTATCAGATTATTGTGGGGTCAATTCCTTAACATAAAAAATGAACTATTACCTATTTTAATAATGTTTGAAAAACAATATGATCTTGTTTTCTCAATTTCAGGGATGTGACATGTGTTTTAAACTAAATTGGAACTTTTATATTGAAAACACAATAATTTGAGTCATAAAGACCATATTGGGTGTTGTATTTATGTTCGGTGGATTCTTACTTATCAAAAATGAATTATAGATTATTTTTCTAATTTTGGAAAACAATTCAGGATCATTTTCTTGGTTTTGGGTATTTGATGCCTATTTCAAACAAAAATGATATTTTGTTTTTAAAAAATACACACTTTGAGTCATACCAAACACATCATGTTTTGGATTGATGTGTGGTTAATTCTTACATGTCAAAAATGAATTATGGAACATTTTAATAAAGCTTGAAAATAATATGATTTTGTTTCTTGGTTTTTGTTATGTGACATATGATTTAAAACTAAATGGCACTTTTATATTAAAAACACATATTTTGATTCACACCAACCACATTGGGTGTTATATTGACATGTGTTTTGAGCTATTGTTTAAATTTAACCTAATATGTACAAGGAAAAAGTGATAATGAAATTAACAAAAATAAATAGATAAAATAATGAGAAAATTTACTAAATAAGTAGTAAGGTGTCACCTCTTAATGATTTCTGTAGAAATTCAGAAACCATATATTCTAATCATTTGTTTCTAAATAAATTTATTTAATCCATTGTACTTATCCTTAAGAAATAGAATAAAAAATATAGTCATTCCTATACTAATGCTTGACATCTGAAATGTATATCTAAGGCCATATCCCCTACTAGATCACAAACATAAGAGGAAATCACTTAAATTTGACGTTGGGAAACAGTCTAACACCATGTACTCTACCCAAACATTTATAAAAAAATTTACTTCTTCTATTGGGTATATAGATTGAGGAATTCATGTATGTACAGGGAAAATATATACAATCAATTTCATAAGATATATTTTTATTGTAATTTTAATTATTTACGTAAATTACATATTAATGGATCCTAATATCTTGAGGTTATATGATATCTTTTATAAATAAGAAATTGAAAAATCCCTTATCATTATCATTATCATAATTCAGAAACTAAAAAACATTTTCCAAAATATATAAATTTATTCTAAATATGTTTTGATTGTTAAATATTTTTATATATACCATAATTTGTTTCTATTTCAAGAAATACATACTCTTCTTCTATTCCACATACGATGATTTATCCTATATTTATAGATATCCCTATAAAAAATGTAACCATTAAAAAATAAATTGAAACATATAAATTGTAACACCCCGAGCTTCCACGATACGCTTCTCATTCAATAATGCAATAGCTTGTATTGTACACAAGTTCGAGTTCTAACACACCGCGACTAATCAAAGTAGCCATTATGAATAGTAAGAACCACTTTTTAAAATTATAGAAATTTTATATTTCAAAATGGACTTCATTTTTGGATTCAGAATATCGAAATTAGCCTATGTTGAATTTTTGGTATTTTTCTGAGAACTTCTAATTTTTTATGAATGGTGAAAAATACTTAAAAACAACTTTTTTAATCAAAATAATTTATAGTGATAAATTATACTATTTAGTGGTTTTAAAGTATAATTAGAATATATTTTTACCATTTTATCCAATGGTGGTCATTAGAATTAATTTAACATTGAAATTGGACATAAACAATTGCCAATCTTTTAATAAAAATTGTTTCTTAAAAACACGCTATTTGTTGTGACAGCGGGAATTAATTATAAAATTAATTAATGCAACTTATATGTTTGGAATTTTTTAAAATAGACATCATTTTTGAATTCGGAATATCAATTATAGCTTAGGGTGAAATTTTGGCATTGTTCTGAAAAACATCAATTTTTGATGAATAGTGAAACCACTATGTGGTAGTTAAATAAATGATTTTTTCGTTTAAATAAAATATTACTACTTCTGTGATTTGATTTTCAAAAATCCGACATACATGTTTGTCATTAAGAAGTAAAATGTGGTTCAATGATATTAAAATAATTTTTGGTGAATAGTAACTTTTAAGTTCTTAATCACGATTAGAGGTAATTAGTGTAGTTTAAGGTAAAAATAATGTTTTAATAATATGAGATGATCTTGAAACATGTCCTACCCTCATTGGATGTTCCATGGCAGACCAAGAAAATCCATGGGTCAACTTGGTGACCCCATGGAGCCACTTTAGTTGGAAAATGACATAAATACCTTTTATTTAATGTTAAAGTAAAAAATGACACAAACATGAAATGTTTTACAAAAAATTTTTTTAATATGGGGTTATACAAGTCATATTTTTGACTATAAATAGTAATTTAAAAGATAAAAAGAATTCCTACATCATAGTATTTTTTTTATAATTTTTAGACATTAAATAAATTAAATTATTTATGACATCATTATGATGCAGCGATGACCTCATTATTTAATGATTTTAATAAAATGAAAAGATAATGTACAATCCATGGCATAAACTTGTCCAAAAAATATTGGATGGGTAGATTTCAAACCCTTATCACCTTATCCACGAAATATATAAGTGTGGGACCTTTAGAATCCGAAAAGCATTGTATAATAATGTAAAATTCCCTTACTTTCCAAGAGTGCCCCTCCTCTCCTCTTATAAAAGGCCCCCACCTCTACCACCTCATTCACACTTTCAAGCCATTTGGATCGGCCACACTCTGCCAAAATACCCTCCCAACTTCCCTCCCTTACTCCTAGAAGCCTCACTTTGGGCAGAATTTCTCCCAAGGAAGCCTTCGGCTCAAATCAAAAAGAGTTACCCGATTTTTAGGTAATGTCTTCTCTAATGTTGTTTTGTTTTATTTAGCTTCTCAAACCCATTAAACTCTTTTTATTCATTTATTTTGTAACAAAACCAGTATCCTAAATATACTAGGATGTTTTTATAATAAGGATTCTAGCTACACTTACACACACCTACATCTAATGGTTAAAGAACATACTGTTTCTGTGGATGGCGAATTTCTGCCTCGCGAAACGATGATTGTTCAACACTCATATAACACCTTCAAATGTGGCCATTAAGATGTCACTATATTTATATATGATATATAATATTTTTATGTTTTACTTATGCTTCTTTATTTCTCATTTATGGCATACTTTATGATTTCCATTATGGGTAAACGCGATAATTTCATTTTAGGAAGTGCGGACTACCGCCCCCTCAAAGTGATTTGAATTGTTAATGATATATGTGGGATGTATAAAGGATGGAGTAAATGGTATTATACACTATATTATACTGGAATTATATTATACATTTATATCATTATGATTTAATTCCATTAAATATGAAATAGAAATGAAAGTAGCGTTCATGCATACGTACAACTTACCGTCTCCATGAACGGTGCATTTCATTTCTTAACTCTAAATGTTACGTAATATTATAAATGAATGTATATACTATATATATATATTATATATATGATATCTACATCATGAATATAATTCTGTATATAATGGATATTTCACCACATGAGCAACTTGTAATTATAAGAAGTTTATTTTTGACTCAAGTACCAAAGATCGACAAAACGACCGTTATTAACTTAAATAATTAAATAATGTTAATAACATGGTAATAAGTGATATAAAAGGAATAATGAACATGAAAAAGGTTCTCAAGTAAATATAAATTAACTCTAGTTTATTATTCAGGAGGTTAAAGAATGGTCGAGTCAGGACAGGACGCAAGGTAAGGGAATTTCTTAACCCAATTTGCATTCTTTGGGTTAATCTCCTACTTTCAAATTTTGTCATGATTTCCTATCTTGTATTTATACTTTATTTATATGTAAATATAGTGAATACACATAATAGATCTATTTTATTTTAAAAATGATCTTTTTAAGGACTTCGTCTTAATGTCCTTTCATTGAGGCATATTTGGTTTTATACACAACTTTCTTTAATACGGTGTATAAACCCCTTTGACTTTTATGTTTATTCAAAAGGAATATTTTTTATACGAAGCATTTACTAAACGACAAAAGGGAATGATTTTGTCGTACGTATGCGGCGACAATGATTTCTCCACTGCCGTGACAATTATTTGAGTTTCGGCTTCCTCTACAAGCCATAACTTTTTTAAAATGAAAAATAAATGCCAAGTTCTACTTTTCTTTTATTTTGGTATTTAAAATGGTTTTGTTGAAGTTTTATTATATCAATGTGTTGTATTGCTATCTTGTGATTGAAATGGGAAATGCTATGTTTCCTTTATGCATTTTTTATGTGATACGATTATGTTATGGTTTATGATATGTTTAAACCTGTTCATATGAGGAATGTATTGGACTTAATAAGTGACGGGTGGAGCCCGCTATAGCTCCTCGATGCATCGGTAGGTCTCATGAGACAACTAGACGTGGAATTGGCCAAGGCCCTTTCCCAATTTGATTTATGGTTTTGGCCGAGGCCTTAATCATTTTAGACGTCTTGGCCGAGGCCTTGACAAAATGTTTCAGAATGTCCGACATTATACATTCCCACATTATGAAAGTGGTTATTGATATTTCATGTGATTATTTGTCTAGTAGAATATCAATGTGAGTAAGTAAGAGGCATTATTTGATTTTACTTTTTCTATATTATGCTGAAGTTAAAGTTTAATAAGGCTTTTGTTTAGTTATACATTGCCTTAATTGTTAATTTTTATTTATGAAATCTTCCGCAATATTGTTATCCTTACTGAGCATCTGAGCTCACCCCTTTCAATGTTTTAATGTTTTCCAGGATGTGAAGAAGTATATTATGAATGACCTACATGGATAGTGTGAGGGGATATGAAGACAATATGTTGTTGTAGTTTTGTTTTACTTTATTATGTAATGAAAGACTTATGAATGTATCTAGTGTTTCCAAGGCTACTAAACTTATTGGTCTTTCGAGACTTGATCTTTTGTGATCATGCCAATGTTACGAAGTAATGCACCGACTCTGGGTAGCTGGGGTCGGGGTGTTACAGTTGGTATCAGAGACAGTTTAGTACTAACCTTGGAAGCTAGATTTAGATAAACTCTGACTAGAGCACATAGCCCGAAGATAGACTTTAAGGATTAGTATAGAATAACTTCCTAGAATTTTAGTATTATAGAGATTTTGTGAGTTTTCTGAGCAATACATCCCTGTCTGGATACGAGCAGGTAGAGGCGGCTCTGGCACAGATGTACCTAGGGGTAAAACCCGAAAACACCGCTTTGAGCTAGACTCGAACAGGAACTGGTGCACGACAACGGGCCTTGCTTCACTCTTGGTTACGACACTCCTGGGGGATATGCTTAGGATAATTCTAGTTTTCTTTACAAACCACTATTTACGGTTATGAGTATATACTTCCTCAAAGAAAACCTTTTTATGATTATGGATTATATCCATAAATAGTTCAATTTATGTTAATTATTTTATAAGTATGGAATTATGTATTTTGATTCATAAACTAATATAGTTTATGCCATTGTTTAGAAATGGCGCCTAGTGGAAGGAATGGAAACCGTATCAATGCACGAACTCCATGTAGGGATTGCCCTCATGCTCAAGATAATTATTGTGGAGGTGGAGATACAACTGGTGCTGATCAACTTATTACCATACGGGGACAACTCACTCAGGTTATGAATAATAACCTTACTCGTATGGAGCACCCTGATCCGCAACGTGGATGATCAATGTTAGACCACTTCATGAGGTAACAACCAACAAAATTTAATGGGGGTACAAATCATTTAGTAGCTGAGCAATGGATAAACACCTTAGAGAAAATATTCCAAACTTTGGGGAGTAGCAAAAGGGAGAAGGTTATCATGGCAGTTTACCGCCTCACTAGAGATGCTGATCAATGGTGGTCATTGATTCAAAATAAAAAGGAAGATGAAGAAGTATGAAGTATGGAATGGAGAGAGTTCAAAGAGCTTTTCCTAGAAAAATACTTTCCTCATGACCATCGAGCAGATATAGAAAGGCAATTTCTGAGTCTGAAACAAAAGGAGGATGAGAATTTCGCAAAGTATGAGGCCAACTTTACAAGGTTAGTGAGGTATGCTGTAGATTATATACGTAACCCAAGAGGTAAGATTGATCGTTTCATTGATGGGTTAAAACCATTTCTCCGTCGAGTTCTAGTATCACAATCTTTCTCAACATACGAAGATATAGTCTCATGTGCTATCAAGACAGAAAATGAATTCTCTAAGTCTTATGAAAACAAAGTAAAGCAAGAGAAGAAGAGAATGGTGGAACAAGAGATAGATAAAGGGAAAAAGGGAAATAAGGATTTTCCATTATGTGATAATTGTGGGAAGAATCACCCTGGTACTTGCCTAAAAGGAATGGGAGTTTGTTATAAATGTAGAGAAAAAGGTCACCAGGCGAGTGATTGCAAGGGAAAGAAAGAGGCTATCAATGTTGAATGCTACAATTGTGGGGAAATGGGGTATTATGCAAATGAATGTCCTAAGCATCAGGGAAACTTACCTCAGAAAAAGCCAAGGGATTATGGAAAATCTTATGCTGTTACTACAGTTGAAGAAGAATAATTAATGTATTGGTGCTTTTGGACTCATGGATTATATTCTGGTTATTAGAATAATGTGATATATATATAAGGATTGTACGACAGTACTTGTTGATTTCAGTAAGGTTTTAATATGATGAAGGTAATTATATTTTTAGTATGTGACAATAATAGAAACTTTACTTTGTTTGGGGAATATGATAAATTGATTTTGGAATTAAGAGACCTTTTAGAGAAAGTTTGGACATAGGTATTTTGGATAACTATAAAGGTTGGGATGGATTAAGTTGATCTTTGGATAGTATTTTTTAAGGTAAAAAAATTTCTGAAGATTATTTTTGGAATATTATAATACTATAGTTTTAGGAAAAGGACAACCTACAGGGTGGGGCATAACCCATCGCGTCGGACAAAGCTGTAGGAATCGAACCCACAACCATAGTGCGACATGCCTTTATTTCCTACCACTAGCCTACAGGAAGTCCCTGGTTATTACAAAATAATTTTACTAATCTAAATGGTATGTGTTAACATTTGGAACCTTATACAATTAGGATAAGTATAATATTTTTGAGTTCTATTATCTTTTTGAGTGAAAGATGAGTTGAAGGTTGAAACTCTAATTGTCAAGCATAAATATATATATACCTATCTCTTATTCAATGAATAAATTAATTCTTAAACTTTAGTAAAGGGATATTAAAACAAAAAAATGTGTTATCCTAATACCTTATGTCTTGTTGAACTGATGATATTTTAAATCAACATAGATTGAAGGCTTTGAGGCCCTCAATTTGACAGTTGATTGTAATTGATGACCTCAATCACTCCCTACAAATATTTATATTATTCCTCCAATTATATGTCTTTAATTACCACCAATGTTCTCCTAATCGAGATCATAATTGGGTGGTGACATTTTCATTTCCCTTTCCCTCTTATTAAGGCTAAATTTTATTAATCTTATTTCCATTGTGGGTTTTCCACAAAGGTATTTTCTCTTTTCAACCTTTTATTTTCAAAGAAAAATTTCAAATTGTGAGGACGCAATTTATTGAAGGAGGGGAGAATGTAACACCCCGAGCTTCCACGATACGCTTCTCATTCAATAATTCAATAGCTTGCATTGTACGCAAGTTTGAGTTCTAACACACCGCGACTAATCAAAGTAGTCGTTATGAATAGTAATAACCACTTTTTAAAATTATAGAAATTTTATATTTCAAAATGGACGTCATTTTTGGATTTGGAATATCTAAATTAGCCTATGTTGAATTTTTGGTATTTTTCTGAGAACTTCTAATTTTTTATGAATAGTGAAAAATACTTAAAAACAACTTTTTTAATCAAAATAATTTATAGTGATAAATTATACTATTTAGTGGTTTTAAAGTATAATTAGAATATATTTTTACCATTTTATCTAATGGTGGTCATTAGAATTAATTTAACATTGAAATTGGACATAAACAATTGTCAATCTTTTGATATAAATTGTTTCTTAAAAACACGCTATTTGTTGTGACGGCGGGAATTAATTATAAAATTAATTAATGCAACTTATATGTTTGTAATTTTGTAAAATAGACATCATTTTTGAATTCGGAATATCAATTATATCTTAGGGTGAAATTTTGGCATTGTTCTGAAAAACTTCAATTTTTGATGAATAGTGAAACCACTAAGTGGTAGTTAAATAACTGATTTTTCGTTTAAATGAAATATTACCACTTCTGTGATTTTATTTTCAAAAATCCGACATACATGGTTGTCATTAAGAAGTAAAATTTGGTTCAATGAGATTAAAATAATTTTTGGTGAATAGTTACTTTTAAGTTCTTAATCACGATTAGAGGTAATTAGTGTAGTTTAAGGTAAAAATAATGTTTTAATAATATTAGATGAGCTTGAAACATGTCCTACCATCATTTTATGTGCCATGGCCGACCAAGACAATCCATGGGTCAACTTGGGTACCCCACGGAGCCACTTTATTTTGAAAATGACATAAATACCTTTTATTTAATGTTAAAGTAAAAAATGACACAAACATGAAATGTTTTACTAAAACAATTTTTTACATGGGGTTATACAAGTCATATTTTTTACTATAAATTTTCATTTGAAAGATAAAAATATTTCCTTCATCATAGTAATTTTTTTATAATTTTTAGTCATTAAATAAATTAAATTATTTATGACATCATTATGATGCAGCGATGACCTCATTATTTAATGATTTTAATAAAATGAAAAGATAATGTACAATACAAGGCTTACACTTGTCCAAAGACAATTGTATTGGTAGATTTCTAACCCTTATCACATTATCCATTAATTATATAAGTGTGGGACCTTTAGAATCCGAAAAGCATTGTATAATAATGTAAAATTCCCTTACTTTCCATGAGTGCCCCTCCTCTCCTCTTATAAAAGGCCCCCACCTCTACCACCTTATTCACACTTTAAAGCCATTTGGCTCTGCCAACCTCTGCCAAAATACCCTCCCAAATTACCTCCCTTACTCCTAGAAGCCTCACTTTGGTCATAATTCTTCCCAAGGAAGCCTTTGGCTCAAATAAAAAAGAGTTACCCGATTTTTAGGTAATGTCTTCTCTAATGTTGTTTAGTTTTATTTAGCTTCTCCAACCCCTTAAAATATTTTTATTCATTTATTTTGTAACAAAACCAGTATCCTCAATATACTAGGATGTTGTTATAAGAAGGATTCGAGCTACACTTACACACACCTACATCTAATGGTTAAAGAACATACTGTTTCTGTGGATGGCGAATTTCTACCTCACGAAACGATGATTGTTCAACACTCATATAACACCTTCAATGGTGGCCATTAAGATGTCACTATATTTATATATGATATATAATATGTTTATGTTTTACTTATTCTTCTGTATTTCTCATTTATGGCATACTTTATGATTTCCATTATGGGTAAACGCGATAATTTCATTTTAGGAAGTGCGGACTACCGCCCCCTCAAAGTGATTTGAATCGTTAATGCCATATGTGGGATGTATAAAGGATGAATTAAATGGTATTGTACACTATATTATACTGGAATTATATTATACATTTATATCATTATGATTTCATTCCATTAAATATGAAATAGAAATGAAAGCAGCGTTCAGGCGTACGTACGGCTTACCGTCTCCATGAACGGTGCATTTCATTTCTTACCTCTAAATGTTACGTAATATTATAAATGAATGTATATAATGTATATATATTATATATATGATATCTACATCATGAATATAATTCTGGATACAATGGATATTTCACCACATGAACAACTTGTAATTATAAGAAGTTTATTTTTGACTCAAGTACCAAAGATCGACAAAATGACCGTTATTAACTTAAATAATTACATAATGTTCATAACATGGTAATAAGTGATATATAAGGAATAATGAACATGAAAAAGGTTCTTAAGTAAATAGAAATTAACTCTAGTTTATTATTCAGGAGGTTAAAGAACGGTCGAGTCAGGACAAGACGCAAGGTAAGGGAATTTCTTAACCCAATTTGCATTCTTTGGGTTAATCTCCTACTTTAAAAATATGTCATGATGTCCTATCTTGTATTTATACTTTATTTATGTGTAAATATAGTGAATACACATAATAGATCTATTTTATTTTAAAAATTATCTTTTTAAGGACTTCGTCTCAATCTCCTTTCATTGAGGCATATTTGGTTTTATACACAACTTTCTTTTATACGGTGTATAAACCCCTTTGACTTTTATGTTTATTCAAAAGGAATCTTTTTTATACGAAGCGTTTACTAAATGAAAAAATGGAATGTTTTTGTCTTACGTATGCAGCGACAACGACTTCTCCGCCGCCGTGACCATTATTTGAGTTTCGACTTCCTCTACAAGCCATAACTTTTTTAAAATGAAAAATAAATACCAAGTTCTACTTTTCTTTTATTTTGGTATTTAAAATGGTTTTGATGAAATTTTTTTATATCAATGTGTTGTATTGATATCTTGTGATTGAAATGGGAAATGTTATGTTTCCTTTATGCATGTTTTATGTGATACGATTATGTTATGGTTTATGATATGTTTAAACCTGTTCATATGAGGAATGTATTGGACTTAATAAGTGACGGGTGGAGCCCGCTATAGCTCCTCAATGCATCGGTAGGTCTCATGAGACAACTAGAAGTGGAATTGGCCGAGGCCCTTTCCCAATTTGATTTATGGTTTTGGCCGAGGCCTTAATCATTTTTGACGTCTTGGCCGAGGCCTTGGAAAAATGTTTCAGAATGTCCGGCATTATACATTCCCTCATTATGAAAGTGGTTATTGATATTTCATGTGATTATTCATCTAGTAGAATATCCATGTGAGTAAGTAAGTGGAATTATTTGATTTTACTTTTTCTATATTATGCTGAAGTTCAAGTTTAATAAGGATTTTTTTAGTTATACATTGCCTTAATTGTTAATTTTTATTTATGAAAGCTTCCGCAATATTGTTATCCTTACTGAGCATCTGAGCTCACCCCTTTCAATGTTTTAATTTTTTCCAGGATGTGAAGAAGTATATTATAAATGACCTGCAGGGATAGTGTGAGGGGATATGAAGACAATATGTTGTTGTAGTTTTGTTTTACTTTATGATGTAATGAAAGACTTATGAATGTATCTAGTGTCTCCAAGGCTACTAAACTAATCGGTCTTTCGAGACTTGATCTTTTGTGATCATGCCAATGTTACGAAGTAATGCACTGACTCTGGGTAGATGGGGTCGGGGCGTTACATAATTTGATGTTTATTTATAAAATGTTGATTAGAGTGCATTGAAAATTCAAAATACACATCATTTGTGGTCAGTTCGATGGAAATCCATGCATTGGATTCAAAAAATAAATATATTTTGTATAAAAATTGATTAATATATATATCGAGATCTTCCTAAAAACCAAAATAAAATAATCAATGAACAAAATAAAATTAAATTTTTTATGCTAAGACTTTGTACTTTTACCCATGAATTATAGGAATCATGACAATTATTCCTCATGTTATTTTCTTCTAAAATTATTCACATTGATAATCTTTTTTTATTATCAATTTATTTCAATTCCAAATTCATTTCTTGGATATAAACGATATAGGGATTAAGAAATCTAAATCATTATTTAAAAAATATTTCCCTTTTAAATAGTTGTATTATGAATTTCTATAGAAAATATGTTTAGTAATTAACTTTAATGAACATTTTAGATCATTTTTTAGAAAAAAAAATTATAAATACGTACCTAATTTATATATTAACAACTAAGACTCTCAACCATTCAAAATTTAGAATCTCATTTATACTCTCAAGACAAACTATATATGTAATGAAATTTCAAAACATTTTTTCTTTATACTGAATGTAATACCTATATACATATTTTAATGTGATTTATGCATGAACATTTTATATTAATATATTTTTTAGTGGAACTAGAAGGGTGATGTTACTCTTGGAAGGTATTTTTGTTTTCTTGGTTGGTTCACTAGATTTTCTAGATCTCTCCTGCCATTTACCAATTGGTTAATCTGTTGATAATACCATAACTCAATTTATAAATTTTTTATCAACTATTACAGGATTTTAATTTATTTTTTTAATGACATACCCAATTTATCATAATAAAATTATACTTTAATGCTCTAAAATCTCCAATAACATCATTGATTGTTGTAATATTCAGATAATCATGTGGAATGGGAAAATCAGTGCTCAACTATTGAACTACTTAAATCCCCACTCTGAAGTGATATTCTGGGAGTTATTTAATATATATAATATATCTTGAGATATTATACACCGTACCCCTCGCAACAAGTCCATTCATGGGTTTTAACCAATAAAAATCACATACAACTTAACAATGAAAAATTATCATAATATAATGTTTTTAGAAGTTGTTGGATTAAAATTTTGGAGAAACAGTGATGAAAAAAATGAGTATATCAGGTAAGGTATGTTGTTGAGGGGAATGAATAGCCTCAAAACTAGTGGGGTCCTTTTCCTGTTCAGTTTATGTTCTTTGTTCCACTACCGATTCTCTTTTATCCTTTAACAAATATTAGTCTACCCAACAAAACTGGGTAATAATATCATTCAATGAATATATATATTTTTCACTCATTTCTTCATCTGATATGTATCATCTATCAATTTTATCTTCTCAATAAATGTTCTAGGAGACACTCCCAAACCTACACCTCTAATGTGACTATACCATTATAGTATCTTCAAAGACACTAAAATTTGTTTTTATTTAGGTATGGTTGTTTAAGATTCTTATTTCTAATATATATGTATATATATGAACATATATGTATATTTTAATTTAATTTTGTTATAAATAACAATGAACTACTATTATGTCATACTTATAAATGTTTCCCATACTGATTTTGTGTTTTCATCAACTAGTTTACCCTCAATATTTACAGGGAGATCCTTCTATAAAAAATGTCATGCCATGAAAGTGGATTCAGATTTTTCTTCATCAATATACATATAAATAAAGTAACACACATTTTTTCATATAAAATAAAGCTTTTATTTTATATTTAAATTATATACCATTTTCTTCTCTAGTGAATCATACCCCATCGTTTGTTTTTGATAGGTGTACACGAGTTTTTGTGGGAGTTGTTTATTTTAAAAACTCCTTTTCTATTTTATAAATTAATATTTTTTAATTAAATACGATAAAATATATAATTTAAATTAATATATTAACGATTAAAATTCACCTGAAATGATTTCTCATCATGATTAATGATGAAATAATTCCTTGTTTCGTACTTTATAATGTGTTCATACATAACTCGTGTGGGGGCCTTTACATTCCCTTCATCATCCCTAAGTTGATTTTGGGTAATAAGTTTCTGAAACAATCTATATGATTTTCCAGCAAACATTAAGGAACATTTCTTATGAAAATTATCTAAAGTATATTAAAACTACAAGGAATAAGGAAAATTAAATTTATTTTACACTACATAATTTTTTAGTAAAATAGATACATTTTATCATAACATTTTATTAATATATTCTAAAACTGTTTATTTGTTATTGGTTCGAAATGGAACCAAAAATCAATATAAATTTTAACAACCATTCTATTTTGGACCCCAACTTATATATTGATCATTGACTTATTATGGTCAATAAGATGGACAAATTGATTCCATCCAACCTAAAATTTAATTCCCTTCATTATTTTCGTCGTAATTATATTCAACAAAGTGAATCATTGTTGTAATTTTTTATCAACATGTTTTTGATAACCCAATAATTCAATTTCCTTGTCATTATCCATATATTATTCTCTTAGATCGGTAAAATCATCATGTGAAAAACTCAGTGTATTTTTTAGTGGTCTAAAATTTAATTTAGATTACATTAATATAGTAGAGAAAAAAATTATATTATGAGGAAAATCATAGTATATTAATAAACATTAACCTTCTCATTGAACTCTATTTATTTTATTTTATGTTTGATAATATTAGTCTCCTCTATCTATAATCAAAATCCACTCTTTCTAGACCCCAATATTGTACAAGACTTTGTATACATTGTGACCACCATGAAATTATTATGATCTCCCAATGGAAGTGTCAACCTCGATTGATTTTTAATCAGATCCTAGAGTTTAGTACATTTCCAATAGGATAACTGACCAATTATTGGTTACTAGATCTGAGACATAAAATACATGTACATCTTATGAATCCAATGTGAAATGATCATATTTATATCCTTCTGCATTGAAAATCACCTTCACAAAACCCATTTCATGAACTCTTACTACACTCTTGTTTTTAGCCTATTTTAATGGGAAAATCGACACTTTAAATGTTTTATAATCCATCTCGTATATTTATTCTACGATGTCAGAATATGAAATATAATCATAATTTTTTTTCTATATTTGGAACTAGATATGTTCATCACTTAGGCAATAATCATAACTCCACAATTTTTCATGGTACTACATTAATAATGTTCTTTTATAAAGAACATGAAACCACTAATTACAATCCAATGAAATATATATCATCTAAATTTGATCGCTTGAATAGTCATTGAAGTCGTTCATCAATTTAATACATATTCTCAGATAAATCCATATAAATATGATCTTGGAACCATCTTATAAACTGTTTATTATGTTTATATTATATCCACCCTCCATCCCTTGTTTGGATCAAATGTGTAATAATTTATTTGTGGGGTACAACGTATGGATGAATATCTTAAAATTTTTGTAATATATAAATGTGAGCTTCCAAATATGTGATGGTAATTATAACAAAATATCTCCCATAAATTCATTCTTCCATAATGCATCCACTATGACATGACTTTGGGAGACTGATGATATCATCATATAATAGTTAGTCGATATATAATTCAACAAATCCATTAATAATATTTCATTCTACAACAAAACCTTTTAATAAAATTTAATTCTTGGTTCACCCTTTCAATATCTTCTAATATCGTTCAATGGCGTACATTCATTTGCAATAGAAAGCACCATATATTTAAACCTCTCTAACTAAGTGAACCATATTGTGGACAATTATATCAAATAATAATGGTGGAAAGAACATCTATAATTCAAATAATATGGTTGTAACCACTTTCTTTAGAAATGGGAACTTCGCTAGGTCTATAACATTATTGTATATATATTTGAAAAAAAGAAGAGTATGGTTAATAAATGTCATACATTTTTATTCAGGATACAACATAAAGTAATGGGCATCAAATCTTTCATAAATACATGATAGTCATATGACTTTAGTTCCTATGATTTTGAACTATTAATTTACAAAAAATTCAAGATATTTTATAAATACTTCTATAGAACATTGACACCATTAAGGAAAAGGAAAATTTTCACAAAAAATTTCTACAAGAGTGTAAGATGCTGGAGGAATTAAAGTATGACTTTTACCATCCACAGGTGCCTAATATTTCATTATCCCCTTTTCAATCATTCCCCACAACACCTTTTTCTATATTTTATTTATATGAAAATTTAATAATTTAACAATAATGCTATTAAAATACTTTTTTTATAGATTCATGACCTCAAGAAACTTTTTGATGCATAAACAATTATAATAATGTAACTCAATGAAAGTTTTTCTCATTTTCCAACATGATTTATTAATGATTTTAAAAAATGGTTAACAAAAAATAGTGTCAATATATTTTAATTTATAGAATTATTGATCACTCATAAGTGGAAATGGTGGGGTACCATGTTCGGTATTCCCATCAAATATTTTCATCCTGGATTGGTATTTATATCGTCAAGATAAAAAATTGGTGTTTTATAAACATAGTCTTCATAAAATTTATTAACTGAACTGAGTGTGTGCATTCCTCGCAAATCGGAGATCGTAACATTTTTTTAATTCAACCGCTGAAAAAATTTCCCTAAGAAGGAATGCCATTTATCATCCCATACAACAAGGCCCTCAATATGAATTCTTCACTTTTGTAATAATCATACACTGTAACACTTTTATCACACATAAAATTTAGATCTTTTATCAAGAGATCCTAATCAACATAAATATCATTACTATGTTGTTTTTCTTCAGATATAAGTAGAGAAAACATAATGTATTTTTTTTTCATGCATAACTGTGGTGGAAAGTTATAATTTACAAACATAAATGGCCACGTATTGTGAGTACTAATCTATATAGAAAAAGGATTTATTCCATATGTAAAGAATTGGTGATTGATGTTTTTCGATTTATTTATGAATTTAGGATACTCAAAATCGAGTTTCTTATACTAAGTACAGTCTAACGGATGATGTAGTTTACCATATTTAATTCTTTTATTTGTGTGCCATGTCAATTGCCTCAATATTTTTTGAAATTAAAATATTTTTCTAAAATTTGGAACGATAAGAATGTACCATATATCTTTCAATGTAAGTCATTTAGATATTTTTTTATCAATTTAATCCACCTTAGGGAATTTTATGGGTGATTTATGCTCCTTACAAAAAAATATGTAATCATTTGGATAAGTATATATTTCTTTGTGATGATTCCCATTGAATAGAATTTGTTTAAATCAACATGTTTAACAAGGAAGTTCATTTTCATCTGGTAGCATATCATTCAGGAGACCAAGAAGTTCTATAAATATGGTGTCCCTCCATCCTTCGGTAGCTTTCAAATTATAAAACATCAATACAATTTACAATGTTAGTATATAGTACAACTACCACACAATGGTCTCCTAGAATAGTTATTGAACTTCTAAAACAACTTTGGAAAATCATGTAAATTATTTTAAACATTCATTTCCATTTCTTTTATATGATATCCATTATCATTTACACTGGTATTTATATCAAATGATCTATAAACAACTATATCATCCTAATCAGTCTACAAATTCATTTTCCCTGTATTTAGTCTATCATTTATAGCTATGATTTATTCTTTTAAAAATAAAACATTTTTCATACTATTTCATACTAATTTTTGTTGAATAACAACAACATAAACACCGCCAAAGATTTTGAGAAGGGTCTTATGAATTCTCTATTGAAAAATTAATGAACTCTTTAACTCCATCTTCATACACTTTTATCGTACGATCCAAGTGCATCCATTTTCGATTCATATCCATCTTATATGATTCATAAAGTATTAATGTTCTATAAATAATAAATAAATAAAAATTAGATAATCATAATAAAAGGATAAAGTTATATGTAATTATAATTAGGGGAAACCCACTTTTGATTGTTATTGTTGATGATTGCTGACAAGTAATCATTTTACAAAAGAGTGACCTCAAAAGAAACAACCTAGGGAAAACATGTGGTTCTTAGCCTAGGTTCTTAATTTTTGTTTTTTGGGAAAAAATGCAGTAATTCTAAAATGGTTTATATGACCTTGGTAGGTGGTAGTACAAAAAAGAGGGAGGAGTTGATATTTATTCATTTCTCCACTTGCTATGAGGTGGGATAGATGGTGTTTTATTTACTGACTAAGTATATCTTTAATTGAGTTGGAATGTTTAGGTGACCATCACCTATTGGTGGCCAACTGTCACATATGATAAATTCAAAGATACAGAAAAATGTGGGAAATTGAAATCATATGGGAAATATAACCACTGATAAGTATCGATTAACCATTGATACTTATTTCCTTTAATTATAAAATTTTACGAATGATAGGTATCCACTTCAAGAATAATTGTTTCCTCTCTCATTTATTCTTATTTACCTTGATCTGATACTCTTTTCATCATAAATAAATGGCTTTAAATTAATTATTTCATTTATAATTAAAAAATATTCTATTAAAAAATAATAAAATGGATTTCTTACTAAACTGAATAACTTACTGACAAATATTAATCTAATAATCAGTAATAAAAATATTGGAATTTTTTTTATTGGATGGAAGACTTAACTTTTAATTTATGTTTCTTAATTACCATTTAATAATGACATGAATTTTTAAATTACTGTAAACCTTTATTTCTTTAGAACATTCAAGGTCATGTAATCATCAGATTTTAACACAGGGTCAGGGGGCTTGTAATTTAATAAAATGAATGGATGAAACTATTATTGATGAAAAAAGTGAAGTTGGATTCCATTATAATCTCTTTTTTATGTGTATTATTCTTGACCATGTAATATTGGGACACCGAAAAATATATTTGTAAATCATTGTGTCCTTATACTTCATTAGTAAATTCAGGTTACTGTGGAAATCATATCACTCATTATTTAATATTTAATATTATGCATTATATTTCATCAAAAAATTCCATGATATGGTATATCACAAACTATTTCATATGTATGGGAGATAAAATATTTAATAAGTACATTTTTATGGATTATAACCAATGAAAATGGTATTTGAATCTAAGAAAAACCTTGGGATGGGATCATAATGGTGTGTGGAATCTTGAATTCCCATGAATCATAATTTCCTTTTATTGGTTTAGCACCCCATGGCCTAGCTTACAAAACAATTCATTTAACTACAAATTGATATAGTGATGGTGGTGAGGTATTTATGAAGGGATAGGGGTAAGTCTTCTTTCATCGTTCGTTTGAGGGAGTGAAAGATGGGGAAAGGGTGGTCATTGAAGGGTTACTTCATGAAGGTGGGTAGTCAACCTAGTATGATGACAATGATGGTAGTGATGTGGTCTATAGAATGAAAAAATAAAGGATATAAAAATATAATGTTTTCTGGACCAGGTATAGGTGAGAGAGGTGATCAATTACCCAGATGAACGAGCGTGGGGTAGAAATAATAACACACCTTAGATTTGAGGGAGTTGATGCATCTGAGAGAAGGTTAACTGCGTTGGGGGGGGGGGGGTACAGGCGAACCTCTACGAGGACTTGAACGACAGGAGGGAAATGGGTTGGTTAGGGTTCTATTTAAAGGATCTTGAAGGGTTTTATTATTGAATTTAAAGAAGCACTAATAAAGAGAGGTTTATCAATGCTAAAATAATAAGTGTTGATAAAATAAATGATTATCAGTTCTTTTTTAACACTCATAAAAATTAGTTTTCGCAACCCAATCATAGTGCTAATAAAGACCTATATAATTAATTTTAATAATATAATTAAAATAATTAAAAATAATTAAATTCATATAAATATAAATAAATAAATAAATAAATAAAATTTTATAAATTATAAATATATTAATAGAATTAGAAATATATATTTATAAATAAAATTATATATATATATTCATAATTATAATTATAAATAAATAGATGTGTAAATATATATATAAATATTAGAATATAATAATAAAAATATTTATATAATTATATATATATAATAAATATATTTTAATATAAATATAAGTACAGAAAATATATTCATTATATAAATATATATATTATAATTTTATAATTATTTAAATATATAATTAATTATTTATAATTATATAAATAATTATTTATAAAATATTTATTAATTTATATTTATTAATATTTAATTTTACTAATATAGTAAACATATAATTAAAATGTATTTATTTATAAATATGTATTTACAAATATATTTATAACATTATTGCAGAATATAAAATCTAAAAAGCATGAATGCTAAAAAAGACTAAAATTGAATAATTAAAAATGAATAGAATTTAAAAATATTTTAAAAAATGGATATGTTTTTTTTAATTATCAAAATTATTAAAATGAAATAATATATATATATATATATATATTGAAGTAAGGATGAATATACATTGAAAATATTAAAATAAAGTAAATAAAAGTGTATAAATAAATATTAAAAATATATTAAATTCCAAAAAATAAAATATAAAAAATTAATAATGAATAAATAATAATAAATAAAATAATATGAAGAATAAAAAAATAAATTTACTGATTAAAAACATAATATGTTAAATATATTATGTTACTAAATAAATTTCTAAAATGAATATTAAAAATTGAATAAATTTTATAAATATTTGGTGTTTGTCTCTCTATATAAGATTTCACTAACTAATTAAATATTTATCTAGGGGAATTTGAAGTATATATATATATATACAATTTTGATATAAGATAAATTAAGAAATGAAATTATATAATATGTAATGTCTATTATTGAAATAAATAATAAGTATAATGAATAAATTTCAAAAATGAAAAACTATTATAAACATTATATTAATTGGTTAATTATATATATATATAATCAATATACTATTTATTACTATATATATTAACTTTAATAAATTCATTTATGAAAAATTTGGGGGTTGGAATGGTCCATCCTCTGAACCCACATGAATATATGTTAAAATAAAAATGAATATATAATAATTATGCGAATTACCATTGTATTAAAAACATTAAATGTTAAAAAAATATTAAAATTTTTATTAATCAATAGTTTATTAATAAAACTGAATAAATTTTATATATACATATATATATATATTATCAAATAGTTAATTAATTATTTATGTAGTGTATTAAGTATTTAATATGTTTAATCATTCTTATTAATTACAAATAATGTATTAATTATTGAATTATATATATGATTAATTTATTATTTCTTTCTATAAATATATATTAAATTTAATAAATTTTATTATACATAGTATATTAATTATTTAATTATATATATATATATATTTTAAATATAATATATTAATATGTATTACAAAATAGTATATATATTATTAAATTAAAAAATAACAAATTTAAAAAATATTCAAATATGTGTTAATGACATATTTATTAATAAAAATGAATAAATTTAATATATATATATATAATTAAATAATTAATATACTATTTATAATTAAATTTAGTATACCTATTAGAATATATATATTCATTGCTTAGGGGTATAATTACATTCAAACATGCACACACACACTACACACACATGCTAGTGAGGCAGGCCATAGCCCCCAAAGGAGATAGATCATCCATCAAGTCTTATTTATTTATTACATGGACTTTATGCCTAGTAGGAATGAATCCCATTACATCGACTGAAAGCCAAATGTCGTATAATGCCTGTATCATCCAACATGGATCACCCATTATGTGCAATGCCTACATCACCGCTTGCCTACATCATCCCTAGGTCACCTCCTTCCCATGTCATCTCCTACGTCACCGCCTATATAATAATGTAATAGTACCTACACCCACCTATATTTAATCAAGGTTCTGATGCAGAATTACAGGGCACATTTACAACTCGGGTAAGCCCCCAACAGATTGTATTTATAGTGTAAAAATAGTATTTATTTATATATATAATTAAATAATTAATATACTAACTCTTTTTGTGGAATTTAATTAAAAAATAGACCAAATACTAAGCCACTGAAGGGGCCTCATACAAGCCACTGTTTAGATGGGAAGTAAGGTCAACGTCCAAGAGCCATGACAATGGTAGGAGAAGAGCTGGGCCAGAACAGATGGGGGTGGGAAGGCGGGCCATTGTGTGTTGGTGCAGAACATGAGGCCCAAGTGCTGTGAAAGTGTAACATATGTCATAAATCATAGTTGGCTCAAAAGAACAACATCCATGTGATTTTCTATAAACTATAGTCAAGACACATGGGATTTTAGATGTTGGACGCACACTATGTGGGACAATCCTTTATCAACACTTATTTTAGCACTCAGAAAGGGTTTTTTTACTTGCACTAAAGAAAAGACCTGACAAAGGGTGCTCTTTAATAACACATAGAAAACATAGATAAAGGGTTTCATTTATCACCGCTTAAAAAAAGAAATGATATTGGTTTCTCTTTATCACCACTTATATTTATCACTGAAAGAGGCAACCCATTATCAGCTCTTTTAGTTAGAACAGATAAAGTCTAATGCTTCTTATTGTGCATTTTGTTATAGTGTTAGATGAGTAATCAATATGTAACATTATTATTAACATATGAATTGTATAGTATTAGTGTCTTATGATACATAAATACATAAACAACTTGTTCATAAGATATTTACATCATCTCTCAATATGTTCTTCATAACTATCACCCTTCTTAAACATATTATACTTAAAACCTTTCCTCATAATCTACACAATGGACACAATATAAAGGGTGAGCTCATATTCCCAATAATGTAAAAAAGGGTGATATTAATGAGAACATAAGCATAGCATGAGAATAATGGTATGAGAAAATGAGAATAACATTTTAAGACCATATCCAGTATATCATATATCATAATATTGAGTCCTATAATAAATCTTAATACTTTATAAGATATGAATCATAAAAGAATCAAAGAACTGAAGCCATGATAACATAACATTGGAATCATACATTTGTTTATGGAATAAAATTATACAGATAAATTATTTTCTTAGTTTAGGATAATTTTCTAGACTATTATAGTAGATTCAGTTCACAAACAATTCCATCATATCTTTAGTCAAGGTTCACCTCCAAGGCTATCATAGTAGACAATGTCCCTTAATAAACTAATTTAACTCCCCATTTCAATCATTATTATCTCATGAGAAATCTATATTTTACCATTGTATTGGATTGATATATAATTATAGTCAGGCCCATTAAAAAAATTAATCTATTCATACGTGTTGCATATGATTATAAAAAATTCATTATATATCATTTGTTATTTAAAAGTAATGAGTTTCATAGATATTTAAAGAATTCATCATAGCATAAACCATAAGAAACAAAAAAAATTCATTAATATTTCATCATCAGAATCAAAAACCATCTAGATAAATAATAATTATTGTATCATTGGATCACATCCCTTGTAAATAATACTTAATATCAAATGATTTCATTGTAAATTAAAATTCCTTTAAAAATCACATGGAATTTTTATTAAGGAAAATACCCATTTCATTTTGGAATCAATTATTTAAAATATAAAAAACTACAAAATATTATGGAAATAATTTTCTTTGATAATATTAATTTAAACATCAATGTATGATTCAAATATTTTAAATTTCATGATGATTGGTAATTTTGTTCATACAATGGATGTAAAAATAATGATTCATATCACATTTTTAGTAAAAATGAAAAATTACCTCATTTGGAAAAATACAAGAATGTTTATTTTAAACCCTTTTTGAAAAAGAAAAAAGGTTAAAAAATAATTTAACAATCATATGAGAATAAAAAACCATTCTTGAAGACATTTTTTAAAAAACTTAGATATCAATGAAAAATGAGTTTTGACCGACATGTGTAATAAAGCCGATTTTCCTTAAAACATGTATTTTGATCACTTGAGTTCTTGAAAGGAATAACATGAATGGAAAAAATATAATACTTATAAATAACCATATATTCATGAGATTATTTGGAGATAGGATATGAAATTTTGTCTTCATGATCTTATATATAAACAATCTTGATAAATAATAAAATTATAAGGTAAAACCCTTACCACATTGGTGACTTTCAAGTCAAACCCAAATGAAATAGATAACCCTTGATAGATTTTAATATAACCATAATATTAAACAAAATCATAATAAGATACATTCATGTGTAGTATAAAAACCTCATAAAACAAACAAATGGTTAATATTCCATGCCTCTCATATAAATAAAAGTGAAAAGAAAATCCCTTATCTGAAGTTCAAATTACATAGAGAGAGATATAAGATCTTGAATAATATATTTAATATTTTTAATTATATAATATAGTATTTTACATACATATAATTTTATATATGATACAATTATAATATTTCAGCAACTATTTCTTGATAACTATCTATTAAAATTGATATTTCCCGGTGTTAAGAGTTTCATTTTCTGGAGAATTTCGGTTTAGTAGTTCCATTCCTTGTACTTTGATCATTGTACAATAATATAAAAAATTTAACAATGATATAAATAATATATATATATATATATATATTCTTAAAAATTGGTGATATGAAATCATATTTACCGTTCATGGAGATGGTAGGCCGTACATACACAGGAACATTGTAAACACTTTTCAAATAACAGAATAAAATAAAATTCAATAACAATTCACCTTTAAATAATAATTATTATATAATATACGACATATAAATTAATTATATATATATTTATTAACATCCCTATAAAAAATTAAAATGAATCACATCGCTTCGTGGAGGTGGTAGTCTACACGTACACATGAGCGACATTATCATTTTAAAAAATATGGAAAGGTAAGAAGGTATATATAAAATTGTAATTATAGAAGAATATTTTTATCATATATATAATATATGAAAAATAAACTCAATCTAATAACTCTCCATGAAATATGGTGATGGAAAATGAATTGTATCGCTCTATGGAGGCTATAGTCCACACATATGCATGAGCAATTCTTTCTCTACCTATTTGATTTAAATAATGGAGAATAATGATTGTTTCATAATAATAATAACATTTATGTATATTTAGGATAAAAAAATTATTATTTTATGATCAATACCATAGTTTATTTATGAGGTGGAATAATAACTAATCTGAAAGAGGTTGGTTAAGATGATTACCACTTATTCAATAGGTCTCCTATAGAACCATTCTTAAGGACCCTTTGAATGGAAATTTAAGAAAACCATAACCTCTAATTCATGGATGGTGAATTATATAATATAATGGATAAATTTTTTGTCGATCTATATTGATCCATGATATTTAATGAAGGGAAATGAGGGGTTCCCTTTTATAAGTGGAGTATAAGATACAATTATATTTTCTAAAGATAATAAAATATTTAAATTTTATAATTATAGAAAACGGTTAAAAATAGAATAGTATTCAATTTTGGGATCATAATAGGTCTAAATATGTTCATTACATAATATTTATAAAATTATAATTTAAAATATTAAACTTATAAATTATTTTAATCCCTCATAATCCCATTTTAAACAAAAACATAATAATGAATTTTTACTATTTATAATATTTTTAATATATATTATCAACAAAAATAAAGTTGAAATTATTATATAATATTAATTATAATTATAAAAAACATGGAATCCATTTTATAAAATTCAATTTATTTAATTTTAATAATATAATTTAAAATTAAACATGTTAAACATGATAAAAATCATTTTTCTGGAAAATTTGTTTTCTGAAGTATAAAAAGTTTTTTATACCAAAATGCATAATGGAATTGATTAAAATAAATTTAATTGTATTATGGATAATATAAATGAACAAATTTTACAATTTGGTCATTTTAAAAGAAATGAAAATTTGTTAAGGTTTGAAATAAAAAAGACAATTTACATTAAAAATTATCATTTTCAGCATTCATTAAAAATTAAATCACTTCATAACATCCTCCAAATCAGATTCTATGATAATTTTGAAATTATGTTTTCAAAAATAAATTTAAAATTTTGAAATAAATATTATAGAATTGGTAAAAATAAAATATATTATTTTATCAAAAAAATCAATAGAAATGATTTTGGAGGAAAAATGTATTTTTGATGTATATAAAAACATTTCTAAAAATATGTAATCAAATTTATCAATATATTTTCTTTATCTATAAAATTTATAAATATTTTTTTTAAATATGGTTATTCCTATTGAATATACCAATTTAAGGGATAATTTATAATGATATAGTACATTTTGGTTCATTTAGACTCGAGTGTGTGTTTATCGAAAGATATTAGAGAATATAAATTTATTTAAATAGAAATATATCATGAAATATTGGTGTTTACATTATAACTCCCATTAAAAAAATTAACCCTTGAAATTTCATCACATTGATATGAAAAATGATGAAATATCTATTTCATAACAGATTCTAGTTCTCAAGTAGTTTCATTAATTTTTTTACTCCTCTAGAAAACTTTAACATGGTGGGTTTTATAGTTCAATATCACTTTATCTCTAATATCGATAATTTATATCGGTTTTTGCATAGGAATGGTCAAACTCCTACGGTACAAAATCTAATTTTAGTACATGTAAAGAAATATGTATATAATTTTTGAAGAGAGATACATAGATCACATCTTGAACTTAAAAGAGGGTCAGAGGAAGCACTAATAAATAAGTTGTCATCCCTACTCAATATAGAATATATAAGGAACCAATATACCTAGGGATCAACATTTCCTTATACTGAATATCATAACCTTTTTCTATATATAAATTCATGACAATACTTTTTTTACAACATTTAATTTCATATTTCACAAATGATTTTTAGCATAACGTTTCTACTGACTCAGAGTTTCTATGATGTGATGCTAAATGGAAATAGCATTCACTTCCATTTACTCAGCTAGCTCAATTTCTAATAGTTTTAATTCTATTACTTTATCATTGTACATTGAATTTCTATGCATTTTTCTATATAGGAATCATAAGTATCCATCTGAATTCATGACTGGAATTTATTGTTGTAAGAAAGCTCTACTAGAGGAAGGCTTTGATCCCAACCACCATTGAAATACATCGAGAAATACCTCAATATATCCCCTAGTATTTTAATTTTTCTCTCAGAAAAATCATCTATTTGAGTATGATAAGTAGCAATAACCACCACTCCCAATCTATAGTTTTCTAAAGTCTTTCCCAAAACATTACGCTAAACCTCATGTCCTAATTATATATAATAAAATATGGTACTTCATGAAACCTTAGAACTTATTTATCTTTATATAACAATTTTCTATAGATATATCTTCTTGGATAGCATTGAAGTGTGTTGACATTTTATGGCTATCAACTAGCACCAAAATAATATTATATCCTTGAGATGTTTTGGGGAGTCTGATGAGAAAATACATGGTGATGTTTTTCCATTTATATTATGGTATAGGTAATGATTGTTACATTATGTTAATTTTTTTCCCAAAATTACCTTTCTTATATATTAAGAACAAAGATATATACTATTTAATATCTCTATTAATGTTATACAACTATAAATACTCCATAATTTCTTCACAAATATTCATAATTCGAATATGAAAAAATAATTATGGACTATGAGCTCCATCAAATAGCTTGTTCTTCTAACTTGATATAGATAAGAAAAATACAGGATTCTTAAAAGTTATTATTCCATTACAATCAAGGATGGACTCATGAAAATATCTCACCATGTTTTTTAGTTATACATCATTCTTATGTGCTTATTTAATATTTAAAAGGATTTAAGGTTGAACACTTACTTAAGAAATATAAGATTTCCCTCATTACTTAAATATTTCATCATCCTTATTTTAAAAATCAATAAATATTGGAGTTTTTATCCTCTTCATTGATAATTTAGCACAATCCATTCGACTTAGGACATCTCCCAACTTGTTCTCTTTTGTGGGGTAGTAATCTATTGAATAGTCATAATATCTAATATACTCCAACCATATTATATATATCATATTTAAACCATTCAGAGTGAATGTATACTTTAAAATTTTATGATTAATACATATAGAATTAATTTCTCTATAATGATAATAACTCCATACATTTAATGAGAAAAATAAAATTTCTAAATCCAAATAATGATTTGGGTAATTTTTCCCATGAACCATTAATTGTCATAAAGTAAAATCTATGACCATATCATTATGTATGTGGACACATACTAGTCAATTATTTAATGAATCACTACATATCATAAACCATTCTCTACAATAGGGTAGTGTAAGAACATATGCACTCACTAAAATTTATTTTGGTTTATTGATATTTTCCTCACACTCATTTGTTTAAATGAACTTTTCCCACTTACTAGTTAACATGGTGATTATATTAGATTGGTGTGAGAACTTTTCCACAAGGAAATCAATAATATACAACTTAACTAAGAAAACTATATATCTTAATGGGAGTAGTTAGTCTGGTCTGACATTCAATAACTTATTCCATTTATGAATACACTAATATACCCTATCTTAAGATTATATGGCCGAAAAAGGATGTTTTTTTTTGAAAAAAGCATAATAGGTAAAATTTTCATATAACTTGTCCTTCCTTTGAATTTTTGGTACAATCATAAAGTGGTATTCATTGTATTTTTTTACTCTTGGAATATATATGAATATCTTCTATAAAAAATACCACAAACTGTTCATGTTAATCTCTAAAAACAATATTTATAAAATACATGAAGATATCTGGGATATTTGTAGGACCTAATAGCATCACTATAAATTCAAAGTGACCATACCTCGTAAATATTGATATATTGAGTGTGTATTCACTTTTTCCACTCAACTATTAAGATCACCATTGATGTGAATTCTTGGAAAAAATTAATCTCCTCATAATTGACCCAATAAATCATCAATATGGCGAATAGGATACTTATTCTTGATTGTGATATTATTCAGTTCCATATAATTAATGTAGGTTTTCATTTATCCATATTTCTTTTTAATATAATGAATAGCTTACCCAATTGTTATACACTTGGCCAAATAAATCCCTTATCAAAATTCTTTTGGAGTTTCTTATTCAATTCCTAAAACTTAATAGGGCCCATTATGTAAGGATTCTTTAAAATAGGTGTAGCACCTGATATGAGATATCTTGAAAACTAAACTTCATGTTATGGAGGAAGACTAGAATTTTTTTTTGAAAAAACATCAACAAAATATAATACAATAGAAATATTTTCAATTATGAGTTTCCTTCTATCTATCTGAGAAAAACACCACTTCCTTAGAAAATGATATGGGTTTTTTGTAAATAATTATAATCCACACATAAGATAACATAAAATTCAACTGGAGAGGGAATAATAATTTATTTAGGATGTCAATTCCCACTAAATTTAATCTAAGAATAATCATAGACTTGAGATGTCATCATTATACTATTAGCGGTTTTCACTATTATTTCAACATCTAATAGTTAAAGGAATGAATTAACATTACTAAAGATTTTATTTATATTAAAGGATTGAAATAACTAATCAAAAATAATTTACCTCAATATTTGAGCATACATGTTACCACCTCAAATTCATTATTCTATATTCAGTCAATTACTAATACCGAAATGTTCAGTGTGACCATCAAACATTTTTAATCAGAGTGATAAAGAATATAATAATTAAAATCAATCATAGTATGTCTAAATAATGAGACAATATTTTCAATCTATGGTACCTTAGTTTTATCCAAGGTCATTCATAGACATCATTAATTCAAATATGTCATAATGGTTAATAATAAAAAGGAAATTAAAACCAAGAATATCCCCCTTGATTTTCAAACCAGGTGCATGGTAAGAGGAAAATCATTGTTCACTAGAGTGATGGTTAAGATATACAAAACCAAAACTTTTTGAGGTTATTACGCATATATGTATATGTTCCAAAACCAAGACCACTTATATTTTTAAAACATAGATGTTTTTCTCATAAAACCACACTTATTTATTTACCTTAATTTTGGATTATCTCCAATAAATAATATTATCATAAGGTTTATTACTAATGTTTTTTCAACCTCATTTCCAATGGTTGCTAAACATTTCTCTGATACCAACTATAGCATCCCATGATTTTTATACATAAATATAACATCTTATTATATAAATATTCAATACATTACAATATGATCTATGATATTACTGTATATTTTAGTTTCCATGGAATCCTAGATACATAAAAAAAATTCACAAGAGATCAAAATAATATCCTACTAAGTTCTTCATAACTATCACCCTTCTTAGACATATTATTCTTAAAATATTTTTTCATTACATAGGGAAATAAATCATAAGAAAGGGTGAGTTTGGATGCTCAGAAAGGGTAAATATGGGAGATATCAATGTTCACATAAGCACAACATGTTCACAAGGGTATGTGAACTAGAGATTAACTTTTGATAACCAAATTCATCATTTCATTTATTATAATCTTTATTCATGGCACAAATCATGGCAATTCATATGAAAATAATCATTGAGGAGTTAAAGAACGCGATTAAGGATAGAATAACATTGTAGTATGTAATACGTATATGGTATACAAAAAATCATTGGAAACCATTTCCTTAGTAAAGGAACATTTCCAAGACAATAATAGTATATTGGGTTCACTATCCATTCTATTGTAACATTTTCAAGGATCACTCTCAATAATATCGCATAGGTAAAAGTATATATCAAAACTAAGCTCAATCCATATCTAAGATCTTATTATCTTGGGTGATATATATCTTTACACAATGAGTTATAATGATATGTAATTTAATTCTCACCAATCAAATTATCACAATCCATTTCTCTGTATTCTATAAGATCATAAAACATCAATCATATATCATTACCCATGGAAAAGAAATGGGTTTCATTAAAAAAATCAATAATTTATCATAGAATAACCCATGGAAAATAAATGAATTTTATAAAAAAATAATCATTATAATCATATACCATCAATAAAAATAATAAATATAGAATCATTGGATAATATCCCATTAAAAAATAAATAACATCAAATAATGTTATAATAAATTAAAATAACCTTACAATATCACTAGGAAAATTTATTGGGGTTATAACCTTTTATTTTTTTAATAAAATATATAAAATAAAAATGAAAACACAAAATATTTTGTAAATAATTTTATTCTAAAATAACTGTATAATATTTTGAAGGAGTTTATGCGGTCATGGGAGTGGGAAATTCTATTCATTCTGTGTATTTTTCAATAACTATTCCTTTCACATTATTGGTAAAAAAGTCAAAAGTACATCATTCCAAAATTGAAAAGACTATTCATTTTAATACATTTTTAAAAAAATTAAATCATTGGTAAAAATTATTTTAAATAATCCTGGGAAAATATGAAAAATAATTCTTGAAAATAGTTTTAGAAAATATGGATATGGAAGAAATTTTTTTAACTAAAGTGGTTAATATTGTGGTATTTCCCAAAAAAATATATTTATATATCTTGAGTTATTAAAGCGAGTAATATTAAAGGAAAATATGAAATATCAATAAATACATGTATGATGAGAAAATTAATTGGATTCTTGTGATATATGTCCTAACAGTTTAATCATCAAAAACATAATCATAAAAAATCTTTATAATCAATGAGATTTTAATATAAATCCATTACCATTTTAGTAATATTCAAATAATAAAATGAAAGATAAAACCCTATATGTATATGAATATCCCCATCATTTTCTGGATAATCATAATAAATGAAATTCATGGTCATTATATGAACCTCATAAAAGAAAAAAGTTGTAAATAAGAAATTTGCTTCAACTAAAAAAACTTGAGATCAAAATCCCTAACCTCTAGTCAACTTTCTTCAAAACCTCTCTAACCTACTCTATAAAAATTTTAAATTTGTTATAGTTATATAAATGAGTGAAGTTAATACTGATAATATAATATATTATCCACTTATATCATTTCAATACCCATTAATTAACAATGTCTTATTAAAATGTTGCTTTTGGGTGTTAATTGTTTCGTTTTCCTTGAGAATTTTGGTTTGGTAGTTATGGTAGCTGTACTTTGGTCATAGTTTTATAATATACTGAATTTTAATATTTATATAAATATCATATATATTCAATATATATATATATATTCATACATATAAATTTGTGATAAAAAAGGGATTACACCATTCATTGAGATGATAGGTCAATCATGCACATGAACATTGTTTCCATTTTTAATGGATGAAATGAATGAAAGTATAATAAAAATTTAAATTTTTATAATAAATATTATTTTATATATATCTTATATATTCATTATACATATCCTTACTACCATCCACAAAAATTAGAATTGAAAAATAATCGCATCACTTTGTGGAGATAGTAGTCCACACATATGCTCAAGCGACCTTATCATTTCCCAATGGATGAGAAGGAAAAAGAAAGATATGATATTATAATTATATATAAATAATTATATATTAATAATAATATATAAATGTTAAACCCATCATAATTTTCATCCATTAATGATGGTGATGGAAAATGAATTGTATTTCTATATGGAGGTCATAGTCCACATATTTGCACGAGCGATACTTTTTCTTCACATTTGATTAAAAAGTGGATGTATAATGGTAGTTCAATAATCATAATAAAATTTTAGTATATTGAGTATAATAAATTTATTATAAAATTATAAATAACATATTCTTTAATGAGGTAGAATAACAAATAAATTGAAAATGGCCGAGAAGAATGATTACCTCTTCTTCGGTAAACCTCCTTTAAATATGTTCTTATAGACCCTATTAAGGGTCTTTTATGAATACCAAAACCTATAATTCATAGATATGGAATTTATTAAGATTATTTAGAAGATTATTATATATATATGGCTTAATGTGGTGTATATAATAGAAAAGGAGTGGTGTTCTTTTATAAGTGGGGGAGATGAAACACATTGAATTTCATAACAGCTTAAAATATAAAAATTTCATACTCAAGAAAAAAATTTAAAAATTGAAATATATATGAATTTTGGATATGAAAATTTTTAAATATGTACATACAATATGATTTATTAACATTTAATTGTAATTATTTCCCAAACCTCGTGGTTTAACCCCTGGTAAACTTGTTTAAACCTTAACCAAAATAGTGAATTTTAACTATTTTAAATATTCATTATAAAAATATTAAGGTGAAAAAATTATATAATATTAATTTTGATTAATTTAATTATTTAATTAATTGTATCAAATTCAATTCATATAATTTTAAGAATTTTATTTAAAAATAATCCCTCAAAACACTACAAAAAGCAGTTTTCTTGAAATTTTTTTTGAAGTACATAAAGATTTTATTCCAAAATAAAACATAAAATTGTTTAAAATGAAATTAATTGGACTATTAATAATATATATGAAATATTTTTACTTATAAATCATTTCAAAATATAGTTATTCTTTGTAAACTTTTTAAACAAAAAATACATTTTTCTATAAAAAACCAGTGTTTTATCTACTCATTCCAAATTTATTACTTACATAAAATTCTCAAAATTTCACTATAAGATAATTTTAACATTATGATTTCAAAAATAAATTTTATTTTTTGAAATAAGGTTTTAAAATTTGAAATAATCAATCATAAATTTTCTCAAAAAAAGACAAAACATTTTTATGAAAACTGTATTTTTGAAGCTTAAAGAGAATTTGGAAGAAATTGAATAATTCTATAAAAATATACTTCATTTATCAAAAAATATATATAATTTTCAAAATTTATTTATTACTAATTACTCCGTGAATTTAGTTGCTTGGTTATAATGAAATACTCTATTGGGGTTCATTTGGAATTAGGTTTATGTGTAACCCAAGCTATCAAAGAAATTAAATTTATTTGAAGAGAAATATATTGTAAAAATAGAGGATTTCATAATATGTGACTCATGTTTTCAAGATTATTATATACATTTATAACTAGGCCTTATTGGTTTTAATGATCCCTAATGATTTGTGGACAGATCTCATTCTCCCCTCACAGTGTATGAGATTCCCCAGCTTCATTGTTATAATTTGAGCAATATTGAGAATTCTATATTAGAACTCCATTAATGTATTCTATAAGTTGATAAAGACATGGGGTGTGAAAATATTTACTACCTTATAATGAATATTAAAATGAACAATAAGGAAAATGGGCCCATAAATCATTCTAATTCTAAGGTTCGCCACACCAAACTTCCTAGAATATAAAGGCCCAAAGATGGGAAATGAAAAGGTTACTGTGTGGTTTTCATTTAGAAATCTTCTCCACTGGAAGAAAAACTGAAGACAATTTAAAAAGTAAATGAAATATTTTGGTTCACTCACTATCAAGTACAATATTTCCATATATACACATTGGGTATTGGATATAACCTATGGGGCTCAAATCTGTATCAAAATACCCAAATCAAGTAGATTTCAAAATATTGTAAGAGTAGGTGTATATTTAAAGGATTCCAATGGTGTGAGGGATGATTCAATATCCACTAGAGAATAGTACCATCCTTTTCCATCTAGGATAGTCTTTGTTTTAAAAATATTTTTATTATATAACTACTGTTTCTAGAAATTTTATTTTTCCAATCAATATACTTATGGTTTAATATTAAATTTTGTATATAAAATCCATTTATTTTATAAATAAATCATATTTTATGGTATTAAACATTTAAATATTGATCTTTATATATTAAATTATGAAAATCTAGTATTGTAAATTGGTAATGAATCAAGTTCCGAAGAATCATTTCACACCCAGTTGTGGAATCCTCATCTTGGTCATGTAAATGAAAATCATTTGATAAAGCTCAATCACGATTGTTATTTTGAATCTTTTGATATTTTACCAGAAGATAGATATCATGATTATTTATAGGGTGAAATGACAAAGACGCATTTTGGTGGAAAAGATAATGAGCTATAAAGCTTCAATAATTAGTACACATTGTAACATCCTCGATTTTAGGGAATTTTTCATTTTAATAATTTATGTATTTTTTTAAATGTAGAAAAATAAATTGGAGAATGTTTGAGTTCTTTGAGAATATGTAATTTTTAAAACTAAGGTAGTGGCTTGAGGTTGTAGAACTAAGGAAATAATAGGACCAATGACTAGCTGTTATAACACTACTAGCTAGCTGTTGTAGAAGGGAAGCTCTACTGAAAATCTGCAGTGTCCACATGCCGGTCATTTATAGATCATGTAGCCCATGTATTGCACCTGGAGCCAATATTTGGTGACAATCCAACAACTATAGGATGGGATTTTTGGGAACCTTATTTCTATATGTGGCCATCGTCCAACTAGTGGTGTCATGGTGTGAGAGACAAAGTTTTGGACTATATTTATTATTTTTAAAAATATTTATTATTTTTTTTCCACCTATGAATCGGACCTCACTTAATTCTGATTAACCTAGGGATACCTTCTTAATTAATTTTTCATTATCTCTCCCAAATCCCATCCTTTTGAATCACTGATTGACCTGATGATCATCTCTTAGTGTGTTCCTTCTATCATATCCCAACTCTCCCCATCCTCTTATGATGAACCTTATATATTTGATGTTATAAAAAGATCTAAGTGTATTGGAATAATATAATGATATAAATTTTCAATCGTCTATATCAATGGCTACCATATCAATAGAATTAGTATTTTCTTCTCAATTTGAAGTATTCCACTGAAGGAAATGTATATTATTGGGCATGTATATTCCAGTCCTACCCTTTTGTGTGGGTTCCATAATAGATATTTATAATAGATTTATCTCATTAAGGAATTTGTATGGAATAATATATTTTTAACATGAAATTTTAATAATGTCGAGATTATTGACATCAAAAAATCGTTGCATATAAGGTTGGGATTCCCTACCTCCAAATTTACTATTTTTTTTGGTCAAAGGACCAAAGCAAATTTATTAGCAAAAAGGAAACAAGGATTACAAGAGTCTAAAAGACGGGATCAAATTACAATCTTTAAGTTGCAAAGGCATCAGATTATCTGGGAGCTCCTCCAGCCATGTTAAAGTCTGATCAATGCCTTTATTAGCGAGAGCATCCGCAACCATATTAGCTTTTCGGTAAGTATGTGTTGCAATGAAACTGACGTCATGGAGAGATTGAAGACAATTCATCCAGCGCGTAGTAATCGGCCAAGCAAGATGAATATCTCCCTTCCAAATGGCTTGAACAACAGTAGTAGAATCACTTTCAATCCATAAGTTGTTCCACCCATGTTGAAGAGCAAAAGAAGTGGCATGAATAACACTTAGCATCTCCACTTCCAGAGAGGTTGCAGTACCGCAGCCTCCAAAAAAGCACCCCATAATATTACCATGATTATTTCTGAAGACGGCTCCACAACCCACAAGACCTGGATTTCCTTTAGAGGCTCCATCCACATTGATTTTAATCCAACCTGGAAAGGGAGGTCTCCATAAAACTTGAAAATTGCGAAATGGTTTCGAGAAAATGGCCTCAACTCGAAGACATCTAAGGATCATAAAATCATCCACCGAATTGTTGCAGTAACCATTCTGAATCAGCGCAGCTTCCCGAATAGCAATAATAATACGCGTTTTACCTGCATTAATGTTGTGTGAGCAATTATTGTGAAGAATCGAGTTTCTATAATACCATATCACATGTATCAGCTCTGAGACCCCAGCAAGGAACAAGTTTCTGATTTGTTGAGAGTTATCCTTAGCAACACAACGCTTAAGCTGCTCATCAATTGAGTTCTGAACCAGCCATCTGCATTCAAAAGTGTCAAAAATATAGTTCCAAAGAGCGGTGGCAGTAGCACAAGATAGAAATAAGTGGTTAGAATCTTCTCTATGCTGATTTCAAATGCGACATTTTGAACAAAGTTGGATACCAAAACTTTGAAGACAAAAATCAGTGGGAACCCTATTGTCGGCGAGACGCCAAATAAGAGTAAATCTAGAAGGTTTGATCCAAGGTTTGTCAAAAAAATTTATCCATTTCATATCATTATCAGCGTTGTGTAAGGAGTGATTATAAAAGTTTTTGGAATTAAGGATCCCATTATGAGAAGGTTCCCAAATCAAGAAATCACACGGGGTAGAAAAATGGTAGGAATCAATAATTTGAGTAATGTTGTTGGGAAGGGAATCAATGTGATAATTAATCACATTATTGACAGTGGAGTTGATGTCAACAGGGATATGGTCAAGGGGAGTCACAGAGATAAGAGGAGCACCAGTCCAATTGTCCAACCAGAATCTCATGGAAGAGTTTCTCGAAACCATCCATCTAGCATTGTGCATAATATTATCATAGGTGTCTCTAACAGAGGGCCAAATGGAAGAGGTCATAAAACTTCTATTAGATCTTTTCAATCTATCAATGAACCTGTTTTTGATAAAAGCAATAGGAGGGGTGTCATTGTGAATCAGGTTCCAAGTTAATCTGGCATGAAGAGCTTCATTGAAGAAATTAATGTTTTTAATACCAAGATCACCCATGGCTATAGGCTTACAGCACTTAGCCCAAGGAATTGTCACAAGTTTTCTGTCCAAAGTGCTTCCAGACCAGACAAAGTTTTTAATGTGAACATTTAGTTTTTTAATGAGACTAGTAGGCCATTTATAGACCATCATCGAGTAGACAAGTTTGGAAACAATAACAGACTTTACAAGGCAAACTCTCCCCGCCATGGAGAGGGATTTTCCTTTCCAAGAGGAAAGTTGATGAAGAACCTGGTCAACAATGCTTGAAAAGTAGAAGGCTTTGGGTCTACCCCAGAATATGGGAACCCCAAGGTACTTGAAAGGGATAGTCCCTTCTTTGATGTTAAGCTCATTGATAAAACTATTTTTTCTGGCAGAAGGGAAGTTTTTTCCAAAGTAAATAAAAGATTTATTCTAACCAATGACTTGACCCGAGACCTCCTCGTAATGGTTGATAGCAGCTTTAAGAGTTTTAATGTTTTTAAGATCACCCTTTAGAAAAAGAATTATGTCATCAGCATAAAGGAGGTGAGTGGGGCCATTCACATTTCTGTAAGCCTGAATTGGTTTGATCTTGTTATGGTCAACCATATGGGTGAGAAGATGACTAAAATAGTCTTCTGCAATGGAAAAAAAGAATAGCAGATAAGGGATCTCCTTGTCTGACACCTTTAGAACATTTGAAAAACCCTCTAGGCGATCCATTGACCAAAACGGAAACATGAGTAGAATGAAAGAGGATTTTAATTCTAGATATGAATTTATCATTGAAGCCAAAACCATGAAGAACTTTGAAAATGAAATTCCAGTCCATAGTGTCAAAAGCTTTACGAATGTCTAGTTGAATGGCGATGTTTCCACCTCTATTTTTATTATTTAACATGTTAGTGCATTCCGAAGCAAGACAAATGCAGTCTTGGATTGATCGCCCCTTGATAAAACCAAATTGGTTGTAGGAGATAATTTTGTCAGTAATAGTGTTGAGCCTGTTAGCTATAAGCTTGGTAATAATTTTATAGAGGGTGTTGATCAGAGCTATAGGGCGAAAAAGATGGATTTCAGCGGCATTATCAACTTTGGGGATCAAAGCAAGGAATTGGGAATTTAATCCATGAGGTAAGAAACCATTAGCAAAGAAAGATTTAACGAGCTTGAAAACATCAGCATGGATGATATCCCAATAATTTTGAAAGAAACCATTAGTGAATCCATCAGGTCCTGGGGCACTGTCAGGGTTCAAACCAAAAATAGTGTCTCTAATTTCATGATCAAGAGGAACACCCAGGAGAAAACTGTTATCAACATCAGTGACAAGTGTTGGAATGACGTCATTAATGGGGTCCTTGTTCATACAAGGCCCATTGAATAAAGATTCAAAGTAGGAAACAACATGCTGAGCAATGTCTTCTTCTTTATCCAAAAGGTTATCTCCATCTTTAAGGGAGGCAAGAGGCCTACTAGCTTTCCGAATTCTTTGTAAAGAGTTGTAGAACTTGGTGTTACGATCACCATCAGTGAGCCATTTTATTCTAAAAGTATGCTTTCGGATGTTGTCTTTGAAGGCAAGAAGCATATTTAGGTTCATAGTAATTTGGGCTTCTTGATTGTGATCAGAGGCGAAGTCTAAGTGAGTGTTGTTGTTTTGAATTTGATGCAGCTCATTCTCAAGAGAGAGGATGTCATTGTCAATTTGAATTGCTTTAGTGCTGCACAAATATTTGAGCTTGCATTTGAGATATTTTAATTTAAGAGGACAAGAAAAATCCTCATCGGAATGATTCAGAGATGACCAAAAATGATTGATGAGATTACAACAGTCAGGGTCAGAGAACCAAGCATTGTTGAATCTAAAGGGGAAAGAGGGTTTCCAAATGTTGAGGGAGATGGTGACCAAAATAGGATGATGGCCAGAATGAAGTTTTGGAAGGGTGGTACTAGAGATGGAATCCCAAGTATCTAAAGCATGGTCATTAGAAAAGGCTCTGTCCAGTTTGCTCGCAACCACTCTATTGTAATGATTCCTGTACCACGTGTATTTGGAACCACCTAGAGTGATCTCAGTGAGATTGGAGTTTTCAATAGCAGGCTTAAAATCCCTCATAGAAATACTTGAGTGAAGAGGACCAATTTTTTCATCAGCAGAAAGAATAGCATTAAAATCACCCGCAACGATCCAGGGGGAATGAATTTTTGAATTTAGAGAGGAGAGGTCCCTCCAGAGAGACCTCCTATCTTGATATTTATTCTTGGCATAGATAAAGGAACAAAAGATATGAGCATTATCAATGATAAAGTCACAAGTGAAACTTTGATCAGAAATATGAAAAACATTGACATTAGATAGGGAGGGATGGGCAAAGGTCCAAATAGTATTAACGCTATTGGTGTTTTGACAAGCACCAATGAAGGTGTATCTAAAATGACAAAAGTGAGCTAAATCAGTGGAAAACATTATTTTAGGTTCATCAATGGCAAAAATTAAAGGCTTCTGAATGTTAACCATTCTTTTTAAAATACTAAATGTGTCAAGGTTTACAATACCTTGGCAGTTCCAGAAGAGAATCTTCATTTAAATCTACGTTTGGAGTTAGAACCCCCTTTTTTTTACCATCCGAGCCTTTATCTCTATTATATCTTTGGACATTTTTTGACAAATTTGGCCTTAAGGCAGGGACTTTCTTTCCTTTGGAAGGATCAGAGATGATAGAAGAATCATCTAACGAAAAAGGTGTCGTCGAAGCCGAGACTTGTATGCTATTAAAATTAGGTGGCGGCAAAGTAGTTAGAGCATTTTTATTATCATCATTGACACATTCAACATGTAAATTATCATGCTGGACTGAGAGATTTCAGGTACCTGTTAAGACGTCCGAAACAGAATGAGGAGCATCAAGTTCCGGCTGAACAGTGCAGGTACCTGGTATGGCGTCCGAAACAGAGTGAGTAGCAGCAATATCTACAGACTGTTGCTTATCTGAGACCTCTGCAACCGGAATAGAAATCTCTTGGACCTGCTTTAAGGGATAAAGTAGCATGCCTTCATCATGGAAGGCAGGTACCTCATTGTGCCGCATTCCAGGATGAGAATCCTGCATGTGAGTGTGGTCTTTTGCCAAAGAAAAAGACTCATGAGTAATAAAATTCAAGGTATCCTGAGAATCAGGTTTCACAGCCGTGGATATTGGGTTGTAAGAAGAAATGTGAGCCGTGGGGGAGTATTTAGTCTATTCAGCAGTATAGGAAGTGGAATTAGGCCTAGGATCCTGTTTAAGAGTGTCTAAAACTGCAGGTTCCAATTTTAGGGAGTGCTCTTTGATGGTTTCTTCCTCTTCAATGAGGTCAGCCCATTTGGTACCCGAGGACTCTCCTAAGTGAGATGAATTAGTGGGTTTTTTCACCCAGGTTGCAGTTCTAACTGGTTCAGTAGCACTAACCAAGGGTGCTTTTTCCTTCCTAAATCTTCTTATTTCTTTCCAATCGTTTTCAATCAGTTGGATTGACTGTTTCCTAATCAGTCTACAATTATAAATATTGTGTCCAATGAACTTGCAATGATCACAAAAGGGGGTATCCTCTCATACTCAATGTTGATTTCCGTTTTGTAGTCTTTTGCAGTGAAGTTAATTGTATTGGGAGGTTTTTATTCCAGATTAATTTCCACCATGACTCTAGCAAAGATTCCTAAATCAGCATTCAAAGTTCTTTGATCAATTTTGAGAGGGGTGCCTATGCATGAAGCGATGTCATTCAATATTTTTGGGTGCCAAAAAAACCAATTAAGGCCATGAAGTTTAATCCATACATGCGCCAATGTGTTTCGATGAGTGTGTGGGTTGAAATTGGAGTCCCAATTAGATAGACGTAGCATACCAGGTTTAAGATTTAGATTTCCCAATTTCCAGACTCGATCATATTAATCTTGAGATTTTAACAAAATATGAAAGTACCCTTTTCCGATTGGTATAAGTTTCCAGTTCACAGAATTCCATCATTGTGAAATATGGTCATGCAGATCAGAAATTGACCAAGGGCGATTACCTTTGAGGTAGGAGATTCAGGCCAAAATGGAGAACCTGTATAAATGTGTGCACTGCTGAAGCGCTTCTGGATCCCCTTCAACCAGGAATCCACCGTCGTCAAGCTTCTTTACCAGTGAGGTCTTCGTCAGGGTTTCGTTATGATCAGTAGACTTCAGCGCGTCAAGGAAAGAGATCTCTTGGGATCGACGAGAGAACTCGTGGATACGAACACGATCCTGAGGATCATCGTCGTTGCAGATCTTTGCAACAGGGAGAGGTAAATGACCTTGGCTCATCCGAGAATCATCATAATGGTGAGATTGAAATCGGCCGGGCAAAAGAAAATCCGCCATTCGAGTGAGGATCAAGAGATCGCAGGATGAAACCCTAGGCGGCTCGTGATTTTAGAGAGAGATGGTGTCCCATCTCTCTAACCCGTCTTCTCTCCAAATTTACTATATTTATTGTTGAAGTCGAAGAGAAAAAGTAAAAAAATGAACCAAATAGAACCAAAAAAAAGATAATACAATCATGGAGGTCTAAATTAGTGTAAACCGAGTGCATCCCCTTTGATAATATTCAATCACTTTGGAGGCAAGGCCTGCTGGTTATGAAAAAAAATCCATGCTTGTAGAGTGGGTCATTTGGGAGACAAGGAAATTATATTCCTTTTTTCCCTCCATCCAAGTGTGAAGCACCTTAATCTAGCTATTAATGAACCTATGACACCTTCTAGTGATAGAGAAAATAGACTTTGGAACCCTATCATGATCCTTCAAAGATTAAAATATGATGCCTAAATCCACTTCCACTTTTTCCAAGAAAATATTCCTCTAGAGGCACACCTAAAGGCCTTATAAGAGGGTGGAGGGTTCCTCTTGGAGTGAGTGATCATGCCCAAAAGATGCACTAAACTCCATATTTAGGTAACTAATCGTATCATGAACAACCCCACCTTCATATTCCATCCCCATGATGGAAGATCTGTCAGTAATGTGTTTTAGGCCCAAAGGGTGAGGATACTAACAGACCCAGTTTCCAATTCTTCTATAGTTTTCTTGTATGGGGAGAATAACACCTACTTGGAGAGGAGTAATGGTGGGAGTTTGCTCCAAATGTTCAGAATGCATCACCATGTTAAGAAGAAGGAACATTTTTTGAATGGCTGATGCTTCATCCTAGGACTGATCTCCATGAAAACCAATATAATTCCTCACCCTCAAGAGACACCAACAACCTAAAATTTGCACCATAACTCTCACCCTCATTTCTGGACCGAAGTGACCAGATTCACAAGACATATTATTGATCTCATTTTTATGAGTATGAGTTTTGGTTATATGAATCTTTCATGACATGACATTTTTGTGATCATCTTTATTGTATTCTCATGTGTTAAATGTGTATTTTTTTTATAATTGCAACTGAGTGACCAGGATGATATGTAAGGGATAGTTTCTACCTTATAGGGGAATAAAAATGATGTGATGTATTTCCCTAGAGTAATGATATTGGGTTTACATGTGATGTAATGAATTTCCCTATATTCAAGATATTGGGTCTATATGCGGTCCGTGGCTTGATTTTTTTTAAATTGGATTTAAATGAGTACAACCCATAAAAGCAGGAATGTCCATCCCTTCAAGGGGGATGTAGATAGATGACTATCTATTTGAGTATGTTAGACCAATTTATAACTTTCCAACCAAAATATAGAAAAATAAGGTAAACTCGATCTCCAAGGATCTAGTATTTATGTGTTCATGTATGATTACCTATTTTTTATTTATGATTTGTTTTTCACTATAACATGATCTTTTATTTATTTTGACCTTCTATGAATGATCTTTGATAGTTTCCTACTGGGTTTTATACTCAGACCATATAAAATAATCTTGGTGTGCATGTGGATTTCATGACTGGAGATCTAGTTAAGGGAATGATACCTATAGTGGGTAGCTGAACAGTGGAATTAGAATGATGTGAGGTGATGTTGGGATAAACTTCATGCCTTGTATGTTTTTCCACATATTACCTAGTTTTTTACAATATTTTAGAACATTGATAAAATATATGTGGGGATACTTTATTTTGGTTTGAATTGTATGATTGACATAACATGTTGTTATATCATGGGCTGACACACTTATTATTTATGACCCTTCCTATTTTCTTATTGATTTACCTTACTATTGTTATTAATATTTTCAATGATTTTGTTAAATTATCAAGTGTTTGTCTAATATAGAGGGTGTAGCCTCTACATGATACCTATTAGTCCCTCATCTCTAGATGTAAAACACTTTCATATTTTAAGTTTTGTATATGGTTATATATTACAATAGCTTGAACCCATTCTGGTCAGGGTGTTCCAAAATGTTATTACAGACCATGATTCCTTTATTTTTCCTTGATTTAGGATATTTTCGAGAGGATATTGGATGGTTAGGACTTGGATAGTGTAAATATGTTGGTGTCTATCCATCATTGTATATTGTACAATTTATTTTCCAAGAAAGTGAGATTGTTTTCTTACTGTTCATTGTAATCATTGATTTATATCAACTGGGGTAGAGTGCTTGGTCTGTATATTCAAAATTATTGGATTTTGGGTGCATTTGTGAATCCTTATAATGAATGATATTCTACATGCCATAAATATTTTTCCTATATTGGATAGGGTTCGATTGATTAAATGAATAAAGAAATTGTGAATTTTACCTCATCGAATTGTTATCACTTATCTATAATAACATGAAAATAAGAATACTATTCTTGTTATGTATAAATAGAATGAATTAACATATAGGTACTAAATACTTGTATTATCCTTGGTTAATTATATTGGGGTTGTGCCTTGTGTTTTTTGGTAGCCTCTTTGTACAAGAAATTGTTATATTTTCCTTGAGAGTGACTTTATATAGTTAAACGATCTTCTTTGATTAGACGTTTGAGATATTATAAGATTTTTTTTGGTGTTTCAAAAAACAACACCTTAGAAATCTATTATATATATGACAATAAGAGTTATTAAAAATGATCCAAGTAGGGAGAATAACCCCGTTACACCACCTTCTCTATAGGAGGGTGCAACTGGGAATGCTCATGTAGCTTACTGAGTAGTTCAGTTATATTGAACCGATCCAACACAGACTCTTCCAGATAGCTCTTACTCTGGGTGGAGGTGATCAATGTTCATTGGCCAAATATGCTCATAAATTTTATATCCATCTTCCCTCAACCTTACATATAATTACAACCCATAAGATTCTAAATGCTCAGATTACATTATTGAGATGATATTTGACTTATTGGTGACTTCATGGGATATAAAGATGAATTTTTGGATTTTATAGTCCATGGAACGACTACGATTTGTTAGTGTGTTCAGAATTGGGATGGAATACATGATTTAATGATGTGGGAGACTTTTAAGGACCTATTATTTAAGGAATGTTTCCCCAATACACTGAAGATGGATCCCATTCAAGAGTTTATGAAGCTTCATTGGTGGATTCTATCAACATTTTCTTATTCTATATGATTTATAAGGAGGCTTTTTTCTACAACTTTTTTAATTAAGAATGCGACACATAAGGGCAAGAAGATTGATATTGGTCTTCAAACAAATTTGAAATGTCATGTTATGAATTTTGATTTAACAAATTATCCTAATGTGCCTAGAAAAGATCTAATTATTGAGATTGGGATGGATGAAGATTAAGAAATGAGTATTATTACCACTTTTAGTGGACTGAATGGTGTATTCTATAGTGATACCTCTCTACCTATTCTATAAATATGAATTATAAATTATAGTAAATGCACTGGTGAAGCGGAAGATTGTTTGTGACGAGAATGGATTTTCACCTTCCATTATGAGAGACAGTTCTGCTAGGTTCTAAAATTTTGTTTAAATGGGGAATCATCTAAAATAGTATCCTAACCATCAAAGAAATTACCATTAGTGTCACAAGGATGGAGATTTTAAGCTATTTTTTACGATGGATTCCCAGATGGTCCCGATGAGGTTAGGCCAAGATTATGGAAAAATATTCAACCATAGGTGTAGACTCCATAGTTTTATATAAAAAATGTGAATCATGAGACTTAGTTATGTGTCTATGAAGGTAACATAACAATATTTTATGTGTTTTACTAGGTTCTAGTTAATGATAGAGAGGGGCATTTTGTGGCTTGGGGTATATTTTAAATTACATCTATACTCCCAGTTAATTTTTTTGATACAAGAACATCCCATTCATTTATTTCTACTCAAGTCATTACAGGTAAATATTTATGAATTAAATTCTATTTTTAGTTATTATATATTGATACACCATAGGTAATGAATTTGGATTGTATCTATATTTTTCAAGAATTTCCTTTAGTTATTTCTATTTATAGGTATGTTTATGATTTTATAACTCATGAGATGTTTGATATTGATGTGATCCTTGGATTGGATTGGCTTACTAGATTCCATTCACAAATCAATTGTTATGGATATGTGTATCTGTTATAATTTCTATTCGAGAAATGTTTATTTTTACTAGTGAGAAGGTTGTTTAAGTAGGAATCGGGGAACCAAAACCAATTCATATTTAAGCAATTATAGACTATTTGGTGGGCATGATCCTTGATATAGATTTGTTAGTGAGTCCCTCAGTTTTTCTCCTTTTGTAGGCTTGTACCAAGATGTATTTCTATAATATTTCATAGGTTCACCTCTGAATAGGGGGAATGAATTTGAATTTGATCTCACGCATGGTTCATATCTCATATCTATTTTATGTTACTGTATAAATCCTACTGAGTTGAAACATATTAAATTGAAAGATGGGAATATATAATTGAATGGATTTTTCATAATTATCACTTTTCCTTGGGGTGATATGATATAGTTTTCTAATAAGACTGATGGTAGTCATCAACTATGTGTGGAATATAGGTAGTTAAATCTAATTAATATGAAGAAAAGGTACTACATTCCATGGATTGGATTTTTATATATATATTAAAGGGATCCCAATGGTTCTAAAAGATTTATATATGGTTGGGATACCATAAAATTCTTGTTAGGGAGGAGAAAAAAAATTGGGATAGTATTTTAGAGTTGATATGGGTTGTATGAGTATCACACTATACCTTTTGGGATAAAAAATTTTCTATGAGTGTTCATGATCCTCATGAATTTGAATTTTCACCAAAAATTTTACTCCATTACTTTAGTGTTCATTGATGACATATTGATATATTCAAAAACCTCATAATTACATGTTAGTAACCTTGAGCTTGTATAGATTATGATTTGATCACATTAGCTATATGAAAAGAACTTGAAATGTAACTTTTGGTTCTAGGAGGTGTGTTTATCAAGGAATGTGAATTTTGAGGTGGTAATTTATATTTATTGGTGAAGGAAGAGGAGGTTGTGTCTTGGTAATGGCATAATAATGTGTTCAAAATTTAGAGATTCTTTGGATTTTCTGTGTACTATAGGTGGTTCATTCAGGACATTCCAAATTTGGTAACACCAATTACATTATTTACTAAGAAAGGGGTAATTTATTAGTGAATTTATTGTTGTGAATAATCCTTCCAACATCTAGGGAGAATATTTTATTGTCTCTAATTAATATTTTTTTTCTAAAATAAAAATTGGGTATATTGAATATTACGATGTTTCTATGGGTGATATGGTAGCTTTATTAATGTATAATGATAAAGTAATTTTATATAGGCCTCGCCAGCTATGACCTAATTAGAAAAAATACCCAACCCACAAAATGGAATTAGATACTATGGTTCATCCTTTGATATTCTAGAAACACTTCTTCTTTGATGAGATATTTTTCATATATACATACCCTAATATATTGTCATTTATTTTCTCCCAATGGGGACAGAATATTTGTCAATGGATTTGGGTAGAGTATCTATAGTTGTTCAACTATGAAATGGGGTATAATCTTGGAAAGGGAACAACATTGTTGATTCTATTAGTAGGAAGTTGTCAGAATATGGAGAGAGAACATTAAAGTTGAGTGGAATTTGATTCTTTTTTATAGACTGGAAGGTGGAAATGAATGAGAATTCAAGAGAAATGGATTATTGACCCTTAGAAATCATTTCCTTAATGTAGGAAAGATTAATTTCTATAAATTTGTGTAATCTGGATTGTCTTTTGTTGCATGAAAGGTTGGTGATAGACAACTCTATTTTAGGATGGACCTTGATAGATGTGATTACTCTATATTCATGATAGAGTAGTGGTTATTTATTCAATAAGAGAGGATATGATGACGAAATCTCTTGTTTCACAGTGGGTAGTGAATTAAAGATCAATAACGTATACCACAATATTAGCTATTGATTTGAGTGGCCCAAAATGAAAGGCACACTATATGCCTGGTATGTCATTATTGGACTTGTAAGAGGATATAATCCAAGAATAAGTGACCTGGTGGGATACAAAAGCCACTATCAATGCTTGTGAGGATTTGGGATAGCGTGGTGATGTACTTATTTAGGGTATTTACCTGTAACTCCAGAGGAAGACATTTTATATGGGTTATAGTATATTGGATAACTAAATTGGCTCATTTCATTCAAATTTCACTGACTCATTTGCAGTGTGGTCGAAAAAAGAACTTGGTTTGAGAGATTGTGTTTTTATATGGGGTGCCTTCAAGTGTAGTTTCTAACATAAACACTCAATTTAAATCATGATTTTAGAATAAATTATAGAAGGAAATGGGAAATCATTTGAAGCCGAGTATGAATTATCATTTTCAGATAGTTAGTAAATCCAAGAGAATGATCAAAACCATAGAGGATATTATTTAAGAATGTGTTTTGGATTTTAGTGGATCATGGGATGCTCATATAGAATTGAAATAATTCACATAAAATAATATTTTATTAAATTTTATTCAAATGGATTCATTTGAAAGTATCTATGGTTGATTGTATCATTTACCAGCATGTTTCTAGAAGGTGGGTGAGACCTCCATTTTTGGGATCATTATAGTGTAGAAGACCTTAGAATGGTTTTAGTTGATTTGGAAGTTCATGGTTACTACTCATAGTGGAAAATGATTATATCCCAACTGGTAGAGGCAACCTTGGGAGTTAGTTGTGGGTGGTCAAGTCTTGTTATGGCTTTCTCTTTAGTTAAGACATCAATGATTAAAGTGGAAAGGGAAACTTTGACCAGTGTTTGTTGGACAGTTCAAGGCCATTGAATACATTAGGGTGGTATCCTATAAGTTGGAGCTTCCTACATGATATTAAGGTATGTATTGTGTGTTCTAAATATAAAAATTAGAAATAAATGACCAGTCATACACACTTAATTTATTTTAAGGATGTTGAGTTGGAACTCGATACAATGAATGTAAAGTGACCTATTTTGATTTTCGACTAAACAAATAGGTGTTGTGAGGAAAGACTGTTCCTATTTTTCGGGTACTATGGTAGAGTGGGCATATCATAGAAGATAGTTAGGAGTGTGAATCATACATTTAGGAATGATGGATTTATTTTTTCAGACATTTCCCAATATATAATTTTCGATGATAAGAAGTTGTTAGAGGAAGAGATTTATAACATAATAAAATTTAATGTTACCACATTATAAGAATTTATGATTCTTTTTAAAATATAGTTAAAATAATTAGTTAATGATGGAGGTTTTCATGAAGCTAGAATTTAGAAAACCAAAGTAGAGGGATTAAAGTTGTCACACATGGCTACAATGGGACAATCAATTAGCATGTATATCATTGCCAACTACTTGATGGTGTAGGGAAGTGCTGTAGAAACGTTATAGTTCCCATCGACCAGATTTTGGGAGTTCAGGTTGTGTATATAACTCACATATATACACATACTAGTAAGTGGAAATGAACCAACTAACTAACATGATTTCTTGGAAAAATTATTTCAAACTATAGCCTCTGACTAACCAGTTGATGTGAAATTATTCTAGTAGAGTTTTCACATCAATTTTTAAGAATTAAAAGTGTTTTTAAATTTAAAATTTGTTATAAATGTATAATTCTTGAAAATTATATAATTTTAGTGAAAAATTTTATTATTTGAATATATAAATAAAATTCATTTTTTTGGTGTTTTTAAAGAATAAATATGGTTGACATATAATTCATTAATTTCATAGATTTTTTTTTATTTATTTAGATTGAAATTTAAGTTTGGAAATAATTTTGATGATTTTTTAACTTTGAAACATAATTATATCATATTATATTTTTTTAATATATTTTGTGGAATTATGTTCATTTGAATTATCATATACTATTATGTTTATGAATGTTAATTTAAATATATTACATTTAATGAATAATTATTTCACTGAAATAGGGAAATGAAACGTGTGAATCTACCACACTATTTTTTTTAACTATCTCCCATAGTGATAGTAAGAATAAATATAAAATCATACACATGATTCTTTTCAGTGATTGTATGAAATATTGACAAAGGAAACCTAACACATGTTGAAATTCAAAATTTTTTTTTTGAAAAAATATAAATCATTACAAATAACCGCATGTTAGGGATGGACCAACTACACGTGTAAATATTTAATATGTTGGAATTAGAAATTCTGGAAGATTATAAAAGAAACCATGCGTTATTCCAGAGTGACCATGGCTCTCTTTCTATTTGAATGCATTCCCAGTGATGAATTCACAATGATTTTGATCTAATTTATAGTAAAGGAAATCCAAAATCTTGTGAAATTGAGGATGAACTAGATTTAGGGCCTATACTATTGTCCTTTTTGAGAAAAATGAGCTATGGGGCTCTTGAAATATAAAAAATCCAGGATACAAGAAATCAAATTAAGGAGTTTTACATTTATCCTTATTGAATAGGGGAATCCTATCACAAGGTAGAGTACTCAATTGGATTCAGCTCTCTTCATTTACCCCTATTTTCCTGACCATTAGTAATATATTTAGCTTCCAAAAAATTGGGAGTGATAAAATAGGTCATAGTAGAATGTTTTACAGGAGAATATGTACATTTTGTTTTCGTCCTCCATGGTTAGTGAATATGACCCTCCCTTACTACTTTCATAATAGTAGTGGAATCACGTTCAAAACAAATTATTATCCATTTTCTTATGTATGAATCCAGACACTAGTTGCGGGAAGATCTGGAGATGAACAAAGCTCAAAATCAAATAATAAATATAAAAACATGATCCAAGTTAGAACTAAATTTTTAGAAATCATAAATAATTAAGGTTAAACTGAATTGACATGCTTGATGAAAATAATAATACAATTAACTTTTCACAAGGATTACTTACTTTTAATATTGATGATGATGATATTTTGATTTTGAGTGTTATGAAGAAAAACCTGAGAAGAAATTGATGTATGAAGGATACATGAGATTGAATTGATTTTCACCTTGAGTAACATTTAATATCAAACTTAAGATGATGAAGATCCCATGATAGATTAAACAATAGACATGGAACCTTGAATGAAATTTTGTGTTCTTGATTCAAAAAACTATGTTTATTTTTTATAATGAGACTATACAGGTGATGACTGAAGAAAATGGAGTCATTTAAGAATTCTATTTTTAATGAAATAATGGGGATTAAAACAAGATGGAGTCTATATGAGTATGTTTTATAGATATTTCCATGTGTTTAATTGATATATTTTATTGTAGGTGGATGAAAAAGGTGATGATGAGGCCTCCTCATTCCCCAATACTACATATAAGTTGTCTAAGAGGCATGAACATTGTGTTCTTGATGAATTTTATTAGACATATTAGTAATATTGGATACATTAATTTCCCTCCTATGTTGAGCTAGGAAGATGTGTTGATGGTGAGAGAGATGGAGATGAACTGAAGCAATACTCCAAGCATGCAATATGATAATGTATAATTCCTAGAACCTGGATGAACTAGTCTATGTATAAGAACTAGTGTGAGAATGGTGATTATTGATGTGTGATATCAAATTAAATATCAAACCCCATGTCAAATTCAATTCAATTTCAAAATAACTACATCAAGAATCATGAAGATGATTCAACTGAATCTAAACAAGGGTAATCTTAAACTAGGATTACATCGCCAAATACTAGGAAATTAATTAGTTGGTTTCATTCCAAATATTTTATGAGGACCAGGATAATAAATCAATTGAATTATGTGGCCATGAATAGTTAAGCTAATTTCCCTAATTGGTAAAAATCACCTCAAAGTGTACATCACATTTTTCTATTCATTTAGATGAAACCAGAAAGTTGATTGTAATAAAAGATAAAGGAGATCATGGGAACTGATAGTAGATTCATGTGATCATGTACCTCGAACTTTATACAAGGAGACCATATATGATTTGGATAATAAAAATTTCTTGGCATAAAAAAAATATAATGGGAAGAAAATATTGTTAATAGAGCATAGATATTCTCACTGGAAGTTCACTAGTAGCTGATAACAATATCATCAAGGTGTGCCATATTGATGTTTTGATTATTATTAGGTAGGTTGTCATGAATTTTTAAATTTAATTTTAGAATAATTAGGGTGATTGGGATTTATAATTAACCATTCTCAAAGATGTGAGGAGGACCTAGATTATAAATCATTGGGGTCTAATTCTAATTTCAATCCCCTCAATTTCTTATTATATTGTTTGGGATACCAATTGTAAATGAAATGTTGTTCCATTACATTTTTTCCCTTGTATGTGACCTCAAAACTATATTACTGGAGGACTAACATGTGAGATATCTCTAGGATTTGATGCTAAATCTTTCCTGATATTAAATACCAATCTCATCATTAATGAATTTTTCAATCTTCGCTGATAGTGAAGGTAGAGTGAGAATTTCGACAATATACCTGCTAAGAATATTGGTTTTTGTTTTCCTTCCATCATTAGTTTTTTAACTTATTAACTAATTTCACACAAAAAGTGACTTTAGTATGGGTTTTATTTAAATTATCTCATGAGGATCATTAAATATGGAATATATTCTACTTAAACTATTTGGATCTTGTGTTTCTTTCATAGTCGGAAAAACTTTCATTTATAGGGATACATCCCATGGAATTTTGTTCACAATTTATGTTGGGAATGCTGCATGAGTTCATACATCAGTGATCCACTGATATAGTATACTATAAATGGTTAAAAAATTTATATCCTTGATAGGAAGTAGATAGTATATCTATATAGAGCTTTTTCTTCTCTCCCTAAATTCATTCTCTATTTATTGTTCTATTTCCCATAATTTCTTGTACATTTAACATTTCATCATTATTTCCATCATTTTTTTTCTATTTTCTTTTACAACTTCACAAAATACAAAAAAAACATAAATATATTTATAGAATCACTTGTTTAGGTGTTATGTTTTTTTTATTAGAGTATTTTATGGTATTATTTTATACTGATTTTTTTATTCTTTCCAATATTTGGAATGTTTTATTTTTTTATGTTTTATGATAGGAAATAAAGGATACATTAAAAAGGTGAATGAATAAATTATTTTCCTTAGGGAAATACACAATAGGACATAAAGTGATGAGACATTGAAAAATTGATGATGTCATAGATCTGTGGAAATATAGAAATCCATTTACATGTCATTTATTTCAGTACACAATGTATGTTCATTGGGAGAATACACTACCACCCATTACACATCAGGAAAGAATTAACGCTTGGAAAATTCCGTACATTCCATGTACACAATAGAAAACATGAATGTTTGAGATAGATAAAGATGTGAAGAATTCATTGCTGGCATAGATTACACATTGTACAAAATTACATGTCATGAAAGAATTAGGAAAAGAAAAACTTATATACCAAGAGACTATGGATTTGATTCCCAACATTATTTATTCAAAATTTTACCACTATTTTGAGGAAATATATGACCAAGGGGAGTGAGGGATGACTACCAGAGAAAACTACAGTCGTTAAGATCCCTACTTCAATAACATTATTCAATCCCATTCCTCATAGAGTATCCAATTTTCTCATTCTCATCCTACCTAGAATGAGAGAGTATTATTTTCTACACCATATGGATTGATTTAAATGTTATGTGCCTTTAGGGTTTATTTCTATTTATTATTCATGTTTTGGATTGTTTAATCTGTGATCATAAATTACATTATTGTTATTTTTTTAATCGCATGACCCATGCTTTTTATTTGAGGAGTATTATTTTAGTACATCAACTAATCGATCTATTTTAGGTATTCCCATTATTCAATCTACTGTAATTATGTTTCAATAAGATTTTTGGCCTCCTAGTTATTATATTAAAAATAGTAGATGACCATTCCTAAGGTGAAACCACCAGATTAATGTAGGGTACCTTGTCCAAGGAACACTGCCGACCAAATTTCAACACCAAATATGAATGAATTCATAATTAAATGAATCCCTAATGAAAAAAACTAAAAATAATTTAACCTTTCAAGCCCCATTTCTTAATATCATTATTTTTATTTTTATCACTTTATTTATCTTTTTCTAATCTATACATTAATTTATTTTGATTCCTTTATTTTATTTTGAGCATATGTGGGTTCCATAATCCGACATTCCAAGTACCACACATTCATAATTTTTCTATTTTTAATAATTTTTTTTGTATCCTTGTAGGAATTTAAAAACACCATACGGGCTATCAAATTTTTTGAGCCATTTTCGGGGATGGTTGACTATATGTTTAGACTAATTAGGAATCCTGATAATTTTTTTTATTTTAATAATTTTTTTACTCTTGGTCATATCATGATTTAGTTTTGGGTAATAATTCAACACATGATTACTCTATTTTCATGAAGGAAAAGAGGAAAATATTACATTAAACCCAGGGATGGATAATCCTTTACTCATGATATTAAAGGAAAATAAAGAGTCTAATAAAAAAAATGTCAACATGGCTGGAAGGGATCAATATCAAGGAGATGATCAAGATATGGGCCAAAGAGTATTACCACAAATCTAAGGAAGAAATTAAGGGGTGGGGAAACATTGATAAATTACATGAGTACCTCAAATATGGGGGCCAATCAAAGAATTCTCATTCCACCAGTCACTTATCAATATTTTGAGATTAAGCTAGAAGTTATCCAAACTATCTCACATTCACTCTAATTTATTAGGCTGCCTCATGAAGACCCCAACTCACACCATTGGAGTTTACTAGAAATCCGTGACATATTAAAATTTTATAATCTCACAAATGATGTTGTAAGACTTTGCCTATATAGATTCTCATTAAAGGATTAGGCACATGAGTGGATTCATATTCTACTTATGCATTCAATCATGAACTATGAAGATAGGGTATGAATATCCATGACATAATTCCCCCAACCTCAAATTCCATGGATCATTAGGTAAGTAGATTAAATTTTTCATGATTTACTTCAGAATCTTTATATAGTTCATGAGGAGGATTTAAGGGTTTAATAATATTATTTCCTCTTAATGGCATAGAAATTTGGCTTTTAATAAAAACTTTCAACAAAATATTTTCATAGGTAAATATCTCAATAGTTGACGTTTCTGCAAGGTATTCACTTATGAGAAAATAACCAAAATAGAGTTATAAGTTTTTGGATGATATGTACCATAATAGGTTTTAATGGTATCTCAAATTAATGAAAGCACAAGGAGTACACATGGCATACAATTGCTGAGTTTCCACCCAAATTAGTGTCATGTCAAAGAAACACGACACATTGATGGAAAACAAAATTCCAGAAGGTATATATTGTGCATATGTAAATTTTATAGATTATAATCATAAAAATTATGCATATGAATGAATAAAACAACATAAATCAAAAAAATAGATTCAAAATCAAGGTTGTGTATTTAATCTAAGATAACAATATTTTCAACCTCAACACCAATGGACATCACTGACTAGTCAAGTTCAGTCACTAGAGGAGACCCATTGTAACCATTATTACCACCACAATAGTTGCATATAAAGAGTTGAAAGAATACTCTGAGGATCAAGATAATATGATTAGGAAATTTAAAAATTACTCAAAAATTCAACAAGATCCAATGAGAAACATAGAGAGTCCGGTTGATCAGATTATTGAGAAACATACAGAAAGGCCTAGAGGGATAATTCCTAGATGCCCAGACCAACATCCCCATGCATATTTGAAAGATTTTTTAATTAGAAGTGGGGTGAATATAAAAGTAATTTAAATATAATTTATAGGAATTAATGAAGAAAAATCAATCGGAGTGTTTAAAAAAATAATAGAGAATGTGAGGAACATAAACAATAAGAAGAACCACCCCTGTAATAACCACCACTACCATTTTTAGTTTAGTAAAAACAAGTAATGTTTTCTGAATGAAAAAAATTCATATATATTTTCAAAAATATACATATCAACATTTAATTTATTGAGGAAATTGTATATATGTTTATCAATGTAATATTCATGAAGGAGTTGGTGATGAAATAAAGAAGACCAAACAATTATCCTCCATTGTAATGATCGGAGAATATTAAATTTTGGTATTGAGCATCATACCAAAGAAGAAAATTGATCCAGAATGATTTTAAATTCTAATTAATATTGACTCTAAAATTTTTGGTAGTGCTCTATGTTACTAAGGTTCCAATGTAAATATAATCTCTTATGAACCATTGAAGAGCTTGAGATTCAGAAAGAAGCAACTAACTTGAGTTATGCTTTAAATAGATGATATAAAAATGTTATGTCCTCGAGGAATACATGAATATTTCATCATCATGGAAGAAAAGTTCAATTTTATGGCGGAATTTCTAGTGATGTACATAGATGAAGAAAATGTCCCAATATTCATGGGAAAACCATTTCCAGCTATATGAAGGTAAATTATTGATTTTCACAAGGGGGAACTGAGTTTAAGAGTTGGAGGACCAAAGATATAGTTAAATTTAAACCATGAAGTAAACAAATTAGAATAAATAGTAGATGAATTCTCATAAGACAGTCTTCTAGAAGAAGAGGAAAATTTTTTCTATATATGAAAAGATGATGTAAGTGATATAGAGAGTAAAGAAGAAGGCATGAAATTTTTTAACAAGGTAATAAATTGTATGAAATAGTTTAAGATGTTGAGAAACATTCATTTGGGATGAATTAAAATAAGGATAACAGGTTTGGGAAGCCTGTGAGTTACCATTTTATTATTAACGAAGGCCCAAGAGAAACATGATTAGGCCAATATAAATTGAGGAGGTATTGAACATTTTAAGAGTAAAATTAGTTTTAGTAAAAGGAAAATGACCAATCCACATGGAAGAAGCCTTAATTCAAAATTTTGATGATTTAGATCGGGTAACCTCTATCCTACCATAAAATACCTTAGATAAAGGAAGTATGTTTGAACAAATTATTGTAAAAACATTCTTTTGGGTGGAAAACCATGTTTTAAATTTTTTTAGATTTTTCTAGTTTTATGCACTCCACCTAAATTTTTTAAATTTCATTAATATGGCATGTAATTTCACTTGTGTGTGTTTATTTGGAAAGCCCATAAGTACCTCAGTGGGTTGAGAGGCAAGTAGTGTTAGGTATGAAAAGAAGTTGTAGGACTACTATACATCATGAATCAGGAGTAGACTGAACCTACACAACCATGCTTGAAGTTTCATTAATAGGGGAGTATGCACTTCAATTCTATAATTTTTTTACTCCCCCCACCATTGAAATTATTTAGATATTTGATTTCAATTGTCATGCCCACACTTGATTCAGGGTTTACATAATATAAATAGGAGATAGAGACTACCTAGTATAATTACCATGCCATAATATTAAATTTCATTTTCATTATATTTAAAAGATAAAATGGGAGAAAATTTATTTAGGGATAAGCATGTGGATTATTATTTATAGATCTTGATTTTAAGAAGCAAGTTATTTTTTTTTGCAAATTATTTTTTTCTATGATTTGGACATTTATGGAATTCTAGATATTTTCATTGATTGGTTTTATAATTAATATGAATTTACATGAGTTGTGGTCCAAAAATTTCATTCTCATTCCTGAGGAAACCACTAAGATCAATATTTCCAATTATCTTTATAGTATATTTCTTGTGAAATTCGAACACGTTATTGTCTAGAAATTTATTGAAATATTACAAAATATAAGACTGAATAGAGTCACTTGTAATATGATAGATGCATATTTTTTTAAACCATTATCCTTGTACCCACATTCCAATAATCCTTTTTACACCCGTAAAATCCATGAATATCATTGTAATGAAATATATCATGTTACAAGCCTATATTATCCATTCATACCTTATTTTAAATATTGTACACTATATTTAAAGGAATAAGTTTGAGGGATAGATTTTTTAGGGTGTATTGGGATATAATTTATTTAGTGTATATTTTTAGGGGTTATCCATTGTGATTCGTGTAGTGGCCGTTTATTTTTCTTGGTAATTAATAATCTAACTCTTTTGATAAAAACATAATATAAAAAAAACATTCTCTGAAAAAAGTATGTTGATATTTCATCCTTGAGGACAAGTCTGAATTCAAGTCTATGAGTATTTAATATGTGTGTTTCATGAATGTATTTTATATTATTTTAATATAATGATTTATGTATGTAATTTGTTAAAATTTTTAATGTTGGGAATATTTGATTTTTTTATGTTTTATGGAAGTATACAATGGATACTCGAAAAAGGAGCCTAAAGTGATGATTTTGATAATGGTAGAAACATCATGTCATGAAGCTATACGACATAAGAAAATTAAGGATATAGAGAAGCTACAAAATTGATGGAATCTATTTACATTTCATTTATTACATTATACGATTTGTGTTTATTGGGGGAAGCCTTCACCACCCATTTAAAGATGTGAAAGAATTCACGGTATGAAAATCCATTTCATGGCACCTACACAGTACACATCATGAAATTTAAGGACATAGAAAGAAATGAATAATTCAATACTGACATAGATTACACATCATGGAAAATTCTTTGTCTTGAATGTATAGGGAAACCGAAAATAGATATGCTAGGTGGCCTAGGGGTTGACCTTAACCCTTATTTATTATAACTTCGACCACAACATTGAGGACGTCTATTACCAAGGGGAATGAGGGATGACTTCCCAAGTTAAGTGTGATGATATTGTACCCTACTTCACTGTTTTTATTAACATCCATTTTTTCTCAAGTTTCCATGTTTTTATTTCTCATCATGTCGAGCATGAGCAAGTAGTATTTTTTATGTCTTGTTATTTGATTGTAGGGGCAGGCGATGTTAGGGATTATTTATATTTATTATTAATATTTTGGATTGGTATAACTCTTACTATCAATTTCATTATTCTTATTTTTTCAATTTCATTACTATTTCTTGTAATTTTATGGTTATTATTTTATAGAATCAATTAATCTTTCCATTTTTCATATGACCATAATGCAATATATTTTTGTTATATTTAAATAGGGATTTGGATCACCTAGTTTTTGGACTTCACCTTGTAGATGACCTCTCCTAAGGTGAAATCACATGATTAGTATAGGGTTCCCATAAGAATAATCCATATTTACCCAATTACAACACCAAATATGAATGAAATAATAATGAATTGAATACCTAAAATACAAACCAAATAATTATAGAACCTGGCATAACTCATCTCCAAATATCCAAAATTTTCTTTACTGCACTTTCTTTCTCTTTTTCCAATTAATCAATCAATTTCTTTTGATTCCTTCAGTTAATTTAGAGCATATGTATCATCCATGTGGGTTTTATGCTCAGAATTTCCAATTAGTATTTTGATTTAGTTTGTCTATGTTTTATTATTTATAAATGTGTGTAGCCTCATAAGAATATAAAAATTCCCTAAGGGCTGTCAACATTTGACATTACATCCTATATAGATACCTATAGTTTAGATAATGTGCTATATATTGGGAGGATATAAATGAATATCTGATCTCCCCCTATGGTGGGGGTGTCACCCGATTTTGGAATCATTCTTAAGGGGGTAATATTTTTCTTTTGATTTATCGTTTTTTCAATTAAATAAATTACTAATGTTTATACTAGGGGACTTTCATGTTATTAAATATGAATCATCATTATAAATTTATAAGATATAGGAACCCACAAATTCCATGTAATACTTCCATAAATGCTTTGATCATATAGTGAATAGAACACCAAAAAAAAATGATGCATTGGATATAGAATGGTCATTGAAAATTTTTATAGTTGTCAACTTAGATTATGACCCTCAAAATAATCAAGAGTATAATGAATCACTTTTGGAACTTTTTAAAAAAAATTGGGAAGAGAATAAGAAGAGAATAAAAAATAATAATGGTAATAAATTAGGAGTTGGGGATTCCAATATTTTAGTCTAAAATTCCCTCCATCCCACCACTAGAGATGAAAGATTAAGATTTTAAGGAATGTTTTAAGGGATGGTAGGAGATGGTCCAAGAAGAACCTGAGGAATCTCGATATAATTTGGAAGATTAGTTTTATAGTAATATATTTAATGTTTTTTTTGTTCTGAATTTTATAAATATTGTCTAATGAATACTGTGAATAAATCAATTAATGAAAACCTATCATTTTCAATGAAAGATCTCAATTCCAAGGAGATTTATTCAGAATAGAAGAATTTTAGAGGTTGTATACCTCAATCTTATCCTAGGAGAACTATCTATCATGAATCATGATAATGTTGAATAAATATAAAAATTTGTTCATTTATTCAAGAAGATTTTATTTAATTTGATTATAATTTTTTTCAAATGGATTATGTTATCGCATATCCCTATTTTCAGTCAGCTAAAATTCAAGTTTTCTTAGAGATTCTTGAGAAGTATGCCCTTGCTAAGGAATTTCAAGAACTCTAAGTTTTGGTTAAAAATCATTGTTTGGGGGATATTTAATATGAATAAGATTTATTGGACATGTTCACTAGTAACACCCCTCAAGATGAAGAAGAAGGGAAGATTACATACATAATGTTCCCCTCTCCAATAATCCACAGAATATGTATTTCCTAGCTGGGGAGCTCACAAGAATTTATTTTAGGGGCACCGTACAAGCTATTAAACAGAATTCTTGGTGGAATGAAACACATCCTGTGGTTTCTAGACAAGAATAAACAACCTTTTATTGATTGGGGGTTGACCAAGTATTATCTAGCTACGGAAATTCTATCTACACCACTCCTTTGGGCGTTATTCCGAGATTATCTAGTTTTGGGTCCTATAATTTTAATTTTCTTTGTTTAAGTGTTTGAGTATCTTCTTGAAATAAATAACTAGATTTTTAATCTATAAGGTTAATGAATATTAAATGTAATCTAGTAGAAAAATGTGAAACCATGGAAGGTTCATTTTGATTTTGATGGAGAACAGGAGCAATAAATTTGAATTTTTTAATGAAACTCTCTACCATAGACCTTTTTTGAAACTTTCATTAAGATTATATGGTATAATTATAATGTTACTCTATTTACAAATTATAGGTACTTCAATAGAGTAGTCATGATTCATTCATGAAGAAAATAGGGTTAATTTCACTCAACTGAACCACAAGGTTTAGAATATTCCACATCTAGGGGAATACTATTTTCAATTATGTAAATTTTAATTTTTCACATTATTCATACTACAGTTTTCATGGAATTAAGTGAGGGGGAATTCCACTTATTTTAAACAGAATGGATTGAATATATTTTCATGGTTTGGTATGAGTGTTGAAGATATATATAGAATTGAGAACAAAATTTAACCACATTTTAGAATCTTGGTAGCAATCTTTTAAATCCATTTCATTCAACTGAGGATGTAAACAACTATTTAACATGTTTTTGTTTAATCTAATTTGGGAATAATTTTTTTATAAATATCCAAGTGCATGAACATTAAGAAAATGGTTTGGAAAATTTATGTTGATATATGGAAAATTTGTTGTTTTGAACAACATGTTTCCTTTATAATATTATGTGAATTTCTGAATTGTGAATTTTTTTGAATAAAAATATTCATCCACCAAAGTATTTAACATTGGAACAATGATCTTTTACGTGTGGTTGAGTAGGGACTTTATCTGTGTTAATCTTTTCTTCAATGATTATACATATCAAATCACCCCTTTTTTATTATTAAAATGTTCAATTTTGTTTGAAATTTTACAAATATTTAGGGCCTTTTGGGTACAAGTTGCACTTGAATTCTCTCTTACATAGTGGATAATTTCATGCAAAGTTTCTGAAGATAAAATTGAGTATAAAATTATTTTAATTTCTTGATTTTTGAGTGATGATAACCACCGTTTTTTTGGACAATCTTTCTAGGAACTAGGAAATGGTCTATAATAAGATAAATATTTATGGAATTGGAATTAGAAATCAAGGAAATTGGATTTTTGAACTTTAACCTAAGGGACTTATCCATTTTGGTGAAAGAACCACATGGAGATAACACAATTAACAATCATATAAGTCATTTAAAACTACAATAAAATTGTAAATTTGGATCCCACAGGGAATACGTATTATAATAGGCATTGAGTGTGTGTGTAAACTAATAAAATCCATTGGTAAATTTAATAATTTCTTTTCACACTACTACACACAGATTCATAACCTAGAAAAATGAAATAAACAAAAAATTATAAAAAATGAGTTCACTAAGGTGAGAAGAATTTTGAATCCATATGAAATAGGGGAAATTGAATTATAAAATAGTCATTTGTGTTGAATCAGTGAAGTGAGAAATGGATATTTTGTTTTTATAACATAGGAGAAAGTGATCAAATAAGTTGTATCTTATAATAGTTATAATTCCACTTAAATATAACTTATTAGCACTCCTAGAACCAGAACGTGAAATATAATTGAAGTAGGGCAGTGAATGATTTCATATAAGAGACATGACTTTTACAATGATGGATAAGTACGTGCTTTACTCATTTCTAGTATATATTATGAAATCTAGGATAACACCTATAGTGATAATTCTTTGAAAATCCTTTGAAATTATTGGGCCATCTCAAAATCTTATTACTTCTATATCAATGTGTTCACACGCTACCTTCTATGTTTACTTCTTAAATATTTCATTTCATTAAAAAGAGAAAATCACACATTTCGTTAGGGTAACCAACTTTTTAGGTGGAGAGGAATTTGATGTGACGTTATTTTATTATAGTTTTCACATCCTTTTTGAGTAATTAAATGTGTTTTTGATGTTAAAATGTGTTTTTTTGGATAAATATTGAATATTCAGTAATTTGAGTGAAAATATTGTTCTTTGATGATTTTAATGATATTCATATTTTTGTGCATTGAAAGATTAATGTTTATTGATATATAATTCAATATATTTTAAAATTACTTTTTTTATTTGTTTTGTTGAATTTACATTGAAATTTTAGTTTAAAAATAATAATTATGTCTTCTTATATCTAAAAATTATATCTCTCATGTTCCATTTTTTATTAAATATGTTTTTTTTAATTCATAAAATTTGAAAATTTATTAATTTTTATGTTTTGGAATTATGATTTGAATACATTACATTCACTCAGTGATGATTTTTATGAAAAAGGAAATGTGACACGTGAAGCTACTATGAAATTTTTTCATCTTATACCTATATCAACTATAGGAAGAAATATGAAAGATTACATATGAAAATATATTGATGCAACCACATGGTAATTTTAAAAAATAAGTCAACAGATTATTGAACCCTAATATTCCATGTGAAAACCATGCATTATACTAAGGGATAATGAAATTCCAGGACCAAAACATTCACCTAATGCTGGGTAATGACCAATATATCATGTAAAAACTTTTCATTCTTGTAAGGGAGAATGGAAATGCAGGACAAAAAACTGGCACCTAATGCTAGATATAGACCTTTGGTAGTTTTATGAATACTGAAAAAACACAATTCATATAACTGGTGGAGGTCCACCTTTGGGATTATAGCCCAGTTGTAGTCCACCACTTTCATTCTACATTATACTAATACTACATAACATTGGCATTGGACCGACCACAAGTGCATTAATGGAAGTCACTAGAAATGTCTAGAATCCACTACACCTTATTCCCAAGTGATCTTTTCTCTCTTCCAAATTTATTGTATGACCAGTGAAACTTCCACAAGGAGTTTGATCTAATTGAACATAATGGAAATCCTGAGTCTGATGAAATGGCGTATGAAAAAGATATTGGGCTAGATCCACTGTTGACTGGCCAGAGAATCACTGAATACCCTAGAGGTTGAAATCAAAAAATTGGAAATGAAGAGCTTGAACTTTTTGGGCATGAATTTAAAATCAAATTAAGAGAATACATATAGTTGAATGAATATTGACATCATATAATGGATATAAAGACTCGATCAGACCTGAACTCCACCAAATTTCTACCTTCTAAACTATTGAATACCAAACTAAAGATGATATCAAAACCTTTCTCTATTGAACCGTAGACATGGAAGCATGAATGAAATTGGGTGTTCCTGATTTAAGGTGATAGGCTCTTAATTTGAGATGTTGAGACTACACAGGTAAAACCTGAATAAGATGGTGATGCTAAAAAATTTATTGTGGAAGAATTAATGAAGATTCAAGAATGATGAATTAAATACAATTATTTCTATTGATAAAATCTGAGGGTGTTTTGATGGGTTTTTTTCAAGTGCACAAAGAAGGTGATGATGGGGGAACTCCTCATTCCCTAATGTTGAATATGGGTTATCAAACTGACTTGCATTCTTGGTGCTCATTAAGTTATCTCAGAGTTGTAGGTCAGATTGGATGCTTTGATTTTTAGCCAGTGTTGAGCTGGGATGATGAGATGATGGCTAGAGAGTTGAAGATGAAATAAGTAGAACGCAAGGCTTGAAATTTTAGATGAAAACAATGCTTGGAACAAGGATGGAATCATCTAAGATTAAGAAATAGGGTAGGAATTGTGTTATAGAAGTTATATTCCAAATTAAATCTTAGAGCTCATGTAAAATTCAATACAAAGTCAACATAAATGCATTAGAATCAAGTATACCAATCAACCAATGCTACCCAAAAGGTAATAAGAAACTCAGGTCACTGTGTCAAATCCTTTAAAATGATTTAGAGAGAAGAATCCCAATAATATTTTGAGGCCTAATAAAATATGTTAAGGTAACCAGGAGACCATGTAGGGTGATGTTAATTTCCCAAATTGATGAAACATTCCTAAAAGTCAAAATCACATTTTTCTATCTAAATTAGGAATGTCAATTTCGATAAAAGGATAAAAATATTTCGATAATCAATATATTATTCAAGTGATTAAGACCCTTAAAACTTTCCTATGGAGACCATATATTATTAAGATCTTCGTCACTACATGGAAACCAAAAAAATTAGTCGGGGAAGGGCATGCTGTTACCAGATCTTGGCTATTTTCATTAGAATTTCAATTGTAGTAGATGATTAGATCATCATGGTACACCATGTGGATTATCTATGATTATTAGTTTGGTTGTCACAAATTTTTCTATTTTATTTTTGATTAATTAGATTAATTGATCTTAATAATTCAATATTCTCTGAAACGGGAGGAATCCCTCAATTCCAGGTCCATGAGATCTTATTCTAATATCCATCTCCTCTATTTCTTATTTTGTTATTATATACTCCGATTCTAAATACAAATTTTTTCCATTCTTATTCTCCCATGTGTGAGATCCCTAAACTCTATACATAGAGGAGTAACCTTCATGGTAGCTCTACGAGGTGATGCCAAAGCTGCCCTATAATTGAATATCAAACTGATCATTGATGAATTCTTAGATATTTTTTGACTCTAATGCATAAGAGGGAATTGATACGACACACATTCCCACATGATAAATTTGGTTATTTCATTCCTTCATAATTTTTCCTCTTTATGACACATTTCACTCAAAAAAGTGACTTTAGTATTCTTGTGGGGTTCCAATGATATTGACAAGATCACTCCACATAGAAGGCATTCTGTACATGGTGGTTGGATATTTTATTTCATCCAAACTAGTGAGAACTTTCAATTATAGGGAGACAAACCATGCATGTAGGATCACATTTTGAGGGAATGGTGCATGATTTGTGACATCAATCATGCATTAAGAGAGGGGAGTTTTGATTGTTATATAATTTGAAGATATGTGATAGGCTATAGATAGATGGTCCATCTAGATCTTGTTATGTTCTCAATAACATCCTTCTCCATTTCATGTTCTCTTTCAAATGTTTTCTTTTTCTTTAAATTTTTATCACTTTTCCAACATTTTTTCATGCTATTTTCATTTAGATTCATCAATAATAAAAATGTGATTGAAAAATTGTTTTGAATAATCACTATGGAAAGAGACACTACATCCTTGAGGGAGACACCTAGGTTAATCATTATGTTATACTTGGGGAGATTATAAATGTTTCTCAGACTACTGGTTACAGGTTGGGTGCCATCATGGATGTTGGACACTTGATCGCCTATGGTGTAGTAGTGAGAAAGATGACATGAAGGACCGTATTAATTATTTTTATTTTCTCCTCCACCTATCTGTCAAACATCTCTTGATTATAATGATCCTAGAGAGCCCTTCCAAGTGATTCTGGCTTTATCCCTCTCTACTCTTGGCCTTGTGAACTGTAGATCAAAATTCTGATCCTTACTTGGAATTTATGATCCATTATATACCAATTATATCCTTCCACATCGAATGAACATTGAATCATTTATTTTTTTATCAAATATAAGAGTTCCAACATGATCTAATGAGAGAATGTTTTATCATAGATACAAAAAGAAACCAGATCTAGAGAATTGGAATCTCCTTCTCTATTAGACCTATACCATTGATGGTAGAAGATATTTTCAGGAATTAATTTCCTAGTCCTACCATTTTATTGTAGTTTCCATCATTTATCTTGACCCTAGAGTTCCCTTCTATTGAAATGGAGATGGATATAAGGATGATCAATGTGCAACATGACTCGAACATCAATCCATGACCTGAGAATAGCGTTTCGCATGAGGTCGATATTCATTACCATATATTGTATATTATATGTCCATTTGGAATGATTTTTTTATTTCTATAGACTCATGATACCCATGACGGATATGATTCTCATGTGGTTTTTATGTATGGACAAGTGAGTTCTATACTCGATATGATTTTCATGTTGATGTGTGTTGTCTATATGAATATTTATTAACATTATGTGGCCATGAAATGACTTATTGTATCATTTCATGTTACTTGTGTATTATCATTGTCTCTAAAATTGAGTGACCAGGTTGATTTCTATGGGATTGTTACTCCCTTATAGTGGGAGTGTGGATGATGTGATGTCTTTCCCTAGAGCTGTGAGACTGGGTTGATGCATGGAACATGGAATTTACAGAGTTGTAAATTGGTTCAACATGAGTACTTCCCCTGAGGTTGGCCATGGATAACCATTATAGGGGGTGCAACCAAATTAAAAGTTGGTCAAGTATGTTGGGATAAAATATGAAATTTCCTTTGGCATGAAGATGAATCTTGTAGAGATGGTCTGCAATGTCCTGACATATGTGTGTACATGTATGATCACATATTTTACATGTTCTTCAGGTTTATATTTGTTGGAACCAGGTTCTTCAAAGCATGATTTGGTGTATGGTTTGTGTTTGTTGTCAATCCTCAGTGGATGTTCCGAATGTGTTCCAGCAAAGTGATCATACAGTTCAAGCAGACAACAGTATTGAAGGTGGCGTTGTTTCCCAGTGTTTGCCAAATTTTTGGGCCTCAAAATCGGAAAATGAAGACCTGGATTGTCTGCAAAAGGAGGTTCGCACAAAAAGGAAGTGGTGCGCGAAATATAAGAGGCTTGCGCGAAATACTTAAGTTAGGCGCGAAACACAGCGGGATGCGCGAAATAGGGGATCAAGGTTTTTCGCGCAAATAGTGTTTCGGAATCACACCGTAGAAAAATGGCAAAGACATGGATTGCGCGAAATATCTGGAGAGGTGCGCGGAAAACGATACCTGCGCGAAATATTACGCGCCAGATGAGAGGTTTTCCATGCCGAAGGGGATTTTGCGCGCATGGGTCTCAGTCGCCTATAAATATGAGGTGACCCCCTTCATTCGGGTGTGTGGAAGACTTAGAGAAGATCCGTGGTCTGATGCCCAAAAAAGGATAGCGTAAAGGGGCTTGCGCGATATATTCGTAGTTGCACGAAAAGGGGATTTTTTGCACGAAATATTTTTCCGCGCGAAAAGTAAATTTTGCGCACAATAGGAAGGTTTTGCGCGCAAAGGGTTGGTGTTGCGCGCAATTGTTAGTAAGGTTTGTCTGCACGTTCTGGTTATCCGGTTCAGTGGTTCTGTGCGTTCTAGTGCATCTATTTCGGACTTCGATGCAAGCAGAGTCTCATGCTGAGCAGAGGCAAAGACTTCAATGCAAATCTATTGAAGAGACCCTCACGTCTATAAACTGAGTGGGACTTCACCAACGGCAGTGAGCCAGGGGGAGTCAACGGGAGTGACCCGAGGGAAGTAGTGAGCTATCCCTGAACCTTTGTAAAGGTAGTGAGCCTGGGACAGAGTGACTGTACCCGAAATTTTGTAATCTACAGCTAGTAAAGCATATTGGATTTTGGTACGACCGACAACCTGTCGGCGTATGCTCCTTGGACGTAGCCCTTAGTGGTGAACCAAGTAAAAATGGCTGGGTCTTCTCTGTGCTTGTGAATGTTTTCATTCTGATCATAATCATCATACAGGTTCAACAAGTTCCTACCAACGTGGGAACAAGATCCATCACATTAAAAGAAAAAGTGGTCACCCTGATTCACCCCTCCCCTCTCAGGGTGTCCCGGGGTCCTTCAAGTGGTATCAAAGGGTAACGGTTGCTGGTGTTGAATCTGACCTTCTTCGTCATGGAAAACGCGATCGATGTCAGGGGAGTCCCTCACTTCGATGGAAGCAATTTCCAGATCTGGAAGAACAGAATGAGATCTCATCTAAGATCTCTTGGAATGGAAGTTCTTTTTTCTACTGTGCAAGGAATACAAGTCACCGATCCAACAGGCCTTGCTATGACTGAAATGGACAGGAAACTTCTTGATGCAGATGCTAAAGCACAGAATGCACTCACTGCAGCCCTTTCTGATCAGATCTACCTAAAGGTGAGGAATTGCACCTCAGCAAAGTCCATGTGGGATAAACTTGAGAATATTTATGAAGGTGATAGAAAAGTGAAGGAGGCGAAACTACAAGTGCTGCACAATCGGTTTGATGATCTGAAGATGCATCCAGATGAGAATGCAGACTCTTTCTTCAATCGAATTACCGAAGTGGTTGGAGCTATTCGGGGTCTAGGCGAAGAAATCAAAAACATTGATACTGTAAAGAAAATATTTAGAAGACTTCCACCTCTTTATAATGCGAAGGTGTCAGCCCTTGAGGAAAGAGATCTTTCCAAACTTTCTTTAGATGATCTACTGAGCAGTTTGGTAGCATATGAAATGAGAGTCAAACCTAAAGATGCTACGACTCGGGTGAGCAAGGAAATGGCATTCAAGGCCATGGATAAACTGAAAATATCAAAGGATAGTAGCGGTGAAGATGACGAAGAAAAATAAATTCTTTCTCTCATTGCAAAGAAGTTCCAGAAGGGGAAAGGGAAATTCAAAGGGAAATTACCTCTCGCGTGTTTCCGTTGTGGAAAAGTTGGGCACATTGCTTCTCATTGTTTAAAAATGATCAATGATGAAGATAGTGAGGATGAAAACTTCAAGAAGCCTCAGAGAAGGTTCTTCAAAAAGGGAGACTTCAAATCTGGTAAGAAAATGCAAAGGAAGAGTTTTGTCTGTGAAGAGGAAGAAGATGATAATGAATTCTGTGATGAAGAAGAACCAGAATTCAAAACTGGGAACCATGCTTCTATGATGGCCACTGTTGAAAAGCCAGAAGATAATGAAGGAGAAAAACAACTGAGAACTTGTGTAGATCCTGAGATGCAACTTAAGGATGCGGTTAGTAAGCTTAAGATTAAATGTAAGAGCTGCAATAAGTGGAAATCAATTGTAGAAGAATCAACTGAATATGTTGATCCACTTGAAGCTGAAATTGAACGACTGGAAGAATTTGTGAAGGTACAATCTAAAATAATTGAAAGCAATGATGATGTAGTAGATCTGAAGCTGAGAATTGAAGAGCAGGCAAAGGTCATCAATGAACTCACATCCAGACTGGATGAAAAATACAAGACTGCTGAGGGTCTTGAGGAGGAAGTAGTTACTCTAAGGAGTAAACTGGAGACTGAATCAGTTCCAAAAGAATCAAGGAAGAAAATACAGTTTGGATGATTCTCAGATGCAGAATTACTAGCAAGAGCCATGTGTGGTTCAGATGGGGTTGGAAAAATCTTGAGTGATCAAAGACCCGCTTGCATGGGAAAGAGTGGAATTGGCTGTGAGGCTGAGTCATCAACTGCTGGAAGTGAAAAGATCCAAATGAAAGATAAGATGAAAGTTGAACATGTTGAAATGTTACCTAGGGTGCTGAAAAAGGAACCCACAATCCAAACTAAAAGGAGACCTGAAAATTATCCTCAAACTTTCAATAATGGCAGCCAGTCTTACTATCCTCCCAAGGAAGAAGCTATAAGGAGAAATTCAAGTGAGAAGACATTTCTTCTCATGAAGTGTCAGTTCTATGGCTATCTGGGCCATACCATGTCTTATTGTGAAGAGGCAAGAAGCTATCTGAATGGAGAAGATATAGATGCTCAACAAAGGAGAACAATTTCATATCCTAATTCTTATAGAAGAAATAATTTCTATCGATATTGTTTTCGTTGTTCTAACTTTGGTCATAAGGCCATTAATTGCAGGCAGAGACGGGACATTGACACCTCATACAGAAGTTCCAGACAAGTCAAGTCTCGTCAGCAAGACAATGTTTCTCTTTCAAACAGGTTCTCACCTCTTAAAGAGGACTTTGACTATGAAGAACCTGGGTATGCGGAAGAGATAGTTGAAAGGCCATCAGTTCTATATACTCAATCTAATGTCTCATGGAAGGAAAGGAGGAAGATTGAGAAATCAAACCTTGCAGAGGTAGCCCTCAAAGCTACAAAGAACAATAGTACCTGAATTCTAGATAGCGGTTGTTCATCTCATATGACAGGTAATGCCGGCCTACTAACAAATATCATAAAGAATGTTGATGGTACAGTAAGATTTGGTAATGATGGGGCTCTGAAAATCAAAGGGAGTGGAAGTACCAAATTAGCTAATGGAGAACTAAAGAAGACTGAAGTCCTTTATGTAGATGGCCTACGTCATAATCTCCTCAGCGTGAGTCAACTCTGTGACTCAGGACTTGTTGTTACCTTTAATCAGAAAGGCTGCACTATCAAGGGAAAAACTGGCAATTCTCTTATGAAGGGATGCAGAACAGAAGGAAACTTGTATCAGGTTGATAGTGAAGAAAATGTATGTTACATGACTGTTGAAGAAGAAAACAATCTGTGGCATCGGAGATTGGGACACATCAATCAACAAGACATGGAGAAAATATCAAAATTGAGAATTGTCATGGACATTCCCAACCTGAAGCGTGAGCGTGAAAAATCGTGTGATGCTTGTATTCGTGGGAAGCTGGTCTGCAGTTCATATCGGCCAAAGAAGAAAAGGGCATCTCACCTTCTTGATCTGATTTATACAGATGTTTGTGGTCCAATAAATGTTGCAGGAACACATGGAGAAAGGTACTTTGTCCTTTTCATTGATGATTACAGTAGAATGGCATGTGTGATGGTCATTCACAGGAAAAGACAAGTCCTTGACTGCATGAAAACATATCGGCGAATCACCGAGAATGATACTGGACGAACAATCAAAGTGTTGCGATCTGACAATGGAGGAGAATACACGTCCATTGAATTTGATAATTATCTAGAGAAGCATGGGATACAGTATGAGGTAGCTGCTGTGAGAACTCCACAACAAAATGGAGTTGTTGAACGTAGGAATCGACAGGTGAACAACATGGCACGAACTATGCTGATTGAGAGTTGTATTCCACGACATTACTGGAAAGAGGTTGTTCAAGCTGCAGTGTACATTCAGAATCGAACAGGACTTTATATGGGTGAGACGAAGACACCATATGAATTGTGGCATGGACGGAAGCCGTCTCTAAAATACTTTCGTGTCTTTGGAAGTAAATGCTTCATCAGGAACAAAGAAGGAAATCAAGGGAAATATGGCGACAATGCAGATGAAGGATTTTTCCTTGGTTACTCAATGAACAGCAAAGCCTACAAATGTTTCAACAAGCGTTTGGGAAGAATTGTGGAAAGCAGTGATGTTAAGATAATTGAAGCAAAAACCACAAATGCTTCAAGGACGTCATATGCTGATGTGATAGAAAGTCAGGAAGAATGTGAACGTGAAGAAAATACAAGTGTAGAAATAGATGAAGTTGTTCAAAACACTCAGCAGTCACATCATGATGTTGACTCAGAAGAAGAATCTGAAGCAGAAACTATGGCTGAAGAGAATACTACTGAACCTCGCAGGAGAAATCGAAGAGCTGAGATTGATCCATCCAACATAATTGTGGACAGGAGTGCACCCACTCAAACAAGAAGGATGAGGAATACCACGCAATCTGCATTTCTATCAGTTGTAGAGCCATCCTCATTCGAAGAAGCTGCAAAAGATATATCTTGGGTGAAATCCATGAATGATGAATTAGATCAGATTGACAAGAATCAGACATGGGATCTTGTCCAAAGACCCGAAGGTCACAATGTGATTGGTACCAAATGGATCTTCAAAAATAAGTTTGATGAGCATGGATGTGTCATCAGAAATAAGGTACGACTGGTATGTAAAGGATACTCTCAGATTGAAGGCATTGATGTTGAAGAAACCTTTGCTCCAGTGGCTAGACTGGAGTCAATCAGGCTTTTCCTTGCCATGGCACTCCAAAGAGGATATAAAGTATATCAAATGGATGTCAAGAAAGCATTCTTGAATGGTGTACTCGAAGAAGAAGTCTACATTGAACAACCAGTGGGCTTTGTCTTGGGTACCGATGAAACAAAGGTCTGCAAACTAAAGAAAGCTCTATATGGTTTGAAGCTGGCACCACGGGCGTGGTAATCACGACTAGATTCATATCTCAAGAAGTTGGAATTCAAAAGAGGAGGAGTTGATCACAATCTCTATGTGAAGAATTCTCCAAAAGATCAATTCATGGTTCTTGTCTACGTTGATGATATCATATTTGGTGGCAACAGGAAGAAATCAGTGGATGAATTTGCCAACCACATGAAATCAGAATTTGAAATGTCTATGATTGGGGAGATCACACATTTCTTGGGGGTGCAAGTGATTCAAAAGAAGGAATACACATTCATTTCTCAAGAAAAATATGCAAGAGAGCTGCTGAAGAAGTTCAATATGCAAGACTCTAAACCAATGTCAACTCCGATTGCAGTTGGAACTAAACTTGGAAAGCATGAGGATGGGAACTCTGTTGATCCCACCATGTACAGGAGGATCATTGGAAGCCTACTGTACCTGACAGCGACAAGGCCAGATATTGTCTTTGCAACATGCCTTGCGGCCCGCTTTCAGAGTAATCCAAAGGAGGAACATATGGCAGCAGTAAAAAGAATCATGAGGTACATTCAAGGTACACATAACTTCGGGTTATTTTTTGCTGCAGGCAGGGACAGTGAATTATCAGCATTTTCTGATGCTGACTGGGCTGGTGATGTTGTAGATAGAAAGTCCACTAGTGGTGGAGCTTTCTATATTGGGCAGAAATGTGTTGGCTGGTTGAGCAAGAAGCAAGAAAGTACTTCTCTTAGTACTGTTGAAGCTGAATATATCTCCACCACAAAAGCATGCAATCAACTTCTTTGGATGAAGCAGCAGCTAACAGATATTGGTGATAAGGTGCAGCAACCAATGGTGATTTATTGTGATAACAAAAGTGCAATTTATCTTACGAAGAATCCGGTTCAGCATTCTCGTACAAAACATATTGAAATACGGTATCATTTTATCAAAGAAAAGGTTGAACAAGGCGTGATTAAAATGGATCATGTTGGAACTAATGAGCAAGTGGCTGATATCCTAACCAAGCCATTGTCCGCGGCTGTGTTCGAGAAGCATCGGTTGAACCTCGGTGTTCGACCACCTCCTACTGCATAAGGAGGCACCAGAAGTCCCCTCTCCCCGTTTGTTTTAACTGTTTTTATCTGCTTATGGCTGTGGTGCAGGTTTATGGGGGAGATACTATCCAGGGGGAGTATGGCTTGAGCTGAACGTTGAACAAACTTTTTGGTCTTTGGTTTTATTGTCAATGGGGGAGAAAGGAATAAATTCAAGGCAAGAAAATTCAAGGCAAGAAATTCACGGCAAGAAATTCTTTTGTGATGGAAGTGTAAGATTGTGATGAGAAGTTTAATAAGGATAACATCGGGCGTCATGGAGAATTTCAAAACACTAAGACCCAATTCAAGCTTCCTCTCTTGTTTTCTACACCGAGCATTGCTCACGTAGACTTAGAGTGTTGGCTGAGTTGATTCTTGCGTTTTGGATTTGCTCCTTGTTGGAGATCTATTGAATTTATTCAGATTGCCAACAAACCCAAAGGGGGAGATTGTTGGAACTAGGTTCTTCAAAGCATGATTTGGTGTATGGTTTGTGTTTGTTGTCAATCCTCAGTGGAAGTTCCGAATGTGTTCCAGCAAAGTGATCATACAGTTCAAGCAGACAACAGTATTGAAGGTGGCGCTGTTTCCCAGTGTTTGCCAAATTTTTGGGCCTCAAAATCGGAAAATGAAGACCTAGATTGTCTGCAAAAGGAGGTTCGCACAAAAAGGAAGTGGTGCGCGAAATATAAGAGGCTTGCGCGAAATACTTAAGTTAGGCACGAAACACAGCGGGATGCGCGAAATAGGGGATCGAGGTTTTTCGCGCAAATAGTGTTTCGGAATCACACCGTCGAAAAATGGCAAAGACATGGATTGCGCGAAATATCTGGAGAGGTGCGCGGAAAACGATACCTGCGCGAAATATTACACGCCAGATGAGAGGTTTTCCGCGCCGAAGGGGATTTTGCGCGCAGGGGTCTCAGTCGCCTATAAATATGAGGTGACCCCCCTCATTCGGGTGTGTGGAAGACTTAGAGAAGATCTGTGGTCTGATGCACGAAAAAGGATAGCGTAAAGGGGCTTGCGCGATATATTCGGAGTTGCGCGAAAAGGGGATTTTTTGCGCGAAATATTTTTCCACGCGAAAAGTAAATTTTGCGCGCAATAGGTAGGTTTTGCGCGCAAAGGGTTGGTGTTGCGCGCAATTGTTAGTAAGGTTTGTCTGCACGTTCTGGTTATCCGGTTCAGTGGTTATGTGCGTTCTAGTGCATATATTTCGGACTTCGATGCAAGCAGAGTCTCATGCTAAGCAGAGGCAAAGACTTCAATGCAAATCTATTGAAGAGACCCTCACGTCTATAAACTGAGTGGGACTTCACCAACGGCAGTGAGCCAGGGGGAGTCAACGGGAGTGACCCGAGGGAAGTAGTGAGCTATCCCTGAACCTTTGTAAAGGCAGTGAGCCTGGGACAGAGTGACTGTACCCGAACTTTTGTAATCTACAGCTAGTAAAGCATAGTGGATTTTGGTACGACCGACAACCTGTCAGCGTATGCTCCTTGGACGTAGCCCTTAGTGGTGAACCAAGTAAAAATGGCTGGGTCTTCTCTGTGCTTGTGAATGTCTTCATTCTGATCATAATCATCATACAGGTTCAACAAGTTCCTACCAACGTGGGAACAAGATCCATCACATTAAAAGAAAAAGTGGTCACCCTGATTCACCCCTCCCCTCTCAGGGTGTCCCAGGGTCCTTCAATATTGTGCACTTATTTTGAGGGTTTTTAGTGGTGTCCTACTGGGATTTATATTCACACCCTATATGGGAATATTGGTGCACATGTATTTTCATGACCATATATCTTTTTAAGGGAAAGAGCTGGGTAGTTGGAAATTGATCAGGAGTAGTAGAACCATGAAATGTGATATCAGGATACACACTATGTATTGAACCTAAGTTGGATACCCTCTCAAATCAGAACTTGACATGAAATGTCACATACTTGAAGGGAATTATCGATTACCATGGGTTGAGGACTAATTCCAGAGTATTAACAACAACTAGAGAGAACAATATTTTCCAATGTGAAGAAAAAAACATGGAATTCATATTTTAAGAAGGGATGAACTTTAGAAAACACAATGGGAAAGAAATATGACACAAAAATGGAAAAAATAATCGATACAATTCAAAATTTTCTATACAATCTTCAAGGTACAAGTACAAATCCAAAGGACAACTAAAACCTAAACATAGAATCCAAGTTGTAGTGTGGAAAAAATCCCACCATCTCACCACCGGCTACCTAGACATAACTGACAGAAACCTCACCGCCTCATTTTGTTGCCTTGACTTTCAATTCATGGAAAGACCTAATAAGGACTACGCACCACCGAAGAGGTTCATATGGTGTGAGATAAATAGTCTATGTAGGATCCGACCTAGGTGTTCTATATCAAATTTCTATACAAAAATACAAACATGACCAACTTCAATGAAAACAAGGAAAGATAAATAGTTAAACATTTTTTATACCAAATGTTTTGAAAAACATTTCCCCTTTTCTACAATTTCAAATAATCTAGGTAAAATAGTTTCAAATCATATCACATATATCAAATAATTACAAGAAAATAATGTATCACATATAATTTCAAATGAAAATTCATCCACACCAAAGAACAAGAAACATCACACTAAGGATCACAACAGTTCAGGCTTGCTAGAACACTCATAACCAAAGATAGGGAATTTCATGCATAAAGACCCTAGATATGTGAATAGAATCTAGAGATAATTGGAAAACCCTTGAAATTTAATCTCCTAATAGGTATAATAGGTTCGTAGAAAAAATGGGCATAGAGAGAAGAAGAAAAACCCATGAGTGAACCCCCCAATAGTATCAAAGAACAACACATGTTGTTACACTTTACACCTAAGTACCTATGGATTCCCATGTGATACATTTTTTAATCAATTTCATCAAAACCATTCTTTGAAAACAATTTTATAAATTCAATTCACAATACTTTGAAAATACCATTTTCTTTTACCAAAACAAGTGGAACCCACTTTTTTTAAAACCCCCATTTTTACAAACAAAAATAAATCAATAAATTATGCCATTTAAAAAAACAATTTATCAAAAATAAAGAAATACAATTAATTTAACATAACCTAGAGATGAAACCAAAAAAATCAAACATGGGTCCCACATTCCCACAATGGGATCCACCAATATGAAAGAATACAAAGACAGGTTTAGAGGCCTTAGAACCAATACTTACATATCAAAATCAATTCAACAAGAAAAAGGGTTAGTGGAGAAGATAACACAACATATACCATAAGAAACTAGAACACCATAGCACAACCAACACAAAGGTCAGCCTCTCTATCATGATCACATAATAAGTCTAGAAAGGATCAAGAAAATGATCACTACAAGACCAATGAATATAAAAACTCATTGCAATGGCACTATTGTTCCCACTGAAAATGAATAAGTATAAAGATCACTTACCTAGAGATATTTCTTGTTACCATAATAAAGGTAAATTGTTGAAAAAAATGATCCAAACAGAATAGAGATCCCCAAAATCACCTGGGAGGGCTCCTTGGTTTTGGGAGAGAAGGCCGCAATCAATTGAAAATATAATCAGATGTGAAATGTGGTTAAAAACAAAAACCCATAAACTTTCATAGCATAAAACCCTTTCATGATGTGAGTTCCTTAAATTTTAAGATACACTAAAGAAATGCATCGCCTTTGATTAAAAAAACACCGATCAACCTTTACATGATATTAATTGGTCCCACGACATATAAAAATTTTACTATCTAAACTAGTTCATGGAATCTGACTGATAATAGATTCATGTCATGTACCCATTTAAAAATATGAAACCATCCAATAGGAATATTCTATAGAAATAGTTAGAGAAATCCCCTGGGTCCTGTAGAAATACTCTAAATCATTTTTCCCTTCTTTGTCCATAATCCTTAATTCCAACAAACATACATCCCTAAACATTAGATTATTTTCCTAGAAGAGTCTCTCAATCAATGAAATCCCCAAAATGCACCCAAATAATGAGGGGGGAAAGAGATAAGAGAAATACCTGAAAGAGGGTAACATGATGTCAAAAACTCCCCATCATATGACTTTTCAGCCTTAGGAATTCATGTGGATGAATTGTGTCTAAAAGAGGTGATTCCTTTTATCCCTAATCATTGAACCATTCTCTAAAGTCTTGTGAGGATCTGATCCATGTATCCATAACACTCTAATCCAATAGAATCAAATTCGTATACAATACCCTTACCTAAGAGTCATTATCTCCATTGGCTGGTCTATAACATAAACTTCTAGATAAAACATGATCTCTTCCTAACTCAAAATATGAAATCGATTAGGATGCTACATCTTATATTGAGATATGTAGAAAAACACATGAAACTACTACCTAAAAAATTTGAAATTAAAACCAATGAGAAACCGTCCCCTGTTTTTTAGTGACCCTAAATGAGGAAACAAATATCATTGGAAACAATCTATGTTTTCGACGACAACTGTGACCTATTTGAGGAGTAACTTTCAAGAAAACCCAGTAATCAATAGAAAACTCTAAATGATGATTCAAAAAATCTTCCAATAGTTTTATCCAACTCTAATATATTACCAAAAATCAAATTATATCATGAATGATCCTCATTCCTATAAGAGAGACCTCACCCACATTTCCCCAAAAAAGTAGTGACCTGCATGGAAAACCATACAATGTCTCAAAGGGGTCCATTCTGACTGATGATTGATAAATTTTTAAGAGAAGTCAACCACTTCAAGATGGTTATCCCATAACCCACCAAAATCCAAGATGCAGTTAGGGAGAATATCCTCCTAGATCTAAAAAGAATGCTCTATCTAGTTGTCTTTGTATGGATGGTAGGTTGTACTCAAATTAAAATGAATATCCATCACCTAATGTTGACTCTTCAAAAATAATGAGATAAACCTAGGATCCATGTCTAAAACAATTGAAGTGGAAACCACATATAACCTCAAAAACCTCATGCACATACAACATACACAGTTATTCAATTTTTTTGGTGTCCCTCATTAGAATTAAGTGAACAGACTATTTTAACCGATCGATCACTGCCCAAATATCTTTCCTCCCTTAAGGAGTCAAATATTATCCAACAAAAATGTCAAGGGACACTTCATTACATTTTCAAATAAGCACAAGATGAGGATTCAAAAAACCAGAAATATTCAGATGATCTTCCTTTATTTATTAGCCGGTGCAAAAGTGGGACACATAATCTAAAATTTCATGCTTCATACCTAACCACTAGTGTCACCGTCTCACATCATAATAAATCTTATTAGTTGTTTTCTGAATGGACCACTATGATCTATAAAATCCAAAAAATTGAGCTCCTCATAGATTTTAGGATGACAAAATAATCCCAGAAACAGATAATAATATTTAATGTGAGAGACTAACTAGAAATTATCTCCCAACCATATAGGGTTTCTTGAACTCCTATGAATTCAGCATCCTATTTTTTGATCCTATATAATAAACTCAAGAAGAGATGATGAAAAATAGAAATTGGTAAGAATATTAAAAGAAACATCTTCTGGAGAATCCAGGTACAACAAAGAAAAAATCTATTTAAGGATCCACTCCCCCATCAATTATAGAAGAACCTGTCATGGTAATTTCATGCTAAGAGTGTATTTTGTGAATTTTTACATTCATGGGGTGTAGATGATTATGATGTTAAATGTATAAAGTTATTTTTCCAATCTCCTCTTTTTAATATTCATGTATTTCGGGAAAATGATATTCCTCGGACTATTATGTCCATAAATTACTATCAATATTTTTCAAAAAATATAGTTCCTCTAAAATTTATGTTCATGAACAAACGAAAAAAGATATAAATATTGACTGGGGGTAATTATTATCATGTGGGAGAAGTTTGTGAGAGACTTAATCCACCACATGATCATCATAAAAAAGGAAAAAAACCAATAACAACTCTAGAAGCATCACCGAAAACCGTATACACATTATCAGGCTCACACATGATTAGGATAAGAGATGCTATCATAATTCATTTCATATCATCGAGAGAAGACTTACACTTTTTATCCCATATGAGTTTAACCCCTTTCATAGTAAGATCAATCAATTGTGACACCAACTTTTAGAAATACATGAGGAACCATCAGTAGTATACAACATGACCAATGAAGCTTCAAAGCTCAAAGATGTCATGTAGATCTTCCCATGAAAAGAAAACATTCAACTTATTAGTATCAACTAATAATCCATTATAAAAAATATCATACCCTGGGAACATCACTTCTTGGATGCATAAATTTAATTTTGAAATCATTCCATACAAACGGTGACTTCTAAGGATCTACAAAACCAAACCCAAATGATTCTCATGCACACAATCAGATTTCAAATAAAAGAAAATGTAATCCACATACGTGACCACAAAAGTTTTAATATACTCTGGGAATGTTTGGTTTATCTAATTATTGAAAAATAAAATATCATTCATTAGAATAAACGACATAACAAGATATTCATAATGGCCATACCTTCTCCTGAATGTTTTCTTGTTATATCAGGCTCCCAAACTCTGAGATAAAGATAATATAAATAAATATCTATATTCAAAAACCACTTTTACCAATTTAATTAATAATAAAAATCTATCCACATAGGGAAAATGATACTTATTGTTAACTATTACCCAATTTATCTTTTGATAATCCAATTTTTTTTGAGTAAACCACCTTATTTTATGGAAAATAAAATAAGGGCATCTGCAGGTGAAACAGTAGGGAGAACAAAAAGAATCTCCATTAAAATAACCTACTTAATCTTGAGCTCAATCATCTTAGTTGGTTCTATATGATATGAGGGTATTAAAATTATCTACATACCTAGAACAAGATAAATTGTAAACTCTACCTCCCCCTATAGTGTAAGACTAGAGATATCATTTGGGAAAACATTGGGTAAATTCCTGACATCCAATAAAAGATTACCCCTAAAAGAAACATCATCAGGATCAAATGCAATAACATACATCAAATTCTTTAGATCTGGGTGGGAAGGTCCTACACACCAATAATAAAAATCATGGTGGGAAGGTCCTACACACCAATAATAAAAATCAATCTCATCATGGTGAGTGATAAACCAATACATCCCGATGAAGATTTCAAATAGATCCATATTGAGAATGAGAAAATCGTAGACTAACTCTGCATTACCCATCGATAGAGAATAATAAGGACACTAAAACCCCTAATATTTCCCCATTATAAGAGGTGCCTCTAAATATATAAAAAGGACATGATTTTCATTGTATGTTTAAGATAATACAAAAAATGGATAGAAATAAATGAGTGGAAGAGACCTGTATCAAATAAAGTAGTCACCATTGAAGATGTAATAAAGATGATACCTCTCACTGTTGTTGGTCCCATATATTCCTCTTCCAGAAACTAACTCATTTCATGAATGTGATTCAATCATGAGGCCAAAGTCTAGAGATAAATAGTATTTGAATCATATGAATGCACTATGGTAGAATTTATACCTGAAACTATTACACATTTTCCTTGGTGTGGAACAAGAACACTGGGTTTTACCAACCTACCCCCACTGACATCCAGTTAGAGGCACCCCAATGGTTGTAACCAAGGCTACAGAGGAGGCCCACTTCTGATAACCACTCTCAACACACCAGCAATGATCATGAAAATTATTATTCCACCCATATGAACCACTAAATCGACCATTGAGTGGAAGGGTAGGGGAATAATAACCAATATTTCTTTCCATATCCATTTATGACATTATTGAATTGTCTATTATCTCTACATAGGTGAAAAGATTCAACATAAATAATTGGGATCTGATATAGGGTTAAAAACTATACAAGTACTTCTAATCCATCAGCAGATAATTATTTAAAACATCTTGGAAAAAATGAACCATCTCCACAAATTCATTGGTGTATGCTAACACTAAAAAATACCACTCCTGTAAGGAGAGAAACTCCATGGAATTCTATATCGTCAATAAATCTATAAGAAACTACTGACAGAAGTGGGTCATGAAACTATAATAGTGAAATCTCATGTTTCAATCCAAATGCACATTGGAATACCACAATTTATTGTTGGGACCTTCAAGTATGAATTCCACACTCTTTACCTTGTTATTCTTAGGTGTCTCCATGATTTCGAAGATCAGATCATTTTTTTCTATCCTGTCCTATGACACATGAGGTTCATTCTTAACCACAATGGAGGTGGATTATCACTTAAGAACTCTTATTATTGATTCCTTTATCCTTCAACTCCCTATTTTACATCAAAAAATAGTGTTTTGGAATGATGATACATTTTTTTCTATAGAAAAATTTTCCCACGTGATAGCCTTGATATGATTCTGATCAAGAGTTGGATTCAATTAAAGAGAATCCAATGTACACTTTTGTGGAACCAGTGGAAGATATCTCAGAGGAATACTTTTGTACATTAAAATAGAAGAAATTATCAGACAACAAGATAATCGTAGTTCAAACAAGAAAACTATAAGAAAAAACGAAGACTAGGATCAAAAAATCAGAATAGAAGACACAGATCCCAACATCCCATGGTAACTTTAGTCTCTTCATGAAAAGAGATGGCCAAACACTAACTGCAACTTTCCACTCAAGTCTTGAAAATAATATATCCATTCTACCAACTTCCCAAAACCTAGCACAAATAGTGTCTGATACAAAACTATGAAGAACCTATCTCAATTACCCTCTAAAACTACCAGTGATTCAAATAGTCACATACCTAAAGGTATTTACACAATCCCCATGGTCTGGTGACAAGCACCTAAGCTTAGAAAACAACCAGAGGGATCAATTTATTTGAACATGAAGCAGAAAATAGGGTATATATGTAAGAAGAGAAGATAAATAGTTGAAAATATAATTGGAAAGAAATATTCCATAAGAAAATAAAAAACCAAATTTATACGAGTCAAAAGTGGATACATAGTATACATGTTTCAATTACCAAATCGTAGGATAAATAAAACTGAAACAAATACTCCATGTGATAGCATGGCCAAACTCCCAACATCTCACCACAAAATACCAATGAAAAGCAGATAGAAATATCTTTGCCTCACTACAGTGGGTTTCCTTTACCTACATAAAAATATATAATGATCACCACAAAAATAGACCTTTTCCAATACTAATAGTGATCTAACTACCATATAGAGGTTAAAAGGACTTGGTTTTTATCAAATATAGAAAATATTTTATAATGTGGTTTTTTATTAGAATTAAAAAAGTTATCGATAAAGAACCATTTCATTCGCGCATTCAGAGGCACTGATAAAAAATACCATTTATTAGTTCATTTATTAAGCACTGATAAATGGAGCCTTTATTAGCACTTCTACATGAACTGATAAAGGAAACGTTTATCAATTCTAATAAATTAACTGATAAAAGATAATATTTCTAGGTGATGTTACAACCCACTACAACATCCGAAATTGGGAATACAACCATTTGTGGTAATAGGACACAATATCACCATAAACAACACAAAAAATTAGTAAAATCCGTAATAAATACATAATTTAAATGAAATAAAATTTCCAACACAAATAAAAGAATAAAATACCATTACAGATCCAAAGAACACAACTATATAAAAGAACTATACACCCTTACATGATAAAAATAAAACACATATATAAGAAAAAACTCTTATGTTTTTAACAATATAACATAATAAATTAAATATAATGTGTTAATTTTAAAATAACATTTGAGACATACTAGGAACACTCAGTATCAGATTTCATTATAGTTGATTTTTAACATCACATAGAATTTATTGTTCATATTCAAGCATTTTCTATGTGAAAGTTAACTAAATAAAAATAAAATAAAAATAATAAGTAAATTAATTATGTAATAGAAGATAAAATTATGAAAAGGCAATCTAATCTTGTTTTCATAGTTTTGGATATGTGAGACATGTTTTAACCTAAATTGACACATATATATTGAAAAGGTGTAATTGGAGTAACACCAGTCACACCATGAATCAGATTAGTGTGTACATTATTCCTACACATCCCCAATGACTTCTGGATCATTTTACTAAAGTTTCAAAACAATATGAATTCCTTTCCTTAGTTTTGAGTATGTCACCTATGTTTTTTTACTAAAATGTCATTCTAAACTGGAAAAACACAATTTGAGTCATACAGGTCTCATCATGTGTGGGTATTAAGTGAGACTAATTCCTAAACATAAAAAATGAATTATATTTATTTGTCTTAAATTATTAAGATAATCTGAGAGTGTTTTTTCAATTTTCAGTGAGTGACACTTTTTTTATTAAAATGTCAATTTTAAATTGATAACAGATACTTTGAGTAATGTTGGGAACATCATGTATCATAATTTGGTACCAGAAATTTATGTTCACCATAAAGGAATAATGAACCATTTAATTGAATTACCAATATAATATGAAGGTGTTTTCTTGGTTTTGATTATGTCTGTTGTCTTTTTTAGAAACATTAATGTCAATTTTGAATAAAAAGACGCACTCAGAGTCATACCAATCACACCATGCATAGGATTGAGGTAAGGATGATTTATACACATCCCAAATGACTTATATATCATTTTAACAATGTATCAAAATAACCTGAATGTTTTTCCTTGTTTTTTGAGTATGCCACTTCTTATTTTTACTAAAATGTCATTTTAAATTTGAAACAGAAACTTTGAGTCATACAGGTCACATCGTGTGTGAGTTTTATATGAGAATAATTCCAAAACATAAAAAAAAATTTTGATTCATTTTCCGAAATTATCAAGTTAGTACAAGAGTTTTTTCTTGGGATATACTGGGTGACAATGTTTCGTATTAAAATGTCAATTTTAAACAAATAATAGATCTTTGAGTCATAATGGGAACATCATGTATCATATTCCGTTGAGGATAATTTCAACATTTCAAGACTGAATTATGGATAATTTTACTAATGTATAAAGTCAATAAAATATTATTTTATAGGATATCTGGGGGTGACACATTTTTATATTAAAATAACAATTATAAATAGATAAAGGACAGTTTGGGTCATACCGGGTACATTGTGTATCAAATTGTGGTATGTATAATTACGACATGTCACGAATGACTTATGGGTCATTTTACTAAAGATACAAAACCATAAGAATATTATATCTATTTTTGTAGTATATCAGTGTTATTTTTTACTAAAATATATGTTAATTTTGAATAAAAAGTTGTACCTATAGTCATATTGGTCACACCATGCATCAGATTGAGGTATGAATGATTCCTAAAAGACCCCAATAAAATATGGATAATTTTACTAATGCATAAAAAGTATCTGAAGGCATTTAATCAATTTTTTGTATTCCACTTCTTTTTTAACTAAAATATCTTTTTAAATTGGAAAAATACACTTTGAGTTATACATGTCAAATCGTGTGTGTGTTTGTAGTGAGAATGATTCCTACAACATAAAAATGAATTATTAATTTCTTTCTAAAAATATAATTACAATAAATGTTATTTTTCTTAGTTTTCATGGTGACATTTTTTTGAATTAAAATGTCATTTTTCAATTGATAACAGACACTTTCAGTCATAACGGGAACATCATGAATTAGATTGAGGTACATATAAATACTATATATAAAAATGAATTATGGATTCTTTTACTAATGGTACAAAACAATATGAATGCATTTACTCGGTTTTGAGTATGTCAATTGTCATTTTTACAAAAATTTTTGTCAATTTGGAATAAAAAGAAACACTTGGAGTCATTCCTGTTACACCTGGAATCTAATAGAGATTCAAATAATTCATACACATCCAAAATGACATATAGGTCATTTTATTTAAGTATCAATAAAATAATAATGTGTTTCCTTAATTTTTAGTATGGGTTTTGTGTTTTTGACTAAAATCGCATTTTAAACTAGAAACATGCACTTCGAGTCATACAGGTCGCATAGTTTATGGGTTTTACATGAGATTGATTCCTAGACATTAAAAATTAATGATTAATCATTTTACTATTTTATAAATACAATATGAGCATATTTCCTTTATTTTTAGTGAGTGGAATTGTTTGTATTAATATGTCAACTTTAAATAGATAACAGGCAATTTGAGTCATACCAGGACCATCATGTATCAAATTGTGGTTAAAATGATTCTTACACATCAAAGATTACTTATAAATAATTTTCCTAAAATACCAAAACAATTTTAATGTGTATTCATGGATTTGAGTATGTCAGTTGTCATTTTTACTAAAATTAATGTCAATTTTGAATAAAAAGTTTCACTTGGAGTCATACCGGTCACCCCATGCATTAGATTCAGGTAAAACTGAATATTAAACATCCAAAATGAATTATAAATCATTTTAATAAAGAATAAAAGTAATATTAATGTTTTTCCTTGGTATTGAGTACACCACTATCAGGTTTTTTTTTACTAAAATATCATTTCTAACTAATAACACGCACTTTGAGTCATACATGTAGCATCGTACGTGGGTTTGATGTGAGACTGATTCTTATTCATCAAAAACTAATTATGAATCATTTTAATAAATTATAAATTCAATCTGAGTGATTTTTCGTAGTTTTTACCGTGTGGAATATTTTAGTATTAAAATGTAAATTTTAAACAGATAACAAACATTTTGATTCATACAAGGCACATCATGCATCAGATTGAGGTGTGGAGGATTCCTACACATAAAAATGACATATCTATAATTTATCTAAATTAACAGCACAATTTTAATCTGTTTACTTAGGTTTGAATATGTTAATTATTTTTATCACTAAGATAAATATCAATTTTGAATAAAAATGCACACTCTAAGTCATATCAGTCAAAATTTGAATGAAATTTAAGAGTGAATGATTCATACACATCCTAAATGACTTGTGAGTCATTTTTATAAAGTATAGAAATATTCTAAATGTGATTTATTAGTTTTGAGTATTCCACTTGTGTTATTTTAATAAAATAAAATTTTGAAACTAGAAACACGCACTTTGAGTCATACAAGTCGCATCATGTGTGGGTTTGATGTGAGACTAATCACTACATATCAAAAATTAATTACGAATAGTTTTAATAAATTATCAAAAAAATATGAGTATGTTTTATTGATTTATAGTGAGTGGCACTTTTTTGTCTTTAAATGTCAATTTTATACTGATATTAGATAATTTTAGTTGTACTAGGAACATCATGTATCAAATTGGGGTGAAGCTTATTCCTACATTTTGTAAATGACTTATGAAATATTTTACTAAATTTCAATCCAAATATGAAAGAAATTTCTCAATTTTTAGTCTGTCAATTGCAATTTTTACTAAAATTAATGTCAATTTCGAATAAAAAGATGCACTTGGAGTCATACCTGTCACACCATGAATTGGATTGGGGCGATTCTAATTCCTATAAATCCTAAATTACATATGGATTTTTTTCCTAAATAACTAAAACTATATGAATGATTTTATTGAGTTTTGGGTATACCACTTGAGTGTTTTTACTAAAATGACATTTTAAAATAAAAACATACACTTTGAGCCATACACATCAAATCGTTTGGGATTTTGACTTAAGAATGATTCCTCCACGTCAATAACTAATTATGAATCTGTTTCAGAAATTATCAAGTCCATTTGATATAGTTTTATTAGTTTTTAGTGAGTGACCCTTTTGTTGTATTAAAATACCAATTTTAGACTGATAACAAACACTTTGAGTCAGACCGGTCACAACAGGAATCATATTGAGGTGTGTCTTATTTTTACATGCTACAAATGACTTATGGATCATTTTTCTAAAGTACTACTACAATATGAATGTTTTAATGCCCGAAACATAGTTAACTAGAGTTGGTGCATTATTTTAATACATTAGAATGATTACAAGGACTAAAGTCCCAAAGGACCGATCAGTTTAGTAGTCTTGGAAAATAGATTACATACATGAATGTTACATTGCACTTTATGACATACAAAACAACATAAATAATCTTTATGAACGCCATTATTCCCTTGGCGTAACCCTACATATCAATCACAACACACTCCTTGGAATCCTGGAAAAAATAAAACATTGAAAGGGGTGAGCTCAAATGCTCAGTAAGGGTAAGCAATATAGAAGAAAGTTTCATAAATAAGCATAAACATTTAAGGAAATGTATAACTAAAATAAAAGCCTTTAAAACTTGAACTTCAACATAATATGGAAAAAATAAAATGAGGTAATACCATTTTCTTGTTCACATGGATATTCTACTAGTCGAATAATCACATTCAATTTCACTAACCACTTTCATAATGATGGAATGCATAATGACGACCTTAGTTTCTGTGTCAAGGCCTCGTGCCATGACCTAAGGGATAACTGTAACCGGAACCCATTCTGGAGTTCCTCTATAACCGGACACAAACTCGAAGTGCCTATAATAACCGGACACCAACCCGGAGTGCCTCTAATAACCGGACACCAACCCGGAGTGCCTCTAATAACCGGAAACCAACCCGAAGTGCCTCTAATAACCGGCTACCAACCCGGAATGCCTCTAATAACCGGACACCAACCCAGAGGGATTACGTTTACCAGTCCCCAACACGGAACATACTAGTCCAACACATTTATCTTAAGAAGAGGATGATATATAACATAAACATTCGTATTAAAACTAACATAATAAATGTCAAAACATTAATCATAAACCATTAATGGCATAAAAATAACTCTTCCATAGTCAAACATATCACAAAACCTTAAATACAATATGGATGATTTGTATCATAATAAATCAACTTGAAACAAGTGTAAAATTTATCAAAGGATGTTGATATAGATGAAATCAAAACTATTTAAGAGAAATATCACTTTTTTTGAAATCATTTAAAAGTCAAATAATTATAGAGAAAAACATAATTTTGAAGATATTTTTATAAAATTGTGAGGTAATCTTAAAAGGTGTAATAATGGTTGGGAATAACCGCACCCACTATATAATTTAAAAAAAAGACATTCTTACATTAATTTTGTCGAAAAGGGTAAAATGTAACTTGTTTCGAAAACGATGGAAAGTTTCCTTTCAAAACATATGAAGTAAAATAAGGTTATAAATGAATTTAACCCAATATCTATTAAATAGTAAAAATGTTTTGAAATACATTTTTAAGAAACATGGATGTGGATAATAAGGAGGTCCCAGTAGATAATTAGGTATAAACAACCTCGAATAATGAAGAGATTGTGGAATAAACCCTTACCAATTTGGTAGCTTAAGAAAAATACATCCCATGTAAGAGGTATCATACAATGAATATGTAAATACACATGAATTAACGTTTATTACACAAATAATTCAATTATGGGCAGTACATACACCACACAAAATGTAATAGTGGCAATGTGGCATGAAATCTCACGGGAATAAGGAGTGAGATGAAAAACCCTTACCTTGTACTTTTTCTTGGTTGATGTTAGGATAACCTCCTGTATAATGGTAAAATAATTGTTATTAAATTATACAATAATCATATATATTAATATGATCTCATATATGATCTTTTAACATTTCTTTGTTAATAAAATCTTAGTATTATCATCGTTTCGGGTGTTAACTTACTCATTTTATTTTATATGTATTGTGACATTTGATTTGTTTATTATGGATAGGTTGTATATTATTCATATCCAGAATGATATAAAGTCTTTAAAAATAATTTTTAATCATCAAATGAGAATTATACTAGAATGGATATGATGGGGAATTAATCTCATCGCGTTCGTGGAGACGGTAGTCTGTACGTACGCACGAGCAACAATATCATTTTTTGATACTAAAATAACATATAATTTGATGGTATATCATATAGAAAGAATCATTATAATTTTATATTTATTATTTACATTAATTATACATCATTATTATACGCATATAAATAATAATATATTTAATAACAATTACACCATGACATTGAGACGGTAGGCCGTACGCACACACGTATGATGACATGTCATTCAAGGGATGGATAGAATAATGAATTTGTTTGTTCCATATTTATAATAACATCAAAGTATATAGAGGATACTAGAGTTATTATTTTATAATGGAAATAATAAATAAATAAGAAGCAGAAGAAGAAAGGAACTTGAAAGAGGGTGGTGAAAACATTACCTCTTTCTTCAGGTTCTTCCTTTTGATTTGATCAAAAGGTCTCCTTAGGATGGCTTTCTGATCAAACTAAGGTCTCTAGGTTGATGTGAGGGAAGTTGAGAGAGTATGTTGTTAGGGGTTTGCTGAACCAAAAGGCTTTGAAAGTGTGAAAAAATGGTTAGAAGTTGGGACCTTTTATAAGGGAGAGGAGGGGCTCTTTAGGAAAAACTTAAAGTATTAATTTATAATAAATTCATATTCGGTTTATAATGGATCCAAAGTGGATTATTCAAAGTATAAGGTGGGGATGGGTCGAAATACTTTCAACCAATAGATTTTAGATAGGTTTGTGTCATTATATTAACCTTATATTTTAGTTTTAACTCTTTGTTAATTAATTTGACACTTACCATGTCACATTGTATTTTGATATTATATAGTTAATAATCTTACTATATACATCTAAGAGAACCTCAAGTGGTCCATTAATGATACACCTATCACGATAAAAGTCCTTTTCTGAACATTAGATTTTTATGAATTTAATATCAATTAATAATATAATATTTGTTTTAAAAACTCTTTTATGTCCATTTTGACAATATTTGGTATTTGATTTTTGTAAAAATCATAACAGTAGGATTACTTCAAAAAAAGTTAATTAAATCAATCCAAACATGTCATATTAACCTATAAAATTCGTGTAAATCATTAAAAGTCTCAAATTATATTTATTTGGGTATTTATAATATCAATGATTTTAATATTTCACTAATAAGGTAATTACTACATCATCATGGTGTCATAAATAAATTAATTTATTTAACGTCTAAAAATTATAAATAAAATATCATTATGTAGGACATATTTTTCTATTTCTAATGAATATTTATAGTTGAAAATATAACATATATAACAATATGTAAAAATTGTTTTTTAAAAGATATATGCTTATGTAATTTTTGTATTCACTTTAACTTAATTAATATAAAGTGTCATTATCACTTACAAGTGGATCAATGGGGTCCCAAAATCAACCCAAAGATGCCCATGGTCGGAAATGTATCAAAAAATAGGGTTAAGACACGTTTTAGCGTAATTTATTATTATAATAATGTTATTTTTTACCCTTATTTACCGGATTTACCCTTTAACCATGGTAAATAAAATATTTACCGAAGTAATTATTCAAAATGTCTAAAAATAAGAGTTACCTATTTAAAAAATTTGTACATACTGATTATAAATATGGATTCCATTTTTCCAAATTCAAAACACAGAAGAGTCAGAAATTAATTTAAAATTAATTCCCGCTCTCAAAACAAAAAAAAACGTTTTTTAAGAGATAATAACTACGAAAAGATTGACACTTGTTTATATCCGGTTTAAATGTGAAATTATGTCCAATGACCAAACTTTTTTTAAATGGTAAAAATATATCCTAAAAATACTTTAAAACTACTCAAATTCATAATTTATCATTGTAACACCCCAGGTAAATAAAGAATATGACATTTTCATATTTATCCATATTTATGAATAAAATATTAATATGACTTTAAAGGGGATGCTATGCTCGATGGCGTACCCAACACACAACAACGAGTTTCTTGGGAATCTTACGTTGCACTCTAATAATAAAATAATATTATTTTAAATGGTAGTTAACATGTAGCCGTTGTATTGGCGGGAATGGATAGAAATAACTAAAATATGATTATATATGTTTTTTAAATGTTTTTACATTTATCTAATAAAAGATAAAGGATTAAAATATGGAAAGAATTCAATTTTAGGCTTTTATACCCTAATTTTCACTAAAGGTTCACTTATCGCCTTTTGATGCAGAACTGTCATTAAATATAGTTTTGATCACTCTTATACATTCCTTTGGACCAAATAAAACTTTTCTTTAGAATCGGGACATGAAATTTTACTTTGTGTAATTTTTTGGTATTTTTCCGATAAAGTTCATTTTTTATTGAATAGTGTAAAATGTTGTGTTTTAATTCAAAACCACTTTTTAATCTAATTTATTTATATGATTAGATAATATTTTTAATTGGTTTTAAAGTGAAATTTGAAAATATTTTTACCATTAAATCCAATAGTGGTCGTTGGAATTAATTTCACTTCTAAATCAGACTTAAACTAGTATCAATCTTTTGATACTTATTGTTTCTTAAAAACACGCTATTTGTTTTGACAGTGGGAGTTAATTATTAATTTAATTAATTATACTTATATTATTTTAATTAGGTAATATAAACATCATTTTTGAATTCGGAATATCAAATATATCTTAGGGTGAATTTTTGGTAATTTTCTGAAAAACTCCAATTTTTGATGAATAGTGAAACCACTAAGTGGTAATCAAGCAAACTGATTTTTCAGTTAAATGAATGTTTACCACTAATGTGTATTGAATTTTGAAAATCTGACATAAATGGTTGTAATTAGTATGTAAAATGTGGTTCAATGAGATAAAAATAATTTTTTTGCTGAATAGTAACTTTTTTTCATTAATCGCAATTAGAGGTAATTAGTGTAATTTAAGGTAAAAATGATATTATAAAAATATGAAAACACCATGACACTTGTCCTAATCATATTGGATGAGTCATGGCCGACCATGAAAACCCATGGGTCAACTTGGGTACCCCATGGAGCCACTTTGGTTGGAAAATGACATTAATATATATTTATTTAATGTTAAAATTAAATTGACACAGACATGAGTTGTTTTACTAAAACAGTTTTTAAGTGGGGTTAAACAAGTCCACATTTTGACTATAAATATTAATTAGAAAGCTAAAAAGATTTCCTACATCATATTAGTTTTTTTATAAATTTTAGATATTAAATAAATTAATTTAATTATGACATCATGATGATGCAATGATGACCTCATTATTTAACGATTTAAATAAAATGGAGAGATAATTTAATATCTAAAACCTACACTTGTACAAAAACTATTGGATGGGAATATTTCGAAGACTTATCATCTTATCCTAGAATTATTTCAATGTGAGACCTTAGAAATTCGAAAAACTTTTGAAAATAAAATAATAGTTTCATGATTTCCAAAAGTGCCCCTCCTCTCCTCTTATAAAAGGCCCCCACCTCTACCTCATTTCACACACTCCTCAAGCCTTTGGCTCAGCCATCCCCTGCCCATCTACTCTCTCCACATCCCTCTCCTCATCCTAGAGGATACCCTTTGGGCAGAATCCTTTCAAAGGAAGCCTTTAGGCTCAAATAAAAAGGCGTTACACTTTAAAGGTAATTCATTCTCTCATGTTCATTTGTTTTATTTTGTTTCTCCAACCCCCTAAACTCTTTTTATTTACTTATTTTGTAACAACACCAGTATCTTAAATATACTAGGATGTTGTTATAAGATTTATTCGAGCTACACTCTCACACAACTACATCAAATGGTTAAAGAACATACGGTTTCCGTGGATGGTGAAATTCTACCTCCCAAAACGATGATTGTTCAATACTCATTTAACACCTTCAAAGGTGGCCATTATGATGTCAATATTTTTATATATGATATATAATATGTTTATTCTTTCCTTAAGCTTTTGTATTTTTCATTTATGGAATACCATTATTGTTTCCATTATGGGTAAACACGATATCTTCATTTTAGGAAGTACGGACTACCGCCCCCTGAAAGTGATTTGATTCGTTAATACCATATGTGGGATGTGTAAAGGATAATGTTAATGATATTATATATTTTATAATATACTCTTATATCATTATGATTCCATTCTAGAAAATATGAAATAGAAATGGAAGTAGCGTTCATGTGTACGTACGGCTTACCGTCTCCATGAACGGTGCATTTCATTTCTTACCTCTAAATGTGATGTAATATTATAAATAAAGGTATATTCTGAATATATATGATATATATGTTATCCAAATCATTAACATAATTCTAGATATAACTATCCTTTGACCAAATAAACTACATGTAAGTGTAAGAAGTCTATTTTTTTGACTTAAGAACCAAATACCGACAAAATGAACATTATTAACTTAAATGATTACATGATGTTCATAACATGGTATAAAAGGGATAATGAACTTGAAAAAGGTTCTTAAGCATGTAGATATTAACTCAAGTTTATTATTCAGGAGATTAAAGAACGGTCGGGTCAAGTCGGATACGAGGTAAGGGATCTTACTCCTCTCTTCCTTCTTAAGTACACTCTTTTATGTCATTCCCTCTAAAGCTCATATTTCTTGTTATTGGGAAGTTATTTTATATTACACTTACTGTAATTTTTTATGTTCATGTGATGAGAGACCATATTCTCTCTCATCAGTCCATTTTGGATGTTTTGAGTGGTGCCGTTAGGCTGCTGAATTTTCGTAAGAGATCTAACCTATCTCTTTCTTTTTAAGTACTCTCCTTGATGTCACTTCTTTTAAGCTCCTCTTTGTTATGTTGGGATATGTTCTCATATATCCCTATTGATGTAAATTTTATGTCCAAGTGATGAGATTCCCTTTTATCTCTCATCAACTCATTTTCTGAATTTTTGAAGTGACGCCGTTTAGGCTGTCGAATTTTACCAAGGGAACGTTTTAACCCAATTTCGATTTGTTTGGGTTCAACATGTAGTTATTGAATATGTCATCCTTTGAATATGTGTGAATGACCTTTTTTTGTTTTACACTTAATATCCAATTATATTGGGTGTATTTATATTTGTCACACATAATTTTGAGAATGATTTATCCTTAACTTAAGGATACCTTCTTTATAAGGGATTTCATCACATTTTACATCCCTATTGAGACTTCATTGTTGTTATGCACCAATTCACTCTTATATGGTGTATATAATGTCCTTTGGAATATTATATCATGAATCCATTTATTCTCATGAAATTATAAAGTTCTGATTAAATGTTATTCCTCAATTATTGTATTCAAGTGTCTCTAATTTTGGTAAAAACCCTTTGACCAAAATATTGCTTTAAAGGATTTAATGAATTGTTATTATTAATATCCATGTTTTCAAAATGGTTTTAAGGATTTATTTATATGGATATTAATGGTTTAAAATGTTAAAAGCTTCAATGTGGTATAGGACACTTTGATTCAAAATTCTCCTTATTAAATGTTTTAAATGGTTTTGGAAATTGTTTCTTTTTGTATGGATTCATTATTTCAAAATACTAAAATGTTATATTTTGATTGAAATGTGGAAATGTTTTGTTTCCTTTATGAATGTTTTATGTGATACGTTTATGTTATGGTTCTTGGGCATTGTTATGAAAATGGGTGGTTCCGTGATAAACTAAGGGCAGGTGAGCCCGATATAGCTCTCCAATGCCTTGGGTAACACGAAAGAGTGAAACGTTAAGGTTTCTACGATGAGATTTAGGGAATATACTGTGATGGGTATTCCAAACGTAATGAAGAGGGTTACTCCCTACGTAAGAATGTTATGAATGCCTCAAGTTACCTTTAGTCTTATGATTTCTATTATTTATTCATGATTTGATGAGGTATGTTAAAATGCCTATGTTTTATGGGTAAAGTATGATTTCATTCTTATGTATATATGAACTCATGTTTCCTTTCCATATTTGTATAACCCTTACTGAGCTTTTTATGCTCATCCCAAGTTTTTGAAATGTTTTTCACAGGTCAAGGGAAAGGTACATGATGTGATGATAGTGTCAAGGATGTGTCAAGAAAGAATCTATGTTTTATTTTAAATATGTTTCTGTTGATGGGAAGAATGAGTATTGTCTTTTATGTAACCAATTTGTTTAAATGTGGAATGTACTGAAAGTTTCATGATCTAATTCTCTAAAACTCTAAACTTGAAAAGATTCTCAATGTGTAAACTTGTAATAAGTCAAGATTAAGTAAGGTTTAAGGCTGGGGCCTTATAGTTGGTATCAAAGGTCGGTTTAGATAACTTTAGAGGTTAGGGTATTCTTTATGCATAAGTGACATTACCATAATGGTTAAGATTTCTGAAAGAGTCCTAGTTTTGGATGAAGTGAATGAGTAAGTATATCTTAGTGTTTATCTTCCTCATTAGTACATGATGGTTTTGTTGATATAATCACACTGACCTTTTTTGTTTTAGTAAATGGCTGGATCTAGCAGGCACCAAAGTAACAGTGGATGTGAAGGAAATTGTGACATTTTTTTAATCATGTAACTGAATTATATGGGAGCTACAATAAGAACTCTTGTGATTATCCTCAACCAACTATCTGGAGTCATGATTGACCACCTAAACCTTGGTGATTTCTCTAAGGCATCATATATGCAAGAAACAAATCCCTACGGAAGTACAGGTAATAATCATAATGGTAAGTGTGTTCAAAAACCTATGTGTCAAAGATGTGGAAAGAAACACCTAGGAAAATGTTTCAAAGGGACAGAAATATGCTATAGATGTGGAAATGAAGGTCATAAAGCAAGAACCTGCCTTGGAAAAAGGAATCATCTAGTTGACTCGAGGAAAGGGATAAAAGTTCTTTCCGAGGGATCAATTGAATGTTTTAAATGTGGTGTGCATGGTCATTATGCAAACACATGTCCTATGAAGAAGTTTCGTGAATGGGATCACCAAGAGCGTACAAATGTTTGTTTACCAATACTTAATTCCATTCCGATTGAGGATGAAGAAACTGACAATGACCAATCAAAGGTATGTATTATTTCATGACTATTGTTTTCCTATTTTGGAATCTTAGGATATGATTCATGATTTTGTTTGTAGAAAATAGGTATTTCGGAATAAGTTTGAAAGGAATGGTTAATGGATCATGAATAATGTTGAATGAGTAAGATGTAAACATATAAGGGCTTCAAGAGTTATGGTTAAATTCTTAAGAGTATTAAGTCTCTTTTGATGATGGTGTTACATTAGAATACTTTTTATATTATTTGTAACCCTGATGTTTAATATATGCAATTTTATTCAAGGAATAGTTATCTTTTTTTTGGGGACATAGTTATAAAGAACCATTTGGGTTTATATGATCCTTACTTTTGAGGTAATTATGGGTTATTATATGATATGCTGGAAAATGAAAGGCATGAGATAAACTTGAGGTTAAAATATGTTATCATTATTTTTGAAGATTTTATATCATGTTGGGAAATGTTTTGAGAATTCTATAGCTTTGGAAAAAGGACAACACGCAGACCGTGTGACAACCCGTCGCGTCGGACAATGATGCAGGAATTGAACCCACAACCAAAGTACGACCGGTATTTATCGCCTACCACTGGACTACGTGAAGTCCCTGGTTAGTTTGACTGAATCTTTATAGTTATATGATTTTATAAATTAAGAGTAAGTTGATTTTGGGGTATTTATGAAAATGATTAACCTATCATGGATGATATGTGATTAGGTTAGTTACTTTTCAATACAAGACTTTAAGAGCAACTGATGTTGTTTGGAGATAAATGTTACAATTTAACTTGGAAGACTATGTGACTAAATCCTTCAAATATTTGGGTTTCAAACTTAGATTGGATTACTTTGAATAATTTAATGGACAAATTGTTTAGAAAATGGTCCTCGTTGAACTTTGGGTTTTGTTGGACAAATTTTGGAGGTTAAGAATAGATTTTATTTTTATAAAGGGTTATCCTTTTCTGGATTATCTGATCTTGTACTAGCCTTTTTTGTTTTGGTTTTGGTTAAAGTCTAAAGACATGGGAAGTATATAGTTATCTTTTGTGGATTAAGTGATTCTATAAAAGTTGATTATAGTACTCTGAATGTGAAAAAGTCTTCCTAAATACTCGCCTTTTAGAGAAAATATGAGTTTGTGTATGGAATCTAATAAAACTTGAAAGTCAAAATGATAAGTGATTATGTTTCCTTATGAATAAATTCCCCAATAAAAAGTATCTTAATACAAAAATGTTGTCTATTAACTTTTCCTACTAGGGAATCGAATACCGTTTAACCCATCACAAGTGTGTGATTTTCTCATGGTTAACTTTCTCTTAAACAAGTTTTCTATCACTCTTCATCAGAACATGACCCTATGTTTTCTCCTCCATGACCATGTTTTCATACTTGGAATCCTAGTATGAGTTAACTCGGGTGACCTTTGTACTTATCTTTCTTTATTTTAAAGTGATTGTTTTACCGACTCTTGTTCCTATGTGGGACTTTCAAGGATGTTTCCAAGCGCAATTTTAAAATTGCGAGGACGCAATTCCGAGAAGGGGGGAAGGATGTAACACCCTAGGTAAATAAATAATATGACATTTTTATATTTATCCATATTTGTGAATAAAATATTAATATGACTTTAAAGGGGACGCTATGCTTGATGGCGTACCCAACACACAACAACGAGTTTCTTGGGAATCTTACGTTGCAATCTAATAATAAAATAATATTATTTTAAATGGTAGTTAACATGTAGCCGTTGTATTGGCGGGAATAGATATAAATAACTAAAATATGATTATATATGTTTTTTAAATGTTTTTACATTTATCAAATAAAAGATAAATGCTTAAAATACGGAAATAATTCAATTTTAGGCTTTTATACCCTAATATTCACTAAAGGTTCACTTATCGCCTTTTGATGGAGAACTGTCATTAAATATAGTTTTGATCACTCTTATACATTCTTTTGGACCAAATAAAACTCTTCTTTAGAATCGGGACATCAAATTTTACTTTGTGTAATCTTTTGGTATTTTTCCGATAAAGTTCATTTTTTAATGAATAGTGTAAAATGTTGTGTTTTAATTCAAAATCTCTATTTAATCTAATTTATTTATATGATTAGATAATCTTTTGAATTGGTTTTAAAGTGAAATTTGAAAATATTTTTACAATTAAATCCAATAGTGGTCGTTTGAATTAATTTCACTTTTAAATCGGACTGAAACTAGTATCAATCTTTTGATACTTATTGTTTCTTAAAAACACACTTTGTTTTGACAGCGAGAGTTAATTATTAAATTAATTAATTCTACTTATATTATTTGAATTAGGTAATATAAACATCATTTTTTAATTCGGAATATCAAATATAGCTTAGGGTGAATTTTTGGTAATTTTCTGAAAAACTCCAATTTTTGATGAATAGTGAAACCACTAAGTGGTAATCAAGCAAACTGATTTATTAGTTAAATGAAAGTTTACCACTAATGTGTATTGAATTTTGAAAATCCGACATACATGGTTTTCATTAGTATGTAAAATGTAGTTCAATGAGATAAAAATAATTTTTTTGGTGAATAGTAACTTTTTTTCATTAATCGCAATTAGAGGTAATTGGTGTAATTTATGGTAAAAATGATATTATAAAAATATGAAAACACCATGAAACTTGTTCTAATCCTATTAGATGAGTCATGCCGACCAAGACAACCCATGGGTCAACTTGGGGAACCCATGGGGCAACTTTGGTTGGAAAATGACATTAATATATATTTATTTAATGTTAAAATTAAATTGACATAAACATGAGTTGTTTTACTAAAATAGTTTTTAAGTGGGGTTACACAAGTCCGAATTTTGACTATAAATATTCATTAGAAAGATAAAAAGATTTACTACATCATAGTATTTTTTTATAATTTTTATATATTAAATAAATTAATTTAATTACGACATCATGATGATGCAACGATGACCTCATTATTTAACGATTTAAATAAAATGGAAAGATAATGTAATATCTAAAACCTACACTTGTCCAAAAACTATTGGATGGGAATATTTCGAAGCCTTATCATCATATCCTCGAATTATATCAATGTGGGACCTTATAAATTAGAAACACTTTTGAAAATAAAATAATAGTTTCATGATTTCCAAAAGTGCCCCTCCTCTCCTCTTATAAAATGCCCCCACCTCTACCTCATTTCACACAGTCCTCAAGCCTTTGGCTCGGCCATCCCCTGCCCATTTACTCTCTCCACATCCTTCTCCTCATACTAGAGGATTCCCTTTGGGTAGAATCCTTTCAAAGGAAGCCTTTAGGCTCAAATCAAAAGGAGTTACACTTTTAAAGGTAATTCATTCTCTCATGTTCATTTGTTTTATTTTGTTTCTCCAACCCCATAAACTCTTTTTATTTACTTCTTTTGTAAAAACACCAGTATCTTCAATATACTATGATGTTGTTATAATATTTATTTGAGCTACACTCTCACAAAACTACATCAAATGGTTAAAGAACATACGGTTTCTGTGGATGGCGAAATTCTACCTCCCAAAACGATGATTGTTCAATACTCATTTAACACCTTCAAAGGTGGCCATTATGATGTCACTATTTTTATATATGATATATAATATGTTTATTATTTCCTTAAGCTTCTGTATTTTTCATTTATGGCATACCATTATTGTTTCCATTATGGGTAAACACGATATCTTCATTTTAGGAAGTGCGGACTACCGCCCCCTGAAAGTGATTTGATTCGTTAATACCATATGTGGGATGTGTAAAGGATAAAGTTAATGATATTATATATGTTATAATATACTCTTATATCATTATGATTCCATTCCAGAAAATACGAAATAGAAATGGAAGTAGCGTTCATGCGTACGTACGGCTTACCATCTCCATGAACGGTGCATTTCATTTCTTACCTCTAAATGTGATGTAATATTATAAATAAAGGTATATGCTGAATATATATGATATATATGTTATCCAAATCATTAACATCATTCTGGATATAATGAACCTTTGACCAAATTAACAACATGTAAGTGTGAGGAGAGGGATTAACTCAAGTTTATTATTCAGGAGATTAAAGAACGGTCGGGTCATGTCGGATACGAGGTAAGGGATCTTACTCCTCTCTTCCTTCTTAAGTACACTCTTTTATGTCATTCCCTCTAAAGCTCATCTTTCTTGTTATTGGGTTGTTATTTTGTATTAAACTTACTGTAATTTTTTATGTTCATGTGATGAGAGACCATATTCTCTCTCATCAGTCCATTTTGGAAGTTTTGAGTGGCGCCGTTAGGCTGCTGAATCTTCGTAAGAGATCTAACCTATCTCTTTCTTTTTAAGTACTCTCCTTGATGTCACTTCTTTTAAGCTCCTCTTTGTTATGTTGGGATATGTTCTCATATATCCCTATTGATGTAAATTTTATGTCCAAGTGATGAGATTCCCTTTTATCTCTCATCAACTCATTTTCTGAATTTTTGAAGTGACGCCGTTTAGGCTGTCGAATTTTACCAAGGGAACGTTTTAACCCAATTTCGATTTCTTTGGGTTCAACATGTAGTTATTGAATATGTCATCCTTTGAATATGTGTGAATGACATTTTATTGTTTTACACTTAATATCCAATTATATTGGGTGTATTTATATTTTTCACACATAATTTTGAGATTGATTTATCCTTAACTTAAGGATACCATCTTTATAAGGGATTTCATCACATTTTACATCCCTATTGAGACTTCATTGTTGTTATGCACCAATTCACTCTTATATGGTGTATATACTATACTTTGGAATATTATATAATGAATCCATTTATTCTCATGAAATTATAAAGTTCTGATTAAATTTTATTCCTCAATTATTGTATTCTAGTGTCTCTAATTTTGGTAAAAACCCTTTGACCAAAATATCGCTTTAAATGATTTAATGACTTGTTCTTATTAATATCCATGTTTTCAAAATGGTTTTAAGGATTTATTTATATGGATATTAATGGTTTAAAATGTTAAAAGCTTCAATGTGGTATGTGACCCTTTGATTCAAAATTCTCCTTATTAAATGTTTTAAATGGTTTTGGAAATGGTTTCTTTTTGTATGGATTCATTATTTCAAAATACTAAAATGTTATATTGTGATTGAAATGTGGAAATGTTTTGTTTCCTTTATGCATGTTTTATGTGATAAGTTTATGTTATGGTTCTTAGGCATTGTTATGAAAACGGGTGGTTCCGTGATAAACTAAGGGCGGGTGAGCCCGATATAGCTCTCCAATGCATTGGGTAACGTGAAGGAGTGAAACGTTAAGGTTTATCCGAAGAGATTTAGGGAATATACTGTGATGTGTATTCCAAACGTAACCAAGAGGGTTACTCCCTATGTAAGAATGTTATGAATTCCTCAAGTTACCTTTATGTCTTATGATTTCTATTATTTATTCATGGTTTGATGAGGTATGTTAAAATGCCTATGTTTTATGGGTAAAGTATGATTTCATTCTTATGTATATATGAACTCATGTTTCCTTTCCATATTTTTATAACCCTTACTGAGCTTTTTATGCTCATCCCAAGTTTTTGAAATGTTTTTCACAGGTCAAGGGAAAGGTACATTATGTGATGATAGTGTCAAGGATGTGTCAAGAAAGAATCTGTGTTTTATTTTAAATATGTTTCTGTTGATGGGAAGAATGAATATTGTCTTTTATGTAACCACTTTGTTTAAATGTGGAATGTAATGCAAGTTTCATGATCTAATTCTCTAAAACTCTAAACCTGAAAAGATCCTCAATGTGTAATCTTGTAATAAATCAAGATTAAGTAAGGTTTAAGGCTGGGGCCTTATAATCACAATTAATTATTTTGATTTAAAATGTTTTTTTAATTAAAATTTAGTAATTATCACTATTCATCAAAATACAAAAGTTATCCGAAAAGTACCCAAATTTTACCCTAAGATAATTTTGATATTCCGAATCCAAAAATAAAGTCCATTTTGAGAGATAAAATTTATAAAATTTCAAAAAGTGGGTATTACTATTCATAATGGCTACTTTGATTGGTTGTGGTGTGTTAGCATCTCGAAGTTGCATACAATGCAAGCTATTGCATTATTCAAAGGGAAACCTACCGTGAAAGCTTGGGGTGTTAAAAATGTACTTGGTCTATTTTGTGTATGTCAGTTGTATTATTTTACTAAAATTAATGACAATTTCAAAATAATCCTATTGAATTTTTTGGGTGCTGATAAAATCTAACATAATATCATATTTATTTGTTTATAAAAATAGGAATATCACTTTTAAAACGTGTTTTTTATTTGTAATTAGGATTATTTTTTATAATTATCTTTTTAACATGGATCTTTTGATAAAATGAATACAGAAATGCATATTTAATGTCACTTGTATGGATTTCACAAGTATTTGTGATATTATATCATGCATCTAATTGATTAATTAATAACCTAAATAATACCACCACCCACCAAAGTGAAACAAATATATTATAATTTTCAAAAAATTTATGATATGGGTGATGAAATTTTTTATTTATTTATTTTTTGTGGTTTGGATCAAGATACTAGTTTCTTTTTAAAAGTTTTTTCCTTTTGATTTTCAATTCTTTATGATTTCATTTGAAGTGGAATTTTAATTTTTAGGTATTTCTTCATAAGGAAGTTTAATTTAATTTGATTTCATGCTTCCATTGACAGCATCCCTCCTCGATGACCACAATCTATCAATGCTAATTATCCTCCAATAGTTTTCTCCTACACTTTCTAGATTTAATGTTTGATTACACCAATATATATTTAGATATTTATGTTTGATTATATACCAATTTAATGACTGTATATGTGTTTTATGACACATAAGTGACTATTGGATCCACTAGTAAGACTCCTTCATAATATTGTAGAAGAGTAATGGGTATGAAACTATAATTGTTATTTGTTTTTGATAAGTTTATTTATGGTGAGGGTTTGCTTTTACACTTTATTAAAATAATACAGTATTTGGAATATTCTAATAGAAATTATGTCCAATGATAAAAATGTTGAAAACATATTTTTGGTTTTTTTGAAAAATATTCCTCCACATTAATTTTTATATAAAATAACTTAAAAAAGTGGTAAAAAACATTTTGTCAACAAGACACATGAAAAACTTTCACAATTGATCGTATCTTAAGTGAAAAGTGTTGTGTTAAATTTTCCAAAAAAAATCTCAAAAAACAGTCTTGGTATGATCCTCGTTATACTCCATTGTCCAATAAATTTATTATTTTCAAGCCAATGCTTCATCTCCTATTATGCCTCATTCTTCACCTCAGTCTTAATCCTTTTTTTATCCTCCATCTTGGTCTCTAACTCCGACTCTATCTAGGCCTACACCTCCACCTCAACAATTTTGAACACATTTATTGTTTGGAGGTCAATTATTATAAACAAATTTGTATCCTCTATTATATTTCTCCTTGATAAACAGATCAAAAATATTATATATGAATTTTGACACTAATGTTTCACACCCCAAATATATTTCTAAGTCCATAAAATTAACTTGATCAGAAAAATAGTCAGTAATCACCTAAAATATTCATCTACATACATTCTGACATCATGTACGCTTCCCACTCATCACTAAACACATTTACCTCTTCTATTGAGTAAAAATGTATTCATAAATCATGATATTACTGATAAAATCTAGACAAATAAATGATTATGAAATATATTTAATGAAACTGTAATTACCTTAAAAAATATCTATTGCGAAATGGTGTTCTTTTCATGTATTGTGATCTCTCTCATAAATTTTAATGAAAAATATATAAAATCAATTTCATTATATTGCTTAAGACACTACATAAACATTTACTACAATAAGTAAATTATTTTGAAAATATTTTATAATAAAAACTTTCTAGATATACCTTAATATGTTTTCAATTTTAATAATCCAATGGAATTATCTCCTTAGACACCAACTTCATGCACTAATTTATCTTATATTTAGTAACCACCCTATCATAAACAAATTATTGTTAAAACACAGACAAAAAAAATTAATTTTAATTTCATCGATAAAAGTTTTATTGTAGTGTATTAAAAGTTCACAATAGACATCATGTGTGGTCAGTTGGTCAGATATCCATGCACTAAATCCAAAAATTAAATATTCGGGGTTACTATGTTTATTATGATCAGCATCTAGTACAAGTTAAAAATTTTAATGAAAAAAATATGAAAATATAGTTTATTTGATTAAAGTGTAGAGTTTTAATTTTTAATTTTAGGAATCAGAAATATACTTCCATCGAATGTTTTTTATCCAACTCTTCAATTAAATAATATCATATCCTAAAAATTTCATTTTCTCCAAAGTAATTTTTTCCGTAGAAATGATATTTTGATCAATGAACCCAAGTCATGATTCCAATTTTTTTAACTTTAAATAGTAGTAATATTAATAGCTATATAAAATTTGAATATTTATTAACTTTTATCAACATATTATCTCACTATTATGACAAATCTATTATGAAAATGTACCTTATTTATGTATTCACAACTAAGAGGCCCAACCATTTACGTTTGAGAATATCATTTATAATCTAGAGACATATTCTACATGTTAGGGAGGACCAATATATTTATTTATCATAAGAATTGTAAGACAAATTTTCATCATCAAATTTAGTCTATGCATGAATTTTTAATGATAAAAAATGTTTCTCTAGAACATGCATGGAGAAGGTACTCTCGGAATGTCATTTTTTTCTTGCCAGATTCATAAGATATTATTGACCCAACCTTCTATTTCCTCAACTCTTTATCCATATGTAATATCTTATCTCACTATATACCATTTATCGTCATCCATTATATGTTTTTTATATGAATATTTTTTAAAATACATACCTCTTATATCTTTAAAAGATTAGATGACAATGCTATGAAATATCCAATGGTATCATTCACCATTTTAATATTTGTATCATCAAGTGGAATAGTGAACTGAATATTCATCTCATGAGATACCTCAATTCCTACTCTCATGTGATATTTTGGGAGGTATTTATGGTTTATATCATCTAATGGGATATTATACATTGTCCTCATCAAAAAAAGGTGGTTCATGAGTGTTTCTGGATACAAATCACATACAACTATACCCTATAGAATTGTATTAATATAATGTTATCATAATTCATTTGATTCCAATTTAAGAGAATATGACAATCCTGATTTTTGTTACAACTTAAACATGATTTATTGCATAATTATTAACTTGATACAACAAAGAAGATCGAGAGGTTTAGTGTCTTTGGGTCTTAGGATAATTACGTAAAAACTTAAAACATGAAATACAACATCTTTATTGAAAACTTCTTTTTCATGAACACTACATTCCTTCATACTTAGCATTGCATGGGATAACCTTAGGACATGTATAAGAAAAGGGTGAGCTATAAAGACTAGTAAGGGAGTACACATGGAATAAAATGAATACAATACATGTCAGACAAATGGCATATCAATATAGAATAAGAAAAACATGAACATAAAGGCATGATAAAGCATAATAATCATAACATGGAAATGTGGCAACAACACTTAAGATGGAATTAGTATGACCCAAGGCTCATTGCACATGGAGCATGAGTAAACCCTCATTTCCCATAAAGCATGAGTAAACCCTCGTTGCACTTGAATTAGCATGAGTCAACACTCATTTCACATGACGTATCATGATACTATACTTTACCCAATGCATTGGAGCGCTATAAGGGTGCACCCTTCTTAAACATTTCACTTCATGCATAATTGTGCCACATGGATCATAAAACATGGATTCATAAAACATAATCATTTATTCCACGATAAAGGAATGTGGAATTCATACATGAAAGTATATAATCTATAAGTAAATGTTCATAAAGGTGAATACCCTTGATGGAGAAATGGGCATGGTATTCACTACACAATGACATTGGCTTAGAAAATCGGTGCGATTTCGGCAGCGTAATGGCGTGACAAAAGAATTCATAAAAATAGTTTATGAGAGAGAAAGGGGTTCCTCTTCATATTTACATGTAAGGTACAATAAGTAGGTCATATAGATACATGTCCCAACAATTTAAATGGAATTTAGATTCATGATACAAAAGTATTGCTTGAATGTAAAAGAAGAGAGAGAAGTTCCTTTCGGAATTTTGGCATAGTAACGGGTGTACATGGGAGGCATTTAATGAGAGAGAAAGGGGTATCCCATCATTCAAAAAATAATAGGGAAGTATGGTGGAGGTTTGAAACCATACCCCACCATTCATAATTTAAATTACAAGGGCAATGCGACTTAAAGAAAAAATACAAAAATGAGAAAGGAAGAAAAAACCCTTACTTGGAAGTGTGCTTCCAAAGGCTAGAGAGAGGCTTGTGAGAGGATTCTTGGGGGCTTAGGGAACCCTGGGAAGATTTTAGAGTGATTTGGGAAGATTTTGGACAAACTACAAGGGCTTTGAGTGAGGAGGAAGTGGGAGCTTGGGTGGGTTTATATAGGAAAGGTGAGGGAATTCTTTATTATTTAGGTTTGGGTCCCCTTACATTAAATTAATCCAAACCACAAAACATCCCATGGTTTTTGCCCATGGTTTTTGGAAAAGGGAAGAGGAAAAAATTATTTTATAAGGCCATAGTCAGAACTTCTTAAAATATTAGGGTTGCTTATGTGGAGGTGAGTCACACTCCCATGGAAATTAATTTAAAAAGGCAAAGTGTTGAATATGTCTTGAGGGGTCCTTTAATGATTTGACAAGTAAGTCAAACAAACCCAAAATCACATTATTTTAATGGTAAAACATATATTGTCTGAGCATAAATATTATAGTATTTTATTACATCACTATTGGGTCATTATGATGTCATAAAAAACATTATATATTTTAACGGTATTTAATTTTTACCCAAAAATTTGACTGTCTCAAAAAATTAGGAAAAATTCACCGTTGGAAAATTTTGATTTCCTGATTCCAGAAATGGAATTTATTTTATCTAAATAATTTTCTAGATATGTTAATTTTCACTTTTAAAATAAAAACCGACATTTATCGAAAATTCACGGGTTTTTTACAAAAATGGCTTTCAAACCATAATAAAAATTATAATTGCATTCATAAAATTATAAGAACATTTGTATTTAATAAAAATTATTTTAATAATAAAAATAATATTTTAATAAAATAATATTTAATTCAAAAATCCATTAATTTAATAAAATATATTTCTTAATTAAAAAAATAATTAAAAACACTATTTGTACATTAAAAACTATTTACAATGTATCAAAAATGACTAGAAATTATATTCATTATTATATAAAAATATAATTTACATGAACATAGTACTACTTATTTGTTACATAACCCCTTAAAAAATCCGCATAAGACCTAAGGGTAAGGTGTGCGATGGTGACAGACTCTTGGGGTGGCTCGGATAACGCCGCTCGAGTGGTAATTTCAATCAACTTCCACTTTTCCCGTAGATGGTCCCGTTCGAGCTTGACATGGTGAAGGTCAGCTTGGGATTGGTCAAGGGCGAAGCCCCAGGATGCCACCTCTTTTCCGAGCTCTGACAAATGGCCTTCATATGGAGCAATTCTACTGGACGAGGCCATCGCTTCTTTTGTCTGAGTAAATTCGATTTGATAAAGTCCTATATTTATACTAATCACACGATTACTGTTCAATGGCTATATTAGCAACGGTCAAAATTCTTAACATAAAACCATAGAATTTGACATCTTATAAAAACATTTTTCATAAAGAGATATTTAATTAGATCAATAGGGATTTTCCATTAATGAAACTTTGGTTCGTTATAACATTCCCCCCTTAAGAAATTTCGCCCTTGAAATTTTTCCTTTTCCCACACTAAAATAGATGTGGGTAACTCAGCTTCATCCTTTCCTCCAATTCCCAAGTTTATTCTTCAAACATGTGTTTTCTCCATAACACCTTGACGATGGGCATTGTCGTATTTCGTATAACTTTTTCTCTACGATCTAAGATCTTCACTGGTTTCTCCTCATAAGAAAGATCGTCTTCCAATTGTACCGCCTCATAAGAGAGTACATGTGAAGGGTCCGGTATGTACTACCTTAAGAGGGACACATGAAAGACATCATGTACTTTGGCCATAGTAGGTGGAAGTGCTAGTCGATAGGCCACATCCCCAACATGATCAAGAATCTCAAAGGGGATGATGTACTTTGGACTTAATTTCCCTTTCCTTCCAAACCTCATGACCATATTCCATGAATATATGTGTAGAAACACCATGTCTCCAACTTTAAACTCAAGGTCTCGTCAAGGATTATCTGTATAACTCTTCTGTCAACTCTGGGCGGCCTTGATATGCTGTTGAATAGTTTTCACCTTCTCCACCATTTCATCGACCATTTCTGGTCCAATCAGCTTACGTTCATCGACCTCATACCAACATGACGGTGTTCTGCACCTTTTCCCATACAGGGCTTCATATGGTGCCATTTGGATGCTCGAGTGGAAGCTGTTATTATAAGAGAACTCAACCAGAAGATGATGTTGATCCCATCCTCCTTTAAAGTCCTTTGATCACGCTCTCAACATATCCTCAAGTGTTTGGATAGTCTGCTCGGATTGGCCATCAGTTTGAGGATGATAGGCCGTACTGAAGTTCAGTTCAGTTTTCAGAGCATGTTGAAGACTCTTCCAAAACTTAGGGGTGAATCTTGGATCTCGGTCAAACACAATAGATAGTGGTACTCCATGAAACCTTACCACTTCCCTGATATATATTTGTGCCAGTTGATCCAAAGAGAAATCCTACGGAATAGAAATGAAGTGTATAGTCTTTGTAAGACGATCCACAACAATCCTTATTGCATTATTGCCTTTGGATTTCCTCAGAAGTCCAGTGACAAAGTCCATGGTGATGTTTTCCGATTTCCATTCTGGTATGGGCAACGGTTGCATCATCCCCTTAGACTTATGTCTCTCTGCCTTCACTTGCTGACACACCAGGCACTTTGATGTATATTCAACGATCTCCTTCTTCATATTATCACACCATAAGTTTTCCCGAAGATCTCGATACATCTTTGTGCTCCATGGGTGAATAGAGAAATTTGAACTATGTGCATCATCCAAAAGTTCCTTCTTCAGCTCCAGACCTGATGGAACACATCGTTTTTTCCCAAACCGCACAATTCCTTATTCAATAACATTAAACTCCGAGGATTTCCCTTTTTTGATAGCTTTCACCTTTTCCTGAATTCCTACATCATCCTTTTGAGCATCCTTTAACCTTTCCAAAAGAGATGGTTGAGAAATCATTTGTTAAAGGATTGATGATGTTCCTTTCTTTGTGATTCCCACGTCCATCTTCATCAAGTCTAAGAAGATTGGATCCTTCTCAATTCTCATCATTAATAGAATCACTGGATCCTTTCTACTTATGGCATCTGTCACCTTGTTAGTTTTCCCAGGGTAGTAATGTATTGAATAGTCATAATCCTTGATGAGCTCTATCCATATTCTTTGGTGCATATTAAGCTCTTTCTGTGTGAATATATATTTAAGACTCTTTTGGTCAGTATATATCTCACATTTCTCTCCATAGAGATAATGCCGCCAGATTTTCAAGGCAAAGATCACAGCCGCCAACTCCAGATCATGCGTTGGATAGTTTCGCTCATGGATTTTCAACTGCCTTGAGGCATAGGATATCACTTTATCATTCTTCATCAGCACACATCCTAATCCCTTCTTTGAAGCATCACTGAATACCACAAAAAGTTCCCCACTTGTGGGTAAAGTGAGCACGGGTGCAGTGATAAGCCTCCTTTTCAACTCCTTGAAGCTTTATTCACACTCATCACTCCAAGCAAACATTACTCCCTTTCGAGTTAGCTTGGTAAGAGGGTTGGACAATCTTCAGAAATTTCTCACAAATCGTCGATAATATCCAGCTGACCCCAAGAAGCTACGGATATTCGTTACCGATGTTGGCCTCGTCCATCCCTCAATTGCATCTGTTTTGGAGGGGTCCATAGATATCCAATCACTTATGATGATATGGCCCAATAATGAGACCTCCTTCAACCATAACTCACACTTTTTGTACTTTTCATAGAGCTTCTCCATGCACAAAGTCTCTAGTACATTTTTTAAATGCTCCTCATGATCCTCCTTGGTTATATAGTATGTTAGAATATCATCTATAAAGACTACCAAAAATTTGTCAAGGTAATCTCTAAAGACTCTATTCATCAAGTCCATCAATATTTCTGGAGCATTAGTGAGTCCGAAAGGCATTACTATGAATTCATAGTGCCCATATCTTGTACGAAAAGCAGTCTTGGGGATATCTTCCTTCTTCACCCTTACTTGATAATAGCCCGACCGCAAATCCACCTTGGAGAAGTATTGTGCTCCATGCAGCTGATCAAACAAGTCATCGATTCTTGGGAGATGATACTTGTTCTTTATCGTGATTTTGTTAAGTTCACGATAATCGATGCAAAGCCGCATTGACCCATCCTTCTTCTTGATGAAGAGTACCGGTGCACCCCATGGTGAAGCACTTGGGCATATAAACCGTTTATCCATATTCTCCTTAGTTGTTTCTTCATCTCTTCAAGCTCTACAATAGCCATTGTATATGGAGTCTTAGATATTGGTAGCTCCCCAGGTATAAGTTCAATTGAGAACTCAACATCTCTTCTTGGAGGAAGACTAGGCAGTTCCTTGGGAAACACTTCAGCGAATTCCCTCACAATAGGCATTTCTTCAAGGATGGTTTCTTCCTTGGACTCAATCATCTTAGCCAGATATGTGTGCTCATATGGTAGTAATATCCATTCTTGAGATGATGGAGCTAAAGGAGATTCATCTTCCTCCTGACACTTTTTAAGAATCTGGGGTCGATTCTCCATATGGAGTGTGATTTCACTCTCCCGACACTTTATGTTGGCTCTATATAAGGAAATCCAATCCATGCCAAGAATTTCATCAAATTCCACCAGAGGGAGTATGACGAGGTTTGACATGAAATTAAATCCACAGATTATAACAAGGGAGGACTTATATTCATGGGATGCAATGATTTCCCCATTTTCCGTACTCACCGACATCTTACTTCCATGATTTGTGGTGGTGCTGGGATTGTTCTACTAAACTTTCGAGATATAAAAGAATGCGTAGAACCTGAATCAAAAAGTACATTCACTATTCTTGAATGAATAACTAGTGTACATGTCACCACTTCGTTGTCATGGTTCACTTCGGCCTAAGTGATGGAAAAATCTCTTCCTTGCCGCCTTGGATGTTGTTGGTTGCCTTAAAAAACCCTTGGATTAGGGCACTGATTTGCAAAATTACTCGGTTCTTTGCATTTGTAGTATTGTACAATGTGTTGAGGTTCGAACGGAGTGGTCCTCTACTCTGTCGCAGCCACGGGTCTTTCTTGCTAATAGTTAACAGCTAGGTGCCCTTCTCTTTCACACCTGATGAATTTCCTCGTCCCCTTAAGGAAATTTCTGGGGTGCTTATTCCAACACTTTTGGCAAGTGGGGTGCTATATCTTCTTAGAACCATTGGATTTATCCATCAGACCACCATCATTGAAGTCCACCTTACGCTTCTTGTCCCCATGATACCCCTGTGATTCCCCGATCCCCATTTCGACCTTGAGGGCACATCGGACAATTTCCTCATAGCTATCGAAGTCACAGATCACTAATGCTTTCTACAAGCTAGGTTTCATCCCACCAAAGAAGCGGTCAACCTTGCATTCAGGGGTAACGACAAAGCCAGAAGTGTATCGTGAAAGCCTTGTGAAGTTTTCCTCATACGCTCCAACAGATTCTTCATATTTTTTCTTGAGGGAAAGGAAGTCCCTTTCCATCTTAAGTTGGAGGGTGCGCGGAAAATATTTATCAAAAAACATCTTTCGGAAATCCTTCCATTCCAATGCCTCGATCTCCTCCTCAGGGTTCGTATTTTTGATCAGTTTCCACCATCGATCAGCTTCACCCTCTATACGATAAGCATCCAGGAGAACCCTCTCTTGTTCAGAACATTGGAGGATGGAGAATATCTTTTCAATGGAGTTGATCCATTGTTCAGCGATCGTGGGATCGGATGATCCACTAAAATTAGGAGGCCTTTGTCTCATGAAGCTCTTGATAGTGACTTGTTCTTTATTAGGGGGGGCTGAACGTTCCTCTTGACCCGTGTTTCTATTCAAAACTTGAGTTATATGAGAGAGAAGCGTGACAAAGTTTGTGATTCTCGCTCCCATTGGATTGGGCATCTCATTAGTACAGTCATAACACTGATCTTCACAACAGTTGTTAGCTCGAGTCCTCCTATTACCGGCCATTGGCTGGAATAAAAGGAAAGTTAGGGGTAACACATAAAGGGTAATCCAAAGACAAAAGTTTATGACTCATAAATAAACTTTTATTTCCTTAACTCATGAGTCTTCAGGATTCAATATAGGATTTTCATGATCTACTTTCTAACATATATTCCTAGGGGATTTTTTTATTTACCTTAATAAGGGTTCATACTAAACTTGTGAATTTATCATAACATATCCCCTAGGAATGTTGAAACCAAGAGTGTATCAAGGCCCGTTGTCGTGCACCAGTTCTTGTTCGAGTCTAGCTCAAAGCTATGTTTTCGGGTTTTACCCCTAGGATACATCTGTGCCAGAGCCGCCTCTACCTGTTCGTATCTAGACAGAGATGTATTTGTTTGATAAACCACTTACTTAGTATTTACCAAAACATAGGGATGTTTTTATTATACTTAGTGTTGTATTTAAGGCTTTACTAGGGTTTCTTAATCCCAAAAATAACTAAACCTATCCTCTGATACCAACTATGACAACCCTGCTTTTTATTACAACTTAAACATGATTTATTACATAAAACATTACTTGATACAACAAAGAAGATTGAGAGGTTTAGTGTCTTTAGGGCTTAGGATCATTACATAAAAACTTAAAACATGAAATACAATATCTTTATTGAAAACTTCCTTTTCATGACAACTACATTCCTTCGTACTTAGCATTGCATGGGATAACCTCAGGACATGCATAAGAAAAGGCTGAGCTATAAAGCCCATTAAGGGAGTACACATGAAATAACATGAGGAGTACAATACATGTTAGAAAATAGTCATATCAATAGAGAATAAGAAAAATATTAACATAAAGGCATGATAAAGCATGATAATCATAACATGGAAATGTGGCAACAACACTTAACATGGAATTAGCATGAGCCAAGGCTCATTGCATATGGAGCATGAGTAAACCATAATTGCACATAAAGCACAAGTAAAACCTCATTGAACTTGAATTATCACGAGTCAACATTCATTACAAATGACGTATCATGATACTATACTTTACCCAATGCATTGGAGCACTATAAGGGTGCACCCTTATTAAACATTATATTTCATGCATAAGTGTGCGACATGGATCATAAAACATGGATTCATAAAACATAATAATTTATTCCATGATAAAGGAATGTGGAATTAATACATGAAACTATACAATCAATAAGTAAATGTGCATAAAAGTGAATACCCTTGATGGAGAAATGGGCATGGTATTCACTACACAATGACATTGGCTTAGAAAATCGGTGCGATTTCAGCAGCGTAAAGGCATGACATAAGAATTCATAAAAATGGTTGATGAGAGAGAAAGGGGTTCTCATCATATTTAAATGTAATGTACAGTAAGGAGGTCATATAGATACATGTCCCAACAATTGAAATGTAATTTAGATTCATGATACAAAATTATTTCTTGAATGTAAAAGAAGAGAGAGAAGTTCCTTTCGGAATTTCGGCATAGTAACGGGTGTACATGGGAGGCATTTAATGAGAGAGAAAGGGTTCTACCATCATTCAAAAAATAAGAGGGCAGTATGTTGTAGGTAATAAACCATACCCCAACATTCATAATTGAAATTACAAGGGCAATACAACTTAAAGAAAAATAACAAAAATGAGAAAGGAAGAAAAAACCCTTACTTGGAAGTGTGCTTCCAAAGGCTAGAAAGAGGCTTGTGAGAGGATTCTTGGGAGTTTAGGGCACCTTGGGAGGATTTTAGAGAAATTTGGGCAGAGGTTGGAATATCTCCAAGGGCTTTTAGTGAGGAGTAAGTGGGAGCTTGGGTGGGTTTATATAGGAAAGGTGAGGGAATTCTATATTAATTAGGTTTGGGTCCCCTAACATTAAAATTAATCCAAACCACAAACCATCCCATGGTTTTTGCCCATGGTTTTTGGAAAAGGAAAGAGGAAAAGATTATTTTATAAGGCCAAAGTTCGAACTTCTTAAAATATTAGGGTTGCTTATGTGGAGGTGACTCACACTCCCGTGGAAATTAATTTAAAAAGGCAATGTGTTGAATATGTCTTGAGGGGTCCTTTAACGCTTTGAAAAGTCAGTCAAAAAAACCCAAAATAACATTATTTTAATGGTAAAACATATATTTTCCAAAAATAAATATTATTGTATTTTATTACATCCCTATTGGGTCATTATGATGTCACAAAACACATTAGATATTTAAATGGTATTTAATTTTTACCCAAAAAATTGACTGTCTCAGAAAATTATGAAAAATTCACCGTTGGATAATTTAGACGTCCTGATTCCAGAAATGACATTTATTTTATCTAAATAATTTTCTAAATATTTTAATTTTCACTTTTAAAATAAAAAATGACATATATCGAAAATTCACGGGTTTTGACAAAAATGGCTTTCAAACCTTAATAAAAATTATAATTTCATTCATACAATTGTATGATCATTTGTATTTAATAAGAATTAATTTAATAATAAAAATAATATTTTATTAAAATAATATTTAAATCAAAAATCCATTAATTTAATAAAATATATTTTTTAATTAAACAAATAATTGAAAACACTATTTGTACTTTAAAAACTATTTACAATGTATCAAAAATGACTAGAAATTATATTCATTATTATATAAAAAAATAATGTACATGAACATAGTACTAATTATTTGTTACATAACCCCTTAAAACAGCCACATAAGACATAAGGGTATGGTGTGCGATGGTGACAAACTATTGGGGTGGCTCAGATAACATCGCTCGAGTGGTAATTTCAATCAACTTCCACTTTTCCCATAGACGGTACCGTTTGAGATTGACATGGTGAAGCTCAGCTTGGGCTTGGTCAAGGGCGAAGCCCAAGGATGCCAACTCTGTTCCAAGCTCTGAAAAATGGGCTTCATATGGAGCAATTCTACTGGACGAGGCCATTGCTTCTTTTGTCTGAGTAAATTGGATTTGTTAAAGTCCTATATTTATTCTAATCACGTGATTACTGTTCAACGGCTATATTACCAACGGTCAAAATTCTTAACATAAAACCAAAGAAGTTGACATCTTATAAAAACATTTTTCATAAAGAGACATTTTACTAGATCAAGAGGGATTTTCCATTAATGAAACTTAGGGTCGTTACAGAAAATTTTTAATGAAAAAATTAATTACCCAGGTTAGGTATGATGTTTGGGGGAATCAATAGCCTCAAAGATAATGGGATCAATTGGTTCATGCAGGGATGATTGTTCCACAACCGGTTCACATTAAACCTTTCTCATTCAATGGTCTACTAAACATGACAAATGATAATATCTTATAGTGAGTCTATCTGTGTCTATAGTAATATCAAAATATTATATATATCTTTATTTTTTTTGTCATCCTGAAATATGCTCAAGGAGAGACTCACAAAACACAATCCTCTAATGTGACCATATTGTTCTGGCATCTTAAATGCTACTGAATGTAGCTTTGCTTCTGGTACATTCTCTTCCGATTTTTTCATGTAAACCTTGTCAAAAAATAAAAACCTAAATAGATATTTCTAACTGATACTATTATAAATCCTAATAAATTACAATTATGTCATAATAAAAAATGTTTCCCTTAAAAAAAATTTCATCAAATAGTTTACCCTACTTATTTACATGTGCCTCCTTCCATAGCACATGACATGGTTTGAAAGTTGGATTATAATTTTATTCATAAATCTATATATAATAAAAGGAACATATTTTCTTCATATCACGTAATTAATTTTTTATTTTTTATTTAAAATACATACAACTTTTTTATCCAATAAATTATACCACATCCTTTCATTGATACATATGTACATTGGTTTGATGCATGTTCTTTATTTTCAAAATTAATTTAATGTTTCATAAATAAGCAGTTTTGAATCATGTTTCATAAAATAATTAATATAAAATAATATATTACTGAATACAATGCACCTAAAATGATTAATTATGGTGACAATTGATGAAAGTTTTCCATTTTTACAACTATATAGTTTTTCATAAATAAATAGTGCATGGGGATTTACTTTCCCCACAACATTCCTAGGATGTAACATTGTAAGAAGAGTATGAAATCCTCTATGGGATTGTATAGTGAGAATTAAGATAAATTGTTTCTGAAAATATTCTAAAATAAATGAACTCTGAAAAGAATAATGAAAATTAAATCAACATTTCATTATATAATTTTTTGGTAAAATTGATAAAATATATCATAAAATCATTGTTTCATCCTTCCAATGGACTTCCCTTGTTATGGGTTAGATATGGATCCTAGAATCAATATCAATTGGAACATTCACCATCATTGTGACCCTACGATAACTAATAAACATTCCCTTTTTGGGGTCAATAGTTTGGTCATGTTGATTCCAACCAACTACAAATGTTATACACTATATTCTTTCATTGATAATCTTATTCAACAGTATTATGTCGTGTCCTTTTTTATCAACATACTATTGACCCATAAAAATTATATAGTTTCATCATCAAGGGTATGTTCTTCTTTTGTAATGGGAACACAATCATGTGTAGAAGACATTGCCCACATGATTAGTCAGAAATTTAATTTTTCTTGAATACCAACAATGTAAATGTAGAGAAAGGATTTTATACGGGTTACATGAAAGATAAATTTGAAACTTTAGAAACTCATTTACTCTATCTTAATACTACAATTTAAAAATATTATCATGAATACATTTTGATCGAAATGGGTAATTGAATTTACGAAAGGAATTACCCCAAAAAAGATGGTTCTATCCTTTGAATTCATCCAATCGAGAAAGTTATAAACAACTATCATCCTCATATCTTTCAACTCCAAAACATTAATTATTGATTTTTTTTCATGATACTCATGTCCCATCTCTTGTGGGAATAAACATAGGTTGCATGAACTAATATAACAAAAATTTATCCCAAACTGAGTAAAAATGATCATTTTAGACGACTGCCACTCAGAGTAGTTCAAAAAACATAGAAGAGATTGGGGATGATTATTAATAAAAATAATTCAATAACAACTATTCAAGAGATGAAGCTGGTGTGGATGATAGTTTTCTCCTTAAAAATTTTTAAATTACCACATCTTAATTAAAAATTTCAAGTATCATCTCAAAATGTAAAAAGGTCCATAAAACTACAATAAGAACATCATCCCATCTCCATTTGGATGCACCAACTCTAATCTATGTCACTATTACCATTTTCCTCAACCACATCTCAAATATAAGATCTCTATATCCACTAAGGTTCATGTGTGTGCTCTGAGTATAAAATTAAACAAATAAGTATTAACAGGACCCCTAAAATATACAATGCATATATTTTATTACATCTTCAAGTTAGTAACAATCAAAATATACATGTAATTCATGTATTGTGTAGTAACCAAGGAACCATGATAATAAAATGTACTGACTTTATTTCATATGATTTAATTATACTAATCATCCCATAAGTTTATGCCATGGTTGTTCCCTATTATTCAAATAATTTCACCAATAAGTGGTTAACATTTGAATCATAAGAGGAGAAAACGTTATTTATCTCCCTCTAGAAATAACCACATCATAGGTACCATGTGATCTAACCATAGAACACTTGCATCGAAGACTATCCCTCAAAAATAACCATCACATATACATATTTCATACAAATCATGAAATGGGTATAACATAGCCATTCATTTAGGAAGTTCATTTGAAATATGGGGATGTCTTAACATAATTGGTTCTCTTAGGAATGAACCACACAATGGGTTCCACAATACATTAGGGAAACATAACATCTATAAAACAAGAAAGAAAAACAAGAGAAAACATAAATATCACATCACCCACACACTATACCTCGATGAATCAAAAACATATATATAGTAACTCACGTTCTAAAATAACATACATATCTGTCACATAAATAATATATCTAATTATTTTAAAAAAATACATTTATCCCATGTATACTCTAGAAGAAATCATATTAAAAAATAACCAAAATGCAATTTAAATTATTGAATCAATCATATTAGATAAAAAATGAAGGAATGACCATTCAAATTCGAATTGAAATAAATTTTGATTTTCTTGATCTATAAAACTGGATATTCTTTAATCCATTCATTTTTCTAGATCACTATTTTTTATCCCCAAATATATCATAAATTATAGATTCTATTAGCATTTATGATTACTCTATTCACTACATTTATTATATTTGTAAGAAAAGAAAGATGATGAATATGTATTCAGATGTCTTTTTCCCCAGCAATTCCACTAATAGTGAAAAACTTCTTAAAACATTATAGAAAAGGCAACAAGATACTGAGATCATCTTATAACACCTATGATAAGTGCTTATTTATTATTGTTTTTATATTTCATATTAAAAAATTTCTTTAGGGTCAATTGTGATGGATTTATGTATTAGAGGGATTAGATTAGATACAAACTTGTAGTGGTATTAGTGTGAGTTGGATGGGAGAGGTTAGAAATTAACTATATATCTAATTAACCAAGAGAAAGTATCATGAATATGAAGTGGAAAGTAGGGATGGAGGGCTTTGATCATTGTGGGAGGAATACCTTCGAGAGTTATACTTGATTCATTTTAAATTTATCAAGGTTAAAAGGTATGAGAATCAAAAGGTGCACATGGAATGTTGTTTACAAAGAAAATGTGAAACATGAGTATTTTACTGAGTTCACCCATCGTATTAGAATTCTTGTCCATGTATACCTAACTGCCATGTTCTAATCGGATCCAATGTGACTGAACAAAAATTAAAAGTAAATTATGATGAACTGTTTTCAAAAGTAACTGAGTGAGACACATAAGAAAATGAGTATTAGAAAACCAAAAATTCCCATTTATTATGTTACTATTAACTTCTATGTGTCATTTTTTATGGTGTTCTTATGATGTAGTAAATGTGGAGGATTAAAGGATGAAAGAGTTAAAGAATGGGTTGGGAGATGAGAAATTCAAATCTGCGCTAGCATCTCTAAAAGAGATTAATGAATACAATCCAAGAGGGAGCTATTTCAACAAGGATATTTGGATCCACAATGATGGGAGGAGGGCTAGTTTGAAAAAGGGAGTCAAATCCATCATCATGATATGAAAATAAATCAAGAATATGAATATGGGATATATAAATTTATCAAAGGTTACTTGTACTAGAATATTGAAGTATTATATCTCTATTCAGAATAGTAAACATTTTCATGAATGATTCATTAAAATGTGTACTTTTATGCATGAAGTGTATTTTTTATACATATGTTAGAAAAATTAATCCTTATTTATAAAACCATATTTGTGGAACTTGTGGTCTTTTGTAGCATTAAAAATGATTATGGATTATTATTTCATAATAATAATCAAAGAACAATATCAAACATCAAATTTCTGTTACTCATGTTGTGGAAGCTCAAGAGGTGGTTAGACGACTTCAAAGAGAAGGGTTTCATCTAACCCATTACTTCACAAGTTGGTTCAAATATTCTTTTTTATTATAAGGAGGTTGTAACCATAATCATTTTCATGGATTACATCAATTGAACGATTTTATGGTTAATAAATAATATACACTGTGATGTATATAAAACCACTTCCACTAACTCTGGGGAGTATGGGTTTTCTCCAAAAAATTATTAGAGGCCAGGCCTCTATTAGGTGGGATTTAGGACATCATATATGAAATATATTGAATTCAATAGTAGATTTGGATTTTATGAGTATTTGATCCTGAAATTCAATTTTATGAATGGATTAGTAGTATTCATGTCCTAATGAATTTGGGTTTCCACCCATAACTAGATTCATTTATAATAGTCATTGTAATTAAAATCTTGGTCTACTCATGGACATGACATAAATATACCAACATCTTGGTTAAATTTTGAGAACACTAAGAGAGAACCACCTACATGATATTCTCAACACATTCCACTTTTGGATTGATAAGGTCAAATTACTAGGTCCCATACTCTTAGAGATAGGAGTATTAGTTGATTGGCAGAAAGTGATAGTTAATGATTCCTTGCAAAATCCCAAGAATGAATTTGATATATAGAGTTTCGTGGGTCTAGCATGTTATTACATGAAATTCATATAGGACATCTCGTGTCCTAAAGCACCACACATATGCTTTACCAAGAAAGGTGTCATGTTTACATGGTCTAAATAATGTGAGAAATCCATCAAGGAATTTAAAGGATATTTTCATCAATTCTGGTCCTGATATTACCTAAGCCTATACAAATATGCATGGTTCATTATAATGAATTAGAAATTGGGATGTGATACATTATAATATAGATAAACCATGTTTTGGAATATAAGGATTTTCAATTGAGGGATCACGAGTGTAATTACCCGATACAAGATCTTGATTTAGTGTTGTGGTCAGTACCTTTCATTGTCCGGGGGAATTACTTATTGGGAGAAAATTTTGTGGTTTACGTAGAACACAAAGCCCGAAATTTATATTTACATAGCATGAATTGAATCATTGGAAGTGAAAAGGGGTTGAATACCTAAATTCATTTATGTTTGATACTTCTTATATGAATGGTAAATGAAATGTCATTACTGATGATTTGTGCCAGAAGACTCAGACATAGAAAATTGAAGAGGCCAATGGTGAGATATTGTTAATGGTTATATTTCCTATAACACACCATGAAATTCATGTGTTTCATAGGTATCCAATGCTTAAAGATTTAGTAGTGGAATATTTAACCATAGATAGAGTGATTATGAGGAATCTTTCTAATCCTTTGAGTTATTTATTATGGGAGATATTATTTAGGTGAGGCCCCCCCCCACACACACACATGGTTTGTTCATTAATGGGGATTCTATCTTTCACAATCATGAGAGTTTATGAGTGTTTGCAGAAATTCAAGGGGAATTGATGTGATTGTCTCATGCGTCTTCTTGGGCGGTACATCCTTACATTATGAAGATGTACTGTGATTTAAAATGATAGTATTGGTGGACATGTAAGATTGGTATAGAGTAAGAGGTTTCCAACCTCTAATACCAATTGTAGGATCGAAATAGTGATGTAGATTATCAATTTACAAGAGGGGGGTGAATTGTAAACTTTAAAAATTCCTTTAGAACCTTTAAAGTTGGTTAAGAATAACTATGTTTTCCTTAAGCAAAGGAAAGGTCTAAGTTTAACAAAGTTAATCTTAGTAGATTCACAACACCTCTAATTCCAAAAGAAAACATGGAAAGAGATTCCGAATGTAGGTTCCGGAAATATGGTTCAGGAAGTTCACACTTAACAAAAGATTACAATATGAGATTCTGCCTTAAAGCATATATAATCTAAATGAAACAGAGTACAAGTAAGGATGTATAAGAAAGTTATACTTTCCTTATATTACAAAATGCAGCGGAATATAAACAAGTAGTAAAACTACAAGTAACAAGATATAAGTCTTTTAACCCAAAGAAAAGGGTATCCAACAACCTTGGATAAAGGTCCCTTGATTTATACTTTCAAGCAAGTCTGTCTTACCCACACTAGGGTAAGCCCTCGATACGAAGATCGGAGTCTCTGTCTTGCTATCCCCGCAAGCCCTCAACTTCAAGGTAGTTGGAAACCTCTGTCTTCCTCAGCAAGGAAGCCCTCGAACTTTAAGGTAGTCGGCACCTCTGTCTTCCTATCCTCGGAAGCCCTCGAATGTAATCACCAACATTCGGAGTCGCACGAAGCTTTGAGAGTTAATAAGAGTCTCTCTCTCTAGAAATCACTTCAATAAAATTAGTCAGCCTTTCGTTACTTTTATCATCAACGATCTCTTTCAAATGAGCTCCTATTTATATGTAAGGTCGGCTCCTTCTCCAACGGTCATACTTTCCTTAAAGATCAGAGGGACCTGTACACGTGTCACTTAGACAACGGTTAGTTTATAACAAAACAGACGACATTGTTTTATAACAAAACATGTGTAACAGAATGTACGACATCGTTTTAATTCTGACTCAAAGGTTTGGAATGAATGCTTCAGAGTAAAGTTTCAGAGTGTAATGAAAATAATAAGAGTAGACAAATTTTAGAAGTGTAAGCAATATAAAAGTTCAGAGTCTAACAAAGATATTTTTCGGAGTCTGAATTAATTCAGAGTGTATAAAACAAAGATACTCAAATTCTGTTTAATAGGTGAATTCGGAATGAGAATTCAGAATAGGAATTCGTCATCAGAAATCGTAATGAGAATTCGTCAACAGAATTCGTTATGAGAATTCTTCATTGGAATTCGTAATGGGAATTCAGAATGAGATTTCTTCATTAAAATTCGTAATGAGAATTCTTCTTTAGAATTCATATCCTGAATCTGGAATAGAACTTAGTCATAGTTCATATCCGGAATTCGGAATGAAACTTCCTTATAGTTCTTATCCAGAATCCGAATCCTAAAACAGAATTCTTTATATCAAAGTTTCAATGATTCCGAGAAAATAGAAATGAATCCAAATCTCATAATTAATAAAAATATGGATGAAAATAAGATAGGGATAATTTTTCTTATAAAAGCTATTTTTCTTATAAAAGTAATTTCTTAAGAAAGTATTTTTCTTATGAAAGCAATTTTCCTTAAGAATAAGATTTTCCTTATAAAAGAGATTTTCCTTATAAAAGTGATTTTCCTTATAAAAGCAATTTTTCTTATAAAAGAAACCTTCCTTAAGATAAGGTGTTTGTGATTTTCAAAACAAGAAGGAATGTAAAATTCATAAGGAAAACCTTATTGACTCAACAATCTCCCCCTTTTTGGAAAGCACAAACATTCTTACAAAAAAGAAATTCTAAGAAGAAAGAAAAACATTAAGGCTTATCTCCCTTTGCATTAAGGATATTGATGAATATGACTAACTCCCCCTTAGGCTTTGAAACTCTAAGGATCGTATTCAGATTTCCAGAGTGATAAATAAGAAGGTCTTCTTTAATGAAAAATCTCCCCCTTAAACAAACTCTTATTAGAGTTCTTCTTTTTCTTAAGGATCTTTTCTTCTCCCCCTTTGATAAACTCTTATTAGAGTTATTCTTTTTCTTAAGGATATTTTCCTTCTCCCCCTTTGTGATTTTAAAAAAGAATTGGAGGGAATGGAAAAAAAATAACAAAGTACCTAAAAAATTAGTAATGAAAACAATAGAAACGACAAGCACAACTTTCGTTAAATTTGAAATCTCAGAAACAAAAAGAATACAACAAAAAGATCGGATTTGGTTATTTCGGATCTTTTTCCTTCGTCATAAGCCCCTTTAGAATAGTCTTGATCTTCTTCAGGTCTTTATGATCTTCTTCAGCTTGCTTCTCTAAGACAACTATTCTTGCGGATTGAGCTTCAATTTTTTCTTCCTGGGCTTTAAGATTTTCTTCCTGAGCTTTGATCTTTTCTTCCTGAGCCTTCATCCTTTCTTCAAAATCAATCTGATGATCCCTTTCAAACTTCCAGTTTTGAGAAACGGAATTCAGCATCCCATTCAGATCTCTCACTTCTTGAATCCGGAAGTTCTTTTGTTCTGTCAACTTCTCTTCAAAGGATGCAGTTAACTCATTTATCTTCTTGTCCTCAGTTTCAAAAGCATCTTTAACATTTTCTTGAAACTCATCGAACAACCTCATCTCTTCCATGGTCTTCTTCGACCAGTTTGTCATCCTCTTGAAAGATCATCTATGAGCTTCGTAACTAACAAAAAACGTTTTGAACTGAGCCTCAATCTCAATGCACTTGTCCATATCCATAGATACAGAGTCAGTTTTCTGATTTAGAGTATGTTGGAGCATCTGGCATCTTGAGTCAATACTAGAGAAGTTCGGAATGGTTCCCACCAACTTCTTTAAGGACTGAACAACAATGTCATGCCCCAACGAGGATGACTCTGAATCTGAAATCTTTCTTGGATAGTTTTCTTCCTCAATAAGCTCCAACTTCCTTTTAGATGAATCACCAAATTCCCTTTTCTTGCTAGCCACTGATTTCGGAGTTTCAACAAGGAGTTGCTTTCCCTTGTCTTTTTTCAGAATTGATTCTTGATCAGGAGTTTTCTGCTCGCCAGTAGACACTTGAACAATCTCATCAACAACTTTTTGAACAACATATTCATCATTCTTATCCTTCTCTGGAGTTACTAACTTAGAGGATTCAGCCTCTGAAGTTCGGCTTGATAGATGTTCTGAAGGTGATCCTTTATAATCATCCACTTGTTTCAAAAGATCTCCTATTTCAACACTTCCTTCAGCAACTTCTTCTTCCTCACCCACTTGTTGAATCTGCTCGATTTGCTCAACATGCTCAGTTGTAGTCTCTTCCGGAAAATCAAGATTTCTTCCTAAAGTCTCAGGTAGAGATTCCATGGAGAAATATCTTGGAACTGGAATGCTTCCGGATACTATTTCATTAAATTTCAACAAATCTTGGACTGCCTCGGCTTCTGACATCTTCTTCTTAAGCTTCTATTCCTTTACTTGTTTTTGAAGCTCATCAGCAGTTTTCTCCTTCAGGGCCTTAGCTTCCACAGGGTCCAATCCGAACAGTGGATCCCCTTCTTTCCTTTTCTCTTTATCTTCTCTCCACTTCGCAACAACCTCATCAGGATAGGCCTTCTTCTTCTTTGGTTTGGGAGGTGCGGTTTGAAATTCCTTAGACTTAGGATCTTCGACTTCAGTTGCAACTTCCTTCAACTTTCTTTTCTTTACTGTTTTGGATGATTCCAGTTCAGCAGCCTTCGGAACCGTTTCTTCTTGATTAGGCAAATCAACGAACTCACCAATCTCCTTGTTGAAAGCCACATCCATCCTCTTAAGGGCGTCATCACTAACCAACAAAATTTTACAAACCCTTGGCTTAGATCTGCAGTCTTCCTTGAAAGATTCAAGGCACCGAACTATCAACTTTGATAATATTTCTGGGTACATTACGATTTGTGCTATGAGATTTCCCTTCTTAAGATTATCAATGGTTATAAGAATGTGCCTCATGAAGTTAAACTTTCTTAGATTTATCAGGAAATCTAAGATATAGATATCACTCTTCTTCAAGCTGTCTTTATCACCTTTCCTCGGTACGATAAGCCCTTGCACCCACAACTCTAGAATCTGGAAATTTGTGGATAAACAGGCAATATTCGGAGCCTTGTCATCAGCCAGTCCGAGAGTTTCTAAGGCTTTTTCTTTGTCGAAGCTACCCTTAGAGTTCGGCAAAACATGAGAAATAAATTCGGATTCTCCTTCATAGGACAACCCTGCCAAGTTTGCTACCTTGGTATAAGAAAGTTTGTAGGTCTTGCCATAAGACTTAAAAAAGAAAACTTCTTCCCTATTATCTTCCTGGAAGAAGGAAACTGTTTCATAGAACTCAACAAGTAACTCTGTAAAAACATCGTCTTGAGTCCCCAGTTTGGATACAGCAACATCTTCCCAGCCATTCAACTTAATGTTCTTTGAAATAAGAGAATAATAGTTGTTGAAGAAATCCGGATGGAATAACCTTTCTCTGTAAACTAACCATTGTAAAATAGGCTTGGTGGATGACATTTCTTGAGACGCTAACTCCGCAGACATTCGGATCTGTAATCCTCTGATAAGTTCAGAATGGAGACAACTGTAGTTCGGAACGGCCTTAAAACATAGGGGTAGAGCTTCGGGACGCGAGAGCTTGAAATCGATGTGGGATGAGTATTTAGGTCCCCTTTATATAGGCAATGAAATGACGGTTCAACTTCCACGGTTGATCTAACGGTTGTGATAAGCTGAGATCAGATCTGACGGTTGAAAACTTGAATCTGATCTTTTTGAGGTTTTTTATTTAAACAAGAAATTAAGAAAACTAAAATCCGAAAACATAATACAAGAAAATTTCAGCAAGCAAAATATGACTACGAAAACTTGAGTAAGGTAATCATACCTTTCAGATTGGATTAGGAGGATTATTCGTAATGGGTAATATAACAAAGACTAAAAAAACTTTATTATGAGAAGACAGATTTCACAAAAATGTTACTTTGGAAAATAAACTTAGTACGAAAAACTCATTATGGAACATTCATTATGGAAAATTTAGTACGAAAAACACATTACGAAGAATTTAGTATGAAAATTCCGTTTTGAGAAATTCTAGTACGAAATTTTCCATTCCGGAAATTTTCAATACGAACACTTCCATTCCAGAAGTATTCTGTACGAATATGTCCATTTTAAAAAAAATTGTAATTCCGGAAATCTCCATTCCGGAAATCTTCGTTCCGAAAAGTTTGAAAACAAATTTTTGAAAAATTTTGTTAAAAAACAATCAAATGTACTCCCCCTATGAAAAGGAGTTTATTACTATAAGGAGATTTTTTCAACAGAAAGTTAATTAAGAAAGATTACCTTACGGTTATCATTCCTAACTTCTGTTTAATATATTAAAATCTATCATAAGGCAAAGATTTTGTGAAAATATCAGCAAGTTGTTCTTGCATTCTGATAAGCTGAAGAATAATATCTCTTTTAAGTGTGTGATCCCTAAGAAAGTGATGTCTAATATCTATGTTTTTTGCACGGGAGTGATGTGCATGGTTCTTACTGAGGGCAATGGCACTTGTGTTATCACACAAAATTTGAGTTTTAGTAAAACTCAAGCCATAGTCTGTGAGTGTGTGTTGCATCCACAACACTTGTGCACAACAACTTCCAGCTGCTACATATTCAGCTTCAGCAGTGGACAGTGCTACAGAATGTTGCTTCTGGAAGGACCAAGAAACTAAAAAATCTCCTAAGAAATTACAAGTTCTGGATGTACTTTTTCTATCCATTCTACATCCACCAAAGTCAGCATCAGAAAATCTTTTTAGAACAAAATCATTTCCAGAAGTATAAAATAATCCTAGATCCATGGTTCCCTTAAGGTAGCAAAAAATTCTTTTTACTGCCTTTAAGTGAGATTCCTTAGGATTAGATTGATATCTTGCACATAAGCATACTGAAAGTATTAAGTCTGGTCGAGTAGCTGTTAAGTAAAGTAGACTTCCTATCATACCTCTAAAAGATGTTTGATCTACTGGTTTCCCAGCTTCGTCAAGAACTAAAGAGTTTGACGTACCAATGGGTGTACTTATACTCTTAGTGTTTTCATAACCATACTTTTTAAGAAGATCTTTAATATACTTATGTTGAGATATGTAGGTTTCTTCTGGTTTTTGAGAAATTTGAAAACCAAGGAAAAATGTTAACTCACCCATCATACTCATTTCAAACTCAGATTTCATTAGACTAGAAAATGAGTCAGTCAAAGATTGCTGAGTTGAACCAAATATAATGTCATCAACATAAATTTGAACAATCAAAACATTTTTCTTATCTTTCTTTATAAAAAGGGTTGGATCTGCATTTCCCTTAACATAGTTATTTTGAAGCAAATATCCAGTGAGTCTATCAAACCATGCTCGTGGGGCTTGTTTAAGGCCATACAAAGCTTTGGTAAGTCTAAAAACATGATCAGGATGTTTTGTATCTTCAAAGCCAGGAGGTTGTTCTACCAAAACTTCCTCTTGAACATAACCGTTAAGAAAAGCACATTTCACATCCATTTGGAAAAGTTTGAAATTAAAGAATGCTGCAAAGGCAAGTAGAATACGGATAGATTCAAGTCTATCTACTGGAGCATAGGTTTCTTCATAGTCTATTCCTTCTTGCTGATTATAGCCTTTAGCAACAAGTCTAGCTTTATTTCTATCAATGACTCCATTTTCATCACATTTATTTCTGAAAACCCATTTTACTCCAATAACAGAAGTTTCCTCAGGTCTTTCAACCAAGGTCCAGACTATATTCCTTTCGAATTCATTTAGTTCATCTTGCATTGCTTTGATCCAATCATCATCACCTAAAGCTTCATCAGTGCTTTTAGGTTCTAATTGGGAAAGAAATGCTAGATGTTCTACTTCATTTCGTAAGTAACTTCTAGTCCTTACAGGTTGGTTTACATCACCAATGATACTATCACTGGGATGATTCTTAAGAAACACCTGGTTTGGGTTTTGTAGAACCTGTTCATCAACATAGGGTAGAAAGTCTTCTGGGGTAAATGTTTCAGAAGTATCTTCTAGAAAAATTTCCTTATCAGAAGGTTCTTCTATCAAAGTTTGACAATCAGTTTTTGAAAACACATCCGATGGAGAAGGCTGGGATGGTTTAAAAACAAATGGATCTGATTCATCAAATTTTACATGTACTGTTTCTTCAACAGTACAAGTATTTTTATTAAAAGCTTTATAAGCCTTAGAGGTTGTGGAATATCATAAGAAAATTCCTTCATCTGATTTTGGTCCGAATTTATGTAAATTATATTTAGTATTCAAAATGAATACTTTGCAACCAAAAACCTTGAAGTTGGAAAGTCTTGGTTTTCTACCATTCCATAACTCATAAGGAGTTTTATTAAGAAAAGGTCTAATCAAAACTCGATTTATAGTATAGCAAGAAGTACTTACAGCTTCATCCCAGAAATGTCTAGCGATAGAATATTCACTCAACATGGTTCTAGTTATTTCTTAAATAATTCTATTTCTTCTTTCAACTACACCATTCTGTTGAGAAGTTCTAGGTGCTGAAAAATTGTGAGTAATACCTTTCTTACAACGAAAAGTTTCAAAATCTGAATTTTGAAATTCTCCTCCATGATCACTATGAATAGTTTTCAATGGATGGTTTTTATCATTTTTAACTTGAGCTCTAAAACTTTTGAAATAGGAAAAAGCTTCAGATTTCTTTGCTAGAAAATAGACCCAAGTAAATCTAGTGTAATCATCAACTAGAACAAACACATAGTATTTGCCTCCAATACTTCTAGTTTGTGTTGGACCAAAAAGATCCATGTGCACTAACTGTAATGCATCGGTTGTTGATACTTCACCGATTGACTTAAAACTAGATTTATGTTGCTTTCCATATTGACAAGGATCACAAACTTTAGAAGAATCAAATCTAAGCTCCGATAGATCCTTAACTAGTTTCTTCTTAGAGAGTTTACATAGGTTTCTAATATTACAGTGTCCTAATCTTCTATGACATAACCAGTAATGATCTTCCATTGCACTTAAGCACGGTACATCTTGACTCTTGAGGTCTTCTAGGTTCAAAGTGTAGACATTCTCTTGCCTATTGGCTGAGAGAATAAATTCTTCCTTGGAATTGTGAACTAAACACTTATCATTCCTAAAATTCACAAGGTAACCTTCATCACATAACTGACTTATGCTAATGAGGTTGTGCTTAAGACCCTTAACAAAAAGAACATTTGAAATCAAGGTTTTACCAAGAAAAACAATATTACCAATACCAACAATCTCTCCCTTAGCATTATCTCCGAAAGTTACCTTTCCTCCTTTCGTTTTGATAATCTTTTCAAAAAAACTTTTGTTACCAGTCATGTGCTGGGAACATCCACTATCCATGTACCATGTATTGTTGCTGGTACTCTCTTTTTTTTCCTGAAATTAATAAGAAAATTAGATTTTTGGAATCCAATCTTGTTTGGATCCGAGATTTCCAAACAATAAAATTTTAGGAACCCACATCTTCTTAGAAAAGTAAGCTTTGTGAAATCCTAGAGATTGGATTTTGTTTAAGGAACAATTCTTTTCCCAGTGACCACCACATTGACACTTGGTACAAAATGGGGCACTTTGAGGAACAAAATAATTGTTACTAAAAATAGGTTTTCCATGGGTATAACCAAATCCGGATTTATTTCTTAAAGGTCGTATTTGGGAATAAATCTTATCAAAATTTTCTTTACCATGGGTAAAGTTTGATGAACACTTCTTTAAGGAAAAAATTTCGGACTTGAGTTTTACAACCAAGTTTTTATCCTCAAAATCATTAGTTTTAGAACTAGAGTTTGGCTCAAAAACATTTTTCTTAGAAATTACTTTTTCTAATTCTTTAGAAAGTTTGTTCTTCTCAGAACTTACTTCCTCAAGATTTTTTGAAATATTTTCAAAATCAGCATCTTTCTTATCAAGATCTTTAGAAAGATCTGATATCTCTTTTGTAAGAATAGAATTACTAGAGTTTACCTTATCAAGTTTCTTATTGAGTTTGGAATTCTCAATCTCAAGAAGTTCAGCAAACCTAGAGACTTCTTCATAAGTGGGTAAATTATTTTCTTCATCATAAGATGATTCTTCATCAGAAGAGTTATAATACTTACTATCATTAGACTTTAAAGAAACATTGGTCAAAGATTCATCATTTCATACCTTTGCCATAAGACAATGATTATCAATAGGTAATCTGGCTATAAGACCAAGATTTTTCTGTCCTGAAGATTCATAATCAGAAGATTCATCTGAAGAGTCACCACCACTGGCACTCCAGGTGTCATTAGCTTTCAGAACTTTCTTAGCTTTAGCTTTATAATACTTCTTTCTGTTCCTGTCTGAATGTCTTTCCTTCCTTTCTTTCTTTTTGAGCATAGGGAAATCTGGTCTAATATGTCCAGCTCTTTTACATTCATAACGAGTAACTTCTCTATCTTTCTTATCTTTCCTTTCCTTTTTCTTATACTTAGATTAAAAATTTCTCTGGCCGGCTATCTTGTTCATCCTTCGAGCAAGATTTGCTAATTCATTTTCTGAAACTTCACTCTAACTTGATTCGGATTGGAAAAAACATTCTTAGACTTGGATCTAGTTACTCTCTCAGGAGTCTTATCTTTCATCTGATTTGAAGTTGTAGTAAAAGCAACAATACCATTTCCATTCTTCTTCTTGATGTTGTCTGCACCTCTCTTCATTCTAGTTTCATGTTGTAGAAGACTTCCAAATAATTCATCAAGAGTAATTTGAGTGACCTTCCTGTTCTCATCTATAGCTGTTCTCTTGGATTCCCACTCATTGGGCATAATATCAATTATTTTATCCACAAGAGCTTCATCATCTAAACCTTTCTCCCCCATAGATTGTAGACTGTTGACAATAGTCATAAATCTTTGTTGAACTTTACAGATAGGTTCTCCATAAGGAAAATTGAAGCCATGATATTCAGCTCTAAGCATAGCTCTTCTAGTCTCAATCACTTTGGAAGTCCCAAAGTGTGTAACCTCTTACTTCTTCCATATACAGTTAGCTGCTTTACAAGAAGAAATTTGGCTATATATATTTCTTATTATTGAACATAGTAAAGTGTTGTGTACCTTATAGTTTAGTTGATATTCATGCTTTTCATGATTAGTAAAAGATCTGACTTCCTTGTCAGGAATTTTATAATCACCAGTAAGCATAACAAAGTTGTCTACTCCAGTATTGATAACAAAAGTCTTCATTCGATCTCTCCAGTATTCATAGTAATTACCATCAAAGATTGGTGGTCTTGTAGGATTCAGATTATCAATTGATCCAACATTGAATCCTGCCATACATAAAATAACATTTCACACAACCTTGTTAGTAGAAAAAGTTTGTAATCACAAAGTTCGGAATGGGAAACGGAATGGTAAAGTTCGGAATGAGAAAGTGAGCAAGAAAAACTTATTCGTGAGTATAAGTATTTCAGAGACCTCCTTTGATACCGAATGTAAGATTGGTATAGAGTAAGAGGTTTCCAACCTCTGATACCAATTGTAGGATCGAAATAGTGATGTAGATTCTCAATTTACAAGAGGGGGGGTGAATTGTAAACTTTAAAAATTCCTTTGGAACCTTTAAAGTTAGTTAAGAATAACTATGTTTTCCTTAAGAAAAGTAAAGGTCTAAGTTTAACAAAGTTAAACTTAGTAGATTCAAAACACCTCTAATTCCAAAAGCAAACTTGGAAAGAGATTCCGAATGTAGGTTCCAGAAATATGGTTCCGGAAGTTCACACTTAACAAAAGATTACAATATGAGATTCTACCTTAAAGCGTATAGAATCTAAATGAAACAGAGTACAAGTAAGGAAGTATAAGAAAGTTATACTTTCCTTATATTACAAAATTCAACGGAATATAAACAGGTTGTAAAACTACAAGTAACAAGATATAAGTCTTTTAACCCAAAGAGAAGGGTATCCAACAACCTTGGATAAAGGTCCCTTGATTTATATTTTCAAGCAAGTCTGTCTTACCCACACCAGGGTAAGCCCTCAATACGAAGATCAGAGTCTCTGTCTTGCTATCCCCGCAAGCCCTCAACTTCAAGGTAGTTGGCAACTTATGTCTTCCTCAGCAAGGAATCCCTCGAACTTTAAGGTATTCGGCACCTCTATCTTCCTATCCTCGGAAGCCCTCGAATGTAATCACCAACATTCGGAGTCGCACGAAGCTTTGAGAGTTAATAAGAGTCTCTCTCTCTAGAAATCACTTCAAGAAAATTAGTCAGCCTTTCAGTACTTTTATCAGCAACGAGCTCTTTCAAATGAGCTCCTATTTATTGGTAAGGTCGGCTCCTTCTCCAACGGTCATATTTTCCTTAAAGATCGGAGGGACCTGTACACGTGTCACTTAGACAACGGTTAGTTTATAACAAAACCGACGACATCGTTTTATAACAAAACAAGTGTAACAGAGTGTACGACATCATTTTAATTCTGACTCAAAGGTTCGGAATGAACGCTTCAGAGTAAAGGTTCGGAGTGTAATGAAAATAATAAGAGTAGACAAATTTTAGAAGTGTAAGCAATATAAAAGTTCAGAGTCTAACAAAGATATTTTTCGGAGTCTGAATTAATTCAGAGTGTATAAAACAAAGACACTCCAATTCTGTTTAATAGGTGAATTCGGAATGAGAATTCGGAATAGGAATTCATCATTAGAAATCGTAATGAGAATTCGTCAACAGAATTCGTAATGAGAATTCTTCATTGGAATTCTTAATGGGAATTCGGAATGAGATTTCTTCATTAGAATTCGTAATGAGAATTCTTCTTCAGAATTCGTATCCTGAATCTGGAATAGAACTTAGTCAGAGTTCATATCCGGAATTCGGAATGAAACTTCCTTATAGTTCTTATCCAGAATCCGAATCCTAACACAGAATGCTTTATATCAAAGTTTTAATGATTTCGAGAAAATAGAAATGAATCCGAATCTCATACTTAATAAAAATATGGATGAAAATAAGATAGGGATAATTTTTCTTATAAAAGCTATTTTTCTTATAAAATCAATTTCTTAAGAAAGTATTTTTCTTATGAAAGCAATTTTCCTTAAGAAAACGATTTTCCTTATAAAAGAGATTTTCCTTATAAAAGCGATTTTCCTTATAAAAGAGATTTTTCTTATAAAAGAAACTTTCCTTAAGATAAGGTGTTTGTGATTTTCAAAACAAGAAGGAATGGAAAAGTCATAAGGAAAACCTTATTTACTCAACAGGACAAGTATGGAGTGGGAGATATAATTCTTATTTACTTGGTGTTCCACCTATCAGTTGGTGGAGGTGTAATACCGGTGGCTAGCATGGATTTTACAATTATTTCTAACTCTAGAGTGGAAGTGGGATGACATCACTATAGATATTGAGATGGGATTTCATTATTCTCCTTGAGAATATGACATGGTATGGGTGATCATAGATATATTGAAAAATGTCACTCACTTCCTACCTACCAGAGATACATTTTTAGTGGATGATCTATAATGGATATATTCCAATGATATAATATACCATCAAGGAGTTCTACATATTATCATATTAGATAGTGATAGTCATTTTACATCATGATTCTAGTAGGGTTTTTAGAGGGAGCTGGGTTCACAAGTACTTTTGAGTATAACCTATCATCTATAGACTAAAATTCAGTTTGATATTATGATATAGGTGTTAGAGGGTATTGTTTTGGCATGTTTCCTTGATTTTGAATGTTTATAAGAGAAAAACATAACCGTCACTAAGTTATCTTATAATAACAGATTTTAAGAAGATATAAAAATGAATCCTTATTAGGCTTTATATGGTAGGCCATTCAATTCACCCTTGTGCTGGTTAGAGGAAGGAGATAAAATAATTCTATAACTACATCAGGTTTAGGATACTTTAGAATAGGTTTAACTTATCAGGATGTTTATGGATACATCTTAGTCTAGGTAGAAATATTATGTCATTCACCACTACTAATCACTAGAGTTTGAGGTGGGGGATTGAGTTCCCCTTCATTTTTCACCTATAATATGGAATATAAGGATTCAAATATATGGTTATCTTTCTCTACATTATCTCAGGCCCTTAAATGTTTTAGAGAAATTCGGGCAGGTATATTATTAGTTGTAGTTACCTTAGTGGTACTGATGGATGCACGATGTCTTTAATTTATCTCAGTTACATCATTATCACCCATAACCATCTCATATTCTTCACCCAGATAAGGTTGAGGAAGAGGTATATGTGTCCTTTAAGAATAATCCTATATGTATAGTTGATCCTATCATAAATGAACTATGAGCCATGTCAGTTCCTCTAGTACAACTGCATTGGTGGAACGATCATGTGCAGGGTGAATTTTGGGAGTGAAATGGAAATTTTCTGCCTAGTGTACAGATTTATTCTTAGATGATGTTTTACAACCCTCTAAATGGAATCTTAGAGATGAGTTCTTCAATTTTATTGATATTATATGATACTGACTTTTCTTATGAGGTATGTATCCTTTAAATATTAGTTGTAAACATTATTTCTTATCCTTAATGATGTTTCTAAGAGTTTAAGAGAGTTTTCTGGCGCATACAAGGAATTTACAAAGCCCGGAAGTTTGAGATTTTTTTAAAATAAACTAGACGCGTAGTTTTTTTATAACATTTCCCAGATGCTACATAGTTAGGGTACAATGTGAGGTACTGTAGAGGGTATGCAGAGGGCTTCACAAGTTTTAAAAAGTATTCCCAAAAAATGTGCCTACCCAAAAAAATTAGTTCTTGTAACACACCAAACATTTATTGTATGTATCTTTCCAAATTTAATTTCATTGGCAACACAAGTTTCACACAACACCAGGCTTAAACAAATAATGATATATTGTTAATATCATTATTTTAAAACAACCATTTTAACCAAGCCCTTAAATAAACATGTATGTATAGTATTAAACACATTATGAAATATATATATATATACTATATATTTAATAATTTTTTTTACTTTAATATTAATTATTTTATAGTCATATAATAATAATGAGTCCAATTTTATACATTAAAAGGCAATATTTTTTTAAAGGAATTTTTACCATCTTTTAATGGAAAAATTTCATTAAAACTATATTTTAATAGTATTATAATATCTATTGAACAAAATAAAAATTATTTTTAAAATAGGAAATTCAAAATTAGTTTAGGGTGTAATTTTGGTATTTTTATGAAAATATTTACATTCTAGTGAATAGTGAAAAAACCTGATTTCTAAAAAACAATCATTTTCATTATATTAATACTATATTAATGATTTGAATATTAAATTCACAAATGAAAGTATAAATAAAATTGATTTATCTTATATAAGACAATATAATATATTTTTATCTTCTGTAATAAGTAAATAAATGTTTTGAATATGGAAAATTATGTATTGGTGATTTTATGAAACATAAATGTTTGTTAACAATTTTATAACTAAAAATAATAATTATTAAAAATGATTTTCATAAAATATATTAATAAATTAACATTTATATGTCTCATTATTATTATATAATTTTATGAGATGTTAATTAAAATTTTAAAGTGTTATAAAAATATTTATAAATTTCAAATCAGAATTTTTCGAACAAATGATGATTTTATTTTAAAGTTTAATATATCATATTTTGAGATTTATTTTCATAAAATTTATTTAATTTTTGAAATAGAACCATTAAAAAAATTTAGGGTGATTTTTTGGCATTTCTCTAAAATAGTTGAATTTTTTGTGAATAGTGAAATACAGTTGTTTACACTATTAAAAAATACTTGATTTATTGAGTCATAAATGATGTATGATTGATGTAAGATCATAATAATAAAATAAAATTAATTATTTTATTATATTTACTGATAATTCACAAAATATTCATAATATTGAGCTTAAATAATAAACAGATGAATAAAATATTCAAAAAAGACTATTCTCCACCCAATATAAATACCACCCCTCACCACCTCTTTCTCTCAAACCTCCAAATCCTTGAATATTGTCCAATTTATTCCCAAAACCCTTTATAATACTCTTACTAACATCCTAGAGGTTTTTTTCTCAATAGAACACCAAATTATTTCCTAAGGATGTTCTTAAGGATTATAATTCAAGAGGTGAAAATCTCATCCCTTTTCATTAAAATTCTTTTTAATTTTTTTCTATTGTTATTATTTCATCACATCCTATATCATAAAATGCATGATAACTAAATTATATTATATATACTATAATTTTATTCATTAAATAGAAAATCCACCATCATTTTTATTCTCCCCTTCCATTTATTTTAATGATGAAAACATCATCCACGAGGTGCCGATTTACCGCCTTCATGGAGGACTTGTTTTCGTTTTTCAATCCAAAATTCACAGATGGTAATAAAAAAATTATGGTTAAAAAATATTATAATATTTTTATTATATATTATGTGATTTTATAGATCTATTATATATTCATATTATTAATTAATGAATCAAGGTTAGTTTGTGGTGATTGGAAAACTTCCAAAGTAATCAAGACAATTATACCTAGTGTCATATCTAATGATTCATCCACACCCCAAATAATGAAATTTATTATATAATAATTTAATATTTGGTAAGATTATTAATAACATATAATTTTAATTCTTTATAACTATTTCCATTTTACATGATCTTCCATATGCATATAAATGTAAACTGATCATGAAACCCAAGGAAAAGAACACTCCCAAATGGTGAAATTTAATCTTATAACTCATAAAAAGACTATAAATGAACTTCATAAAATTAAAATAAATCAAATAAATTTTGAAATAGTTATAAACTAATGTCTTAATAAATAATATTTTATTATCTAAGACATTAAGCACAAGTGCAGATCACTTTCAAACATATGGTAAGTGTTTTGTCATCTCACCTTTATTTATGTGATATATGCCTTATTCCCCACTATTTGGGGTCTTTGGTGTATATATAAAACCATATTGTGTATAATATCATTAGTAACTTTATTTTCATGGTATTAAATGTTTAATTTGATTATTATAAATTTTATGGGGCATAGGTTTTGACTATTTTCATAGTGGTAAGGGTTTATTATTGAACCTCTACTTCCATTAAGGTTAGGATTTCTACATTTTACACTACTTTTATTCATAATTATTTTTATATAATTATTCTAATTTATATTTCTATGTTCAAAATTCATTTATCTAGATTATTCCTTCCTCTTTTTATGGGTAAATACATTTTTTACAAGGTTCCCTTCTCTGTTATTCTCCATATACAGGCCCTATTAAAGTGACTTTCTTGAGTTCTTACCTATTTCCACATACCATCCATAATATTATTTATTACAAAATTATTTTTATAATATTGATAATATTTTAATGAAAAAAATATTTTTTTATTTCTAGTTTTATACAAACTTTTATGAAAAATACAAATGATTTTTCCCAAATTTCTCATTTTTTTGGAGAAGAAAAGGGGTATTTCTATCAAAAATTCCTCGATGATTTTATTAGAGTATTTTCATCTATTTTAAAACCAATACTAAATATTGTGATTTTTTTTAAAAAAAATTTATTACGATTATGATCTACCATAATTTGTTAAATGGTCTATGATCCATTTGACAACCGATATGATATCTTGATTCCATTCAACTAACTGATTAGAATAGTTAGTGACTATATTTATACATTGAGGAAAGTTATATAAATTCTATTTGTATATGTTGGTTATATTAAACCCAATTCATATAAGGAATGAATTTTACTTATTAAATAATGGGTGGAGCTTTCTATAGGCCCTCTATGCATTTGTACGCCTTGGGAGACAAAAAATAAATGGATTGGGCCAAGTAGTTAACCATTTATTTTCATATGTGTTGGTCGAGGACTTGACTATATGTTTTAGATGTCCAACATTACGAATTTTCTAATTATGATATTAGTAATTGATAGATCATGTGAATATTTGAGTAGTATAATATCAATGGATAAGTTTCATTTGATTATTTTTATGGAATTGTTTATTCATATTTTACTTCTGTCATATTATGCGCAATAATATGTTTTATTGGTATGTGTTTTTGTTATTCACATTTCCTTGTTTTTTATGCTTATGATTGATTACACTATATTTTTTACCCTTAATGATAATCTAATCTAACCCCTTTCTTATGTTTTAATTTCCCTAGGATGAGAAGATATATATTATAAACGACTTGAAGGGATTATCTAAGAGTTGTGGATGTTACCAATGAATTTTCTATGTTGTATTTCATTTCAATTTGTGATGTAAAACTTATGTTTATATATGGTTTCCCAAAACTACTAAAATATTCACTGCTTTGGGATGAAAAAACTTGTTCATAGTACAAATTTAATAATGTAAGGCATCAAATCTAAGCTACTAAGGTCGGGGTATTTACAATTAGTTTTAGAATAAGTTTAACAGAATCCTTGGAAACTATATTTAGAAAACATAGACTAGGGAACATATTCCTAATATAGAAATTAAATGATAATAATAGAATAACATATTTGAATTTTGGTAGGATAATGATTATGTGGGTCCTTGTAGAAATCCATCACTTTCTGGATACTATAAGTGGTTGTGGCTCTAGAATAGATGTACCCGAGGGTAACAAATTTGGCATGGTGCATCAGGCCTGACTCGACATAACCAGGTACATGATAACTGGCATTACTGCACACCTAGTTTTGTACTCATGGGGGAATATTCTTTAGATAATTTACATTTTCATTATAAACCATTATGATGTATTTAATAGTAAATATGTCTCCAATGAAACCTTGTTTATGATTATGAGATTAGATAATAATAATTTTCTTCAATTAATGTTATGTATTTCCCTCATGTTGGGATTATACGTTATGTTTCAGAATGTTTTGATCTACTGTAGTGTATTCTATTGTTTAGAAAATTTATCATATCTGGATGAATGTGAACAACATCAATACACATAATCCAAAGAGAAAGAATGACTGTTCTTCAATGGGTTTAATCTAATCTTTTGAAGGGAAGTATTGTCCCAAATATTTTTATCATATGAGGAAATAATATAATATTATAAGAAGATTGAGAAATAATTATCCAAGTATTATCTCTTAATAGGGACAAAAGAGAATAACAAGAAATATGGGAAAAAGATAAATAAAAGGAATAAGGTATTGAAGTATTTTCCCGCATGGGATAATTATGGAAGGAAACACCTTGGTATATGATTAAGAGGAAAATGAATTTTCTCCATGCATGGAGAAAAATTCCACCAAGATAATTATTTTAAGAAATGGAATAAATTTTCCAATATTCAGTGCTTCAAATGCAAGGAGACGGGGTATTGTGAAAATCAATGTCTCAATCATCAAAGGAATATACACAAAAAGTATATAATGGATGAAACTACCATATAAAAAGAGTAATGATTAATTTTCTTGTGTTTGGATTGAATAATTACGTTATTTGAGTATTTTATAAATAATATATTTTTATAATAATCATGAGATACCTAAGGATTGTACTAATGTACTTATTCATTAATGAAATTGATGCTTGTGAGGAATATCACTAGTAATCAAGAGAAGTGATTCTGTTTTATGTTGATCTTCATGAAAAAACATGACATGGGAAAGATAACCCAAAATATTTTATTAACATTAGGATAATAATAAATTTATGGTTATGGGATATTATTGGTGACCATAATGGTGGTTAATGATTTTATGGTTTACATCATGATGGAATTATTAGATATTTGTATTTAAGGACAACCTAAGATTTTACACATGGATTCCTGAATGATTGATAAAGGTTTAAAATAGATTAAGATATTAATAAATTTGGTATGTGAAAATAAAAGCTAAATTATTTTTTTAATATTATGTTATGTTTATTTTTTTAATTTACTGACCTTCCTTCTAAATTTTTTATTGTTGAATGTGGAGAGAAATGTTCAAAATGATTCTTATGATTTACTATTTTTTGAATGGATAATGTTAAACTTTTGAAATTGTTGTTCATTAATAACATATGATAACATTATTGGTTTCAATAAACATGTAGTCATTAAAGGGATGACATAATGACTATATGGTTAGTTAAAACTATATCCAGTGTGAAAAATTCTTCATCAACTTTCACTTCCTGGTGTAAAGGATGAAGTGAATATAGATAGAAGAATAACTAATATATGAGATTATGCTTATGACATGGTTATTAATCAAGTAAGTTTATTTTCATATGTTATTATATAAACATGAAATGAATCCCAAAACTATTGGAATTTTTTTTTTGAAAAACATTACATTTTTTCTTTTCATTCTAATAAATCAAAGGTCTTTTAACCGAAATGTTTTAATGAAGTTGCGATGGTTATCATTTTATTGACCATGTTCACTGTCACTCTATATCAGAAGTTGATTGTTAGATTATTATTCCTTGTTAATAATTTACCTTCACACTAGTTTTATCAAATTCAAATGCCCATTTTTTATGGTGACCCCTATATTTCCCATCCCTTTTTATTAAGTGGATATTTTATTAACCTAGTTCCTTATGTGTGTTTCCTACAAAGGAATTTTGATATATCAACCATTGATATTCGAAGTACAATTTCAAATTGTAAGGACTCAATTTATTAAAATAGAAGAGAATGTAACACCCAAAAATTTTATGGTATGTATCTTTTTAAATTTAATTTCTTCAACTATATAGGTTTTACACAACACCAAGATTAAACGAATAATGATATCTAAATAAATATCATTATTTTAAAATGACTATTATAACATAGCTGTTAAGTCAATGAAAATAAATAGTATAAAAAAATTATTAAATTTATATATATATAATATTTAATCAAAGGTTTTTACAATCATTTGAATGATTTTATATGAATTTGATAAGAATGAATCCAAATTTATGCATTTAAAGGATACATTTTTCTAGAGGTAGTTTTGTTGCAGTATAATGGTTCACATATTTTAATTTATATCTTGACAAATTTATAAATTATTTTTTAAAAATTAATTTTTTTTTAAATATGAATATAAAAATTATTTTAGGATTAAAGTTTTATATTTTGATGAAAATATTTATTTTTTGAATGAACTGTGAAAATCCCAATTTTAATAAAACCATCATTTTAGTTATATTAATGTTTTATTTTTGATTTGAATCATAAAATAATCTATGAATGTATGCATAAAATTTAGGTATCCTGTGGTATCGAATATAAAATATTTTTATCATGGAATAAGTAAATAAATGTATTGAATATAAAAAATTATGTATTAGTATTTTTGTAAAACAAGTATTTTTATTCAAAATATTATAAATAAAATACTCTTTTCATAAAAAATTAAACTTTTTTAAAATAAATTTATAATTTAACCTTTTTTTCTTTTATTATTATAACATAAATTTTTGTGACCTTAATTAATTTTTAAATGTGTCATAAAATCTGTTATAATATTTATGTCAGTATTTTTTTGGAATAAATGAAGATTTTATTTAAAATTAAATTTTATCATATTTAGAAAATTATTTTTATAAAATGGCCATCCTTTATGAATTATACATTTTAAAAAATGGTTATTGTTAATTTTTGGATTTTTATAAAATACGTTATTTTTTGGTGCATAGTGAAATACGGTAATTTAACCTATTTAAAAAAGACATGAATTACTGAGTCATAAATTAAATGTTTAGAAATCATGAAAAAATGATATTAATAAACATTTTTAAATATGTAAAGCTACAAACAAGAAATTATATAAAGGATTTACAAATACGGGTACGAAAATCTTCATGATAGTCTCCCTCAACCAAACCAGAACGATATTATGGTAACACAAAGGAACAACTTGAAGTGACCTAAACAATTTCCCTCTTTAAAAGAGCATAAGTAGCCTAATTTTCATCCTGGTATAAATGAGTTGAAAAATGAGAAATTGATTTTGTATAATGAATAAAATCAATATATGACTTCAATGTTCTTCGATGTACATTCTTGGAGCATCGTTTGATAATTTTTACAACAATAGATGAATTCGATTCCAAACATAGATCATGACAACAATAAAGGAAAACATACCTGACCACCTTGATAATAACCCACACTTTAGCTTCGATTTAAAATTTTTTCTAAATGAAGTGAAATAAGAATCCCATAATGAGACCCCATTGGGTTCGAAATATACCCCCACTATAACGAACTAACCCGGGTCAACCCTAAACTAGATACTTGTTTCAGACCGCGACGAGGTCCGTAGGGAATTATCGATCCCCATAGGCTATCAATTTGATTCATGCATAAAAATTAAATTTTCGGGGAAAAAAATCATGTAATCTAAATAAATATATATAAATATAAGTTAAACAAGATATATAAAAACTAGTAGTGTAAATTAAATAAATTAGCACAACTAAACATACATTCAAGTGACTTCATGGGTCACCACCAACATAGAAGCACACTCACTACAAGGGAGACCCAAAACTAGAACTAGAAATAGAAAATACATAGTAGAAGTGAGAACCTAGGTGCTCAGTAGAAATTCCAAAGTACCATAACACTGTATTCACTTATCTTTAAAAATAAACCCTATCATGCTAGTTTGAATATAATATATAATAAAATAATTTTTATTAATTTTTTTCAAATGAATTTTACATGTTTTCATTTTTAATGAAATCATTTCTCTTCCACTATAGTTTCCAAATAGCTTCCAAGCATGCATTAACATTTCTAAATGAAACAAAAAACAATTTTTATTGAAATATAGTTTTCTAGAAATAGAGAAAATGTATGAAACAAATGAAATAAAAATCAATTAACGAGAACCATGTCATAAACAAGAACCATGTCACAAATGAGCACCATCATAAATCCATATAGGTAACTTGCATAAGTGTGACCCTATAGACCTCTTACCCTGATCAAACATGGAATAGTACCACAATCATCAGCATCCTTATGCACAAGCCACAAGAGATGAGTAGAATCCAAAATTATATTGAAGATTAAACATCATCATAGTTTAGTATGTATTTTACTCATCCATATTGCTAGTGAAACCAAGACTAGTGTACAAGTCCTAGTCCTCCCTCCTAGATACCATGTTTTCCCATGTGCTCTATTTCATGTGGTGGAGTGTTTTTATAATGAAAACATATATGAACTTATCATTTTACGTACTCCAACAAGTATCCAAAGCCTCACCATCAATTTCCCTCCTTGAACGCATCCCCCTTTATAAGTCACAGATAAATTCATATGCCTCTTCAATCGAAACACATCAAAAATCACTTGTTTAACATACACATCATGTTTATAAAACAATTGGGCATGCCTTAAGAGGGGGTTTTCACATTCAAAAATCTTTTTCAAGGTGCCAAAAGGGCCTCATTAAGCCACAATGAATATATCTTCCTTAGAAAACATTCCCACCATCACTTTTAAGGTCTAAGGGCATTTGAAATTCCTATTAGACAAAAAAGGAATCACACATTTTAAAACAACGTGAAACCAAGGTTAAATCAAATAAAACCATTTATGAAATAAAAATCGCTATTTAACATTGAATTGACACCAAACTCATACACATTTCCTAAATTAAAAAATCACGGAATTTCTCATTTTTAAAATCACACAAAAATCAATATTCATTTATATAAACATTCACATCTAATATAAACACCAAATTTTTGGGAAAATACCCACCACACACCCAAAACCATTTTATAAACCACCTTTAAGAATTTAAATTGTTGAGAATTCTAAATCATTCTTGGGATAATATTTCATTGGAGAATTCACATGATAACACTTAAACTGAATATAAAAAAATTATAGTGCAACACCATGCATCGCCGTCACTTTTCATAGCATTCATATAGTATTTTATTTTTTAAAAAAAAAATTAAAGCACTCAAGAAATTGATTAATTCAATTTAAAGGCATAGGCATAGGGGAACTACCTCAAAAAAGTTGCTCTTTGATAAAGACCTCCCAAACTGACCATTCTCAGTTACACGCACAAGATTTTATTCATATATATAAATACCCTTAGATGGATTTCATACATTCCCTATCCCATTAGAGAATATATAAAAATTGGATATATGTATATGTATTGATTAGGAAAGTACATATTGACATTGTTGATACCCGCAGCCCGAAACCACATCAACAGGACCCAGCACAACTTAAAAATTTTACCAACAACTCAAAAAACAATGGAAAAGTCCCATGCACAAAAAATAAATTTCTGACAACTAAAATATCAAAAATTCCCTAATTAAAATTGAACCAAAGTAAAGTAAAGAAAACATACCAAAAAATTCTGGTAGATGGACCAAAATGATTCTAAATTCTTTATATATAGTGGATAATAATGAAACATACATGAAACTGACCTGAGAGACCCGAAACTCACCTAAAAACAAGAGATCAACAAAAAATATGTTTACCCAAAACCATAGGGTTTGGCCGAAACAAATGGGGTGATGTGGAAGTAAGAAATCACCTAAATGATGGAGGAGGAGGAAGATGAGGGCTTGGCTTGATGAGCCAACCACAAAAACAGAGTAAATCTGGGTGGAATCTCCAGGAAGAGAGGGGATCACTAGGGTTAGTAGTGTGTGCATAGGGAGGAAGAGGGGAGGCATCGTGTGTGGGATAAGGGAGGAGAGGAGAAGGAAACAAAATAAAAAGTGAATGAAAAAAGAAAAAACAAATAATAATAATAATAATAATATTATTATTATTAATATTAATTTTAATATTTTCATTATTATTATTATTATTAAAAAATTATTTTAATTCTAATTTATTTTTCTTATGTTATTTTAATTTTCATTTAATTTTTTTTGAAAAGTGGAAAACTTTATGGTTTACACATGGTTTACCAAACATTGAAATAACTGTGCACTGGCCACTACGAATGCCAGGTACCCTCACATAGTTACTTGTAGCTAGATGCACGGTGGAAAAAACCATTCTCACACCATGTTACTCTGCACTGCCCGCATAGAGAGCTAAGTCGCACTCCTTTCAAATAGTTTAATAAATTGTGCACATGTCATGCGCTATATCTTAGACCTACCTAGGCACCTGCATGAGCACTGTACACTTACTTTTAATCATTAAGACTAATTTTGAAACATTACAAGGGATTCCAAAAATTTGAAATTCGACCCGCCGACTACCAAAATTCAAAATAAACACTAAAATTAATTAAAATAATTAAAATAATTAATATTCATGGTTGGGGTGCGACAATTATACCCACCACAAAAAAAAATTATTCCTCAAAAAAGTAACTTATCCAAATGTGGAATTAAACTCTAGTTCAAAACAGAACCAGGCCAATGAAATCATGAACATGGTGTGACATTTCACTCCACCAGTCACACCCAACCAACTCTAAGGGAAAAAAATGAGGAGAACCATTAGGAAAAGAAGTGGGTTATCCCCACCATAAGAAACAAACTATCATAGAACACTCTAGAAATAAATACAATATGATCTATGGTGGTTCTCACAACTATTTGGTAACTGACTAGTATTAACCACCCAGTACAGATCGATATGAGAAACCCAACAAGGACCAACCCCTGAAATCTCTATACAGACCAAACACCCATCACATGGGGTGCCTGAAGAAAAACCCCAAACCAAATGGTGACCAAACGAATATCCATCATTTCTCTAGAATTATTAATCTCTAAAACTAGAAAACTTCAAATATAAAACCAAAACTGGTCCAAAAAGGCCAACCACACAAGGTTAGTCATTCATAGACTCACATCCAGAAAGAGGTAACCTTTCAAGGGTTCTATTATATAAGGAACAACCACAACTACAAGAATTTTATTAAGATACATAGTCACCAAGACTTATTAGTACCAAATTGTGACTTTCAATGAAAAAGAACACAATGAGGAAAGGACACCTCTATTCCATTTTCAACAAAAAAGATCCTTGAAAATAAATGAAAGCATTAACAGAGAAGTTCAAACCTTCCACATTCTAGAAATGGAGATAGAAGCCAGACCATAGTCCTCCACACCCAACTATTTCATGACCTTTTGAAAATAATCACTATGAGACCAAGAGATAGAGCACTATAGTTTTGAAGAATCTATTGGCCCATAGCCAGGAGTTGACGATTAACAACCCGAACTTCCTGATTCAGTAATTCTACTTACTAAAACCCTCCAAATTACCCAAGAAACTACGTTGGAAAAAATAACTTTGTAAGTCACTAATAATGAGAAGTTAATATATTTTTTGGCTAACTATGGTGGGAGAAATCCAAAGGATACTAAGGTGATCCAAAGTTAGAGAAGGATCCATCTCCACCACTTAATTCATATTTTTGGGTAGAGTTTCCAATTATAACACACAAATGAAAAGTTATTCCAAATTTCATAAAAAAACCCTAACCTCCTCAACTTTAAAAAGTTGAAACCACTAAATAATGAAAAAAATGAATTCCCAAAACTTCCCTTCACATAAACATAGAGTAAGGCATCCTAGAGTCCGATCATTCACTCCTTACTGGGGATGTCCTAGTTCATAATAAAAAACAAGCGGCAAAAAGATGAATCAAAACACATGATAAACTGAATTTCAACACTTTAATCATAAACTAAAACTGAAACTCAAATCACCATTCTGACCACAAATTCATTATGTCAAAACTAAAAGTCCATGAAAAATGATACCAAAAAAATCATTAAACGATTTCTTGATTTTAAAAACATTCAAATCACCCCCTTTTAAAACTATTCTTCAAAAAAAAAAACTTAAATATCCACCTTTGGAAGTCGATGAAGTCTCTCTCTCACACACACACAAATATATATATATATATATATCTAACCTTCTTATATCCCAATAACCCATCCACAAATACCACTGATTATTCACTCACCACATCCATCCATTCATATATGTGGTCATTCATAGAAATACCAATGGTCAATTCAAAAAAAATTATTATTTCCAAAATAAATGATTTAAATTAAATCCAAAATCCCTATCCAATTTTAATTCTCCCACTATCATTAAAGACACACATTCCAAAATTCCCAGGAAGCTTCATTTTAAATTCCAAAAATTATTTCCAAAGTCCCAAAATAATTCCAAAACACCTTTCATTTTTCCTTTGAAATAACATATTTCATTGAAAGAAAAAAAATTTCCATTTCAAAATCAATTTTACATGGAAGAAAATGCATTCCATTTTAAATCCCCTTATTTATAAACCATTTTCATTTTTTAAATCCACTAAATCCAATAAAATATAATCCCACACTTAACTCACGTCAAAACATCCATGAATAAAGAACTAGTGGCTATGCCAAACCAACAACATAGCTTAGAAGACCATGCTCTGAGAGAGAATAAACTATAGAAAGTAACATTAACCATGCACTTGGGATTTACATGGGTCTATAATCCATGTAATCTTCTAACTTGACACCAAATCACTCTCTTTTTCATCCATTATCCACACAAACCATGTAAAAGATAAATTGAAATCTCGGGCTACCCCTAGAAACCTGAGTGTCAGGATTGGAAATGGTTCATGACATTCTTCCTACACATACCTCTCGAGTTCTTGAAATCCTGATCTTCAAATTACATAAAACCCCAAATAACTAGGCCCTCCTATGTACACCTTTTTCACAAACCAACCTATGTCATCCTGGAATAGGTTACCCATTTCGGCCCACAACTATGCCCAAAGGGAGTTTCTGATCCCTATGGGATAACAACTAGTGTCAGACATAAAAATAAGATAGTTGAGAATGATTTCTCCCATAAACTAAATAAAAATAAATAAATATAAACTGAACTATATAAACAAACACTAGAAGAGGAAATAAAATAAATTATCACAACCAAACATACCTCTATGTAACCTCATGGGTCACCACCAAAACAGAAGAACAGTCACTGCAAGAGGAACCCAAAACAAGAACATGAAACTGAAATGATAGAGTTGGCGTGAGCACTAAGATGCATAGTTGTAATTCCAAGTATAGTAAAACCCTATTCCCTTACCTTTAAATAGATACCCATTCATGGTAGTTTGAATACAAGAAAAAAAATTATGATCTTTTTCATTTTATTGAAATTCAAGTAACATGTTTTTATTTTTAGGAAAATAATTTCTCTTTTACAACATGTTCAAAATACATTCAAATCATGAAATAACATTTAAAAATGAAAATAACAATTTAGATTAAAGTATAGTTTTCACAGAAGAGAGAATAATTATGAAACAACTGAAATGAAAATCACACCATGATCACCATGTCACTGACAAGCACCATGTTAGAAATGTGAACCGTGGAAAATACTTATAGGTAACTATCAGAAGTGGGAAAATAGATATCTCTTACCTTGATAAATCATGAAATAGTAACCACAATCGCCAATATCCTTGTGCACGAGCCACTATAGAGGAGAAGAATAAAAAATTATAGCGGTAATAAATCATCATCGTATTTTAGTTTGTGTTGTTATCGTCAATACATCTAGAAAAACTAGACAAAGCCACTTCAATATCACTACAATACTTCTCCTAGTCCGGCCACATAGGGGCCCAAATTTCTTATGTGTTCTATTTAAAGTGGTGGTGTATTTTTATCAAGAAAACATATATGAAATTATCATTTTCATTACTCAAAAACATATCCAACCTCTCACCAACAATATACATCATTTAGTACACCCCCATTTATATGTCACACAAAAAATCACAAGCCTCTTCACTCGGAACATATCACAAATTCGACATCTAACATACACATCATGTTTCTAAAACAATAGGGTATGCCCCAAGAGGGTGTTCTCACATTCAATAATGATTTTAAAAGTTCCAAAAAAGAACCATTTCTTTACAAAGAATAACACCCCTTTAGAAATCATTTTCAATCTATACCTTCAAGTTCTAAGGCCATTTGAAATTCAAATTAAACAACAAATACATCACACAATCTAAAACAATTTGAAACTATGCATAAATACAAAAAACACATATAAGAAAGGAAAATCACTATTTAAAATTGAATTCTCACCAAGTCACATACACTTTTCATATCTTACCAAACTGTGGAATTTCCCCTTTTTAAAATCACAAAAGAATGAATATTAATTTAAATCACCTTTCTGAACTAAAATAAAAACCAAACATTTTTGAAAATACTCACCACACACCCAAAAAATTTTTATAAACAACCTTTAGCAAGTTAAAATGTTGGGAATTCTAAAATAATATTGGGATCATATTTTAATTAAGAATACATATGTTAACACTTATTGGGAACATGAAAAACAAATGAAAGTCAAATACCAAGCATCGCCATCTCCTTGCATAGCACACATAAACTGTTAAATGTTAAAAATCACTTTTTGAAGAACTTAAGAAATATAATTTAAACGAATAGGTAGAGGGGACCCACCTCAATCATGCCTCTCTTTGATGATAAAAACCTGAACCAACCCTTCGTACTTACAGACAAATGCATGTATCCATAAATATATAAATACCCCCAGCTGAATTTCACATTTTCCCCATGCCATGAAAGAGTATATGTACAAAGAGAGAACATATATATATATATATATATATATATATATATATATATATATTCCATACCTATACATGTAAATATAGGCGTTCATGATACCCACAACCCGAAACCTCATCAACGGGACTGAACTCACTTTAGAAAAAATTACCAATAACTCAAACCACCATGTAAAAGACCAGCACACACAAAATAAATTTCTAAAAACTCAAATATCAAAAATTCCCTAATTAAAATTGAAACAATGAAATTAAAAAGGAAATACATAAGTTAATATGGTGGTGGACCAACACCAAATGCTTCACCTTCAGCAAAAGACACTTAAACACACATACAACAAACCCGAGAGACCCTCCAAACAACCTAAAGACAATAGACAGAAAAAAATTTACTTACCAGAAACCCTAGAGTTTGGATGAAACATATGGGATAGTGCAAGGGAGAGACATCATTAGAATGAGGGAGAAAGAGGAATAGAGGGCTTACCTAAAAACATTGACTATAAAACCAAATGAAATATAGGTTTAATCACATGATGGAGAGGGTCTCGCAAGGGGGAGCAGTGTGAATACATGGATGAAGAGGGGAGGTATCGTGCAAGGGAGATGGGAGGAGAAGCGAAGGAATGAAAAGGAAAAAATATTGAAAAAGAATATATAGCAAAAATATAAATATATTAATATTAACGTAATAAAATTAATAGTATTCCTAATATTAATATTATCAATATTATTATTATTAAATAATTCATTTAATTTTATTTTATTATTCTTATATTAGTTTATTTTTCATTTCGCTTTTTTTATTTTGAAAACTAGGCAGCCTCACGGTTCACACAATGTTTACCAAATCATGTGTTAACCGTGCACTGGCCACTACTAAGCCAAAGAACCCCTCACACAGTTACCTATATCTAGACTCAATGTCTTGAAAACTGTTCTCAAATCATGCCACTCAGCACTGAACACTTACAAAGAAAAGCTACTAGCTTTCTAAACAGTTTAATAAACAATGCACAAGCCTTGTTTTATAGCTCAGACCCACTTTGGGACCAACACGAGAACCACATGGCTACTTCTAACAGTAAGGGATAACCATGTAAAAGTAAAATGGATTAAAAAAATATGAAATTTTACCCACCCACAACCAAAACTAAAAAGGAAGACTAAAAATAATTTAAATAATTTAAATAATCAATATTCATGTTTGGGGTGTGAAAACCACAACTTGAGGGCCCTGGTTCACCTAAAGTTTCCCTATCATCATTGACTCTTAACAACCCAATGATTGGACAAATCCATCTAATGGATTTTTTACAGTAGTAGTTTCTTCACTATTTTAAATACACCATGTGTTCTCAAAATAACCAGATCAAAAAAATCATTACTCATTGACCCAGTTTGGATTTTAGATGCAAGAATGGTCACATGATGAATAGAAATGATGCCAGTATAAAAATAAGGTGCATGATTATTGAATTAAAAATAATTCCTTTCTCTCTAATTGTATGAGAGTACAGGATCCACACCAGCAAACCAAAGAGAATGGATCTCTTCACTACATGACATGCTGCATATGGATAGTAGAAATCCCTTAATACTATGAAAATAGAGGTTAAAAAAATAAGTCTTTCACATAATTCCATAAACTATGAGTTAAGCTACAACACTCAAATAAGTGGAAAAGGGATTCCTCAGCATGCATACAGAAGTAGCAGGCAGGAGTTAGCTACATTCTTGTATGATGAAAAAAAGATGGCTAGGAAACGGTTTCTTACAAATTTTCCAAATTAATAATATTGCAGTAGCATAAATTAATGGATTTCTAAATCTAGAAACCCATGCTATACAACTGTTTGAGGCACTACACTAGTACCAATAAAAACCTATGGTACTAAAGCTACCATCTTGATTTGGAATTCGTATCCAACTATCATAATCAAGAATAATCATACATGGATATATCCATAATGAGATGAGTGGGAAGCAGATTAAAAATAGAAGGTTTAAATAGTATCTCATAAATTTTATCATTCGTTAGATATTGAGTAATTAGAACATCAATAATGATAATTCTATAAATCCAAGTATTTCTCTAGTAATTTAATTGCGACTAACTACAAACTGCCCATTTTGAATAGTCAATAATATCACAATAAGTCTGCTTCGGAGCTTTCCAAATAGAATCGGGAACATACATGACATATCCATTATTATTTTTATTAACAAACATGGTGGAAAGGTATTCCAATGGGGAATTATAGGTAGATAGGATCCTCCATGTGATTTTTTTTATCAAAGTATCATTTAATAACTTGATATCTTTGACTTCTATTCCCTCCATGTTCACAGGTTTTACAAAATATTTATAAGAAATTGTGACTAACTTCCCCTTATTAATTGACCTAATCAATATAAAATTGTGAATCATTATTTTAATATCCTTGATAAGGTATCCAGGCCATATATGTAATGATAATTAATACACAAACAATGAGGTGATCAAAAAATTGACCAAAAAATTCTAAAAGCCCGAGACATAGACTTTCTATTCTATGTTGTGAACTCATTAATAATATTTAAATAAATTCTCTCCATGTAACAATTTTTCACCATACCCCAAAAGGGAATGTCCATGATAATTAAAGGCAAGGATCCTCTCTTCACACCAAGACTTCAGGCCACCACATTCTACTTTGAAATTATTGAGTCATAGATGATGTATGACTGATTTAATATAATAATATTGAAAAATAATTAATTATATTAATATATTTGGTTATAATTCTCAACATATTCATAGCCTTGATCCAAAATATTAAAAAATGTATAAAATATCCAAAAACACTCATCACATCTCACTATAAATACCACATCCCACCACCTCAGTCCCTAACAATTCTGAAGCCTTGAAGCTTGTTTAATTTATACCCAATCATCTTCCAATGACTCTTCCTAACATCTAGAAGGTTATTTTTTTGAAAAAAAATACCAAAAACAATTCCCTACGGAGGTTTTAAGGAGAATAATTCAAGAGGTGAAAACCACTTTCCTTTTCTTTTAATTTCTTTTCAATTTATTTTATTTTATTATTCAATCCTCAACTCCTATATAAAAAAATTCATGATAAGTCTTGAATTTTATATATAGTGTACTTTTATTAGGTAAATTAAAAATACACCATCAATTCTCTTCTCCCCTTCTGAATATTTTAAAGTTGAATATATTGTCCGTGAGGTGCTGATTTATCACCTTCGTGGATGAATTATTTATATTTTTCAATTTTGCCTTCAAGGGTAGTCATAAAACCTATTTTACTGTTAAAAAAATATAATATATGTATTAAATCTGATAAAATATTCTTAAACTATAATATATACATAATATTAATTTATCAAACAAAACTAGTTTGGGATGATCGAAAAAACACCAAAATAATCTGAATGCTTATCAATAACGTCTCATCAAATGATTCATCATCACACCAAATAAATATAAGATTTATATAAAAATTTAATCAATTTAAATATAATTAATAAAATATAATTTAAATTCTAGGAAACTATTTTCATTTTACTTGATCTTCTATATGTGTATAAAATTAAACAGATCATGAAACCCAAGGAAAATAACACTCACAAATGATGAAATTCAATTATATAACTCATCAAAAATTCCTTATATGAAACTAATAAAATGGCACTAAATAAAATAAAAGTTTTATAGATTCTGAATTAATTTATTAGTGATTATAATTTTTTTATCTAGGACATTGAGCGCATGTATAAATCAGTATCATACATATGGTACGTGTTTTCTTATCTCACATTTATTTCTGTGATATATGCCTTATTCACCACTATTTCATGTGTTTGGGGTATGAATACTTACCATTGATGTATAATATCTTCTATATATTTATCTTTATGTTGTTAAATATTTCATTTGATCTTAAATAATTTTATAGGGCATACAGTTTCACTATTTTACAGGGGGTATGGTTTTCTTCGAGTACCTAAATCTTCATTTAGGTTATACTTTCTCCATTTTCAAACCAATTTAAATATTTATTATTTTTATATCATTCTGAAAAATTATATATATCTTCCAAAATAATATATCTATACCAGTCTATCTTCCTTTTTGTGTAAATACATTTTTTACAATGTTCCCTTCTCAATTCTTCTAGATACACAAGCCCAATTAAAGCAACTTATGAATGTCATACCCATTTTCAAGTACCATCCATTATCTATTTTGAGACACAATTATTTTTATAAAATAAATATTTTTTTCATTAAAATATTTATTTGTTCATTTTGGGTTTTATAATAACAATTCTAGAAAATAAAAATTATTTTTGTTAAAAGAACTCTTCTTTGCATAGTGAATAAGGGTATTTCTCTGAAGAATTCCTCGATGATTTTGTTATAGTATTTTCATATATTTCCGAAAATATGTTGAAAATTTTAATTTATTTAAATTTATCTCTTATAATTATCATTTACCATATTTGATTAAATAGTTTATAATCATTTTCATTGGGGATGAGCTATCTTAATACCATTCACCATACTACTCAGAAAGAATAGATATTGTGATTATAGATTGGGGAAAGTTATTTACATTTCCTATGTATATGTTTTTTTATTTTTAACTCCATTAATATGAAGAATGATTTGGACATAGTAAGTGATGGTTAGGGACCTATATAACCCCTATATGCATCGGTTGGTATCATGAGACAAAATACTAATGGACTTGGCTGAGGCCTTAACCAATTATTTTCAGGTGTCTCGGCCGAAGCATTTTTGATATGTTTCAGATGTCATACATTATTCATTTCTTCATTAAGATATTAGTAATAGATAAATATTGTGATTATTATATTAGTATAATATTTTTGGTTAAGATTTATATGATTATTTATATAGAATTATTTATTCAGCTTTTATTCATACCATATTATACTCAAGATTATATTTTATTGGCATGAGTTTTTATTATTTACCTTGTCTTATTGTTTATGTTTATGACATATTACACTGTATTGTTTAACCTTAATGATTATATAAGATCCCCAATTTCTTAGGTTTTTCTAATGATGAAAAGATGTATATTTTGAATGACTAGAATGATAATCTAGGAGTCATGCAATTTACAAATTAAGTTTCTATATTGTATTTTCTTTCAGGTTGTAATGTAATTTTTTGTTGTGTATGGTTTTACAAAACAAATAAACTCTCTGGTCCTTTATCATGCTAAAACATATTCAAAGTACCAATGTAACAATATAATGAACCAAATATGGGCTACTGGGGTTGGGGTCTTTATAGTGGAACTTAGGTAGTGTGTTCACTTGGTTCGAGCACGGTCTGGGAAAAGCGTGCAACAAAACTTTGAACCCTTTAAAAATGGGTAAATTTTCCATTTCCCTTACATTAATTAAGATTTTAACCTTAATTTTAGTCCTTTATTTCATGGGCATCACCTTTTTTGACACTTGCATCTCCCTCTTCTCAATTTTCTAGGCTATGAGTTTTGTTCATCATATGATGTCCCATTTCTTCATCATTAGATGAGTTGGATAGCTAATTTTAAGACATTCAATCCCCTTTCTTATTTTCCTTATTTGTCTCCCCCTAATGAATTCTATTTATAGGAAATTTTATCATCCCTATTTTAGGGAGTTTTTTTTCATGATTTCTCCTATTATAGATAGAGTTAAAGGCCAATAATGGATAAGGAGAGTGATACACATCTATGGTAGGTGGTATTATCCTTTTTAATTTTATTATATTAGTATATATAGTTCTCTATTTTTTTGCAAGCTACAATTCCCATGTGTCACCTTCTAAATTATCTATTTCAATGAATAAAATGCATGAGACTATTTTATATGACTTATAAACACTAATGAGGGTTGAAAACAGTAAGTATATTCAACCTATTATCTGTTTTTCTAATCTATCCTAAATAGATATGATTTTATTGTATTTTGATTCACATTTAGTGGTGTGTTCCTTAACCCAGTAATAGAAAGTTTCTAATTAATTTAAATATATATATATATATTAATTGAATTTGATAAACTGATTGATTCCTTGATTGGCCCTCTAGGCCTAGGATATGTATCTGACAACCTTCGAAGCGGTCTTGTTTACCTTTAAACGAAATCTCTATTATTAAATAAATGTATTTTTAAATTGTATTTTTAGACTAAAATCTAATGACCATTCGTTATTCCAGGAAGAGGGTGATACATGATTTCTGACATCGAATCCCATGGATGGAATAATTAGAATTATTGAATTAAAATGAATTATTTAATGGTTTTACATCACTTTTTAGGTGGTACATGGTTTCCCATATGAATTACAATGACAATAACACTTGGGAGGATGGATTTACTTTATTCTTATAGTGATAATTCGACACCATTTATGGAATTCCAAGGATAGTCACAGGGGAGAGTACACACACCCACACACATATCATTCCACGAGTGATACATGGGGCCCTAATATGGCATGAAAATGAAGGAATATGAGGTAGTTCTATACATTATCCAATGGGTGGAACTTGGGTTTCCTATATGGAATTCCATGGATAGATTCAAAGGGTAATGGATTTATACCATGCCTAAAGTGATACTTATATTTTTATGAGGATTACCAAGGACATGTTTTTTTGGGATTGGGGTTCATTGTCCACCTTGAGTAATACATTGTTTTTTCATGTAGAATACCTTGGATGGGATCATTTTTCCATTAAGTTAGTTGAAAAATTAATCAAGGTGACACATCAACAATGTCGAGGAACATACTAGGATTCATTCATAGTCTTACCTAAATGGTGGTCTTATTTTATTCCTTTTTCATGATATAAATTTAATCAGACTTGTTTAACCCCAATAATGATATGATCCAATTAGGTTTCCTTGGATATGATCCTGGTCCAAAGCTCTTATTATAAATTAAATTCATAATTCGTAATTATTTAGAGATAATATAGCTTAGGATGATGTTGGTGGTATTAGAGGAGTTTCTTATTCAGAGTTTGAGGTTACTTGTGATTTATGTATTATATTAACATTTTATATTATTACCTATACACTAATTCTTCTTATATAATCATATACAGGATGACATTAGACATAGTTTGTGGTGGCATGATATGTATACCTCACAATTTGTTCACACCACCGATTGGTACCCTGACAGACTTCATGGGTGTAGGTTGAGACTAGGGATAGTGTCCTACTATGAATGATTGATTTATTTGTTCTATGATGGAGTATGGGAGTAGAGGTCTGAGTTTATTTTCATGATTCTATTGGAGATCGATTTTGATATATTTTTTCTTTATATTATGTTGTATATTCTTTCTCATCTGTATCACATGGATTCTCTTATTTTTTATAGAATACAAATAAGACATCATTTTATATGTGGTATTGGTTCTTCTACTATATATGGATTTATATTTTTATTATATCTTGATAGTTTACACTTATGAAATTAATTTTATATACTATTTTTGTATCTTATTGGTATTTTATTATATTGTGTTTCACTTTAATCATGGGGGTATAGTCATTCCACCATACCATTATAGACCCTTACTGCTATTCAACAACCTCTAGCATATGGGGAGGTGAACTTGAATCCATGTGGCCAACTATGTTTTGTTACTTCTGAGTGAACCGAGTTTGGGAACCCACAAAAAATCATAATCATGAATGTTACTTGGGAGAATATAATTATAAATGAAAAAATAAATTTCATATTTAGATGATAATAAAATATCCATTAATCATGAGTTCTTTCTCTTACCATATTAAATAAAATTATTTCCATTAAAACCCATTTCAAGCATTGAAAAATGTAACATCTCGGCCTGAGTTCCCCATAGTGGTGCACCATATGGTAAAAGCTACTAGCTAACAAAAATGGTCGAATATCAGACATTGGGAGACTATACCCTATTTTTAGAGTAAAAAAACTGCTGAAAATTAAGTAAAAAATAACTAAATATTTAACTATAACCCAAAGTATGTCAATATCACATGATGACCAAGACAAGAATTATAATATCAAACCAGAATAATAGATATTCCATGATAATGTACATGCAATGTTTCTAAATGAAAATCAATGTAATGACAATAAAAAATTCAAAGTGGGACTTGAACCATGTCTGGTTCCCTCAATCATGCTCCATTCGGACTCAGTCATAAAAAATTATGACTTTTCTCATATCCTATCTTACAACCATGAAATCAATCAAGGTACTGATCAAACATCCTAAGTAGGGTGTGAGTACTACTCAGTAGGCCACCACCCATGATGTTTAAAATAATATCCACTTTATAATAGTGTTTGTATTTGTATAAATATATAATACCAATTCATTTGTAAAATATAATCACATGATTCTCTATCTAACCACAGTAACCACTTGGTTCTCGAGTACACCCGAACCTCAATACCTTCTTTGGTTAGTTTTGGTTGTGAACCATTTCTCATATTCCATTTAAATTTCATTATCACACATGATATTTCATTATATAGGTTATTTCAATTTATTATTTCGACCATTTGGAACCATATTCTAATGCTAATATTTTCGGTGTAAAAAGCCATGTCTAAAACCATAAGTTTATTTGGATCATTAGTCCATATCTCACACCTCATGGTTATTTGGAGCATCATTCCTTGTCTCATAAAATTTAACATGCATACTTTGGGTGTATAATTCCATGTCTAGCACCCTGTGATTATTTGAAGCAACATACCCTATCTCACACCCTATTTACCAATCATTCACAATTATCAAAATATATAACATTGTCACATGAATCTTAATATCACATGTTTTCACATTATCAATTAAACCAAGATTAATCAACATTAATTTTCTAATGTCTATTAATCACAACAATATTCTATTAATTAATTCAAAAATTAATTAATCCTAGTCCATTGATTAATTAAATAATTAATTAATCAAATCAATATAGTTTAATTTATTTATTTTTTAATTAATCACATCGATACTATTCATTAATTCAAAAATTAATTAATCATAAAAAATTATTTCAATACTCCCGTAATTAAATAAAAAATTAATTATTCCATAATTCACATTCATATGTCCCAATAATTAATTATTCCCAAATTCAAAATTGTAATTCATCAATTAATTATCCTAAATTCACAATCCAAATATATAAATACTTAATTTAACAAATAATTATCCCAAAAAAATTCAAATTATTCAATCACAACCCCAAACCCATGATTAATTAATCGAACACATTATTTAATTCAATTTAGGAGTTTCCAATCTATAAATAAACCCTTGAAACTCTACAATTACATACACATAATTCAAATAATGACTATGTAATATGAATAATATTCCACAAACCACGATTCGTTGATGAGAGATCACCCAATAGAAATCCCCTATTTTAGTAGGGTAACAACATAGAACAAGATTCAGATATAAAACTGGGAGGGGTAAACATATTCAATATAGGCTTAGAATCAACCTGAACATAAGTTAGAATGGCATGAAATCCATCTTAGAGGCTCTGGAATTGGGATAAATTGATTCTTGATTGATCTTGGGAATTTTTAGGGTATAAGATAGAGGTTTGGAATATTTTTAATAAGATCCTGAAGATTAAAATCCTATATGTAATGTTTGCTGCATGGAGCATATAATTTCCAATAACTATGTACGTAAACTGTGTGCCTCTTCTAGGGGGCGCATGGTTACTCTTTTAAGGGTGCATGGTTTGAGAAACTGCCTAGAATATATGAAAAACCCCCTATCTGCAAGGTTTCATGGTTTGCTGGGTTAGGTTGCATGGTTATAGAAAATGGTTCCCCAACCATGCACCACCCTCTTTCTTCCATTTTTCTCAAAATTTCTTCAAAACCCACCCAAAGTTGAAACCCAAATGAAAATTACTCAACACTAATCCAAGAAAGTTCATATAATTGAGCCTAAGACATGTCCAAAAGAGGTTGGGATAGTAAAATCTCCCACCTTATAATAGCTCATCCTCGATCTGTACCCTCAAGCATCACTTTGGTTTCAAGTAAAAAATATATGGATATTGAGAATGCATATCCAATTCCCCTCCAAAGTTTCTATTTTCCCACATCCATGTTTCCAAAACACAAAAACTATCAAGATAATCATTCCCTACAATGCTTTCTCACTATGATCCAACACACCTATCTTATTCTCATCAAAGGATACACCAATCTAAATCCCAAAATCAGGCACTTTGATCACATGAGAATGGTCGCGTTAATACCATTGAAGTTATGGCCCATATAAAAAATCATGTGTAACAATTTATCCATGTGGAAGAGACATTTCGTGAGATACCAGCCATATTCTCTTCATATCATCAAATGGTCAAACAATCCTAGGTACCATCTCTTCCTATCTCTATATCCTATGGTGACCTAATTCAGGGGGCACCCTATGGAACACATGATCACCCTCTACAAACCCTAGTTGTGATAGATGCCTTATAGAACATGAATTTTTTTCAAGATTGAGTTGTATCCATTAACATTTATATAATTTAAAACATCATCGATGTCTCTTTCACAAGACATGATCACAAGAATTTTGACTCATCTACCACTATCCAGCCTAGAGGTTATCTTTATGGTCTGCCAGAAAGATGTTTTTTTGGTTCCATATAAATAAATTCATAGTAAATATTTTTATAGGAAACCTACATTAAATCTATATGATTATACCAAGACCCATTTAAATCTAGAACACAAGCATTAAATATATTCTCATGCACCTTTATTTTACACTTTGACCACCCATCTATCTTTTGGTGGAATGACGCACTCAAAAAAACCTACATACTAGGCACGTACTATAAACTCTACTAGAGGAGTAAATTAACACATGATTCATGATATAAAAAAATTGTTCATGGTAACCCGTGTTGATATACTGTCTCTAAAACATATAATTCTCCCAACTGCTCCTCTAAGAATGTTTCTAATATAGTCAAGAAATGAACTTCCTTTGTTATCCTATCCACAATCACCAAGATAACTTCATTCTTCCAAGGAATCCTTAGAAGAGTAAAAAAAGTACACTGTAATTACATACCACTTCCATTCCAAAAAAGGTCCATGGCTATAGTAAACCTCTAGGTCATTGATGATTAGACATCACCGATAGAAAGTGGTATCATCATATCATGGGCCCTGATATATCCTTTTTCATAACTACCCACCAAAACAATCTACTTTGGTCATGGTATATATTGGTCACACATGGATGTAACTCCAACTTTGAGGCATGAAACTCACTCATCATCAACTCCCACATGCTCATATGAACAACAACCTGATTCACCACAAATATGATCTCATCCTCATCTATGGATCAATTAGAAGGTGTCTCCCAATCATCATGGATTTCCATCATGGTCAAGCACCAATGATCCTCATACTGCCTATCCCTAATCAGTCTGAAAAGTACAGACTCTACTAAAAATAATATCAGAGTCATCTTTTTCTGACACTTCTAGATCTCAACATGTATTTTAGCCAGTATATTCATCATCTTCCACTCATTACAAGACTATTGAACTGCCTTAGTTTGGGTTTTCTTGGTCAAAGAATCATCAACACTATTTCCCTTTCTGGGTATATATTGTACCTCAAAATAAAATGACTTCATATACTCAACCAATATTTGCTGTCGTAGATTAAAATATCATTTTCAAAAGATCTACATTAAGTTCTTGTGATTGTATACACAAAAAAAATTTTACCAAAAAATTCAAAGCATAAACCACTACAGCCAACTCATGGAAATGGGTAGGTTAGTTATATTCCTAAGACCACAATTCCCAAGACCCATACACGACAACTTGATCTCACTACATCAACACTTCTCAAATTTTACCCCATAAGCATCACAAAACACTGTATATTCCTCACCTGGCTCTAGAAGGATCAATATCAACACTATTAAAAATAACTTCTTCAAATACTTGAATGAATTATCACAGTCTTCCATCCATTGAATCTTTATCCCTTTCTTGGTCTATACTAAAATTGGAACTGCCAATCAGGAAAAGTCCGGGACAAATCATTGATAATATCCAGCTAACCTTATAAATCTTAAGATATCAAACATGTTCATTGGATGCTTCTAAGAAACCACTGCCCGAACCATCTCTTGGTCTGCTGACACAACCTCCTCTGTGATGATGTGACCCAAGAAATGGACCTGATCAATGCATAACTAACACTTCGATAGATTGGAATATATCTAAAGATATCTCAATGCACTCAAAGCAATGTTAAGAGTTTGGTCATGATGATCATGAGTCTTGGACTACACCAAGATGTAATCTATGAAAACTAATACAAACTGGTATGGGAACTGATGAAATATTCTATTCATCAATGCCATAAATACCTCTAGTGTGTTATTCAACTCAAAAAATATTACAACAAACACATATAGACTATACCTCTTATAGAAAGTTGTCTTTGATATATAAAAGTGTTGAAATCTCAACTAATTATATGTAGAACTCAAGTCAATAATTAAGAAAACATAAACTGATCGTAACTGGTAAAACATATCATCAATACATGGAAGTGGATACCATTTATTCATATTCATTCGGTTCAAATTCAGTTTATCAATAGACAAGTGCAGAGTTCAATCACCCTTATTTTCAAACAAGATCAGAGAACCCCAAGGAGACATACTAAGTCAGATAAATCCCATATCCTTAAAATCCTCCAACTAATTATTGAGCTCATGAAGATATATTGAAATAATTCTGTATGATGGAATAGAAACTCTACCAACCTCTGACATGTGCTCAATAGTTAATTCCACGTCCTTATCTTGTTGAAGTCATGAAAAGTCATTAGGAAATAGATCCAAAAACAAGTCCACTATAGGTACGAAGACTTCCTACATTACATCTACATAATCTGGAAACAAACAAGTGACTTAAGATGTGAGCTCTCCTTGTTGCTGTGTAGTTCTCCCTACTCGGCCTTCTTGGATATCCAACTCTCCATGCTGAATATAGTTGTCACCCTTTGGAGATGTAAAGGCCACTATACCATGTTAAAAATAAATGTGGTCTTGATATGATTGAATCTAATATATAACCAAAATCAAATCATTCCCCAACAAGCTATTGAAGTAAATTTCCCATATATAATGATACTCCCAAACCTCGAGAGAACAAACCTTGCACAAACATATGTCTCTAGAGAGTGATCCCAAAGATGTACCTATTTTCACACCTTTCTCATGAAATCCAAATATAGTTTCAGTCCGTTTACATGTATTTCAAAAATACATTAGTAAGAGTTACTAGTATCAAATAAGGAACTGGCTAACGTATAAGCTATAAGAATAATACCTTTCAATGTCGATGGTCCAACCTCTCTGTCTCCATGTATAGGCTAAATTTCATATTCATTTCCAACCCATATTCCCTATGATGTATTCTAACTCACTTGAGAAGTACCACCCTACTAATATGACTGATTTTTCCTAGAATCTCGACATCCATTACCTGTATCGCCATATCAAGTAGAACATCAGCATCCAACTTGATATGGTGCAGAAAATCCCCTTCCCACATCATGGTTCTATCTAGCTCCACTATCACAACAAATCATCCATGGGTTCTCAAAGAACCTATATAGGCGACCCACCTTTTAGTAGGATCTACACTCCACCGGTGGTCGAGGATAATGTTTACATAAGTACCCCAACTTACTGAACTGGTGGCCTGTCAATTGGGTAAGATCCAATGTAACTAATCCATATTTAGTGCCACTTAGATTTCCAATGATCTATATAATTTTCCCATAATGATGATTTCAATTCTAAAAATTTTCTCCACTTAATCATCCAATAGAAACCACCCATCAACCACTAAAAGACTCCTTCAGGTTCCCCTTATAAATGAGCGCCAGATTCCCTACTTCCTTAAAATTCCTCAGTGCGATGATATTCACCTATGACATAATTTCACACTTAAGTCCATCAATAAATAATTTTTCCAAAGTAACCTCATCTTCTTCCAATGTTTAACCAAATCATTACAAATATGTAAAATATCTAGCATAGTCTATCATAGAAACAAACCCCTAAGTCAATATCATGAACTCAACTTCTCTCTCCTTTTTGATTGTCTCTAGATAAAATTGGTCAATGAAATCCTCCTAAATGTATTTCTACTCCATAGTCCCAAGTTGTCCATCCTTAGTATATATGTACCAAAAATTATTTTCTTGACCATGTAACATGTAAGTATCCATCTTGACTCTTTTCTTAGTATGGGTATCCATGTTTTCAAGTATAGTGTGGACGAACTCAATATAAGAACTCTATTGTCTTAGGTCGACAATCTACAGTAAAAGTAGAAGGGTGTTACAACTGAGAATCTCATGTTAGATCAGACATACTTCTCGAAATCTCCCTACATCCCATTCTGTAAACTATAAGAAGAATGCAATGTTCTGCTAGAACATCTCTTCTACTTCCTCACCCAGCAATATCAGTGTCTTTGGTTTTACCACTAGAGATTCATACTTATATATATACTCATTTTTCTTCTTAGTAAGTGTTGTCATGGTGTAATATTTATACAATTATAAACATGAACTTTATCATACTTTTTACAACATTAATATAAATATAGGAAACACAATATTTCAAAAAAGTCATTTCCCTTACACTCACCACACGATCGAAACTGAGGGACAATTAAAACCATTAACAATCCTGCACTTTGGTCCTATTTAATAAGGGTAAAACATTCTAAATATTAACCTATATCATTTTACACCCATTTATTGTAATTTTTCATCATTTAAAATTTATAAATTTCACATTCAACACCACTTTTATATGAATTTCACAAAATAAAAGAAAAGCTTTTCAGGTTCACAATTTACACAAAAACTACTTCTATATGCATACATAAAATGATGCATGTAACAACAATATTGAGTTCCTAGAATGATGTGTGCATTCTCAACTCTCATTCTATGCAGTGAAATGATTCAAATCTCATAAAATATCATCAATAATTATCACCAAACATAACAAGTGCATCATTGACGGTGAAATAATATTCAATTGTAATAGAAAAAAATAATAACATCAATACCACCCTGGGTACTTGGGTTCACCCCCATACATTGCTAATCTACTCCAAAAAATGAGTTCATAACCAAGGATCCACTCTTTCTAGTTTCCTAATTACATTTAAAAAATAGCAAGGAAAAAAGAAAAGAAAATAAAAATCATCTAATTCCACAATGTAACATCCCAGATAGGGTGGCACAAACCACTGAGCTAAACTAGTCGGTTACATGACCTCAAGCATGCCTCCATGTATGCTACAAGCAACCAACTAGCATCGAGGGTCTATTCTCAGTTAGGGGAATACGATAATATTTATTTAGAGTAAAATAATTCCAAAAAATAAAATAAATAATAACCAAATAAATAACCATAACCAGAAGGATTCTAATATCTAATGATCACCAAAACTAGAGATACAATATCCAAACTGAACAATTGAAATTCCATGCTAATGTATGTGCCCAATGTCTACATGTAACTCAATGTAATGATACTAAAAAAACCTAAAAGGTCACAAACCATGTTCGATTCATGAAAACGTGATCCATACTGACTCAACCATATAACACATGGACATTTCCCATATCTTGTCCTGTAGACATTAAATCTATTTTGGTACTGATTAGGCAACCCAGGTAGAGTTTTAGAACCACTCAGTATGCCCCAAACAAAAACGTCAAAAATAATTTCCAGTCAATAATAGTGTATACAGTTGTATAATGAAATAAGAAAAATGCATAAGAAAATAGTCAAAAATAAATCAGTTATTTTTTATCTAACCATATAATCTCCTTGGATCCTAAGGAATCCTAAAACTCAACAAATGATTTGAACTATGCTAATTCTGAAGTACGTCACATATTCAATTTGCATTTGATTATCACACACATAATTTCATTATCCATATCATTTATACTCATTATTATGATCATTTAGAACCATATTTTAATGCTAATATTTTGGTTGTAGAATGCCATTTTTAGAAACCCCTTGTGTATTTAAAGCCTCAGTCCTTGGCTCGCACCTCATGGTTATTTGGAGCACCAGTCCATATCTCATGAATTTTACCATGCATTATTTAGGTGTAGATTGAATTTTCTGGCACCCTGTGAGTATTTGGAGCATCATTCATTATCTCACACCCCATTTATCAATCATTCACACATATCACAATATGTCACATTATTACATGTATCTTAATATCAAAATTTTTTGACACATTCACTTCAACCAAGATTAATCAACATCCATACTCCTATCTTTACTAATAAACACCATCTTCCATTAATTATTTAAAATATTAATTAATCTAAGTCCACTAATTAATTCCACAATTAATTAATCACATCAAATTCAATTAATTAATTAATTAATTAATTACACACCTTTATCCCAATAATTAATTCCATAATTAACTAATTAAAGTTGACCCATTAGATAATACAAAAATTTATTATTCATAATAAATTATTTTAATAATCAATAATTAATTCAACAATTAATTATTCCCAAATTTATAATCACACAGCTCTATAATTAATTCAACAATTAATTATTCCCAAAATGATAGTCACAGATATCAATAATCAATCAATCAATTAATTTTATCAAGTTTAAAATCCTAGTATCTCAATAATTATTTTTAGCAATTAATTATCCCAATCCCAAAATCATGTCATTCAATCATATTCCTAATCCCTGAATTAATTAACTGACCAAATTAATTAATTCAATTTATGAGTTTCCAATTTGTAAAATAACCCTATAAATTCTACAATTATGTACACATAATTGATAATCACGAATATTAGATTTTAATAATAGAACAAATACCTCGATTTGTTCACAAGAAATCACCCATCAAGAATCCCCAATTTCTGCAAAGTAATACAGTAGAACAGGATCTGAATCTAATAATGGGAGGGGTCGATATCATTAATATGGGATTCAAGTCTCCAATAACAGACGTATGAATGGATTCGAATCCCCTTGGGAGGCTTTGGAATTGAGGGAAATTGAATGTTGGTCAATATAGGGCGTTTGATGGTTTAAGACTACGGTTCGATATTTTTTAACAAAATTCAGAAGATTAAAATGACACAGGCATGTTTTTCTACTCAGAGGGATCAATTTCTTCTAACCATGCCCCTTAACCACGCACCTCTTCTCAGGGGTGAAAGTTTTCTCTTTTTAGGGTGAATATTTTTAAAAATGTTGTACCAGCCATGAAAAACCAAAAATTTTTGTGTTTCATAGATTACCGGGTCGTGGCTCATGGTTAGAGAAAACCATTTGCCAACTATTCACTTCTATCTTTCTTCCATTTTTCTCAAAATTTTACCCAAACACACAACAATTTAAAACCAAACTGAAAAGTACTCAACAATGAGAAAAAGCGTACATATAAATGAGGTCGATACATTTCTTGAAAATACTGGGATCTTACATCGAACAATATAGGTATCTTGAGATATTATCCTTACAGTCACCCAAATAATAAATCTTACAATTGATAAACCATCATACATAATTCCAACATATATATCAGGGGTAAATTATTTTTCATTAACTTTATCTTCATTACCCAATTACTGGATATCTATATCAGCCTCACCCACTTTCAAATCAATATCAGGCTCCCTTATTATCATATAAAATTTATAAGAACCATTTCATGAGAAAAAGACATAAAATATTTAATTTCAATTGTTAAACCCATAAACATTTTCAATCGATCAAATAAGAAAAACAAATTTTAGTTTTCTTAAAAAAATTAGAAGAATTATTCAATTCTTTTGAAAATAATTAAAAGCTAAAAATTACTAAAACAACAAGAATATAATATTCACTTAAAATCTATATAAACATATAGATTAATATTGTTAGTGTATAAAGAACATTATGTTGGAATAATTCATTCATTTTTTATATGTTATAAAACATTCTTTTATAACATGGTAGAATGAGTTAAAAGTTATATGAAAAATAAAAAATCTAAAAGATTCATTTTTAAATATTTTTCAATAATTTAATAAGTAGTGGAAAATGAATATTATAAATATTTTAATCATTAATATTAATTTTATAGAAACATTTGAAATAATATGTATATACAATAAATTGAGTTTAAAATATTTAAAACAATAGTTTAAAAGAAAATATTTTACAGAGTCTCCCAAATCACCACAAACATCCTTTAATTTTCTAAATAAAAAATTTTATTAATTCTCTACAATGTTTTGAACTATTTTATGTTTCTTCCATTACCATATTAACTTTTATTTTAATTTTTACAATTTATTACATAGTTAATAAATTGGTTAAGTTAATGATGGACTTATTAAGTTCATTTAGTTAATAATATCAAAATAACATTTTTTTTATTAAGTGAGGTAAAAGTGTTCGGGGTTCTATTATATGTGGAATATTAAACATGTTATAATTATTATTTTTATAAATTAATTAAAATTTTCTAAATATTCATGTAAATTTATTATAAAAAATGAATCATATCATTTCGTGGATATGGTAGGGTGTACACATACATGAATGAAATATTCATCATACTAATGTGCAGAAAAGTAATAACGTATATTATATTTTCCACATTACAATATCATAAATTTCATATTTATTTATTTTTTTCATCCTTATAACCACCCATTCATGGTGGAAATTAAATATAAATCACCTCAATTCGTGGATGTGGTTGTCCATAATAACACATGAGCAACATTTTCATTTTCAAACAGAAAGAATGGGAAATAACAGAAGTAATGTTTTATCATTACAAATAATAATATTATAATAAAATTATTATATATTCATTAATTTCATATATACAAAAAACTATATGATATAGTGATGGTAAAAAATTCATTGCTTTGTGGAGGTGATAGTCTACACATACGCAAAAGGGATGTTTTCACTTTCCATATAATGGAAAATAAGATTAAAAAGGTAATAAAATAAAAATAATAAAATTTTATCATATTTAATTTATTTATGTGATTATATCAACATGGATATTATAGGTTTTAAGGAGTTATAGGTTGGAATATACATGAATGAACTCGATTAAGAGTTATACCACTTCTTTGGAAGATATAATATGGCTTAAGAATTATGCCTTCTAGGTTAGTATTTCCAAGAGAGTAGAACCTCTACGATATGTCGAGGATATTTGGAAAGTTATTTTGGTAGTTATTGGCTGATATATATTACTACATGATTGTAAATAAATGAGGTCAAAAGGTTCTCTTTTATAAGTGATGGGAGTGGAACACTAGTATATGTCCTTAAATTTTAAATAATATAAATATCTAAATCCAAAGAAAGTGTCACTAAATTGATAAAATATCAAAGATATGGTGATAAGGTTCAAAACAACTAATCCAATAGTATTATGATAATATTTTATTACCATATATCTTAATTTTTACCTTAATTAATCCTTTTTATTATTTTCCACCGTTACTAATTTTTACTATGATAACTAATCATTATGATAAAAAACTAAATTAAAGTAATTAATAAATGTAAATTCACAAATTAAAATTATTGAATCAATTTCTAAAAATTATATATTTTTAGATATGTAAAAAGAATTTATATAATAATATGAAAATAAATGAAAAAAAAGTTTTTTTAAATTTTTTATAAGCCTAAAAATGGATTTATTTCAAAAAAATGTATAATATTAATTATTATAACATCAATTGAATTATATTATGTCAGAAGATGCTAATTTTACATTAAAAACTTCCTAAAATAGAATTGGGCCATTTAAATACATGAAAACAAATGACAGTATTTATAATAATTGGTATTTATCATTATTGAGTTAAATGTAAATATTTTTATAAAGATCCCAAATATTTATCATAATATTATATTGATGGGATGATTTCAAAAATTATAACCATTTTTAATTTTTTTACTAAAATTAGAAGAAATCAATTATAATATCTATAGAGACCCACTCATTTCATACATAGATATTATATCATAATAGATGAACACTCATTGTAGAGACCCAAGCTTGATGTAAAATAACATTACATGTCTTTTACAGAATTCATAATACATGAATCCAAAAAAGCCTAATGACTATTTTATTTTAGTGCCTTTGTAAACTCAGAACATAATCTTCTAATCATAGTGAAAGATCATCAACATCTCCCATAAAGATTTACCTTTTTTACTACCTAAAACATTTCTTTATATCCTGGGGAAAGAAAAAAATAAATAGGGTGAGCTCAAATGCTCAGAGAGGGTAGACATGAAAAACATAAAACAATCCATAAACATTTGAATTTAAAAATATGAACATAATGTTTAAACATTAAAATCTTGAGCAATGAAATAAATATTGGCAGTAAAAAAGGCATAGATCCTAAAGGAACATTAATAATGATAAAATATCATTGGAATAAAGCATGGAATTATGGAAAACTGTTAAGAAAATAATATTATATCCATAGTAGCCAAGGCATTTTTTCCAAGACCATCACAGTGGACAAGGTCCATTACTAAATTGGGTTTACATGTCGTTCAAGCCATTTATTACTATACCGGATTAACATGTCATTTCAGTCATGTATATCTCATGAGATATAAATCATTACCGAATGCATTGGATGTAGATATAGGTCCCACCCATATCATAAAGAAATCATTATTACATTTCCACAAAAATATAAATCATTCATCATAGCATAACCCATGTAATAAAATGAGATTCTTAAACATCATACCATCATGAAATAATCTATATAAGATAAATGGAATTCATTAAAATAATTCGATCATAAAAATAATCCTGTCAAAGAAATAATAAGGATAAAACATAACCCTATGTCATCATATATGGAAAATAATTTTAATAAACACTTGAACTCAATTCTTGAGGAAAATATCATTTCTTCTTCAAAAACATTTTCTTTTTTCAAAATGTCATGAAATTTTAAAAGAAATCAAGTAAATTGAAGATAAAATAGAGAAATTATAATGGAATATTCATGTAAATAATACTTTATGAATGTGTTAAAATCCTTTTATGCTGTATAAGTTAAAAAAACATTCACCACGTACATTTAATATAAAACTCAAAAAGTAACAGGTATGGTAAACAAAAGAAATATTCCTTCCAAAACATATATTAAAATCGAAAAAGGAGTAAAAATGAATTTAAACACATATATAAGAATATTAAACATTTTATGAATTTTTTTCTGAAAACATGGAAATGGATGATAAAGATATCTCTAGAAAATAAATATTTATAAACAATATCAAATAAAAATGAGATTGCAAAATTATCCCTTACCTTAGGTCCGATTTCATCCATATGTGTAAGAAAATCATATATCGCGGGTTTAAAAATATTATTAACTTGTAAAAAAACCATAATAATATTTATGATGTCATATATTATTTACTTATTACATTATATTACCCATTCATATGTCAATTCCATTTTAAGACAATGTTTTGGGTAATAATCGTTTAATTTATCCTACGTGTTTGGACTTTTATTTGATATTATTACATATATCATGATTTAAATATTTATGGAATGGAAAATTTGATATATATATCATATATATTCATTATATATATATAATAGATAGATTAATGAAATGAAATACACTGTTCATGGAGACGGTTGGCCATACGTACGCATGAATGCTATTTTCATTTCCATATTATACAGAAAAAGTAAGTAAATGAAATATATATATTTATAAATATATTAGAATTATTATTTCATATATTTCATGATTATTAATTATATATAATTTATAATCATTCTTGCATGGTGAACATGGTGAATAAATCTCATCGCGTCGTGGAGATGATAAGCCATACGTACGCATGAACGACGATATCGTTCCCACATTAGTTGAACGGTAAAGAATTTGATGATTTATAATATCTCATAATTTGTATCATTTTATAATAATCATATATAGTTATTATTTCCACATTTTTACCCATCCATGTTAGGTGGTGGTGGAAAACAGATTACACCATGGCGTGGAGACGGTAATCTGTATGTACACACACACAATGATTTTGATTTTCATAAGATGGATAGAAGGTGAAATAGGGATGTTTCATATATATAATAACATATATGCATATTAGTGATACTGATGTTATAAATTTATAATGAAACAACTAATGAAGCATAAGTTGAAGAAGAAATAAATTTGATAGAATCTGTAGAAGAGATTACCTTTTCCTTCACATGCCTTCTTTAAAAATCATCTTAGGGAAATAGAGTATATATTTTGAGAATAACAGCACCCATTGAATGTAATTAGGTACATTTATAAGAGAAATAGGTAGATTTTGGATGAGATTTAAGGCTTATAATGGAGTGAAGAGGAAAGGGAGGAGGTTCCATTTTTTAAGAGAGGAGAGGGGAAGTTTAGGAATGTTTCAATGTATTAATTTATTATAAATTTATTTTCGTTTTAAAAGGGTAAAAAAATTATTTAAATATAAGATAAGATAATATTGGTTTGAATAAAAATAATACAATAATTGTTTGTAATGTTTGGAATATATTTTTATCCTTATCTTTTTGGTTTTACCCTTATTTTACCCTTTTTAATCTTACCGTGATATCATGTTATTTAACAACTATTGGTTAATGTAATTCTCATATCATCTAAAATGAAAAAAAACATTATTTATGATATATTTAGACTTATATTAACTATTTTTAATAATATTATATTTTTAGGAGTTTAATACCATTTAATAAACTATTTTATGTTTTAATTTATGAATTATATCAATTTTGGATACTATTCATAATTTATTTTTAAAAAAAATTCATAACAGCCTTATTACTTCTAAAAAAGGAATGAAATAATCCCTAATATTTCAATTTCAACCATAAAATTCTTGTATGGAATAAAAATTTTCAAATTAAAATTATTTTAATATTTATAAATTCATTTATTTGAATCATTCATTAATGAGGTAATCCCTAAATCATAATTGTGTCATATATAAATTTATTTATATATTGTCTAAAAATTATAAATAAAACATGGTGATATAGGAAATCGGTTTTGATTTCAAATGACAATTTATAGAAATAGTTATTCTTTATATAACCCCATATTAAATTTGATTTAGTAAAAGATATATGTTTTGGTTATAATTATCCTTACTTTAAAATAATTATTTTAAATTTTCATTTTCACATCCAAGTGAATCAATGGGGTCCCAAAATCGACCCATGCATTCCCATGGTCAGAAATACCTCATAAAATATGATTATATCATGTGTTAGGGTAGTTTAAATTTATTATAATATTATTTTTTACCCTTATTTACCAGATTTACACTTTATACATGGTAAATAAAATAATTACTGAAGTTACTATTCATAGTATAAAAAAAAAGTACCCATTTAAAAAAATTTGACCTTATTATTCTAAATATGGAATCTATTTTTCCAAATTCAAAACACGGAATTTTCCTACATTAATTTAAAATTAATCCCATTGTAGAAAAAAAATGGTTTTTTGTTTAAAATGCTGCAAAAGATTGTAATGTTTTTATATACAAATTCAATGTAATATTAATTAAAATGAAATAAATTATTTTAAAGTATAAAAATATATTCTATTTATAATATAAAACAATTAATTAATATGTTTTAACTATATATATTATTTTGATGAATTTTTTTTTCAATTAAAATTTAGCATATTTTCATTGTTCATTAAAATATGAAAGTTATCCGAAAAATATCAAAAATTTAACCAAAGTAAATTTTTATGTCCCGCTTCCAAATAATAGTTTCATATTTTCAAATATAACTTATAAAATTTTCAAAAACTTGATTTAAAATGGGTGAACCATAAAAAGGCAGTAAAACTACATTTTTTGAAAAATACTTCTTTTATCGAAAAAATTAATTTTCATTTCATATCATGTATAAGATGAATTCAACTATTATATAAAATTGAAAATGTATTTAATACTATTCATAATGTATTGTTAATATCCCATTTAAATAATAATATAATAATATATCATCTTTTAGTGAAACTCAGTATCGCAGAAAACCCAAGCTATTAGAGAAGGTCTTTCTTTCATGAAATGAAAACCAAGTTAGTGTTGCATGTAGAGAAATATTCTTTTGTTGTTATGTATAAAATAATAAAAACATAGTTCATTTATACATTGAAAAAAATCTATACTCAATGTTGCGTAGGAAAATTTCTATCAAACGAACTTGAAATTGTGTGTAACACGAGCTATGAATAGTGTTGCGTATACTGAAAAATAATACAGTGTTTCATATAGCGCAAGATATTAATGTTGTAGCATAGAACATAAGAAGTTAATGAAATTGACAATAATTTATCTCATAAAATATTGGGGTGTTACATTCTACCCATTTAAAATGAATTTATCCCTTGAAATTCGTCAGAGTTATAAATGGTTTACTACTTGAAAGATTCATTCATAGAAACACACATCATAAAAAGGAGTAATAAAACATAATTTTAAAAAGGAATGTTAAAAATATAATGGTTTTGAAAAGTAACTACTCCCTGGGTTTCCACATAAGAGAACATAGGTGGGAAGTGAAAACATGTATATGGAAGAGAAATATGACCATTTTGTTCTGATGGATAGTGAGAGAGAATAAGGTTTGGAGAAAGTCAAAAATCATAAGGCCATAAATCTATGGTGATTTAAGGGACCATCTGCTACATCTAATAATAAGGTACTAGGATAAAAATATTAGTTTTCAAGAACCTTTCCCTAAATTTGAAGAATTTTTCATGAGAATAAATACTTAAACTATTTTGGTACAATTTTACTATTGTTTGTGCCTTGAAAAATTTCCACTTCATCTCTTATTTAAAGAAATGAAGTCAAATTTATCATTATTGATGTCTTACCAGAACATGTGATAGAATGATAGGTCATTCCATCTTTCTTTATCACAAAAAGGATAGCACAAGTTATTAAATATACTTAAGTCTGTCTATTGTGAGATTAATCGTATTTGGTTAAAAAATAGACTTGTACATCATCTATCATACCTCATAATAAAATAAAACTAATTTTTACTAACCAGGGACTTTTGATAGGAAAATGGTAGGAGATAAAGTCCTATTGCACTTCATATTTGGGTTTTATTCCTATAACCTTGTCCAATGAGATGGGTTGTTTCTAGTTCTGTGATTTGTCCTTTTTATAAAATTGTACTATTATAACATTCGAGAATAATATAAAAATGTTCAATCCATAAACAACACTATATAATGTCTAACTAAATCAATTACAACTATTAGGATTATCCAAAGTATTTCTATCCAATATCATAGTAAAAATAAAACAATTACTAGAAAGGTCGTTTAACAAGAATGTGAATACCATCATTTATCCCCCATATATCAAAAGATATATCTTGTTGGTCAGATTCCAATCATTTTAAGGACTTCATAATTCATTCTCTTGAAATATGATAATAACCTAAATTATCATAGAACCTTAGTGACAACATGCATACTATCAAAATTAACTCTTTCCATACACCAAAAAATTTATATACTCAAACCCTGATATCACTTTTTCCTTTTCTCAATCATGAGCTCATTAATACTATCAAACATAATATATTCTCTTTATCCCTTCTTTATGCACATTTAATTTGCTTTCCAAAAATATTTAAATCACTATTCTTGGTTACTGATACTATATAATTATGGAAAACCATAATATACCAATACATAGGTATTCCAATATTCCATAATAATATAAATGAGATTCCACAACACAATTTTGAAATCCCATTATATAAACACTTAATCATTCCACTTATTCATTTTCATACACAACATCGACAATAGTAATCGCATCGGAATTCCCATTGTCTATTTCCTTAAGAGTTTGTTGAGGTCAATCATTGATTTCCCTTGGATTAGGGAATTGGTTAAAATAATGACCCATTTCCTTCAACATATAGCATTGAAGTGTTGGTGGTGTGTTCTATGTAGTCTTTTCTCCATTCAAATCATTAGATGCTTTTTTTCACATTACTTCGGAACTCACCTGCTCGATGACCTTTGTTTCAACACTTGAAACATTTTCTAGTCCTTTTAATATAATCTCTACCATGATTCTTTCCACACTTTGAGCATAAAGAAACATCCATCTACTTTTCAAAATTGATTTGAGATTTTCCTTTGAACTCCATCTATAGTTTCTTGTCAAAACCATAAGATGGATATGTAAAACCAACTTCCAGTTCTACATTGATAGCGCAACACACAATCTCTTCATAGCTACTGAAGTCTCTTATAGATTATTCCCTTAGAAGGCTTGATTTTAATCCATTGAAGAATTGAATAACTTTACTTTCAAGTTTGATGAAAAATCCATAAGCATACCTTTCAATCTTGTAAAATTATCATTGTATGTCCCAACAGATTCAACATCTTGCAGCCTTGTATTCTTAGATAGAGTACACCACTGGTCTACTTCAGCTACTAAATGCTAGATAAAAAAAATGTCCATTTCATGATTCTAACAATGAAGGATGGATTTTTTTCAGTGGTTCTGATACATTGTTAAGAAACAAGTGTATTAGATGACCCACTGAAAGAAGGTGGACATTACCTCATGAAGGACTCCATATAGTACTATTCCCTTCTCTTCTCATTTGGAAGTCCATAATGATTCATAGATTGTGTAAGTATAGAAATAATAATTTCCACTCCATCTCCCATAACATTGGGTTGCTTAAGAGGAAAATAATTTCATTGCCTAGTGCATTTATCCTTAACATGATTCCTTTTTGTTCTAGCCATTGTCTAATACCTAATAAGAATAGTGTTAGAGGAAAAAATCATACTTGGAAAAAACGTTATCACGGGAGATGTACATGAACATCACATTTCTTTTTTTTTCGTGTAATAAGTATTGCGCAAAATAAAGGCAATGTTCATGTATATAATGCTTGGGTCTCTACATTTGGTATTAAAGCAAAGGTTTAGTAAACCTTTGGAAACTAGGATGTGAGAACACTATAGAGATATATATTTATATACATAAATATAGTAGCATTATTATGTCATATATTTCAAGAGTATTTATTATATATACTTTATTAACATTCTAGAATGGTCAATAGGGTGAATGAATCTCATCGCGTCGTGGAAAAGGTAAGTCGTACATATGCACAATGGACGATATCATCCCCATATTTGTTGAACGGTGAAAAAGTCGATGCTTTATAATATCTCAAAATTAGTATCATTTTATAATAATAATATATATTTATTATTTCCACTGTTATACCCATCTAAGTAAGGTGGTGGTGAAAAAACATATTACACTATGGTGTGGATACGATAATCTCTATATACAAACGTGCGATGATTTCATTTTTTGAAGGATGGATAGAAGGATAAATAGGGTTGTTTCATATTTATAATAACATATCATTGTATGAGTGATTCTAACGTAATAAATTTATAATGAAACAACTAAAGAATATGAAGTAGAAGAAGAAATAAATTTGAAAGAATCGGTAGAAGATGGTATGTCTTCCTTGATATGTTATTATAAATATGAAACAACCCTATTTAACCTTCTATAAGGTTTCATTTTATAAGAGAGGAGAGGGGCACTTTATGAAAGTTCCAAAATATTAATTTATTATAAATTAAATTACGATTTTAAATGGTACAAAACATATATAATTCTATGATAAGATGATTTTGGTTCGATTACCATCATCCATTAATTTTATTAAATTTATAGAATATTTTTTTATCCTTATCGTTTAAGTTGTACCTTTATTTTACCCTTTTTAATCTTACGGTGCTATCATGTTATTTACACATTTCTGGTTAATGTAATTATAATATCTTGTAAAAAGAACCAAAAAAAGTTATTTATGACATATTTGGACTTTAATTAACCATTTTTCTGAGTCATAGATTTTTTTTAATTTCATGTCATTTAATAAACTATTTTATGTTTTAATTTATTAATTATGTCAATTTAAGATAGTATTAATACATGACTTTCTAAAAAATTCATACAACCCATATTACTTCAAAAAAAATGAATTAACTCATCCCTAATATTTCAATGTCATCCATAAAATTCATGTATGGAATCAAAATATTATAAATAAACTTATTTTATTATTTATATATTTATTTATTTGAATCTTTCATTAATGAGGTAATCACTACATCATAATTGTGTCATAAATAAATATTTTTATCTAATGTCTGAAATAATATAATAAAATACCATGATGTAGGAAATAGTTTTATCTTTTGAATTAATATTTATATACATAGATATCTATTTTATAATCCCATATTAAAATAAACTTATTAAAAGAAATATGTTTAGGTTATAATTATCTTTATTTTAAATTAATTATTATAAATTGTCATTTTCACATCCAAGTGAATCAATGGGTTCAGAAAATCGACTCAAGGATGCCCATGGATGGAATTATCTAATAATATAGGATGGTGGGATGTTTTAGGGTAGTTTAATATAATAATAATAATATTGTTTTACCATTATTTACAAGATTTACCCTTTAACCATGGTAAATAAAATAATTATTGAAGTTACTGTTCGTAATGTTCAAAAATAAAAAGTACATTTTTACATAATTTGAACCTTCCGATTTTAAATATGGAATCCATTTTTGCAAATTCCAAACCCAAAAGTTTTATAGATTAATTTAAAATTAATTATGTTGTTGAAAAATACGGGTTTTCCTTTAAAACATTACAAAAGATTGAAATGCTCTTACATATGAAATCAATGTAAAATTAATGAAGATGACTTAAATTGACATAAACTATAAAAATATATTCTATTTATACATTAAATCCATTCAATTATATAATTTAACTATACAAATTATTTTGTTGAAAAAAGTTGTTTTCAATTAAAATTTAACATACTTTCACTATTAATCAAAATAATAAAGTTATCATAAAAAAATAAAAAAAAATATCCAAATTAAAATTTTATGTCTTGAATCCAAATAAGAACTTTATATTTTCAAATATAACTTATAAAATTTTCAAAACATGATTTAAAATATTTGCACCATCAAAAGGCTGTAAAACTGCATTTTTTTGAAATACTTCCTTTATCCAAAAAATTGATTTTGTTTTCATATAATGTGTAAGATGAATTATAATGTTATAAAAATTTAAAATCAGGTTTATAATATTCATAATGGATAGTTTATAACCCATTTAAATAATAATATAATAATATATCATTGTTTAATGAAACTCAGTATCGCGTGTAACACAAGCTATCAAGGAAGGTCACTCTTATGTGTAAAATAATCCAAGATAGTCTTGCAGGTAGTGAAAGCATTATTGGTTATTGGGTATAACATAATAAAAACATAGTTCATTTATACATTGGATAAAATCTATACTCAATGTTGTGTAGAATAATTTATATCTAACACACTTGAAATTGTGTGCAACATGAGCCAAGAATATTGTTGCATATACTACAAGATAATACGGTGTTGTGTATATCCCAAGATAATCTTGGTGTATCATACAACACAAGAAATGAATTAAATTTAAAAAAAATCTATCTCATAAAATCTCAGGGTGTTACACTCATTAAATAATACAATAGCCCACAACGGAATCATATAGGTTTAGTGCCTCTAGAAAACATGGATACATTGAAAAATGGTTCATAAGTATACCAAATCATCTCCCACTTTTCCCCTCTAAAACGACACCTTCATGGACATATTATAAATAATAAATTTTTTCATATCTTGGATAATGTATAAATAAGAAAGGGTGAACTCATATGCACAGTAAGGGTGATAAAGGGAGATATTAATATAACATGAACATAGGGGTTTGATAAAATGATAATAACAAATGAAAACCCATATATTCATATCACTTGGGTCATGGAATCAATATTGGTAGTTCAGAAGACAAGAATTATAAAGGTATCAAGTAACATAATCCATGAGAGAATATCATTTTAATAAGACATAGAATTTTAGAATATACATATGCATAGAAAAATCCTATCCTTATTAGTCAAGGATCATTAGAAAGGATTTCATATTGTATTGGGTTCACTCCACAAACCATTTTAGTATATAAGGTTTAATCTCTAGACTACCATACTAGAATAATTCTCTTGTTTAATAGGTTTCAATCCCCATTTTAATCTTATTTACCTAATGTGATGTCAATATTACCCAAAAAATTTGGATTTATATTTAGGTCTCACCCATATTTGGTTATAACGTGACCACCATCATTAGTTATAACATAAAAATCATCCTTGATTATAACATGACGACCATCCTTGGTTATAACATAACAATCATCCTTGGTTATAAGGTAACAACAATCCTTGGTTATAACAAAACCACTGACCTTGGTTATATTGTAACCAATATTAAAGAATCATATCAATATAGAGGTATAATAAATATAATAAAACATTCATTGTATCGAATACCATAAAAAGAAATGAGTTTCATTAAAATTTCATCCTAGCATAAGATGTTTAAAATAAATGGGTTTCATAAATATTTCATCGTAGATATCACATAAGAAAATTAATGGGTTACATAAAATCATTTGAATCATAAACAGAAAAAATATATAGAAATAATTTGGATGATATAGGTGGATCATATCCCCATTAAAGCTTATGTAAAATCAAAGTATGCCAACCTAGATTGAAAATGATTTTGAAATATTACATGGGTATTTTTTTGAGTAAAATAACATATTTCCCTATTTTAAATAATATTTTTAAAACACAAATGTCACATAACGTAATGAAAATAATTTTTTTGGATAAAATATTTGAAAACTACATAAGAATCTTTAAAACATTTAGGGTTCATGATTTAAAAAGACATTTTTATAACAATACATGTTAAAATAATTTTTCATATCACATTTTTGATAAAAAGTCAAAATATAACTCATTCAGAAAATGAAAAGCATATTCTTTTTAATTATTTCATTAGAAATTTAAAATGGGTAATTTTCTTACTAATAAATAATTTTATTTTAGTAAACAGAAATTTAACACATTTTTAGAAAACATGGACATGTAATAGAAATATTTTGTCCAAAGATGAAAATAATATTATTTTTCTATAACAAAATTATTTAGGAATATTGACTAAATATAGAAATTAAAGTTAAATTTAAACATGTTTTTTAATGAAATAACCATATTATAATAAAAATCACATGATTCATTAGAGATAGATCGTAATATTTCATTATTAGAAACTTAATCATAAACCATCCTAAGAAATGATGAGATTGTAACATAAAACCTCTACCACATTGGTATCTTTTTAATTATAATCATCATGAATGAAATAAAATTATATGTATATTTATATCACACAATTTCATGAGAATAATCATAAAATACACTAATTTGTAGTATATTAACCACACACAAAAAATTATTGGTGAATATGGCATGTGTCCAATGTAAATAAAAGTGAAACGATGATCCATTACCTTAAGTCTCAATTTTCTTCTTATAAATTTGACATTAATTAATCATAAATATAGGATTATTATAAATATTCTAATTAACCATAGTAATATATATCCTACCATATATTATTTACTCATTATATTTTATTTCCTGTTAATGAACAACACCTTGATAAAATCATGTTTCGGGTAATAACTACTTTATTTTTCTTGTACATTTTGGTTTGGTAGTTTCAGTCCTTTTGATTTTATCATGGTTAAATTATATATAATATTTTAAAAAATATATATATATTATATATATTTTCATTATATATGTATTTATAATCATCTATAAATTATATATATAGAGAATTCATTACATAGTTAATTGAGATGGTAGGTCATACATATAGATGAAAACTATTTGCATTTCCAAGAAATATAGAATAAAAAGAAATAAAATACTAAATAAACTTTATATAATTATTATTGTTTCATATATATCATGTATTTTAATAAAATCCATCCTTTTTATCAACCATGTAAAAATAAAATGGAAAAAGATTCATCCTTCGTGGAGGTTGTAGTCTACATGTACGCATGACCAACATTATCATTTTACAAAATATTGGAAGGTTAGAAGGTATATATTATATTATAATTATAATATTATAAATATATCAAAAATATGTCATATAAAAATTAAGTCTATAATTATATTCAGTATTGAGAGGAGGTGATAGAAAATGACATACATTAATTCGTGAGGCGATTATCCCCCATACACATGATTGTTGGTTTTGTTACCTATTTGATGATGGATGAGATAGTTTTAGGTTATGAAATTAATATGATAACATATTAGTATATGTTAGATAAAATAAAAATATTTTAAAAATATTTTAAGGAGGTGGAAGAAGAAATAAAATAAAAACACTTGGTTAAAAATGACATCAATTTTCTGGACAATCTACTTAGGTTTGCACGAAAAGCCTTCTTAAGAAAATTTTATATTTAAAATAATGCCTATAAGATTTGTAGATGGAATTATAGAATTTATATGGGTATCTAGTGTTAAGAAAGGGGTTTGAAAGTGTGGAGGGAAGATGAGACTAAGTTCCCTTTTATAAGTATGGGAGAGGATACATATGTATTTTTTGGAAAGGAAAGGTATACCAATGTTTTTAAGCAAGGAAAAGGATATAAAATGTGTTTTTTCCAACCTTATATACTATAATGTGAAAATATCACCATAAAATATGAATTGGAAAAGTTTTTTGGCCATTTTATGTACTATTATTTTAGATTAACCGTTAGTAAACTCGTTTTAACCTTAACTGTGAAAATTATTTTCTACTATTTTTACAATTCATTTTGATAGAAATAAATGTTAAAATTACAGTATAAATTTAATTATTATAATAAAATATATTAAATCCATTTATCCAAAAAAATTATAAAATTATAAAATTTTAATTTAAAATTAAAAACGTAGATTGACGAAAAATAGGTTTTCCAAAGAGAGAATTTTCATATGCATAAATCATTTTAATGTCAAAAATCAACCTGAATTTGATTCAAATAAACTAATTGGTTTAATAATAACATAATCGAACCAATAACAATTTTATTTTTTAAAACAATATATAACTTTGTAAATTCTTAAAATGAAAAGGCAGACATTATTAAAAAACAATATTTTAGTTATTCAATGAAAAATTAATATTTTCATTAAATTAAAAAAATTTAATCCTAATATAATATCAAAATTTATGTTTAAAAAGATAATTTTTTTTTCAAAAAAAATTTCTTAAAATATCAAAAAAAATATTTTTCAAAAACACCAATAAAAATTATTTTTTGAGAAGAAAGTTATTTTGGAAGCATATAAAAAAATTAAAAAACATTAATTACTTACATATAAATTTCTTTTATTTACCTATAAAACATATACATAATTATAAAAGTATGTTTATTCTTATTCAGGCCTCTAATTTTAACGACTAGTTTATAACAGTCATGTTTAAATAATAATAATAATATTATATCATGGTTAGTTAGAATTGAGTGTTGTTTGTAAAAAATGATATGAAGGAAATTAAATTTATTTGAAGAAATATTTTATAAAATATCATGGTGTTACATTATACACCACTGAAAATTAATTTCTCCTTCAAAATTTTTTCACCATAAGTAAAAAACTTTGATGATACTTTTTCCTCGATAGATCCTTAGGTTCCCATATAGCTTCCTCAAGAGGGTGGTTTTTTCATAAAATTTTGACTAGGAAAGTGGACTTGTTTCATAGAACATTCTTTATATGATCCAGAATCTCAATAAGTTAATCCTTATAGAATGTACCATGATCGAATGGTTTTAATTTTGTGTTCAATACATGTGTAGGATCAGATATGTACTTCTTAAAGAGAGACATATGGAACACATTATGAACACAATAGAGGTTCGGTGTAAGCACCAATTGATAATATAATGTCTCTATGTGATAAATAATTTCAAATAGATCAATATAAATATGTATTATTTTTCCCTTATTTCCAAGTCACATAACATTATCCGATGTATAAATTCATAGAAATAGATAATCAAGAACATCAAATTCTAGATGACATCGATGGTTATAAGTATAAATTTTCATCGCAATTTATGTCACCCTTATGTATTGTTGAATGGATATAAAATTATCAAAAATTTCTTCCACTATCTCTAGTCCTAATATTTCCCCCAACTTCATCATACCACATTGGATTTATACGCCTATTTTTATATAGGGATACATAAAAATCCATTTGAATGAATGAGTAAAAGATATTGTAATAAGAAGACTCAACCAGAGGAAGGTGCTGATCCCAAACACATTTAAAATACATATAGAAAGATCTTAGTATATCTTCTAGTGTTTGAATAGATATCTTATATTAAATATCTTTATGAGGATGATATGTAGTGATGAAACTCAAATCTGTATAACAATCTTGTTGAGTACTACTCTAGAACATTAATGCAATCCATTAATCTTGAAAAAGTAAATTAGAATGTAATATTCTATGAAACCTCATCATATACATAATATATATCTTGGAAAGATGATCTAGAGAGAAATATTATTTTATAGATATGAATTGTGGTGAATTTTTAAAGTGATCGACTATAACACATATTGTATTATAACTTATTAAATGTTTGGGGGAGTCAAATAATAAAATAAATGGTGATTTTTTCCTATTTCAATTCTGTTTTGGGTTATGATTGTAAGATATCCATAGAATATGTCTATAAAAATTATCCTAAGAAATAACAAGAACCAATATACATTTTATTTAATATATCTCTTCATGATGTCCCACAAAAATACTCTTTCATATCCTTATACATCTTTTTACTTCTACGATGAATAGATATTGAAGAAATATGAGCATCCAATAAAATTTCCTTCCCTAAATCTAGTATGTAAGGAAAAAATACATGTTCTTAAACCTCATAATTCTATCATAATAAATATTAAAATCAAGAACATTTCTCGCCTTCTTCTAATACTCCACATCATCATTTTGGAACTCTTTAATCTTCACTAGGATAGATGGTTAAAAAAGTTAGAAAGATAATATTTCCCCCTTCCCTTAGGATTTCAAAATCCATTATTTGAAAAATTAGAAATATTGGATCTTTTTTAATCTTCTACATGGATATGATATCAGGATCATTTTGACTCAATGTATCTACCACCTTATTCTCCTCCATTGGTGGTAATGAATTGAGAACTAATAATATTTAATCATGTATAATCCTCTTATTTGGTGCATGTTCTACTCATTTTCTATGAACATATAATTTAAAATTTTTGGAGAAATATAAATATCACAATTTTTATATAAAGATAATGCATCTATATCATTAATGTCAAAATTACCAAAGCTAACTCCAAATCTGGAGTTGGATAATTTTTCTCATGAACCTTCATTATGGTGATGCTTAAGCTATAACCATTTCATTTTTTATGATAACACATCCCAATACCTTATTTTATGCAACATTACAGATTAAAAACCCTTATTCACTATAGGGTAATTTATAAAAAGTTAAAATAACTAATATTCTATTTACTTCCATGAAATTTTCTTCGCATTCATCTTTTTGAGGAATTTGGATCCTTTATGAGTTATCTTATTGGGGTGATTATATAGTCATAATAAATTCTCAAAAAATGTTCGATAATATCCAGAAAAACCAAGAAAACATCAAATCTAAGTTACTATGGTCAGTAGAAGTCAACATTCAATAGCCTCTATATTTTATGGATCCACTGATATACCATCACCATATATTATTTGATCCTAAATTGATACTTTTTGTAGCCAAAATTTCCACTTAGTAGATTTTCATTCCAATTATCCTTCCTTAGGGTCTTAACTAAAATCTTCATTTGTTATTCATTCTCCCCTATAATCATTGAATATATAATAATATCACCTATAAAGACTATCAAAAAATGATTACAATAATCTTTAAAGACTATATTCGTGAAATCAATGATTATATTAAAGTATTAGTAATAAAAAAATAGAATCACTATATACCCATCATGTCCATACATTTTACGGAATTTTTTCCTATGTATATCCTCCTTTATGACCCTCAATTTAGGATATGTAGAATTAATTTCAATCAGGGAAAATTATTGAGCTCTGTGAATTTGATCAAAAAATTCATCAATATAGGGTAAATGATACTTCATCTTGATTATTATCTTTTAAAATTTACAGTAATCAATAAAATTTTGCATCAATATATCATTCTTATTAAAAAATTGAATAAGTGAACCCCAAGGTGACACACATGGCCGGATGAATCCCATTTCAATGTTCTCCCTGAGTTTTTTCTTCAATTTTTTCAACTAAATCGGTCCCATTTTGTAGGGAGTCTTTATAATAGGTGTGGAAGGAGGTTTGAGTAACATTGAAAACTCAACATTATGATATAGTGTAAGGATAAGAAAATATCTTGAAATGATATCAACAAACTCCCACACAGTAGGAATATAATTGATGTTGAGTTCTTCTCTAACCATATTTGGTGAATTCTCTTATTGAAAATGAATCAATAGTCAATCAATGGGTGTGATATCTATTTGGAATTCATCTTTATCATAATACTAACAGAAAATCATAGGATGGTTTGTAATATAAAATGTGCCTTCCCTTCCTTAGAAATTAATGTGGTTGTTATGTAGAGAAGTAAAACACATGCATAAAACAACCTCAAATTCAAAAAGAGGGAGAATAACATGATTTTAGGGAAGTATATTTCCACAAACTTAAACTAGATAAGAATTATTGACTTATGACGAGATCACTATAAAATTATGGGTTTTCACTACTTATTCAACATATAATAATTAGTGTTTAATTTTGGTAACCTTATACTATTCTAATATAAAAGAGTTGGTATATCTTGAATCAAAGAAGACATTATCGGTACTAGAGTGACTAATAAGTATACTTTTCACCAATTCATTATCATAACCCACTATGGTAGTTATGATCTCATGATACATAACATTTTCTATGGTATTATGAGGGTGTTGATATGGATCATAATGTTTTTTAGATTTGTTCGCTTGTTGGTATAATGCCAATACTTCTTGTATTAGAAGAATTCGAGCATGGTTGGTGTATCATTAGTAGTATTCATTTCCTCTATTTTATCAATTATCCTTTTCATCACATTTTTATATACCCTGGATCCATGAACATACTTCCCAAATTTGAAATACTTCCAAATTCTACAAAAGAAATTTCCATGATATTTTTTCCCTCATTTCTTATTGGTAGGTGATTGGAATTTATTTCCACCATATGATTTATTTTAGTTCTCATGATACTATATCTTCCCTTTATTATAAAAACCATTTTAATAATAATAATAATTAATCTATATTTATTAATTTAGTATTAATTTAATTTTTTATTCATATCTATGAAACTCCTTTATAGTTAACACCTTTTGGAGAATTGGTTTTGAGCCATAAAAAAGGGAAACAAATTTTCTTGTAGGGATTATGATTAAACTAGAAACATGATTTTTATGTCCTATAAAATTATCTTCATAGTTACCAAGAGATTCATTATCATTCTTATTGAGTTGAAAAAATCATTCTCCATCCTTGTGCACATAGTATGAGGGAATTACTTATTGGAAAATATTATCTTAATCTTATCACATCCCTTTGATTTAATTTATACCTCGTAACTCATATTATTTATATGCTTCCACTATTGATGTGCTCGTCCTTCCAAAAAATGAATGAACAAAATAAAATTATCATGTTATAATCCTTAGAGAAAGGAAAAGATATTTTCCATGGTACTGGTCAATTGATCAGTGACTAGGGGATTATATAACCCACGAAAAGAAGGTGTATGTTTCCTTATATATGACCCAACAAAACACATTTCCCTAATTTTCTCATTTCTATGATCAATATGATTCATAGCATGAAAAAGTTGTGTGGGCATTATAATGGGGTTTTTTTTGTTATAGATACCATTAAATTTAATTTAATATAAGGAAAATAATTTCATTTCTATCACATTAATAATTAAGATAGGTTCTTCAGGTTCTATCCATTATCAAAAAAAATTATAATATAAGAAACACTATTCATTGTGGGAAACACAATAATCATGAAAAATAATTTATCATAATTATAAATAATTAAACCTTGTTTTCAATCAAAGAAACCATATGTTCATCCTGAGCCTTTAATGTTCATCATCTATTCAAATCCTTCATAATGGTTGGTTAATGGAATGTGAATTAATCAAATCATATCACTTGGGAGTGTCAAACTAGGTGTTCAATAAGCAAGTTTTCATGCACAAGGTGATAATAATGTATTTCTAAATAAACCCCTTTGGGAGTAATTATCCCTAGTAACAACTGTTATAGACCCATATACTCATTTAGCAACCATAAAATGATGTTTTTATAAGAAAATAACACTCTTTTATTTACCATAACTTAGGATATTATCATTTATAAAGGATTATCCTAAGGATTCTCACTAATTTTTTCTAATTCTAGTTTCAAAAGGTAAATTAAACCTTTTATATGATACCAACAATAGAGACCCAATATTTTCAAACATTAGTTAAATTATTAAAATATTAAAATTCATTACATAACATAATCACCTACAAAATAATCATATCAGTCTAGTTGCATTGAAAACATGGATACTTCAACAACTAGCTCATAAGTAAACTGTATCCTCTCCCACTTAGTTTCTAAAAACTAGAACCATTCTTTGACATATCATACATAATATATTTACTAAAAAACTGGTGAAATGAAAGATAAAAAAAGTTGGTCTCATATTATTAGTAAGGGTAAGTGAGGGATATATCAACATAACATGGGTGTAAGGGTGTGAAAAAAAGTGAATAACATATGAAAATCCATACTCTGCTCATCACATAAGACCTGGAACAAATCATATCAGTTAATAAGACATGAATAATAATATAATAAAAGAACATAGGGAATGTAAGAATAATATTGGCATAAGAAATATATTTTTGGAATTCACATAATCATAGAAAAATAAATTCTTTATAAGTCATGTATCATTACCATAGTTATTCTAATGTATTTTATTCACTCCCAAAACAATCATAGTATACAAGGTTGATTCCTAGGACTAACATAGTGGACAAAGTAACTAAATAACTAGGTTGAGTCCCTATTCTTTTATTTTTTGCCTCATAATATATTAATTATTACACAATGAATTGTAGAGAGATATAGGTCCCACCAATCCATAGTCATAACATGAGCACCATCCTTGGTCATAATATTACCACCATCCTTAATTATATAATAACAAACATCCTTAGTTATAACATAAACGTTGTCCTTGGTTATAACATTACCACTATCATATAATGAAAAGAATTCCTAGGTGTGCCACAAGATCAAAAAAAATTCATCATACCCTAACCCATGAAAATAAATCGGTGTCATAAATATTTAATTATAGCATAACCCATATAAAATAAATATATTAACTAAACATTTCATGATTTCATCATAGCATAAATCAGGGAAAAATTGAATTTTATATAAATCTTATCATCATAAACATAAAAAAATACACAAAAATAATAATAAAGTATCATTATTTAATATCCCTATAAAGTCTTATGTAACATAAAAGGATGTTATCATAGATGGAAAAAGAATTTCAAAGATCACTTTTTTCATTCCTTGATTAGAAATAACTTTTAACTTAAAAAATAACATTTCTAAAACTAATATCTCAAAAAACATTATGAAAATTCACCTATTCAAAAATAATATTTAAAACTTATAATGTAATATTTAAAACATTGAGTGTTCATGAAAGTGAAGAATACTATTATTGTCAAACATTTTAAACCCATTATTCCATTCACATTTTTTTAAAAAATTCATAGAGTATATCTCTCATGAAATAAAAATAATCTTCCTTATAAAAATCATTATAAAATTTAATCTATGGAAAACAATTTCTGTGATAAATAAATGGAGAGTAATCAAAAAAATTATAACGTTTTTAGAAAACAAGGAAATGAAAAAAAATGATTTTCTATCAAAGAGAGAAATATCTTCGGTTTTCCTTAAAAACTTATTTTTGACTATGGAGTACATAAAGCTGGGATAAATAATTTAAAACATATATTTTCATGAAATAAATATTTGAGAATAAAAATAATGAGTTTCATTAGAGATATATTTCATCATAAAAAACATAATGATAAACAAGCCTGACAAACAATGTAATTGTAATATACATCCTTTACCACTTTTGTATCTTTTGAATCACAAGCCCCATGAATTAAATAAAATTATATGGATATTTATATATGATACTTATGTCATAATATTCATAAAATATGTTCATGTATAGTATATAAAACACACAAAATAAACAAGTGGTCAATATGGCGTGTATCTAATAAAAATAAAATTAAGATGAAGATCCCTTACATTAAGTGTTGATTTCCATCATAGATGGTCAAAAATACTGTATAATAAATATATATTAATTATAAATATATTAAATAATAATAATATAAATTATAGCATTTATTATTTACTTATGACCTTGTATTAAATTTTTTTAACAATTCCTTGTTAAAATAATATTTCTGGTAATAATTACTTCATTTTTCATGTATGTTTTGGTTTATTAGTTTCTGTCCTTATGATTTGATCATAGTTCCATAATATAAATAATATTAATCATTATATAAATATAATTTATGCTCATTATATATGAATTTAGAGTCGTCCATAAAAGATAGAAATAGAAAATTAATTACACCATTAATGGAGGCGGTAGGCCACATGTTCACATAAACATTGTGTTCATTTCCTCAACAGATGATATTATAGAAAAATAAATAATAATTCATCTTTAAAAAATTATAATTACTTCATATATATCATTTATATTATTCAAATACATATTTATTACCATACAAATAAATATAGAATCAAAATCATTTCACATCATTTCATAGAGGCGGTGGTCCACACGTACACACGAGAGACGTGATAACTTTCCAAAGGATTGGAAGGTAATAAGGTATATGTGATATTATAATTATAATATTATAAATATATGCTAAATATGATATATAAATATTAAATCTATAATTTTCTCCATCCGTGATAGTTAGTGATGGAAAACAAATTACCTCAATTCGTGAGGCATTAGTCCACCATACACACGATCAACGGTTTCATTTCCAATTTGATGGAAGAGAAGATGGATATAAGTTATTAAATTAACATAGTAAAATATAATTATATAACATATAATTATATTAATACATCATCATATTTTAATTATATTTTATGTATGTGGAAGAAGAAATAAAATAAAAATGGGTGGTTAAGAATGATACCTTTTTATTAGTAAAACGACCTCAGGTTTGCACCAAAATATTTCTTATGAGGATTTACTAATCCAAATAAGGAATATAGGATTTGAGGATGTAATTATGTATTGTTTTGTTTTATATCATGGATTCACCATATTGTTTTGTAATTTTTAATAGGAGGGGAGTTGGGGTTCCCATTAATAAGTGAGGGAGAGAACACTATTGGAATTTTTTAGAGGAAATAGGTGTACCCATGTTTTAAATATACAAAAGGCACAAAATTGTGTTATTATGGAACATTATGATTTATATGGTCTATATATATCCACAAAATAATAAATGGACAAGTTTTTAGGACATTTTAACCCATATCTATTTTTTTAACCCTTGGTAAACTTGGTTTACCATTAACTTTGATAATTAATTATTAATGTCTTTTCTAATAATTTTAACAAAAAATCTAATTTAACATTATAATATAATATTAATTATTATGATTAAAAAATTTTAATCCATTTTTCAAAACTCTATTCACATTATTTTCAAAAATTAATTTAAAATTAAACTCACTTATGCGATGAAAAATCAGCTTTCTAAAGAGAAATTGTTTCTAAATTATAGAATGTATTAGTATAAAAAGTGAACATTAATTGGATTTAAATAACCTAAATTTATTTAATAGTAAAATAATTTATCTTATTTCAATTTTAACACATTTAAATCAAGATGAAGATTTGTAAATGCTTAAAATTAAAAGGTAGTTTTCAATAAAAGTCAGTATTCTTCACAATTCACTAAAAAATTAAAATTTTTAGATAATTATAAAAAACTAAACCTAATATAATTCTGATATTTTGATTCCAAAATTTAATAAATTTTTTCGAAATATATTTTCTAAAAAATTATATATTTAATATTTTATATTTTCAAAAATTAATGAGTCATTTTTTTGAGAAATTTTTTTTGAATAATATATAGTCTTTACTAAAAATTAAGTAATTATATATTAATATATTTTCTTTATCTAAATCCTTTATAATTAATTTTAAAAATTTTACTATTCATATTCATACTTCTAAATATAATGACTAATTTAAAATGATCATGTTTAAATTATAATATCAACAACTTATCACGACTTGTTAAAACGTATTGTTGAATGTAACGTAGGATATCAATGAAATTAATTTTTTTTTTCAAAAACAATATTTCGTAAAATATTGTGGTGTATTAATATCCACATAAAAAAATCAATAATACCAGTTTTGAAACATACATTTTTCAAATATAAAATTAATTTATTCTTAATCCGTATATAGTAACCACCGTGAGAATTATATTAAGTTATTTTTATATATATGTTCTAAAAATTTAATTAAAACCCTTCAATCTATATTATTAAAATAATTTTCTTTTTTTAAAATACATTGTGAACAAAAATTTGTATTCAGAAAAATATATCAGTTAATATTATATTCTTTTGGGTTCTAATTTCCTAGAAATTAGTCAGTAAATTTTTTTAATTGAACGTTTTCTGCATTTATTTCATAACATAGTTACTCTTATTCATACCATCCAAACCAATAGATAGGTTATAAACGTCATATAATAAAATTTCCATAGTATATCGGGTTTTTTTAAGCTTTGTATTGATTGTGGTAGATGATATTGAAAATATTATTTTTTAAAATGGAAATACATTATAGAATATTGGGATGCTAAATTTGACACCCTTAATGAAATTATATCATCATAATTTTATCCCATGTCTAGTAAGAAATAGTTTATGATGTGAAACTATTTATTAATATATTTTAAAAACACATTATAAATTTAATAGATGTATTTGAACATCATAATTTTCAATTGAAAACCCAATAATGGAACCTTGAAAAGAAATCTAGAGGTTATCCAAAGGAAATATGGTGTAAAAGATAAAACATGTGATCTTATTTGATTTTTTTAATATTAAAAAAACAATTAATGAAAACCCACATCACAAAAAGTTTTATGAAAAAATTATTTTGAAAATCATAAAAGTAAAATATGTAGGTTAGTTTGAAAAAAAATAATCTGGTTCCCAAATATGGATAACATTGTTAGAAAGTGAAAATATGGACATAGATGATAAATCACCGCTAAAGAGGATGTAAATTATAGTTAAAATTATTATAATTTTAAGAATAATAAATTCAGAATGGAGGAATCATTGAATTAAAATGTAATTTTACTAAATATAGAAGAGACCATGAATTCAACACAAATGATTGTAAAAAATTGACATTTTCATTTCAATATTTTTTTTCTAGTGTTGAGTAATTCATTTAATATCCAGATAGAGAACATAATTATATTTATTTGTATGATTTTCTAAAATACCTAAATGAAATTAAATCATTTTTTCATTTGATTCCAATAGTTTCTACCACCATTTGATCAAATATTCAAAAATATGAATAAATATATTAATTGTTTCATCCCCAAAGAACTAAAATTTACTTTTTACGACCATAATACCCTAAAAATCTTGAATAGTTATTCCTTCTTTCTCTAGAATTTAAACAAAAATAGTAGTTAGAACAAGTTAAAATAATATCAATATGAAAAAAAATAACCATATATCAATCTATGAAACCTCATAAAACACATAAGTTTAACTAAAATCCTAAAAAATTTCTAAATTTGTTAAAAAATATTTAATCCAAAATATCAAAATTATTTGATCGCATATTATTCTAAGTTAAACATAGTATTTATCTCTAAAAAAAATCCATAACTCAAAAATTTAAATTCTCAAAATTTATATTCTCAAATCATATAATCCCCAATATATTAGAATAAATTCTATAAATAAACTAAATAACTGTGAATCCATAATAAAATAAAAAACAGTTCAATAAATTAACTAAATATTTATTCCTAAAATTCAATTTTAATTAATCATTTGATGTACCCAATATAATTAATTTCTTAAAAACAACATTAATAACTTGTTCACCAAATCACTTTTAAATATCATTGTAATATATATGATAACACATATGTTACCCAAAATTTAAAACCATTATCCCAATTAAGCATAGATACATCAACATAAAATATAATGATAACCCTATTGGTTATCTTTATATCCCCGCACACAATTATATTCTTCCCTAATACCATTACAGTAAGTCACGTGATAATCCTCAGAGAAATATATAGCACAATCATGTATAAAAACCCAATAAAGATCTCCCAATGTATCTTTAATCATTTTAAACTCCATCATTAAAAATCTGAAAATGATACCAAGGCCTTGAAATATTTGATCATACCTAAATGTATCAACCATTAATGAAAATAATAGCTCATAATAACAATTTAAACCCTATATACAGTCACTTTAATCTTTTAAATTCCATCATAAATATCTAATCATAGATTTTCATCTTATTACTAAATTCATGCTTCCCATAATAAAAAATCTGAATTATTTCCTAATATTCACCAATCTTAGTCTAATAATGTTTCAAACATTAAACCATAGAACTGTAAAAATAATCCAGATTTTTTAAATGATATGCATAATTGTATTCATCTATATTATATGATATTGATATACCTTTATTTGTATGAACTTTCTTATCCCATTCTCAATGTTGTATCCTAGGGTATCAAATTTCATTATGATCATACTCACCAAGTTTAAAAACTTCAATTGATACCTTTTGAAAGACTTCCCCCATTTATGGTGTTAATTGAACTATATTTTTCCGTAATAGTTTCTTTTTCTACTTCCTCTATTACCACATATGAAGTATCTAACCATTAATTTGATAAATTTCGTTGGATTATTCTTCCCACATTCTTGACATGAATGGAATTTAATCTTTTTTCATCATGATCATAATCATTTAATTTCTATGAAAATCCATTTTTCTCTTAATTATTTTGTTAGGAAAATCACCTTGGTTTAGGTTGTAAATAATTTCTCAAGATATCTTGCTTAACCATATACACATGTGTTTTTTACAATACCTCAAAACATTTTCAGTTTCACATTAATAAAACCATTGAATTGTCCTTCAAATATATTGTCAACTTTGTTCTTGCTTGTTTATCCATTTACAAAAAAATAGACAGTGTAAAAAAGCATAACAAACCATCATATAAGGAGGATAAATACTATGATATCCTTTACCATGTCATGTTTTTTTTTTCAAATTATCAAATTCATCTAAAAATAACCATAAATATCCTTACCATACTAATCATAAATGTCATAAAATATTTCTATATTATGATAAAAACATATTTTCTCCTAATTTTTTATAATTAAAAAATATCATAGCCTAAAAATTTACCTAAACCCTTTTTTAGATACCTACTTTAACTCTCCATTTCTTCAACAACCCAAAATTTTATTTTTTATAATAAGGATTTCACTTTCCTACTTTTCCAAGATCATTAACTTTTATTATTTTATAGAACTAAGAAAAATATTATTAAACAAATTATTTTCCCCAAAATGTATAAATTTCCTAAGAGAACTAAGAAGATTGATATATTACAATGTGTTCATTTCCCCAGTGTATAGAATTTTACTAGAAAAAATGTTCATATATTTACACACTTGTTTCATTCATGAATTTGATTCATTGGTAAGTGTGATCAATGAAATTTATATAAACCTTAAAAAAGGTAATCCACGTGATTTCTTTTGAAAATATTGGATGATAAAAATAAATATCAGTAAGGGATTTAATAATAAAAGAAAAAATTTTAGTCTTTTTTAAAATACATGAAGAATAATAAGGGGATTTTCTTTTTTTGTTTTATAATAAACCTTGAGCTCAAAATAATCATTACCTACTCATGAAATAAACATCAAAGATGATGTTTTTCATAAAATATTTTATATGTATGAATAAATTCAAAACCATAATCATTAATTTTAGTTTTGATGACATGGGAACCCATGAAAAAAAACCGTTTATCTTTATATAATAATAAAATTTACTTTAATCATGAGTTCATTATCTTCCCTTATGAAATGAAAATGTTCATTTAAAACCCATTTCAACCTTTTATGAATCCATGTAGGTATCTTTGGAACTTATCCTTATAATCACCTGTACAAAAACCATATAAAGAAATAACTATTATGATTAATTCCTAAATATCTAAGCGGATTAGCTTATTTCCTATGTAATCCCTCATCATTACCCAATGCATTAGAGAGATATATTGAGATCACTAAATATTATATAATATTAGTAATAAATATTTCCTGATAAAAACAGATTAAAATTATTTCATTTACATTATAAAACACACAAATTGTTTCATTATATCTCATAAAAAACCACATTCAGTTATCTCAAAAAAATGAGAAGATATATTATTTTCTTTTGAAGACATTTAGAAACTATATGTTATCATAAAATTATTAATATAAAATAGATTGAAAAAACATAGAAATATTTATAATAATATTTCTAATAAATAAAGTAAAATATTTTTTCAAAATATATTTAGGTCATATATAATAAAAAATGTTATTTTTTACCCCTGTAAAAAGAGTTAGAAGCGACATGTGTGGGAAAAATGTGGGAGATTCATTTTTGAAACATTGTAAATAAATTAAAAAATAGTTGAAAATTAAAATTATATAAATTTTATTTCTTAATAATATGATACTTTATTTTTTTATAAAGTATGGATATGGAGGAAAAAAAGTTTAAACCAATAAAATTTTTTTATAAAAATCCCTTACCTCATATCCACACTCACCATATAAATCCTTTACTTTTCACAATAGTTTTTTTCATTTTATTTATACATGATTAAATATTTTTTAGGCTTATTACTGCAAGATAATCTATTTTATTACATAAATAACCATGACTTACATACTTATAATATTGGTTAATTTTACATTGGATGTTTTGGGGTTTTTTGCATTATAACAACAAAACAACATCCGTTTGTTGAAAATTGTCAAATGGTTTTTTGTTAAAAAATCTAAAAAATCTTAAAAATGTTTTTATTATGATTTTAATTAATTAAATACACTTTTATATCCATCCTTGTTTCAATTTCTTGAAAAATATAGCACATATTTTCATTGAGGTTATATTCTATACGTACACATGAAATACATTTACCTTTTTCTATAAGTTTATAATGAAAAAAGAGATAATATTTTACTTTTATAGAATCAAAAATATTTTTTACATGTAATATTTATGCATTATTTTCATACTTATAATAATCTATGTATGGTGGAAATGAAAAATAAATCACGTCGATTTGTGGTGGTGGTAGTCCACATGTGCACATAAGTGATTTTATCATTTTCCAATGTAGAGAAAGGGTAATGAGATAAGTATATTATATCTTTTAAAAATAATAATAATATCATTAGAATATGATATAATCCTTAATTACTTCTTTATAACCAATACTATGATGTAGTGCTAGAAAATAAAATACATCGCTTCATAGAGGTAGTAGTTCATACATAAACATGAGTGATATTTTCATTTCAAATAGGATGGAAAAGGATATTATGAATGGGTTTACCATATGCATAATAACATTTTAGTATATTATAAATATACACATTTTTATCATTATAGAGATGATTGGTTTTAAGGAGGTAAAAAATATATACCTGATAGAGATTACTTAGGTGTGACACCTCTTCATTTGATAACCACATTAGGTGTATTAGGCAAAAAAAATTCCAAAAAAATTAAAATAGATTACATAAAGTTTGAAAATAAGTTTGGAATGGAGCTTCCCTCTTATAATCAAGGGGAGTGACATGCTAGTAAATATAATAAACTTTTAAATATTATAAAATTCCTTAGTCATTGTAAAGTGTCACTAAATGAATAAAATTTTGAATATAAGTTGATATGGGTAAAATAATATTATCAAATAAATATTAATATAAGATATTGTGACTACACAACTTAGTTTTTTATCAACATTAACATGTTTTACCCTTTACTATGGTAACTAATTTTTACTAGGGTATATATTCATTATGACTAAAAATGAAATTATTTTCATTATTAAATTTAAAATTCATAATTTGAAATATGAAATCAATTTTTAAATAATCAATCTTTAGAAGTAGAAGAAACTATTTTTAATATAATAACACAAAAAATAATGGAAAACATTTTTTTCAAAAAATCTTTTTTTAATCATAAAATGAATTTATACCAAAATGATGTATAATAAAGATTCATATAGAAATAATAGGATTATTTTTATTCAATGGAGAAAAATCTAACTTTAAATCCAGTCCAAAATTGATTTTTATTTTTTAAATACATGAAAATAAATTTCATTTTGTATAAAAATCGATATTTTTCCTTATCCTCCAAAAAAATCAATTTAGAAAGATGCAAAAAATTATTTTATGATTTTTTTCACATGACTTTTTCATAAATGATTTAAATTTTATTAAATATTATTTATAATATTATATGAAATTAATTATAATGTCTACACAAAAAATTTAGTAAAATCCTTTTTTTGAAGAAAATGTATTTTTGATACATAAAATTAATTTATACTCATTATTTATATATTAATCAAAATTATATGAATTTTAATTTATTAATTTAATATATGATCTAAAAATTTCATTAAATTATACATATATAGTTTTTAACTTATTTAAAATCACTAAATGTACATTTTTCACAAAAATCTATTTTCTAAAAAATATATCCTTTATATGATAAGACATTATTCAAAAATGAGTTCTAATTTCCAAGAAATTAACAAATTCCGTTTTATTAATGAAAAAATTTCTATATATATATATATATGTATATAAATGAGGTTACTTTTATTCATACTTGCCAAAAAAATAACTAGGTTATAATGGTCATACAATAAAATTTATATAGTATAACATACTTGGTTTCTTAGTATATCTAGTGGTATATTCTATAAAAAATACTATTTAATTGAAATAATATAAATTTAAAAAATCATAGGGTGTTACATCTAACATGTTTCATGCTATTTGGATAAAGAAAATAATTTATCACTTTAATTTTATGTTTATATACATAAATTACATTTTATAAAATGACATCTCTAAGGCCTATTACTATTTTTACCATGAAAAGACACTTTTAAAGTTAAAAAGTAGGTTATTTTCAGTGTTTTGTTTCAAAAATTTACCTAGAATTTTAAATAAAATAATCAAATGAACATCTAAAAATAGTGACACCATCTATGAAAACTTCCATTAAATCATCAATGTGGTATGGAAATAAGATTTTTATTCTCATTGGAAATGTATACAGTTTATTAGACATTATAAATAGTATCTTACTCTATGAAAATGTTCCAAAAGGAAATGAAAATGTGGTCTTCCCTTAGTCCACTAGGGCAATCTGAGACTGAAAATAACACGAAACTACATCTAGAATACAATAGTGCATTTGTCTTTTTAATGTCTCTAACATTTTGTCAATAAAATTAATAGTAAAGGATCATTTCTAGTGTCTTAATTTAGCTATATATTATTTCTAAAAATTTTCTAGTTATTCTGAACTCTATTTTGTATTAACTAATTTTTATCATTATTTACTATGGTTTGTCATGTATTTTAGAACAATGCGAATAGATATGACACATTATGAGTATGGAATAGGGAAAATGATGTTCTCCTTGAAAATATTCTCTATCCACTACATGAAAAAATTTATCATGGTGGGATTAATCCTCCGTTAAGTATTTTTATCATGTTTCAGTTTTTCCTAATGTAGAATCATATAAATGTAGATTTTTGGATTTAGATATGGACCATATCTTAATCTCCAAGATATTACTAGCATGTTTCCCAATAAAATTTAAATCAATTGGAGTTCTTTGTTTTGGGATAATTTATTAGAGATTTTTATTTTCAATTTTTCTCAATCCATTAAATACACAAATAAAATTAGTGGGAGAAGGATGCATATCTAGATTTAGGGGTCTTTCAAAAAATGAAATTAGTGGTAGGTTCTTCACATTAAATGATGGGAGTTCCTGCACGTAAGAGGAAATATAATAAACCTCATCATTTCTTAAATAATCAAATATGATAAAGTATTAGGGGTTACCACGTTCAATAATATGAAAATATATTTATTTATGAACATATTCCATTTATAGGGTATTCTGAATAATTAATTGTTTCTATAAGGATAATATTTCATAAAAAATACATGGATCTTTATTATTTTTAACCAATTTACTGTGAAAATTTTTATTAAGGGAATGATCATCTAATGTGCACCTCATGGAGTTAAATATTTTTAGTTAACTATGTTGTATCTAAACTCCATAGTGAGGGTTCCTTCATACTCATTGATAATGGTTTTTATAAATTCAAGAATGATCTTCCAAAATTGATTGGTTAGTGGGTTTGTGTTCTATATTCCACTATTTTTAGTACATAGAAGTCTGTTGGGATGATCAGATTTGGAACTATAACTGAAATATTCTCTAAGAATCCGGTTAGAGAAGAAGTGAATCTATTTATTAGTTGCACCATCATTACAATGTGATTAAACTATATAATATATACGTAATTAAAAAAATTAATGACTCATTACATTAATAAGATCCCCTAAATAATATAAAGATTCTAAAAAATTCATTAAGAAAGTGGGGAAAGGATTTTAAAATTCCAAAATATTGATATTTTATGGGTTACTATGGTTTAATTTGGAATCATATAATTCTTTGTAAGTTTAACCACGCATTCCATTAATCCTTCTATTCATAATCAAAATATCTATTATTAACAAATATTACATGTGTTTTTTAAGAGCTTATAGATGGGGAATCTTTTCATCAATGTTTAATTATGTTTACATAATTTATTTTTGATGTTCTTTCTCCTGAATCATCCCTAGATCAAATCATCTTAGACTAGAAAATAAGTATAAGGGTCGAATAAATTTTCTATCGTGGTTTTGATTAATATTTACACTTTTTTATTTGTTAATATCATTTTTACATACCTTATTCTTCCTCTTCCAAAGACTTGTTTATAGAGACTTGTTCAACTTTTCTAGATTTTTTTATTGACTATTGGTTAATTTTGTGCAATCTCAGGTGGGGATTTTATTTGATTTGTTTTCCACTTTATATCATCAACATTAACACAATTCTCTTAATAAGGTCGAATAATTTGTCATGTAAAATTACTAGGTTCTTAATAAAGAAAATTACTGGATTTTTAGAAGATTCTTCCACACATTAAACTCATTCCTATGCTCCCCAGCCTATTTAACTTGTTGATAATATAATTTCCTTGCACATTGACTATTGGTTGTTAAGAAAATTTCATTTATTTTAAAGGTTTTGTATGGTAGGATATATTTTATGATATTTCTTATAATGTTATTGGAATTTTGGGACTTAGTTGTTAGGATATTAATAAGGTTGTTATCATTGATTCTAGTTTTGAAAATGTGTTTGGGACTGAAACTGTGGACTTAATATTATATATTAGACTTCATAGTTATCTATCGAAACATAGGGATGTTATTGGTATTTCTTTACTTGAAATAAATCTTAAAAAATCTTTATGATCTATATCTTGGAACACTAGTTATTAAAATGGATAGTAAAGGAATCAAAAGAACATAACATTGTTTTCAATTACTTTTCACTATACAATTTCAAGTAAATTTTTTCAAAAATATTGGTTATCTCTTCCGTCATAGATTCGAGTAATAGACATGAGTTAAAATATCTTACCTCATGAACAACTGATGTACCTCTACCACTTGTTCCAAATTATTATGATCTTTTTGTTATCTTATCAATAAGAACTATGGATTTTACAAGTGAATTTTCTATTAAAACTTATGTTAAAAATTAATAATGAATTTTTTTATCGCTATCCCTTAAAAATTGATAAAATTATAAATATAGTTCTTATCTATTTCTTGATGAGTGAAACTAGAATAAAAATTATTTAATCTCTCCAAATACCCATAAAGATTCATTTTAAAATCGTTTCAAATTACATATATCATCTTCCATATGGAAATAATTTAAAATGTATAGAAAAACCAATAAATAAAACATCTATGTTGTTCATCCCAATCATGGAATTCACTTAGTTATATGTTGTACAAACACTCCTAGGATTCTAAATCAAGTGAAAAGGAAACTTTCCTCCACATGGCATTGTATTATTCCACACCTCTTAGTTTGATATTGGAATAAAATAGTGTGAACTCCATTATGTGATTATTTAGGTCTTCCCCTAAAAGACTATGAAACATTTATAATAGTTGGATTATACTACTTTTATCATCAAAATCATTCTTTAAATATTATGTTGAATTTTTATATTTGAAGACGATGAAATGAGGTGAACAAAAGTACATCATGGTTTGACTAGAGTTGTATGGAATGGTGGAAGGTTAAATATGAACTCCATATCATTAACTTGAGTCTTCCAAAGAAATTTCATAGAATTCATTTTTTATTTTAAATTTTATATGCAAAGTATAAAATTTCCTTTTTGATTCTAGGTCAAAGATAAATAGTTGGCAATTTTAAGACCACATCATGTAATTTTTTTTTCAATATTTAGAGTTTTTAGAGAAACCTACATGATATGGATGCTATGTTTTTACAAAAACCAATCATAGGCTGTGGAAAATGAAATTAATTTTCCAAGGTTAACTATAGTGTTAGTGGTAATCCTAAGGTTGTCTCTATAGAATAGTTATTAGAAATTAGTCTTCATATAAGAAGAATGGGTGTTTGAGTTGACAATGATATTTAAATTAAATGGAAATAAATATGATTGAATTCAATTTATGAATAATTTTATGGTTTTATGTTTTTATTTATATTTTTAGTATCATCATAGTCTTTATAATATTTATATTTATATTCATATTAATTGATAAATGATATATTTATTAATTGATTCATCAAAAACCTAATCTTAATAGTTATTATAGAGAATGATATAATAGTAATAACTACTTGGTAAACCCAATTTTCATTGTGTGTGAAAATAATCAATGATACTAGAATATTAAACCTCTCTTAAACTACAGGAGTAACGCCCAATTGTGTTTTTTATCCAAGGAAGTTCAGAAGTTGTCACTCCCTACACACACTTTCCAATAATTTTATAAAAATAAACACTCAATACAACCTATTCCATCATAGATAAGCTAAACTTGGTGGAGGCAGATTAAAATTTATCAAACTACTCCATTAATAGTTAGAATTATCAGAATCATAAACATAATTTTATTAAAAGTATCAAACAATCAATAAAAATTGCAATCAATCAACAATAGAGAGTTTTATTCATTCTGTATAAGAGTCAATAATTACAACTAACCTCATCCCCTTCCTTCTTAAATCTTATTTTACCCCTCTATTAAATGATTAAAAAATATGACAGAGGAAGAAAAATGAATTACAGATTAATAGAAAGTAGGAAATAGTAAATGGAGTAGCAGAAGTCAAGAAAAAAACCCTTCATTCTATATTGTATCTTTTTCATTTTTAAATGTTTATTTTACTTTCAATTGAACTAGAAAAAACTACCAAGATTCATTATATTTTTATTATTTAATATCAACCCCCTTTTTTGGACTTCATATATATATTAAATAAAAAAATTCCTTTTTTTAAGTTCCCTTATCTTAGCTGAAAATATAAGTAATCAAAATTATTTTTTATTATTTAATGTATTACATGTGATTTTAATTGGTTGGATTTCATTTATATTGATCTGGGTCCTCAAAAATTGACTGTGGAGTGAAAATAATTTCCATGGGACCTCTTTATACCTCTATTCAAAATTATAAATTTTTCCAAAGCAATTAATTCTACACTGAATTCAAAAAACTCTATGTGAACTACTTATAGTTCATCAGAACTCTATGAAGACTTTAAAAAAATACATGGGTATTGATGTAGAGTTCATTGGAACTCTATTTGGCTATAAGAAACCTCGATATGGAGGAGAGACCACTCCACGTCAGTCCATGTAGAGTTACTGACTTTTAAATTTCTTCATCTTCCAAAACAAAAAAAAATCTGAAATTCTAGAAAGTGCATCACAATTTATTCCAACCATTAAATATTACCTTCAAACATAAAAAAATTAAATTAATCTTAATTTATAAATTTTTTATATTCCTAAAATAAATTAAATTTATTAATTACTTTATTTTAAATTTTTTACCAATCCTAGAGAAATGGTACATTAATTATGAAAAATTAAAAATCTCAATGAATTGAAAAATAGTTGAAAATAAAAAGAATTGAATATTAAAAAATATGATAAATAAATATAAATTTTTTGTTCTTTTATAGTAAATAGATTAATGGAAAACTGTATTTTCCAATTAAATGGAAAACATGAGAAATATTAGAACATTTCAAGATAAAGATATACTTTAAGAAGTATATATTGTCTCCATTTAGTGTCAACTACTCCAAGAAAAAGACTAACCATCTCAATATTGATTTCTCTTACATCCCCCTGACTAGGATCTTCTTGACATTCCATTAACTCCCACTCTCTTTGGAGTGTATATAGAATACCAAATAGTAAAGATAAGTATAACTTACTAGTATAATTTCTAGTATATGATTATTATTGGGTTGATAATTCCATTCACAAATAAACTAAAAAGGATTTCATATCAATAATCATGAAATCTGAGATATGAATATATGAATCCAAAAACCTTACACAAGATAAAAACATCCAAACTAAATCAATCATCTTTACGAAAGGGGTTTGCAGACTCATAAATGTGGGAAATCCTTCCACTTTTAGTTTTAATGAGATATTAAAATTAAAACTAAATACAATAATGAAATGAATCTATGTCAAATAAAAAACATTAAAAAGTATAAGACAAAAATATATCACCCTAGACAATAGGTAATTCCCCTACTATATCAATATTATATTAATATATAGTATATTCACTATCCAACACCTAAAACTAACATTGAGGTGGATTACCATACACAATTAATTTCACTACAGTTAAGTGGCCATTTTTTCGTTGGCATCCTCCATAATATATTTTTATAGAGGGTGGTTAGATGTCTTGATTAGAATGATTAATAGACTATGTATGTGATAATCAGGTCAATTGAGATAAATGGTCGGAACTTTTGGACCCAACTTATGATCATAATTTATTATGATGGTTTTAATAACCCCATTTGTGACACTACTTCACTACCAAGATGTAAGTAGGATTAACACAGCTTGATTTTCTATACTGATTTTATTGAACATGAGGTCTTCATATTCTAGAAAATAGAGGTACACAACTCCCATGGCTCCCTTCTAGAGAACCACCCCAGCTCATATCTTCATATCATCCATTCTGGCGACTGTATGTGTTATAACCTATATTCTATCCATGAATAGAGTTACAAGCTCCCGATCCTCCATTAGATACATTCTTAGAATCACTGGAATTATTCACCACATCAATGATGTATGAGAAATGAAAAATTATCCCTCGAGTTTGTAGTAGATTTTTTTATCCAAATAAAATTAAAAAACCATTAATTCATAGAAATAAATCATCAATACATAAAAATTAAGTGAATAAGATCGGTTTTCAATATATTCCACAACAAAAATCAGGAATTTACTGAGGTACATCAATTAAAACGTTTTTATATAATGTAGTGTATCAAATTAAAAATGACTGAAAAAGAGCACTTGGTAGGTCATCCAAGTGATGCCATGGTCATTCTCAGTCTTGAGAATCAAAAACCACCATAATATAGCTTCACCTTATAATATGATGGTGGATAATCTATCATAGTGTTGATTTGGGGTTTTAATTTTATTCAATATATGGTGGTGGTGATCAATCCAAATCTTGAATTATTGAGGGGATAGATCACACCAAAGGGTTAGAAGATGATGGAATTTTAATATCATAAAATTCTATTTTTTAGGTTCTCTTCATAATTTTACATGACCAATATATCATATTATTTAAGAAATACCTTCCAATACATGTGGGAAAACATTAGGTTGAGAATGTATCATAATGATAGATTCCCCCTTTGAATGGAAGACATAATATTTTTATACTAGACTAACATGGCTAGGTATAATACCATTCTTCTATCCCTCCTGTTTCAATTTATAAAAATTTAAATAATCTTAAAATAATTTTGAAATACTATTGAAAAATAGTTTCTAGGGTTCAAGGTACCAATTAAATATATGAAAAGGAAAAATTTATGTAAAAAAAATAATAAGTCAAAATAAAAAATGTATAGGAGGGTATTTAACCAAAGGAATAAATTTTGAACTCATGTTAACATAACCATCACCAAAAAATATATACAGATTCCATATTAATTTAGTTTTTATATTTTAGTTAATAAAAATAATTAATTGGTACCCAAATTTAAATAGATAGTTTGAGATAGAAAATCAAAAATTATATAAGATATCCTATTTTTATATTCCTGCTAATTCTTATAATATTTCCTGAGGCTCATGAATGTGGGACTGAATTTGATAATAATGAAAAAGAGATCTCGAAATACCCTTGGTAACTGAAAGCTTCACCACAATTATTTTTTCTAGATATATTTTTGGGAAACTTATTGAGTATTGAAAATCTTATATTCTGACTACTCTTAGTCTCATAAGTAATAACCCTTAGTAATATTTGATAAAATGTCTTAATTATTTAGAACTAAATACTCAATCCATAGTAGGATCATGCCATCAAAAGACCTCAAGAACACCTCGTGATCACTAATGGGTGTTGTAAACAATGAGGGACATAGAACATAGGCATGTGAGATAGTTTTCCTATATAATAAGATAAAATAAATGAAAATATATTCTCATGTAGATTTTTCATTAATTATATTGAATTAATTGAACAATGAAAGACTAAAACAAAATATTGGAGACAATAAATCATACATAAACTGACCACTATATCATAGAAAATCCATAGTAATTATAACAAGTGGAACTAGGGAAAAAACTATATATACAAATGGAATATGTCAAATTGTCTCTAATATACCAAAATAAAGATTCCAAAAGTGATAAATCCCACATATTATTCAATTGAAAGACCACATTACACCATTCATGACATTCACCAAAAGACCAAAAAGTTACCACTTGAACACCATGCTGCAAGTGAAACAATTTCCCATAACTAGGGATATTTCCTTTGACCCTTAAAATTTATATATGGATTTTTACACAGCCTAAAGGGGCATGTGAAAGGTGTTAGTATAACATTGACCCGTTGGTGGTCACCACACCACCACTTTACCTTATGTTATAACATAATGTGAATAAATCAACACTATAAGGACATATGAATATGTATTATAGAAGACAACAAGATTTTAAAAAATCCATTAAACATAATCATCAATGATAATATTAAAATAAACACATTATTAGTTTCCATACTTTATATTCCTACTTAGATCCTAACACATAATCTATGATATCTGATATATAAAATTTGTGGTGAAATTCCCATCATATTCTGGGAGAGGGTATTGTGTATACTATAGTTTGGGAAATATTATAACCTATATCAGGAGTAATGGAAGGGGGATATTAGATCCTAGAAAATAATATACAATCCCATTTTGTTTAATTATTCATTGATAATAGATTTAGATAGGAAACATTCACAGAAGTAATAAATACAACCTTCAAAAATAATTTATTATCTACATATGTTATATAAAAGAGAAACATCACTTGGAATAAAATATTTAACACGAAATGTTTCTCAAACTATAAAATGTAGGCATGTGTGAAAATAACTAATATAATTATAATGTTTATAAACTCAATTCCTTTATGTGATCCATGTACTATAGATAAAATACAAGTAATAAAACATAAATCACTAAAAGAGAATATCAACTAGGGCAAGTAAATAAGTAAATATAAGTAAAATCATTCAATGATAAGTTATATAATACAATTTAATTAAATATTTATCTAAGGAAAACCACTTATTTTTAGATAAATGCACTTGACCATATGAAATTTGTAGCCTAACTATATAAAAAATGATAGGATTAAGGGGTTAATATTCACAATTAAATATGAAGAACTACATTTATGTTTATGATAAGAGAATATAACTATAAGTAACCTACCTTAAACATTACATAATATTTAATTAAATGAATAATTCACATTGAGGATATTTTCAGGTTTAGAGTTTTAGAAAATTATCCCATAACTATTACATTTCATCTCAAAAATACAAAGGAGGAACTTCTACTCAGTTTCCAATTTTTTCACAAAATAAAAACACATTGAAAAAAATGTGTCATGTCTAGTTCCATATTTTAGATAGCATAAGTTTTCCCAAGACTGCATCCTTGACCCTATTCATCTTTATGTCCGGTGAAAAATATTTTAAAACATACGATGAGACTAAAAAGCTTAGCAAGGGTTATAAAATAATGAATGAAATCATTAGTCCATCAATACATAAAAAACATAAAATCTTTTACACACGTCATGAAAATATAGTATTTATGAATAACACATAGTAATCAAAAATCATAAAGATAACTTGTGGAATCCATAACATACTTATGTTGTAGCTTTCATAGCTACATAGGGAGTCACATTGGAAATAACCATCAGAGTATATTGCCTAAATATCTTAGGAGAATCATTCAATTTTACCTTTGTCACATTACCCAATTTATTGGTGAGATATCCCGGGCTCACCTGACCTAGGATTTTCACGAAACCACCCAAATACATAAACAGTGCCTATGAATCATAGCATATTCATAAAATATGAAAAAAAACATAAGGGAAAGATAAAATTTATACATTTCAATTACAATATATCGATTAAATATATTGACATAAAAAAATACATTATGAAAATCATTTTCAATACCAAAATACTTAAAAGTTTATATGGTGTTTATTTTCATTTTAAAAACATTACGTCATGTTAAGGAAGCCAAAGATCAAATAATACTCATGACGATGAAAAGTTCATTGTCAGTGCTTACGTTAAAAAGAAACATTCTTTTTTTTTCATTTAGTAAAACACCTCGAAGAAAAAGATTCCATTTGAATGAAAAGAAAAGTCAAAGGTTTTTATACACCATATAAAAGATATTTATGTATAAAACAAAATTTGAATCAACGAAATGATATTGAGACGATGTCCCTTACCTCGTGTCCGACTTGACCCATTTTTCCTTTAATCTCCGGAATAATAAAATAAAGCTAATTTCAACTTGCTTAAGATCATTTTTCATTTTTATTATTCCTTTTATATTCCTTATTACCAAGTTATAAACATTATTCAATCATTTATGCTAATAACAGTCGTTTTGTCGATATTTGGTACTTGGGTCAAAATTGAACACCTTATATTTACAAGTTGTCCATGTGGTCAATAGTCCATTACCTATAGAATGATATTAATTTTTTAGATATCATATATATCTAGTATATATATGTATTTATTATAGTACATATCATTTGGAGATAAGAAATGAAATTCACCATTCATGGAGATGGTAAGTTGTACGTACGCATAAATGCTATTTTCATTACTATTTCATATTTTAATGGAATGAAAACATAATGATAAATAGGTATATTATAATTCCATTATAATATCATATATAATATCATAAACTCTATCCTTTATACATCCAACATATGGCATTAATGAGTCATATCACTTTGAGGGGGTGGTAGTCTTCACTTCCTCAAATGAAATTATCCTGTTTACCAATATTTAAAACCATAAAGGTATTCTATAAATGAAAAATAAAGAATAATAAAAAAATATACATAATATATATCATATATAAATACATTTCCATCATAATGGCCACCATGAGAGGCGGTAGGAGAAAATCTAACTATCATCGTTTCGTGAGGCGTTAGTTTTCCATTCACAAGAAACAATATGTTCTTCATCCATTTGATAGAGGTGTGTATATGTGTAGTTATAATTATACATATAACAACATCCTAGTTTATTGAGGATAATTTTTTGTAAAAAATAATGGAATAAAAAGAGTTTAGGGGTTGGAGAAGTAAAATAAAAGAAAAGAAGTTAAGAGAAACTCTTACCATTAATTTGGGTAACTCTCTTTAGTTTGAACCAAAAGGACTTTTTGAAGTGACTTTGGCCTAAGATAATGCATCTAGGTGGAAGAGAGGGATCTTGGGAGATTATTTTGGCTGGGTTTGGATGAGCCAAGGGGATTGAGAGGTCTGAGGAATCGGTTAGTGGTGAGGGATTTTTATAATGGGGAGGAGAAGCTCTTTAGGAAAGTGTGAAAATATTATTTTATTATATAATGATATTTAGTTTCTAAAAGTCCAAAACTTATTAAAGTCTAATATAACATGAATAATGGTCGAAATAAAATCATCCAATAATAATTGGATAGGTTTTGGATATTTTTATAATATTTATAATCTTATTTATTTAAATAATTTATTAATTATGTAAATACTTCATCATTATTTTGTCATTAATAATTTAATTTATTTGATATCTAAAAATTAAAAAAAAATACCATGATGTCAGAAATATTTTTTATTTTCAATGAATATTTAAAATCAAAAAGAAAACTTATTTAACCCCATTTAAAAATTAATTTACAAAAATATATTTGTTTTTGTCATTTTTGCCTTTACTAAAAGTTAATTAAAATAAAGTGTCATTATCACTCCCATGTGGCCCCATGGTGTCCCAAAATCGTTCCAAGGATTCTAAAGGTCGTATTTGTATAAAAAAAATAGGATTGGGACACCTGTTAGGTTAATTTTATATTATTATCGTAATATTTTTTACCCTTATATACCAGATTTACCCTTTAACCATGGCAAATAAAATATCTACTGATGTAAATATTTATAATGTCTAAAAATTAAAGTTATATATTTAAAAAATTTAGAACTCATGATTCCATATATGGAATCATTTTTCCAAATTCAAAGAAACCAAAGTGGCAGAAATTAATTTAAAATTAATTCCTACCATCAAAATAAAAGGCATGTTTTTAAGAAATAATAACTATCAAAAGATTGACACTTGTTTATGTCCAATTTTCAAGTGAAATTAATTCCAATAACCAACAATAGATTATATGGTAAAAATATAATATAATTACACTTTAAAACCAATTCAAAAGATAATCTAACCATACAAATAAATTATACTAAAATGTCATTTTGAATTTAAATACAACATTTTTCACTTTTCCTTAAAAATTGAATTATTTCAGAAAAAAACTAAAAAATTTGCCAAAGTAAATTTTGATGTCCTGATTCTAAAGAAGAATTTTCTTTGGTCAAATATAACATATAATGGTGACCAAAACTAGATTTATTGAGGGTTCTCTATTACAAGGCGGTAAATCAACCTTTTAAAGTAAATTATGCTTAAAATAAGATTCATTAACATTTTAAGACTCTGAATTTTATTGGATAAATGTAAAATCATTTAAAAAACATGTATAATAATATTGTAGTTAGTTTTATTCATTCCCACCAATACAACGACTAAGTGTTAACTACTATTTCAAAAAGTAATATTATATTATTATTGTGCAACATAAGATATCGAAGAAACCCGTTGTTGCGTATTGAGTATGCCATCGAACATAAAAACCCCTTTGAAGTAAAATTGATATTTAATTCCCAAAATATTAATTAAAATGAAAATGTATTATATCTTTATTTACCTCAGATTTTACATCCTTCTCCCCTTTTGGAAATTGTGTCCTCGTAATTTTATTCACATATCAAATAAATGGGGGTATTTATCCATCATAACATTTTCAGATTCTAACGTTGCCTCTTAAGCCATATGGTTTTTCCATAAAACCTTTACTTAGTGAATTACCTTATTCTTCAACACTTTCTCTCTTCAGTTAAGAATATGGACTAGTTGTTCCTCATAATAGAGATTCTCTTCCAACTAAACTATCTCTGGGCTCAAAAAATGAGATGGATCTGACTTATACTTTCTCAACATAGAAACATGAAAAACATTATGGACCTAGGATAAACATGGAGGTAAAGACACTCTATACACAATTGATCCAATTTTTTCGAGGATTTTCCATGGTCCAATGAACCTTAGACTCATCTTTCCCTTCTTACAAAAACGCATCACACTTTTCCATGGAGAAACACTGAGAAATATATGATCACCCACCTCAAAAGAGAGATCCTTCCTCCAGTTATCTGCATAACTTTTCTACCTACTCTGAGCTATTATCATGTTATTTAAATCAACTAAATCTTTTTTGTCATCTCTTCAACCAATTCATGTCTCATCAGCTTCCTTTCACCAACTTCATCCCAAAAAGATGGAGTTCGACAACGCTTTCTATATAATGAATCAAATGGCACCATTTGTATGATGGAATAAAAACTATTATTATATGAAAATTCAACCATAGAAATATGTTGATCCCAACTTCCATGGTAATCTAGTGAACAAGAACGTAGCATATCCTCCAGAGTCTGAATTGTTCATTCTGACTACCCATCTGATTGAGGATGAAAAGTTGTACTAAAATTTAATTCAGTACCCAATGACTTCTGAAGGCCTTTCCAAAAGTTAGTAGTAAACCTGAGATCATGATCAGATACAATACAGAGAGGAACTCAATGCAACCTGACTATATCTTTAACATTCAACTGAAAAGTTTATCTAGAGACAAAGTATCTCGAATAAGAAGGAAATGAGCAGATATAGTCAATCGATCAACAATAACCTAGATTGCATTATTACCTCATGATTTATTTGGTAATACCATGATGAAGTACATGGATATATTTTCCCATTTCCACTCGGGCACCGGTAAAGACTGATGCATCCCTTTTGGTAACTGCCACTCCGCTTTAACCTGTGGACAAGTCAAACACTTCACAGTAAAATCAGCAATATCTCTTTTCATTCTATCCCACCAGTAATACTCCTAAAGTTCTCTGTACATCTTAGCACTGCCAGGATGAACTAAAAACAGGGAAATATGAGCTTCACATAACAACTAATTCTTCAACTATGAATCACAAGGAACACATAATATTTTACCAAACCTCAAAACACAATCATTATAAACATTCAAATCAGGAAACTTTTCCTTCTGAACCAACTCTACTTTTTTCTGTAACTCACCGTCTTCCTTCTGCTGTTGCTTTATTCCATATTATTGAGATTAATTCACCAATATATGAAACAAAACAGAAGAATTTCATGCACCAAAAACTTCTATAACAATGTTCATCAAATCAAAAAACAAAGGATCTTATTCCAAATGTAACATGGTTAATGTAGCATTACATTTCTGACTCAAAGAATCAGCCACTTTATTTTCATTTCCCAGATGGTAAATGATCATGAAATCATAATCCTTTATTAATTATAGACATATCCTCTGTCTCATGTCTAATTCATTATGAGTTAATATAAACTTTAAACTTTTTTGGTCAGTATATATTTCACATTTTACTCCATACAGATGATGCCTGCAAATTTTTAAAGTAAAAACAAGAGAAGCTAATTCAAAATCATGTGTAGTGTAATTTAACTCAAGAGTTTTCCACTGAAATGAAGCATAATAAATTACTTGATCATTTTACATATAGACACAAACACGTCATTTCAACGAATAATCACTGTAAATATCAAACTAACAATTTCTGGAAGGCAGTTCCAAAACTAGATCATTCACCAATATTCTTTTCAATTCCGGAAAACAATCATCACATTCTGTTTTCCAAATGAAAATAACACCTTTAGGAGTTAACATAGTTAATGGGCTAGATAACCATGAAAAATTCTCAGTAAACCTCCAGTAATAACCTTAAAAACTAAGAAAACAATGAATCTCAGTTTTATTTGTGGGTCTTGGCCATTCTTCACCAACCTTTGTTTTAGCAGGATCCACAATTATGCCATTTTTTGAAACAATGTGACCAAGAAATGAAATTGGTTGTAACCAAAACTCAAACTTGCGTAATTTCCAAAAATTGTTTCTTTTCTTTTATGGTCTTCAAGAAAACCCTTAAAAGACATTCGTGCTCCTCTTTACTTTTAGAATAAACCAAAATATCATCAATCAACACAAACCCAAACTTATCCAAGAACTCAAGGAAAATTCTATTCATAGGATCCATGAATACATCAGGTGCATTGATTAACCCAAAAGGCATAACTAAAAATTTATAGTGGCCATATCTAGTACGAAACACTGTCTTTAGATTGTCTTCTTCCTATACTTTCAACTGATGGTACCCTGACCTCAAGTCAATCTTTGAAAAATACTGAGCTCCCTAAAGCTAATCAACAAAACATCGATATGAGGAAAATGATACTTGTTCTTAACAGTGATGTTATTCAATGATCTATAATCAATGCAAAGTCTCATTGAGCTATCTTTCTTTTTATCAAACAAGATAGGAGCACCCCATGGTGATGTGCTACATTGAATGAAACCTTTATCTAATAAATCCTGTAATTCCTTCTTTAACTCTAAAATTTCAATTTCATCCATTCGATAAGGGGTTTTTGAAATTGGATTGGCATTAGGAACTAATTCAACAATAAATTTAGCTTCCCAATTTGGTATAATACTAGGAAACTCATCAGGAAAAACATCAAGGTACTCATTTAACATTGGCACAACATTAATCTGAACAGTTCATTTTTTCAACAAAATGTGCAAGGTAACATTCATTTCCATCTTTTAATAGTTTCTCAACTTCCTGATATGTTATCAAAAGTATGGGTTCATTCTTGTACACAAACTGGAAATCATCTTTAAAAGAAACCTCTTCAGCTCTATAGTCAATCATAGCATGAAAAATAGAAAGCCAATCCATACCCAAAATAACATCAAACTCTACTAGAGGAAAAACAATAAGGTTTTTAGGTAGATTGTTTCTACACACAAGGACATAAAGTTTCTTATAATTTCTTTTTGTTTAAACATTTCCTCCATGTGTTTTTACCATATGTTTAGGATTCATATCTTGAGATGGAATTCCCAATTTACTAGAAAACTTCTCAGAAATAAATGAATGCATAGACCCCGAATCAAACAACACATTGGAATAATATGAACAAACAAACAGTGTAACTGATAATACATCATTCGATGGCCCAACATCTGCTGAAGTCATTGCAAAAGATTTCAACACCCCTTTCTTCTTGTAGTCTGGCTTCTTTCCCTCAGTTGAGATCTTCATTGGACACTCATTTTCTTAATGACCAATTTCATTGCACTTAAAACATTTTACTAACAGAAAATCATATTTTTTTCTTACCATTACCTTGATCATTGTCAGTGCATTTATGAGCCTTATGTCCCATTTTACCACATCGTAACAGTTACAAAAATTCAAAATGCATTCCCCAACATGCTTTTTACCACCATTTTCACAAACTGAAAACTTAAGTTTCTTACCATCATACTTTTTTGATGATTTCTTCCCTTTTTCCTTCCACCTCGACCTTTTATTATGTTGTTTTTCAAAGAACACCTGATCAACGACAAACTCCATTTCTACCTTCTCTGCACAACAGATAAGTTTTTCCTAACTTTTGAACTGAAAAGAATCTAAAGCACTTCGATACTTTAGCTTTTTCCTAAGTAAAAAATGGGTTATTTTATTATCAATATCTCATCTGAAATTTGGATAATACCTTTCCAATCGAGTGAATTTTGTTTCATAAGCAGCCACTAAGTCATCCCCCTGCCTCAATTCCATGAATTGTTTTTCCATCCTAAGACGAACCACCATAGGAAAATATTTTTCAAGAAGCATACCTTTGAATTCATCCCAATCAAGAGCATCGATCTCTTCACTATCCCTAAAATTTTTCACCATTAACATCCATTGATAATATTCAACTTTAAAACTCTAAACATCATGACTAACATTTTGATGTTCTGAACAGCCCATGACATGAAACATTTTCTCCAGTGGTTTAATCCACCTTTCTCCTAGCATAGGGTCAGATGACCCTATAAATGATGGGGGATGTTGCCTCATGAAATTCTCAACTACTAACATGTTTACCTATGGTTGATCTTTCTGATCTCGTGCGTGGATACCACAACCATTTATAGCCTGAGTAAACTGTGACATCACTATAACAAACTATTCAGTTCCGATTTTGACCATCCCGGGTTGCTGATTTGGAAGGTTGTCTTCCTTCTGATTTTGTCCCATCATAACTTCCATGTTTCCTATGCGGAACACCATCTTGAACATAGGAATATCCTAGGCGAAGCAACATGGTAATATGTAAATGATATATAATTTAAATATTAAGATAATGTAATTTATGGATATTAATTTGACATTACCCTAACTCATAAAGTTATCTAAACCAACCTCTGATACCAACTATAAGGACCTGACCTTAAACATTATATAATATTTAATTAAATGAATAATTCTCATTGAGGATATTTTCAGGATTAGGTTTTTAGAGAAGTAGACCATAACTATTATATTACATCTAAAAAAATACAATGTAGACACTTCTACTCATTTTCCATTTTTTCACAAAATAAATACTCATTGACAAAAAGTGTCAGGTCTAGTTCCACATTTTAGACTGCATGACTTTTAACTTGATCACATCCATGGCCCTATTCATCCTTTAGCCCTATGAAAAACATTTCAAAACTTGGGATGAGCATAAAAAATCTCAATAAGGGTTATATAATAAAGAAATTTATCATTTGTCCATCAATACATACAAAACATAAACGTTTTTACAAACCTCATGAAAAAATAAGATTTATGAATAAAACATAGTAATCTCATATCATAAAGGTAACTTGTTGCATCCATGACATACTTACATTTTAGTTTTCATAGCTACGTAAGGAGTCACATTTGGAATACCCATCATATTATATTCCATAAATATATTAGGAGATACAATCACGTTTACCTCCATCACGTTACACAATGCATTGGAGAGCTATATCGGGCTCACCCACCCTAGGTTTATCATAAAACCACCTGTATACGTAAACAAATCCCATGAAGCATAACATATTAATAACATATGAAACAAACATAATGGAAAGATAAAATATCCACATTTCAATCACAATATATCATTTAAATATGTTGACATAACAAATCCATTATCAAAATCATTTCCAATACCAAAATATGTAAAATATTATATGGTATTTATTTTCCTTTTAAAAACATTACAGCTTGATAAGGAAGCCAAAGATCAGATAACACTCGTGGCAGTGGAAAGGTCATTGTCACCACTTACGTTAAAAAGAAACATTATTTTTTTGTTTTTTAGTAAAATGCCTCATAGAAAAAGATTAAATTTGAATGAAAAGTAAATTAAAAGGTTTTTATACACTGTATAAAATAAAGTCATGTATAAATAAAAATATGCCTCAAAGAAAGGAGATTGAGACGAATTATCTAACCTCATGTCTGACTTGACCAGTTTTTCATTTAATCTCATGAATAATAAACTGAAGAGAGTTTCTACTTTCTTAAGAACTTGTTTGAAGTTTATTATTCCTTTTATATAACTTATTACAATGTTATAAACTTTATTCAATCATTTAAGTTAATAACGGTCATTTTGTTGATATTTGGTACTTAAGTAAAAAATGAACACCTTATATTTACAAATTGTCCATGTGGTCAATATTCCCTAATATATATAATTATATTCATTATTTATATATCATATACATCATATATGTTCATTATATATATGTATTTATATTATTACATATCATTTGGAGATAAGAAGTGAAATGCACAGTTCATGGAGACGGTAAGTCGTACGTACGCATGAACACTAATTTACTTTCTATTCCATAATTTAATGGATTGAAAAAATAATGATACATAAATATATTATCATTATAGTATAATATCATATATAATATCATTAACTTATTCCTTTATACATCCCACATATGGCATTAACGAGTCATATTAGTTTGAGGGGTGATAGTTCACACCTACTCAAATGAAATTATCGCGTTTACCCATAATGGAAACCATAAAGGTATGATATAAATAAAAAATAAAGAAGAATAAAGAAAACATAAACATAATGTATATCATATATAAATACAGTTCCATCTTAATGGCCACCATGAGAGGTGGTAGGAGATAATCGAACGATCAGTGTCTCATGAGGCGTTAGATTTCCATCCACAAAAATAGTATGTTCTTCACCCATTATATGGAGGTGTGTGTATGTGTAGTTAGAATAATTTCCATAAAAACATCCTAGTATATTTAGGATATTGTTGTTGTTATAAAATAAAGGAATAAAAATAGTTTAGGGGTTTGAGAAGTTAAATACAATAAAAGAAGTTTAGAGAAACTATTACCTTTAATTTGGGTAACTCCCTTTGGTTTGAACCATAAGGACTACTTGAATTTACTTATACTTAATGTAAGTATTCCAGGTGGAAGAGGGGGATCTTGAAAGCTTATTTGGACTAGCTTTGGAAGAGTCTTGGGGCTTGATAGGTTCAAGGAATGGGTTAGAGTTGAGATCTTTTTATAAGGGGGGAGGGGTTCTTTAGGTAAGTGTGAAAATATTATTTTATTATATAATGATATTAAGTTTATAAAAGTCCAAAACAAATTAACGTTCAATATAAGATTGATAATGGTCGAAATAAAATCACCCAATATAAATTTAACATGTTTTGGATATTGTTTTAATATTTATAATCTTATTTATTTAAATAAATTTATTAATTAGGGAAATACTACATCATTATTGTGTCATAAATAATTTATTTTATTTGATGTCGAAAAATTATAAAAAAATTAAATGACGTAGGAAATCGTTTTAGATTTCCAATTAATATTTATTGTCAAAAATATAACTTATATAACCCCATTTAAAAATTAATTTACAAAAATATATATTTTTTTGTCATTTTTTCCTTTACAACAAGTTAATTAAAATAAAGTGTCGTTATCACTCCCATGTGGCCCCATGGGGTCCAAAAATTGACCCAAGGATACTCATTGTCTGATGTGTATCAGCCAATAGGGTTAGGAAACCTGTTAGGCTAATTTTATATTATTATAGTATCATTTGTTTACCCTTATTTACAAGATTTACCATTTAACCATGGTAAACAAAATATTTACTGAAGTAAATATTCATAATGTCTAAAAATTAAAGTTTTCTATTTACCCAATTTGGACCTCCTAATTCAGAATATAGAATCCATTTTTTCAAATTCAAAACACAGAAGTGGTAGAAATTAATTTAAAATTAATTGCAGCTATCAAAATAAAAGGCGTTTTTTATGAAATAATAATTATCAAAAGATTGAAACTTGTTTATGTCCAATTTCAAATTGAAATTATTTCCAATTACAATAATTAGATTAAATGGTAAAAATATAATCTAATTAAACTTTGAAACCAATTAAAAATATAATATAACCATATAAATAATTTATATTAAAATACAATTTTGAATTAAAATACAGCATTTTTCGATGTTCATTAAAAATTAAATTTTATCAGAAAAATACTAAAAATTTACGCAAAGTAATTTTTGATGTCCCAATTCTAAAGAAGATTTTTATTTGGTCTAAAAATACTTATAAAAGTGACTTAAACTAGATTTAAGTATGGTTCTCCATTAAAAGGTGATAAATCAACCTTTTAAAGTAAATTATGCTTAAAATTAGATTCATTAACATTTTAAGCCTATAAATTTTATTGGATAAATGTAAAAACATTTAAAAAACACGTATAATCATATTGTATTAAGTTCTCTTCATTCCCACCAATACAATGGCTAGGCGTTAACTACCATTTAAAATAATAATATTATATTATTATTGTGCAATGTAAGATCTCAATAAAACTCGTTGTTGCATATCGGGTACGCCATCGAAGATATCAACCAATTTATAGTAAAATAAATGTTTAATTCACAAAATATTAATTTAAATGAAAATTTATTATTTCTTTATTTACCTGGGATGTTATAATAACTCCTCTTGAATTATTAGAATAGCCTATGATAGTGAAGATTTAGGGTTATAATCACATCTATTACATAAGTTCTATTTTAAAAAGTGATTATTAAGTAATACCTTTTCTTCATAAAGAGTTAACTCCTATAGTTGAAAAAAAGAAGAAAAAAATACAACGATCAAATAAGATTAACAAGACGTAGGCTATATTAATAAGGATTATGGGTCACTTCCTTAATTAAAAATAGATACAATAATATTAGAGAAGAATGAAACCCTTTAATTTTTGAACATGAAACCTCATGACTAATGATAGATAAATTTAATGATAGAGGAATATAAAATCACATTTATGAGTTGGGATAAATGGGAAGAGCTCCCAAGGGATCACATAATTGTAAATGGACTGTAATATTGGGTTTGGGTTATTTTAGGGATTATCTTTTATGGTAAAATAATGGGAATACCCCCATGATTATAAAAAATTTATAGTTCCCCAGGGTACCAAGTCCAGGTTTACTGGGTACCTATTGGATATATAAATGGACCAACATCCATTAGAATTCCATTAGTTACATAATTTTATCTGACATGGTACTCGACATTGTCCAAGTACTAGGGTAAATTCTCCCATCTTCTACCAAACTCCAAAAAAATCCTCTAATTATTATCAACATCCCATTCCACCAAAAAATTATCAAATTAGTATAATTATCAAGAAAAAATAACTTAAAATGGTCAGTATGAAGAAATATATATTATTGAATTTTGAAATTATGTTATAAGTTTATTCTTGGCCCATTGAGGGGTTATTCTGAGAATTTGGACTTGGAGAAATATTTAAGTGTTTATAAATCAATAAATGTTGTTTTTGGAAATGGTTGAGGCCAATGAGAATTACCGAGTTCTTATTTGGATATAAAAGTGGGGTTGAGTTAAACATGGGGATGAAATTATACATCCTACATCTCTTCACGCTATGACCTCTAGAGTTATTATATAATGCAAGAATTTAGATTATTGAGGCACTCTACCTATAACCATTCATAGTGTGAACAATGGTTTATGTCATAAAGTAGGGTTGGATAAGGGAGATCTCTTATACCATGAGGAATTCATTCCATGAACCCCTAATCATTTCATAAATCTCCCCTAAGGATAAATTCTTAGTTAGGGGATATCCAATATTTTCTGGTAGGGAACTCTTATGATTTAAATGGTAGATGGGATTAAGAGAGGCCCTTCCATAATAGATATCCACTTCCACGTACCTACTTTGACACCCCATTCTAAGGAGTTTATTTTTGGGCATTTTATCATCGATCATATGTATGAGAATCAATTTATTACTTATTTCTTTTTAATCATTTATGGGGGATTATTCCATTATAATTATTAGGGTTTCAGGGTTGATTTCCCTAGAGTATGTTGAAATAATCTGAGAATGTTTGGTCTTTGAATTATAACATGTTTAGGATGTTGTTGACGCTCCTTTCGTCACAGAATCTAAAGATCGGAAAAGGGGAATATCTGAGCTCAATGTGATTCATCCTTTGAAGAAACATCAAAAATCGACAAAGGGATGAACAAGGAGAACATTTCCCATAGGCCGCGCAAGTTCCCTCATGGTCGCGCAAGTACACTTGCGCGCCGCCTAGTGGTCGTGCAAGTACTTGAGCGACGCCTTATGGTCGTGCAAGTGACTTGCACGACCTAAGTGATAACCGCTCGGTAACCGCCCGGTAACCGCCCAGGGTCTTCTTTTGCCTATAAATAGACCCTGTGGGTCCCCCATTCGAGAGGGGATCTTTTTCCAGAAACTCGGATTGAAGCTCTTGACGCCCAAGTCTCTTCTCAAAGCTTTCGGAACACTTCTAAGGTAACTTTTTACCTAGAACGGAAGATCTAAAGAGAAGAAGGAAGGCCTAAGTGTTGAAACTTATCAAACACTTGCGCGCCGGCTTATTTCCTTCAATATAACTTGCGCGTCCCTTTTCTGGAAGAACCTAAAGAGGATTCTAATGTGACTAAAAAGAAGTCGCTCAAGTATTTCAATTCCGATTGAGAATCGCGCAAGTACCCCTCATGTCGCGCAAGTATACTTGCGCGACCAACACTTGCGCGCCGCCGCAGGACTTGCGCGCCTTCCAACACTTGCGCGCCCCAACTTTTTTGGGTGCCCATCTTGCCCATGTCACCCCTCTTAAGCCATCACACCTTTCCTTTTCAAGATTCAGTCTTCAAGACACTCTTCAAAGTCATTTATGGCATGATTTCTTGACTTGACTTTCTTATCTGAAAGGAATTCTGTGGAATATCTCTCAAAACCTAGTGATTTAAACATCTTTATGTCACCAAAGATTGAGAGTTCATTCATTCAACCTCATCCTTTAAGATGAGAGAATCCTTAACTTGGGTCTCCTTTTTAGGAATAATCCCCAGTTATAGTCCTTTAAATTTGGGCATCCTCCTCAAGAGTAAGCCCCAAATTCTTAAAGTTCCCAAACTTGGGCATCCTCCTCAGGACTAAGCCCCAAACCTTAATTTCTTAACTTGGGCATCCTCCTTAGGAGTAAGCCCCAATCCCAATCTCACAACATGGGCATCCTCCTCAGGACTAAGCCCCAAACCTTAATCCCTAACCTGGGTCTCCTTTTCAGGAATAAGACTCAGTCATAACCTTGGGCTTCCTTTTTCAGGAATAAGCCCCATGTCCCCTTAAACTTCTCTTAACCAGTCATAAATTACCTTTGATGTGGGTTTCCTTTTCAGGAATAAAACCCAATCATAAATCCCCTCCTAACTTTTGCATCCTCCTTAGGAGTAAGCCCCAAGATTAGAGTATTCAAAATCTCCATGAAGCACATATAACTTTATGGACCCTGTTCATGGATTTTCTCCCTAAAAGTAAATCCTAAACCTTTATCTATCTGGGCAGTCATCTATACATAAGCCCCAAAACAAATTCTTATGATTGCATCTTTTATGGCACAATTGTCTAAATTTTACCAATACCTCTTGTTTCTCACACCGAGCATGACTCACGTGAGCTTAGAGTGTAAAAGTAATTATGACATTCATCTTTGAGCCATCAATCATAAACATCATACCCCATTTCTCGAACTACGTGGGTTCTGATTCCTTTTCCAAAAACAAAGGATACGTAGGTAGCCCATTTATGGGTTCGATCCCAACTTTGAAATAATCTATGTCCTTCTGAATGACAATAAACTTCAAGTGCCCCACTGAGTGGCTTTAAAACCAGCCTGGTCATCATAAATGACCAAGAGACTTTTATATAAATGTTTTTGAAGGATACCATTGACCAAGAATCTCTAAACAGATATAGACGATTCTCTATTGATGAAGAACCTCAAATACCTATAAAAGATTCTCTAAATTTCTTTCATATTTAATCATTGATTGTTAAAACTAAAGGAAAGCACATTTTATACTTGGTAATGTAATAAGGATTCACGAACATAACTTAAATCTATAAAGAGAGTCCCGGAGTAGACAATAATTCCCCTCAAAAAGGTGTGATGAGTCCGACCTCCCATCCTCTCGACCAATGCAAATTCCTAAGCCTCATTAGTCCACAAGCTAATGGGCGCCTGCCTTTGGAAAGTAGGTCCAAACGGATGTGGAATCATTGGATGTTTCCGGTTCTACGAACAAACCCGTTAGAAACCGATCGGAACGTTTGAATCTCCCGTCCAGGAGGTCATCCCCGGATTCCGTGCGAAACAAAAATGGTGAACCCGACGTGAATCCTTAACCAAGTGAAAGTGATGTTCTTCTTATTTGTTAGGCCCCTTGGGCCAACAAAGCAATCATTGACATGTGCTCATCCAAAAGATGCAGTGGCCAGATTCATCTTGATTATGTCTGTTATATGGAATAGGCACTCTTTTCTCAAGATCTTCTGCAAAATGGCTTTCCTTAAATTCACCCCTGTGAATACTGCTGCTGTGAACACCTCTACTGTGAGGTCTGCTGCTGTGAAAACCAATGCTGCTACTCCTGCTGGAACGTCATCCACTCTGAGGATGACATCACCAACTCAGCGTCTTCAACGCTGTGTTTCTAATGCACTGGTTAAGGAGTACCGTCGCAACGGTACTATCCCAACTCTGGAGGCCGCTCGTCAAGCCCTCCAAGTTAACAATTCTACCTGGTCGTCTGGACAACGGCGGCCAGCAATCAAGAAGCAGGCGGTGCTGACTACCGTCTCTAACCATTTCGGGTCGTTATCCCCGGAACGCAATTTCCATTCACTCCCTTACTCCGAGGAAGTGAATGAGCAGGTCCCTCAGGGCCTTAATTCAAAAAGACAGGAGTCCTTCCCGAGGGCTCCCATCAACAATCGCCGCCAGACTCGTGCGGTAGTGCGCCCTCAACATGATGAGGGTACCGTCTCCAGGCATTCAGCTCAGGTTCCTCGAACCCGAGCAGGCAAGATGAATCACCAGAGATGGAATCCGGTTAACAATAGGCAGGTTGTCATCCCTGCCATCTCCGGAGAAGTCCACCAACCTAACTTGGTGGCAAACAACGAGCAGGCACACACACCTGCCCGTTTTAATTCCGCTGTCCAGCAGACTCGTCTGGCAGCATCAAGCCGATCCCGCCAGGCAATTCCGGCGGAGTACTGTAGGCAGGAACATACACCTGCTTATACATCACCAGTTAGTCAGCAGGCTCGTCTGACTACATATGATGGATCTCGTCAACCGCGTTTGGCGAAGTGTAAACAGCAAGCACATACACCTGCTAATACTAATCAAGCCTACCAACAGTCTCGTTTGGTAGCGCACGGAGAAGTCAGTCGGAAAGTCCCGACGACAAACAGGAGGCAGACTAAACTCTCTACCTCCACACTTGAGTACTGTCAGGATTCACTGACAGGAAAAGGAGGACAGGAGCAGGCACATACACCTACTCCAAGCCCGGAATGGACGTATATCCCCGTTCCGGCAGCTGAAGTCACCAAACATATTTTGTCAATGGTGAAAGAGCAGAAGAAAATTCTGCTCATATTCTGGATGCTTGCCAGGATATCATAACAACTTCAGCATCATCTCAGGGACAGACACATAAATCTATCCCTAGCAATGGAGTGACACATCAACGATTCACTCCGGAACAGACACACACATCTGTTCCAGTCCAAGAGGGTTATGGGGCATACTCCCCCATATCATACGGACAACCAAGTCAGGCACATACACTTGATTTGAGTGATGATTGTCAGCCTAACCTGACCATCTTTCCTGATCAGGCACATACACCTGCTCAGAGCAATCACTTTTGTCATCAAGTGATTTCTAAAGCGAGTAAGAAGGCATCTAAGAAAAAGATCCGCCCAGCACAGTCAGGAGATCAAAGGCCAATCTGCAACCAAGCCTTGCTCGATGCTGGAGTTCTTGAAGCCCTCAGACATTTATCTGTCGGAATTCAAGATTCTACTCCCTCAGTTCCCAATAACGGGAACATTAATTCTGAAGGTCTTCAACAGACACTTCCTCATGAAGACTTGCTTCATGAAAATTCGGTCAATCTCGAAGTTTCTTCTTCAGATGAGAGCCACAAGAACCCTCTGTGTGGTCAGAAGACCAAGGAGCAAGAGATTTCATCTTTTGCTGTAACCCATCATGAAGGTCCTCCTCATGGTGATGAACTTCGCTGCGAAAGTCCTCTCCGCAGTAGTGATTCACATTGTCTCGAAAATTCTTCAGAAGGCAATGTAGTGACGAGAAAGCCCTCCTATCTCGAGGCACTTGCAAACGTAAAACCAGTCATGTCTGAAGTTTTACTATCGGCAGGTGAAACTCTTTCTCCATCAGAAGATAGCTTGGGGTTCAGGTTATTCTCCGAACCATCCCTGGGTCATTCATCTTCTGGCATGAATAGTGATATCTCTACCAATCTTGTTGAATCCGATGAAGCAACAAGGAAACACCAATTATGGTCCAAACAGGTAGAAGAATCTTCATTCAATGATAAAGAGGAAATGCTGAACATGAGGAAAAAACTGGCAAAAGGTGAAGTACCAGTCATGTTTTGGCCTTTGGCTGACTCCCAGTATGACATTCCAAAGATGTTGACGGATGATGGAATCCATGATATTCGTCTCAACATATGGAAAACTCTTTGTCAATTAAAGAAGAAGATATTATCTTACGATGAATATGAAAATCATCTTAAGATAATAGAAGGGTTACAACGCCAGATTGATTTGGCATCTCTATCAGTCTCTCGGTATCCGAAGGCTGAAAAGCAACAGAGAACCCTTCAACGTTCATGCCTTGGCGCACTAAGAAGATTGCGTCAGTTAATTTCCAATGCTCCGTCTAATGTTCATATCAGAGGATGGGGTGTTCACGGAGCACTACATTTCACAGTGCTTTCCGGTCAACAAAGCCCGCCGAAAATGGTCTCATGCAATGTTATTGCCCATGGCCGGCCACAGTCAATGGGCTTTGTTCATAATCAAAAGCTTGCTCAAGAACAAGCTTCAACTAGTTTCTCTCAAAATCAAGTACATAGAGAACAAGTTGTTGAATTTCTCCTACATCGAGCAGGCGAGAATATTGCACAAGCCTCTCGTCTGGAGCAAACACGTCATCAAATGACGGAAGTTTCGGAAATCATCCAACGGTCTGTTGAACCAGGTGATAAAAGTGGATACAGATTAATGCATCCAGCTAATTTCCGAACTAAGATTCGCAAGATCAAGAGAGATTTTAAGAAGATCTCAGACATAGCATGTCAAGAGACACCCCAGCTTGCCAGACTGGGGACTTCTCTAACCCAACCCTCAGAATCAACGAATGGGATTCGAGGAGTTGAGCGGAAGCAGCAGGAACACCCCCAGTCCACCAGACTAGGGACTTTTTCAAATTCTCAATCCCTACCTCAGAGAAAGTCAGTATTTTCTCGATTAGGGAATAAGCCTCAAGAGGAACGAAGAGCCAAGCTATCAGGAGATTCTCTCCAAGTGACGGTTTTCCAAGAAGTTCCTGAGGGATCAAGTCAACGGAATTCCATGTCTCATCATGGACATAGAAGAAGACAATATCACAGAAATGCTGATAGAAAGGATTCCATGCAATATGCATCCATTAATGTCATCAATGCCGTTGCTGCTGATTCACCAGATGAGGCTCAATCAGAGGGATCAGACGAAGAGGTTCCTGCTCAAGAAGTTGTGCACACAGACCTAAATGAAGAAGGTGTGCGTACACGTAATCAAAGGCTTACCCAAAATCTGGGTATTCCTTCAAGTAACCCACTTCCCCCTCTCCGAAAAGGATCTAATAAGGGGAAAGGAAAGAATCAGGTTACTTCTCACCCTTCCTCTGAAGGAGGTCAATCGCTCTCATTAGAGAAAAGGTTTTCACAATAGGAGGAAGAAATGAAAGAATTAAGAAGGTTGAATGCAGAACTACTTAAGAGTAGTCTTCTTCTTAAGAATGCTGAAGTCCGACAGCCGAAAGAATTTGTTGTAACTACTGAGATGGATCAAGAATATCCTCTTTTATCAGTACACCCACAGAGGTCTAATCCTACGGGTCAAACGCAACAACGGTTGGTAGCACTACCATCAGTTGCAGCACCAACCACCACGTCTGTCCAAGCTCCATTCATTGCACCTACCCAAAACCAAGTTCAACCTGACGTTTCTCAAAAGTTAATAACTACTATTGAGTCATTAACAGCTCGGTTAGAAACTATGGAAGGGAAACGGGCCCAGGTTCAACCTGAAAAGAAAGTTTACCCTGAATGGGTAGATGCAATTTCTCCTCCATCCAGTTTTGGAAATCCTATTTTCCCTACTTTCAATGGATCAGGCGACCCTGAACAACATTTGACGCATTACGTATTCTGTTGTGATCCTATGATGGGAACTCCAGAGCAGCAAGAAGCAGTGAAACTCAGATGCTTCGTGCGAACCTTGCAAGGACCAGCTTTTGTCTGGTATACAAGCTTGAAATCCTGGTCAGTCATCGGATGGGAGGATCTTCGTCAAAAATTCCTTCTTCAGTTTAGCTCAACTTTTCCCAAAACGACAGTTTTTGATCTTACAAACTGCAAGCAAAGGGAGAATGAAAGAGTCTCTGATTTCATTGCTCGTTGGAAGGGATTAACATATTCCTTGAGTTTATCACTCCCTCAGGAGGAATTGTTGCCAATCTGTGTGGCAAATTTGCGTGACGAATTACGCACGCCATTGATCCCTGTAAAATACACAGGAGGGTTTCGAGACTTTACTTCAATCGCTCAACAGATTGAAGATTCCCTTATACAGGCTAAGGTTAAATCTCGTGTAATTCCATCAGCTCCAGGAAGAAGAATGGGTAAAGCAGAAACTGCTACAGTTATACTTAAACAGGCACCTATACCTATTTCTACTTCAAAACCTTCATCTTCTCGAAGGGCTCCACCTCCTGAACGCCAACAACAAAGGCTGTTTCGTCCAAATGATCAAAAAGATCAACGACAAAAACAATTTGAGGATATGAAGAGTAAAACATACTCTTTCCGAAGTGAGCAGGTTCCTGATTACTTCATTTCAGCTCTGGAAAATAATTTGGTTCAATTACCAGTGCCCAAGAGGCCAAACAAGGAAGGAGATGAAGACCGTCCCAATTATTGTCCCTTTCATCAAATGTTGGGGCATCCCATCCAGGAGTGTTTTGTCTTTAAAGACCTCCTGCAAAAGATGGTCGATTTGGGACAGGTCAAATTGAAGGGTTCTTCAGCTCATGTAGTGTGTATTACCGCTACAGATCCAGAGGAAGGAGGCGAGTGGCAGGAAGTCAAAAGAAAAACTGCGAAAAAATATGATGATTGGTTGGTCAGAAAGACAATCAATCGGACCCATTCCATTTTGCGAACACAATTGAAGAAGCCAATTGTGTCTCCTACAAAAGCTGCAGTAAAGCCTCCATCAAAAGACAAATCCTCGAAAGGGCAGAGCAATTCAAAGAAGAAAGAGGAATCAGAAGAAGATGAGTATGTATCAAAGCCTAAATTGTCTTTGACTCTAGCAGATTTCATGCCATCTACTTCAAAGCCACGGGCACCGCCCCATCAAACGGCACAGCCTAAACAGGCTAACCAGGCAGAGTCTTTATCAGACGAAGAGTTAATCTTTGGTTCTGTTAATATGATTCAATTAACAGATCCATATTCCAGTCTTGATAAGCCTGAATTCCCTATAACAAATAAGGGAATCCGAAGAGGTTCTAGAGGTTCAGGATATAGGGGAAGACGTGGATCTTTCCGAAGCCACTACTCTAATTCTACCCCTGCTAGCACTGTATACGCAGCAGAAACTCGTGGTAGAGCCCTTCAGCAAGCTCAAAAAGAACAAGCAAGTTCTTCTGCCGATGGCCAACTCAGTTTTGGCACAGTTATTTTGGAAGACCGATTAAAGGTTCCATCTTATTTATCTCAGAAAGTAAGTGGATCTAATCAGTCTAATCTTCCAAAACCTAGGATGTTGCCAACTTCAATACAAGATGCATCAGCTTCCAAAGCATCTGCTTCCAAGGTACCTGCTAAACCGCATATTCCTATTGGGAAACGCAGGCCTCTAGATCAAAAGTATGATATATTGAAACACTTGGCCCAAGTACCAGCCAAATTATCAATTTTGGATGCTTTGAATCTATCAAGAGATCTTCGGGAAGCACTCATCGAAGCTTTGTCAAGTCCTCAGGAGTTTGAAGCTGAAATTGCTGCAGCTGAAATTTATCACATAGAGAATAATCCTGTAGAATGTCATGCAGTGATATCTTTTACTGATAAAGATGAAGATGATGTTGTGCATGGGCACATAAAACCTTTGTACTTATCTGGAAAAGTCAATGGTATAGATGTTCGAAGAGCTTTTATTGACAATGGTTCAGGAGTCAACCTCATGCCCATTCGCACACTTCGTCGATTGGGCCTCACGGAATCTGATTTATCTCCTTCTACCATGATGTTGCAAGGATATGATAAAAATGAACAAGAACCACTGGGAGAAGTTACACTCAGAACTCAGTTTGGAGATCTTGTTTCCAATTCAGATTTCATGATTGTTGATCAAGACTCAACTTTCAATATCTTGCTTGGAAGACCCTGGCTACATCAGCATGCAGCTATTCCGTCATCATACCATCAATGTCTCAAATACTGTTTCGATGGTCAAGTTGGAACATTATATGGTGATAAGGCCCCGTTCAAGACATGTGAGTCTCAATACATTGAGGCGGAATTTTATCACATGAAGGGAAGAGAAAAATCTACAATGAAGGAAATTACCAAAGTTAATGCTCCATATGGTTTGGAAAAAATTCCAATAAATCCATTTTCACATGTGAGTACAGATTATGTGTTACCTATCAGTCAAATTGACAAAATAGGCCCGAATAAAAATACTCTTATGGAAAGATCCATAATGTCAATTACGGCAATCGAGTCAGACAACATGGGAGAAATTGGTAACTTACCAAGCAGTGATGAAAGCATAAGTGGTGACGTTTTCATTTCGTCTGCTGAAATCCAACAAGTCTATACTTCGCTAATCAGGCCAGAAGAAGTTATAGCAACACCAGAGGTGAATAATGATGTCGATTCTCGATCCATCATCTCCTCTTTGATTCCCAAAGAAGACCCTTTATCATCAATAGGGTCGGAAATGGAAGCTTCTTCTTCAAAATGTGAAAATTTTGACATTTCTTATGATCGTGAGAATTTCATTTTTTCATCTACTTCACAAGTAGAAACGGAAGAAATAACACATCATGAAGAGGAAGAGGAAGATCTTAGAGATGCTCCTCCAGCATTTGAAGAGGGTATCTCTACCACTGTGGATGAACTCAGAGAAGTAAATCTGGGTACAGAGAAAGATCCACGCCCCACTTTAATTAGTGCGGCCATGACCCTTGAAGAACAAGAGATGTATATTTCTTTTCTAAAGAAAAATAAATATATTTTTGCTTGGAATTATACAGAGATGCCTGGCCTTGATCCTAATGTTGCCACCCATCATTTGGGTTTGCCAAAAGAACATCGAGGATTCAAGCAAGCCGCGAGAAGAACACACCCAACCTATGCTTCCAAAATTGAGGCTGAAGTGGATAAGATTATCAAAGCTAATTTCGTCAGAGAAGTTCAATATCCCAAGTGGTTGGCTAATATTGTCCCTGTAAAGAAGAAGAAAGGACAAATTAGGGTTTGCATAGATTTTAGAGATCTTAATCGGTATTGGCCCAAAGATGATTTTCCAGTTCCGATTACAGAACTCTTAATTGATGCGACGGCTGGCTATGAAGTACTTTCTTTCATGGATGGATATTCTGGATATAATCAGATCCGAATGGCCCTAGAAGATGAGGAATATACAGCCTTCAGAGCTCCTCAAGGTGTGTTTTGTTACCGGGTGATGCCCTTTGGTTTAAAGAATGCAGGTGCAACATATCAACGCGCCATGCATCATATCTTCAAACCTTTTCTAGGGATATTTGTTGAATGCTATGTAGATGATCTGGTGGTTAAATCCAAAAAACGTTTTGATCATTTGGCTGATTTGGAAGTCGTATTCCACAAGCTTCGACAACATAATTTGAAGATGAACCCCTTAAAGTGTGCTTTTGGGGTAACCTCAGGAAAATTCCTCGGCTTTGTTGTACGCCATCGTGGTATTGAAGTCGATCCTGAGAAGACCAAACCAATCCTTGGTATGTCACCTCCTCAGAATTTGAAAGAATTAAGAGGACTTCAAGGACACTTAGCCTATATTCGGCGTTTCATCGCCAATTTGGCAGGCAAAAGTTTACCCTTTACCAAATTATTGAAGAAAGGAGTCAGTTACCAGTGGACTGAAGAATGTCAAGAAGCATTTGATGTTCTCAAGAAATACCTCTTGAGTCCACCAGTACTCATGCCACCTGTTGAAGGTAGGCCTCTTATCCTCTATGTGACGGCTTTAGAGCGATCATTAGGTGCCTTTCTCGCTCAAAAGAATGATGCTGGGAATGAAAATAGTCTCTACTATCTCAGTAGAACTATGCTTGAAGCAGAAACTCGGTATTCGAGTATTGAAAAGTGCTGCCTAGCATTAATCTTTGCAGTTCAGAAACTGAGACACTACCTGCAACATCACGAGGTCCAATTGGTATCTCGTAATAATCCACTCAAATTCATCCTTAGTCGTCCAATGCTTACAGGACGTCTGGCAAGGTGGGCGGTTATTCTGCAGCAGTTCGACATTCAGTATGTGTCTCAAAAGGCAATTAAGGGCCAAGCTCTGGCTGATTTCCTGGCTGAACATCCTTCAGTAGAAGACACGCATTCAGATATCGAACTCCCTGATGAGGAAGTTTTCTCTATTCAAGAGAGTCCTCAAACATGGGAAATGTATTTTGATGGTGCTTCTAGAAGCCCAACAGGAAGGAAAATGGAAAATCCTAAATTCAACAAAGTTGGTTTAGGAATTGTGCTCATTTCTCCAGATAAGGCAGTGTTACCTTATTCCTTTTTGTTGTGGGAAGGTGGTACCAATAATGAAGCTGAATACCAAGCTATCATTGCAGGCTTGGAGTTAGCACTTCAAGCACAAGTGAATCACTTAAAGGTGAAAGGTGATTCAGACCTGGTAATCAAACAAGTCAATGGGGATTATGCCATCAGAAAAGAAGAATTAATCCCTTTGTATGATTACGTCAGAGAATTAATGTAGGAATTCCCTTCAGAACCGACATTTTCTTATGTCCCAAGATCACAAAATGCTCAAGCTGATGCACTGGCTAATATAGCCACAGCTTTAGCAGATCCAAATCGGGACGAGACAACCATCGGTATTGCCCACCGTCGTGCAATTTCACCTTATGTTCAAGTCAGAACAGAGGAAATTAATGAAATTAGTCCCATTCCTGAACCGTATGGTCATACTACAGGATGGATGTCACCTATCAAGGAATACCTTCAAAATAGAACACTTCCACCTGATAGAGCCGAGAAAGAACAAATTCGGCGACGTGTGGTCAATTTTACTCTTTATGATGGTCCAAACCACCTCGAGAAAATTCTCTACAAACGTGGTTTTGATGGAGTTCTCTTCAGATGTATTGATGGTGAAGAGACAATGGCTGTCATAAAAGAAGTACATGCAGGAGTCTGTGGTGCCCACCAGTGTGGACATAGATTGTCTGATCAAGTTCGAAGGCTTGGATACTTCTGGCCTTCAATGATACAAGATTGTGTTAATTTCACAAAGAAGTGTCATTCATGCCTAGTATATGCCAACTTCATTCATCAACCTCTAGAGTTGCTTCATACAGCTAAATACTCATGGCCATTTGCCACATGGGGAATGGATGTGGTGGGACCTTACCCTTCAGCTACGGCCAAGCAGTTTAAGTACATTCTTACTGCTACTGATTTCTTTTCCAAATGGGCAGAGGCAGTACCTCTCAAAGAAGTCAGTTCTAAATGCATTGTTAGCTTCATCAAGTCTAACATCATTACTAGATTTGGTGTCCCTCATACCATATTGACGGACAACGGCACAAACTTCTGTTCTTCTGAGATAAAGAAATTGTATCAAGAATACAACATTAAGTCCAACCATTCATCTCGATATCATGCAGCGGCTAATGGCCAGATAGAAGCCTTCAACAAGACTCTTTCAAATATACTGCAAAAGATGGTGGATAAAGATAAGAGGTCATGGCCTGATAAACTCTTTCATGCTTTATGGGCTTATCGGACTACCACTCGCAATGCGACGCGGTCAACTCCATATTCATTGGTATATGGAACAGAAGCAGTCTTACCAATTGAAGTTCAATTGCCCTCACTCAGAATAGCCATTTGTGATAAGTTATCTACAGATGAGCAATCCCAAAAGCGGTTGAATGAATTGGAATGGTTAGATGAGAAAAGATTGTGCAATTTGCACCACTTAGAAATCTATCAGAATCGGATAGCACGAGCTTTTAACAAAAAAGTTCGTCTTCGTTCGTTCATTCAGGGAGAATTGGTATTGGTTCTCAGAGCACCAATGATACCAGGAAAGAAGCCTCCCAAGCTGGAACCAAAATGGGAAGGACCTTATTCAATACATAAGGCCTACTCCAATGGAGCGTATTCTCTAATCTCAATGGATGGAGAACACATCACGACTCCAACCAATGCCAGATTTCTGAAGAAGTATTTTGTATAAACACAAAATATGGTCCCCAGAACTAAGACTTACAATTGGTTCATACCACAAAGGTCCAGTATGACCTTAAACTGCACCATGGTCCGGTATGACCTTAAACTATACATCAAAGGTCCAGTATGACCTTAAACTGCAACTATGTCCTATCTACATGACATTAAACTGTATAGAAGTTCCATGATATGTCCGAGATGACATTAAACTATATTTTTTGTCCTAGAAACATGACATTAAACTGTGTGGCACTTTCATCGTCCAGCATGACATTAAACTGTAAAAAAGTCCCCAGAACTGATATCCTCATATTGGTTCACCTTAGTCCTAGCTACATGACTTTAAACTGTACAGCAATGGTCCGGTATGACCTTAAACTATACAGTAATGGTCCAGTATGACTTTAAACTGCAACTTCGTCCCACACGACATTAAACTGTGAAAAAGTTCCATAAACCGTCCAGTATGACCTTAAACTGCATCATCCCTGGTCCATGTATATGACCATAAACTATTTGCAAATCCCTTATGTCCAGCAAGACGTTAAACTGTGACGTCCTAAACTACATGACGCTAAACTGTATAAAAGTCCCTCACATCCGGAAAGACGTTAAACTATATAATCATCAAAGGTCCAGCATGACATTAAACTGCACCATCCACGGTCCATGCATATGACCTTAAACTATTCACACTTTCGTCCAACATGACATAACTTGTGTGTTATTTTGTCCTTACGGCATGACATTAAACTGCACAGTCCCCCTTTCGTCCAATATGACGTTAAACTATTTTATCCCCATCGTCCTAACTACATGACGTTAAACTGTACAGAAAATCCTTGATAGGTCCTACATGACATTAAACTGTATTTTGTCCCTACTACATGACGCTAAACTGTGCAGCACCAATAGTCCTAACTGCAAGACTTTAAACTGCATAGTCCCTTTTATTTTATGTCCTACATGACATTAAACTGTGCATCGTTAAGGTTGTTATTACCTCTTGTTTCTCACACCGAGTATGACTCACGTGAGCTTAGAGTGAACATCAACCATAACACTCCCTTTGGGCCACTAACCATGTGTAAGTCCCAACAACATTTTAATTAGATCGTTGTCCCCAAGAACAACTTGATCATTAATTCATTCTTTAATTGAACTACACAGACTTTGATCCTTGCCCTCCAGGCTGGGTATGTAGGCAACCTCCCAGGGTTCAAGCCCAAAAACAATCTCTTCACATCGGTTCATCACCATCTCATATGATGATGATTTGTGAAACCGTCCCTAGAATCAATATCTTTACATTGATTCACTTTCGTCCTTGTTATATGACGTTTAAACTATACAACACTTTTGTCCGGTACGACAATAAACTACAAAATTCTTTGATCTCCTCACTTGAGAGAGAACTATTATTGACATTGATTTTTCAATCATGTTTCATTTCAAAAAGACTACGTACATACATGGTAATGCCTAAAATTTTTATCTTAGGGTAAACCATCATTGCACTAAAGTCCCCTTTTCACCCTTCACATGTACGAACCAAATTTGTACTAAGGGTAATTCTAGAACTACGTGGACTTGATTCCCATCCTTATGGGATACGTAGGAACATTCGAGTGTCCCTCAAATCCAGTCCCAAGTCTTTTGGGCCTAACCCCAAATTTCGCTTTCAGTCCCTTGGCTGAAAAGTCCTCATGAAAACACACACTGTGTATTCATTATTATGGTCTGAATTCTATGTCCCTAAACTAAGATCACTCATAATTTCGTCCTGCACGACGTTAAACTGCATTTCAAGAACTACCTATGGCTTGATTCTCATTCTTATGAGATACGTAGTGAAGTCCAAAATTTCAATTTAGGACCCAGCCACAACATGATTATGGTTTTCATTGACCTATGTATCTCTATATACATTGGACAATACCCATATTTATGTATTATAATCCTAACCTTAAATATTTTCAGATCTTCATAACTCTTTTCATGACTTCTAGTCACAAAAATGTCAAACTTCTGAGAATTCTTTTGCCTGACTATGCAGCACGTGCCCATAGGTGGCCTTGCATAAACAGTCCACATAACAGACTTGTCAGCCAAAAGATGCTATTTTATTTGACTATGTAGCCAATGCCCATAGGTGGCCCTGCATATTTCAACCCCCTAACGGGTTTTGTTAAATAATAGTAACTTCATTCTTGGGAAGAATGCCTCTTTTGTCCTTATTTGTCTTAAAACAACAGTATGTAGGGATCCGCAAAAAATAGCCATCCTTAACATATTTGTCCCATATCCTTTTTCATGATCTGAAAGTATTCAAGTCTATGGTTTATTCTTCCTCCCTACGTTTGGGTCAGATCTTCGTAGGAGTGATATTCATCCAGTTCTTCGATATTCTTGTTTGGAAATATCTTCTCCATATTCAAGGACCTCTTTCCATACAACAAACTCTATGCTTTAGAAAATTTGAATCTCCATAAACTTTCACTGGCTTTTAGCACTAGGAATGTAAATTTCTGGGAGTTCTTTTGCCTGACTATGCAGCACGTGCCCATAGGTGGCCTTGCATAAACAGTCCACATAACAGACTTGTCAGCCAAAAGATGCTATTTTATTTGACTATGCAGCCAATGCCCATAGGTGGCCCTGCATATTTCAACCCCCTAACGGGTTTTGTTAAATAATAGTAACTTCATTCTTGGAAACTACTTCTTCTAATGCCTTTTTAGCTCTTTTTCATATCATTCCTCAGATTCAAATATTCTTAAGCCATAGTTTACATTTTTTCCCTCATACTTGAGTTTGGTAATATGTTTTCAGATAAATTGTCAAGGAATTGAATCCATTTTTAATCCATTTTTCGGTCAAAGCTATTTCGACCTTAAACATTAGCCCCTTTATGTCCGGCATGCATGACTTTAAACTGCCCACAAAAGACAAAGGAACTATGAATAAAAGTCAAGTTCCAGCACACTTACGCGCTGCCTTCTCTGCCCTGAAGACTTGCGCGCCCCCTTTTCCTTTGGATGGATTCAATTTCCTCAGAGTCAAATCCTCATTTCTTTCCGGATCCAACTCTGAGGGGGGACTTTTGTTGACGCTCCTTTCGTCACAGAATCTAAAGATCGGAAAAGGGGAATATCTGAGCTCAATGTGATTCATCCTTTGAAGAAACATCAAAAATCGACAAAGGTATGAACAAGGAGAACATTGCCCATAGGCCGCGCAAGTTCCCTCATGGTCGCGAAAGTACACTTGCGCGCCGCCTAGTGGTCGTGCAAGTACTTGCGCGACGCCTTATGGTCGTGCAAGTGACTTGCGCGACCTAAGTGATAACCGCTCGGTAACCGCCCGGTAACCGCCCAGGGTCTTCTTTTGCCTATAAATAGACCCTGTGGGCCCCCCATTCGAGAGGGGATCTTTTTCCAGAAACTCGGATTGAAGCTCTTGACGCCCAAGTCTCTTCTCAAAGCTTCCGGAACACTTCTAAGGTAACTTTTTACCTAGAACGGAAGATCTAAAGAGAAGAAGGAAGGCCTAAGTTTTGAAACTTATCAAACACTTGCGCGCCGGCTTATTTCCTTCAATATAACTTGCGCGTCCCTTTTCTGGAAGAACCTCAAGAGGATTCTAATGTGACTAAAAAGAAGTCGCTCAAGTATTTCAATTCCGATTGAGAATCGCGCAAGTACCCCTCATGTCGCGCAAGTATACTTGCGCGACCAACACTTGCGCGCCGCCGCAGGACTTGCGCGCCTTCCAACACTTGCGCGCCCCAACTTTTTTGGGTGCCCATCTTTCCCATGTCACCCCTCTTAAGCCATCACACCTTTCCTTTTCAAGATTCAGTCTTCAAGACACTCTTCAAAGTCATTTATGGCATGATTTCTTGACTTGACTTTCTTATCTGAAAGGAATTCTGTGGAATATCTCTCAAAACCTAGTGATTTAAACATCTTTATGTCACCAAAGATTGAGAGTTCATTCATTCAACCTCATCCTTTAAGATGAGAGAATCCTTAACCTGGGTCTCCTTTTTAGGAATAATCCCCGGTTATAGTCCTTTAAATTTGGGCATCCTCCTCAAGAGTAAGCCCCAAATTCATAAAGTTCCCAAACTTGGGCATCCTCCTCAGGACTAAGCCCCAAACCTTAATTTCTTAACTTGGGCATCCTCCTTAGGAGTAAGCCCCAATCCCAATCTCACAACATGGGCATCCTCCTCAGGACTAAGCCCCAAACCTTAATCCCTAACCTGGGTCTCCTTTTCAGGAATAAGACTCAGTCATAACCTTGGGCTTCCTTTTTCAGGAATAAGCCCCAAGTCCCCTTAAACTTCTCTTAACCAGTCATAAATTACCTTTGATGTGGGTTTCCTTTTCAGGAATAAAACCCAATCATAAATCCCCTCCTAACTTGGGCATCCTCCTTAGGAGTAAGCCCCAAGATTAGAGTATTCAAAATCTCCATGAAGCACATATAACTTTATGGACCCTGTTCATGGATTTTCTCCCTAAAAGTAAATCCTAAACCTTCATCTATCTGGGCAGTCATCTATACAAAAGCCCCAAAACAAATTCTTATGATTGCATCTTTTATGGCACAATTGTCTAAATTTTACCAATACCTCTTGTTTCTCACACCGAGCATGACTCACGTGAGCTTAGAGTGTAAATGTAATTATGACATTCATCTTTGAGCCATCAATCATAAACATCATACCCCATTTCTCGAACTACGTGGGTTCTGATTCCTTTTCCAAAATCAAAGGATACGTAGGTAGCCCATTTATGGGTTCGATCCCAACTTTGAAATAATCTCTGTCCTTCTGAATGACAATAAACTTCAAGTGCCCCACTGAGTGGCTTTAAAACCAGCCTGGTCATCATAAATGACCAAGAGACTTTTATATAAATGTTTTTGAAGGATACCATTGACCAAGAATCTCTAAACAGATATAGACGATTCTCTATTGATGAAGAACCTCAAATACCTATAAAAGATTCTCTAAATTTCTTGCATATTTAATCATTGATTGTTAAAACTAATGGAAAGCACATTTTATACTTGGTAATGTAATAAGGATTCACGAACATAACTTAAATCTATAAAGAGAGTCCCGGAGTAGACAATAATTCCCCTCAAAAAGGTGTGATGAGTCCGACCTCCCATCCTCTCGACCAATGCAAATTCCTAAGCCTCATTAGTCCACAAGCTAATGGGCGCCTGCCTTTGGAAAGTAGGTCCAAACGGATGTGGAATCATTGGATGTTTCCGGTTCTACGAACAAACCCGTTAGAAACCGATCGGAACGTTTGAATCTCCCGTCCAGGAGGTCATCCCCGGATTCCGTGCGAAACAGATGTCTTTTGATGTTGAACACATTTTATTTCAAACTTTTTCATTGATGTCATGTCTCCCAATTATTTTTCATGATCTATTTGGAGGAATTTCATAAAAGTTTACATTAAATTGGGCATAAAAATCAAAACCTTAAAATTTTTATGTCTAGGTGTGTTTCGGTAGTGGATTGTAACCCATTTGCAATGGTTTCAACATCATTTTACCATCGATGAAATTTTTAAGAAACTATGTCTATTTAATTTAAATTTAATCATTAATTATAAATTTCTTGAATATATTATTTAGACGTTTTGACATGATATTAGGTATTGAGATATATATATATATATGGGCTTTCACAAGGCTTGGATAAGCTTTGGTAGTGGTGTGCAAGATGTGATTAAATAAAATGCATTCAATGAGGTCGGTGGTTCGTCAGAAATACCACTTTGGTAGGATTATTTTGTTTAGATGAATGTAATATGTAGTCTTTACACTAAGAGGGATTCACCCCCATTATTAAATTATTTTCTTACTAAATGAAATTCCTAGACTAAGTAAATTTTTAAGTGAAATTAGGTAGCCATGTTCACTCTATTATTACCTCGACCACCAACATCATTATCCATGGTATAATTGGATGCATTGTTATAGATGTATCCTAGAGAGGTGTAAGTGAGTGATGAAAGAAAAATATACCTTACTATAGGTTCCATAGACAATTATTTCAAGTGGATGTAAAAAACAAATGTTAATGGCTTATGTAAGCTATGATATATCCATGAGATACCTTAGAGATATCATGATGGCTAATATGATCATGAGGTGAGTGATCTACCACCTTTTGGAAATGAGTACATCCGAGTGTATCCACTATAGAGATTTTGGATAGATTGGGTGTGGACGTAGTGAACCATGACTTGGTTTTTAGTCTAGGAATTATTCAATATATTGATATTGATGTTAATGTGGAATTTCTTGTAAGTCATGTACATCCATAGGGTGATTTTTATGATGTTGGGTGACACTATTATATATGTTTGATGAACTCGAACTTGAGTGATGTAAATAGGATAGAGGAATCCATTAATGGTATGATGGTAGGTATGTGACCTAGGGGACATTTTTAGTTTCCCTAATGACTTGTAATCCCCAAAGAGGGTGTGTGTAGAGATGGGTGTATATGATCATGGGTGTCACCTTAGAATCCGAATCGATGATGTGATCCTATTATGGCTATGAGTGTGATATATTATCTGATTTACTGTCCATCCTTTTAAATTTTTGTTGGGATCATATGGGATTCCAATTAATGTGTGGATTAATGTGTGGTTTAGAGAACATAGTATGCCTCAGGTTTGTTTAAATATGAGTTTGATATGATTATGGTTTCCGGGATGGTACCCTAGGATCTTGTGACATTTTGTCCCATGGCAAGAAGTTTCCCTCAAATGGATATGTTTTTTGTTATGAGTATGTGGGTTTTAGAAGAGATTTTAATCATAATATGTGGGATATGTCTATTTGGTAATGAATTTTTGATACCTATATTGGCTAGGGCATTTAACACCTGAGTGTATGATATTTCTCATGGTTCTAGGATAGAGGATGTCGCATGTGTTTTTCACTATGTTCCGAGGAAGGGTATATTTCCCACATGTTTTTTTAATTATCTTTTAGAGATGTTTATATCTCCCTTAGGTGATCTTATTATATTCCATGAATAATTATATTTATGTTGAGTGATTTAATCATATTTCAGGATGTTTATATTTCCCCGAGTGATTTGTTTCTGTTTTGAGATGGGTATATTTACCTGGGTGGGTTCTTATATTGTGTGGATGGGTCTATTTATCCTTGGTAATTACTTATACCCATTAAAAATACAACACTAGATGAATCAAGAAAAATTGATCCCTGACATCACATTAGAACGTGAGGATCAATGATGAAAATTTAATTTATGCTTCCTTGGTTGTTTATATTAGGATTTTGATCACACCACATGTGCATAGTAAATTTGTTGGTTTTTTATGGGACCATGTTGTTGGTGCCTTAGTGAGTTATAATCCCACCCTTATTGGGTGACTATGACACTTGGGTACTAGAGAAAATCTCATTTATCATAGGATAAGGTTGGAAAGAGGCTCATGTTTTGATCAATTATCATGATTTCATAGAAATAGTTATGAAATGGATGAGATAAGAATCAAGAATATTAGTAGAGTCTTTATGCATTTATTTTATTTCATTTTAGTGAATTGTGATTTTACTAGTGAGCGAATAGCTTTGTTCTAGAATGAGCCTATGTTTGTATGAAAATGTACTCCCACATTAATCATCATCATCATTATTATTTATGATTCTTTTTATTTATTCTTCATAATATGATCATTATTATAAATATTTTTAAGTGAAATATTATATTATGTTGTACTTTAATATATGGGTATAATAACCCATTCTTAACACCATAGACATTCAATTCTTGATGGAATCTTATGAAATATAGAGAGGCATGTCTGAGGTCTCATGTTGACTGAATTTAGTAACCATTTAGAGTAAACTGGGGTAGGGACAGTATACTCAGTGTCATTGATAAGTGGGTCTCAAAATAATATTATTTAAAGAATCGTAAAAACTTCATAAATAATTTAAAAAACAATCAATGTAAAAAATACAAAAAAATTACTAAATAGGCCCCAACTAGAACTACATGATGGGGCCTAGTAAACAAACAACATAGGAAAACACACGTGATTAAAGTTAAAGATAATATGGAAAATAAACCTTTAAGGATTCAAAATGGATGCAAAACATCTAACAGTCAACCATCAATCACTATGAATCTTGAACAATGTGTTACCTCGAGACCTCTTTGGAGTTATATATTATCAAAAAAAAATTTATAGATCATTATACATTGAAATTACAAAATAAATCCAATATTCAAGATCTGGCTAGGATTACTATTGAACTCCACTGATGGTTCTAAAATGTACTATTGCATGTGAAAAAATAATGAGTAAGAAATCATTATGAGTGAAATAAGACAGATCTTATACTACCACAACTATGCATCCTACATTAGATAAAAACACCTTCACAAAAAACATTCTTGGTATGGATCCAATAAAACATGTATAGAATACAACCATGAAAGGATCCCAACTATTCATTCCACTATCATGTGTCATATCAACTAAATACATGTTTCACATCATTTTTAGTATGAAACAAGAATACTAATGAAACGAAATAGTTTAGGAATATTGTTATAAATTAAACCATGTGAGACCCCAAAACATAACTACTTCTAGGTCAATGAAGAGAGATTTTTAACAGTTAAAACCCAATGATAGATGTCTTTGAAAAAGTTTGTTGTATCTAGATGTTGAATCCTTTATTGTTACCATAAATGTAGGGGAAAAATACTATCTATTGATTAAAGAATCCAAAATAAAAAACAAGGTATTTATAAATATATCTTGGATGTGGCACCACTTATAAAAATAAAAAAAATAAGGTATGGGTATTAATATGATCATGGGAGAATCTACCACCATAGGGATAAAAATCACATGAAAATAAGAATAAGAAATAGTCAACTTCACCTAGTTATATAAACCATAACCTCTATAGAAAATTAAGAATTGTTGAATATCAAAATCTAAATAGATTCCAATAGAAGAATTGTGAAGCGTGGTATGACCAAAGGAAATGATACCTACCTAGAGACCCCAGATATAATCCAATAATATATGATTGAACACCAATAGACATTCATTTTAATGTAGAGTCACGGGAGAGGGAAATACTAATTGTAATATTGACTAAAAGATAATATAATAATTTTTTATTAATGATAATAATAAATTAATAAGATACAAGATCCATTAAGAGTGGAAACATAAGGATAAAAATCCTAGAAACTACTAGATAAAGAATGAGAAAATAAAAGATGGCCTCTATAAAAAGGTGTGGAGAAAAATCTTTTACAACCCTCAGGACAAAAAGTGACTTTCTAGGGGAATGATACCTGAAAATTTCACCACTACGAGAGCTAATCAAGGTGAGAAACTATATAAAAGTGTAAAAGAGAGGATATAACTAGTAGAATATAATTTCATCACCCGTGAAACACCCTTCTAAGAATGGCTATAAATTTTCAATGCCATGATAAATTAAGGGATAAAATTCCATATAATTTATATGGGTGAAAAATATAGATATTGTTAAAATTAATTGTTATACATGATAAAAAACAAACATATCCACTATCTAATTAGCTCATTCTAGGGAATGTGGAAATATGTGCAATTTTGTGTGATCATTCATATATATGGGGAACCATGTTAACATCGAGTATTAGATTATTATAAAACATAAAACCCAATTATAACAAATATATACACATTCCATCCTCTATATTCGATTTAAAATAGATAAATTTATATTATAATTTTAATTAACATCTCATAAGTGAACTATGTATCTCTATGTGAGTTCTCGGTAATGATTATGTTATCATATCATATAAACCCATGAATTTTAATGATTATAATTTATCAATTTTAAATATTGTATGTTATCATTCCATTGATTTTTGAATAATTTTATGTTTAAATAGAAGTTGAAAGATGTTTTTTTTGGAAAATATGATTTTATATTATTCATTGATTTTATCATGTATTATAAACATGATTTTCTGAAATTTTGGGAAAATAAAGACTGAAAAATTAATTGATGTAAAATTATGAATACATGAACACTAATAATTTCAATAATTTTTGGATATTAGAGAGTAAACTATTAAATAATCATGCATGATTATCATGAAATGTAAAAAATATTAGATTATAAGGAATAAACAGATGATGCATAGTTTTAGTAAACCATGCATATTAACCATGTATTTCATAAATTCTATGAAATTTTATTCTTAAAACTACAATTTTATTATATTAACAATCATAAAATTCCTAAACCAACATCAACACAAATCATGGATTTAAATGTTTTAATTTACGGATTTTCCACTATAGAATAATCAATTACCTTATGGAATGAGTGAATTGATATTAGATTAAATATAAATTATTGATATTACATTAATCTGTAAGATCTATTTATTTCAATTTACTATCAATCACTTGAAATATTTAATTTGGTTAATAGGTTATAAACTGAGCAATAATTAATTTTATTATGATGCTGGAAATTTAGGAATTGGATCATGAACATTTCTTTTAGAACTAAATCTTTTGAAATTATGGAATACTTATATAAATTTGGTGACTTATATTTAGTTTTTTGATGTATTTTATAATTTGATGTGTTTATAAATGTGCAATTTGATTAAATGTTTTTTATTTTAATTTATTAAATAATTTTCTATTTTGAAATTGATTTGATAAATCACATAAATATGTCCTATGGATATGGTTTTATTTTGATTAAATTCATCGAATTAAATTTTAAAAAAGAAATACTATTTAATTTTTGAACATCGTAATTATTTTTCAGAAAATATTAAATTTATTAAATAATATTTTTAAGAAAATTTATGCAAAGTGAAATTATATATAAAAACGTATTTCTTACTTTATTTAACATAATTATTTGATTGATAATTTTTAATTTCGTGATTTTTTTGGAAAATGATATTTATGTTGGAAAATTAGTTTTCATAATAATATTTATTTTGGGATTGTCTAATTAAATTCTGATATGAGTAATTTTTTAAATATATATAGAGATAAATATACGTGTTAGTATATGGCTAAAAGTTATTGGGAAATGTTTAAAAGTGTGAGGTTCAGTATTTATGAATGATCAAATATGTGCTCATAGGTGTTGTGATAGTAAACACATAAATGAATGATAATTCATTATCGGTGATACTATAATCATATAAATATATAAAATTTTTGTTTATTACTGATAACTCCCTAATATTATTAATGTATAGTTTTTTATATATGATACACATGTTATTTTATGATACAAATATTGTCTATGATGTGCTATGAGTAAATTGGGAATGGTTATCCATTCCTTGAAAACTATAATTTGTTAACTTAATAGGGTTAAAACTATTTTAGATGAACTCAGTTATTTTTTAAAATTTATTTGAAAAATTTCTATAAAACATAGATCTAACATATTTTTTTCATTTTTATAAAATATAATTGATTTATATATTGTGGATTAATCGTGTGTGGGGATGCCTAAGAATGATTGGGGGAATACCTAAAAATAGTTATTTTACATCCCTCTTTATGTATACATTGATGTGAATGTAGATGTTGTATGTCATTGTGACAGAATATAAAAGACTTTTTTTTCTCATTGACCATAAATATTTTGATTGGGAGGATATGTCTCGATTTTAAACCATATGTATTAGGAGGTGTCTGGAATATTCATGGAGTATAATCCCCACATTGAATTGATTTTTCTCACATCTAATAATAAAATTTTATTTGTTTTCACTACCCTCTATTTCTACTTAAATTTATTATAAATATTTATTTGGTGTTTTATAAAATAATAAAATTCATTTCATGAATTGGTTGAGTTAATTTAATTTTTTGGGTAAATTCTTCCTAATTTATATTATTTTAATTCATTAGCTTTATTTTCTAGTTTTTTTAAATAAAATTATATAATTTTTTACATTAGAAATACTTGAATTGGGGGATGGAATTTAGGTTTCTAGGATGGGGAATTATAAAATTGTGTCATAGGGCATGTTTTAAATTAACAAATTTGGATTTATATAGTGTAAATGATGATGTGATGACCAGTAATTGAACTATTACTACAAAAAAGAATATATAACCACTTTATATAGAAACATGAGTTGTTAGAGATTTAAAGTATGACAAGAGATAATATGATATCTTTTTCAATTTCATATTTTTGTAAAATATATGTATTTTTAATAATGACTGGTTAGAATATGTAGTGTGTTTATAAATTATTGTTTAAATTAATTAATTATAAAAGATCTTAAATGGATTTTGAAAATGATTTCATTATCTATGATTAATTTTGAAAATGTTTTCAAGTGTCCTATGTTTGCAAAAGTGTTTTAAATAAATTTTTTCCGTGATTTTTTTTGGTAAATATTTTTTATTGTGGTTTTATAAAAAATAATTTTTGGGTAAGTAAAGGATCATAATAAAGTGAATAAATCCACTTCATATTATATTATTATGTGAAATTATTGGTGTAAATTGGGGTTTCTCCCTAAATTATCTTGTTTTTATTCTAGTAATACTAATTGAAAATTAGATCACATGTGGTATTCTATTGGATTTTAAAATTTATTTCAATAAGAGAGCCTATTTGGCTGTAGGGAAATCAGAACATGGGATATATTCCCATTATTTTTAATTCTTTTTATTGTTTTATCCATGTGATTAGAAGGTAGGTTAAAACCAATAGACAATGTTTCAAATGTAAAATCTTTTTATATTTATTGGTGATGGTATGTTTTTGGGGAAGAAGTATTATCTAGGGAGGATCACCTAAATATTTTAGTTCATGCATGCCAATATCCCATGATTTTATTATTCTTATATATTATATGGAATGAGATGTATGTGATTAGGTAATATGGAAAAGGTGATGCTATATGACAACCATGTATAGGTTGAATTTTATAATTTAGTTTTTTTTTAAAATAAATTACATGAAGATTTTAATGATAATGGAATATCAAGATCTCATATATTTTGAATAAGGTAATGTGACTATTCTTGAGTAAGTTGTTAATTTTTGTAGAACATGTTTGATTTTCAAATGATCTTATTAAAAATTAAAATCTCAAATATCTGTTATTTGATACGGTTCATTAATTCATTATTTGATTATAGGAAATTTGATATCCACTTTCTACCTATGATAAAAATGTGGTCAGGGCATCTATAACGAATTTAAACGTGATGGAGGCTCAAAACATGAAAACATTTATTCCAAAACAAGATTGGGGTATGAATTTTTATAGTGTGGAAAATAGTATTCATATTGAATTCCACTGTGTAAATTTTTCATAATAGACATGTGATTTTAATTTATTCTCTAGGGATGAACCATTTTGGATATTATAAATATGGTAGTATGATAAAAGTGAGTATATATTGTTTTAATAAACCAATGCCATGTCACTAGTGAGAAAAGATGAGGAATCTAGAGAAGTTTTATATATTCTTTTCATTGTCATCAAGTGTTTTAAATTTAAATCAAACACATAGATAAAGTGTATATATTTATAACTATATTAAGTATAGAGTTGGAACTTAGATGAGAATAAGTGGTAATCCATTATGGATTAAAACATAGAAGAGTTAGGGGTAGTTTTTCAAAATGGGTCCTATAGTAGAGGATTTCAAAGCTAGATTTGTGATAGAGTGATATGTACTTTTTTTAATATACATTGATACTTGCATTACATTATATGGGGTTATCTCATTACTTTATATCTGTATGAGTAGTATATTATATAGAGGTATATATAGAGTTAATGTAATTATATTATAATATTAGTATACTGGTAGAGGAAAATTTCGAAAAAGGATTCATGTTCCCATATTTTTAGATCATGATAAGTTATGTATAAATATCTTATGTGTTATAAGGGAATTATAAAAAACATGTAATCCAATCACTTGAATAGATTAGATGGTGAAATATAATTCTCATAGTATATTCTATTTTTGTAAAGTTACTTTTTTTTATTAATGTTTGAGAGTATTCACATATCTTAAGGAGATTAGAATATTAATTCACATTGAAAATGTTTTATCAATAGTGGGGGTGGTTATCTAGATATGTTTTTAATTATTTTTTCCATTAATATTGAAAATTTGTATATTGTTTTTTATTTACTAGTTTCATAATATTATTTTCATATATTTAATCATTTATATCAGGGGTCCTATATATTTACTTGATTAAAAATTTATTTTTATTATCTATATGATAATGTATTTATTTTATGAAGTGATTCACCCTAGAAGGGAAAAATTGAATTTTTAAGAAGGTTTACAATTATACCTAGTTCTATATTGAATATTGGAAGTCGAATCAATTTATCATGAAGAATAAATACACATTACCTTACATAAAAGATTTATTTGATAAGATATATGGGTGAAATGGTTTTTATAGATTTAACTGAGGTCATGATAACACCAACTAATGGTTAAGGGGTAAGATAGATCAATGATGGTTTTATAAACATAATATTGAAATTATGTGTTTTTTGAATTTCATTTTCTGGTTACTAATACTATTATGAACTTAATGGTTTTTAAAAATATATTTTTTCAAATATATCTTGATTTATTTATCATGGTGTTTGCAGATGTGATCCTAATTTATTTTTTACTTTTATATGATCATTAATGACATTTCTAATTTTCTATAAATATTTTATGAATTTATATTGTATATGGAATTTTCTAATTTCTTATTTTAGATCCAATAATTTATGTTCATGCTTAATTTTTTATCTATATAAATACAATTTTTCTTTATTAGTAATGTTAGGGTTATTATTCTATAAGAATGAACTATGTAAATTACCAAAATATTGATATTGATAAGGCTAAATGATTTTTATCATTGTTTTATTTTGGATTTATTACGTCCTACGTCGATTATGAAAATAGTTAACAAGAGTTGTGTGAAGTTTGAGTTGGATGTGAAGTGAAAAAAGTTAATTGTTGAAAATAATGGAATAATTAACTCTTATTTTTTATTATTAATTTATAAATTATATTAATGGATAATTTTGTACCATTATTTTACCCATTGTTTTTTAGGGTACCATTTTTGTTATTTTAGGTTTCACACAACAATACCACTTTCTAATGGTGGATGACATAAATTTGGAATGAAAACCCTTTTATCGATTGATAGGATAGGTGGTTGAATGATTCCTTGATGTATTTTTTTTATTCTAGAACTCTATATTATATTTAAGGAACTTTCATGAAATCCTTCTCACTAATAATAGTATTTATCATTTTATGGAAAGTGATTGATTGAAATCATACATCTAAGAGGAAACATCACCTAGGGATTATACTATTCCCTACTATATCAATGTATTTATTTATCATATAATATATATATATATAAATATATATATATTAAGGGACACATGAATTTATTTCCATCTAGGGAGGCACTAGGATCATGTGACAAGAGGCAACTGGTTTTGTAATGAAGGGATGGTGACCATAAAAGGGATTATTATGCATTATTGTTAAGGGAATAAAAATTTATGGAGTTTGTTTCTATACAATGTGGGATAAATTGTGTTTTATGGTCATATGATAAGGATCATAATGGTACCTTTTAATTTCATGAAACATAGAACACTTCCATCCATTTTAGAGTCCCATAGAGTAGACTACTAGGAGAAAGGTTCCAAACATTGGTTTGGTTTTAGAATTATTCATGAGACCCTTTATTGTCTAACCCAATATGTGAGTCAGTCAAATAATTTTTACCTATCCTAGAGGATGATCTTGTCATGGGTAACATTTAGGGATCAAATAAAATGATATTGACAATATATATTTTATGAATTTGAGAGTAGTATCTCAACTCATGGAATTTTAGGAATCCAAGAAAATTATATCAACTTAATGTATTCTATGAAACTACAATAAGGGTCTAAATGTAATTATTATTAAGAATAAAAATATGAGAATCATGAATCATATAGGTTTAAGAAACCAATAGGATTATCTCAACTCAAATTATTTTGGGAAACTTATAGTTGAGTCTCGATTCATGCTATTTGAGGAGAAATAAGGAGGAGAATATTGACTTACCATATTTTTTAAATCAAGCTAGGGTTCTTAGTAGTGTGTGTCCTAAATCATATTTTTTCTGAGTTGAGAAGATAATTCTGTAACTTAAAAATTATAATTGCATTCAATGATAAAATTATTGGTATCGATACGAAGGCCCTAGTCTATGTCCCATCATTAACCATGACTGAGGGTACATGGGAAGATCCACAATGGTATGGAACCCCTTTGTTAAACTAGGATCATAAGAAGGTGAACTGGAAAAATGGATAGATAATTGCAATATGGGTTCATTTGGAACCAAATATACTTTTTTTATCCAAACAAAACTCCAGTTATATCTTTATATAGGGAGACCCTAGACATGACTGCACTATAGAATCACCTGTCTGCGACTCCAAGTGGAATAGGCTAGGAATGAATCTCTTACATTCCATTAAATTTTGATTTGGAATTCAAATATAGTAGTTCTTATGGTCTTCGAGACATAGTTTTAATATTATTTCACTTAGGTTCATCATGTGTCAATTTGTTTTTCACTCTACATATAAAGAGATAAAAAGAGGGTCTATTTATTGAAAACCTTGAACTGGGTTCCTAGCATCATGTGATAACCACCATATAACTTCTTGGAATCCTATTTACTGATTTAGGTGTGCATGATGTATCAAATAGGAATTCATGTGAGGTTTTATCATTCCATATATAAATTGGGAGCATAATACTTCGATTGGGCATGTAGTAACCAGGAGCATAAGACTTCATACAAGCATGATAAAACCAGGAATCTATGAATCTCACTGTGTTCAAAAAAATAGGTAATGATGCATCTGACTGAGATATATCCTATAAAGAGACATCTATTAATATGTTGAGAAGGATGTTTCCCTAAAATTCATTTAGTGTGGTTTGGGATCTTGGAAAAATTTCACTATGAAAGGGTGAAATTAAAAGGATCATAAATTTTACTAACAAATATATATTTTCGATATAAAAGAAGTAAAATCATTGCTTGTAAATTGTATTATTACACTTTCTATATGGTTTCCCTTTATAAGGTGTCTTAATAGGAAAAAATGGTTAAAAAGGATCTAAAAATGCATCTGATTACTGGAGTAATCATTCGTCCAATAATTAATGAAATCCATAACCTACTCTTAGTTGGACATTCCCACCACCAAGTCCCCAGATCAGGAAACATTATTAAAGGAACTCTATACCTTGGTATATAAGTAATCATGTGGGGCATGAAGATAATATTTATATCTTCATAATTTATTGTCATAGTTTTTCATATTCAATCAAAATCAGTACATCAATGTGATTATCAAATCATGGTTATAATGGAAAAGTGTGTGCCACATTTTTTGGGCACTAATATTGATACAATGAGAGTAGGGATAAAATATGTGACCTTGTAAGGGGATAATGTGTTGGTTAATGGGATAAATATTTTAAAAAATGAGATTAGAATTTATGTAAATGAAATTTAATTGGTTGTGATCATGTTATCCTTTACGATTTAGACAAATTATATGATATGTCAGAGGATCATAGTGTATTTAGATTGTAAAAGTTTGAAGTTTATTTTCTCCCAATAGGATAAAAGTTTAAATAAATTATTATGTTTTGGATACCTTTTATATTTGACTTTAAGTTTTATTATACACTAAAAAAAGGACATTTGTTTTGTAAAATATCTTAATATAGAAGTCTCAAATACTAGTATAAAATCAAGATGAAAGACAAAAAATATTTTAGGTCTTATTAGTAGATTTCCATATGAATATAGAAATGGAGGTCTTATACTGTTTCCCTAGAGGCACTACTGGAAAAAGAGGCATTTCCAACGGTTCACAACTGTTGGGAAAGGCCGCAGAACCGTTGGGAATATCTATCCCAACGGTTCTGCAAACCGTGGGCAAGTAAGCAATTGGGAAAATTTTTCTGAACGGTTTACAAAGAACCATTGGGATAGGTTAGAAAAATCAACCTATCCTAACGGTTAACAATAACCATTGGAATATGTTTTCCCAACGGTTTTAAGTAAACCGTTGGGAAAACCCAACAAAATCTATAGCTTTTCCCAACGGTTCACTCAAAACCGTTGGGAAAAAGCCAACTATACATCTTTTCCCAACAGTTTGAAACTGTTGGGAAAGAGATTATACCAACGGTTCCATCTGAACCATTGGTATAAACCTCCTTAGAAGATGATGCTAACGGTTTCAAACCGTTGGCATAGCCTATGCTGTGCAAATTGAACAGCAGCCTGCAATTTGCACAGCAGCCTGCAATTTGAACTGGGGAGGAGCATGGTCTCCATTCACCTGTGATTCTTCAATCCCTCTCATTTACCTGTAATAACCAACTAACATATAAATATACAGAAAAAATTCATATAAATTTAATATATAATACATCCTGAAACTATACCAATTCAGAATGAAATCAGAATTCACAATGTAATTATAAAGATACATAATTTAGAATTCATTTAGAATTCATTTTAAAACCCATTTAGAATTCATTTAGAATTCATTTTAAAATACATTTAGAATTCAATTTCAAATCATGATGACAATTATATGTGAAATTTGGAATTCAATTCATAATTTGATCGGTTTTTCATATACAGGTGTTTTTACTATATATGATATCCATTTTAAACAAAATACATGCACTTGGAGTAGTACCGGTCACACCATGCCTCGTATTGAGGCATTATTGACTAGTTCATGTCACACATGACCCATTGATAATTTTTCTAATGTATCAACATATTCCAAAAGGGTTTCATTGGTTTTCTGTATGCCAGTTATTAACACTTAAAATGTGGTTCATTAAAAAAAAATGATATTTTTGAGTCAACCGCACCACACCGCAACTCAGATTGAGGTGGGGTTGACTCGTAAACGTCACAAATAACCCATGGATTGTTGTCCTAAAGTTTCAATAGAGTCCAAATGCGTTTGGTCAGTTTTTCGTATGTCAGTTGTTGTTTTCACTTAAAATGCTTTCCATTTCAAATAAAAGTGATCCACTTTGATTTGTGGCGGCCACAACGAGGCTTAGATTGAGGCGCGGTTGACTCGTACACATCAAAAATGACCCATGGATCCTTGTCCTAAAGTATCAACACAATCTGAATGTGTTTTCTCAGTTTTCCGTATGTCAGTTGTTCTTTTCACTTAAAATGAAGTCCATTTTAAACTATAGAGATACACTTATAGTGATCCCGGACACACCGCAACTCGGATTGAGGTGGGTTTTACTCTTACACGTCACAAATGACCCATGGATTGTTTTCCTAAAGTTTCAACGGAATCTTAATGTGTTTGGTCGGTTTCCAGTATGTCAGTTGTTGTTTTCACATAAAATGTTTTCTAATTCAATGAAGAGTGAGTCACTTTGAGCTGTCATGACCACACCAAGGATCGGATTGAGGCGCGGTTGACTCGTAAACATTAAAAATGAACCATGGATTGTTTTCCTAAAGTTTCAACAGAATCCAAATGCGTTTTGTGGGGTTTCAGTATGTCAGTTGTTGTTTTCATTTAAAATGTTTTCCATTTCAAAGAAAAGTGAGTCACTTTGAGTCGTGGCGGCCACACCGAGGATTGGAATGAGGCACGGTTGACTCATAAACATCAAAAATGTCCCATGGATCCTTTTCTATAAGTATCAACAGAATCCGAATGTGTTTGGTCTGTTTTCCGTATGCCAGTTGTTCTTTTCACTTAAAATGAAGTCCATTTTAAACTATAGAGAGACACTTCGAGTGGTTCTGGCCACACCTCTCCTCAGATTGAGGTGGGGTTTACTCGTACAAGTCACATATGACTCATGGATTGTTTTCCCAACATTTCAATGGAATGAGAATGCATTTGGTTAGTTTTTCGTATGTCAGTTGTTGTTTTCACTAAAAATGATGTCCTTTTGAAACAAAAGAGAGACACTTCCAGTGGTTTCGGCCTCACTGCGGCTTGGATTGAGGTGGGGTTGACTCGTACACGTCACATATGACCCATGGATCGTTTTACTAAAGTTTTAACTGATTCTGAATGCGTTTGGTCATTTTTTCTTATGCCAGTTGTTCTCTTCAGTTAAAATGATGTATATTTTAAACAAAAGAGATACACTATGAGTGGTGTCAGTCACACCGCACCTCAGATTGAAGAGGGGTTGACTTTTACACATCACATATAACTCATGGATCGTTGTGCTAAAGTATCAACACAATCAGAATCCGTTTGGTCGGTTTTCCGTATGTACTTAAAATGTTTTCCAGTTTTAACAAAAGAGAGACACATAGAGTGATCCCGGCCACACCATGACTCGGATTGAGGCAGGGTTGACTCGTCACTTCACAAATGATCCATGGATCATTTTCCTAAAGTTTCAATGGAAACTGAATGTGTTTTTTTGGGTTTCAGTATGTCAGTTGTTGTTTTCACTTAAAATGTTTTCCATTTCAAAGAAAAGTGAGTCACTTTGAGATGTGGCGGCCACACCGAGGCTTGGATTGAGGTGTTGTTGACTCATACACATCAAAAAATGACCCATGGATCCTTTTCCTAAAGTATTAACAGAATCCAAATGCGTTTTGTCGGTTTTCCGTATGTCAGTTTTTCTTTTCACTTAAAATGAAGTCCCTTTTAAACTATAGAGAGACACTTCGAGTGGTTCCGGCCACATCGCGCCTTGGATTGAGGTGGGGTTGACTCGTACACATCACATATGACTCATGAATTATTTTCCTAATGTTTCGATGGAATCTGAATGCATTTGGTCAGTTTTCCGTATGTTAGTTGTTGTTTTCACTAAAAATAATGTCCTTTTCAAACAAAAGAGAGACACTTCGAGTGGTTTCGGCCACAGCGCACCTCGAATTGAGGTGGGGTTGACTTGTACACATCACAAATGACCCATGGATCATTTTACAAAAGTTTAAATGGAATATGAATGCGTTTTGTTTGGTTTTAGTATGTCAGCTATTGTTTTTACTTAAAATGGTTTCCATTTCAATGAAAAGTGAGTCACTTTGAGACGTGGCGGCCACACCGAGCCTCAGATTGAGGTGTGGTTGACTCATACACATCAAAAAATGACCCATGGATCCTTTTACTAAAGTATCAACAGAATCCAAATGCGTTTGGTCAGTTTTCCATTTGTTAGTTGTTCTTTTCACTTAAAATGAAGTCCATTTTAAACTATAGAGAGACACTTCGAGTGGTTCTGCCCACACTGCGCCTCGTATTGAGGTGGGGTTGACTCGTACACGTCACATATGACTCATGGATTGTTTTCCTAATGTTTCAATGGAATCTGAATGCATATGGTCGGTTTTCCGTATGTCAGTTGTTGTTTTCACTAAAAATGATGTCCTTTTGAAACAAAAGAGATACACTTCGAGTGGTTCCGGCCACACCGCTCCTTGGATTGAGGTGGGTTTGACTCATAAACGTCACATATGACCCATGGATCATTTCCATAAAGTTTCAACAGAATATGATGGTGTTTGGTAGGTTTCTCGTATGTCATTTTTCGATTTCACTTACAAGTTAGTCCATTTTGAACAAAAGAGAGACAGTTTGAGTGGTCCCGACCACACCACATCTCGAATTGAGGTGGGGTTGACATGTACACATCACATATGACCCATGGATCGTTTCCCTAATGTCTCAATAGAATCCGTAGGCATTTGGTCGGTTTCCGGTATGTTAGTTGTTGTTTTCACTTAAAATTAAGTACATTTTAAACAAAATATAGGCACTTTGAGTGGTGTCGGCCACAAAGGGCCTCAGATTGAGGTGGGGTTGACTTTTACACATCACATATGACTCATGGATCATTTTCCTAAAGTTTCAACAGAATCAGAATCCGTTTGATCAGTTTGGCGTATATACGTAAAATATTGTCCATTTAGAACAAAAGAGAGGCAGTTTGGGTGGTCCCGGCCACACCATGCCTCAGATTGAGGCGGGTTTGACTCATACACATCACATATGACCCTTGTATCATTTTCATAAATTTCCAATAGAATCTGAAGGCAGTTGGTTGTGTTCCCGTATGATAGTTGTTGATTTCACATTAAATTTAGTCCATTTTGAACAAAAGAGAGACAGTTTGGGTGGTCCCAGACACACTGCGGCTCGGATTGAGGCGGGTTTGACTCGTACACATCAAATATGACCCATGGATCGTTTTTTTAATGTTTCAATAGAATCCTAAGGCATTTGGTCAGTTTGGCATATGTCAGTTGTTGTTTTCACTTAAAATTAATCCCATTTTAAACAAAAGAGAGGCACTTTGAGTGGTGTCAGTCACAACGGGCCTCAGATTGAGGAGGGGTCAACTAATACATGTCACATATGATCCATGGATCATTTTACTAAAGTTTAAACACAATCAATATCAGTTTGATCGGTTTGGCGTATGTACGTAAAATATTGTCCATTTTGAACAAAAGAGAGGACGTTTGGGTGGTCCTGACCACACAACGCCTCGGATTAAGGCAGGGTTGACTTTTACGCATCACATATGACCCATGGATCGTTTTTATACCGTTTCAACAGAATCTGAAGTCGTTTGGTAGGTTTCTCGTATGTCAGTTGTTGATTTCACTTACAATTTAGTCTATTTTGAACAAAAGAGAGACAGTTTGAGTTGTCCAGGCCACACTGCAACTCGGATTGAGTCTCGGTTGACTCTTAAAAGTCACATATGACCCATAGATGGTTGTGCTAATGGATCAATAGAATCCTTAGGCGTTTGGTCAGTTTCCAGTATGTCAGTTGTTGTTTTCACTTAAAATTAAGTCCATTTTAAACAGAATAGAGTCACCTTGAGTTGTGTCAGCCACACCAGGCCTCGGATTGAGGCGGGGTTGACTCGTACACATCACATATGATCCATGTATCATTTTCCTAAAGTTTCAACACAATCATAATCCGTTTGATCGGTTTGGCATATGTACGTAAAATATTGTCCATTTGGAACAAAAGAGAGTCAGTTTGGGTGGTCCCGGCCACACCGCGCCTCAGATTGAGGTGGGGTTGACTCGTACATGTCACATATGACCCTTGTATAATTTTTCTAAAGTTTCAATAGAATCCTAAGGCGTTTTTTCAGTTTACCGTATGACAGTTGTTGATTTCAAATACAATTTAGTCCATTTTGAACAAAAGAGAGACAGTTTAAGTGGTCCCAGACACAACGCAGCTCGGATTGAGGTGGGGTTGACTTGTACATGTCACATATGACCCATGGATCGTTGTGATAATGTATCAACACAATCTGAATGTGTTTGGTCGGTTTTCCATATGCCAGTTGATGTTTTTCACATCAAATGATGTCCTTTTGAAACAAAAGACAGACACATTGAGTGGTGGTGGCCACACCGTGCCTCAGATTGAGGCGGGGTTGACTCGTACACATCACATATGACCCATGGATCATTGTAATAATGTATCGACACAATCTGAATGTGTTTGGTCAGTTTTCCGTATGCCAGTTGATGTTTTTCAATTAAAATGACGTATTTTTGAAACAAAACGCAGACACTTTGAGTGATTCCAGCCACACCGCACCTCGGATTGAGGCGACATTGACTCGTACATGTCACATATGACCCATGGATCATTATCCTAATGTTTTAATGGAAAAAGAATTCATTTGGTCAGTTTTCCATATGTACTTAAATTGTTGTCCATTTTAAGAAACAGAGAGCCACTTATAGTGATTCCGTCCATACCATGCCTCGGATTAATGTGGGGTTGACTCTTACACATCACATATGACCCATGGATCGTTGTGATAATGTATCGACATAATCCTAATGCGTTCGGTCGGTTTTCCGTATGACAGTTGATGTTTTTCACTTCAAATGATGTCCTTTTGAAATAAAAGACAGACACTTTGAGTGGTGGCAGCCACACCACGCGTCAGATTGAGGCAGGGTTGACTCATACACATCACATATGACTCATGGATTGTTGTGCTAATTTATCGACAGAATCCGAATGTGTTTGGTCAGTTTTCCATATGCCAGTTGATGTTTTTCAATTAAAATGACGTACTTTTGAAACTAAAGGCAGACACTTTGAGTGGTGATGGCCACTCCGCGCCTCGGATTGAGGTGGGGTTGACTCTTAAACATCACATATGACCCTTGTATCATTTTACTAAAGTGTCAATAGAATACTAAGGTGTTTGGTCAGTTTCCCATATGACAGTTGTTGATTTCACATAAAATTTAGTCCATTTTGATCAAAAGAGAGACAAATTGAGTGGTCCCAGACACACCGCTGCTCAGATTGAGGCAGGGTTGACTCGTACATGTCACATATGACCCATGGATCCAACTTCTCTCCAAATTGTTTTGAAAATAACTTGAGATCCGATCAGTTTCACACATCCAACTTCTGTCCATTCTGTAAAAATAATTTATATAAGTCATTTTGTCCTAAACAATTCAATAGGATTGAACTTTAATAGAAAATATATTTCGAAACCCATTTTAAATAATAAAATCCCTTTGATCATTTTTAACAAATATTTGGAGTATTCTAAAGTCACCCCCATTTGGAAAAGTCACATTAAATGCCCAATTTCTACTCCAAACCATTGAAAACAATTAACATGAGACAATCATCGATCACAAATAACTTAACTGGAAATTAAAAAATAGAAACCAAATGTGATATATAATTTAATGTTAAGTTACGAGAAATGAGAATAAATAGAGACAAAAACATCATATATGGTTCCAACATCATAAATTTTGATTAAAACCAACCATAATAGGAATGAGAATTCCTCATACACCTAATCCCTAAAAAAAAAACCAAATATCCAATAAAACATTGAATTTAGGGTTTCCACCACACTTGGACAACCCTACCCCCACCCCACCCACCCCACTTGGACAGCCCTACCACCACCCCACTTGGACAACCCAGCACCCCCCACCCCACATGGGCAGCCCTACCACCACCCCACTTTGAAAACCCACCCCCCCACCCCACCATACCTAGACACCCCTACCCCCCACAACCCATATGGATAACCCAGCCACCCCCCCCCCCCCCCCCGCACCCCACCTAGACAGCCCTACCGTCACCCCACTTGGACAACCCATCCACCCCACCCAACCTAGACAGCCCATCCCCCACCCCACCTGCACACCCTCCCACCCCACTTGGACAACCCTACCTAGACACCCTCCCCCACCCAACCTCCACACCCTCCCCCACCCCAAACAGCCCTACCCCCAACCCATTTGGACATCCCATCCCCCTCCCTCACCCTACCTAGATAGCCCCTCCCCCACCCTATCTAGACAGCCCCTCCCCCACCCCAAACAGCCCTACCCCCACACCATTTGGACAACCCAGCCCCCTCCCCCACCCTACCTAGATAGCCTCCTCCCCCACCCTACCTAGACAGCCCTCACCCACCCCAAACATCCCTACCCCACCCCATTTGGACAACCCAACCCCCTCCCCCACCCTACCTAGACAGCCCCCTCCCCCACCCTACCTAGACAGCCCCCTCTATGTGTATGAGTCATTATATAAGAATTAAATGATGATTGTTCGGGTTAATTTGAGCGATCTTTTGATCATAATGAACTTGTTTTATTTTATCACTAGTAATATCGTCATAAGTTAGTTCCAGAAAAGTAAATATGAGATAATACATATAAACTATTCCGGTTCAAACATAAAAATGGATTCATGACCAGATCTGAAGTTAGAAATGGAAGAATAAAACATGTCATTTTTTAAGGTGATAAACTAACACCTCATGAACAACGTTCTCTTAAAATAGAAGGAAGAGGGAAAGGGGGTTGGATGGTATAATATCCCATTATCATCATTAAATTTCAGTAAATGTATAACAATGGAGTTACAATATCATTTTGATGAAGATAGGTGGTGAGAGATCAAGAAATGAACATGAACTTGAAAGGAAACTAAAGGAGAAGAGGGAGAGAAATTACCTCTTAAATCCTTCCTTTGAGATCCTTCTTAAGGAATCTAGGATTGGAATTTTGATGAGACTAACAGCTCTGGATAGTGGGAGAGGTGATATGGAGGATCTTTGGAAAGAGTTTACATAAGGCTTGGATCTTGAGAGGTGTTGGAAAATGAGGGTGTGAAAGGTGGTTTTTATAGTGGAGGGGAGAGGGGTTTCCATAATATAAAATTCATTAGTTTATTAATTTCCCCTAAGATAATGAATAGTGAGTCTTGAATGAAAAATAATAGTATTTTTATCATGTGATCTAGAATCAAGTGGGATTACATCAGTAAAACCTCACACATGACTCAATAATTAGCTTATTTAGCTTATTTTTGTAAATTACGGTATTTCACAATTCATAAAAAATTCAAGTATTTCAGAAAAATCCCAAAAATTTACCCCTGCCATTTTTCGATGTTTGGAATCCAAAAATGTAGTCCATTTTTCAAAAATAATTATCTAAATATGATTAAATTAATGTTTAATTAAAATCATAATTTACATAAAAAAACAATTTTTAACATTAAAACTTATTTTATAGTGCTTTCAAAATTTACGTAGGGTCTTATAAAATTATCTAAAACTATAAGACAATTATTTGATAATTAATGAAAAAATTTAATGAAAATACATTTTCTTTTAAATTAATTAATTAATTATAATTTTTTATTTATGACTTACAAAATACCAAAACGTTTACTAATGTCAAATTGTCACTTCCTAAGATGTCTAAATTTTATTTAATTATTAATTGGTAAGGTTACTCTAATGTTTGATGATTTACTATTCATAAGGGTCATATTACTATTCATAAGGGTAGGTTAATATTCACAGGGGAAGGTCACTATTCACCGAAAATTATTTTTGTTTCATTAGACTCCAAAAATCATCTTGAACACAACTGGGTATGTCAGATTTTTGAAATTCTAAACACAGAAGTGAAAAACATGTGTTTAAAGGTCACTTAGCATTTAGTAGTTCATTTTAAGAAGGGAATTTCTACCGAAAAACTTAGGGTTGTCAGATTCTTCCCCCCTTAAGAAATTTCACCCCTGAAATTTCACGTTACACAAATAGGTGAGGGTGTTTCACCTTCATTGCCTATTCTGGTTCCCAAGTTGCTTCCTCAATCATATGGTTCCTCCACAACACTTTGACAAGATGGGTTGCCTTGTTGCGTAGAACATTATCTCTTTGATCCAGATTCTTTAATTTTTGCTTCTCATGGGAGATATCATCTTCCAGCTGCACAACCTCTGAGTTTAGTACATGTGAGTGGTCTGGTATGTACTTCTTCAGTAGTGATACATGAAACACATCCTGAACTTGAGCCATATTCGATGGAATTGCAAGACGATAGGCCACGGCTCTTATGCGGTCAAGGATCTCAAAGGGGCCAATATACCTTGGTCTTAGCATCACTTTTTTTTGAATCGCATGACTCTCTTCCATGGAGATATTCAAAGGAAGACTTTATCTTCAACATCGAACTCTAAGTCCCTTCGACGGTTGTCAGCATAGCTCTTTTGCTGACTTTGAGCAGCTTTGATGTGTTTTTGGATGACTTGAACCTTCTCTGTCATCTCTTGAACAAGATCGGGTCCAAGTAGCTTTCTTTCTCCAACTTTATCCCAACAGGTTGGAGTTCTACATCATTTTCTATACAGACCTTCATATGGAGCCATCTGAATACTCGGGTGGTAGCTATTATTGTATGAGAACTCAACCAATGGGAGATGCTGATCCCATCCACCTTTTAATTCTAGAGAGCATTCTATTAGCATATTTTCAAGCATTTGAATAGTACTTTCAGACTAGCCATCAGTTTGGGGGGTGATAGGCCGTGCTGAAATTTAACTCAGTACTCAGAGCATAATGAGGGCTCCTCCAAAATTTAGATGTGAACCTCGGATCACAGTCAGAGACAATTGAGAGTGGAACACCGTTCAGCCTCACCACTTCCTTCACATATATCTTTGAAAGTTATTCAAGTGAGAGATCTTCCCGAATAGAAATAAAATGGTCAGTCATGGTGAGTCAATCAATCACGACCCATATCGCATTTTTTCCCTTCGATGTCTTCGGGAGACCCGTCAGAAAGTCTATAATAATATTTTCCCACTTCCACATGGGTATAGGCAATAGATGCATCATACATTTGGACTTTTGTCTCTCAACTTTAACTTGCTGACATACCAAGCACCTTGATATATATTCTACAATCTCCTTCTTCATGTTATCCCACCAGAAGTGTTCTCAGAGATCACAGTACATCTTGGTACTCCCATGATGGATAGAGAATTTTGAGCTATGTTCATTGTCCAATATCTCCTTCCTTATCCCGGGTGATGAAGGAACATAAAGCCACGTTCCAAACGGAATCACATCATTATCATCAATATGGAACTCATGCAACTTCCCTTCCTTTACTGCATTCACCCTCTTTTGTATATCCACATCATTACTTTGTGATTTATTAATCTTCTCTTGGATGGATGGTTGCACAATCATTTGGGTAAGGTAGGATGTATCCCCTTCCCTTATGATTTCCAAATCCATTCTTTGCATTCCATGAAGATGGGGTCTTTCTCTATTTGTATCTTGGATAGTGTAGTAGGTTATTTAATGCTTAGAGCATCATATACCTTGTTCTCCTTTCCAGGATGATAGTGAATAGAGCAATCATAATCCTTGATTAGCTCAAATCGTCTCCTTTGACGCATGTTGAGCTTCTTTTGTGTGAATATATACTTTAGGATCTTGTGGTCGGTGTATATGTCAAACTTATCACCATAAAAGTAGTGTTGCTATATTTTCATGGAAAAAATCACGGCTGCCTACTCTAGATCATGCATCAGGTAGTTCTTATTATGGATCTTCATCTGTCTTGAGGCGTAGGCTATCACATTATTGTTTTTCATGAGTACTCAACCAAAGCCTTTCTTTGAAGCATCACTATATATCACAAAGATTTCTCCACTTTTAGTTAGTGTGAGTACAGGTTCAGTGATCCACCTTCTCTTTATCTCCTTGTAGCTTCCCCCACATTCTTCCATCCAGACATACTTTACCCCATTCCTTGTTAACTTAGTTAGTAGGCTTTACAATCGTGATAAGTTCCTCACAAAACATCAGCAGTTCCCAGGTAATCTATGAAATCTATAGATTTTTGTGACACTAGAGGTCCTAGGCCATTCTTCAATCGCCTTTGTTTTTTAAGGATCCAGAGAAATTCCCTCACTTTTGATCACATGTCCCATGAACATGACTTGATTCATCCAGAAGTCACAATTGATGAACTTGGCGTACAACTTCTCCTTTCTTAATATTTCCAACACAGGTCTTAGATGTTCTTCATGTTCCTCCTTTCTCTTGGAGTTTATGAAAGTATCATCAATAAAAACTACCACAAATTTTTCGAGTTAATGTCTAAAGACTCTATTCATCAAATCCATGAAGATTACAGGGTAGTTAGTAAGTCCAAAGGGCATCACCAAAAACTCACAGTTCCCATACCTTGTTAGGAAGGAAGTCTTATGATTATCTTCCTTCTTCACCATTACCTGATGATATCTAGAATGAATATCCACCTTTGAGAAGTATTGATATCCTCTTAACTGGTCAATCAAGTCATCAATCCTTGGGAGAGGATAGTTTTTCTTTATGGTGATCTTGTTGAGTTCCCGATAATCGATACACGGCCGCATTGTTCCATCCTTCTTCTTCACAACGAGCATTGTCTCACCCCAAGGTGATGCACTAGGTAATATGAAGCCTTTGTCTAGATTCTCTTGAAGCTACTTATTTGAAACCTTCTATTAAATAGGAGCCATCCTATAGGGACACTACGAGATAGGAGTAGCTCCAAGTATGAGTTCAATTGAGAACTCGACCTCACGGTCTGGGGGAATTCCGGGTAAATATTTGGGAAATACATCATTGTGTTCCCTCACAATGGGCATTTTCTCAAGGCTGGCACTTTCCTTCGACTCAACCATTTGGGCGAGGTATGATTCTTCATAGGGAACCAACACCCACATCATTGAAGGATTTTTCAAAGGAGATTCATTATCTTCCTAGCATTTTTAGAGGAGCATGGGATGGTTCAAGAAATGAAAATATATTTCATTTTCCTTACAAGTGATATGTGCTCTATATAACGAGAGCCAATCCATTCCTATTAAAGAGTCGAATTCCATCAAAGGATGTATTACAAGATTCACTGGAAGAATCTTGCCACATACGCCAATAGGAGAGGAGTCAAACACTTGGGTTGCAATGATTGCACTACCTGGTGTTTTTACAAATATCTCTACTTCATGGTTTCGTGGATTCGATTCAATAGTTCCAGAAAACTTGAAAGATATAAAGGAATGCATAGAACCATAATCAAATAAGAATTTTTTCCATTCATGAGTGAATAATAAGTGTACCTTGTATGACTTCATTACCATGATCCACCTCCACAGTAGTGATGGCATAATCCTTCCCTTGTTCATTTTTCTTTGGTGGATTCTGATGCTGATTACCCTTGAGAACATAAGGTTTACTACACTGGTTTTCATAGAGCCCTAGCTCCCTACAGTTATAGCATTGAACCATGAGTGGTTCTCTCATTTTATTGGCTACATTCTCCTTATTTTTCATGTCTTTTCGACAGACTTGAGCATGTTTTCCTTCTTTCCCACACTTGAAGCATTTCACCATCCCTTTGAGGCAGCTCACATAGTGCAACATTCCACGTTTTTGGCATGTGGGTGGTTGAGTTTTCTTACCACCTTTACCATTAGATCATCCAGCTTAATACTCCATCTTTCATTTATTATCACCATAACCATGGGACCATTATCCAAACTCCATCTCCACTTTTAGAGCACATCGAACAACTTCTTCATAACTCCCAAAGCCTCTAATTTCAAGAGCCTTTCGAAGGTGTGGTTTAATCCACTAAAGAATATATCAATTTTTCTATCATTGTTGATAACATAACCCGAAGCGTACCTTGGAAACCTTTTGAAATGCACTTCATAGGTTGTGAAAGATTCTACTTCTTTTTTCTTGAGCTCTATGAATTATCTCTCCATCTTTGTTCAAGGAGTTTTTGGGAAATACTTGTTAAGAAACATTATCTTAAAGTCTTCCCTTTCCATCTCTTCAATTTCATCCCTTGGCTTGGTGTTCTTAATCAAAGCACAACATTGATCGGCTTCTCCATCTAGACGATAAAAGGCTAGAGTCACCTTATCCATCTTAGAATAGTGAACCACAGAAATGATCTTCTCCATGGATTTGGCCCACAATTCCACAACTAGTGGATCAGAAGATCCACTAAATGTCTGTGGTCGTTGCCGCATAAAACATTCGATAGCTAGTTCCTCCCTCTTTGGTGAAGGAGGATGTTCCCCATTATTATGGTTATTGTTCATAACCTGAGATAATTGGTTAAGAATAGCCATAAAGTTCTGAACTCCACCTCATAAATCATTGCGGATGTCATTCGGGCAATCATTGCATTGTCCCTCGCACGTGTTGTTGGCCTGATTTCTCCTGGTTCCCACCATTTGCTAAAATAGAAAATGTTAGAACAAAACATAAGTAAACAAGTCATGAATAACTTATACATTTAATCAATTTATACCAAAAACATAACATATGGGATCACTATGTAAATATTCTTGTGTCCATATTTGTACTTAGTCTCATGCTATAGGTTTTCTCCAGGGTTCATGAATCCTCATTCCCAAATTAACTAAATGTTTCCTATAATACCAACTATAGCAACACTTAATTTTATTACATTAGTATTACATGATTTTAAATATAAACAACATAATATTATTACACATAGAGGACTCAAAGGTTTAGTGTCTTGGGAAAACTAGGACCATACATTACAATTACAACATCAAGCATAAACATTTATTTAATTTCTTCTTCTCTATATTTTTATTGGAACTTGTCCTCTCCTTAGTACATGTATCCACCTGAGGATATACATCAAAAGGGGTGAGCAAGAAGCCCAGTAAGAGGATAGATATGAACAATATAGCATGGGGTGAGCATAATAATAACATGGGAAAAAGATCATGAACATGAGAGGAAGCATTAATATAAGACTTGAAATGTGGCCATAAATAAAAATAAAACATCATCTCTTAGTGGTTAACTACCACAAATACTTGTGAAACAAGCTATCATCTTGTTCATACATCATTTCACATTTACTCATGAGATTCATCACTTTACCCAATGCATTGGAGCACTGTATAATTCTGGGTGCACCAATCACATTCAATCATTCATATTGCACTATATAATTCCAAGCGCACCCATCACATCATAACATTAACATCATCATTATTTCCACATGGAAAATATATTAAACGTGAACATAAATAAACCATGGAATGGAATGGGTTACATCTTATAAGAACACATTCATAAACTTTGGGTTCCCAAAAATAAGAGAGAATAACATACTTGATACAAGAACCATCAACCTTGAATGAGAAGTGAAATGTGAGTTCTTAAAAGAAGAGTTCTTTTGGAAAATATATTGTTTGTCATAGACAGTAGTGGTAAACAAGTATATCCCAGAAAAGGAAAGAAAATGATTAAAAAATGATCTTTAAGGATTAACCGTATCAAAAATGGAGTGAAAGAGGGAGAACCCGAAGAATGAATGTTGGGTTCGAGAATTTCCCCTTACCATGTATATGAATAATTACATCTCTTTAATGTCATTTATAATGACATTATATTCATTAATTAGAAATCCAGAACCTTTTTTACATTAATATGGTTCATTATGGTTTCATTATTTGATTTTATGTTCCTTTGGATGAATTATAGAGTTTAAAAACATTATTCGGGAATGTTTGTCTTTATAGTTTTCTTGAGTGGTTCACTTGTATTCTTAAATTGAAGTTTGGGTAGAACATGGGTAAAAATACATAACTGATATTAGATTTTTTTAATGATATTATTGGTTTTTGAAATATCTTATAATAAATTATATTTGATCCATGTGGATGAGTCATTAGATAAGAATTAAATGATGAGTGTTTGGGTTAATTTGAGCGATTTTTCGGTCATAATGAACTTGTTTTATTTATTCACCAGTAATATAGTCATAAGGTAGTTATATAAATTTAAATAGGATATAATATATATAACATATTCTGGTTCAAACATAAAAATGGTTTCATGACCAGATCTGAAGGTAGAAATGGATGAAGAAACCTTGTCATTCTTGAAGGTGATAAATTAACAACTCACGAACAACGTTCTCTTAAAATAAAAGGAAGATGGAAAGGGGGTTGGATGATATAATATCCCATTAGAATCATAACATTCCAGTAAATGTATAACACTAGAGTTACAATATCATTTTAATGAAGATAGGTGGTGATAGATCAAGAAATGAACATGAACATGAAAGGAAACTAAAAGAGAAGAGGGAGAGAAATTACCTCTTAAATCCTTCTCTTGAGATCCTCCTTAAAGAAGCTAGGCTTGGTATTTTGATGAGACCACAAGCTCTGGAAAGTGAAAGAGGTGCTAGGGAGGATTTTTGGGAAGTTTTTAGAGAAGGCTTGTAGCTTGAGAGGTGTGAGGAAATGAGGGTGTGAAGGGTGGTTTTTACAGTGGAGGGGAGAGGGGTTTCCTTAATATAAAATTCATTAGTTTATTAATTTCCCCAAAACAAGGAATAGTGAGTATTGAATGAAAAAAATCATATATTTATCATGTGATACCAAACCAAGTGGTCTTACATCAGCAGAACATCACACATGACTCTTTAATTAGCTTATTAAGCATATTTTTGTAAATTGCGGTATTTCACTATTCATAAAAATTCAAGTATTTCAGAAAATCCCAAAAATTTACCCCTTCCATTTTTCGATGTGTAGAATCCAAAATTGAAGTCCATTTTTCAAAAATAATTTTATAAATACTATTAAATTAGTATTTAATTAAAATCTTAATTTACGTTAAAAAACAGTTTTTACCAATAAAACTGATTTTATAGTGCTTTCAAAAATTACGTACAGTGTTATAAAATTATATAAAACTATAAGACAATGATTTTATAATTAATGAACACATTTTAAGAAAATACATTTTATTTTAAATTAATTAATTAATTATAATTAATTTTTTATGACTTACAAAATACCAAAACGTTTACTAAAGTAAAATTTTCACTTCCTAAGATATCTTAATTTTATTTAATTATTCATTGGTAAGGTTAATCTAATGTTGGATGATTTACTATTCATAAGGGACATATTACTATTCATAAGGGTAGGTTACTATTCACAAGGGTACGTTACTATTCACCGAAAATTATTTTTGTTTCATTAGACTCCAAAAATCATCTTGAACACAACCATGTATGTCAGATTTTTTAAATTATAAACACATAAGTGAAAAACATATGTTTAAAGGTCACTTAACACTTAGTAGTTCATTTTAAGAAGGGAATTTCCATTGAAAATATTGGGTCGTTACACACCTGATGGATTTTCTAAAGGTGGGGAGCACATCATCCTCTTTGGAGGACGTTCCATGGTTTCAGTGTCACATCAGGAGGAAGTTTTGAGGGAGTTCCACACATCCCCTCTTGCGGTACATCTAGGAGTGGGGACGATGTACTAGGATCTGCGACGATAGCACTGGTGGTTGGGAATGAAGAAATCAATAGCCGAGTTTTTTTCTCTCAGTGACTCACTTGTTTGCAAGTGAAGGAAGAGAATTAGGTACCAGTAATCTTGGTTCATCCTTTGGAGGGCCCAAAGTGGAAGTGGTACGGGATATCCAGGGACTTTGTGACAGGACTTCCACATACATCCAGAGGTCATGACTCTATCTCTGTGGTCGTCGGCCGACTCACCAAGTCGGACCACTACCTATCGATCAGAGAATAGGGTTCAGTAGAGCGCTCGGGATGCCTTTATGTGCAGGAGATTGTGCGACTACATGGAGTACCCTTGACAATTGTCTCCGAGTGTGATGCACATTTTACTTCCCGGCTATGGAAGGGGTTGCAGGAGGATTTCTGGATGCAACTTCATTTGAGCACCGCCTTCCATCTGTATACTGATGGCTAGAGTGAGCGAACTATTTAAACTCTCAAGGACATGTTGTGTGCTTGCGTCCTTGACTTCGGTCGCAGCTGGAAGGATCACTTCCTTTGGTGGTGTTTTCATACAACAACAGCTATAACTCCCCAATTGGGATGGAACCTTTTGAGGCGTTGTGCGGGAGACCTTGCAAATCACATTTCTGTTGGACTGACCCAGGGGAGTTAGGACTAGTGGGACCATAGATTGCACGGGCTACCATAGAGAAAGTGAATATCTTCCAGGAGTGGATGAAGTCTACACAGAGCAGGCAGAAGTCTTATGCCGACAGGAGATGAAGACTGCTGGAATTTGAGGACGGTGACCACTTCTTTCTATGGGTCTCACCCCGATGAGGTTTACAGAGATTTTCTCGAGCCGTCAAGATATCTATGAGGTTCATCGGACCTTTTCAGGTCCTCAGTATAGTTGGTAACATGGCTTACCGCTTAGCTCTTCCCCCTATGTTGCATCGGGTGCATGACGTCTTCCACATATCCAAGCTGAGTTGATACGTGGATGACCCATCCCACATCATCAACCATGGAGAGATGGACATCGATGATAGAGGTTTCAGTTGAGATTCAGGATTGATAGGAGTGTGTCCTTCATGGGCAGTCGATGCCTCTGGTGCGCATTCACTAGCATCAGGATAACCTATAAGAGAGTACGTGGGATCAGAGGGCTCAGATTCGTGCTTAGTATCCCCAATTGTTTTCCTAGTTTTGTGAGGTGGCTTTTGGGAACATAAATCCTTGAGGTGGGGAGAATTTAATGACCAAAAGTTTCTAAGATAATTTTTTTAATTAAATGGGTATTTTACGAGTCTGCAAAAATTGACTGCATGTGATTCCGAGGCCCGGTGTGCCTGGAATGAATTTATGAACTTTTTTTCAGGTACATTCAGTAAATGTGCAGGCATGATTTTGTAATTTTGAAATTTGTGATTGGAATTGATATTTGAGAACACAGTTGAACTCACAACACTGGTATTCGCTTAAGGCGATCTTCACATTGACCACAGTAAGTCGATGGTAGAGGTTAGTTTTTCACTTTTTCGTGGAAGAATAAAAATAAAGTCATTTAACATTTTATTTTTTATTTAAAACACTCACGTAAATGTTATAAAGGTGGGTACCACAAGATTTAAAACCTACAATTTTTAAATTAATGGAAGGGTCCACCTGAACCCTCTTAATAGGAGAGAAACCACTCAACTCCCCATTAATTCTTTTCCTCCTATAATTTGAGGCAATTAAATTGATAAAATTAAATATGCCAACACCCCCAGTTAATTGTTAGAGGCAACCAACAATTAATGAAATGTTCCAGCACTTTTAATTGTGCAAACACTATTAATCTACTAAATTTAAATTAATAATTAGGCTATTCCTCATTTTGGTGGAATTGGGGAAACAGATGGCAATGGGAGAAGCTTTGGAGAATCATGGAGAAACTCATCCTCCAAGGAAGAATGCTCTCACCAACGAGGAATGACTTCAACTATGATGAACTGATGAACGAGCCTTAGATCAGAGGTGTGTGGTGGGCATGACGAGCGTCGACATCTTCAAATTCTTTGTCGTTCCAATATCAATGAACCTTCGAGGTAGGGTGGTTGTTTGGATTTCTTTCCCTTATTCATTCTTGATAATTAATCATAAAATCAGGAATAGATTATAGCCTCTTTCTACCACTCTACCATGGAGAGTTTGGGCCAAACAAACATGGCCTGACCGCCCCAAAAATCTTGTGTTTAATTGTTCAGTTCTTCGCGATGGAGGAGGACGGAAACCAACTTCAGTGGGGAACAAGTACAGTGACCGACACCACCAGTAGCCGTGACGAAGGTGATGTCACCACCCCACGGTCACAGCCACTCCATGGCCTCATGTTGTCCGCGGACTTCACCACCCCATGGCCTCGTGCCGCCCGCGGCCTCTCCAGCCCCCGTGGCCTCGCCGCCTTGCGGCCCTCCGTGGCCCCCCATGGCCTCACCGCCACACGGCCCTCCCCAGCCCCCCTAGCCTCACCGCCCCCAACCCTCGTAGACCCCTGTGACCTCAAGCCACCCTCACAGCCTTTGCAGCCCCCACGACCTCGCTGCACCTCAGCATCGCCACCCCATGACCCTAGAGCCCCCCCGTGGCCTCACGTCGCCCTCGCGGCCTCTGTGGCCTCGCGTCGCCCTCACGGCCTCTACGCTGCCCAATGCGGGCCGGGCTGGACCCAGCGGGCCAGACCAGACCCAAAAAGCCGGACCAGACCCAGCAGGCTGGGTCGACCAGAATTCGTTCAGGTCGGCCCAGGTCAGGTCAGGCTAGGTCAGTAAGACCGGGTCAGACCAGACCTAGGCCAACTTCAAAATTTCACTCTATTGGCCATAACTTTGGCACTGGGCGTCAATTTTATGAACCATAAGTGGTGATGGAAACCTTGTAGAGAGACTATCTCATTGAGTATACCCCATTGGAGATTTGGATAATGTTGGAGTATGGTTGGGTTGGATCAAGCATGAATCTAATCGGGCCCTCAAGACTAAAAAGATAATAACTTACATACCGGGCGTCCTATTGATGCACCGTATATTGCGTAGAGACCCATTTGACATGGCAGACCTTTGAGATAATTTTTCATTGGAATTCGTGGAATTTGGAGTATCAACCAGTTGATTGAAGAGCAGACTCTCCTAGAGATGAGAAAGCTTAGTTCCGGAACCCAGTAGCTGGCTGTAATGAGAAGAATGAAGAGCGGTCATGTGTGGGCCAGCACATAGTGATCTTGTGTGGGTCAGCACCAAGCAATCTTATGTGGGTCCGCATGGAGCGATCCTCTGTGGGTCAGCACCGAGTGATCCTGTGTGGGTCAGCACTGAGCAATCCTGTGTGGGTCAGTAGTAGAGCCTCTTAATAGAGTATGATGATTCAGTAGTGACATCTAATCATCTCTACTTCTGTACCTACGAAATACCTGGTGCGAGCTGAACCAGTACCTATGGGGTATTCTTCTATGAGGAGTAATTGTGTGCTACTTACCTTCGTGATGTTCCTTCCTTTGTGGAAAGATTGAGTTTAGGGATTTTGGGTGGGACAATGTGTTTCCTCATGATTGAGATGGGTATACTTGATAACTTTGGTATATGTATGGGCATATACCTAAGTTTAGTTGTCAGTTCCTTTCATGATTTTTGGTTTATCCTTTGTGGATTTTGTGTTACATTGAGGGTCTCGGGGTCCCTATAGAGTATCGTTATACTCACCCCTATATAGGCTACGCCCACACCTTGTTGTGTTTGTTGCAAACGATAGAGAGTGTTGATCGAGGCTAAGGGTACGAGGACCAGACGGGGCCCAGGGGTGGACCATACGGCGTTACAGTACACAGAAGAGACGGGCGGATGTAGAGTGCTGAGGAGACGATCTCTACCTACCCTTTAGGTAGGAACCTCGGAGGATGACCCAGAAGCTTCATTTCTATTTATTCAGTTGTATTATATTTCAGTTATACTTTTACTAATACTATTGGGCTTGTATTCTGGCCCTTTTTTACTTTCAGCATTCTTTTTTCTATACAATTGACTTGTGTTCATATATTGTTGTGTGCTAGGTTTTGTGTGCTTATAGGTTATGAAGGAAATTCCGTCCCGGTTATAGAGATTATGCCTTTCAGTGCTAGTCGACAACCCCTGGCCTATAGATGGTGGGCTTGGGGTTGTCACGACATGGGCCCTAGGGGACGGGTCATGACACAACTAGAAGAAAGGGTCTAATTTGGAATAGTGGGTAGACTATAACCTCATAATCAGATCATGTCATAGTTCTTTATTCACATCTTTCAATATAAAAATCATTTCAAATATCTAAATAATAGTATATAAACATCTAAATATCAATTGTAATTAAAAATTCAAAGGTAATATCATATAAAAACAGGGTATGTCATGTCTGTATACAAAATTAATGAAAATATATGACAATAAGTATAGTGACCCAAGCCTTTCACATATAACATTTCATTATTTCAGGCATAAATAATCATCAGAGTACAAGCCAAGGATCATTAAGTTTAGTGTCTTGGAAGACTAGGTACATATAACATAAAACATGGGGATAAAAAAACTTCTTTATTTAATCTCTATAAAAAGATTCTAACTTCCTCTGGGCTCTTACAACTGCATAGGGTACCCTGGGGAACACATGAACAAAGGGATGAGCTAAAAATGCTCAGTAAGGGAATGAACATAAGGATACAACACAAGCACCTGAGTTAAGAAACATGACATAAGGATATCCAAAGAATGAAACTTATGAAATAATTTAATATAAGCATTGGATCATTTAAATATGGAATCATACAAATTTGTCCGAATCATAAATTATATCTTTAGTACAGGTCAAGGATAACTGCCAATCCTGTTTCCCATTTTAGTACGGGTCAAGGCTAACCACCAATCCCATTTCACATCGCATCTCATGAGACATAACCTTAAATAATGCATTGGAGCGCTATCTGGGTGCACCCATATCAACATATTCATGAATATTCTTGCCAAATAAATAATCTTTCCACATAAATAATCATACATAATCAAACATATATAAACATAAGGTTACCTATGGAAAGAATTTGGTACCACAATCATGACATAATACATATCCAATGGGCGTATCACGAAAGTGTCCACGAAAGGAAGGGATTAGAACATACATGGACATTAATAGGGTAAAATATGCATATAAAATGGTAAGTGGTGTCAATTATAAGTGACAACATATAAAGAAATGTATTTTAGAAACATTATCATTAAAACATTTTTGTGTGATTTTAAGGAAAACACTCTAGAGCATTTCAAATAGAAAAGAGGACATTATTTTATATAAAACCATAATTTAACCAAGAATATTTTCATAATAAAAATAATTATTTTATTAATACAATTTCATTTTAAAGCATAGAATAGAGTGCACTTGAAATTTGCATAAAAATTTGGGAAGCCGCCTTAAAACAGGTTGGCTTATCGGAAAGTTCTAAGGAGAGAATATTTCAAAATCATGTATATCCCCGAAAGAATGTGATGAAACAGTCATGATATAAGAATCTTGTACAAATAACCAGATTTCAAATGACTCACATAGATAGATAAGATTACACCACTTTGAAAGAAAGATAAGGCAACCCGAAAGAACAAAGAAGGTTTAGGTAGAATTCGTTGCGATTTTATTGGCATGGTTTCGGGTGTGACCAAGATGGATTTATGAGAGAGAAATGGGGTTTTTCATCACATATTAATCTATACGGATGTATGAGGGAGTTTATGAAACATACCTCATCATTTTCTAGTACACATATGAAGGAATAGTATAGAAGACAATCTTGATTAAGAGAGAAAATGAGAGGATCCCTTACCTCAAATTTGTTGGTGTTCTCCACTTGTTGTTAATGACCTGAATAAACAAATTAGGATTATTAATTCATAATTACATAACTTCTTCTATATGTAATTGATTTATTATAACCCTTTTTATTTCATTAAAATTCTTTTTTTATTAGTTATAAGGTTCAATTTCAATGTTTGGGTTCGTTTGTTTACTTGGATTTAATAGATCGCTTCACTTATATTCACGTTTGGATTATATGCAAGATGAAAGTGATTGTAAATAATTGAAGATACATTATTTATTTCATAACTAGGAGATTACATGGTTTTAATTTTAATTAGGTTACTTAGAGTGATATCGAATTATTATATATATAACCTTAGTGATAACCGTTTTTGTTAATTGGGGTATTTGATTACAAAGAATGTGTTTTTCGTTATAACTTACTTCCATTTGTACCAAAATATTAAAAAACAAAAAATAGGATATATTAAATATATAATAATCTTGTTCGGCCATAACAAAAATGGTTTCATGACTATAATTGAAGATAATAACAAAAATTGATAAATTGTTGTCTTTAAATGTGCTAAATTAGCACATCTCAAACGGTGCTTTCATTTCATTCAAATAAAAGGGTGGGGAAAGGATAGAAGCTAAATAAATATACCATTAGAAGGAAGAGATTATAGTACATGTATGTTACTTGATGTATCATACTATTATGGTGAAGGGAGGTGAGAAAATAAATAAAAAGAAAAGAACATAAAAGAAAAGAAGAAATTTGGGAAGAGGAATTCACCTCTTGAGACATCCGCCTTTGAGAAACTCTTAAGAGGAGAGGTTTTGGTATTGTGAGGAGTCTGAGATCTTTTGGACATGGGGGAGGACCTTGGGGAAAGATTTGGGCAGAATTTGGAGAAGTCTTGGAGCTTGAGAGGAGTGGAGAAGAGAGGGAGTGAAGGGGGGTTTTATAGTGGAGGAGAGGAGGGATTCCATGATATTATAATCATTAATTTATTATTTCATCCCAATACATGGAATAGTAAGTATTCCATGACCAAAAATAGTGATTTTTTCATGTGATCCTGAACCAAGTTGGCTTACATCAGTAGAAGATCATTGTTGACTCAATTAATCCATTATTTAGCATTTATTGTGAATTATCAAATTCTACTATTCATAAACAATTCATGTATTTCAGAAAAATCTCAAAAATTCACCCTAACTGTTTTTTTACGTTTAGAATCCAAAAATGAAGTCCATTTTTCAAAAATAATTTTCTATATATGATTATTTTAATATTTAATTAAAATAATAATTTATTATCAAAACCAGTTTTAAAACACTCATTAACTTATTCTAAAATATAGGTATATTCCACTTCCAACATGAATATTATTTTTATACCACTATAGGTGAGATTACTTTTCATTAGGTTATATCACTATTCATACGGGTATGTTACTATTCATTAGGGTAGGTTACTATTCACCAAAAATTATTTTTGTTTTATTAGACTTCAAAAAACGTCTTGAAAAAAACCATGTATGTCAGATTTTCAAAATTACAAACACAGAAGTGGTAAACTTATGTTTAAAGGTCACTTATCACTTAGTAGTTAATTACTATGTGATTTTATGGCATATTTATAAGAAGGGAATTTCCATTAAAAATTGGGTCGTTACATTCTTCCCCCTTAAGAAATTTCACCCTCGAAATGTCATGTTACATTTTAGGAAAAAAATAGATGTGGGTACTTTTCCTTCATTACTTCCTCCAGTTCTCATGTTGCTTCCTCAAACTTATGGTTCCTCCATAACACTTTGACTATATGGGTTGTCTTGTTGCGTAGAACCTTATCTCTCCGATCCAGAATCTTTACTAGCTCCTCCTCATTGGAGAGATCATCTTCCAACTGCAGCACCTCTGAGTTTAGTACATTTGAGGGATTAGGTATGTACTTCCTCAAGAGTGATACATGGAAAACATCATGTACTCGAGAAATATTTGGTAAAAGTGCAAGCCGATAGGCCACGACTCATATGTGGTCAAGGATCTCAAAGGGGCCAATATAACTTGGGCTTAGCTTCTCTTTCTTCCCGAATCGCTTGACTTTCTTCATTGAAGATATTCTATGGAAGACTTTTTCTCCAACATCAAACTCCAAGTCCCTTCGACGATTGTCAGCGTAGCTCTTTTTCCGACTTTGAGTATCTTTGATGTGTTTCTGGATGACTTGAACCTTCTCTGTCATCACTTGAACAAGATCGGGTCCAAGTAGCTTTCTTTCTCCAACTTCATCCCAACAGGTTGGAGTTCTACATCACTTTCCATACAGAGCTTCATATGGATCCATCTGAATACTCGTGTGGAAGCTATTGTTGTATGAGAACTCAACAAATGGGAGATGGTGACCCCATAAACCATTGAATTATAGAGAGTAGGCTCTAAGGATATCTCCAAGCATCTGAATAGTCCTTTCAGATTGGAAATCAGTTTGGGGGTGATAGGCCGTGCTGAAATTTAATTCAGTACTCAAACCATGTTGAAGACTCCTCCAGAATTTAGATGTGAAACTTGGATCGCGGTCAGACACAATTTAGAGTGGAACACCATATAGTCTCACAACATCCTTTACTTATATCTTTGAAAGTTTTTAAAGTGAGAGATCTTCCCAAATAGCGATGAAATGGGATGTATTGGTGAGTCGGTCAACCACAACCCATATCGTATTATTTCCCTTTGACGTCTTTGGGAGACCTGTGACAAAGTCCATAGTAACTTTTTCCCATTTACACATGGGTATAGGCAATGGTTTCATCATACCTTTGGACTTTTGTCGCTCATCTTTAACTTGCATACATACCAAGCACATTGATATATATTCCACAATCTCCTTCTTCATGTTATCAAACAAGAAGTGTTCTTGGAGATCACGATACATTTTGGTACTCCCATGATGGATAGGGAAGGTCGAGCTATGTGAATTATTCAATAGCTTCTTCTTTATCTCTGGATCAGATGGTACACATAATCGTGTCCCAAATCATACAACTCATTCCTTGTCAATTTTGAAATCAGAGGATTTCCCATTTTTAATAGCTTCCACCCTTTTCGTAATTTCCACATCCTTTATTTGAGCATTCTTTATTCTCTCCAAGAGGTATGGTTGAGAAATCATTTGAGAAAGGATTTATTATGTTCCTCCCATAATGATTCCCATGTCCAACCTTTTTAAATCTAAGAATATCGGATCCTTTTCAATTCTCATCACTAATAAAGATGCAGGATCCTTTCTACTAACATCATCTGCCACCTTGTTTTCCTTACTAGGATGATAGTGGATTTAGCAGTCATAATCCTTGATGGGCTCTATCTATCTTCACTGGCACATATTAAGCTCTTTCTGTGTGAATATATATTTGATATTCTTATAGTCGGTATATATCTCACTTTTTCCCCATAGAGATAATGCTGCCAGATTTTCAATGCAAAGATCACAGCCGCCAACTCCAGATCACGTGTGGGATAGTTTTTCTCATGGATTTTCAGCTACCTTGAGGAATATTCTATCACTTTATCATTTTTCATTATCACACATCCTAAGCCTTTCTTAGAATCATCATTATACACCACAAATATTTCTTCACTTGAAGGGAGTGTGAGTACCGACACAGTGATAAGCTTCTTTTTCAACTCCTTGAAACAGTCTTCATATTCTTGTCTCTAGACGATCTTTACTCCCTTCCATGTCAACATGGTAATTGGGTTTGAATATCATGAAAAGTTCTTCAGGAATTTTCTATAATACCCTAATAGACCTAAAAAGTTGTGGATCTCTATTACAGAAGTTGGCCTCGGCCACTTTTCAATTGCTTTCATCTTGGATGGGTCCTCAGAAATCCCTTTCCTGGTGATAACATGCCCCAAGAATGATACTTCCTCCATCCAGAACTCACATTTACTATAAATTTCATACAACTTCTACCTTCGCAAAGTCTTTAACACAGTTTCCAAATTCTCCTCACGTTCCTCCTTGCTCTTGGAGTATATTAGAATATCATCAATAAAGACCACCACAAATTTGTTGAGGTAATCTTTAAAGACTCTATTTATTAAATCCATGAAAATATCAGGAGAATTAGTGATTCCAAAAGGAATCACTATGAAATCATAGTGTCCATGCATCATTCAAAAGGTAGTCTTGGGAATATCTTCCTTCTTCACCTTTAGTTGGTGATATCCTGACCGAAGGTCCACCTTAGAAAAATAACTGGCCCCACGAAGCTGATCGAACAAGTCATCTATCTGTGGAAGGGGATACTTGTTCTTTATAGTTATTTTATTGAGCTAATGATAATCATTGCAGAGACACATTGATCCATCCTTCTTCTTGATGAAGAGGACTAGATCACCCCACGGTGAAGCACTGGAGCGTATAAAACCCTTATCCATATTCTCTTGTAACTGCTTCTTCAGCTCTTCTAGTTCTACGGTGGCCATTATGTAAGGTGTCTTTGAGATAGGCAGAGATCTAGGGATAATTTCAATTGAGAACTCATACTCTCAGTCAGGAGGAAGACCAGGAAACTCTTTGGGGAATACATCAGTGTAATCCCTCGTGATGGGCATGTCTTCAAGCATGATTCTCTCTTTTGTCTCAATCATTTGAGCCAGGTATGCATGCTCATAAGGAAGCAATATCCAAACATGAGATGAAGATTCTAAAGGAGACTCAACTACTTCCTTACACTTGTAATGAATCAGAGGATGATTCGGGATGTGAAGAGTAATCTCCCTTTCCCGACAATTGATGTTGGCCTTGTACAAAGATAGTCAATCCATGCCCAAGATAGCATTGAACTCCACTAAATGAAGTATGACAAGATTGGCTGGGAGGTTCAATCCACAAAAATTAACTGGGGAGGTGTTATAAACCATGGATGCAATAATTTCCCCATTCACTATTCTCACATATAACTTTTCCTCCAAATTTTGAGGTGGTGTTATAATAGTTCTACTAAACCTGCAAGATATGAAAGAACGTGTAGAACCAGAATCAAATAGTGTGTTCTCTATTCTTGAATTAATAATAAGAGTACCTATCCCAACATCGTTTTCCGGCTCCACCTCAGTAGTAGTGATAGCATAAGACCTTCCTTGTTGCCTTGGAGGTTGTTTCTGATTGCCTCCGACAACCCTCGACTTAGGGAAATTGTTTGCATAACGCCCAATCTCCTTGCAGTTATAACACTGCACTGCAGGCTGAGAGTTGATCTGAACCTTCCGTTCTTCTTCAACATTAGCAGGATTTTTCATATCCCTTCGGTAGTTCTTGGCTAGATGACTAAACATTCTGCATTTGAAGCAATTACTGGTTCCCTTGAGATAGTCACCAAGATGCTTCTTCCCACAATTCTTGCAAAGGAGAAAGTGAGTCTTCTTTCCATCATGGGATTTGTTTGATGAACCACCCATGTTGTTCTCTATTTTCTTCTTCTTATCACTAGGCCCATGAGACCACTGAGTGTCTCAAATCTCCATTTCAACCTTGATGGCTCAACGCACAGTCTTCTCATAGCTTTCGAAGTCTAAAATTTCCAACACTTTTCGTAGACTCAGCATTAGTCCACTAATGAAGCGATCCACCTTGCTTTTGGTGTTCATGAAAAAGCCAGAGGCATACCTTTCCAGCCTTGTAATGTTTGCTTCATATTCCCTGATGGACTCATCTTCCTTCTTCTTGAGTCCAAGGAACTCTCTTTCCATCTTGAGATAGAGGGTTCGAGTAAAATATTTGTTGAAAAAAACCCTCTTGAATTCCTCCAATTATATGGAATCAATTTCCTCTTGGGACTTTGTATTCTTGATCAATGTCCACCACTGATCACCTTCCCCATCAAAACGATAGACTTCCAGCACAACTTTCTCTTCTTTCAAGCACTGGAGGATAGAGAAAATAATTTTTAATGGAGTTAATCCATTGTTCTATGAGGATGGGATTAGAAGACCCGCTAAACATGGGAGGCCTTTGCCGCATGAAGGATTCTACGACAACTTTCTCTTTCCTTGGAGGAGGGGGACGTTCCACCTGATTCATGTTATTATTCATAACTCGAGCCAGCTGGGAAAGTACTGCCATGATGTTTTGAGCACCCGCTTCCATCACATCAGGCATGTAATTAGGGCAATCATTATATTGCCTATCATAATGGTTATTGGAACGTTTTCTTCTATTTCCCACCATTAACTACGAAAAATAACATATAATTAGAGGTCTTGAATACTTAGCTATTGAGCATAAAAAAGAAACTTTGAACATAAAATTATGAACTTATGAAGAAAATGTATATCCTGAATTGTGATTCCTTAGGTTTATATCTAGGTTATCCTCGATCTATTTCTTAACTTATATTCTTATGGGCTTCTTTCCGTCCCTTAGTAATTGTTTCTACAAAGCTCATGAATCTACCAATGCATATCCCCCGGGAGTGTCGTAACCAAGAGTGCAGCAAGGCCCGTTGTCGTGCACCAGTTCTTGTTCGAGTCTAGCTCATTGTGGTGTTTTTGGGTTTTACCCCTAGATACATCTATGCCAAATCTGCCTCTACCTGCTCATATCCAGACGGGGATGCATTTTCCTGATAAACCACTTACTCTATACTCACAAAAATTTAGGGTTGTTTTCTTATAATTAGTCTCATCCTTAAGGTTATCGATAAGGTTCTCTATTCCTAATCTCCAAAAATAACTAGACCATCCTCGAATACCAACTATAGAGACCAAAGCCATTTACATATAACATTTCATTATTTTAGGCATAATTAATCATTAGAGTACAATCCATGGATTGTTATGTATAGTGTCTTGGAATACTAGGTACATATAAAATAAAACATGGGGCTAAAAAAACTTCTTTATTTAATCTCCATAAAGAGATTCTAACTTCCTTTGAGCTGTTACATCTGCATTGGGTACCCTGGGGAACACATGAACAAAGGGATGAGCTAAAAATGCCCATTAAGGGAATGAACATAAGGATACAACTCAAGCATATGAGTTAAGAGGAATGACATAATGATATCCAAAGCATGAAACTTATGAAATCACTTAATACAAGCATGGGATCATATAAACATGGAATCATATAAATGTGGCAGAATCATAAATCATATCTTTATTAAGGGTCAAAGCTAACCGCCAATCCCGTTTCCCATTTTAGTATGGGTCAAGGCTAATCTCCAATCTTGTTTCACATTGCATCTCATGAGACTTAACCTTACTCAATGCATTGAAGCTCTATTTGGGTGCACCCATCTCAACATATTCATGAATATTCTTGCCACATAAATAATATTTCCACATAAATAATGATACATAATCAACCATACATAAACATAAGGATACCCACGGAAAGAATTAGGTACCACAATCATGACATAAAACATATCCAATGGGTGTATCACGAAAGTGTCCATTAAAGGAAGGGATTTGAACATACATGGACATTAATAGGGTAAAATAGGCATATAACATGGTAAGTGGTGTCAAATATAAGCTAAAACATATAAAAAAATGTATTTTAAAAACATTAGCATTAAAACATTTTTGTGTGGTTTTAAGGAAAACACTCGAGAGATTTTCAAATAGAAAAGAGGACATTCTTTTATATAAAACAAAATTTGAACCAAGAAGGTTTTCATAATAAAAATACTTATTTTATAAATACAATGGTGTTTTAAAAAATAGGATAGAGTTCACTTGAAATTTGGGTAAAAATTTGGGAAGTCCCCTTAAAATAGGTTGGCTTATCGGAAAGTTCTAAGGAGGGAATCTTTCAAAACCGTGTATATCCCCGAAAGAATGTGATGAAAGGGTCTTGATATAAGAATCTTTTAAAACTAACCATAAGTCATAAGAGTTACATAGATATATAAGATAACACCATTTTGAAAGAAAGATAAGGCAGCCTGAACGAACAAAGAAGGTTCGTGTAGAATTCGTTACAATTTTATCGGCATGGTGTCGAGTATGACCAAGAGGGATTGATGAGAGAGAAATTGGGTTTCTAATAAATTATAAATCCATAAGGAAGTATGGGTTAGGTTATTAAACATACCTCATAATTTTCTAGTACACATATAAAGGCATAGTATAGAGGACAATATTGATTAAGAGAGAAAAGGAGAGGATCCCTTACCTCAAATCTGGTGGTGTTCTCCACTTGTTATTGATGACCTGAATAAACAAATTAGGATTATTAATTCATAAGTACAGAACCTATTATATATGTAATTTATTTATTATAAACCTTTTTAGTTCATTGAAATCCTTTTTGATTAGTTATGAGGTTCAATATCATTGTTCGGGTTCGTTTGTTTACTTGGCTTTAAAAGACCGGTTCACTTATATTCAAGATTGGGTTATATGAAAGATGAATGCGGTTGACCATAATTTAAGTTACATTATTTATTTCACATCCAGTAGATTACATGGTTTTAATTTTAATTATGTTACTTAGAGTGATGTCAAATTATTATATATATAACCTTAGTGATTATCGTTTTTGTTAATCGGTGGATTTGATTTCAAAGATTGTGTTTTTAATTATAACTTAATTACATTTGTACCAAAAGTTTAAAGAACCAAAATTTGGATATATTAAATATATAATAATATGTTTCAATCATAACACCAATGGTTTCATGACCATAATTAAAGATAATTACAAAAATTGATAAATTGTTGTCCTTGAATGTGATAAATTAGCACATCTCAAACGATGATTTCATTTCCTTCAAATAAAAGGGTGGGGAAAGGAGAGAAGATAATGAAATATAACACTAGAATGATGAAATGTTATTACATGTATTTTACTGGATTTATCATACTATTATGGTGAAGGGAGGTGAGGAAAGAAAAAAAAGAACTTAAAAGAAAAGAAGAAATTTGGGAAGAGGAATTTACCTCTTTAGACTTCCTCCTTTGAGAACCTCTTAAGGGGAGAGGTTTTGGTATTTTGAGGAGGCTAAGAGCTTTTGGACGTGGGGGAGGACCTTGGGGAGAGATTTGGGTAGAATTTAGAGAGGTCTTGTAGATTGAGAGGAGTGGAGAGGAGAGGGAGTGAAGGGGGGTTTTATAGTGGAGGAGAGGAGGGATTTCATGATATTTTAATCATTAATTTATTATTTCATCCCAAGACAATGAATAGTAAGTATTCCATGACCAAGAATAGTGATTTTATCATGTGATCCCGAACCAAGTGAACTTACATCAGTAGAACATCATCAATGACTCAATTAATCCATTATTTAGCATTTATTGTGAATTATCAAATTCTACTATTCATAAAAAATTCAAGTATTTCAGAAAAATCTAAAAATTCACCCTAATCATTTTTTTGATGTGTAGAATCCAAAAATGATGTCCATTTTTCAAAAAAAAATTCTAAAAATTATTATTTTAATATTTAATTAAAATAATATTGTATTATCAAAACCAGTATGAAAACACTCATTAACTTATTCTAAAATATAAGTATATTTCACTTCCAACTTGAAAATTATTTTTATACCACCATTGGCGAGGTCACTAGTCATTAGGGTATATCACTATTCATAAGGTTATGTTACTATTCATTAGGGTAGGTTACTATTCACCAAAAAATATTTTTGTTTTATTAGACTCCAAAAAACATCTTGAACACAACCGTGTATGTCAGATTTTCCAAATTCCAAGCACAGAAGTGATAAACTTATGTTTAAAGGTCACTTATCACTTAGTAGTTCATTATTATGTGACTTTATGGCATATTTATAAGTAGAGGATTTCCATTAAAACATTGGGTCATTACAATAAGCGTCCATTACAATACATGAATCAAAAGTACAAAAGGATGAAAATAACTATCTATAGATAGTATCAAATTTATTACTAGGTCTTGTGATTCCATATTCCAAATCATAATCTATCAAGAATCATAAATTAGGAACATTCTCGGGTCCCTACTTATATTCCAGAAGTCTATCCCAGAACCCAATGGAGGTTGAAATAGGATGTGATATAACACTTAGTAGGACACTACCAATGTTTTCGATAACAAATCCTATATTACTATATAACATGAATCAATGTGAAATATATAGCTGTGATATAAATAGATAAACATGAGTGATACAAGTGAATTTAATATTATCCATCCCACAAAGTCTTACTGTAATCATGAAATATTAAACAAGGGCCATCTATAAATCCTAGAAAAACATCCACTATGGCCAATTCTATGTGATCCAATGTTAGGACTACATGGGCGGAATCAAAGGTATAAAATGAGTGAGGCATCCTTATCGATTCTGTAGAGAATCTCCGTAGAAAAAATGATAAATATTTGGACTGATACCAAGTAGTATGTTTACAAATAATGTATAATGTGTTTTATGAAAGATGGATCCAAGGAGTAGAAATGTCCTAGGATTCCAAATTAGTCCAAGATCCATATATTATAAATTCCCCTAGAATCCAATGTTACCAAATGCTACACCTTAATTGGAAATATCTAATGAGTAGAAATGTCCAAGGCATAAAATGTATTTAGGATCCATGGTCTATAAATACTAATTTCAACCAATATCAAAACCAATTAATTAATCATTTCATAAACCATTCATTAATTTTATACATTCCATCAATACGCTCCAATCATTTAACATTTTCCATTCACCAATTTAATCATGATAGAAAATTGTAATCCAATGTAAAAGTAGGGATAATTCCTCTCCTAATATCTCTTTAAATTTATTAATGCTCCCACTAAGATGGAATGATCACACACACTCACCACGGTTGTATATCATTGAAAGATACATAAACACACCTAATGGGTAGTCCGAGTTGTGGTTTGAAACATCCAACCATCACATGATTCTAAGTGGGAAACCTAACAAAATTACAATAATTTAATCAAAGCATTAAAATATATTTAGACAAATTCCTGGAATGTCCAACATGAGAAACAATGTGAAAGATCTGTTAAATAAAAATACTGTAAAGACCCAGATATTCCATTTAATTTTATTAATTATATGGAATTATTACTATTCTATGAAAATAGACGATGGGTGATTCTGATGACTGATTGAATGAATTTCTAAACTTTTTTTCAGGTACATTCATTAAACGTGTGAGTGACTTTTTCTATCTTTTGAACTGTTATTTGGATTAAAAATCTGAGGGACAGTTGCATCTGCAGCACTAGGATTCGCTTAAGAGAAGGGTTACTTTGATAGTAGTTGGTCTGGGGAAAAAGTTAATTTTTGTGACTTAAAAAAATGAAATAAAATATTCTCATTATTTTATTTCTCTTCCACCAACGGAAAATTGGAGTGTGGGACCCATGGTTAGTTAGCCCAATGAATGGATTGACATGACAAATCCTATGTAATGATTTTTTTGGAGGATTATAAAGATTCTAAATTTATGATCCCTATTAACTCACCGCATTGTTACTTACTCTCCAACTCTTTTATAAATATAGAGCTTGTGGGAGGGGTATCAGACAAGCTTATCCAAGAAATGATGTTCTGTTGGAGTGCCATAATGTCGAGCCCATAGATAATGGAGCTGATCCCAGCAGGAGGTAACATGCGACACCAAAACCCCAAATCAGAGATTGAAGTTTGATCGGTGGCGAGGACAGCTTGTTGTAGGGACGTCGAACCATGAGACTCCCTCAACCGCTAATGCTCTACAATGTTTCAAGGTAGGGGATATTTTGTTTGTGTGTTTTTTATTCCCTCTTCCCTTTTCATGAAATTATATGAATAATTCGGGTCAACCGACAAACGGGTTAATCCACGATTCATTCTTCTTTGTGGGGTGATGGTTGTAGGGAATCTTTGTGGGGTTATCTTGTGGTTTATTTCAATTGATTATTCTACCCCTTAATATCCTCCATAATACAAGATAATGTAGAGGTAATGGTCCTAACAAACCTGACTCAAACCCCCCACTATCTTTCTATCCTTGCGCCACATTGGATGACTGCGATCACGTCAATGCACACCAGTAGAGGAAGGTGGTGGCTCATCAGCCACGGTGAATGGAGGAGGTAGCTTGCACGACAGCAGAATATGTGTAGGGAGGTGGTGCGACTACCGCGCCATCAGTGAATGAAAGATTTGGCCAAATCCGTAGAAGAGGACGAACTAGCCTCTGGTAGGATCCACTGCAATCAATCGGTTCCCACACTGCGCCACCACCTCTCCAACCGAATGGCCTGTTGGCCGGTCAGGAATCCAAGAGACTAGGGTGATAGACCCCCCACATTGGACCAAATCAGGCCACCGCCCTCGGAGCCAGCCACCAACCTTGAGCCAGGCCGCCAACCTCATGCCAGGTCGCCACCCTCAAACCGGTCACCGCCCTCGAACCGGGCCACCGCCCACGGACTGAGCCACCGCCCTCGGAGCAGACCGTCACCCATGAGTCAGGCTACCGCCCTCAGACTGGGCCACCGCCATTAGAGCAGGCTTCTTCCCTTAAGCCAGGCCACCAAACTCATATGGGGTCATCTCCCTCAGACAGGGTTGCCACCCGAGTGGGCCGTCACCCCGGACCAGGTCTCCAACCTAGCAAGCCGCCGCCCCATGTGGGTTGGGCCGCCCCTTTGTGGGCCGACCTATTTTGACCTAGCTACCCTTACAGGCCACCCCTCTTTGGGCCCGGACCATACATCGTCCATGTGGGTCATGTCCACCTCAGCCTAGCCTAGACCGGGTCGGTCCGATCGGGTCAGACCGGACCCGGGCCCAGAAACACACAAAATAGGACCTAACTCCTAAACCAGACATCTGTTTGACGAACTGTCTATGGAATTAGGATCCATGGAGTGAGAAGGTCCTTTTGACTTACCCCATGAGACTTTTTCAAGAATCGTGGAGTAAGGCAGGGTTGGATCGCAACATAACCCAAATGGTTCATCGGCACTAAAATGCCAACAACACACAAACTGGTCATCCCAATGACGCACCATATATTTCGTTAGAACCTTATGAATAGAAGGATCAATGGGTAACTTCTTTGTGAGACTTCATGCTGGTTGAGATACGACTGATGGCTTGGGGACTATTTCACCCACACGCACTACGTACAGAACCCTGCGACTGGCTGAGAACTGACGACTGATGACTTTTCAACTCGGAGTGACTCAATGGCCGCAGTACATGATGAGGAGGAGTACCTTCATAGACAAAAATGGGGGTGGGTGGTTTTGTGTGACATGGTGGGCCATGGTGGGGAGTGGTCGCGATACACAATGGAGAGGAGTACCTTAGAAAACCACAATGGGGGTGGGTGGCTCTATGTGACCCGAGAGACCCACAGTATGTGATGGGGAGGAGTGCCTCAGTAGTTCAAGGTTAGTGGGACATGGCTCGAAGTGGCCTGTAATGCCCACTTTACTTGATAGAGGAGGATTTTTCCAGCATCCGAGGCATTCGATGTTGTGACTGGGGATGTTACTTGTTATTACCCCTAGAATAAATCCCAGTGTGAGCTATCTTTACCTTATGCTTGTGATTGGTGATATTCTATGTGGTACTTTACCTGTGTGGTAATATACCTTTGTGGTGTTAACCTGCGGTTTTTCTTTGTGGAACTCTAGGAGACCTTCGGGGTATCGGGGTCCCTAATGAGTATCGTTATAGTCACCCCTACACGGGCATCACCCGTACCTTGTTGTGTCATGTGCAGATGATGTACAACATTGATCTATGCTAAGGGATCTATGACTGGAAAATGCTCAGAGGTGGACAGTTTGGTGTGACAAGTCATAGAGGAGACGAACAGACGTTGGGTGCAGTGGAGGCGATCTGTACCTACTCTTTATGTAGTATCCTTGGAGGATGACCCATTAGCTCTTTTCCTTTTTCTTTCAGTTGTCCTTTACATCTAGTTGTACTTGTACTTTTACAATTGGGCTTGTATTCTAGCCTCTTTTACTTTTATCACTCTTTTAAAATAGCAGTTTACTTCACAATTGCTTATTTTTGTGTTCACTGACCATGTGTTTGTACAGGTTTAATGGAAATGACTTACAGTTTTAGGGAATATGCCTTTTGGTGTTTGTCACCAGCCCCTGACCTATGGAAGGAAGGCTTGGGGTAGTTATGGCATGGGCCTTGGGGGATCAGTCATGACAAAGTGGTGTCAAAGCAGTTCGGTTCTATCGAATAACTAGGACTTAAATATTTTCTATATAGAAAATGTGGTAAGTGTTTTGAGTGTGGTTTTCTATTCAGTGAGTCCATTGTTGGTCTAGAGGCCAACGTATCCATACACCAAGACCCTGAATTCTGATTTCCATATCATCCAACGAAAACATTGATTTCGTGTGTTTTGAAAAGTCTTTCTTCTGTTTTCTTGAGTCAGCTCACTAGGTATAAATTTTAACCGTTGAACACCTGTTTCATTTCAAGATGACTCCACGAAGATAGCCACCTAGGTTTCCTGTGAGTGTACGTGATGACGGCCCACTGAGAAATGAGGCCTCGGTGTAGTGCCCTCTCATGGAATTAGCACCTTTGGGTGGTGTACCGGCCGAACCACTTCCTGTTGGGAAGTCATTTCCACCAGCCCCACCAACAGAGGATGCACGCCAACTGAGCGCATTGAAAAAGTTCTAGAGGAAGAGGCCTCTGAGGCTCCTAGGCAGGACAGACCCGTAGAAGGCTAAGGAATGGTTGGACGTTGTGGTCAGAGTTTATTACTTAGATAGGACACCAACTAATTTTATGGTGATCCTATCATCCAACCTTTTTCAGGCAGCAGCAGGGAGATGGTGGAGCATGATGCTCCGGATACACTATGAAGCAACCCTCATTTGTCCATACTTCAAAGGCCTTTTCAGGGAAGATTTCATCCCAACGACCTTACACTCTTTGCATATATAAGAGTAGTTGCACAAACAGCAGGGCAGCATGATAGTTACCCAGTACTCAACAAGGTTCACTGATCTCTCCCTCTACTCCACTGACATGGTACAACACCCTTTAATCTGGGCCCCGAACTTTAAGTAGGGTTTCTGGAAGGAGATCATAGAATCGATGGTATAACTCATCATTTTGATGTAGGCTAGGGTGCTTGAGTGAGCACTTTTGGTGGAGAGATTCTTAGTTGAGTAGTCACCGACAACGATAGCTACCACCAAAAGATAAGTAGTTGAGTCATCCTTAGGAGGCAGTCGACAGATGACACAAAGGTCCAAGAAGACTAGACCGTCTGGTGGATAACCCCAAGATGTAGGTTCAGAGGTGCGAGTCTCACATGGTAGAGGGAGACAGGAGATGGGCACACAATGTTACACATGTGGCGGGCAGGGTCATATGGCTCACGACTGCCTGACCCGCCGTACTAACGACCATCAGATGGTCGAGGGACTTCTAAGCCAGAGGTAGAGGTTCAAGAAGGGATGTTCGAAGGGTTGTGGACGTGGTAGAGGAGTTGTCCATGCAGCAGGTGGTGGGTGACATTTCGAGATTCTGCCTCCACCACTACTAGGTGGTCTACCATGACCACAGGGAGAAGGAGGAAAGGGATATGCTCTGTTCCTGGCAGTTGAGGCATATGACCACAGCATCTTAGAGATTATTAGAGGTACGATCTGTGTTTAATCCACCTTAGCTTTAGTACTTATAGACACATGTGTTAGTCACTCTTTTATTACCATAAACCTCGTTTGGAGCTCAGAGATTCTGGTGGAGCCGTTGGCCCGATCTTTACGGCTAGAGACACCTACGAGAGCGGATTCGAGTATTACGCACTGGTGCCGGAAGTGTGAGCTTAATCAAGGAGGGGAGAGTTTTAGCTGGCATATCCTAGTAGTGTCATTGAAGCCTTACGCCTTCATCTTTGGTATGAACTGTTTATCAACAATCCATGCTCATATTGACTGTATTAGGCGTAATGTGTGGTGTGTCTGCACAGACAGGGCTAGGTTTTCCTTCACTGCTTAGAAGGGATCCTTTGCATGTAATGCCCCGACTCAAGTTATCCAGAGTCAGTGTATTATTTTAATACTTTGGCATCATTATAAGGAATCAAGTCCTGAAGGACCGATCAATTTAGCGGTCTTGGAAAATAGATTACAAACATGAACATTACATTACATTATAAAATGGAAAACAACAACAAAATTTTCTCCATTGACCACATTCAAATCCCATAGATTATCCATGCAGGTCAGTCATAATATACTTTTTTGCTTCTTGGGAAAAATAAAACATAGAAAGGGGTGAGCTGAGATACTCAGTAAGGATAACAATATAGAAAAAACATTTAAAAATAAGCATAAACATTTAAGAAAATGTTTAAAACTAAAACAAAAGCCTTTTAAACATAAAATTCAGTATAATATGGAAAAGATAAATCAAATAATTATATTTACTTATTCAAATGGATATTCTATGTGTCATTTTATCACATGTAATATCCATAGATAATTATATAATGATGGAATACATAATGGCAGAATTCATAACCACATAGTCAAGCCCTTATGCCAAGACTAAAAATAAGATTTTTTCAAGGCCTTGTGCCAAGACACTACTTTTTCTCATGATACCTACCGATCCATTGAGGAGATATAGTGGGCTCCACCCGTCACATACTATGTTCAATGCATTCCTCATATGAAAAGGTTTAAACATAACATAAACACTAATATTAAAAATAGCATACAAAATATCAATAAGTTATCTATAAACGATGAATGGTATCAAAATAACACATCCACAGTCAAATATAACACAAAATCGTCAATAAAATATGGGAGATTTGAATCATAATAAATCAACCTCGATCAAGAATAATATCCCGTAAAGGGTGTTAACATAGTTGAAAATGAGTAGTAAAATATTTGAGAAAAATATCCCATTTTCAGGATATCATTTAAAAGTCATATAAAGGAATTCAGTTAAAAGATAGTTGTGAATCAATGTGTCCCATACCACTTTAAAACTTTTTAATGGAATTAACATTTTAAAACATTCATGCCCATATAAATAAATCCTTAATACCATTTTGAAAAAATGAACATTAAAGATAAAGGTTTAGAAGAAGAAAATTTTAAAACATTTAAAATTATGTTTTAGTAAAAAGTCCCCTAAAAGGAATCACTTTGGAAACTCTTTTATGAAACATGGACACGGACAATAAATATGTCCCATTAGATACTTAAGTAAAAACAACCTAGGATCATAAAGAGATTGAAAATTAAACCGTACCTTGCACTTTATTTTGGTCGAGGATACATTTAACCTCCTATATAACGTCCATTGTATGTTATCAAATTATAAAAGAACCATATTCATATTTATTATATTTTACATGATTCATTTATGACTTTATACTAACTATTTAATAATGATTTCCATGTTAAATTGAAATTTTGGGCAATAATCCCTTTCTTTATCGTAAGTGTTTTAACTTGTTATTCTTGATCGTATCATTTAGATCCTGATTTAAATAATTAAAGAATATAATCCTTGATTTATATATCATATATATTTAGAATATAAATATTTATAAAATATAGATATATGAAATGGAAGGCTCTGTTTATGGAGACGGTAGGTTGTACGTACGCACAAACGATGTTTCCGTTTTCATATAGTATTGAACGAAAGTAAGTGAATAAGATATATGTAAGTATATATATATATATATTTCCAGTAGAATTATTATTTGATATATTAAAAAATTATTAATAATATATATTTTTATAAACATCATTGAACGGTGAATGTGGGAATAAATCTCATCGCATCGTGGAGATGGTAATCAGTACGTACACACGAGCGACAATGTCATTATATTGATGGAGAAATCATATGTAATTGGATGTTATATGATTTATACAAAATCATTAACATCTTATATTTATTATTTTCATCAGTTATACTCATTATTAAATCCATCCAAATAATGAAGTGTTTGAATGGAAAACTACACCACGACGTGGAGATGGTAATTCGTACGTACGCAGGTAGGTGACTATGTCATTTATAGGATGGTTAAAATAACGAATATGGTTTTAACATATTTATAATAACATCACAGTATGTAGGAAGTATTTGAGTTATTATTTTGGTATTGAAAAAATAGATAAAGGGGATGGGGAAGAAGAAAAACCTGAAAGAGGGTGGTAAAATTATTACCTCTTCTTTGGGAGTTTCCTTATGAGTTGATAAAAAGGGCTCCAGAGGTTGGCTTTATGATCAAAGTAAAGACTCTAGGTTGATGTGAGGGAAGTTGGAAGGATATTTGGGCTGGGTTTGGTCGATCCAAATGTCTATAGATGTGTGATTTTTAGAGAATGGGAAGTGCCCTTTTATACGAGGGGTGATGGTCAATTTCGGAAAAGATTAAAATATTAATTTTTTATACAATAATATTCAGTTTATAATGGCTCTAAATAAATTTATTTCGAGACTCAAGTGGATATGGGTAGAAAGACCTTAACAAATAGGATTTAAACAAGTTTAGTTTACCATTTTAACTACTTCTTCTAGATTTAACTCTTTGTTAAATAGTTTAACTTTTACTAAGTCTTCTTGTATTCTTACACTATATGGTTAATAAACATAATATAAACGAAAAATAGAACCTCAAATGGTTCATTAATGTCATATATAATATTATTTAAGCCCTTTGGATGAAGCTTATATTTTAGGGAATATTATATCAACAAATAATATAGTATATTGTTTTAAAAGTTAATTTATGTCAATTTTGACACTATCTGGTATTTTGTTTTTGTGAAAGTAATAACCACATTATCACTTCAAAAAAAATATCTAATCAACCCTAACATGTAATATTGACCTAAAAAATTCGTGTATTGAATCAAAACTTTTAAATTCTATTTATTTTAATATTTATAATATAATCTATTTTAATATTTAATTAGGAGGGTAATTACAACATCATCATTGTGTCATAAATAAAATTAATTATTTAATATCTAAAAATTATAAATATAATACCATTATGTAGGAAACCTTTTTTTACATCTAATTAATATTTATAGTCTAATTTATCTTATGTGTAACCCAATATTAAAAATGGTTTTGTTAACAAACATTGAATTTAACACTTTTTACTCTTCTTTAAATAAAATAATAATAAATGTCCTAATCTAATACAAGTGGACCTAAAGGATCATATTTTATTCCTAAGGTTTTTTTGGTCGAATAACACTTATCCGATAGAATTAGGACATGTGTTAGGGTATTTATAATAATATTTTTACCTTTAATTACCCTATTTACTTTTAACCGTGGTAAATAAAAGTCACAAGTTACTATTCACGAAAAATTATTTTATTCTTATTGAATCAAATTTTACTTACTGATGACAACTGTGTGTCTCAGATTTCTGAAATTCAACTCAGAGAAGCGGTAAAATTATGTTTTATGCAAATTTGCTAACGTGCCTAGAAGGTGGGTAAAAGAGGTAAAAAATTTTCAAAAAATATTATACACCTAATTTCATTATAAAATGAATCCAATGAATAAAATTGATCTTATATAGGTGTTATATATCTATTTTGACTTGAAATAAATATAAATAAAATAAATAATTATTTAAATAAAAAGTGCATTTTAAATAATAACATAGTGTTTTTCACTATTCATAAAAAATTGAAAGATTTCAGAAAAATACAAAAAATTTACCCTAAACTAATTTAGATATTCATAATTGAAAAATGAAGTCTATTTTACAAAATTCAAAACATTGAGGTTGAATTTTTTAATTTAAAATTAATTTCTATTGTTAAAACCAAATAACTAGTTTTTAAAAAGTAAAAACTATCAAAAGATTGACATGTGTTTATAATAAATTTAAATGTGAAATTAGTTATAATGACCTAAATTGTATTCAATGATAAAAATATAATCTAATTATACTTAAAAACCATTCAAATGAAAAATTTAACATTATAAATAATTTTTATTAAAAAAGTTGTTTTCAATTAAAACATAGTATTTTTCACTATTCGTCAAAATAAGAAAGTTATCAGAATAGTACAAAAAATTTACCCAAAATAAATTCTTATGTACTTATTCTAATGAAGAATTTAATTTCAATAAATTCAATATATAAAACTATCAAATATTGTTTTTAAAAAGGGCTCTCCATTAAAAGGTAGTAAAATTTTATTTTTTTAAATTACTTTTTTAGCTGAAAAAAGATTAATTTATTCTTATATTATGTCTAAGAAACATATAATATGGATTTTAAAATTATATATAGTATATAACATTCAAAATACAATTAATACTATTCATAAATGCTTTTTTAACGGCTATTTTGGTAAGTTGTGTTGCACTTGAACTCAGTCTTGCATGTAGCACAAGCTATTGAATTACTTTAATGAGATAAGGTACTATGAAATAATGGGGTGTTACATTCTCCCCGCCTTCAATAAATTTCTTCCTCGCAATTTGAAATTGTTCTTTGAAAATAAATGGTTAAAAATAGAAAAATACATTTCGGGAAAACCCACATCAAAAATTGGGTTAATAAAATTTAGTCATAATAAGAGAGAAAGGGAAATAAAAATGTCACCACCAAAATATGATATCGATTAGAAGAAAATTAGTGAAAATTATAGACACATAATCAGAGGAAAAACTTAAATATTTATATGGAGTGATTGAGGTCATCAATCTAAACAAGTGTAAAATTAAGGGTCTCAAAGCCGTCAATATATGATGATTTAAAATATCATCAGTTCAAAAAAACAAAAGGTATTAGGATAACACATTTTTGTTTTTAATATCCCTTCCCTAATGTTTAAGAATTAATTTACTCATAGAATAAGAGGAAAAAAATATACTTCACAAGTAGAGTTTCATCCATCAGCTAATTCCTAGCAAAAAATCATCTTTTACTCTAAAAGATAATAAAATTCAAAAATATTCTATTTATCCTATTGGAATAAGATCCCAATAATAAATATTTTATAATTAACTTGTCATAATATTTAAAGAAACTACATTATTCAAACAAAAACATCAAGTACGCCAGTGGTAGGTGATACACCCTTTTCGCCCAACAGTTTCGAGTTCAAGTCTCACGGACGTGCCGGACGCGACGGGTTGTCGCCCGACTTCCAGGTTTTCCTTTTTATAAAAATCAAAAATACAATATTATGCGGTTTATTTTAACATTAAACAATAGTATCCAATGTTTAAATTAGTCCATTCCAACCTTTAGAATTGTCCAAAATACTTTTGTCCAAACTCACAATCCACAATTTATAAGGAAGGTAAACACAATGAAGATCCTTTTTCCATGTAATAACATGTGACTACCATTATCATATATTATTTTAAAACATTATAACACCCTGAATTACCATAAAACCTTATTTATTACATTCATGCTTCCTTATTTTTTATAGAATACTAGATATACTTTTTCTATCTTAAAATTTTGTAAACTCAAACAATGATGTACTATACAAATCATTAATCAGTTTCAAGGCACTCAAGAATTTCCAATATAATTTATCCCAACAAATCATATATTATTCCAAAATCACAACCTCGGTATCAGAACCATATTAATATTTATCTTTATTTCAACCATATATTTTCCATGAAATTTAACCTAATATTGAGTCACTTTTCTTAGTTCCATACAATCTTAAGTCTTTAATGAAATAGTACTGAAGTACAATCCTTTTTTACTCTATAATTCTTATAACATGTACATCATTAATACAATACTCAAATGACACAATGAATTAATAACAACATAAGAAATATCATCACTTCTCTTCATCTTTGGTTGTATCATTACATGAATATTATCCAATAGTAGCATTTGGGGTATACTCTGAGGATTTGGACATTTCTTCACATAGTGTCCCAACTCGTCGTAGATGAAGCATTGCACATTTGAAACCTTTTTCTTTGCCTTGTAATCATGTACTTTGTGTCCTTTTTCTCCACACTTATAACAAGATCCCATTCCATTCAAACATTTTCCAAAGTGATTCTTTCCACAGTTACCACATATGGGAAAATCCTTCATTCCCCTCTTCCCTTTATCCCTCTTTATCTATTCCATCCTTTTCTTCTCTATCTTCCCTTCAAATCCAAAGGACTCATAAAATACTTTAATTATCTTATTAACACATGATACTATTTCTACAAATGATGAGAATACGTGAGAGACTATTTTCCTTTTAAATGATGGCTTAATATCAATAAAGATATGATCCTTCTTAATATTTTGATCATGAGTATTCCTAGAATTCACATTCCTTATAATAGGCACCATTTCTAAACAATGGCCTACACTAGAGTAGTTTATAAATCATAATACATAATTCCAAACTTGTAAAACACTTATCATACATTGAATAATTTGTGAATATAATCCATAATCATAACAAAATGTTTTCTTTGAGGAGGTATATACTCAAAAATCCTTCATAATGGTTTGTTATGAAAATGGGAATTGTCCTAAGCATATCCCTCATGAGTGTCATAACCAAGAGTGCAGTAAGGCCTATTTTTATGTTCTAGGATACCCCAGGTCAAGACTGAAACTTCTTGTCGGAGTTTTCACTCCTAGGTTTATCTGTACCGAGCCATCTCTACCTACTCATATCTAGATAGGGATGTATTTCTTGGAAAATACATAAAATTTCTATATAACCAAAATTATAGAAAGTTATTCTATACCAATCCTTAGAGTCTATCTTAGGGTTACATGCTCTAATTAGAGTTTATCTAAATATAGTTTCCATGTTATGTACTAAACTTCCTCTGATACCGACTGTAATGCCCCAACCCTAGTTACCCGAGGTCGGTCCATTATTTTAATACATTGGAATTATTACATGGAATAATGTCCTAAAGGACCGATCAGTTTTGCAGTCGTAGAAAATAGATTACATACACGAACGATACATTTCATTATAAAATGAAAAACAACTAAAACATTACCTCCATTGAACACATTCATATCCCTTAGATTATACCTCCAGGTCAGTCATAATATACTTCTTCTCATCTAGAAAAAAACATAGAAAGGGGTGATCTCAGATGCTCAGTAAGGATAGTAATATAGTAAAAACTTTCAAAAATATGCATAAACATTTAAGGCAATGTATAAAACAAAAACAAAAGCCTTTTGAACCTAAACGTCAGTATAATATGGCAATGATAAATCAAATAATTCCATTTAATATATTCACATGGATATTCTACTTGTCGAATAATCACATTTCATATCAATAGCTAATTTCATAATGATGGAATGCATAATGTCGGACTTGATAAACACATAGTCAAGGCTTTGTGCCAAGAATACAAATAAGATTTTGTCAACGACTTCTTCCAAGACCCTATTTTGTCTCATGAGACCTAACGAAGCATCTTGGAGCTATAGTGGGCTCCGCCCATCACGTACTAAGTCCAATGCATTCCTCATATGAAAAGGTTTAAACATAACAAAAACATTTGTATTAAAACTAGCATACGAAATGTCAATACCTTATCCATAAACTATGAATGGTATAAAAATAGCACATCCACAGTCAAACATATCACAAATCCTTCAAAAAAATATGGAATATTTGTATCATATTAAATCAACCTTGATCAAGAATAATATCCTGTAAATAATGTTAGAATAGTTGAAAATGATCCATAAAAATATTTTAGAGAAATATGCCTTTTTATGAAATCATTTAAAAGTCATATAAAGGAATTAATTTAAAATATAGTTTTTAATAAATTTGTTCAAAAAAAATTTGATACATTTTAAAATAATTAACATTCTTAAACATTCATTTCCATATAAATAAATCCTTAAAAACATTTTAAAAACATGGACATTAAATAGAAAGGTTTAGAAGAATTAATCTTTAAAACATTTAAAATGATGTTTTAGTAAAAAGTACCTTAAAAATAATCCCTTTAAAAACAATTTTATGAAACAATTACATGGATAATAATTATTTCTTAGTAGATACGTACGTAAAAACACCCTCGTATAATAAAGAGATTGTGAAATTAACCCATATCTTGAACTTTCCTTTGGTCAAGGGTACGTTTAACCTCCTGTATAATGACCGTAGTATGTTATTAAATTATACTATAACCATATTCATATTTATTATATCATACATGATTCATTTATGACTTTATACTACCCATTTAATAATGATTTCCATGTTAAATTAACATTTTGGGTAATAATAGCATTCTTTATTGTATGTGTTTTAATTTGTTATTCTTGATCGTATCATTTATTTCATTATTTAAATACTTCCATAATATAAACCTTTATTTATATATCAAATATATTTAGAATATAAATTTTTATAATAGATTGATATAAAAAATGGAAGGCACGGTCTATGGAAATGATAGGTCGTACGTACGCATAAACGTTGTTTCCATTTTCATATCATATTTAATGGGAATAATTGAATAAGATATATGTAAATACATATATATATATATATATATCACCAGTATCATTATTATTTAATATATTACATACTTTTTAATAATATATATTTTTATAATTATCGTTGAATGATAAATGTGGGAATAAACCTCATCGCGTTGTGGAGACGGTAATCCGTACGTATGCACGAGCGACAATATCATTATTTTGATGGTGAAATTGTGTGTAATTGGATGGTATATAATATATAAAGAGTAATTAACATGTTATATTTATTATTTACATCAGTTATACTCATTATTATACCTATCTAAGAAATTAAGCATTTGAATAACACACTACACCATGATGTGGAGACAACAAGCCGTATGTATGCACGTATGGTGACTTTGTCATTAATATGATGGATAGAATAACAAATATGGTTATACCATATTTATAATAACATCATAGTATGTAGGTTTTACTAGAGTTATTATTTTTGTAGGGAAACAACAAATAACGAGGATGTGGATGAAGAAAATAACTTGAAAGAGGGTGGTGAAATTATTTCATCTTCTTCGAGTGTTTCCTTTTGAGTTGATCAAAAGGGATCAATAAGTTGGATTTCTGATCAATTTAAGGACTATAGGATTATGTGAGTGAAGTTGGGTGGATATTTGGGCTGGGGTAGTTTGAGCCAAAAGGATTTGGATGTGTGATTTTGAGAGAAGAGGAAGTTCCCTTTTATAAGAGTGGTGAAGGTCACTTTAGGAAAAGATTAAAAGATTAATTTATTATATAATCCAATTAAATTTATAATGGATCAAAATGAATTTATTTCATTCCTTAGGTGGTTATGGGTCTAAATCCTCTCAACCAGTAGTTTTTATAAAAGTTTTGTTTTCCATTTTAACCTTATCTTTTAGATTTAACTCTTAGTTAAATAGTTTATCTTTTACCGTGTCTTCTTGTATTCTTACACTATATAGTTAATAAACAACTATAAACTTCAAAGAGAACCTCAAGTGGTTTATTAATGACATATATAATATTATTTAATCCCTTTGGCAGATCCTTATATTTTTGGGAATATTATATCAACCAATAATATAGTATTTGCTTTTAAAATTAATTTAGGTTAACGTTGGCACTATTTAGTATTTTTTTTGTGAAAATCATAACAACCATATAACATTGAAAAAAATATTATATAATAAACCCTAACATGTCATATTAACTTATAAAATTCTCGGATGGCTTCAAAATGTTTAAATATTATTTATTTTAATATTTATAATATAAACTAGTTTAATATTTAATTAAGAATTTAATTATTTCATCATCATTGTGTCATAAAAAAATATAAATATTTAATCTCAATAAATTATAAATAAAATACTATTATGTAGGAAATATTTTTGTCTTTATAATAAATATTTATAGTCAAATTTATCTTATTTATAACCCTATATTAAAAATGATTTAGTTAATAAACTTTGAATTAAACACTTTTAACTCTTCTTTAAATACAAAAATAATAAATTTTCTAATGTATTCCAAGTGGACCGAAAGGATCATATTTTCTTCATAATGTTCTTTTGGATTGAATTATACATATCCAATAGAATTAGGACATGTTTTAGGGAAATTATAATATTATTTTTACATTCAATTACCTTATTTACTTCTAATCGTGTTAAATAAATGTCAAAAGTTACTATTCACCAAAAATTATTTTCATCTTATTGAATCAAAATTTATTTACTGATGTCAAAAATGTCTCTTGAATTTTTGAAAGTCCACTCACAGAAGCGGTAGTATTAAATTTTATGCAAATTTGCTAATGTGTCTAGAAGGTGGGTAAAAGAGGTTAAAATGTTCAATAAAATTTTATACATCTAATTTTATTATAAAATGACTCCAATGAATTACATTGAACATATATAAGTATAATATATTTATTTTGACTTAAAATAAATTCAAATAAAATAAATGATTATTTAAATAAAAAGTCGGTTTTAAATAATAACGTAGTGTTTTTCACTATTCATCAAAAACTGAATGTTTTCAGAAAAATACCAAAACCACACCCTAAGATAATTTTGATATTTTGGATTCAAAAATGAACTATATTTTACCAAATTCAAAACAAAGAGGTTTCATTTATTAATTTAAAATTAATTCTTGTTGTCAAAACCAAAAAGCGGGTTTTTAAAAAGTAAAAACAATCTAATGATTCACATGTGTTTATGTCAAATTTAAATGTGAAATTAGTTCTAATGACTTAAATTGTATTAAATGATAAAAAAATTTAATCTAACTATACTTCCAAACCATTAAAATTCATAATTTAACACTATTAATTAATTTGATTAAAAAAGTTTTTTTAATTAAAACATATTATTTTTTACTATTCGTCAAAATGTGAATGTTATCAGAAAAATACCAAAATCTTATCCAAAATAAATTTTTATGTCCCCCTTCAAAAGAAAAATTTGATTTCATTAAATTGAATATATAAAAGTGTTAAATATTTGTTTTATAAAGGGTTCTCCATTAAAAGGCGGTAAAAGTGCATTTTTTTAAAAATACTTCTTTTATATAAAAAAATAAATTTGATCTTATATTATGTATAAGAAAAACATAATATGGATTTTAAAATTATATAAAGTATATAATATTCAAAATCTAGTTAATACTATTCATAACCGCTTTTCGAACGACTAGTTTGGTAAGTTGTGGCGCGCGTGAACTCGGTGTAGCGTGTAACACAAGCTATTGAATTACTTTTATGAGATAACGTAGTATGAAATCTTGGGGTGTTACACTATAGAACAAGATAGACTTACCTAGATGAGGGTGCAACCGAATACTCATCAGTTGGCTAGCCTTATCCTTAAAGCAGTTGATGTTGAGAGACTGAGTTATCCTGTAATGGTGGACCAGTATGCTGATGTCTTTCTTGATGATGTTCAAGGACTACCACCACGAAGAGAGGTAGAATTTTACATCAAATTGTACCCCAGTATGACACCAATATCTACATTAGCAAATCAGATGGATCCCATGGAGTTTTGTGAGTTACGTGTACAATTGGAGGACTTATAGGGAAATGGGTTTATAAGGCCCAGTGTTTCTCCCTGGGCAGCCCCGATTTTGATCACCAAGAAGGAAGAGGGGAGTTTGAGACTCTGTGTGGACTATGAGAACCTAAACCTGGTTACCATTAAGTACATGTATCCACTCCCTATGATTGATGATCTTTTTTATCATCTGAATGAAGCTTGCTGGTTTTTGAAGATAGACCGCCGATCAGGCTATCATCAGCTCAGGATACAAGATGAGGATGTGAAGAAGACGGCCTTCAGATGTCAGTACGGCCATTATGAGTTCTTGGTAATGCCTTTTGGCATGACCAACTCACATTTAGAGTTCATGGGACTCATGAAAAGGATCTTTCTGCCATACCATGATTGCATCATGGTGGTGTTCATCAAAGACATTTTGATGGGAGAATGCATTATAGCCTTCATTGATCACAAGACTCTTAGTAATATCTTGTCTCAAAAGGACCTAAACTTGATATAGTAGTGATGGAAAGAGTTCCTCTTGGATTATGACTTTGAGATAATATATACTCCTCAGAAGGGGAACATGCTGGCAGATGCACTTAGTAGGAGGTCTGGTCAGCAGCTGTTGAGTGAGGTTACAAACTTGCTTGTCGCATTGAAAAAATCGTTCATGGATATAGATGATGTCGAATACCTCCAGTATATGAAAGTCATGTCCCCAATCCTTCAGTAATATAGGGAGGTGTAGCTTGGGGGCACTGAATTCGAGGCTCGACATGATCAGATATCCTTAGGGCAGGTACCTGATTGATTTTCTGATGGTGGAGAGAACGTCATCCTCTTTATAGGACGTACCATAGTACTAGTGGTTCTATAGGAGGAGGTGTTGAGGGAGTTCCATACGTCCCCTCTTGTGGTACATCCTAGTGTGGCGAAGATATACTCGGACCACGGGCATCCACACTGGTGGCAAGGGATAAGAAGGCAGTGGCAGAATTTATTTCACGATGCCTCAATTCTGAGCTAGTGAAGGATGAGCGTTAGGTTCTAGTAGCCTTAGCTCATCCACTAGATGTGATGGAGTAGAAGTGGGATAGGATATCCATGGATCTTGTGACAGGGCTTCCACGTACGTCCATGGGACATGATACCATATGAGTTATTGTTGACCGACTCACCAATTCGGCCCACTTTCTACCTGTCTGAGAGCAGGGATCAGTAGAGGGCCTGAGATGCCTCTATGTAAAAATGATCATGCGACTTCATGGGTTCCATTGATGATCGTCCTTGAACATAACTCATATTTAACATACTAGTTGTTGATGAAATTGTTGGAGGCGTTCGGGACCCAGCTGCGTTTGAGCACCGCCTTTCATCCTCATATGGATAGTCAGATGGAGGAGACCATTTAGACGCATGAGGACATGATTCATGCAGGCATCCTAGATTTTGGCTGAAGTTGGGAGGATCACTTGACCATGGTTGAATTCACATACAAAAACAGTTATCACTCCACCATCGGTATGGAACCATTCGCAGGCCTATATGGCCGACCCTACCGATCACCTCTATGCTGGACAGACCTTGGGGTGTCAGCACTTATGGGTCTAGTGATGGTACGTGATACTACTGAGAAGGGGTAGATAATCTAGGAGTAGATGAATACTACACACAGCAGACATAAGTCATATGCTGATAGAAGACGGAGACCTTTGGAGTTCCAAGAGGGTGCCCACGTTTTCTGACGAGCCTCTCCTCGATGGGGACTGTGGAGATTTGGCTGAGGCAGCAAGTTACCATTTAGATTTATCAGGCTAATTCTGCTACTTTGAAGGATATGTGAGGTGGAATATAGCTTGGCACTTCCACCACAGTTGGAGAAGGTGCACATCATCTTCCACGAATCTCAGCTGAGGAGATACGTGCACGACCCATCTCACATCATTGACCATGGTGAACTAGACTTAGATGATAAGGTGACGTTTATAGAGGTTCCAATTGGTATTGAGGATCGATAGGAGTGGTTCCTTTGTGGGTGGTCGATACCTATGGTGCCAGTTCGATGGTAGCACGGGAACCTCCATGATAGAACATGGGAGTAGGTGGCTCTTATTTGTGCTCAGTAACCCCATTCGTTTCTTTAGTCTACATTGTGGATTACAGGGACGTAAATCCCTAAGGTGGGGAGAATGTAATGTCTTGGATTTTCCATGTAATTTTTTTAATTATATGGAATTATTGCAAGTCTGCAAAAATTGATGGTGCATTATTATGAGGCCCGGTGTTCCCGGTATAAATTTATGAACTTTTTTTAGGTACATTCAGTAAATGTGTGTGCGGTGTTTTCTAAATTTTGAACCGTTGCTCATATTAAAAGTATGAGGGCATTGTTGAATCCACAACACCGGGATTTTCTTAAGGGAGGATTTACTTTGACCTCAGTAGGTATAGATAAGAATTTATTTTTAGTGACTTTTAAAATAAATTAAATGAAATAATATCATTATTTTTTTTCTCTTCCAACGACGGACAATCTAAGTGTGGGACCCTTGGTGAGTCAGGCCAATGAATGGATTGAATTTATCAATCCTATGTTATGACGTCATTGGGGGATTAGGAAGCTTCTTAATTTATGAGCACCATTAACTCCCTGTATCGTTACTCACTCTCCCCATCTCCTATAAATATAGAGCTTTGGGGAGGGGTATCAGAAAAGATATTACATGAAATGAAGTTCTGTTAGAGTTCCATAACTCCAAACCCTTAGAGGACTGAGCTGACCCTAGTAGTAGGTGATGTGCGAAATTGAAACCCCGAACCAGAGTTTGAAGTTCGAGCAGCGGCGAGGACAGCTTGTTCCGGGGACATCGAACAATGAGACTCTTTCAACCATTAGTGCTCTCTAACATTTCAATGTAGGGGTTATTTATTTTGTACATTTTTTATTCCCTCTTCCATGTTCATGAAATTATATGAAGAATGTGGGTCAACCGACTAATGGGTTGATGCGCAATTCATTCATCTTTTTGGGAGGAATGTTGCAGAGAATATTTGTAGGGTTTATCTTGTTGTTTATTTCAATTGATTATTCAACCCCTTTATATCCTCCATAATATGTGCTAATGCAGAGGGATAGGGACTAATAAATCTGGCTCGAACCCTCTGTTATCTTTATATCCTAGAACCACCTTGGATGACAGCTAGCACGACGACACACGCCGCAAGAAGAAGGACACGACTCATCATCCATGGTGAACAGAGGAGGTAGCTGGCATGAAGGCTAGCCACATGAAGGGAGGTGGTGTGACTACCATGCCACCAGCCAATGGAAGCTACGACCAAAGACGTGACAACCGAGCAGCGCCCACGTGCCACTGCCACCTCACCAACTGAACGACTTTCAATCCGGTCGGGAATCCAGGAGAATGGGGGGGTTACCCCCCCCCCCCCATGTCAGAACGAACTGAGCCGGCACCCTCGGAACATGACACCACCCTCGAGTTGGGCCCCCGCATTCACACCATGCCACTTCCCTCACGTAGCCCGCCACCCTCGAGCTGGGACACCACCATCGGACCGGGCCTCTGCCCTCAAAGAAGACCACCACCCACAAGTCGGGCCACCGCCCTCGGAGCTGGCTGCCACCCTCACACAGGGCCACCACCCTCAGACCGAGCCACCACCCTCAAAGTAGACTGCCACACTGGAGCTAGGTCACCACCCTCAGACTGGGCTGCCACCCTAGCAAGCCGCCTCCTCTGGACTGGGCAGTTGCCCTAGCAGGCTGCTAACCCACACGGGTCAGGCCACCCCTTTGTTGGCTGCCTCTCTTGTGGTCCGCCCTTGCGGGCCACCCCTCTTGCTGGCCGGACCAGACATCATCATAGTGGGCCGAGTCCACCTCGGCCCAACCGAGACCCGGTCAGACCTGACTCAGGCCCCACTGGGCCCAAAAACAAACAAAACGGACCCTAACTCCTAAACCAGACATCCGTTTGACAAATTGTATGCAATGTTTGGATCCTTTTAGAGAGACAGTCCTTTTTATGGACTCCATGAGAGTTTTGGAGAAACTTGGAGTACTTTTTTGTTGGATCTCACCTGATCCCAACCGATCCCTGGACACTGAAATGCCAATAATGCCCATACCGGGTGTCCGACTGACATGTCGTCTATTGCATTGCAGCCCTTATGAATTGGTGGATCATAGAGTTACTTATTTTTGAGACTTAGGGATGGTTGCTATATAACTGATGGCTTGGGGAGTGGTTCTCCCAAGCGCACTACATATGGAACCCTATGACTGGTTGTGACCTGAAGACTGCAAACTTTTTGAGTCAGAGTGACTCAACGGCCGCGATACATGATGGGGAGGAGTACCTTCACATACCACGATGGGGGTGGGTGGTTCGGTGTGACTTGGTGGGCCATGGTGGGGATTAGTCATTGTACACGATGGGGAGTAGTACCTTAGCAAACTATAATGGGGGTGGGTGGCTCGGTGTGACCCAACAGACCCGCAATACGCGATGGGGAGTAGTACCTCAGCTGTTCTAGGTTAGTGGGAAGTGGCTCGGAGTGACCCATCATGCCCACTCTACTAGATAGAGGAGGAGTTATCCAGCATCAAAGGTGTTTGATATTGTGACTAGGGATGTTAATTGTCACTACCCAAAGAATAAATCCTGGTGTGAGCTATCTTTTCCTTATGCTTGTGATTAAGGATATTCAATGTGGTACTTTACATGTGTGGTAATCTACTATTGTAGTGTTACCCTATGGGTTTTCATTGTGGAACTCTAGGAGTCCTTCAGGGTCTCAGGGTCTCTACTAGGTGTCGTTATACTCACCCGTGCTTAGGCTTTCCCTGCACCATATTGTGTCTTGTGCAGACAATGTACATCATTGATCAAGGCAGAGGGAGCCAGGACAGGACGATGCTCAGAGGTGGACTATTCGACGTGACGAGAGGCAGAAGAGACGAGAAGACGTGGGGTGTAGTGTAGGTGATTTGTTCCTACCCTTCAGGTAGGAACCTCAAGGTATGACCCAGTAGCTATTTCCCTTTTTCTTTCAGTTTTACTATACTTCTAGTCATACTTGAACTTTTACAGTTGGACTTGAATTCCATCCCCTTTTACATTTCTAAGACTTTTACTATAGGAGTTTACATCATAGTCTCTTCTTGGTGTGTTCTCATACCATGTGTTTTGTACATGTTTAAAGGCAACGCCTTCCCATTTTAGGGAATATGCCTTTCATTTCTAGTCTCCAGCCCCTGGCCTTTGGAAGGTGGGCTTGGGTAGTCACGACACTGGCCCCGAGGGATGGGTCATGAAGAGTACTTTATTGTAAAATGTATAAACCAATTAATTTATTACCATGGTATAATAATCATCAAATATATTCCCATAACTTGATCATATTTAGAAGTAAATATAAGAACATGTGAATACACTAAAAAATAGAGAATAATACCATGCTACAAAATTTCTCAATCGAGGGAAAAGGAAAAAATATATGTGACTACATATTGATTCAATCACCTTTTGGAATCCAAAAATATGATTGATAGTCATATTAGAGTCTGGAAAATAAGGAAATTAAAAAACTAGGTGATTGATTCATGATAGATTCTTATCGGAGGAAAAATGTGCCACCTATCTGCCAGAAAGAAGAAGGATGGGGGATTTATGTTTTTTAAGAATATAAGTTAAAAATAATAATTTTACCTTTTAAAATTGGGTCTAATGTTTTAGCCGCACAGTTAGAAATAATGTGCGCCAACTGTGTGCTCCTATAAGCCTAAATACTCATCTCACATGGTCATGGGATCGATATAGAAAACAATACACTGATCATTATTTTTTAATATGAAAAATTTAAAGTGGTTTTTATTAGTTTGTGACCCTATATTCATGTTATCTCCATGTCATATAGCCCCAAATAGATCCTTGGAACACCATACACGATTAGTAGAAACTGTGCAGATAGGATGACAAGGCTTCGACTAACCATGTAGTCTATCTTCTTCTTCAAAAAACGAAGCCTCTAGGATCCATAAAAGCCCCATAAACCGTTTAAACACCTATGAAATTGATAAGAAATTACATTAGGTCAATACCAAAAAATGAAAATAAAATTCAAAATATTTTCACCTCAATGGAAAACCCAGGATCCTACAATCTCCCCCCTTAAGACAACTAATCCCCAAGATGATCTTCTGAGGGATGTAAAGAATCTGAAAATAGTTACATCCACTGAGAATATACATATTCATCTCTTTCCTATGTCACTTCCTAGGCACGGACGTAATACTATAAGACCCAAACTATAGTAACTAACCTACCCGAGAGAGATTTGGTGCTCTGATCAATGGTACATATAGGATCATCCTAGATGAGCACATCTACTTGTAACTCAACATCATTTAGTTGAAGATTATGAGATTATTTTGAGTGATTATTTTAAATCTAAGATACATGGAAGAAAGAGTTCATGGATCAGTACCTATGAGGAAATTTCAACCGATAGGATACCGACCCAGCTCTCTCTAGAATATCAAAAGTCCCAACATATCAACGAGAAATCTTACCGAACCTCTGAATCCATATTTTCTATAGCCTTAGAAAGATATATAAAAGACAAGATATGTGATCCCAATCTCTAGAGGTTGTCGAAGATGATTAGTGTAGGATATTTTTCAATACTAGGTTATATCCATCCATTTCTGAAATAGTTAAACATGCTCTAAGGTCTCTCACACAAGACACAACCCTAGTAGCACTATGTCTTCTTCCTCTAACGATCAAAGAGGTGATCGAAATACAATAACAAAAAAATCCTCATAAGGGTACATTTGTAAAGTCTTCCACTAGATATTATTTTATGATAATTCAACCAAGGGTAACTACACCCTCCAAGGGATCCCAAAATCAAGGATGTATACTCTAAGAAGGTCCTTTAGAACCTGTATTATGCACTCTGATTATCCATTAGTCTAAGGGGGATATTATGTGCTCAATAGTACCACTTCCACTCGAGAATGGGCAACTACTACAAAAGTGATTCATATCGCTGGTGTTCTTCCTTCACCTGATGATAGGCAGATCAACTCATGGAAAATATTTCTATTTCTCATTTCACCCCCAAACACTAGTATTGAGAACATAAGTCATAATACATCTAGCTGACACCGAGATTCACTTCCCATGATGATGTATGAAATTCCCATATCAACTCCTTTATAATTTCAACTGGAACCCAGAAACGCCCCTACATATGTATAATTTCATCATCCGTAATTTTATAACTATTAAAGGGGTTCTCACCTACCACGTAATCCCTTAGGAAAAATCCCTAAAAATAAAAATAACTATCTCATCCTTAGCCTATCCAAAAGAGTGGATGTTACTAACAACGATGTGAGAAAAGTGTTCCCATGACTATCCTGCACCTCCAAGTGCATCTCTGAAAACTAAACTATATGTTTGCATTCACTACTAGAATCATGTATTTCCTATGTTCAGGTATTTTGGCTCAGAGCATCGACTACTGCATTACCTGTACCAAGTATATATAATACATCAAAATTTAATTATTAAAGACACTCAAACCTCCGTATCTTCTGAAGGTGGAAGTCATTCTTTGAAAACAAGTACTTGATGTTTTTACGGTATGTGAACACCAAAAAAATCTCTACTAGTAGGTAATTCCTATAACAAAGAAAGTTATGAAAAAAATTATCTAACTCGAGATATTTTATTAGGAAATTCCACTCATGACATGTCAACTAGTGAGGCCCATTTGCACTGACTCGATCCCACTTCACCAACACAGCTCCCATCCCAATACCTAATTCAACCTAGTAAACTATATAATGTCTTCTCAGATATAGAAGAATAAACCTTGAAACAAATGTAAATAGACCATTTAGCTCCTAAAAATACTTTCCAAACACTTACAACCATATAAATTTCACCCCCTTCTTGGTCAAGCCCATGAGAAACATATGTTGATGTGAAAAGTCTTGGATGAAGCACTAGTAGTAACTATACAATTCTAAGAAACCTCATACATCAAATACAATCATGGGTTACTCCAAAAAACCAAAACACTCACCTTCTTTGGGTCCATATATTCTCTTATATCTAAGATAATGTGACCCAAAAGGTGAACATCATCTATCCTAAACATACATTTTTCATGCATGATGAAACCTATTATCTCTCTTTGTATTTAGAGTGATGTAAATATTTTTGGCATGATCTGGTAGAGTATGAGAATACATCACGTTGTCCACCACAAAAACTACAATGAAAGAGTCCAAATATCGGATGAAAAAAAGATTCGCCATGTCCATGAAAATTGATGGCATGTTTGCAAGACTGAACGACATAACCCAATACTCATAGATGCCTTACCCGCTACAAAACATTTTATGAGGTATATATTCAAGACTGACATGTAACATGTGATAAACTAACCTCAAATCAATTTTTTGGAAAACCTTAAGTTCTTAGAACTAGTTGATAAGGTCAAAAATATGGGGTAATATATAACGATTTTAACCAAAAAATTGGTTTATTTTTAGGTAATAAAAAAATAAACCAAGGGTTCAATCCAAATTATTGGAGAGAGGGAATAGTGAATGCCATAGATATAAAGTGGTTCATATAAACCACTTTGCTTCTATGTCCTCTAGCTTTTTCTTGAGATCCTACATTTAAATAGTATACATCTTATACAGAGTAATGAATACTAGTGCTGCTATTAGAACTAGATCAATAGAGAACTCCACCTCTTGCTCAAGATGTAAACCATAAAATTCCTTTTGGAAGTCATCCTTGAAATGATCTACTACTGAAGATAATTTAGCCTATCACATTTCCTGATCATCCAGATATATATTAGCGATATGGGTTGTCATCTTACCCATCCCAAGATTCTATTGTCTTTTTCAGCTTTCCAGGACATTCTATTCAACCTTTTGAATAAAAAAACCCACCCTTTGGTTATATAAAAGCCACTCTTTTGTGACATAAATTGACATAAGCATGATAAGTAACTTACTATTCCATCGTAATAATGAAGTCAAGCATGGTCACCTCGAGGAAAAAAGATATCATACAAAGAGACACCCTACAACCTTAATGGGAAAATCCCTATATTGGCGTAAACTCTCCGATCATATCCCCAATGAAGTTTTGAGTGTCATAGTGCCATTAGAAAACATTACATAGAGCCCAAGGATCTTCACAATAGGAATATATAAAAATAATGTGAAGCACCTTTATTTAAAATGGAAAATACTAGAGTATAAGCTACTTAGATCATACCTCTCATTGTAGACGGCCCGTTGCCCTACCCCTCTAATATAGGCTATAAGAAATATACCAAGACTAAACCACAACCCTATGAAATATCCTTACTATACAGAGCTTGGTCACTATGCTGTCGATTTTCAACCGGAGTTTATCTCCCCCGACTATGGCTAACTCATTAGCCGGAACGACAGACAGTACCCCAGCTCCTAGCTCCAAGCCTGATGTAGAGTTATGAATCCCACTCAAGATCATAGATTTGGTGTCGAACCTCTATACAACATTGGACCATCATGTGTCCTTGTGTTCCTCACTAATAACATAAACATACCCACTAGCACTCACAACATGGCTAGTATTCCCCTTAAGAGATGTTTTAAAATTTCGCTTCCTACTACCTGAAACTGATCCAATGGTTTTAAAAGATTCACTACCCTACTATGGGCTCCGAGCTTCCCTCATGTTATAGTTGACAATAAGTACCTGATTTAGTATCTCATTTATGGTATTCAACCGAAAGACGTACATCTATTATCGAACAACATGTTTGAGACCTTCCTCGAACACTACGAGAAAATGAGCTTTTGTGATGAGTTATTTGTGACGGGAATATATCTCGTCGCAAATAGGCAGTCAAAGAGAATCTTTGTGACTAGATCATCAACCAGTCACAAATAATTAGTTATTTGTGACTGGATTAGGGTTCACATTGCAAATGGCTTGGCGTGGTTTCCATGCCAAACTGCGAGAAGGGAATTTGCGACGCGAGGTGCCTCCCCATCCCAAATACCCGACGGTGGTAAATACTATTTGCAATGGAATCTGCCCCAATCGCAAATAGTACGTCAGCGGGTCACTATTCACAGTGGGTCCCGCCGCGAATACCGTGCAGCGGTAAATACTATTTGCAATGAGATATTCCCTCGTCACAAATAGTGTGTCGGCATGCCACTATTTGCGACGTGACCGTCGCAAATACCCTTTTAACTACTAACAAAAATTAATGCGGCCTAATGTATTTGTGACTAGGCCGATTGTAAATAGTATTATTTGCGAAGGGAGTCCCATCACAAATAGTATTGTCACAAATAATCTAACCTATATATATACCCCATCCATTATTTCATTCTTTCTCTCAATTCCTACTTTCTCTATGTCTCTCTAAACTCTAATTTTATAGTAAAATTTTCTCTGTGTTATTTTTTATGAACAAGTTTTGAAGTCATCTACACCTATAAGAGATCCTGAATAAATGTTTTTATGTTTTATTTTATTTAATATTTTTTTAGTTTTTATTTTAATTTTAATTATTGTTAATTAGTTGTAATTAAATTAGCTTTAGACTGTTTTGTCATCATTATTTATTTGAAGAAAATAAATTTAAATTATTAGTACTAATTATTAATAATTAGTAGTAATTAGGAATTATTAATGATAATTAGTAATGAATATAAATAATTTCGCATTATTTAGTAATTAGATGCAGTAATTTGCAGTAATTTGGAGTAATTGATATTAATTAATGCTAATTAGAAACAATTTGCGGTAATCAGTAATAATTAGGAATAAATAGTAATAATTAGTAAAAAATAGAAATAAATACCAATAATTAGTGAAAAATAATTATAATTAGAAATAAATTCTAATAATTAGAAACAGTTAGTAATAATTACTAATAATTATCAATAAATATTAATAAATAGTAATAAATAGTAATAAATAGTAATAATTAGTAATAATTAGTATCAATTAGTAACAATTATTATTAATTAGTAATTTTTTTTAATAAATAGTAATAAATAATAAAAAATACTAATAATCAGTAATAATTAGTAATAAATACAAATAATTAGTATCAAATAGTAATAAATAGTAAAAATTAGTAAAAATTAGTAATAATTACTAATAATTAGCAATAATTATGAATACTTCTTAATAATTAGTGATAATTACTAATAGTTAATAATTATTACTAATAATTACTAATAATTATCAATAATTACTAATAATGAGCAAATAATTAGCAATGATTAGAAATAATTAGCAATAATTCGCAACAACTAGCAATAATTCCAAATAATTTGCAATAATTAGCCAAAATTAGAAATAATTAGCTATAATTATCAATAATGAGGAATAATTAGCAATAATTGTCAATAATTAGAAATAATTATGAATAATTTGTAATAATTAGGAATAATTAGCAATAATTACGATTAATTAGGAATAATTAAGAATAATTAGAAATAATTATGAATTATGAGCAATAATTAGGAATTATTAGCAATAATTTGGAATAATTAGCAATAATTAGCAATACTTAGAAACAATTAGCCATAATTAGTAATAATTTACAATAATTAAAAATAATTATCCATAATTATGAATAATTTGGAATAATTAGCAATAATTACAAATAATCAGGAATAATTAAGAATAATTAGGAATAATTAGAAATAATTAGAAATAATTAGAAATAATTAGGAATAATTAAAAATAATTTGGAATAATTATTAATAATTAGAAATAATTAGTAATAATTAGAAATAATTAGAAATAATGAGCAATAATTATCAATAATTAGAAATAATTAGAAATAATTAGCCATAATCAGCTAAAATTAGGAATAGCTATGAATAATTAAAAATAATTTGGAATAATTAGCAATAATTTGGAATAACTAGCAATAATTAGGAATAATTAGCAATAATTTTGAGTAATTAGAAATTATTATGAATATTTAGCAATAATTAGCAATAATTAGCAATAATTTAGAATAATTAGTAATAATTAAGAAAAATTAGGACTAATTAGTAATAATTTGGAATAATTCACAATAATTAAGAATAATTTGTAATAATTATGAATAATTAAAAATAATTATGAATAATTAGTAATAATTAGTAATAATTTGGAATAATTAGCAGTAATTATTATTTGTTAGTAGTAATTAGCAGAAATTAGCAATAATTAGCAATAATTAGTAATAATTATGAATAAATAGTAATAAATAGCATTACGTTGTAAAAATTAGTAAAAATTAGTAATAATTAGTCATATTTAGGAATAAATAAGAATAATTTTGAATAATTTTGAATAATTAAGAATAATTAGGAACAATTAGTAATAATTCGGAATAATTAGTAATAATTAGTAATAATTAGTAATAATTAGTAATAATTAGTAATAATTAGTAATAATTTTTAATAATTCATAATAATTAGTAATAATTTGTAATAAATATTTATAATTAGTAATAATTGTGAATAATTATGAATAATTATGAATAATTACGAATAATTATGAATAATTAAGAATAATTATGAATAGTTACGAATAATTACTAATAATTATGAATAATTACGAATAGTTACGACTAGTTATGATTAATTCTAAATAATTTGTAATAATTACAAATAATTAGTAATAATTATGATCAATTAGTTATAATTATGAAAAACTAGTAATTATTGTATATAATTACGGTTAATTGTGAATAAATTGTAATAATTACATATTATTACTAATAATTATGAATAATTATAAATAATTTTGAATAATTACGAATAATTAGTAATAAATATGAATAATTAGAAACAATTACTAAAAACTAGCAATAATTACAAGTAATTAGTAATGATTACGAATAAATAAAAATAATTATGAATAAATAGCAATAATTAAGAATAATTATGAATAATTAGATATAATTAGGAATAATTAGTAATAATCAAAGATAAATGCGAATAAATAGGGATAAATTTGGATAAACAAGGATTAATAGTGATTAATATGGATAAATAGGTATAAATTGTAATACCTTGGCACACTTTCCAATGGATTGGTCATACTCCTTTTTCTAGATGACTCTTCTTCTTGCAACTCCCACCAAATCAAAACATGATGAAAAATGTGTGACTATATATGCATATCCAATCTCGTATGCAGGAGATTAGATATGCATTCGTAAGACCACAATTTTCATCATGTTTGAAGGTCATGGTAGTTGCAAGAAGATGATTTCTCAATGAAAAGGGGGAACTTTTGTACGAAATCTCATTTACTTGCATATTTATCACACAGAAATCAAAAAGATGAATATAGTCGGAGGTACGATTATTCATTCTCATATGCATTGGAATTGATAAGCGTACCTCAGAGTAAATTATTCATTGTGATTTTAGTATGAGAATGTTGCAAGTAAATGAGCCGTCAGACAAAAAGATTAGCCGTCAATCCACTCACTTCTGGAAATACATGATTTCCCAACGGTTTAGAACCGTTGGGAAAGGCTGGTGAACCGTTGGTATATGTTATACCAATGGTTATGCAAACCGTAGGAAAGTAAGCCTTTGGGAAAACATTTTCCCAACAGTTTACATTGAACAGTTGGGATAGGGTGGAGAAAAATTACCCTATAGCAACGGTTCTAGAAAACCGTTGGGAAAACTTTATCCCAACGATTGTAAACCGTTGGGATAAAGGGATGAAAATTACCATGTTTTTCCCAACAGTTTTCAAAACTGTTGGGAAAAGTGTTTTACCAATGGTTTTATGAACCGTTGGTAAAACAAAACCTTGAAATTCTATGCCAATGGTTTTGAATAGTTGGCATAGCCTCTGCTGGGAAAATTGCACAGCAGCTCTGCAATTTGCCCAACAGCTCCCCAATTTGCAACCAACTCTCCAATTTTCCCACCAGTTCAATCCAATTATTGTACCTGCAATAAACTAACACATACGTATACAATTATTGTACCTGAAATAACCAACTAACACTTACATATAGAGAAAAAATTCTTACACATTTAACATATAATGGTGGAACTATACACATCCATAATTAAATTAGAATTCATAACGTAATTATAAACAAACATAATTCATTTAGAATTCAATTTAAAATTTAAATGACAATTATATGTGGAATCCGGAAGTCAATTCATAATTTGATCGGTTTTTTGTATACCATATATTTTTACTTGAAATAATGTCCATTTTAAACATAATACATACACCTGGAGTGCTATCGGCCACACCGCACCTCATATCGAGTCAGGGTTGACTCATACATGTCACATATGACCCATGGATCATTGTTCTAATGTATCGACACAATATGAATGCGTTTGTTCAGTTTTCTGTATGCTGGTTGATGTTTTTCAATTAAAATGACGTACTTTTAAAACAAAAGGCAAAAACATTGAGTGGTTCCAACCACACCATGCCTTGTATTGAGGCGGTGTTGACTCGTACACGTCACATATGAACCATGGATCGTTCTCCTAATGTTTCAATGGAAACCGAATGCGTTTGGTCGGTTTTCCATATGTACTTAAATTGTTGTCCATTTTAAGCAAAAGAGAGACACTTAGAGTGATTCCAGCCACACTGTGCCTCAAATTAAGGCAGGGTTTACTCATACATGTCACATATTACCCATGGATCATTGTGATAATGTATTGACAAAATTCGAATGCGTTTGGTTGGTTTTCCGTATGACAGTTGATGTTTTTCACTTCAAATGATGTCCTTTTGAAACAAAAGATAGACACTTTAAGTGGTGGCGGCCACACCACACCTCGGATTGAGGCGGGGTTGACTCTTACACGTCACATATAAGCCATGGATCGTTGTGCTAATGTATCGACACAATCCGAATGCGTTTGGTCAGTTTTCCATATGCTAGTTGATGTTTTTCAATTAAAATGACGTACTTTTAAAACAAAAGGAAGACAATTTGAGTTGTGCCGGCCACACCATGCCTCATATTGAGGCGGAGTTGACTCGTACATGTCACATATGACCCATGGATTGTTCTCCTAATTTTCCAATGGACATCGAATGTGTTTGGTCGGTTTTCTGTATGTACTTAAATTGTTGTCCATTTTAAACAAAAGAGAGCCACTTAGAGTGATTCCGGCCACACCGTGCCTCAGATTAAGGCGGAGTTGAATCATACATGTCATATATGACCCATGGATCATTGTTCTAAAGTATCGATACAATCCAAATGTTTTTGGTCACTTTTTGGTATGCCAGTTGATGTTTTTCATTTCAAATGATGTCCTTTTGAAACAAAAGACAGACACTTTGAGTGGTGGCGGCAACACCGCTCCTCGGATTGAGGAGGGGTTGACTCGTACACATCACATATTACCCATGGATCATTTTTCAAATGTATCGACACAATCCGAATGCGTTTGGTCGGTTTTCTGTACGTCAGTTGATGTTTTTCAATTAAAATGACATACTTTTGAAACAAAAGGCGGACAATTTGAGTGGTGCCGGCCACACCGCACCTCGGATTGAGGCGTAGTTGAATTTTACACGCCACATATGACCAATGGATTGTTCTCCTAATGTTTCATTGGAAACCGAATTTGTTTGGTCGGTTTTCCGTATGTACTTAAATTGTTGTCCATTTTAAGCAAAAGAGAGCCACTTGGAGTGATTCTGGCCACACCATGCCTAATATTAAGGCAGGGATGACTCTTACACGTCACATATGACCCATGGATCATTGTGCTAAAGTATCAACAAAATCCGAATGCATTTGGTCGGTTTTCTGTATGACAGTTGATGTTTTTCACTTCAATGACGTCCTTTTGAAACAAAAGACAGACACTTTGAGTGGTAGCGACCACACCGCGACTCAGATTGAGGCCGGTTTGACTCGTACACATCACATATGACCCACGGATCGTTGTGCTATTGTATCGACACAATCCGAATGCGTTTGGTCAGTTTTCCATATGCCAGTTGATGTTTTTCAATAAAAATGATGTCCTTTTGAAACAAAAGGCAGAAACGTTGAGTGGTGGCGGCCACACCATGCCTCGGATTGAGGCGGGGTTGACTCGTACACGTCACATATGACCCATAAATCTTTGTGCTAATGTATCGACACAATCTGAATGCGTTTGGTTGGTTTTATGTATTCCAATTGATGTTTTTCAATTAAGATGACATACTTTTAAAATAAAAGGCAAACACTTTGAGTGGTTCCGGTCACACCGCGCCTCGGATTGAGGCGGCGTTGACTCATACACGTCACATATGACCCATGGATCGTTCTCCTATAGTTTCAATGGAAACTGAATGTGTTTGGTCATTTTTCCGTATGTACTTAAATTGTTGTCCATTTTAAGCACAAGAGAGCCACTTAGAGTGATTTCGGCCACACCGTACGTCAGATTAAGGCAGGGTTGACTCGTACACGTCACATATGACCCATGGATCATTGTGGTAATGTATCGACATAATCCGAATGCGTTTCGTCAGTTTTCCGTATACCAGTTGATGTTTTTCACTTCATATTATGTCCTTTTAAAACAAAAGGAAGACACTTTGAGTGGTGGCGGCCACACCGCTCCATGGATTGAGGCGGGGTTGACTGGTACACGTCACATATGACCCATGGATCGTTGTGTTAATGTATCGACAGAATTCGAATGTGTTTGGTCGGTTTTCTATATGCTAGTTGATGTTTTTCAATTAAAATGACATACTTTTGAAACAAAAGGCAGACACTTTGAGTGGTGCCAGCCACACCGTGTCTCAGATTGAGGCGGAGTTCACTCGTACATGTCACATATGACCCATGGATCGTTCTCCTAAATTTTAAATGGAAACCGAATGTGTTTGGTCGGTTTTCCGTATGTACTTAAATTGTTGCCCATTTTAAGCGTGATTCCGACCACACCGTGTCTCAGATTAAGGCAGGGTTGACTCGTAAACGTCACATATGACCCATGTATCGTTGTGCTAAAGTATCGACACAATCCGAACGCGTTTGTTCAGCTTTCCGTATTCCAGTTGATGTTTTTCAATTAAAATGATGTCCTTTTGAAACAAAAGATAGACACTTTGAGTGGTGGCGGCGACACCCCGCCTTGGATTGAGGCGGGGTTGACTCATACACGTCAAATATGACCCATGGATCATTTTTCTAATGTATCGACACAATCCGAATGCGTTTGGTCGGTTTTCCATATTCCAGTTGATGTTTTTCAATTAAAAAGATGTCCTATTGAAACAAAAGGCAGATACTTTGAGTGGTGCCAGCCACACCACACCTTGTATTGAGGCGGAGTTGACTCGTACATGTCACATATGAACCATGGATCGTTCTCCTAAAGTTTCAATGGAAACCTAATGCGTTTGGTTGGTTTTCCGTATGTACTTAAATTGTTGTCCATTTTAAGCAAAAGAGAGCCTCTTAGAGTGATTCCGGCCACATCGTGCCTCAGATTAAGGCAGGGTTGACTCGTACACATCACATATGACCCATGGATCATTGTGCTAATGTATTGACCCAATATGAATGCATTTGGTCGGTTATCCGTATGCCAATTGATGTTTTTCAATTAAAATGACGTCCTTTTGAAACAAAAGGCAGACACTTTGAATGGTGGCGCCCACACCATGCCTTGTATTGAGGCGGGGTTGACTCGTTCATGTCACATATGACCAATGGATCGTTTTGCTAATGTATCGACACAATCCGAATGGTTTTGTTGGTTTTCCGTATACCAGTTGATGTTATTCAATTATAATGACGTACTTTTGAATCAAAAGGCAGACACTTTGAGTGGTACCGGCCACACCGCGCCTCAGATTGAGGGGGAGTTGACTCGTACGCGTCACATATGACCCATGGATCGTTCTCCTAAAGTTTCAATTGAAACCGAATGAGTTTGGTCGGTTTTCCATATGTACTTAAATTGTTATCCATTTTAAGCAAAAGAGAGCCACTTAGAGTGATTCTGGCCACATCGTGCCTCAGATTAAGGCTGGGTTGAATCGTACACATCACATATGACCCATGGATCATTGTTATAAAGTATCGACACAATACGAATCCGTTTGGTCACTTTTCTTTATTCTAGTTGATGTTTTTCATTTCAAATGATGTCCTTTTGAAACAAAAGACAAACACTTTGAGTGGTGGCGGCCACACCACGCCTCGGATTGAGGCGGGGTTGACTTGTACACTTCACATATGACACATGGATCATTGTGCTAATGTATCGACACAATACAAATGCGTTTGGTCGGTTTTCCGTATTCCAGTTGATGTTTTTCAATTAAAATGATGTACTTTTGAAACAAAAGGCAGACACTTTGAGTGGTGCCGGCCACACAGCGCCTCGGATTGAGGTGGAGTTGACTCGTACAGGTCACATATGACCCATGCATCGTTCTCCTAATGTTTCAATGGAGACCGAATGTGTTTGGTCGGTTTTCCGTATGTACTTAAATTGTTGTCCATTTTAAGCAAAAGAGAGCCACTTGGAGTGATTTCGGCCACACCGTGCCTCGGATTAAGGTGGGGTTGACTCATGCACGTCACATATGACCCATGAATCTTTGTGCTAAAGTATAAACACAATCCGAATGTGTTTGGTCGGTTTTCCGTATGCCATTTTATGTTTTTCACTTCAAATGACATCCTTTTGATACAAAAGACAAACACTTTGAGTGGTGGCGGCCACACTGCGCCTCGGATTGAGGCAGGGTTGACTCGTACACATCACATATGACCCATGGATCGTTGTGCTAATGTATCGACACAATCCGAATGCGTTTGGTCAGTTTTCCGTATGTCAGTTGATGTTTTTCAATTAATGTGACGTCCTTTTGAAACAAAAGGTAGACACTTTGAGTGGTGGCGGCCACACCATGCCTCGGATTAAGCCCGAGTTGTCTATTATATGTCACATATGACCCCTGGATCTTTGTGCTAATGTATCGACACAATCCGAATGCGTTTGTTCGGTTTTCTGTATGCCAGTTGATGTTTTTCAATTAGAATGGTGTACTTTTGAAACTAAAGGCAGACACTTTGAGTGGTGTCGGCCACACTGCGGCTCAGATTGAGGTGGAGTTGACTCGTACACGTCACATATGACCCATGGATCATTCTCCTAATGTTTCAATGGAAACCGAATACGTTTGGTCGGTTTTCCATATGTACTTAAATTATTGTCCATTTTAAGCAAAATAGAGCCACTTTGAGTGATTCTGGCCACAACGTACGTCAGATTAAGGAAGGGTTGACTCGTACACATCACATATAACTCATGGATCGTTGTTCTAAAGTATCAAACAATCAGAATGCATTTGGTTGGTTTTCCGTATGCCAGTTGATGTTTTTCAATTCAAATTATGTCCTTTTGAAACAAAAGGCAGAAACTTTGAGTGGTGGCAGCCACACCGTGCCTCGGATTGAGGCGTGGTTGACTCTTACACGTCACATATGACTCATGGATCGTTCTGCTAATGTATCGACACAATCTGAATGCGTTTGGTCGGTTTTCCGTATGCCAGTTGATGTTTTTCAATAAAAATTACATACATTTGAAACAAAAGGCAGACACTTTGAGTGGTTCTGGCCACACCGCACCTCTGATTGAGGCGGAGTTGACTCGTACACGTCACATATGACCCATGGATCATTCTCCTAAAGTTTCAAAGGAAACTGAATACATTTGGTCGGTTTTCAGTATGTACTTAAATTGTTGTCCATTTTAAGAAAAAGAGAGCCACATAGAGTGATTTAGACCACACCGTGCCTCATATTATGGTGGGGTTGGTTTTTACAGGTCACATATGACCCATGTATCGTTGTGCTAAAGTATCGACACAATACGAATGCGTTTGGTCGGTTTTCCGTATGCCAGTTTATGTTTTTCACTTCAAATGATGTCCTTTTGAAACAAAAGACAGACACTTTGAGTGGTGGCGGCCACACCGCACCTCGGATTGAGGCGGGGTTGACTCGTACACATCACATATGACCCATGGATCATTGTACTAATGTATCGACAAAATCTGAATGCATTTGGTCAGTTTTCCGTATGCCAGTTGATGTTTTTAAATTAAAATGACGTCTTTTTTAAACAAAAGGCAGACACTTTGAGTGGTGCTGGCCACACCATGCCTCGTATTGAGGCGTAGTTTACTCGTACATGCCACATATGACCCATAGATTGTTCTCCTAAAGTTTCAATGGAAACTGAATGCGGTTGGTCGGTTTTCCATAAGTACTTAAATTGTTGTCCATTTGAAGCAAAAGAGAGCCACTAAGAGTGATTCTGGCCACACCGTACCTCAGATTAAGGATGGGTTGACTCGTACATGTCACATATGACCCATGTATCATTGGGATAAAGTATCTACAAAATTAGAATGCATTTGTTCGATTTTCCATATGTACTTAAAATGTTGTCCATTTTATAAGAATCCGATGTGCGGGGGGTTGTTCGGGGTCTAAGGAAGAGGGTGGGGGGCTGTCCGGGGGGCTGTCTGGGGGGCTGTCCGGGAGGCTGTCTGGGGGGTGTTTGGGGGGTTGTCCGCGGTCCAAGGAGGAGGGTGGGGGGGCTGTCCGGGGGGCTGTCCGAGGGACTGTTCAGGGGGCTGTCTGGGGTCCAGGGAGGAGGGTGGGGGGGCTGTTCGGGGGGCTGTCCGGGGGCTTTCCGGGGCTGTTTGGGGGGTTGTCCGGGGTCCAATAAAGAGGGTGGGGGGGGGGGGGGGGGCTGTCCAGGGGGCTGTCCGGGGGGATGTCTGGGGTCCAGGGAGGAGGGTGGGGGGCTGTCTGGGGGGCTGTCCGGTGGGGCTGTCTGGGGTCCAGGGAGGAGGGTGGGGGGTTGTCCAGGGTCCAGGAAGGAGGGGGGGTTCCGAAACACACAACCACTAAAAGAAAAAAACATCCATAAAAACAGATAATATATAAAAATAACTCAACTCCAATACTATGCTATGAGTCTAGATAAAACCAACAACTAGAATAGATTAAATATCAAATCTCAGTAATATCAGTTAAAAATGTAATGGATCAACTTGTCCCACATCACCATCACCATCATCACCATCATCACCATCATCATCATCACCCTTATCCTCGTCCCCATCATCGTCCTCGCCCTCGCCCTCCTCCTCCTCCTCTCCCTCCTCCTTGCCCTCGCAACCCACCTCACCCTCCTCCTCTCCCTCCTCTTCCGCATCAAACTCATCGCCATCATCATCGTCAAGCTGGACATTGTCCTGACCACCACTAGAACTGCCACCTGGTGAACCGTATATAGAATGTATCGACGACATATACTAATCAAAAGCTGGGCTGGCCTCTGCTGGAAGTTTAGGACATAGAAATTCAATAAATTTCATAAACGCACTGTTTTCCCTAGAAGACTGTTCTGCCGTCTCTGTGGACCTTTTCTCAGCCTGTTCTTCCCGTGCCCTAACATACTGCAGCTTGGTGGCACTACACCTCATAGCTGAGGAGGGCCAATACCTCGTCGGGGCTATCCTAGGTCGGCAGCATACTATGCCAGAATGCTCCTCTCACAACACCTGATGTAAGTTATCTATTGGCCCAAAATTGTCTGGTTCTTGGGCAACGAGGGCCACTAAAGCAACCTGTTACAAATATAAATATATAATTAAGTTAAAAAATAGATATTAAAAAATAAATTCAACAGAATAAAACTTACAATCTGCTGCTGAGTCGCTTCGTAGATGGCACTTCCGTCCTTTTTCCGTCTACTCGAGAAAAACAGTTTTTTTCGAGGCACACGTCCTTTAATATTTTTTTTTTCATCTACAATGACATTGAAAACTAATGTTATATGAAAACTTTAGAAAACTATTAAATAATTGAAGAAACAAAAGAAAGTTTAAGTCGTAAAGAAAACTTATAAACAATTGTCATACCTGCTTCCTCTCATGATCAGGCATCGTAGTGCGTCCCGGTGTGTGGAGGTATTTTTTTGCATCAATGTTCTTTTTATTTTTTCCAGATGATTCCTAAATAAAATTAGAAAATTCAATAGATAGTATTAAAGAAAAACATGAAAGTTAGTATTTAAATACCTCAAATGTTATTAATACCTTAAACTGGGTACTCGTCCAATGAGTAATCATCTGACGATACTGCTCTATAAGACAATCATCCTCCAATGGTACCGCCTCTAACTCAGTGCCAACTCTATCAACCCAGCCAATATACAACTCATGATTTTAGGCTCTCCAAAGCTTGCCTAAATCCTTTATACGTTCCGATCGTGCACCCTCACCATCGGGAAAATTAAATCGAAGCTGAAATCAAAATATTAATTCATATAAATACAAAAATAATTCATGGAATTAAATAGAACAGATTTTTTTACCCATATCTCTACCCAAGATCTATCCTTGAACTCATGTGGCAAATGTCTCCATGATAGCGGGCTGACGGGAATAATGTCAGAGTATTTGGAAAGCGTCGCCAAAAAACTCCGACATTACTGCCCTGTTTTCTCAACCATTTGGTTATCTTCATTATAATCCACCATAACCTATGTGCGGCGATTCCATGATGAACGCATGCATGTACGCCCCCGCCCACACCTCTTTTCAGTATATGTATCTGTAATGAAAGAAAAACAAATATTTTATCAAAACATGTTATAATGAAAATAAATATTGCTATAAAAATTTGTTAGGGTTCTATAAATATACCTGTGCCGGTCTGATCGCTGAGCGCTGCTGGATCCACAGAAACTGATGGAACACCCTGTGGTGGAACAGGAGTAGAAGACGATGGAATATAGAAGCTCGGAGAGACAAAAGTAGAAGCAAAAGAATATGGGACAACTGTCTGACCGAATGCAGACTGGGGAGTGGGAATCATCATGGGATGTGAAAATGATGTGCCAGAAGATGCGAAGGTAGCGAAAACATGGGAGGCCTAAATATCCCATGTGTCTCTAACGACACACTGGGATCAGAATGTGGGAAGGATGATATGTCATTGGGAGGGTCATGGTGTAGTCGGGTACGTGCGGCTGCTCGTCCACCTCTGGTACGAACCCTCCTCATACAACCGGCCTGAGTACTAGGACCAATACTAGGCTCCTCGTCGAATAACTGTCGATGTAAAGGTGGATCCTACAAAAATGTTTACAAAAAAATTAATCACATGACATTATATATTCTTTAAATATATATATATATATATATATTTGAAATAATGTACTCACTGTAGGCACTAATGGTGGAACACCCATCTCCGTCATTCGACGACTGTTCTCCATCATTTTTTTCCTTCGTCTCTCTTCAATTGGCTTCATTTCATTCTTTTTAAAACAAATATGTAATTAATTAGAAAAATAAAACTAATGTGTAACCCAAAAAACTAAATATATGATGGAATATGGGGATTCATAGGTAATTTAGCTATCAATTGTCTTAGAAGAGATTGAATGGATTTAATAAATCATACAAGTTGTAATGTTCACCAAGTTAGAAATATTGTTTGACTATGTTTGAATACAGTTCAATTCCAAATTAAAAAATGCAATTCAAATAAAACTGCAACCAATAAACATTGAAAATTCACATAATGGTCAAGTCAGCTATCAATTGTTTTCGAAGAGCTTGAATGGAATTAATAAATCATACAAGTTGTAATGTTCACCAAGTTAAAAATATTGTTTGACTATGTTTGAATACAGCTCAATTCCAAATTAGAAAATGCAATTCAAATAAAACTGCAACCAATAAACATTGAAAATTCACATAACGGTCAAGTAAGATATCAATTGCTTTACAAGAGCTTGAATGAATTTAATAAATCATACAAGTTGTAATGTTCACCATGTTAGAAATATTGTTTGACTATGTTTGAATACAGTTCAATTCCAAATTAGAAAAATCAATTCAAATAAAACTGTAACCAACAAACATTGAAAATTCATATAACGGTCAAGTCAACTATGAATTATTTTAGAAGATATTGAATGGATTTAATAAATCATACAAGTTGTAATGTTCACCAAGTTAGAAATATTGTTTTACTATGTTTGAATACAGTTCAATTCCAAATTATAAAATGCAATTCAAATAAAACTGCAACCAATAAACATTGAAAATTCACATAAAATTCAAGTCAGTTAAAACATATTTGTGATCAATACTAAATCAATTTGAATATTACCAACATTAAAAACCCAGCTCCAGGTAAACCAAAATAATTGAGAACATGGATGAATGATTCTATATATTTTCAACCACAACTTCAGGTTCAGAATCAACTCTGACAATTGAGCTATTTGAGTCATCAAAAGAAATAAATGGATTGGTTCCAATGGAACTAGGGATAGTTTCAATTCCATCATCACCATCATCAAAAATATGTCTTGGAATTACTTCAACTATGACACCAAATTCACGTCGAAGTTGGTCTTTGACATAAAAAACATGTTTATCCATTGATGCCAACACATATGGTTCTTCGGAAGCAAGAGTGCGATTCATATTAATTACTCAAAATCCACAATCATCAATAAATGTGCCTTGTATCGTCATCGAATCAAACCAATGGCATTTCATCATTGTGACTCGTCCATGAGAGTAATAATCCAATATTATTATTTTCTCAAAAACTCCATAATAACCCACATTTTCAAATCGCGGTCTACTATCTGATGCACTGGCATAACAATCTGTTGTGGCAGTAACCATAACACCATCATGTTGTGTTCCCATGTTCTTTGCTCGTTCAGTGACAATAAATTTTTACCCATTGATAATAATTGATTTACAATCACGAACTATGGTATTAGGACCAAAATCCAAAGATCTTATTTCCTCAGAGACAGAGTCACCAGACAAACTCAATACCTACAATATAAATGACTATTAAACGTAATTAAATATTGATATAATTATTTTAAACATTAATTTTTTAATACCTTCAATTTTAACCAAGCAGAAAAATCTTTTCTATGAAAATTCTCTCTCCTTCTCAAAGATAATGAATGATGCTTACTATTTATCATTGTTTTATGTTTCCTGTAGATAAAAGATATGAATAGTTTATTAGATATATATGTAAGATATACATAATCAATTTAGTTACCTAATATAGTCATCGAACAAATCACAGTTGAACAAAACTGTGTGAAGTGCCATCTCCCGCTCTACATGGATTAATGTCTTCAACGTATATGATCTAGGAATTCCTCCTATTTGAGGAAGTGGGGGAAAACTGGGTTCAATTTGCTCATACTGTTCTTCTTCATTTCTCATTGGTCTGTTCAATCTTGTAGTAAGATCAGACAAATACATCGAGCATAAATCCATACATTCTTGAGCCAAGTAACCGTTCACGATAGAACCTTCAAGATGATTTTTGTTTCAGACATAAGACATTAATGTGAACATATTTCTTTTAGTTGGATGCATCCAACGAAAAGAAACATGTCCTCCAATAATTATTTCAGTGGGAATATGGACAGTCAGATGTAGCATGCATGTGAAAAATGATAGAGGAAATATTTTCTCCAACTCACACAAAATTAATGGATCATCTGTCAACATTTTTTGCAAGAAATACTTGGAAAACTTCTAAGAACAACGACCTCTAAAAAATGGCACAACTGAATAATAGCCACCCTTACATTATTGGACAAAAGATGATGGATTTCTATTGGAAGCAACTCATGCAGTAGAACGTGATAATCATGAGTCTTCATTGATTTTAGCTTCAACTCTCTTCTGTTGAACCATTTAGATATGTTGCTTGAATAGCCATCAGGAACTCTAATAGTCTCTAATACTTCCAGAAATTGTTTTTTCGTAGGTGTCATCACATAAGAATCACATGGAAGTTGCCATTTATTTTCACTGATACAAACAGGATGCAATTCTGGTCTGATGCCCCAATCCACCAAGTCTCACCGAGATCATAAATCATCTTTTGTCTTCCCCTTGACATTTAGAAGAACCGAAAGCAGCATTTCACATATATTCTTTTAAATATGCATTACTTCTAAGCAATGACGTAAAAAATTGGTTGACCAATAAGGAAAATAAAAAAAGATACTCCTCTTCCTCCAATTGTAACAAGTTTTAGTGCAAACATTCTTTCTCTATCCATGTTTCATTTGACCCTTCCCGAATGAAAAAATGAAATCTTTCAATTCATTAAGCACGTCAGTTCCAGACATACACTGAGGTGGATCATCATTCTCTATGGTATTATCAAATCTTCGACAATTCATTCTATATGGATGATCCTTTGGCAAGAATCGTCGATGTCCCATAAAACTGAAACTACAACGATGTTTTAGTCTTCTAGATCGCGTATTCTTCATACAAACTGGACATGACAGTTTTCCCTTCGTGCTCCATCCAGACATCATTGCATATGCTGGGAAATCATTGATCGTCCAGATAAGTACAACACACATCTGAAATATGTCTTTCGAACATGAATCGTATGTGCGCACACCCACATCCCAAAGAAGTTTCAACTCTTTTATTAAAGTTTTCATGTATGGATCAATATCAATGCCTGGATCAGAAGGACTAGATATGAGTATACTCACGAAAGTGAAAGGTTTTCTCATACACAACCATGGGGGAAGATTATAAATGTGTATAAAAACTGGCCATGTGCTGTGCGAAGTAAGCATCTGCCCAAACGGATTAAAAACATCGCATGAAAGACCCAGCCTCACATTACGCACGTCAGCTGCAAAATCAGGATGTCGAGCATCAAATCTCTGCCATGAAAATCCTTCTGCAGGATGAATCAACTCATCATTAGTCTTCTTTCTCTCGGGATCATGCCATCTCATTTTTATTTATATGTCACCAGACATAAAACGATTTTGGAGTCTGGGGATCAATGGAAAGTGCCACATTAATTTTTGTGGAATGCGAGATGGTGTTCCTTCAGATTTTGACTTCTAGCGGGATGTGCCACATTTTATACAATTATTTCATTCAGAAGTTTCCTAACAGAATAAACTGAAATTTTTCGTGCATGAATGAATTTTGTTTCTTGAAAATCCAAGTTCCTCAACTAACTTCCATGCCATATAGTGGTTTGAGGGAATATCTGCATCATCTAAAAGTAAATCCTTCAAGAGGGTACGAATTTAATCGATTACTGTATTAAAAATCCCATACATAGTTTTCACATGATACAATCGGATTAAAAATTCCATCTTTTTCATTTTATCGCATTGTCGATATACTGGAGTCGTGGCAGCATCATTAAATTTTTTCACCCTATCAATATCACCATTTTCACTAGATGCATCAGTTGTCCTCATATAGAAGTCTTCTTGAGTCAAAATCCTTTCTTTTTCATGATGACGAATAAACGGAAACCGATCATCTAACAAATTCTCCATTCCAGTCCTTTCATTTCAATCATCACCAATTTGAGATTTCCTTTTATCCCCATTGTGATACCACACAAAGTAGTTTACTTGAAAACCATTTTTGGTTATGTGGTATCTGACTTCTTCATGGCTTAACCAAGGTCTACCAACACAATTGGAACATGGGCAGTGTATGCGACCACTATCTGAAGCATTGTGAAATGAAAAATCTATAAATCTCTCAAAATTGTTTTGAAAATCGCTTGAGATCCGATCGATTTCATACATCCAACATCTGTCCATTCTGCAAAAAGAATTTATATAAGTTATTTTGTCATAAACAATTAAATAGGATTGAAATTTAATAGAAAATATATTTAAGTACACGATAAAGGAAGGAGTTTCTAGTTGATCTAGTGAACTATTAAAAAAATGTAAAGATATACTAATTAATTCAGTTTTGTGTACATAGATTTGAGGTGAGATGTGTTTTGTAATTTTTCCACTTATCACATTCCAAGAAGACACCATAGAACTGATAAAACATTGTTCAAGATATTACAATGTGAATTCCTTTCGTTAAAGATGCAGTATGTGTAAAGAGAGTTTGTTAAATAAGTTATTGATTCTAAAAAATGGAAATATTCTGAAAAGTTAGTACATTTCATAACACCCAAACTAAAGTCCACAGAAAGTACCATATCACCCCACTAATAAAAAGGAAAACCACCTACCCCACTACCCCAACCATGCCAATTACCACAATGAGGGCTTCTCTGTCTGTATTTGGGAAGAGGTTGAAGGAGTTTAACCGGGATGGGGGAGTTGCAGCCGATCAAATGGAAGACCTCAGGTTAGGGTTCACCTGCGCGGGGGATTCTGGAAATTGGGGGAAATGCAGAGTTATTTGCTTCTGTGTAATCGGGGGTGGGCTGTCCATGGGAGTGGCAGGGTTGTCCAGGGGGTACGAGGTGTCCATGGGGTAAGCGGGCTGTCCATGAGGGTGGAAGGGCTGTCTAGGGGGGAGGGGGTGTTCAGGGGGGTGGGAGGGCTATCCACGGGGGTGAGGGTGGGGGATTTCCAGGGGTACAAGGTGTACAGGGGGTGGGGGGGAGTGTCTAGGGGGTGGGCCGGCTGTCCACAGGGTTGGGGGCTGTCCAGGGAGTAGGGGGTGTCTAGGGGGTGGGATGTTTTTCCACGGGGGTGGCGGGGTTGTCCAGGGGGTACAAGGTGTCCAGGGGGGGTGGGCGGACTGTCCACAAGGGTGGCAGCGCTGTCAAGGGGGTAGGGGGTGTCCATGGGGGTGGGCAAGCTGTCCACAGGGATGTGACTGAGATCTATGAGATTTAATTGGGTTGTCATTCATGTTATGAAAAACAAAATATGGGTGTTAAGGATTAGAATAGTATTTTTTAGTGAAAATCAAATTTCGTAGGATTAATGACTTGATAACATTATGGTATCAAGTTTGCAATTGGGAAAATGTTTGGGCATTGGATTTTAAAAGGCTCCCACAACCTTCCAAGGATATATTATTTCTAGAAAAATGTGTTGTGGGAGAAGGAATTCATCCTATATAGTTGATGTCACTTTTAGATCATGTGATGCCTTACTCATCAAGATGACTAGACAAGAACCAAAACCAAAAAGGCGTCAAAACTATCCAAATCACTAGAAGTGATGAATTCCCCGTGCTTATTGGTGAACTATGGAAGTGATGACTTCCCACCTGCACAGCCCCCTCCCCACCTCACCCCCAATGGACTCCCCCCTACACAACCCCCCCCCCCCCCACCTGCACCCCCACTTGCACACCCCCCCACCCCCACCTGCACAACCCCCTCCCATCCACCCATAGCACACCCCCACCTCACCCCCCAACATACTCCCACCTGCCCAGCCCACCCCCAACCTACACACTCCCCTCCCCCCACCCACTTGCACAAGCCCCCCCCCCACCTACCCCCCCCCCCCCCACTTGCACAACCCCCCTCCCCCACCCCCACCTACACAGCCCCCCTCCCCCACCACCACCTGTACACCCCACCCACCACCTCACCCCCAACAGACTCCCACCTGCCCAACCCCCCAACCTGCACACTCCCCTCCCCCCACCTACTTGCACAACACCCCCTCCACTTTCACCCTCCACTTGAACAACCCCCTCCCCCACCCCCACCTGCACAACCCACCCCCACCCCCACCTGTACAACCCCCAGCTCACCCCCCAAGACTCTGAACTGCCCATCCCCCCCCCCCCCCCCCCCCAACCTGCACACTCCCTCCCCCCCCCCACCCACTTGCACAACAACCCCCCTCTAATTGCACCCCAACCTACACAACCCACCCCTCCCCCACCCCCACCTGCACAACCCACCCCCACCCCCACCGGTACAACCCCCCACCTCAACACCCCACGAGCACACCCCCTCCCCCCACCTAAACACCCCACCAACAAACCCCTTCCCCCACCTACTACACCCCCAGCACATCCCACCAGAACAAAAGCATAAAACAAAAACAGAACAAAAAATTGATTCACACATGACACCAGAACAAAAACAGAAAACAAATAACAAATTGAATTGAAATTTTTGGGTATACGTATTGCCAAACCTTAGGTTTAAGACAAATCAAAACAGAGAAGAAAAAAATTAGATGCAAAACATTAAACATAACGTACTACTTACAGATTTGAAGTGTAGAACAAAACAACCTTGTGATTGTGTATGGATCTAGTGGAATGATTTTCCATGTGAGAGAGATCTTAGGTCTAAATTTTAGCAGTTCAATCGCATGGATGGGATCTCGGGTTCGCTAGGATTTTAGGGGAAAACTTTCCCAAAGGTTTTAACAAACCGTTGGAAAAGGTGAGATTTACCAACAGTTTACACAAACCATTGGGAAATCCTTCCTAAGTCATTGGCTTTACCAACGGTTTTGTAAAAACATTGGTAAAGAGAGAAAAATTGTTAGATTTCCTAACGTTTTCTTCAAACCATTGGGAAATAGTTGTTTTATACATCTATGCCAATGGTTTAGAAGAACCATTGGCAAACAAGCGTTGGGAAAACCCAACTTCCCAGTAGTGACTGTAAATTTTGGCGCCCGTAATTAGTGGTAATTAGTAAGAAGTACCTGTAATTATTTTTCTTCTCTTTTTTGGATAGTTTTTTTCTTATTTCAAATTATTCAAAAACAACATTGATTTTATATTTTGTAGATAAATATGGAACAAGAAAGTCAATAATAGTCACTATTAGATGACCTCTTTTGGATAAATTAGCACAGAAATCCAAACCATTCTGGTTTAAATTGGTTATATATTGTGGGTGTTGAAGCTTTCTTATCATTTAAATCATCTAAACTAGAACATGTTTTAGAAGGCATAATTAAGTGTCCTTATAAAAAATGTTCTCTAAGAATGTTTAACACATTTGAAAAGAATGGGGGACATCTCTTGAGTTTTTGTTTTTAGCCGGATTATGTTTTTTGGTATCAACACAGTGAACGAAACTACAGAGAAGATACACATAATTTGATTCTGGATCAATCATGGTTTCAAACTTTAGTACATGATGTTGCAGGTCTATATGTTCAACAAATAGGGACTCAGTATGATATTGATTTAACTCTCGAGTTGGGAACATCTGAATTTTATGAGTTTTCGAGGTCTTTAAAAGACGGATTATATCATATTTTCAAGATAAGAAAATTAGAAGTGATTAAAAAACTATGGTTATTAAATCAGATAATGGAATGTCAAACCACATTTTTGATCAAATATTTTTCTTTGTTAAAATAGTGTTACCTGAAGGAAATGTGTTTCCTGAAAATTACTATGAGAGAAAGAGGATAGTTCATAATCTGGTCAGTAGTTATTAGATGGTTAATGCATGTGAAAATGATTGCATCTTATATTCTGGTTAAAATGAGTCATTAAATAGTATTCCCACATGTGAAAAATCTATCTATAAAGAAGATCAACCGGGGAAGCCTTGTTTGATTCTTTTAAAATAGTTGAGATATTTCATGCTTAAACCCAGGTTGCAACATTTATTTATTTCTCAGAACATATCAAAGTTGATGTCAGGGTACAAAACCAATATTTCAACTGGTAAAAGATATAATCACACTTCTTATGGTGTTTCATGAAAAAATTTGGACCAAGTGCGTCCGTCTTTTACATTAGAGGCCTAGAACATGGGATTAGGACTTGTTTCCTTCTGTCTGCTTCTTATAGTTATTAGTATTCATGTTAGCCTATCGTTATAACTCTATACAATTTACCTCCATGTATGTTGATGAAAGAAACCTTATATCTTTTTTACTTTATTAAATTCTAGGACATTATAAAAATAATTTTGATGTTTATTTGAAACCATTGATTGATGAGTTAAATTTGTAACACCCCACGATTTCATAGGGTGTTATTGTAACACCCCAGGTAAATAAAGAATATGACATTTTTATATTTATCCATATTTTTGGAAAAAATTTCAATATTAGTTTTAATGGAACAATATGCTCGATGGCTTACCCAATATCCAACAATGAGTTTCTTTGAAATATTATGTTGCACTCTAATAATAAAATAATATTATTTTAAATGGTAGTTAACGCCTAGTCGTTGTATTGACAAGAATGAATAGAAATAACTAAAATATGATTATATGTGTTTGTTAAATGTTTTTAAATTTATCTAATAAATTTTAGAGGCTTAAAATACAAATGAATCCAATCATAAGCATTTAATACACTAGTATTTTTAAAAGATTATTTTACTACCTTTTGATGGAAAACCATTTTTTAAATCAATATTTTCTCTATTTTATAAGCTCTATTTTTCAAAATAAAAATATTATTTATGATTGGGACATTTAAATTTACCTTGGGTTAATTTTAGGTATTTTTTCTGACAATGTTCATTTTTCAATGAATAGTGAAAAATACTGCATTTTACATCAAAACTGCATTTTCATATAATTTAATTATATGGTTATATTATCTTTTTAATTTGTTTTAAAGTGCAATTAGAATATATGTTTACCATTTAATTCAATTATGGTCATTGGGATTAATTTCACTTTGGAATTAGGCATAAACAAGTTCCAAACTTTTCATAAATATTGTTTCTAAAAAACCCGCTATTTGTTTTGACAACGAGAAGTTTTTTAAAATTAATTATTGCAAATAATGTGTTTGTAATTTGGTAAAATGGATTACATATTTGGAATCAGAAGGTCTAAATTATGTAATTAACACTCTTTTGTTTTTGGACATTATGAATAGTAACGACGGTAATTATCTTTAATTAACTTGATTAATGAGTAATCAGGTAGTTAAAGATAATAAAATAATATCATAATAATAAAAAATGACCACAAAATTTATCCTAAGGATACTGGTTGTCTCATGGACGACCATGGGATGCCTTGGGCCAAACTTGGGGGCCCCATGGAATCTCTTTTGTGAGAAAGTGACTTTTTATCTTTTTATTTTTAAAGAATGTTAAATGTAACAAAGAATGTATCACCTAAGTAAAATATATTTAATTTTGTCTACATAAATGATATTTTGGACTATAAATATTCATTAGAAATCTAAAAATATTTCCTACATCATGATATATTTTTTTATAATTTTTAGACATTAAATTTATTAAATTATTTATGACATCATGATGATGCAGCAATTACCTCATTAATAAAGGATTTAAATAAAATGGAAAGATAATGTAAAATCTAAGACCTAAAAATGTCCAAAACCTATTGGATGGGTGGATTTCGAACCCTTATCACCTTATCCTTGAAACACATCAATGTGGGACCATTAAAATCCGAAACTCATTTGAAAGTAAAGTTACATTTTATACCTTTCCAAGAGTGCCCCTCCTCTCCTCTTATAAAAGGCCCCCACCTCTACCTCATTACCCACACTTCCAAAGCCTTTGGATCGGCCAAACCCTACCCATTTTATCTCTAAACATCCCTCTCTAACTCCTTGAAGCCTCACTTTGGGAAGAATCTTTCCCAAGGAAGCCTTTGAGCTCAAACCAAAGGGAGTTACCTGATTTTAAGGTAATGTCTTCCCTGGAGTCCTTTTGTTTTATTTTGCTTCTCCAACCCCCTAAACTCTTTTTACTCATTTCTTTTGTAACAACTCCAGTATCTTCAATATACTAGTATGTTTTTATAAGAAGGATTAGAGCTACACTTACACACACCTACATCTAATGGTTAAATAACATACTGTTTCTGTGGATAGCGAATTTCTGACTCCCGAAATGATGATTGTTCAACATTCTTTTAACACCGTAAAAGGTGGCCATTAAGATGACACTATATTTATATATGATATATAATATGTTTATGTTTTCCTTAAGCTTCTGTATTTTTCATTTATGGCATACCTTTATGGCTTCCATTATGGGTATACGCGATATCTTCATTTTAGGTAGTGCGGACTACTGCCCCCTCAAAGTGATTTGATTCGTTAATACCATATGTGGTACGTATAAAGGATATATTTAATGATATTATATATGATAACATACTGGAATTAAAATACTATTATGTATAATTATATTTTAATTCCATTAAATATGAAATAGAAATGGAAGTAGCGTTCATGCGTACGTACGGCTTACCGTCTCCATGAACGGTGCATTTCATTTCTTAACTCTAAATGTTATGTAATATTATAAATACATGAATATACTGGATATATATGATATATATGATATCTAAATCATGAATAAAATTTTGTATATAATGAATATTTTACCACATGAACAACTTTTAATTATAAAGAGTTTATTTTTTTTGACTCAAGTACCAATGATCGTTAAAACGACCATTATTAAATTAAATAATAACATAGTGTTCATGACATGGTAATAAGTGATATAAAAGGAATAATGAACATGAAAAATGGTTCTTAAGGAAGTATAAATTAACTCAAGTTTATTATTCAGGAGATTAAAGAACGATCGAGTCAAGTCGGACCCGAGGTAAGGGATCCTACTCCTCTCTTGCTTTTTAAGTACACTCTTTTATGTCATTCCTTTTAAATATCATATTTCTTGTTATTGGGATGTTATTTTATATTAATCTTACTGTAATTTTTATGTTCATGTGATGAGAGACCCTATTCTCTCTCATCAATCCATTTTGGAAGTTTTGAATGGCGCCGTTTGGCTGCCGAATTTTCGTAAGAGATCTAACCTCTCTCTTTCTTTTTAAGTACTCTCCTTTATGTCACTTCTTTTAAGCTCCACTTTGTTATGTTGGGGGATGTTATTTTATATTCATATTTATATATAATTTATGTTAATATGATGATATACCCTATTTGATCTCATCAATCCATTTTTGTAAGTTTTATGTGGCGCCGTTAGGCTACCGAGTTTTCGTAAGGGATTTTTCATCTCACTTTTATTCCCATGAGATTTATGATACATTTGACACAATTTCCTTCGAGTGGTGTATGTACTGACCATTATTCTACTCTTTGTGTAATATACTTTCGTTTATGAGTATTTACATCAATGATGTATTGTCCTTCTTTCATGGGGTGTATGTTTTGAAAGATACCCAAGTTGTTAAGGGAACCTTTCACCCTCCTCTTTTTAAAAGACTTCTTTTGTTGGGTCTTTTAATTTACATATTGTTATGTTGGGATATGTTCTCATATATCCTTATTGATGTAAATTTTATGTCCAAGTGATGAGATACACTTTTTATCTCTCATCAACTCATTTTGATGTTACGTCGTTAGGCTGTCAAGGGAACTTCTTAACCCAATTTCGATTTCTTTGGGTTCAACATGTAGTTATTGAATATGCCATCCTTTGAATATGTGTGAATGAACTTTGATTATTTTACACTTAATATCCACTTATAATTGGTGTATTCGTTTCTCACACATAATTATGTAATTGATTTATCCTTAAACCAAGGATACCGTCTTTGTATGGGACTTCGTCTCAATCTATTTTCACTGGGGCATATTTTATTTTATACACAACCTTCTTTTATACGGTGCATAAACCCCTTTGACTTTTACTTTTATCCAAAAGGAATCATTCTTTATATGAAGCGTTTCACTAAACGACAAAAGGGAATGTTTTTTGTCATACGTATGCGGCAACAACGACTTCTCCGCCGCCGTGAACATTATTTGAATTTTGGCTTCCTCTACAAGCCATACCTTTTTTTAAAAGAAAAATAAAAACCATGTTTTACTTTTCTTTTATTTTGGTATTGAAAATGGTTTTCATAATTTTTTTATATCAATGTGTTTTATTGATATCTTGTGATTGAAAGGTGGAAATGTTATTTTTCCTTTATGCATGTTTTATGTGATACAATTATGTTGAGGTTCTTGGGAATTATTATGAAGATGGGTGGTTCCATGATAAACTAAGGGCGGGTGAGCCCGATATAGCTCTCCAATTCACTAGGTAATTTGAAGGAGTAAAACTTTAAAGTTTCTCCGAAGAGATTTAGGGAATATACTGTGGTGGGTATTCCAAACGTAACCAAGAGGGTTACTCCCTACATAAAAATGTTATGAATGCCTCAAGTTACCTTTTATGTCTTATGATTTCTATGGTTTATTAATGATTTGATGAGGTATGTTAAAGTGCATATGTTTTATGGGTAAAGTATGATTTCATTCTTATGTATATATGAACTCATGTTTCCTTTCCATATTTTTATAACCCTTACTGAGCTTTTTATGCTCATCCCTTGTTTTCTTGAAATGTTTTTCACAGGTCAGGGGAAAGGTAGATGATGTGATGATAGTGTCAAGAATGTGTCAAGAAAGAATCCATGTTTTATTTTAAATATGTTTCCGTTGATGGGAGGAATGAATACTGTCTTTTATGTAACCACTTTGTTTAAATGTGGAATGTAATGAAAGTTTCATGATCTAATTCTCTAAAACTCTAAACCTGAAAAGATCCTCATTGTGTAATCTTTTAATAACTCAAGATTAAGTAAGGTTTAAGGCTGGGGCCTTATAGTTGGTATCAAAGGTCGGTTTAGATAACTTTAGAGGTTAGGGTATTCTTTAAGCATAAGTGACATTACCATAATGGTTAGGAATTCAGAAAGAGTCCTAGTTTTAGATAAAGTGAATGAGTAAGTATATCTTAGTGTTTATCTTCCTCATTAGTACATGATGGTTTTGTTGATATACTTACACTGACCTTTTTGGTTTTAGTAAATGGCTGGATCTAGAAGCAACCAAAGTAATAGTGTATGTGAAGGAAACTGTGATAGTTTTTTGAGCAAGGAACTGAATGATATGGGAGCTGCAATGAGAAATCTTGTGATTATCCTCAACCAACTATCTGGAGTCATGATTGACTACATAAACCTTATTGATTTCTCTAAGGCATCATATATGCGAGAAAAAAATCCCTACGGAAGTACAGGTAATAATCATAAAGGTAATTGTGTTAAAAAACCTATGTGTCAAAGATGTGGAAAGAAACACCTAGGAAAATGTTTCAAAGGGACAGAAATATGCTATAAATCTGGAAATGAAGGTCATAAAGCAAGAACCTACCATGGAAAAAAGGATGCATCTAGTTTACTCGAGGAAAGGGAAAGAATTTCTTTCTGAGGGATCAATTGATTGTTTTAAATGTGGTGTGCATGGTCATTATGCAAACACATGTCGTATGAAGAAGTTTCATGAATGGGATCACCAATATCGTACAAATGTTCGTTTACCAATACCTAATGCCATTCTGATTGAGGATAAAGAAACTGAAAATGACCAGTCAAAGGTATGGATTATTCCATAACTATTATTTTCCTATTTTGGAATCTTAGGATATGATTCATGATTTTGTTTTTAAGAAAGTAGTATTTCAGAATAAGTTGGAAAGGAATGGTTAATGGATCATAAAGAATGTTGAATGAGTAAGAAGTCAACATATAAGGGCTTCTAGAGTTATGGTGAAATTATTAAGAGTATTAAGTCTCTTTTGATGATGGGGTTACATTATAAGACTTTTTATTGTATGTGTATCCCTGATGTTAAATATATGAAAATTTTATTCAAGGAACAGTTATCTGTTCTTTTGTGGACATAGTTATAAATAACCAGTTGGGTTTATATGAACCTCACTTTTGAGGTAATTATGGGTTACTATATGTTATGATGGAAGTGAAAGGAATGAGATAAACTTGAGGTTCAAATATGTTATGTTTATTTTTTATGATTTTATCTCATTTTGGGAAATGTTTTGAGAATTATATAGTTTTGGAAAAAGGACAACACACAGACCGTGTGACAAACCGTCGCGTCGGACAAAGCTGTTGGAATCGAACCCACAACCAAAGAGAGACTGGTATTAATCACCTACCACTGGACTACGTGAAGTCCCTGGTTAGTTTGACTGATTATTTTTTAGTTAAATGATTTTATTAATTAAGATAAAGTTGATTTTGGGATATCTTTGGAAATTTATTAACCTATCACGGAGGATATGTGATTAGGTTAATTACTTTTCAATACGAGACATTAAGAGAAACTGATGTTGTTTGGAGATAAATGATATGATTTAACTTGGAAGACTATGTGACTAAAATTTTCAAATATTCGGGGTTTCAATCTTAGTTTGGTTTACTTTGAAGAATTTTATGGACAAATTGTTTATCGAATGGTCTTCATTGAACTTTGGGTTTTTTTGGACAAATTTTGAAGATTAAGCATTGATTTTCTTTTTTATAAAGGGGTTATCCTTTTCTGGATTATCTGATCTTGTACTAAACTTTTTTTGTTTGGTTTTGGTTAATTTCTAAATACACGGAAAGTATATAGTTCTCTTTGTTGGATTAGGTGATTCTCTAGAAGTTGATTATAGTACTCTTAATGTGAACAAGTCTTCCTAAATACTCATCTTTTGGAGAAAATATGAGTTTGTGTAAGGAATCTCATAAAAGTTGAAAGTCAACATGATAAGTGATTATGTTTCCTTATGAATAAGTTCCTCAATAAAAAGTAACTTAAAACAAAAATGTTGTCTATTAACTTTTCCTACTGGGGAATTGAATATCGTTTAACCCATCACAAGTTTCTGATTTTCTTGTGGTTAACTATCTCCTAAACATGTTTTCTATCACTCTCCATCAGAACATGACCTTATGTTTTCTCCTCCATGTCCATGTTTTTCTACATGGAATTATAGTATGGGTTAACTCGGGTGACCTCTGTATTTATCTTCCTTTATTTTAAAGTGATTGTTTTACCGACTCTTGTTCCGATGTGGGACTTTCAAGGATGTTTCCAAGCTCAATTTTAAAATTGTGAGGACGCAATTCCCAAAAGGGGGGAAGGATGTAACACCCCAGGTAAATAAAGAATATGACATTTTTATATTTATCCCTATTTGTGGAAAAAATTTCAATATTAATTTAAATGGAACGATATGCTCGATGGCTTACCCAATACGCAACAACGAGTTCCTTTGAAATCTTACGTTGCACTCTAATGATAAAATAATATTATTTTAAATGGTAGTTAACGCATAGACGTTGTATTGACAGTAATGGATAGAAATAACTAAAATTTGATTATATATGTTTGTTACATGTTTTCACTTTTATCCAATAAATTTTAGAGGCTTAAAATACAAATGAATCCAATCTTAAGCATTGAATACACTAGTATTTTTAAAAGATTATTTTACTACCTTTTGATGGATTTTTTTTTAAATCAAACATTTGACAATTTTATAAGCTCTATTTTTCAAAATAAACATATTATTTATGATTGGGAAATTTAAATTTACCTCGGGTTAATTTTTGGTATTTTTCTGACAATGTTCATTTTTCAATGAATAGTGAAAAATACTGCATTTTACATCAAAACTACTTTTTCATATAATTTCATTATATGGTTATATTATCTTTTTAATTTGTTTTAAAGTGTAATAAGAATATATTTTTACCATGTAATTCAATGATGGTCATTGGGATTAATTTCACTTTGGAATTAGGCATAAACAAGTGCCATACTTTTCATAAATATTGTTTCTAAAAAACCCACTATTGGTTTTAACAACGGGAAGTTTTTTAAAATTAATTATTGCAATTTATGTGTTTTTAATTTGGTAAAATGGATTAAATATTTTGAATCAGAAGGTCCAAGTTATGTAATTAATACTCTTTTGTTTTTGGACATTATGAATAGTAACGATAGTAATTATCTTTAATTATCTTGATTAATGAGTAATCAAGTAGTTAAAGATAATAAAATAATATCATAATAATACAATATGACTACAAAATGTATCCTAAGGCTACTGGTTGTCTCATGGCCGACCATGGGATTCCTTGTGCCAAACTTGGGGGCCCCATGGAATCACTTTTGTGAGAAAGTGACTTTTTAACTTTTTATTTTTAAAGAATGTTAAATGTAACAAAGAATGTATCACCTAAGTAAAATATTTTTAATTTTGTCTACATAAATTATATTTTGGAATATAAATATTCATTATAAATCTAAAAAGATTTACTACATCATTATATTTTTTTTATAATTTTTAGACATTAAATTTATTAAATTATTTATGAAATCATAATGACGCAGCGATTACCTCATTAATAAAGGATTTAAATAAAATGGAAAGATAATGTAAAATCTAAGACCTACACATGTCCAAAACCTATTGGATGGGTGGAATTAAGACCCTTATAACCTTATCCTAGAAAAAAATCAATGTGGGACCATTAAAATCCGAAACTCATTTGAAAATAAAGTTACATTTTATACCTTTCCAAGAGTGCCCCTCCTCTCCTCTTATAAAAGGCCCCCACCTCTACCACATTACCCACACATCCAAAGCCTTTGGTTCGGCCAAACTCTGCCCATTTTGTCTCTCCACATCCCTCTATAACTCCTTGAAGCCTCACTTTGGGCAGAATCCTTCCCAAAGAAGCCTTTGAGCTCAAACTAAAGGGAGTTACCCGATTTTAAGGTAATGTCTTCCCTTGAGTCCTTTTGTTTTATTTTGCTTCTCCAATCCCCTAAACTTTTTTTATTCATTTCTTTTGTAACAAATCCAGTATCTTCAATATTCTAGTATTTTTTTATAATAAGTATTCGAGATACACTTACACACACCTACATCTAATGGTTAAAGAACTTACTGTTTCTGTGGATGGTGAATTTCTGCTTCCCGAAATGATGATTGTTCAACATTCTTTTAACACCTTAAAAGGTGGCCATTAAGATGACACTATATTTATATATGATATATAATATGTTTATGTTTTCCTTAAGCTTCTGTATTTTTCATTTATGGCATACCTTTATGGCTTCCATTATGGGTATACGCGATATCTTCATTTTAGGAAGTGCGGACTACCGCCCCCTCAAAGTGATTTGATTCGTTAATACCATATGTGGTATGTATAAAGGATATATTTAATGATATTATATATGATAACATACTGGAATTAAAATACTATTATGTATCATTATGTTTTAATTCCATTAAATATGAAATAGAAATGGAAGTAGCGTTCATGCGTACGTACGACTTACCGTCTCCATGAACGGTGCATTTCATTTCTTAACTCTAAATGTTATGTAATATTATAAATAAATGAATATACTGGATATATATGATATATATGATATCTACATCATTAATACAATTCTGTATATAATGTATATTTTACCACGTTAACAACTTGTAATTATAAAGAGTTTATTTTTTTGACTCAAGTACCAATGATCGTTAAAACGACCATTATTAACATAAATAATAACATAGTGTTCATGACATAGTAATAAGTGATATAAAAGGAATAATGAACTTGAAAAATGGTTCTTAAGGAAGTAAAAATTAACTCAAATTTATTATTCAGTAGATTAAAGAACGATCGAGTCAAGTCGGACCCGAGGTAAGGGATCCTACTCCTCTCTTTCTTTTTAAGTACACTCTTTTATGTCATTCATTTTAGAGATCATCTTTCTTGTTATTGGGATGTTCTTTTATATTAATCTTACTATAATTTTTATGTTCATGTGATGAGAGATCCTATTCTCTCTCATCAATCCATTTTGGACGTTTTGAGTGGCACCGTTAGGCTGCCGAATTTTCGTAAGAGATCTAACCACTCTCTTTCTTTTTAAGTACTCTCCTTTATGTCACATCTTTTAAGCTCCTCTTTGTTATGTTGGGGGATGTTTTTTATATTCCTATTTCTATAAACTTTATGTTAATATGATGAGATACCCTATTTGATCTCATCAATCCATTTTTGTATGTTTTATGTGGCACCGTTAGGCTGCCGAGTTTCCGTAAGGGATTTTTCATCTCACTTTTATTCCCGTGAGATTTATGCTTCATTTGCCACAATTTCCTTTTAGAGGTGTATGTACTGCCCATTATTCTACTCTTTGTGTAATATAATTTCGTTTATGAGTATTTACATCAATGGTGTGTTGTCCTTCTTTCATGGGGTCTATGTTTTGAAAGATACCCAAGTCGGTAAGGGAACCTTTCACTCTCCTCTTTTTATAAGACTTCTTTTGTTGGGTCTTTTAATTTACATATTGTTATGTTGGTATATGTTCTCATATATCCTTATTGATGTAAATTTTATGTCCAAGTGATGAGATACACTTCTTATCTCTCATCAGCTCATTTTGATGTGACGTCGTTAGGCTGTCAAGCGAACTTCTTAACCCAATTTCTATTTCTTTGGGTTCAACATATAGTTATAGAATATGTAATCCTTTGAATATGTGTGAATGAACTTTGATTATTTTACACTTAATATCCACTTATAATTGGTTATTCGTTTCTCACACATAATTATGTAATTGATTTATCCTTAAACAAAGGAGACCGTCTTTGTATGGGACTTCGTCTCAATCTCCTTTCATTGAGGCACATTTTATTTTATACACAACCTTATTTTATACGGTGTATAAACCCCTTTAAATTTTACGTTTATCCAAAAAGAATCTTTCTTTATATGAAGCGTTTTACTAAACGACAAAAGGGAATATTTTTTGTCATACATATGCGGCGACAATGACTTCTCTGCCACCGTGACCGTTATTTGAATTTCGGCTTCCTCTACAAGCCATACCTTTTTTAAAAGAAAAATAAAAACCATGTTTTACTTTTCTTTTATTTTGGTATTGAAAATGGTCTTCATAATGTTTTTATATCAATGTGTTGTATTGATATCTTGTGATTGAAAGGTGGAAATGTTATGTTTCCTTTATGCATGTTTTATGTGATACGATTATGTTGAGGTTATTGGGCATTATTATGAAGGTGGGTGGTTCCGTGATAAACTAAGGGCGGGTGAGCCCGATATAGCACTCCAATGCATTGGGTAATGCGAAGGAGTGAAAAGTTAAGGTTTCTCCGAAGAGATTTAGGGAATATACTGTGGTGGGTATTCCAAATGTATCCAAGAGGGTTACTCCCTATGTAAGAATGTTATGAATGCCTCAAGATACCTTTTATGTCTTATGATTTATATGATTTATTCATGAATTGATGAGGTATGTTAAAGTGCCTATGTTTTATGGGTAAAGTATGATTTCATTCTAATGTATATATGAACTCATGTTTCCTATCCATATTTTTACAACCCTTACTGAGCTTTTTATGCTCATCCCATGTTTTTTTGAAATGTTTTTCACAGGTCAAAGGAAAGGTACATGATGTGATGATAGTGTCAAGGATGTGTCAAGAAAGAATCCATGTTTTATTTTAAATATGTTTCCGTTGATGGGAAGAATGAATACTGTCTTTTATGTAACTAAATTGTTTAAATGTGGAATGTAATGCAAGTTTCATGATCTAATTCTCTAAAACTCTAAACCTGAAAAGATCATCAATGTGTAATCTTGTAATAACTCAAGATTAAGTAAGGTTTAAGGCTGGGGCCTTATAGTTATCTCTTCAACGTAATTTAATAACATTCTTTATATGAAACACCGAGTTCGAGCACCCCATGACTTACCTACTAGACGTTCAAAAAGAGGGTATGAATAGTATTACCTGAATTTTGAATTTTATATATTCCATATAATTTTAAAAACTATATTATGTGTTTCTTAAACATAATATTACAACAAATTCATTTTTTCAGATAAAAGAATTATTTTTAAAAAAATGCAATTTTACCGCCTTTTAATGGAGAACCCTTTATAAAACCAATATTTAACAATTTTATATATTTAATTTAATGAAATTAAATTTTTATTTAGAAGTGGGAAATATGAATGTAGTTTGGATAAATTTTTTGTACTTTTCTGATAACTTTCATATTTTGATGAATAATGAAAAATATTAAATATAAATTGAAAACAACGTTTTTAATTGAAATAATTTGTAGTGTTAAATTATGAATTTGAATGATTTGGAAGTATAACTAAATTATATTTTTATTATTTAATATAATGTAGGTTATTATAAGTAATTTCCCATTTATATTTGACAAAAACACATGTCAATATTTTGATAGTTTTTACTTTTTAAAAACCCACTTTTTGGTTTTGACAATGAGAATTAATTTTAAATTAATTAATGAAAATTCAATGTTATGAATTTGGTAAAATATAATTCATTAATTAATTTTTAATATCTAAATTATCCTAGAGTGAATTTTTGGTATTTTTCTGAAAACATTCAATTTTTGATAAATAGTGAAAAACACTATGTTATTGTTTAAAATCGACTTTTTATTTAAATAATTATTTATTTTATTTAAATTTATTCTATGTCGAAATTGATATATAATACCAATATAATTTCAATGTAATTCATTGGAGTCATTTTATAATAAAATAAGATGTTTAAAATTTTATTTTACTTTTTAACATCTTGTACCAACCTTCTCGGCACATTTGCAAATTTACATAAAACATAATTTTACCTCTTTTATGATTAAATTTTAAAAACCAGAGAGGCACAATTGACCTCATTATGTAATACTTGGTTCAATAATATGAAAATATTCTTTTTTGAATAGTAACTTTTGACTTTTATTACCACTGCTAAAAGTAAATAGGGTAATTAAAGGTCAAAATGATATTATAATTACCCTAACACATATCCTAATTCAACTGGATAAGTGTATTTCGACCAAATAAATCCTTAGGAATAAAATATGATACTTTTGGTCCACTTGGATTAGATTAATACATTTATTATTACTTTATTTAAAAAGTAGTTAAAAGTGTTAAATTTAAAGTGTAATCAGTAATCCATTTTTAATATAGGGTTATGCATAAGAAATATTTCACAATAAATTTTATTTAAAATATAAAAATATTTCATACATAATGGTATTTTATTTTTAAATTTTAGATATTAAATAATTAAATTTATTTATGAAACAATAATGATGTGGTAATTGCTTTATAAATGAATGACTAAAATAGTTTATATTATAAATATAGAAATAAATGTAAATTGAGGATTTTGATGCCATCCACGAATTTTCAATGTTAAAATGAAATTTTAGGGTTGATTAAATAATTTTTTCTGAATATATAAATTTTATATGACTTTAACCAAAAAAATACCAAATAATGTCAAAATAAACATAAATGTGTTTTAAAACCAATATTATATTATTAATTGAGATAATATTCCTAAAAATCTATGGATCAGCCAAAGGACTTAGATAATGTTATATATATCAATAATGAACCATTTCGGGTTATCATGGGTTTTTATAGTATGTTTATTAACCATTTAGTATAATAATACAAGAGGACATGGTAAAAGTTGAACCATTTAACTAAGAGTTAATTATAAAAGATAGGGTTAATATGGTGACCTAAACTTGTCTAAAACCAATTGGTTGAGAAGATTTGGACCCATACCTACCATAGGTTAAAAATAAATAAATTTTGAGCCATTAGAAACTGAAAATGATTTTATAATAAAATAATATTTCAAACTTTTCCTAAAGTAACCCTCACCCTCTTATAAAAGGGTACTTCCCCTTCTCTCAAAATCACAACCCCAAAGCCATTTTCCTCAGCCAAACGCTACCCAAATCTCCATCCAACTTCACTCACTTCAACATAGAGGACTTCAATTGATCAGAAAGCCAACCTAAGGAGACCTTTGGTTCAAATCAAATTGAAACACCCAAAGAAAAGGTATTTATTTAATAACCCCTTTCAAAGCTCTTTTCTTCTTCCACTTTATATTTCTTTGTTATTTCCAAACAAAAAAAAATAACTCTTGTACCTTATACATACATTGATGTTATTATAAATATGGTACAACCATACTCATTATTCTATCCATCCTATGAATGATTATGTCACCATGCGTGCGTACGTACGTCTTACCATCTCTACGTCGTGGTGTAATTTTCTATTCAATAATATTTTATTTGGATGGTTGTAATGTTGAGTTATATGTGTATAAATAATGATAATAACTTTATAATTTCTCTGTAAAATTACTATACCATCCAATTCCACACCTTTTAATCATTAAATAAATGATTCGTCCCCCGTGTGTACGTACGGATTACCGTCTCCAAGACGCGATAAGATTCATTTCAACATTAACCATTCAAGAATTATTATAAAAATATATATTATTAGTAAGTATGTAATATATGACATAATAATTATACTGGATATAAAATATATATATATATATCTTTTTGTGCGTGTATTCACTTACATATATCTTATTCACTTACTTCCTTTCAATACGATATAAAAACGGGAACTGCGCTTATGAGTACGTACAACCTATCATCTCTATAAATGGTGTTTTCCATTTCATATATCTATATATTATGCATATTTATATTATAAAAATATATTATATATAAATCAGTTTTATATTTGGGATGTATTTAAATCATTATATAATTATACGATCAAGAATAATAAGTTTAAACAAATACGATAAAGAAAGCGATTAGTACCCCAAATGTTAATTTAACATGGAAATTATTATTAAATGGATAGTATAATGTCATAAATTAATCATGTATGATATAATAAATATGAATATGGTTTTTTATAATTTAATAACATACTATGGTCATTATACAGATGGTTAAACATACCATCAACCAAAGGAAAGTGCAAGGTAAGGGTTAATTCCTCAATCCCATTATTATATGAGATTTTTTAATTGTTAGTATTTTCTAGAAATTATTTGTTATCCATGTCCATGTTTCATATAAGATAGTTCAGAATAATTATTTTAGGGTACACTTTAACTAATACATCATTTTAAACGTTTTAAATATTTATTCTTAGAAATATTTCTCATTAATGTCTATGTTTTCAAAATGGTTTTATGGATTTATTTATATGGACAATATTGCATTAAAATGTTAATTACACTTAAAATATTCAAAGTTGTATGAGACACTTTGATTCAAAAATCTATTTTAAATGACATCCTTTATAAATGTGTGACTTTTATGTGATTTCACAAAAAGTGTTATTTTTATCAAAAAGTTATACTGATCATTTTTAACTATGTCAACATTATTTGCGAGATATTATTCTGGATTAAGGTAGATTTGTTATAATAATTATTCCATATTGTATCAAATGATTTATGATATGTCTGAATGTGGATGTGCTATTTTTATACCCTTCATGTTTTATGGTTGAAGTACTGACATTTTGTATGCTAGTTTTAATACGAATGTTTATGTTATGTTTCAACATTTTCATATGAGGAATGGAGTGGACTTAGTAAGTGACATGTGGGGCCTGCTAAAGCCCCTCGATGAATCTCTAGGTCTCATGAGACAAAATATTGTCTTAGAACAAGTCCTTGACAAAACTTTTATTATTAGTCTTGGCATGAGGCCTTGAATATGTGGTAATGATGTCCGAAATTAGGCATTCAATCATTAGTAAATTAATTATTACATGTGATTATTAAACTTGTAGAATATCCACGTGCATGTTTATATGGTAATTTTTGATTTATTTTATCCATATTATGATCAAGTTTATGTTTAAAAGAGGGAATTGTTTTTGTTACACATATTTACTTAAATGTTTATAGCTTCCGCTAAATAAGTTACCTTTACTGAGCATCTGATCTCACCCCTTTCTTATGTTTTGTTTTCCCATGATTATAAGAAGGGTATTATTTTTTATATAAAGGGTTAATTTTGAGGAATAACGGTGTTATAAACTAATTATTTATGTTGTGTTTTATGTATGAATGTGTAATGTAACATTCATATATGTAATATATTTTCCAAGACTACTAAACTGATCGGTCATTCGGGGATTGATTCCTTTTAATCATGCCAATGTATTAAAATAATGCACCAGATCTCAGCTTTTGGGGTCGAGGAATTACTGTTGGTATCAAAGGTAATTTAGTATAAACCTTGGAAACTAGATTTTGAAAAACACTGTTGGGAGAACATTACCCTAATATAGATTTTGAGGATTAGTATAGAATAACTTAAACTAATTTTGATAATGTATATATTTTTTGTAATTTCTAAGCAATACATCCCTATCTGGATACGAGTAGGTAGAGGCAGCTTTGGCACAGATGTACCTAAGAGTAAAAACTCTGACAAGGAGTTTAGGGCTTGACCCGGGGTATCCTGGTACATGACAATGGGGCTTGCTGCACTCTTGGTTATGACACTCATGGGGGATATGCTTAGGATAATTCACATTTTCTATACAAACCATTATAATGAATTTTAGAGTAAATACTTCCTCAAAGAAAGCATTTTTTTATTATTATATATTATATGCATAATATTTTCAATTTACTTTAGGTATTTCATAGGTTTGAAATTATGCATTGTGATTCATAAACTAACCTATTGTATACCATTGTTTAAAAGTAGGACCCAATAGATGGAACGAGAACCCCAACAATATGCATGATCCAAAAAGAAAGAAAGATCATATCTTTCATGGTATTAAGCCAAAATTTAAAAGGGAAATAGACTTTCATATATTCTCATCATATAATGAAATAATATCATGTGTTAAAAATATATTTAAAGAATTCCATAAGTCCTATGGCTTTGAAGGGATGTAAGAGAAAAAATGAATGGTAGAGAGGAAGATGGATAATGGGAAGTGGGGGAAGAAGGATTCTCCCATATGTGAAAACTGTATAAATAATCACCTTGGTCAATGCTTGAAGGGAATGGGAATTTGTAATATTGGTGGAGAAAAAAGGACACTAAGTACATGATTTCAAGTGTAAAAAAATGTTTCAAAAGTACAATGATTCATCTTCAAGGATTTAAGATGAGGCCTCTGAGTGGCAGTAGCATTCTCCCCCTTCCCCGAGCTTGGGTTTCTCCAGCGGGTTCTCTTCTTCCCTCCTCCAGCTCATCTAGGTTTTTTGGAATCGATGTTGTCCTCCTTTGCAGATCTGGTCTTGGTTTTCAGCTTCACCCTCGGCTCGGTGCCAGACCAGGTGTGCCCTCGGCCTGATTCGGTGAATCCTCGGTGTGACGATGGTGGTTTTGTCCTCCGCTGGAGTCAAATCTGGTGATTTTCTCAACATTGGTTTGGCTTCATTTATTGGCGATGGATCTGGATCTCTGATAGATTTATTGACTCCTCGGAACGGTGATAGCGGTGTTTCCCTCTGCTGGAGTCAGTTCTGGTGTCTCGGCGACGGATTGGCTCCGCTTTTTGGCAACGGATATGGAGTTCTATGGGGGTCGGCTTTTGTTTTTCCTCAGGGGTCCTTTGTCGGTGTTGCTGTAGACCGGGGAAGGATCAGGCATTCTTTCTGGGGAGGCTTGACTTCATCTTCAGTGCGGGTTGTAGGGAGGAATTTCATGTTATGTTTTTTGCAGGTTGAAGGGATGAATCCAGTGCAGCTCTAGGCTATTTTGGGAAGGCTCGTAGGGGAAGGTGCTTAGTTTTAGTTATGGTTTTGCAGAGTCGATTCTGTTGGAGCTAGTGTTGTGGTTTCTATGGATCAGGGTGCAGCTAAGGATGGTTGTGTCATTCCCGTTCTTGTTTCTTCATCATTCGTTGTAGATGGCTTGTCCATTTCACGTTGCAAGGAGGGTCTGGGAGAACTATATTCGGAGTTCAGTAACGGGTTAGTGGATTTGGGCTAGTGTCAATGGTATCACTAGCAGGCGATCGAGGAAGCTGGTATGAGGTTTGCACATCTTTTCTTTTGTTTTTTCTCCCTAGTTCGTGGTTTCTCAGCTTTCTCTTTGGTGGTTTCGACTCACGCTGTGATGGTTTGTTTGTTTGAATGTTTGAATTGGTTTGAGTTGTTTAATGCCATGTGTTTGGTGGTTGAAGTGGTGAAGTTGTGTGACTTTTAGTGGTGATGTCTTGAAATGTTAAATTGTTGAAGAGGTGGAGTGGTTAAGTGGTGATGTGATGTATTTTTCTTGGTTTCTCACTTTTTTCCTCATAAGTGTTTGTATAATAAAAAAGTAATTTCCAACATCATCTTCAAGGAGTTAGGACACTACGTGAATCAATGTCGAAATTATCAGAGTATACCCCAAATGATGCTATTAGATAATAATCAAGTAATGATACTACCACAAATGAAGAGTAATGACTAATGTTCTTAGGTTGTTATTAAAGAATTATTTCATTTGAGTGTTGTATCGATGATGTACTAGTTAAATTAATTATGGAAATAAATAAGGAGTGTACTACAGTACTATTTTATTGAGGATTTGAGATTATATGATTATATGAAAAGTGACTCAATAACAAGTTAAACTTTTTGTAAAATATATGGTTGAAGGAAAGATAAACCTTATTATGGTTCTGATACAGAGTTAGTGATTTTGGAAGAATATATGACTGATTTGGATAAATTATATTCGATATTCTTGACCTCATTGAAACTAATTAATTGTTTGTTTATTCCATTATTGTTGGATTTTACAAAAATTTTGAATATAAGGAGTATATCCAGTATTCTATAAGGAATAAATGACTATGAATGTAATTATTATGGTTTTATGGTAATTCAGGGTGTTATCTTGTTTTAATAGAATACATGATGAAAGTATTCACATGTTATTACATGGAAAAAAGATCTTTATTGTGTTTTCTTTCCTTATAAATTTTGGAATGTGAGTTTGGACAGAAGTATTTTGGATAAGTCTAAAGATCATAATGGATTTAGTTTGACATTGGATAATAATTTTATGGTTAAATCATTTCTTAATATTATTTTTTTATTGTTATACAAAGGACATCCCGGAGGTCGAGTAACAACACATCGTGTTTGGGAAGGCCATGATACTTGAACACAGAACCAAAGGGAGACAAGGGTGCATCACTTACCACTATCCTACATGATGTCCCCGTTTTTATAATGTAGTTTTTTTTAAATAGTCTAACAAATGAATTATAAATTCATTAATTTTGGAACCCTATACCATTAGGATAAATACAATATTTTTGAATTCTATAATCATTTGGAGAGAAAGATGAGTTTGTGGTAGGAATTATTTGAAGGATGAAACCCTACTTGTCAAGTTTATATTTTTTCTCTTATTCTATGTTTAAATTAATTATTAAACATTATGAAAGGGATCATAAAACAAAAAATTTGTTATCCAAATACCTTATGTTTTGTTGAACCAATGAAATTTTATATAATCATTGATTGATGGATTTAAGGCACTCAATTATACACTTGTTTGTGATTGATGAACTCAATCACTCCCTATAAATATTTACATTTTTCTTCCAATTATGTGTCTCTAATTCCCATCAATGTTCTCTTCATCGTGATCATAATTTGGTGGTGACTTTTTTATTTCCTGTTCCCTCTTATTAAGACTAAATTTTATTAACCAAATTTTCGATGTGGGTTTGTCACAAAGGTATTTTTCTATTTCTTACCTTTTATTTTCAAAGAACAATTTAAAATTTTGAGGATACAATTTATTTAAGGAGGGTAGAATGTAACACCCCAATATTTCATTGTATGTTATCTCCTCAATGTAATTCAATAACATGTGTTACACGCAACACTGAGTTCCTGCGAACCATGACTTACCAAACTAGTCGTTCAAAAAGTTTTTATGAATAGTATTGATTGAATTATGAATTTTATAAACTCCATATAATTTTAGAATCTATATTATGTGTTTCATATACATTATATAAGAAAAAATTTATTTTTTTCAGATAAAAGAACTATTTGTTTAAAAAATGATATTTTACTACCTTTTAATGGAGAACACTTTAAAAACCAATTTTTGATACTTTTATATATTCAATTTAATAAAATTATATTCTTTATTAGAATAGGGATATAAAAATTTAGTCTGGATAAATTTTTGGTACTTTTTTGATAACATTCACATTATGATGAATACTGAAAAATACTAAAATTTAATTGAAAAAAACTTTTTTAATCGAAATAATTTATAGTGTTCAATTATGAATTAGAATTGTTTTTAAGTATAATTAGATTATATTTTTATCATTTAATACAATTTAGGTCATTATATGCAATTTTCCATTTATATTTTACATAAACACATGTCATTCTTTTGATAGTTTTTATTTTTTTAAAACCCATTTTTGGGTTTCACAATTGGAATTAATTTCAAATTAATTATCGAAACTTATATGTTTTTAATTTGGTAAAATCGAATTCATTTTTGAATTTTTAATATCAAAATTTACTTTGGTGGGTTTTTTGGTATTTTTCTGAAATCTTTCAATTTTTGATGAATAGTGAAAAACATTGTGTTATTTTGTAAAACCGACTTTTTATTTAAATAATTATTTATTTTATTTAAATTTATTTTAAGTAAAAAAAAATATAATACATATATAAGTTCTATGTAATTCATTAGACTCATTTTATAAAAAAACTAGATGTATAAAATTTTATTGATCTTTTTAACGTCTTTTACCTACCTTATAAGAACATTTGCAGATTTGCATAAAACACAATTTTAATGATTCTGTGAATTTAATGTAAAAAACCCATGAGAAATGGTTGACATCAGTATGTAATATTTGGTCAATAAGATGAAAATATGTTTTGGTGAATAGTAACTTTTGACTTTTATTTAAAAGGGTTTAAAGAAAATAGGTTAAATAAAGGTCAATATGATATTATAATTACCCTAACACACTTCTTAATTCTATTAGATAAGGGTATTTCGATGAAAAGAAACCTTATGAATAAAATATGATCCTTTTGGTCCACTTGGATTATATTAGGACATTTATTATTATTTTATTTAAAGAAGAGTTAAAATTGTTAAATTCAAATTGTAACACTTAAACCATTTTAAATATTAGGTTATACATAAGATAAATTAGACTATAAATATTCATTAGAAAGATAAAAATATTTCCTACATAAAGGTATTTTATTTAAAAAAATTATAGATTAATTAATTAAATTTATTTATGATACAATGATGACGTAGTAATTACTTTATCAATGAATGATTAAAATAATTGATATTATAAAAATAAAAATAAAAGTAAATTGTAGATTTTGATGTCATAAAATAATTTTATAGATTAATATAAAATATTATGGTTGATTAAATAATTTTATTTTGAAGTGATAAAGTTTTTATGACTTTAACAAAAAACAAAATACCAAATACTGTCAAAATTGACATAATTGAGTTTTAAAAACAAATATTATATTCTTTATTGATATAATATTTCTAAAAATATAAGGATTAGACAAAGGACATAGATAGAGTTAGATATATCGATAATGAACCACTTGGTGTTCTCTTGGATTTTTATAGTATGTTCATTAACCATTTATTATAATAATACTAGAGGACATGGTAAAAGTTAAACTATTTAACTAAGAGTTAAATATAACAGATAGGGTAAATATGGTAACCTAAACTTGTCTAAAACCTATTTTTTGAGATTATTTATACCCATAGCCACCTTATCTTCGAAATAAATTAATTTTGAGCCATTAAAATCGAAAATAATTTTATAATGAAATATTATTTCAAAGATTTACAAATGTGACTCTCACCTCTCTTATAAAAAGGTACTTCCCCTTCTCTCAATATCACACCTCCAAAGCCATTTGGATCAGAATAAACCTATCCAAATCTCCTCCCACCATACCTAAGCTCAACTTAGAGTCCTCCCCTTGGGATGAATGCTTTCGTATGGATCCCTTTTGAACAAATCAAAAGGAAACACCCAAAGAAGAGGTAATTATTTAATCACCTCTTTCAAAGATATTTTCATCTTCCAATTTCTATTTCTTTGTTATTTCCATACCAAAATATTGACTCCAGTACCTTATACATACTATGATGTTATTATAAATATGGTACAACCATACTCATTATTATATCCATCATTTGAATGATAATTTCACCATGCATGCGTACGTACGACATACCGTCTCCACGCTATGGTGTAATTTGTTATTCAACACTATGTTATTTGGATGGATATAACGATGAGTAATATGCATATAAATAATGAAAATAACATTATAATTCCTCTATAAAATTATTATACCATCCAATTCCACACATTTTAATCATTAAAGAAATGATATTGTTGCTCATGTGTACGTACGACTTACCATCTTTATGACACGATGAGATTAATTTCCACGCTCACCATTCGATGATGATTATAAAAATATATACTATTAATAAGTATCTAATATATGAAATAATAATGCTACAAGATATATATATATATATATGTATATATATCTACTTACATATATTTTATTCACTTACATCCATTCAATATGATATGTAAACAGAAACAACGTTTATGCATACGTACGACTTTCCATCTCCATAAACGGTGCCTTCCATTTTCTATATCTATCTATTATACATATTTATATTCTAAATATATATGATATATAAATCATGTTTTATATTCTAGAATTATTTAAATCAAGATCTAAATGATACGATCAAGAATAACAAGTTAAAACACATATGATAAATAAAGTGATTATTACACGAAATGTTAATTTAACAAAAAAATAATTATTAAATGGTTAGTATAAAGTCATAAATGAATCATGTATGATATGATAAATATGAATATGGTTCTGGTATATTTTAATAACATACTATGCTAATTATACCAGAGGTAATACATACCCTTGACCAAAGGAAAGTGTACAGTGAGGGTTAATTCATCAATATCATTACTATCCGGGATTGTTTATGTGTAAGTATTTTATGGGAAATATTTATTATCCTTGTCCATGTTTCATGAAAGAAATTTTAGAATGATTTTTTAAGTTACTCTTTAACTAAAAAATCATTTTAAATGTTTTAAATATTTATTCTTCTAAATCATTCTCATTAATGTCTATGTTTTCCACAAAGTTTTAAGGATTCATTTATATGAAAATGATTGTTTTAAAATGTTAAATCCTTTATAAAGAGTCAATTTTGTATGAGACACTTTGATTCAAAAATATATATTCGATGAATTCATTTATAAATGTGTTCCTTTAAAATGATTGTATAAAAAGTAATATTCCTCTCAAAATGTTTTACCGATCATTTTCAACTATGTCAAAATTCTTTACTGGATATTATTTTTTCAGGTTGATTTTTTACAATACAATCTTCCATATTTTATCGAATGAGTTATGATATGTTTGACTGTGGATGTGTTATTTTTATACCGTTCATGGTTTATAGTTCATTTATTGACATTTCATATTCTTATTTGAAAAAGAATGTTTATGTTATGTTTCATTGTTTTCATATGAGGAATGCAGTGAAATTAGTAAGTGACAGATGGAGCCCGATATAGCCCCTCGATGTCTCAATAGATCTCATGAGACAAAATAGTGTCTTTGCACTATGAATTAAAGAAAATTTATTTGTAGTCTTGGAACAAGGCCATGACTCTGTGGTAATGATGTCTGACCTTATACATTCCCTCATTATGAAATTAATTATTACATGTGATTATTCACCTTGTAGAATATCCATGTTCTTGTTTATATAGTAATTTCTGATTTTTTTCTCCATATTGTGTTCAAGTTTATTTTTTAAAGAAGATAATTTTGTTACAAATCTTTCCTTAAATGTTTATAGCTTCCACAAAATTATTTACCCTAACTGTGCATCTGATCACACCGCTTTATTATGTTTTGTTTTCTGAGGATTCCAAGAAGTGTATTATTTTTTATATAAAGGGTTAATCTAGGGGAATAATGGAGTTCTCAATAGATTATTTATGTTGTGTTTTAGGTCTTAATGTGTAATGTAACGTTCATGTATGTAATCTATTTTCCAAGACTAATAAACTAAATGGTCCATCGGGACTAGATTCCTTGTAATCATGACAATGTATTAAAATAATGCATCGGCTCCGAGCTTCTGGGGTCAGGGCAATACAAAATTGATAGTGGTGTAATGGTGATAGTGTATATCATGTAGCTGCAAAACAAAATTTCAACCTAAAAGCTGCATTGATGTCGATAATTAGTGACTTCCCAGCATATGGAATGTTATTCGACTAGAGTAAACATTGTTGGAAATCTTGTTCTTAATGTACGAGAGACAACAAATCATTTATTTACATCTATGTAAAAACACCATGCTATTTTAACTATCATCACAAATTTCTTCCAATCGAGAATCCTTTTCAAAGGAACAAATCTCATTTCAGAAAAGGAATAATTGAAAGGTATTGAAAGTCAAAAATGATCTCAAGAACAGAGTTAAAATATATAGTATTTTCATTACCATTCATCACATTTAGACAAAAAAGAAACCAATATAAAATTTATGGCATTGAGAAAGATCATAAATGGATAAAACAAAGTATTTTTTGGGATCTGTCATATTGCTTTGATTTTTTGGTCTACCACATGTTGGATTTAATGTATATTGAGAAGAAACTTTTTTATAATTTTTTTGATATAGTTTTGGATACACGAGGTAAGACCAAAAATAATGTAAATGCACAATTAGATCTTTCCCAAATTTTCAGGCGGCTAGAACATGAACTATTTGAAAATGTCAGATCAAAGAGGTTAATGATGCCAAAAGCAGCTTATACACTGTCTAAATAGAGTCTCTTATTATTTTGTCAGTGTATTATAGATTTGAGACTTATAGATGTCTATACTTCCATTTTGGGAAGATATGTTATGAATGGTCATATTATTGGATGAAAAATCCATGATTGTATTGTAATAATGGAATGATGTATTCCAATTAGATTACGAGGTTTCTTGAATTCTATGATGTGGGATTTGATAACAGACATGTCATATTTTTTTCTAGACATTTGTGTGGTGACAACAGGCTATGAATCATTATGAAAACTGGAAGAAGATGCTGCTGTAATTATATATAAACTAGAAAAATTCATCCCGTCGGCTTTCATAGACTCAAAGAAACATTAGATATTACATTTTTCACATGAAGAAAAATGTGGAGTTCTAGTATATTTTCGATAGATGTACCCATTCAAGAGATGTTTGCCGAAATTGAAGAAAAAAAGTATGTCACAAAGCATCAGTTGAAGGCTCAATTGCTTAAGCTTATTTTTAAGAGGAAATTTCTTTTTTCTGCACTCATTATTTTGAATCTAAATATCCCTCAAAACAAAACCACATGGGATGAAATGAGGTGAATATTGATGATGAAATGGAAAATCATTAATTGGTTTTTAATCATCTAGAACTTGGATTTTGGGGATTTCATGAACTATGAATTTCAGATTATTAACATCATATAGCACATACATTTTTTCTTCTCAACAATGAAGAAATGACATCATTTTTATTTTGAGTTCTTCTATCACTTATTTTATAATTTATGTTATAGTGAGTAAAACTATTTTTTGTAGGTTATATGATAATAATAAAATGAAACATCTTCCACAAATTAAAACACCTTCTCTTGAACATCGAAGGGAAAACAAAATTTTCAATGTTTTCAAAAACTCAGAGCATAAATTATTAATGGTTTAACATATCAATACAATTTATTATTTATTATATTGATAATTGTTTTACACATTTTCAGATGACTCAACATGCTGATAAAATTGATAATATACTGTGTCTATTGAGTAACTTTAGAGAATCCCAAGCCTCTTACATAAAACATTTCCTGATTTTATGCATAATTATACATCAGAGGACAAGACAAGGATCATTATGTCTATTTTCTTAGAAGAATATGTACCTAAAACATAAAACACAGGGATACATTTTAATTTATTTATTATCCATAAAGCGATCCTAACTTCTTTTGAGACCTTACATCTACAAAGGGTACATGGGGAACACATGAACAAAGGGATGAGTTGAAAAGACCCTTATGGGAATGAAGAGAATGATACATCTTAAGTAGATGAGTTTGCAGTCATGATATAATGATATCCAAAGCATGGAGCTTATAAAAACATATCATATAAGCATGGGATCATATAAAAATGAAACCATATAAATATGTTAGAATCATAAAACATGTCTTCAGTATGGGTTGGGTCTTACCGCCAATCCCATTTAACATTTTTTACGGGTCAAGGCTAACCGCCAATCCCGATTCCCATTTTAATACAGGTCAAGGCTAACTGCCAATCCAATTTGACATCACATCTAATCAGACTTTACCTTACCCAATACATTGGAGTGCTATATGGGAACACCCATCACAAAATTTTCATGAATATTTTTTCCACATAAATAATCACATATAATAAACCATACATAAAAATAAGGGTACCCATGGAAATAAGTTGGTTCAACAATCATGACATAAAGCATAACCAATGGGTGTATCATGAATGTTTCCATGAAAGAAAGGGATTAGAAAATACATGGTATTTCATATGGTAAAATAGTTATATAACATGGTATGTGATGTCAAACCTAAGGGAAAACATGTAAGGTATTTATTTGGGAAACAATATCATTAAAACATTCAAGTGCAATTTTAAGGAAAATACAATAAAGCATTTAAAATAGGAAAGAGGAAATTCTTTTATATGAAATAAGAATTTAAGCAAGAAGGTTTTTATAATAAAAATAATGATTTTATAATGCAAATGGTGTCTTAAAACATACGATATAGTTAACTTGAAATTGGGTAGAAATTTGGGAAGATCCCTTAAAATAGGTTTGCATAACTGAATGTTATAAGGAGTGAATCTTTAAAAAAACATGTATATCTACGAAAGTGAGTGATGAAAAGGTATTCATAAATGATTTTTTGTGAAACTGAATATAATTTATAATATCTAAATAATAATATAAAACAATTCGAATTTGCTAAAAAGAAAGATATGGAAACCGGAAAGAACAATGGAGGTTTGGGTGGAATTCATTACGGTTTATTCACATGGTGTCGAGTGTACCTAAAGGGGAATGATGAGAGAGAAAAGGGGATTCTAATCACTAATACACCATTAAGGATGTATAGGGGAGGTTATAAAACATACCCCATCATTTGGGATTACTCATAAAAGGCATAACGTAGAGGACAATCTTGATTAAGTGTGAAATGGAGAGGATCCCTTTCCTTAAGTTTGTTGGTGTTATCCACTTGTTATTAATGACATGAATAAAGAACTAGGTTTATTAATTCACAAGTTCAGAACATTTTATATATGTAAAATTTGTATTATAACCTTTTTATTTCCATTCAAGACCATTTTGATTGGTTATAATGTTCAATTTCATTATTCAGGTCAGTTTGCCAGCTTGGTTTTCTAAAGATCAGTTCACTTATATACATGTTTGGATAAACATGTAAGTTGAAATTGGTTGTCTATAAATAAACTCATAGGCTATTATTTAACATAAATGAGAATACATGGTTTCAAATTTAATTTGGTTACTTATAGTGATGTAGAATTATTATATAAATTCTCAGTGACAACCATTTTTGTTAAATGGTGGGTTTGATTCCAATGAACATGTTTTGATTTATAACGTAATACCATTAGTAAAAAAGGATTATAGAACCATAAAAATGATATATTAAATATATAATAATCTGGTTCAACCATAACACAAATGGTTTCATGACCAGAATTAAAGATGACAACAGAAATTAATTAACTATTGTCCTTGAATGTGATAAATAAGCACATCTCAAACGGTGATTTCATTTCATTCAAATAAAAGGTGGGGAATAGAGAAAAGATAATTAATTAACCCATTATCATGATATAATTCCATTACATGTATTTTAATCGAGTTATCGTACCATTTGGGTGAAGGGATGTGAGAAAAGAAACAAAAAGAAAAGGAAATAAAAGAAGTGAAAGAATTGGAAAGAAGAATTTACCACTTGAGTCTTCCTCCTTTGAGAACCTTTTGAGGGGATAGGTTTTGGTATTTTGAAGTGATTAGGGGACTTTTTATGTGGGTGAGGATGTTGGGGAATGATTTGGACAAAAAAATTGGCAAGGAACAAGGCTTGAGAGTAGTGAAGAGAAGACAGAGTGAGGGGGTTTTATAGTGGAGGAGAAGAGGGTGTTTATAATTTTATAATCATTATTTTATTAATTTCCCAAAAGACCAAAAATAGTGATTATTCCATGAACATGAATAGTAAATGGGTAATGTTAATTCGAATGAAGGGTGGTGACATCATCCATGATGATAAGAATAGTCTATTTATCTTATAATGTGAACATACAATAAATTACCGTATTCATAAAAAATTCATGTATTTTGGAAAAATATAAAAAATCACCCTAAACATTTTTAGATGTGTAGAATAAAAAAATGAAGTCTATTTTGAAAAAAAAATTAAAATATGATTAATTCAATATTTAATTAAAATATTAATTTATTATTAGAAAACTTGTTTTAAAACAATCATTTACTTATTTTGAAATAAAGGCACATTATAATTTCACTAGAATATTATTTTTATAGTATCATAGGCAAGGTTACTATTCATTATGGTATATAAATATTAATAAGGTTATGTTTCTATTCATAATGGTAGGTTACTATTCACCAAAAAATAATTTTTTCTTATCGAACTCCAAATAACTTACTGATCGCAACCGTGTATGTCAGATTTTCAAAATTCCAAACACAAAGGTGAAAAACGTATGTTTAAAGGTCAAATAGAACTTAGTAGTTTATTATGTTGTGATATCGTATGATTATATAAAATATTTATAAGAGTGGATTTTTCATTTATAAAACACCGCGTTGTTATATTTTCCCCCCTTATTCTATTTGTCACTCGAAATTGTGTATTACATTCTCTTCCATAAATAGGTGTGGGTACTTTTCGTTCATCGATTCATCCAATTCTCGTGTTTCCTTTTCGTACTTATGGTTTCTCCATAGAACCTTCAGCAGAAGAGTTCTCATATTATGTAGAAATTTTTCATTATGATCCAAGATCTTCACTAGCTACTAATCATAGGAATGATCATCATCCCACTGTACCACCACGGAAGAGAGTTTATGTGAAGGGTCTGGTATATACTTCCTTAAGAGGGATATAAGAAATACATCTTGTACTTTTTACATGTTAGGTGAAAGTGCCAGTTGATAGGCCACAAATATGACTCGATAAAGAATATCGAAGGGGCCAATGTACTTGGGACTTAACTTCCCTTTATTTCCAAAACTCATGACCTTCTTCTAGGGAGATATTTGGAGAAATACCATGTCCCTAACTTTGAAAAAAAGGTCTTGTTGATGATTTTCTGCATAAACATTCTGTCAAATTTGGGATTCCATGACATGTTTCTGAATGGTTTTCACCTTATCCACCATTTATTCAATCATTTCAGGTCCTAGTATCTTACACTCACCAACTTCATCCCAAAACTCCAGTGTAATGCACCTTTTCTTATAAAGGGATTCATGTGGTGGCATTTGGATTCTCGAGTGGAAATTGATGTTATGGGAGAATTCAACCAGTAGTAGATATTGGTACCATCCTCCTTCAAATTACATTGGACATTCCCTCAACATTTCTTCTAGTATCTTAATAGTCGACTCAAATTGTCCATTAGTTTGTGAGTGATAGGCCGTACTGATGTTCTGTTCAGTTCTTAGAGCATGTTGGAGAATTTTGCAAAACTTTGACGTGAATATAGGATCAAGATAGGATAAAATTGATAGTGGTCCTCCATGCTGCATTACTACTTATTTGATGTAAATCTGTGCATGTTGATCCAATGATAATTCCTCTCAAATAACTATAAAATGATATGTGTTTGTAAGGTGATCCACAACAACCCATATAACATTGATTCCTATAGTTTTCCTTGTAAGTCTAGTGACAAAGTCCATGGTAATTTTCTACTACTTCTATGTTGGTATGTGTAGTGGTTGCATTATCCCCTTAGACTTTTTCCTCTCAACCATCACTTTCTGTAATACTAGGCACTTTGATGTAAATTCAGCAATCTTCCTTTTCATATTGTCCCACCAAAAGTTTTCTCGAAGATCTTAATACATCTTTTTGCTCTATAGGTGGATAGAGAAGGTTAAGCTAAGTGCATCATTCAGAAGACCCTTCTTTATCTCTGGATCAGATAGTACACATAATCATGACCCAAATATTTCTACTCCTTTATCATCCACCTTAATCTCTATGGATTTCCCATTTTTGATAACTTCCACCCTTTTTATAATTTCCACATCTTTCCTTTCAGAATCATTTATTCTATCTTGGAGAGATGGTTGAGAAATCATTTGAGAAAGGATTGATGTTGTTACACCCTTAATGATTTCCATGTCCATCTATTGAAAATATAAGAATATTGGATCCTTTTCAATTCTCATCATTGATAAAGACGCCTGATCCTTTCTACATAGAGCATATGCCACTATATTTTCCTTACCAGGATAGTAGTAGATTGAGCAGTCAAAATCCTTGATGAGCTTTATCCATCATCACTAGATCATATTGATAAATTTTTTTGTGAATATATATTTGAGACATTTGTGGTCAATATATATCTCACACTTCTTCCCGTATAGATAATTCTTCCAGATTTTCAACACAAAGATCACAGTCTGCAACTCTAGATCATGCGTAGGATTGTCTTACTTATGTATTTTCAGCTGTCTTGAGTCATAAGAAATAACTCTATTATTTTTCATCAGCTCATAGCCTAAGCCCTTATTTGAAGTATCACTATACACCACAAATAGTTCTCCACTTATTTAGAGTGTGATTACCTGTGTACTGATAAGCCTCTTCTTTAACTCCTTGAAACAGTCTTCACATTCCTGAGTATAGAGAAAAATTTACTCCATTCCATGTTAGATTGGTCATTGGGGTTGAAATTCATAAAAACATCATCACAAATCATCTATAATACCCAACTAGACCCAAAAAGATGTGGATCTTCATTACAGAAGTTGTTATGGGACAATCTTAAATTGATTTTGTCTTGGAAGGGTCTATAGATATCCCTTTTCTAGTGATAACATTCCCCAAGAATGATACTTCCAATATACTAAACTATGCATACAACTTCTCCCTTATAAAAGTCTTCAACATAGTATTCAAATGATCATTATGTTCCTCTATTCTTGTGGAGTATATCAGATTATCATGGATAAAGACTACCACAAATTTTTCAAGGTAATCAATAAGGACTCTATTCATTAAATCAATGAATATTTTTGGAGCATTAGTGAGTCTGAAGGGAATCACTATGAACTCCAAGTGTCCATACCTTGTTCGAAAGGCAGTCTTGAGAATATCTTCCCTCCTCCCTTGTAGTTGGTGATATACCGACCGAAGGTACCCCTTAGGGAAATAACTGGACCCACGAAACTGATTGAATAAGTCATCTATATATGGTATGGGATTCCTGTTCTTTATTGTGATTTTATTGAGGTCATGATAATCAATGCATAGGCAGATTTATCCAGCCTTATTCTTGATGAAGAGGACTGTCTCACAACAAGGTGAAGCACATGGGAATATGAAACCCCTCTATATATTCTCATGTATCTATTTCTTTATCTCTTCTAGCTCTACGGTGACCATTATATAAGGTGTATTTGATATAGGAAGAGATCTGATGATAAGTTCAATTGAGAACTCATCCTCTTGGTCATGAGGAAGACTAGGAAACTCTTTAGGGAATACATCAATGTAATCCCTCATGATGGGAATGTCCTAAAGCATGATTTTCTCCTTTGTCTCAATCATTTTATCTAGATATGCCTTCTCAAAAAGTAGAAATATCCAAAATTGAGATGCTGATTCTAAAGGAGATTCATCTTCCTCTGTACACTTTTAAAGAATCGGAGGATGCTTTGGGATGTGAAGAGTGATATGCATTTCTTGAAAATTTTTGTTGGCTTTGTATAAATATAGCCAATCTATTCCCAAGATAGCATTTAACTCTACTAAAGGATGTATGATGAGATTTTCTGGGAGGTCCAGCCCACAAACATTAACCGGGGAGGAGTTATAAACCGTGGATGTAATAATTTCCCCATTTTAGGTTCTCACATATAAATTTTCCTCTATATTTTGAGGTGGTTTTTGAATAGTTATACTAAACGTGCAAGATGTGAGAGAATGTGTAAAACTAGAATCAAATAGTACATCTGCTATTCATGAATGAATCACTAGTGTACTAGCCCCGACATCATTTTCTGGACCACCTCAGTAGTAGTGATATCATAAGCCCTTCATTGTTTCCTTGGAGTTTGTTGTTGATTTCATCCATCAACCCATGGCTTCAAGATATTTTTTTCATATTGCCCATGCTCCTTGATGTTGTAACACAAAACTATAGGTGGAGTTTTTATTTGAAACTTCCTTTCTTCATCCACATTAGCGGGATTTTTTATATCCCTTCGGCAGTTCTTGGCCAGATGACAATACATTCCACATTTGAAGCAATTCATGGGTCCCTTAATATAGTTTCCAGGATGCTTCTTCCCACAACTTTTACAAGGGGAAAATTCAGGATTCCTTCCATCATGGGATTTATTTGATGAACCACCCATGATATTCTCCATTTTCTGCTTCTTGTCACTGGTCCCATGAGACCACTGAGAGTCTCTAATCTCTATTTCAACCTCGAGGGAACAAAAAACAATATCCTCATAACTATTTAAGTCTCTAATCACCAAAAAATTTCATAGACTCGTCTTTAGTAATCTAAAGAGGAGATACACCTTTCTTTCAGTGTTTAGGAAAATTCCATAGGCATACATTGCAAGCCTTATAAACTTTTCTTCATACTCCCTGATGGACTCATCTTCCTTCTACTTGAGTATGAGGAACTCTCTTTACATCTTGAGATAGAGGGTTTGAGGAAAATATTTGTTGAAAAAATCCTATTGAATTATTCCCTTTCAATGGAATCAATTTTCACTTGAGAATTTTTATTCTTGATCAGTTTCCACCACTGATCAGCTTCCACAACAAAACAATAGACCCCTATTTCAACTTTCTCTCTTTCAACCACTGGAGGAAGGAGAATATATTATCAATGGAGTTAATCCACTATTCCCTGAGGAGGGGTTCCAAAGATCTGCTAAACATGGGAGGCCTTTATTGCCTGACATATTCTATGAAAGCTTTCTCTTTCCTTGGAGGAGGAGGGAGTTCCACATGATTCAAGTTATTATTCATAACTAGATCCAGCTGAGCAAGTACTGTCATAAATATTTGAGCACACACTCCCGTCATATCAAGCATATCATTAGGTAAATATTCACATTTCTTATCACATTGATTTTTGGAACATCTCCTTATATTTCCTGCCATTAACTAAGAAAAATAACATATAATTAGAGTTCTTGAATACATAGCTATTTAACCTAAAAATGAAACATTGAACATAAAAGAATAAACTTATAAAGAAATAGTATTTCCTAACATTTCATTACCTAAGTTTAAATATAGGTTATCCTCGATCTATTTCATAACTTATATTCTTATAGGCTTTTTTCCCTCAATAATGGTTTGTATGAAGCTCATGAATCTAACAAAGAATATCCCTTGAGAGTGTCGTAACCAATACTGCAAGAAGGCCTATTGTCATGCCCTAGTTCTCATTCAAGTCAAGATCAAAGCGGTGTTTTTGGGTTTTACCACTTGATACATCTGTTCTAGAGTAGCCTCTACCTTCTCATATTCATACATAGATGTATTTTCTTGATAGACCATTTACTCAATACTCACCACAATTTAGGAATGATTTCTTATATTTAGTCTCATCCTTAAGGTTCTCACTAAGGTACACTATTCCTAATCTCCAAAAATAACTAAACCATGCCTCTGATACCAACTGTAGTGAGTGATTCCTTTTACATAAAACATTACATTCTTTTAGGCATAATTATACATCAGAGTACAAGAAATGGATCATTATGTCTATTGTATTGAAAGACTAGGTACATAAAACATAAAACATGGGGTTAGAAAACACTTAGGTATTTAATCTCTATAAAGAGCTCCTAACTTCCTTTGAGCCCTTACCTCAGCATAGGGTACCCTAGGGAACACATGAACAAAGGGATGAGATAAAAAGTCCAGTAAGGGGATGGACATAAGGATAAGTCTTAAGCACACGAGTTAGGAGGCATGACATAACGATATGAAAAGCATGGAACTTTTAAAATCATATCATATAAGCATGGGATCATATAAAATGGAATCATATAAATATGAAAGAATCATAAAAAGTTCTTTTTTACAGGTCTTGGCTAACCACCAATCATGTTTCCCATTTTAGTGTGGGTCCAGGATAACTGCCAATCTCGATTCCCATTTTAGTATAGGTAAAGGCTAATAGACAATACCATTTCACATCATATCTCATGAGACTTAACTTTATCGAATGCATTGAAATGTTATTTGGGAACACCCATCTCAAAATTTTCATGAATATTATTTCTATATAAATAATCATACATAATCAACCATACATAAACATAAGTTTCCCCATGGAAAGAAGTGGGTACCACAATCATTACATAAAGCATAACCAATGGATATATCTTGAAAGTGTCCATAAAATAAATGGATAATCATATAAATGGTCATTAATTATGTAAAATAGGAATATAACATGATAAGTGATTTCAAAAAAAAGTTAAAACATATAAGGAATGTATTTTAGAAATGTTATCATTAAAACATTTTTGTGCGGTTTGAAGAAAAATACTATAGAGCTTTGAAAATAAAAAAGAGGACAATAATTTATATAAAATGAGAATTTAACTGAGAATGTATTCATACTAGAAAGACTTATTTTATAAGAAAAAAGGTTTCTTAAAACATACTATAGAGTACACTTGAGATTTTGTAAACATTTGGGAATTTCCCATAAAACTGGTTTGCTTATCAGAACGTTCTAAGGAGGGAATCTTTTAAAAAAAATATCCTCGAAAAAGGTTGATGGAAGGCTCTTTAGATGAATTTTTGTAAAAATAAACTGAATTTTGAATATGTACATAAATAGGGAAGATAATTCCGTTTTTATAAAAATAAAGATATGGTAACCCGAAAGAACAAAGGGGGATTTGGTGGAATTCGTTACCGTTTATCGGCATGGTGTCAGGTGTACCTAAGAGGGATTGATGAGAGAGAAAAGGGGGTTATCATCACTTATACAAAATCATTGAATTATGGCCAAGGTGAGAAAACATACCACATCATTTTGTATTATGCATAAAAGGCATAACATAGAGGACAATCATGATTAAGAGTGAAATGGAGCAGATCCCTTACCTTAAGTTCGTTCGTATTCTAAATCTGTTATTAATGACTTGAATAAGAAAATTAGGTTTATTAATTCATATTTCCATAACCTCTTATATATTTAAAATATTTATTATAACCTTTTTGTGTTCATTCAAGACCATTTTGATTGGTTATAAGGTTCAATGTCATGGTTCGGGTTCAGTTGCTAGCTTGATTTTTTAAAGATCTGTTAACTTATATTCATGATGGGATAAACATGTAAGATGAAAGTGGTTGTATATAAAAAATTCATAGGTAATTACTAAACATAAATTATATTATATGGTTCCAAATTTAATTTGTTTACTTATATAGAAGTTTAATTATTATGAAAAACTTTAGTGACAACAATTTTTGTTAAACGGTGGGATTGATTACAATAAGAATGTTTTTCTTTATAACATTAAAAAATTAATAAGAAAGGATTATAGAACCATAAAAATGATATATTACATATATTATAATCTGGTTCAACCATAACACAAATTGTTTAATGACCAGAATAAAATATTATAATAGAAATTGATAAAATGTTGTCATTGAATGTGTTAAATTAGCACATCTCAAATGGAGCTTTCATTTCATTAAAATAAAATATTGGAAAAGGAGAGAAGATAATGAAGTATCTGATTAGCATGATATTATTCAAGTAAATTAATGTTACTGAATTTATCATACCATTTGGGTGATGGGAGGTGAGGAAAGAAACCAAAAGAAAAGAACATAAAAGAAATGAAAGAATTGGAAATATGAATTTACCTATTGAGTCTTCCTCCTTTGAGAACCTATTAAGGATAGAGGTTTTGGTATTTTAAAGAAACTAGCAGCATTTGGATGTGGGGGAGGAGCTTGGGGAGTGATTTGGGCCGAAAATTGGCAAGGAAAAAGGCTTCAGAGTAGTGAAGAGAAGAGGGTGTGAGGGGGGTTTTTAAAGTGGAAGAGAGGAGGGTGTTCATAATTTTATAATAATTAGTTTATTAAATTCCCAGAAGACCAGAAATAGAGATGATTCCGTGACCAAGAATAGTAAATGGTTCATTTGAATTCAAACCAAGGGTGGTGACATCATCCATGATGCAAGGAATACACTATTTAGCTTATAATGTATATATATGGTAAATTACTTTATTCATAAAAAATTCATGTATATCAGAAAAATCTCAAAAAATCACCGTAACAATTTTTCAACTTTTAGAGTGAAAAAATAAATTCAATTATTCAAAAATAATTTTCTAAATATGATTAATTTAATATTTAATTAAAATATTAATTTATTATTAAAAAACCAGTTTTAAAACATTCATTTACTTATTTTATAATATTGGTACTTCATACTTTTACTTGAATATTATTTTTTATAATATCAAAGGTAAGCTTATTATTCATTAGGGTATATCTATATTTATAAGGGTATGTTAATTTCCATAAGGGAAGGTTACTATTCAATAAAAATTATGTTTTTCCTATTGGACTCCAAATAACTTACTGATCACTATCGTTTATGTCTGATTTTGGAAATTCCAAACTCAAAATTGACAAACTTTTGTTTAAAGGTCACATAGCACATAATAGTTCATTATGTTGTGATTTCAGGTGATTATATGAAATATTTTTTACAGAGGAACTTCAGTTTATAAAACAATGCGGCATTAAAAACCAACCATCCAAAATGGATAAATCTTATAATGCATATATGGTGAATGGATTCGATTTCATACACGTACATATGTGGAATAGAAAAAATAAACCATGGATTTTTCTTAAGAGGTTCTCATCATAGAGAAACTGAAGTTGAATTTTTCTATGTTCGGGATGAAGTTATTGAACTTTGTAATCTATGAGAAAATTATATAATGATGTTTACACATCGATGGTTGGATATTGAGAGAGGCTTTCATGTTCATCTAACTCATGGAATTATTGATATTAAATACAAAATCTTCATGTAGTAAATGAACCATTTTTATGGGCTCAATAGGCACATAATTTTTTTTACGCATAGTATTGTGCTACTTCAAGAGACCTGAGTGATTGGTGGAGCATAATAAAAATGAAATATCGGGATAATTAATTTACTCAAAGTGAACGTGGTTCTACTGAAGTGAAATGAATTGATATTTTTCAAGAGACTACACAAAATAATTCTTTTTCGCAAACAGACATGAATATCGTTGATGAAACCCCACAATTAAAGTTCGATGATGAAGATGATATAAATTTTGTTACGAATGAATTTTAAATGGAAATATATGATAAAACTAAAACTTATAAAAATATTTATTATTACAAGGTGGAATATGAATATATTGACATCTTCAGGTATGAAGATGATGATGACGGTGAACACTGGCATAGTTAAATGTTGGTTTTAATCATAACTAATATATATCTATATATAATTATTATTTTCAACTATTTGCTAGCAATAATCATTTTGTGTTTCATATGGGCAATGAACTATTTAATCTGTTGTAGGAGGGTGAGAAACCTTTGGATGAGGAGGACATGGGATCATCTAAACCTCAGCCTACTGGCAGTTTAGGAGTACGTGGAGGGGGTGCGGTCTTGCATGACTGATGATTCTTGACCCTATCCACGAGTGATGTCCACTTCTTGGCTTTGATCCACACACACAGAGGTATGGTAACCTGTGCATTTTAGATAAATATCATTAATTTATTTATATACTAACTGTCTTATTATTTTATTCAATGTTTTTCACACGTAGCTGTTGGACAGGGGAGCACTATTTTGCAAAATTTGTATTATCAGCCATGGACCACATGGGAACAGATTCCTGTTGATGTGAACCTCAGCATGTTCAATCATTGGATTGTACGTAAATAAATAATATTTATTTTGAAATTTATTTCCTTAATAACATTATATTATAGATTATTTGTATTATTTATGGTATTCCATTGATGATAGAATGTCTGAAACTATCCACACGGCATGGGAGGTGTTTATGCATTACTATTTCTGTCCCTTTTTGGAAAATTTGAGAAGGAAGACCATGCAGAAAGCAGGAGTGGAAATATTTGATGAGTCGTGTAGAGCCCAATTACCAGAACACATCTCATCTCAAGGTTGGGATGAATTATGTTCACTCTGGTTGGGTGGTGGATTATAGAGGAGATCATCATTAGGCCTACAGAATCAGGGGAGACAAGAGGTGACACATTGATCCAATAGCCATACTTTCAATACGCATAGAGAGCATCTGGTAAGTACTTTTTTTAAATATTAAATATAACTTTAAATGTAAATAGTTTATTTAATATTAATATAGGATGTCATGAAGCCCAATATTATAGAGTAAAATGTTTATCGGGGGATGCACAATGATCTAGCCACTCGAGAAATTAGAGGTGATCATCATCACCAGATTGTGGTCAATATTATTTATTTTTAAGTTTGAAAATTAACTACATATAATATTTACAATATTTTAATTTAAAATTGGAATTGAAGGATTTATATGAGGCCATGACCTCTCATACATAGTCTGAGAGTCATGCTGAGATGACCAATCAGACTAGTTCCCACCATTTCAATGAGGCGACATGTATGTAGGCGACCAGTATGGCTTGAAGAAGGGCCGAGTAGTTGGTATCAACACAAGTTTTACTCATCTGACTTATTATTTAACAATTAAGATGTTTTTATCTAGATCAAGAGGAGATCGTGGAGAGGAATTATCTTCTGGCTCACAGTATCAGGAGCAGCTGCAAGATCAGAGAGAGGTTATAGAGAGTTTGCGTAAGCTGTAGGAAAAAGATGTGTTAGCAGTAGCAGCAACAGTAGTAGTAGTATGAGGAGGAGATACGTCGATGGAAGTAGCAGTATCATGAGTATATTGAGTACATACATCGTCTGAATCGTATTTTAGGGACGGATTTTCCTCCACCATATCCTCGAGATCCTCCACCTCCTCCAGAACACAATCCCCCTTGTGATTTTTTTTCATGTTAAAAACAATTAAATTCAATTTTTATTATAATATTAACTATTTACAGTTTCTCTTTTTTATATTGGTGTGAATATTTCATAATTTAATTTTTTTAATATTTTGAATATTTTATTATTTTATTATTTATTATTAGTATTGTATTTTGAAATTTTTGTTTATTTTACTAATAATAATAATAATAATATCTTATTTTTCTATATTTTTTGTGAATAATGAGAATTTTAATATTTTAATATTTCTTTATTTTTATAATATTAATATTGAATTTTAATAAATATTAATAATAATAATTACATTATTATATTATTAGTATTACTTTATTATTAATATTAAAATAATATATTTTTTGTATTATTAATATTAGTTTTATTATTATATAATAAAATATTGTTGATATTATTATTATTATAATTATAATTATTTTCTAATATTAATTTATCATAATTTTATTAAATATATAATTTTTATTTTATTTAGTATTTACGACAGGACCTTTTGCGATGGGTTTCCATCATCAATAGTTTATATATAATTTTTAAATAACTATATGTGATGGGAAAAAGGGCCCGTTGCCAATACTTTTTTGCAATGGGCCCATCAAAATAAGTTTATATATATATATAATATATAATATATAATCCGAGAAATAACTGTGACAGGAAAACAAGCCCGTCACAAATATTTTTTTTATGACGGGACCATCGCAACAACCATTTACATATATAATATATATAATCAGAGAACTATTTTCCATAGACCCATATCAAAAAATACTATTGTGATGCCATTTTCTGCAACATGCTATTTGTGATGGGACCCCATCACTAATATCCCATCGCAAATACCTCAAATTTCAATAGTGTATGTGTCTTTCTCTAGATGGATAATCAATAGGATGCACATGAAAAATATTATGGAGGTCTTAAATTTGAGAAAAATACTCATTAACGATCATAAATCTCTACTCCAGATGAGTTAACTTATTAGACTGCTCATCTCTGAATGTTTCGGTAAAGAATTAGTCATAAAAGATAGATTGAAAATTCTTCTAAACCATATCTCGACGCTAATCAATCTTGTTCAGAACACCCCACTAGTTCATAATGGTTCCCAAAAGAATATACATCATGAGATTGATTATCTTCTCTATAAGATTCTCCAAGTGCATGAAGATTGATAAAAAAATATCAAGCCATATGTCAACAAACTATAGACCACAATCCACCAATATTGTTGGTGGATGCTGCTTTTGGAACACACCTGTCAACTCAGGGCACACCACCTATGGTGTAGGGTCATCGTCAACCTTCTTGTGTATGAATTAATGAAATCATGGTGGCATATCAATAAAATTTCCAAGAACAGACCTATGAAAATATTTGTCAATAAAAGTACCTTATATATAGACATAGGGTAGGTACAATTCTTCCTATATACAATCTAAACCCCTTTACCTCCACCTAAATCTAGGATTATGTAATATGAATGATCATAAAGAGAACTAGAGATACTACCTTCTACACACTACTAAATTGGGGTCTAGGTCAGGGTGTATGTTCCACCCCATGGGTCACGGTATATAGACCATCAATTTAATTTTATAGAGGAAACACCCTTATATTTCAATTAGAAACTTTATTTAGAAGTGAAACTTCTATATCAAAAATTTAAATAATTTAGGTTTAGTATTATTTATATTAAAATTATTCTAAATTGTTTATTTATATAGATTACCATTTCTAATTTTTAGGGGCCCATACACCACATAAATTGATATGTGGAGTCCAAATAATACCAACCTTGACACGTTCCAGCCCATGAAACCAATGGTCAATGACACAATGTTCCATAATTGAGTGCATAAGGTTTATATTGTATCCTATGCAAGAAAATATTGTTTAGGTTACAAAATTAACGTTAACTAAAAATTATGATTCTTAATCGTATGATAGAAACATTAGTCGATTACAATTATATAACATAGAGAACATATAATAAATGTCATGCAGTCAATAAATTCGTCCTATATTAAATGACATATGCTTGACGTGTGAGTTCTACAAGGTTCTTAAAATGATTAATGATCCATTCTTCCTTTCCATCTCTGGACAAGGAAAAAATAAAACTTTTGAATCATAAAAATAATAACATAACATATCATACGAATCATCCGACTATGGAATAAAATTAACTATAATATGGAATATGTAGGACAACAATTTCCCATTCTAGGAAATTTGGTAATTACCCCAAACATGGATTAGATACTCCTAGGAACAACTTATAATCAAGTTCCCTTATATTTATAATATTTTTTTTGAATATATCACAATATTAAGGAATGAAAGAACACATATGATAACACATTGAAACATCCTGAGTCGGGATAGACTAAATGGTTTTCTATGATGATGGGTTATGTGGCCTCAAACATGCCTGTCCATACGCCAGAGGTATCTGACCAGCAGCGGGGGATAAAGGTGGTACTGTTAAGAGAATTCACCCTTAAAATTAAAGTGTTGAACATTAGTATAATCAGATGAATCAATAGATAAATCCAATCAAATAACATAACAAATTTAGATAACCATTACAAAATTTGGAGTAAATAAATGCAAGGGTAATTTCATATATAAAATGAGTATGTTATATATCTATAAAAATAGAAGGTAATTCATGGAAAATTACATCTAGTACAATACATGTATCAAAAGTAAAGTAGACCAAAATGAACCCCTCTAGATATTATCGTAACCACTGCTCAATCCTTTACTCCATTGTTCCAAAGAATAACCATTCAATCATCATTAAGCATTAACTTTACATGATCCCTACCTGCATCCAAGAAGTGTTTCTGGGTTCCAAACTACAGTTCGAGCAATGTGTGAGATAAGACTCATTTGGACACAACCAATGATTTCTATAACAAGTCCATTCTGTTTATATATGTTGAAGAGGTGTTCAATATATAATTATGATACAAATAGATAAACATTAGCGATACATGTGAAAGTGATAATGTAAATCCTACTAAGGATCACTATATATTGGAAATCATAAACTAAGGCCATCTATGTTTCATGTTAAAACATCCTTCATGGAATATATTGAGTAATCCAATTTCATTCATACAAGGGGTAGATCTAAGATATAAAATCACTAAGGAAACCTCATAAACTCAATGGAGAATCTCCAAAGAAAACTCAGTAAAGAGTTGGGTAGATCCCAAGAAGCATGTCCAAAAACCATTTCTATGGTGGACTAAGAAAGATGAATCCCAAGAGTAGAAGTTTCATAGGAATCAAAAGTAATCTCAGATCCACAGAGGAGAAATTTTGTAGAATCCAATGTAATAGAAAGTTAGACCCTCATAGGATGGATCCCAGGATTATATATTTCCTAGGCATCTAAGGCAATTAGGCTCCATGGAGTCAAAATGTCCATGGAATCCATTATCGAAACCAATTTTTTAATCATTTCATAACCCATTCCATAATTATATACAAGCCATGATTTCACCTAACCCATTTCACAATTTTTATTTATCACTTTTAATAATAATAAAAACATATATTCATCTATAAAATAGACATAATACATATCCTAATATCTAATTCAATTCATTAAGGCTCCCACTAAGATAGAGAGCTCACACACACACACTAAAATGCTGTATATCATGGGTAAGATACATTAAAAAACCTTCGGGGTGTTTCGGATTGAGGCTAAAACCCCCAACCATTACATGGCGCTATGTAGGTGACTTAACATTGTTCCAATAATTTAATCAAATCATATAATTAATTTAAGAGAAATTCCCAGAATTCCAGAAATGTGGTACAATAATAATAAGATATTGAAAGACAATACCTAGTATGAAATGGTATATAACACATACCTTAGGCCTGTGGAAGATCACTAATCCAGTATCATTTCATATGTCGACCCCATTTGGATGAAAACAAAAGAACATATGAATACAATTGAAATAGGAAATTTTAGCTTGTATAAAAATAATATTTTTGAAAGAAATGAAAATTTTTAAACAAGCCTATGTATTAAATACCTAACTATTAGGAAGCCAAAATTATTATCAAAACTCAAATTAGAGTTTAGACAATGAAAAAAACCCAATGACCTTCATTATTGGAGCTTAAAATCTAATCGTGGTAGGAAAAAGGTGTGTCTCGTCCCCTATAAAGAAGAAAGGAAGAGGGATTTAGGTTTTAATAAATTAATGGTAAATATAGTAATTTTACAAAAACAAAATAAGGTTTCATTGTTTGGACCCATGGTTTGACAAAATGTACCCCAAACATGCACCCTTCCTACCACAATATCCATCTTGCAAAGTCATGGCACCCAATTTAAAAAAATGTGCACTAGACATGAATTTTTCCTTCATTTAAAATTTAATGTGGTGCTCACATGATTACAACACTTATTTTATAGTATCATTAATCCATGTTGACCTAGCCATAGCCCTAGACCACCTTGTTATTGTGAATAGAAACCGTTTTTACTAAGATTAATAGTTTATATTAACAATGTTTCCCAACATCTTCTTCCAAAAATTGAGCCTTCAGGATCCATAGAATCCCTATACACTCTTGAAACTACCGTGACATCATTAGGAATTCACATTATAAAAATAATAAATTAAATTAAAATTAAAAATATTCTCCCTTTAAGAAAAAATAGGATCATACATGAACCACCTATCAAATAATCATAATCTATTCACATGTATTCCATAATATCATGAAAATATTTATCTTTTTTAATATCTTAACCCAGGTAAAATAAAACGAATTTTTTCAAGATTTCATCATCATCATCATCAATAAAAGTCTAGTGGAATAATTAATATGGATGAATTAGACCATATTCATATAAAATAAAAAAACTCATTAATGGATGTTGATATATATATAAATAACTTTAAAAGAACCCTATAATAGTTTTTGAGGAAAATACCATTTTCATTTTAATATATTTTTTAAAATCAAAAAATTTATTTAATATTAGGAAAAAAATTTGACTAGAAAATAGCCATTTAAAGTTTTATATTAATATTCAAATAAAATATTATTCTTAACATCATGAATTTATTTCATATGGTATATGATAAAAAATATTAGGTTTACACCTATGTTAAAAATAATCTTGTTCAGAAAAAATAATAAGTTTCTATTTTATACTTATTATAGAAAAGAAAAAATTTGTATAAAATTCTTTAATAAAATAAGTTAGAATGGCCAAAATAATATAGAGAAATTTCTAAATAAAATATTGACCTGGAATAAAAATATTTCAGGACGAATGTATGAATAAAGTAAATTTTCATTAAAAAAATTTGTTAAGTCTTATAAGTGCTTAGAGAGAAGAAAATTAATTTAAATGAAGTAATATACAAAAATAATAGGAGGAGAATAAAAATAATTGAGATTTATGATAGATATAACATATATTGTTATCATTATAAATTTAAGCATAATCAATCCCAGTAAAAAGGGAGACTGAAATATAAAATAGTTATGTATTTTGTAACATTCTAATCATAACCCAGGTGACTGAAATAAATTCAAATGAAAAATTAAATAGCATTAATATAAATATATTCATGATATAACATATCAAATGGAGATTATATACACCACATGAAAGTAACAAGTGGTGAATATAAAATATATCACATTGAATCAAAAGTGAGACCCAAAATCATTACATTAAGTTTGAATTGATTTGTATGATCTATAACCAATTTTATTATAATTTTATTCCAAAAAATATAACTTCTTATAAAATCATATATTATCCACTCATATAATTTCAATACACATTTATTAGTAATTATATTTTAATGTTATTGAATCTGAGTGTTAAGAGTTTCTTTTTTCAGGTAAGACTTTGTTCAGTAGTTTCAGTACCTACATATTGATCATTCTATTTTCATTTCCTGAATCATATACATGGTGTTCATATTATAATTTATCATTATATATAGTTTTATTACTATCTATGTTATATGTAAACTGAAAAATGAAACACATCGTTCATGGAGATGATAATTTGTATATGTATATGTACATTGTTTTCATTTTCCAATTAAAAGATCAAAAAAGGTAAATAATATTACATAATTGTGAAATAATAATTAAATAATAAATATAATATATTTTATCAATTAAATTAGTATTTCCAACCATATGATATAGTTATGAAAAATGAAACTCATCGTTATGTGGAGATAATAGTTCATACATTTGTACAAGAAAAACATTCAATTTCCATTTGACAGAGTTATAAAAACGTTGGTTGTATATTTTAATTATCTAAGAATAATTATATTATAAAAATCATATAAAACATTATATATATCATAATAAACATCCATGAAAGATTAAGGTGAATAAATATATCTCAACATGGTCGATATAGTCTGCACATACAGAAAAACAATTTATTACTTTTTAATTTGATGGAAAAAAATATGGAGTATGGTTATAAAATAAGAATAAAAAATAAAATTATATTAAATAATGTATTTATTTTTATAAATCCATGTTTTTATAGAATTTAAGGAGGTAAAATAAAATATAATATTTTAGTAATCTATTAGGAGTTATACCTATTCTTAGATATTCCTCCTTTGGATCTCCCCATAAGGACACATAGATTTTTTGTGGGGTCCTTTTATAAGAAGGGGAGATTAGACACTTCTGTTTTCATAGAAAATTAACATATAACAAGTATCATAATCATTTAACGTAAAAAACATGACCAAAATTTAGAATATTGGATAGGTAAATAACAAAATATCTACATCAAATATAAATTTTATAGAATTATGTTTCATTTTAAATCTTATAATTTTTTAGAACCCCTCATTAACCCTTATTAACATTAACCATTGTTACAACATATTCAATACTTAAAGGCTATAAATTTACATAAAATGAATAAATTAAATCTGAAATGAAACATTATTGAAATTTTTTACAATTTCCCACTACACTTTTCCTCTTTCAATATATATTTTTTGGTTTTCAAATTATGTAATAAAATATTATTTAACCAAAAATTGAACTAAAGTGAACTTTTGAAAAATTCACCTAATTTGACCTAAAATAAATAATAATAACAATAGATTCCAAATATAAACTCTTTAAGAACCATTTATAAACCATTATGTACAATATAATTTAATTATCACCATAATAAATTCTAAAAGATTAATTTTAATGTTTTATTAAGTCTTTTACTTTTTTTTATTTTTTTTGCAGTACCACCTTGTTAGCGTTGCATACACATTTAAGGTAATTATTAAAAAAAATTATAATAAATATAAAATCATAAAAAAAATTATTTATGTCTAAAATAATATTTTATATTCATTCATAACATATTTCTATGCCACTAAAAACATAATTTAACTATTCAAATAGAGTTTCATTTTTATAATCATCCTTTAGTTTAATTAATATAAATTTTATAATCATATAATGAAGGAATAAATTTATACATTTTAGAATATTGAATGGTTATAGTAAAAATTACAGATCGAAGAAAAAAACATTCATGTTTTAGAGATATTTTTAATCAATATTTCATAGTTTTAAGCTAGTTTTATCCATTTTGCCCTTACCAGGGTGAAAACATTTTTACCAAGGATAATATTCGTAGTGAAAGAAGAGAAATGTTTACAAAATTTAAAACTAATAATTAAAAATATGGAATTAAAATTTCATGATTCTAGTTTTAGAAGAGGTGGTAATAAAATTTATTTTAAATTCATAAAACAAATAAATTTTCATAGAAAATATTTTCTATGCCTAAAAACTAGCTTATAAAAATATAAATTATGATGATAATTACATTATAATTAATCACATTATATCCAAAAAATTGTTATTTATTTTAATTTTATAATAAATCTATAAAATAATGGTAATTTTAAAATACATTAATTTATGAAAATAAATAATACTTGAAAAAATTGGTATTTTTCCATTATTCATGCAAAATCAATCATTTCAGAAAAATCCAAAATATTCACCCCAAGATAATTTTTAATTTTTAATTTCAAAAATTATGTTTTTAATAAAATCAAATATATAAAATTGTTATAAATTAATTATAATATCTATCCATAAGAGCTAATGAAAACAATTTTTAATGTTAATGTAATTTTGAAACATAAAATCACTTTAATATAAATTGAGTGCATATTTACAAAGAATTAATAAATAAATTTTCATTAAGTGATAACTTTATATATATATATATATATCATAGTATTTATACTCTAATTATTTCCCTCTAATTCAATGAATAAAATATGATATATCATGGTTTGTTTATGATAGGTGTTGCATTCGAGTAAAGGTAACAAACACATCCTATTTCGTAATGAGAAATATATTCTAAAATATAAGGGTTATTTAAAAATTAAATATGGTCATCCCAAATATTTGTATCACCTTCTAGACTTAGTACTTATGTAATGGCACAAAATTATTGAATCTTCGATCTCTCTTGATCTTCATCCCCAAATAACTTATTGGATTTTCCCACATCCATTATCTTAAATCCTATAGCTAAGTATCATTTTATGTTTTAGACACAACCTCTATTGGGTCCAACTAACAATTTTCATTTCACATGTAAAATCTATATGATGAATTTTATGCATCACTTTTTTTCTAGTCAATGAAATGATCTATATTTCAATTATTGAAGCCTTATTCTAACATGAATTAATCAATATTTTGATTACATTACTAATGTTTTTACTTCTATCTATAATGAGTCTTCCTTAATTTAATACCATATTATTGTTTTTATTTTCCATGAATCTTATCTATAACATAATGTAAATTTATTCCTCTAAATCACTATTAAGAAATTTAATATCTACATCTATTTTTTCAATGTACATATCTTTTCATATCACCTTACATATCATTATATTGATAGTATCACGTTTAAATGTTGGTGTGATAAATTTTGAGAAATAAACACCTTTATTTATTGAAATTATTCACTAATAAAATTTCATTGTATATTTTTTACCACTATGCACTTATTTAATATAGTAAGACCATTTAGTTTTTACTTCTCATTTCCTTCTAGATGTTTAGTGATCTCCCAAATTCTATTGAACTTGAATGAGTAGATAAATTCATGAAATGGGGACTTACATTTATTGAGATGCTGATTATGGATGCCTCATCTATGATCTATTGTTCAATGATATTTTTGATAAGTAAAAGGATAATATTATCTTCATATAGTTGAATAGGTTGCAAAACTCTAGTTGATCTTCTCAACCGAGTTGAATTCTATGTACTAATTGACCCAGATCTAACTTTGGGAACCTAAAATTTTAATAATACCACTTAAGCATTAACTACCCTTGAAATTTTTATCACATGTTATTTGGGTCTCACATATATACTTCTATTGGTGTCATCTATGTTTCCTAGACTGTCTAATCCTCTGGTGTTCTTACTCAAATAAACATAGGCTTCAATAGTTGATTTATTTCAATCAAATTATTTCTCCATAAATTTTATATCCTTCCATAGAACACCTTCATTAAAATTAACGTCTCATCTTCAAATATTTTATTAATTATCTTCATCCCCAAACAGTATTTAATGTTATCAATAATATATTAAATAGATAATCAATATTAATACATAGAATCAATATTGTCCCCCTATATAGTATCAATAAGAATGCATGAGGAGCTTCTAAAGACACTGTTGTGTATTTATCATAGTCATTTACCAAACCATAATTTACTCCTTTGAAATTACCAACCTAACTTCTTTATGTTAAGCTTCCACTTACTAGATATTCCACTATATTGAGTGAATCTATCCTAATTACATTGAACATTTCTATGTCCAGCAGCATACATCTATCCTTCCTTGTTATTGTATTATTCATCCTCTTAGCCACTATAATTTTCTCATTACTAGAGACAAAAATCTAATACCTTATCCCCCTATTATTATAGATGTTATGGATGTTATATTCAATGTACTCACCACCGTTGTTAAAATGTAGGAATTTTTTATTCTAACTACTATCCATTTCAACCGTGGAATTACATTGAATAAAATAACGAAACAAATCTGGTGTATAGTTTAGAAGGTGAATCCAAAAATTACTCATTTTATCAATCACATTACAAAGTAATGTTACCTGATAGGGAATTAGTAGTTACATGTCCCAAAATGTTCATCTAAACAAGTCCTAACTTCCATGTAATGGGATTATATCCATCTATATTGATTAAATAACTTACATACTAACATAGAATATAACTCTATTACATTCCAAAATACATTTGATCTAAATTTAGAAATATTTCTTTTGTCAAACTTTATATTCTACTCACTAAGATGACCAAATATCTATTACTAAACCATTATATTTTTCTGAATTTTTATCCAATGAAATTACATTTGAACTTATAATGAAATAAAATATGACATCATATACTCATTTATAATACAATGGATACCTGATCAGTTTTCCATATTCCATTTGAACAGTTATTTTGATATATTGGATTATCCAGTTTCAAAATAAAATTAAGTTCCTTCAAAGACCTGGAAAATTTCTAACTTTCATTTGCTTCATGAATCCTGAATTCATCATCTGAATATTCATATATCATTTCAGAAAAATTTATATAGATTCATCATCAAAAAAGTGTTCATTTCTAAACATTCAAGATACATAATTTTCAATGAATACATTCCATTTGTTGTAGTGAAATAATCAACACTATCCAACTATCAATGAATCCATTAAAATATTCATTATGTGAAACAATTCACTACCTCTTTCAATTGTATCGATGGAATTTATGATTATTGAAGTTTATGCTCTTCCAAAGAATTCACTGTGACTTATTAAATCCTTCTTGATGTGTCCTATTTTTCCACACTTCCAATATACCAGTCTTGGGCTAGATGACTTGCTTCATATATTATAAAATGAATTTTTTTTTAGAAATTATTCCAATATTCTTATTTTATTGAGTTGACTATCATTGTTCATAAACATTTTTATTATTACTATATAGTTATTATATATCCATCATATTTAATGGTTCACTCAAGACCCGGTTTCAGATATCATTGAATACCAAATTTTACTTTCTGCTGGAGTTGATGATGGTAGTCACCATCATATACCACTATTTAGAAGTGATGAAAGAAATTGGAGTTCCCACACATCATTCATGAACTTTACCATCACTATTTCAAAATGACATTGAATCATATATAAATCATTCACATGATATATCATTGGTCTCTATTCCAATAAAAATAGGATAAAAAACCTCCACATGATGAACACTTTATTCAATACTGTATTTTTTTTCATACATATCGATTATCACCTATAATACAAATACCATTGTATTTATTTCATGAATGTCAAATTTAATATTCATTAATAATGATCATTTACAATACTTTCCTATAAAACCATTCTTCTTTCGAATTTTTCATCTTCTTTGGAAAAAAAATATTCTTTGGAGCATCAAGGTCCTTTTGAATCAAAATTTTATCCATATTCATCTTATATAAGACAAAATATATTCCTTAAATCCTATATAAATAATATTTAATATCACTAGAAAACATATCATTTTATGATAGTGACCTCCAACTTAAATCAGTGTATCATCATCTGTATGAAAGATTCAGATCTACTTGAAATTAAACCACACACTCTGATACCACATGATGTGAAAGAAATTCAGTCACCATCACATCTAAACAAAACAACAGAAGAAGTATAAAAAATTATCTAAAACATCACTCATTATATAATCTAAATATTGGACATGTATCCAATATAGGTTCCCTTACCTAGGATTCATTATACTTGAAATATGTCTACATTGTACCTTTCTCACCACAATAATTCATACTTTTATCACATATGTAAGATCATACACATTCAAGGTATCATAAATAAATTTAATGTAAATAAGATAAGAAAGAAAAGAAAAAAAGCGATTAATGGGCTTCATATATTGTGTCATACTTGGATAGTATAAACACTACTTATTACTTTATATTCACTAGAAGATACAATAAGTTAAAAATAAATATTATCAGATACATGTAATATATACAATATTTTATTTCACTCCTTGATGTCTTCTCCATGTACTATATTCAGATATAATTACCGAAACACTTATATATGAGGTTCCTTATAATCAACTAGTAATATCTGTAACCCAAAAATCATGGATCATTAACTGTGGATATGAAAACTTGGATAAAAAATTGGCGAGCCTTTAGATTTTCTAAACCTTCAGACCTCTAATGCTTCACTATAACATCATTGAAATATGTGGACTTATGATGATCATGTTTCCCATAGAGAAGAAACTGTTTTCATTATATGTATGTTACACCAATTCACCTTCCATTGAAAACATTATATTAATTTTTTTCCTGATTATTGAAATTGAGTAAAACTCCAAGCTACATCAACACCTATGAAAAAACAATATAAAGAACAAAAATAATAGATTTCAAAATAATATAAATTTTAATTTAATTAAAAAATATGCCAAAATTGGCCAAAAAATCCCAAATATATACATTTTAAATAAAATCTATTAATTGATGATGGTTTTCTTATTACCTATGTCATAGAAGTCAAATTTTATTCAATAATTTTAAGTAGTTCATACAATATGATAACAGAACAACCACAATAAAACTATTGTTGGGTTATCAAAAGTGTTTATCTTTAAAGAAAATTATTATTACAGATTTTGTGAATTGTTTAATAAAAATATATCCTAATGATTATGTACTTTGTAATTTATTGGAAAGTATAGTTTTTAGATAAATTTAAGTAATATTTACTCTAAAAAACCACATTTACACTAACGGAATATAAGGATAGTTCATTTATTGAAGAATTTTTCAAAATTAATTATTTGATGGATTCAATTAATAATATATATTTAACTTCAATGATGGATAATGAAATAATAAATTTCTTATTTTATTTAAAGGAAATAAAGATGCAATAAGTAAAAAATATATAAATAGTAATATAATTTCATGTCTCATTTTTAAATAATAATTCAAATCCATAAAACTAATAATATCATTTTCATTACAAACTATTATCACTAAAATAGATATAAAGTTTAGTTGAAATTGAAACATACTATAGAAACCATTTCAATGCATGCTAATGGAACATCCTGGGGTTTCCCAAAAATCTTATTAATGTATAAATGACAACAGAAATGTTTGTTCAATAAAAAATCATCTTATCCAGATGGCTTCCAACAATGTTTTAATATATTATTGTACTTATAAAATATATATATTAAAAATCATAGTTATGGGTTTGTAATATGGATAAGATAATGTGATGAACTTAATGTACATTTAGGGGTTTTATATTATAAATAAAAAATTTGAAACCTTCTTAACATATGTAGATTGGGACATGCATTAGACACTAGTCTTTCAATTCCAAATAATTTTCATGACTACAATTTTTTTTTTAATTTTTGTGGTATTTAATTTAATAATAGAATTCAACTTGGTTTTACAAAAGTTAAACCACCTCATTTAATTTCATATGAAAATAATTTCCTAATCATATAATAGTAATTAAATGAAATCATTTATAACAAAATTAAATTAAACTTACACATCATATATAATTATCTAAAAACCATATTTAAACCTGAACGAGTAAAATTATTTATACCACCCCTTGAGGACTGCTTCATTCCATCCATGGATTTTTGATAAAGGAATGATTTTTAGGTTTAAAATTATTTTAAAATACATCAGGAGGATTCATGTAAATATTTTAATCTAATTTCCCATTTAAAAAAGTATTTTTCCCAATATGTTGTTTATTATAAAAGCCATTTCGAGAAGTAAAATCAAGGAGTAATCTATCAGTTTAAAAATTAATAATATGATATTTTTTCTATAATCAATTACATTATTTAGAGGAACCGTAAAGTGAAAATCCTGGATTTTAATTTAATTTTCATTTTCCTTTGCTAGCTTTTTTTAAAATCCCTTTACAACATATACTTGTCTCTCTTTAAGTTTTATCAAAAATAACATTGTTAGATTTTTCCCAAGTGGTTCTATCTCTTATTCCATAGAATCTTGCCACTACAAAAATTTATTTTATTTCAAGGATTATTTAGAGGTCTTTAGTTCATCATCATTAATATATATAGAATTATTAAACACGTTGGTAGCTACACCAACCCGAATGAACTTAGTAGGAGGCCTAATAACTCTCCTAGATCTATTTCAAAATAATAGATAGTAATGTATATGAATTACTCCCTCATCATAAAAATTAGAATCAAAATTCAGTTTAGGTCATTATTAATTTATAACCACGGAATGGTACATGAAGTATCTAGATCGAACTGCATTTCAGATTCTAATGGAACAATGATTAGCCAAGCTTTAGGTGTACCGGTTTCATCAAAATCATTAGGTTTATACTAAGATGTAATATCCTGCTAAATGAAAACATTCCAAATTATGATAATGTCTTGAAAAATAAGATTATCAACCCCAATAATACCCACCTTAAACCCATGATGATAACCCATGAAGAAAAAATTTACCACCTTGGGAAATAGTTTATTAGTCCTTCAAGGTGCATAAGTTGTAAAACTAAAAACCCAAAGATGTTCCAGATTTAGAGAGGGGATGAACTATTCCATATATCCATATATGTATTGAAACTAACAACATTAATTAATGATCAAATAGACTATTTTTGTACCATCCTATACCAAGAAGAACCTATAAATAACTAAGTGATATATATAGATTCTCACCCTCTACAAGAGATACCTATTAATCCTCTCATCTAGCCTATTATATTTTGAGGTCCCCATAATTATTTTATGTATCAATATATCAACAAAATTTTAAAATTTAATGTTTCCATTCAAAAAATACTCTATCCCATTAACAATCCTATGGAGTTTCAACTTACTCATTGTATGACTCTCAATGATGGATTTTTGAGCATTGAATGTTCCAAACGTTTTACACATATTATTCTATATAAATATCCACACATTACCTAAATATTCATATATAATGGTTAAAAAATAATGTTTTCAACCATGGGTGGAAACCCTATAGGGTCTATATAAATCTAAATGAACTTATTTAATGGGTTTTAAGTCTATAACTTTTAACCTCTTAAAATAAAATCATTTTTAATTGAGAAAACAAATATTCCAAAAAATGACTATTGTTCAAGGTTATATATTTCAATAATACATTCCTACAAAGCCTTCTCATCCCACTAAATCTAACATGTCCATTTCACGTATTCCATTTTAAAGTGCCATCAGACATCGGGGAATAAGAAATATTCAATTTATTGATGTGTTTCTTATAATATAGCTTATAAAAAACCAAATTACAGGTTTTCCCTTCACAATCTCTTAGCTTTCATGGTGGTTTTAGAATAAAACCTAACAGTATATGGATTTTTTATTGCACACCAAGGGAAATGTTATTTGTTTTAACTCAAGTGCACATCTAACCGCACCATGAGATCTCACTGATTTATCATGTAATTCTATGTCTACAAAACATCCACCTGTGATATAAAATATCATATTATTTAATAGGTAAACCTAACCATTTTTAATTTTACTTAAATTAATATAGTTCTCAATATTCAATAACATTTATAATGAGAATCTATAATCTTTGATACATTCTTTACTCATGTTATTATTATTTTTTAAAATATTATAATTTTCAATGAATTTATTAACTAAAAGGAATGGTTATTGTTTTCATCAAATTGACCCTATTTATTTAACACCACATAATATTAATTAACTTTTAATAAAGAATATATTTATTTAGTCATTCCATAGACCCTAAATGAATAAAAAAATTACTCTTTTAGCTCCTCTTACCTCTTTGATCATGTATACCCATATAGTAATACTCTCAACTTCTTATTTATTGTGGCCCTTATTTTCACTATATTTTCTTAATAAGGATGATTTAGCCTCCTTTAACACTAGAGTATCTCTACCATACATCAGAAAATATATGAAAAAATTGTTATAATTATTTAATGTTTCTAACAATTTTATTTTAGATTCTCCACCCTTAAGATGAACCTCTATATTAAAAAAATGCAATAATATTTTATAAAGTCATCGATATATTTCTTATTTTATAGTTATGGGGCAGATAGGAAAATTATACAGTCACATTTTCCTATATAGTATTCCTACTAATTTTTTTATCATATACATAGACAAAACCTTAATCTAATGTTGTGTAGAAGAAAACTCATATACTACTTCATAAAGAAACTTATTGCCCAAATAAAAGCGAATAAGACTAGGATTTACTAAGGACATTAGTAGACACATCAAAATTAATAGAAGTAGATTATCCGTCGATGGACTCTAGAATTACATTATTCTTAGAACAATATAATTCATTGAAGAGTTTATTATGATCTAGAAATTTATTCATTTTTTCTTTCATAAAATGAAATCATTATCCTTGTTCAAATAATTTATTTTGAATTCCACAAATGATATTTTTTATAATTGATGGTCTTAGTTACAAATTATTAGTTGTTTTGTCTTCATGGAAATCCAAATTCAACAACCGAGAACTACTAATATAGTTTTATTGATTATGAATTAATATTGATAAATAGTTTTTTTTATAAAAAAACAGTGGTGATGTGGAGGTTTCTAGATGGTTATGTAATAAGTAAGAGACATGATATATTTTTAAAATAGGGATATATCATGCTTTTTATCTATTTGGGACTACATTAATGGAGAGAAATCAACCCCTATGATTTTAATTATTAAAAGAAAAATAGCATTATAAAAATACCTGAAATCATTAAACTAAACCATTTAAACTATTTAGGGAATGATCTTGGATAAATATGGTAGTTTTGATGGAACACATTATAAAGATCTAACCAATAATTTTTATAGTTGGAATCACAATATAGATATGATTTATTATAAGATACTTCAAAATCTTGGATGTAGAAATAGAATAAAAGGGGAATAAACCCAATATAGTGATAAAACCTTACTTTGGGATTTGGATGGAGAATAAAACTCTATTTTGATTCATCAAAAACATTAAATATTGTTCATCCTGCTGAAAAGAATTTAAATATTTCCATCTCCATCCAATATTATCAATAATGAAACCATAATAGTGGATGTATCTTCCACATTCAGTGGATTATAGAAATTTTATAGATAAGATTATCCTATGGACTCTCAAAAAATTTATTGTAAAATTTAACCAATGGTTTTCTCACTCTCAAGGAACTATAAATGGTATTCACTAAATTATTAAACATTAATATTCTGTGGTGAAATCATATAATTCCACACATCTACACCATATTTATATTCCCAGGATGAAATACATGTGTATTGTAACACCCCAAAATTTAAAATTAAGAACATCATATTTCATAGAATTTATGACATGGAAAACCAAGAACATAAGGGAATATAATATCCTAATAATTAATAAATTTTTATTAGTTTCAATAAATTCAATAAATGATATATCTTTAAATTCATGTGATATCTTGTTATCTTGTGTTACACACAACAAATAATTTCTTGGACATCTCTTGTTAACTTAACATTGATTTTTACCTAATACAACTAATATTATTTAATATAATAAGATATAAAAAATCAATTAAATTATATTTTATGAATAATATTAGCTAAATTACTAGAATATATGGTTTATAAAAATAAAAAAATAATAAATTAGTCACAAATTCATTATAAATGAATATAAGAAGTAACTGAATATAAGTGGAATGTTTTTATAGGAAACTATTTGTTTCTCATTAAGATGTTTTATCATAATAAATTAAATTTATTATTATTAGTGAGTGAAATTAATGGAATAAATTTTTTATATACTAAATAAAATACTTTTTAAATTAATAAAATGGGTTTTATATGCTTTAGATAAGTGTAAATCTATTTTTATGCTAGAAAATTTTATTTTTCAAAAAAGTCAATTTTATCGCCTTTTAATGGAGAACCTATATAAAATAAAATTGTTAGTAAATTTAAAAATATTATTAGAAAAAATAAACATTGGTTTTTAAATTAAATCATCAATATTAGGTTAAGGTATTTTTGGCATTTTTATGGAATATTTCATTTTTAATGAATATTGAAAATAGTGAATTTTAATTCAAAAATAATTTTCCACCTAATTTATTTACAAGGTTAAATTATATTTATAATTGGATGTAATGACTAATTAGATCAATTTTATATCAAATATTACAATTAAGTTCATTGAAATCAATTTCCCTAGGATGTTGGATATAAACACTTAGCAAACATTTAGACATTTTCACCTCAAAAGCCCGTTTTTTATCCTGTCTGTGAGATTAATTTTAAATTAATTTCAACCATTTTTATGATTAGAATTTAGAAAAATATATTCCATATTTTTAATAATAATAATTTATATTTACTAAAAAAGAAACCCTATTTTTTACCAAAATTATTTGTGAGAGAACTTAAAATTATTTACATTAATTAAGGAAAAAATTAGCTTAACATGGGAATAAACCTCTAATTTCAAAGCCAAAATGTCATATAAACTTGTCCAAAATACATGGGATTGAAATATTTCTACCCTATTATCCATTTTATATAATTTTATTAATTATTGGATCCACATGACAAGGGAAACATGTTGGTGGAATTCCAGTTTCCAAAATTTACAAGAATGCCACTTATTTTCCATTATAAAAATGTACTCACTACTCACACCAATTCACACATCTAAATCTATTTTTCTCACAACAAATATGGTAAAAAAGATCCCAAAATCATTATAAAAATCCTATAATCTTCCCTTTGTGTATAAATCCATCCAAGAAATCCCTTTTGTGAAAACCTAAAGGAGTTAACCAAATAAGAGATAACGTCATTCCTCAAACTCTTTGATTTATTTTAATTATCCTCCCCTTAAAATATTATTATTCCATTCAAACATAATAAACTCATTATCTAGAATATGCTGATATATTTTTATTCCCAGATTTTTAACTACACTTAGAGAGACTTTCATAGAATGGTTAACAAACATATCAATCGTGTGTATAGATGACTGCCTTCTCGCGAAACGATGATTGTTCATTATTAGTTTACTAGACCGCGTGGTGGGAATTATGAGGGAAAAAACGTTTTAACATGTTATATAATATATATATAATTTATTTATTCTTATTAATTTTTGATATAGAACATACACTTATTCTTTCTATTTTTTTGGGAATATAATTACATTGTTTTTAGAAGTGTGGACTACCACCTCATCAAAGTGATATGATTCATTAATACTATACATGGAACATATATATGAATTTTTTAATTAAAATATATGAAATATATGAAATATATGAAATATATGAAATATATGAAATATATAAAATATATGAAATTAAAATGATACTAGGAGTATAATTTTCATATATATCATTTAATTTTAATTTTTTTAAATACGAAAAAGAAATGGGTGCAACGTCTATGTATACGTACAACCTGCTGTCTCAACGAACGATACATTTAATTTCCTATATGAAAATATTATGAATTTTTATAAATACATATATATTTAATATATATGAAAATTAATTCATGGTATAAATTATTGATATGATTAAATCATGATCTGTGTAATAATAACAACAAGTAATAGGTCAAAATATAATTGAAAAAATAGGCAGTTAACACCTATAATAGTGAAAATAGTGAATGGTTGTTAAAAAACAGGTAATAAGTGGTTTTATTAACATCATATGTGATATTATAAATTTTATTATGGTTTCTTATAACCTAATGGTATTTTAAAAACTATTACATATTTTTTTAAAGTGTGTTTACTTGAATGGAAATACAAGGTAAGGTATTCTTGTTTTACATTTGTTTTTGTGTGGCATACAACAATATAAAAAGTTATTTTTATGTGTTTTATCTAATTCACATTTTGATATATTATATCATGAATTATATTAAATTTATTGTATTTCAAGATTCAATTGGAATTATTTTTTCTAAGGGAATCTGAGTTAAATGTTATCAAGTGGTAATGAATTTCATAACATGATTCCTTATCATTGGGTTATATTAGTTTCTCAATGTCATTAATTTTTTAAGATTGAGTGTGTAATATATTTTAAATATATATTATTTTATTTACACTTTTATATGTTTTTTACATTTTACACACGTAATCAATTCATTTATTTCTTCTCATATCAATATTATGGTCTTCTCAGGGTATTACTTCATAAACTCATTTTATTCAGGATTGTTTTCACATGAAATTCAATCAGTGGAAATTATTTTATAAGTTTTCAATAATATAATTTTTATCTTATCATTATTGATTATAGTTTTAAACTAATAGTGCCATTTTCCATGTATTTAGTACATAAACTGTTTTAATGAAAACATGAATTCATTTCTCTCTTTGGTTGGAGATAATTTTTTCTTTTAAAAATATAGTTTTCTATAAGGGTTTTGAAATATGTTTTTTGGAATTCCCAAAATAATTTATTAAATAATTTTTTACCCTTTTCTTATTTCACAAACATTTTCAATAGAATATTCTTTTCTTTTTCCTCACAAGTAAATTTTCTAACCATTTTACCATAAAAATAAATTTTGTTTTTATCTTATATGACATTTACAAATCTACCTACCATCATTTTTTTAAAAATTCATTTTCTAGTTTAAAATGTTATATTTTAAAGAATTTTTTATAAAGTTATTTTTGATGAAATGTATTTTAAAAATATTTCTTCAAAATAAATAAAATACTTTCCTAAAAAATGATTTTAAAATAAATATTTATAATATTTCCATTCAGTAATGATGAAAACCCATTTTTTTACTCCACTTGGGATATGTTATATTGTTACCATCCATTTTCTTCCTCTCAATGGTTCATAATTTATTTTTCCATGGATAATATTGAAATTTAATTCCCAGATTCATTTTTCAATTCCCAATGAAATATTTAATATCTTATGATCGTTGAATAATGAATTTCCCCTCTTTATCAATATAATTTAACATGGATATTTTTATTTCCTAAACCATATAGCATAATTATATATGGTGTTTAAATTTAATGTTATTTGATATCAGGGTAAATATTGATAAAAATGTATCCTTTATTTATTATAGGTATTTGATAAGTGTCACGACCCGTCCTCGGGACCCGTTCCATGACAACCCCAAGCCCGCCTCTCATAGGCTAGGGGCTGGAGACTAGCACCAAGGCCTAAATCCCGAAAAAGGGGAAGGAATTGCCTTTATAAAGTAAAAAACACCACAAAGTAAGCAAGAAGAAGTAAACACTAAGTAATTCTTGGTACAAAAGTAGTGCAGAAAAGTAAGAGGGCTATAATACAAACCCAAACTGAATGTAAAGAACAACTCGAAAGAATGTACATCAATTGAAAGTAAAGCAGCAACGTCGATCCATCCACTAGAAGTCCCTCCTGAAGGGTGGGTACAGATAGCCTCCTCAGCTCCTCGAGTCCAACCGTCTGCTCCGAGTACATCCCGCCCAGTGTTCCACCTCCAGGTACCGACTTCCTCCACAAGCCTCAACCACGATCAGTGTTGTCTTTCATCTACAACCAGCACAACGTAGTGCGGGCCCATGCACGGGTGAGTATATGCTACTCAGTAGGGACCCCGAGACCCCCAAAGGTCTCCCCGAATCCACAAAGGATAATTCCAAAGGAAAGATACAATCACGAAGTAATATCCAACACTACTTAGGTTTATGCCCATACATATACCTAAGTCATCAATTCCCGCTCGGCTCCAGCATCAATGCCCAGGTTCGATCACGCCCACATAGGAGTAAAACCCAATCCACACAGGATAACACAACTCAATCCACATAGAAAATAAATTCAATCATATCAAAGATATTGATTGAAGTCAATAATCAGCTCATACAGGTATACTTCTTCGTAAGGTGATAGAGATGATCAGATATGACCACTGATTCATCTATGCTGGGACCCACGTAGGATACTAAACCAGCTAAGCTGTCAGACCAACATAGGATACAGACTAGCTACTCTGCCAAACCCATGTAGGATAGCAAGAACAGAGTCAACACTGCCAGAACCCCATAGGATACAAGAACAGTAGTCATCACCGTCGAACCCACAGAGGATTTCAGAACGGTCTTCATCGCTGCCGAACCCACATAGGCTTTCAGTGTAGTCTTCATCGCTGTCAAACCCACAGAGGATTTCAGTATGGTCTTCATCACTGCCGAACCCACATTGGATTTCAGTGCAGTCTTCATCGCTGTCGAACCCATAGAGGATTTCAGTACGGTCTTCATCATCGCAGCCAGCTCTAGGGTTCCCGCACACAGCATGCTCAATTCCGGAAGGGTCCGCTCCACGAGTCAAGGGGGTCGATACATCAACTGACACATAGTCCGGATTTGATGTATCTCAAAGTTCCGTCTCGACAAGAGTAACTCATCGTAATAGGCGGCACGCCAATCGGACGCCCAGTCTGCGTGTTATTGGCTTTTTCATTCCACCGGCCCGGTTGGTTTTTAAGTCAAAACCAACCCTAATTCACTCCAACTATGTCTAAACCTCGAGCGAAGTAATCCAAAAGGTTTGTATCACTAAGAGGAATCCAAAAAACTCAACGGCACGTCAATCGGACGTCCGGAGCTCAAGTTATAAGTGTTTCCTCTCTGAGGGCCTGGTTGGTTTCGTGTTCGAACCATCTCAGCCATACACAAAGTTCTCCAAAACCTGGAGTGTAATATACCAAAATGCCCATCTCGATCCAAGGATCACATCTCAGCTGATGGTGCGTCGATCGGAGGTATGTAACCCAATATATGGGCAAAAGAACGTACCTGTCCGTTTTTAAGGGGTTTTGGGCCCGGACCGACCCGACCCGAGACCCCCTGGGTCGGCCCAAACCGGGTTGACCTGAACAGGGTCCGAGTCCAGATCATTAGGGTGCGGCCCAGCCTGGTGGACGTGGCCCTACCCGGCCCAGCCTGGATGGCCCAACCTGGCGCGAGTGTGCGGCCCGCGTGGCAAGCTCGGCCATGCTGAGATGAGCGGAAGGGGGGGGGTGCTGCCCCCCTGTTTGAGTAACCGCAGCCCCCACGTGGGGTGGGGGGGAAATCCATTGGCAAGACGGGGGTTACGGCCCTCAGTCTCCCCCTGAAACGTCCAGCCCAGTCCGGCCGGCCGGTGTTTCCACTACGGGACTCGCCGCGGTCCTGCCCTTCGAGGTGCGGACAGCCGGCAGTTCCGGCCGCCCTGCCTTGCACTGGCACGACTCTGAGCCGCAGCCTTGTCCGACCGGCACGGTGGGACGGCGCCGTGCCCCTCCACCGCAGCCCCGCTCCGGCCGCGGTGTCTTCGTGGTTCTCCGGCACTGCGCAACGGCGCCGCGCCCCTTCGTTGTGGCCCGACACCGACCGCGGGTTCGTTCGGCCTCAACGGCGTGGCGTGACGGTGCCATGCATCTTTTCTGCATTTCTCCATGATTCCACGTGGTTCTGTTGCACCTTGCCACCATCTTTTGAACCGCAACAACACAACAACAAAATGGGGAGGAGATTCTGTCACGTTCGTTCGGTCCGACCTCCTCCCGATAAGTTGATATCAAGCGGCCCAAAAATAAAGACGAAGAACGGAAAAGGATATTTCATGAAAAAAAGTAATTAACCTCTACCTTGATAATGATTTGATTTTCGAAGAGCGTCGCGGAAAGTGGCGTTGCGGGGCGTGGTTCCGTAGACGTTGACGGAGAGCGTCTGAGGAGATGTCTTCTTCTCTTTATCATGGAGAGAAGAGGATGATTACCTGTTGTTGGAGAACTCCCACATCGGTGTCTCTTCCCTTGTCACGGAGGAGAAAGGGAATGGAGATACCAGAGTCATTAAGTCATTCTTCGTTGAAGAGATGACGTTCGTCGCGGAAGGATTGATGCTCTTCGTGGGAGGATGAAGTTCTTCCCTAGAGAAAAGAGTTCTATCTCTCCAATCTCCTCAAACAATAACCAACCCTCCCAAATAAAATAAGACTTATCTTATTTTATTACATGAAGCCAAGCATTTCAATTTTTAAAAATCAAACACATAACTCACTTAATTAATTAAGTGAGTTGGCATGACTAAAGAAGAGAGAGGGGGAGGTAAGTGGTCTCACATTAAAGGGGGGTTATGGAGTTATAGAATATGAGGGGTTCGACTCATGTGGGCCCCACCCCACCTTTATCCTCTCATGGTTGGTTAACAACATGTGGGTCCCACCCCCAACACCCTTACTTAGGTTATATCTACATATATGAAAATAAATATAATTTTTATATAAGTTTATTTATTCTTCACTAAAACCACAAAATTAACAACTCCTCCGGAGAAAACGCACCATCAGAAAAGGTGCTTCTAATAAATTTCCGATGTTGCGGTTTCATCGGTGCCCTCAGATTTCAATTCTGAGCACCAGTTCAAATGTTTGGAAAACAAGCTCGTTCGTTCACTGAATGTACCCGAGATAAAATTCGGAAATTTATTCCGGGCACACCGGGCATCGGAATCAGGTGTTGTCAGAAATTGCATTCTTGTTAAATCCCAAACAAAAATAAGAAAAAAATTTCCCTTGAATTTTACGCATCTTTACATTACTATCACCTCAGGGCTTTACGTCCCTATAAAGATACATCATAAACTAGGGGAACAAATGTGGGTACTGAGCACGCATCTGAGCCTCCCGCTCCCAAGTTCTCTCCTAGAGGTTCCCATGCTGCCATCTGATGTACACTAGAGGTATCGACCGTCTACATAGAACCTGCTCCTGTCGATCCTCGATCTCCACCGGGACTTTTGCAAAAGTTGCCCCATCGTCAATGTCCAACTCCTTATGGTCGATGATATGCATCGGGTCATGCACGTATCTCCTCAACTGAGATACGTGGAAGACGTCGTGCACCCGGTGCAACTGAGGTGGTAGAGACAGGCGATAAGACATCTCGCCTATCCTGCTGAGGACCTGGAATGGTCCGATGAAGCACATAGATAACTTGTCGCCCCGACCAAATCTTCGTAATCCACGTCGAGGTGAGACCCGTAAGAAGACGTGGTCTCCATCCTCGAACTCCAGTGGCCTCTGCCTCCTGTTACCATAAGACTTCTGCCGGCTTGGAGCTATCCTCATCCGCTCCTGGACAACCTAGACCTTCTCTGTCGTGGCCTGGACCATCTCCGGTCCCACAAGTGCCGACTCCCCAGGGTCTATCTAGCACATAGGTGATCTGCAAGTTTGGATGTACAATGCCTCTTATTGTGCCATCCAATGGTGGAGTGATAGCTGTTGTTGTACGCGAACTCCACCAAGGGCAGGTGGTCCTCCTAGCTACGACCAAAGTTGAGGACACATGCACAGAGCTTGTCCTCGAGACTCTAAATGGTCCTCTCCATCTGACCATCTTTATGAGGGTGAAAGGTGGTGCTCAGACATAGCTGTGTCCCAAATGCCTCCTACAACACCTTCTAAAGCTGGGAAGTAAAGATAGCATCTCGATCAGAGACGATAGATGATGGCACACCATGAAGCCATACGATCTCTTAAACCTAGAGGCATCCCAGTCTCTCCACTGAGCCCTGCTCTCTGATGGGTAAGATGTGAGCCGACTTGGTGCGTTGGTCGAAAATCACCCAAATAGAGTCATGACCCCTGGAAGTAAGTGGAAGTCCAGTCACGAATTCTATAGATATCCCATCCCACTTCCACTCCGGGACCTCCAAGGGCTGTACCAAGCCTGCTGGTACCAAGTTCTCTGCCTTCACCTGCTGACAGGTAAGGAATTGAGAAGCGAACTCAGCTACAAAATTCTTCATACCTGGCCACCAGTGCTGTCGTCTGAGATCCTGGTACATATTCACCACTACTGGATTTACCACTAAAGGGGAAGTGTGAAACTCTCTAAGCTCCTCCTCGTGTAAAGTAACTGTTACCATGGTACATACTCTGAAAAGGAAGATGTGCTCTCCTCCTATAGAAAATCCATCAGGTGCCTATCCTGAGGATATCTTCTCATGTTGCATCTCAAAGTCAGCATCCCCACATTGTGCCTCTATGACCCGCTGCAGTAGTGGAGGTGTGACTGTGAGTGACTGAATAAAGGATGCTCCATCTCTATCCATGAAGGATATCTGAAAAGTGGATAGCTACTCTATCGCCTCACCGAGTAGCTGAATGCATGTCCTCCTGCTTAGGGCATCGACTACTTCGTTCCCCTTTCTACGAGTATAGAATATCTCAAAGTCATAATCCTAGAGGAACTCGAGCCATCACCGCTGTCTCAAATTCAGGTCTTTCTATGAGAAGATGTACCTGAGACTCTAGTGGTCAGAGTAGACTGTAAAGAGATCACCTATTAGGTAGTGTCGCCACATCTTTAGAGTGAATACCACTACTGCTAACTCCAGGTCATAGGTAGCACAGTTCTTCTCATGCTGCCTCAAATGACATGATCCATAGGCAATCACTGCCCGCTCTTGCATCAGGACACATCCAAGCCCGCTCCCTGATGCATCGTAGTAGACTACGTACCCTACTCCCTCCTCTGGTAGCCTCAAGATAGGTGCGCTGGTCAATCTCTGTCTCAGCTCCTGGAAGCTCCGCTGGTATCTGTCTGACCACACGAAGGGTTTCCCCTTCTTCATCAAAGATGATAGTGGTTCCAAAACTCTGTAGAAGTCTGGAACAAACCTCCAGTAGTACCCAGCTATCCCCAAGAAACTCCGCACCTCCGTCACGCTCCTAGGTGGCCCCCAAGCTAGCACTGCCTCGATCTTCATAGGATCCACCACAACTCCCACCTCAGAGATGATGTGTCCCAAGAAGTGGACCTCATATAACCAGAACTGACAATTCGAGAGCTTAGCATAAAGCTGGTGCTCCCAGAGTGTGTCTAGTAATACCCACAAGTGGTAGGCGTGCTTCTCCTCAGTGGTTGAGTATATCAAAATGTCATCGATGAAGACCACAACAAATCGATCGAGGTATGGCTGAAAGATCCTGTTAATGAGACCCACGAACACTACTGGAGCATTGGTTACACGAAATGGCATAACCAAGAACTCAAAGTGGCCACACCAACATCTGAAGGTTGTCTTCTGTACGTCCACATCCCGAACTCTGAGCTGATGATAGCCTGATTTGAGGTCTATCTTCAAGAACCACTGTGCTCCCTTGAGCTGATCGAAGAGGTCGTCAATCCTCGGTAGTGGATACTTGTTCCTCACGGTCACCTGATTCAGGTGACGATAGTTGACAAAAATTCGCCAGCTTCCGTCCACCTTCTTGGCGAATAATATCGGGGAAGCCCAGGGTGAAACACTGGGTCGAATGAATCCCTTACCCTGCAAGTCCTCCTACTATACCCATAGCTCTCGAAGCTCAGCGAGGGCCAACTAATATGCTGGAGTGGATATCGGGGCTGTCCCAGGGTATAATTAAATATAAAAGTCTACCTCTCTGCGAGGAGGTAGTCCTGGAACTTCGTCAGGGAAAACGTCACCATACTGATCCACCACTACAGGAAAACTATGACTCTGCATGTCAACTGCTTCTAGGATGAGGGCAGCCAACTAATGAGTGATGGGTTGTCCTCTCCTCTACACAAGTCCATCCTATGCTGCAAAGTCTCCTTTCTCGCTGGTGAAGGTGAACCTGATCCCAACGGTGCGAACACACCGCACCTTGTTCCTAATACATTCGATCTGAGCATGAACTGTGGATAACCAATCCATGGACAAGATGACATCGTAAGGCCTCGACACCACTACAAGAAGACCCCAGCCGAAGCTCTCCCCTCCTAGAGTAAGCTCACACTGCTGGCACCAGTGTGTAATCGTTGAGTCTGCTCTCGTAGGAGTCTCTAGCCGTAAGGATCGATCCAACGGCTCTGTCAGAATCTACGAGATCTAAACAAGGGCAGCAGAAATAAAAGAATGACTCGCTCCTGTGTCTATATAAACTGTAGCAATGGTGGAGTAGACACAGATAGTACATCGAATCATCTCTGGCATGCCGTGGTCGTAGGCCTCCACTGCCTGAAGCTGAGCCTGTCTCTGCCCGCCAGCTCCCTGTGGTCAGGGTAAACCTCCTAGTGGTGGTGGTGGTAAAGCCTCAAAGTGTCTCCCACCACCTACTGCTCGGCCATCTCCCCTGGCTCATCCACCTTCTCTCGGCGGATCGCCACAACCGACCCTCTGCCTCTGCCTGGGTGGCCCCTCTACCATCTGCTGCTCCTCTGCACGGTGGGTCAGGAAGTCCCGAGCCATGTGGCCCTGCCCGCTGCTTGTGTAGCACAGTCTGCTCCTTGGAAGGCTGGCTCTGCACTGTGTGCTCCCCTCCTCTGAGCCAGTGTCTTGAGGTCGTCTGCCTAATGGTCCAGTCTGCATGGACCCCTGTGTCATCTATCGACTAACAACTGCAGACGACTCTGCTACGTGTCACCCTGAAGTAGGTCTTGCTGCTGGCGTAGGCTCAGCAAGAATGCTCTATATGAGAAGATCTCAATACAGTACTCCTGCCTGTGTCGGAAAGCTGAGGGAGATCATCGATACCCTGATCGCATGCCTCAGTCCCTGCTCGAAAGTCCGGGCCCGGAAGAATGGGTCCCATACCATGTCCATCGAATAGCGCGAGAGATCGGTAAATCTCGCCGAGTACTGGGCGACTATCATGCTGCCCTGCTGCAGCTGTAGAAGCTCCTAGATGCGCTCCACATGAAGGGTGGCTGGGACGAACTCTGAGCGAAAGAGGCTCTCAAAGTCCATCAAGAGGAGTGTTGCCTAGTCGTGCACCTAGATCATCAAGCTCCACCATCTGTCTGCTACCGCATGCAGGAGACTCACTACGAGGATCAAAATGAGGTCAGCTGGTGTCCCCACTAACCTGAAAACTCAAATTACCACCTCAAACGAATCCTTGGATGCCTAAGGGTTCATCTCCCCATGGAACCTGGGTGGTCTCTGACGCTGAAACTCGTGTAGTGCACTAAGGAAATGTGCACTCTCAGCGGCTGGGACTGGTGGCATCAGTGGCTCGGCGGGTAGTGGTACCACCGGTGCCTCCGCTGAAAAAGGGCCCTGCACTGAGGCATCATTACTCGGTGGGCTGTCGGCTCATACAAAAATTGAAACCCCAGATGGCTACCGTCGTGGGGCCATCCTGAACAAAAAAAAGGTGCTCCACGGTCAAAACAGTATACCTAGTGAGCTGACACAAAGTATACACAAAGAAAACTTTTGAAACACTCATGCAATCAATTTTTTGTGCATTGAGTCGGAAATTAGAAGTCAAGGTCCTGGTGTATGGATACGTCGGCTGCCGCACCAATGATGGACTCCCTGGACTGATAACCACTCTCAATACCCTTAACACTATTTCTTCACAAAGAAAAAAGATCAGAGTCATGAGTTCTGCGGTAGAACCGAACTCCTCTGATACCAATTTGTCACGAACTATCCTCGGGACCCGTGCTTTGGCTACCCCAAGCCCACCTCCCATAGGCCAGGGGCTGGCGACTAGCACCAAGGCGTAAATCCCGACAAAAGGGGAAGGCATTGCCTTTATAAAGTAAACAACACCACAAAGTTAGCAAGCAGAAGTAAACACTAAGTAAATCTGGGTACAAAAGTAGTGCGACAAAGTAAGAGGGCCAGAATACAAACCCAAACTGAAAGTAAAGTACAAGAGGAAAGAATGTACATCAACTGAAAGTAAAGCAGCAATGTCGTGTCATCCACTGGAAGTCCCGCCTGAAGGGTGGGTACAGATAGCCTCCTCAGCTCCTCAGGTCCAGCCATCCGCTCAGAGTACGTCCTGCCCAGTGGTCCACCTCTAGGTACCGACTTACTCCACAAGACTTAACCACGATCAGCACTGTCTATCGTCTGCAACCAACACAATGTAGTGCAGGCATAGCCCGTGCAGGGGTGAGTATACGCTACTCAGTAGGGACCCTGTATGACAACCCTGCTTTTTATTACAACTTAAAGATGATTTATTACATAAAACATCACTTAATACAACAAAGAAGATCGAGAGGTTTAGTGTCTTTGGAGATTAGGATCATTACATAAAAACTTAAAACATGAAATACAACATCTTTATTGAAAACATCCTTTTCATGACCACTACATTCCTTCATACTTAGCATTGCATGGGATAACCTGAGGACATGCATAAGAAAAGGGTGAGCTATAAAGCCCAGTAAGGGAGTACACATGGAATAAAATGAGGAGTAAAATACATGTTAGACAATAGGCATATCAATAGAGCATAAGAAAAACATGAACATAAAGGCATGATAAAGCATGATAATCATAACATGGAAATGTGGCAACAACACTTAACATGGAATTAGCATGAGCCAAGGCTCATTGCATAGGGAGCATGAGTAAACCCTCATTGAACATAAAGCATGAGTAAACCCCCATTGCACCTGAATTAGTATGAGTCAACACTCATTGCACATGACGTATCATGATACTATACTTTACCCAATGCATTGTAGCGCTATAAGGGCGCACCCTTCTTAATCATTTCATTTCATGCATAAGTGTGCCACATGGATCATAAAACATGGATTCATAAAACATAATCATTGATTCCACGATAAAGGAATTTGCAATTCATACATGAAACTATACAATCAATAAGTAAATGTGCATAAAGGTGAATACCCTAGATGGAGAAATGGGCATGGTATTCACTACACAATGACATTGGCTTAGAAAATCGGTGCGATTTTGGTAGCGTTACGGCTTGACATAAGAATTCATAAAAATGGATGATGAGAGAGAAAGGGGTTCGTCATCATATTTACATATAATGGACAGTAAAGATTTCATACAGATACATGTTCCAACAATTGAAATGGAATTTAGATTCATGATACAAAAGTATTTCTTGAATGTAAAAGAAGAGAGAGAGGATCCTTTCGGAATTTCGGCATAGTAACAGGTGTACATGGGAGGCATTTAATGAGAGAGAAATAGGTCTCCCATCATTCAAACAATAACATGGAATTATGGTGGAGGTTTGAAACCATACCCCAACATTCATAATTGAAATTAAAAGGTCAATATAACTTAAAGAAAAATGAAAAAAATGAGAAAGAAGAAAAAATCCTTACTTGGAAGTGTGCTTCCAAAGGCTAGAGAGAGGCTTGTGAGAGGCTTGTTGGGAGATTGGGGAACCTTGGGAGGATTTTAGAAAGAGTTGGGCAGAGGTTGGACGAACTAAAATGGTTTTGAGTGAGGAGGAAGTGGGAGCTTGGTTGGGCTTATATAAGAAAGGTGACAGAATTCTTTAATATTTAGGTTTGGGTCTCCTTACATTAAATTAATCCAAACCACAAACCATCCCATTGTTTTTTCCCATGGTTTTTGGAAAAGGAAACAAGAAAACATTATATTATAAATCCAAAGTCTGAACTTCTTAAAATATTAGGGTTGCTTATGTGGAGGTGATTCACACTCCCATGGAAATTAATTTAAAAAGGCAAAGTGTTGAATATGTCTTGAGGGGTCCTTTAATGCTTTGAAAAGTATGTCAAACAAACCCAAAATCACATTATTTTAATTGTAAAACATATATTGTCCGAACATAAAGATTATTGTATTTTATTATATCACTATTGGGTCATTATGATGTCATAAAACACATTATATATTTAAACGGTATTTAATTTTTACCCAAAAATTTGACTATCTCAGAAAATTATGAAATATTCACCGTTGGATAATTTCGACGTCCTGATTCCAGAAATTACATTTATTTTATCTAAATAATTTTCTAAATATTTTAATTTTCACTTTTAAAATAAAAACCGACATTTATCGAAAATTCATGGGTTTTGACAAAAATGGCTTTCAAACCTTAATAAAAATTATAATTGCATTAATACATTTATAAGATCATTTTTATTTAATAAAAATTAATTTAATAATAAAAATAATATTTAATTAAAATAATATTTAATTAAAAAATCCATTAATTTAATAAAATAGATTTCTCAATTAAAAAAATAATTAAAAACACTATTTGTACTTTAAAAACTATTTACAATATATCAAAAATGAATAGAAATTATATTCATTATTATATACAAAAATAATGTACATGAACATAGTACTACTTATTTGTTACATAACCCCTTAAAATAGCTGCATAAGACCTAAGGGTAATGTGTGCGATGGTGACAGACTCTTGGGGTGGCTCGGATAACATCGCTCGAGTGGTAATTTCAATCAACTTCCACTTTTCCCGTAGACAGTCCCATTCAAGCTAGACATGGTGAAGCTCAACTTGGGCTTGGTCAAGGTCGAAGCCCAAGGATGCCACCTCTTTTCCGATCTCTAACAAATGGGCTTCATATTGAGCAATTCTACTGGACGAGGCCATCACTTCTTTTTTCTGAGTAAATTGGATTTGTTAAAGTCCTATATTTATACTAATATTGTGATTACTATTCAATGGCTATATTAGCAACGGTCAAAATTCATAACATAAAACCAAAGAAGTTTACATCTTATAAAAACATTTTTCGTAAAGAGACATTTAACTGGATCAAGAGAGATTTTCCATTAATGAAACATTGGGTCATTACAACATTCCCCCCTTAAGAATTTTCTCCCTAGAAATTTTCCCTTTTCCCACACTAAAACAGATGTGGGTAACTCAGCTTCATCCTTTCCTCCGATTCCCAAGTTTCTTCTTCAAACTTCTGGTTTCGCCACAACACCTTGACGAGGGGCATTGTCTTATTTCGTAGAACTTTTTCTCAACAATCTAAGATCTTCACTGGTTGCTCCTCATAAGAAAGATCATCTTCCAATTGTACCACCTCAGAAGAGAGTACATGTGAAGGGTCTGGTATGTACTTCCTTAAGAGGGATACATAAAGGACATCATATACTTTGGCCATAGTAGTTGGATGTTCTAGTCGATAGGCCACAACCCCAACACGATCAAGAATCTTGAAGGGGCTGATGTACCTTTGACTTAACTTCCCTTTCCTTCTGAACCTCATGACCTTATTCCATAGAGATATGCGTAGAAACACCATGTCTCCAACTTTAAACTCAAGGTCTCGTCGATGATTATCTTCATAACTCTTCTGTCGACTCTGGGCTTCCTTGATATGCTGCTGAATGGTTTTCACCTTCTCCACCATTTCCTCGACCATTTCTGGTTCAAGCAGCTTACGTTCACCGACCTCATCCCAACATGCCAGTGTTCTGCACCTTTTCCCATATAGGGCTTCATATGGTGCCATTTGGATGCTTGAGTGAAAACTGTTATTATAAGAGAAATCAACCAGAGGAATATGTTGATCCCATCCTCCTTTAAAGTCCATTGAGCACTCTCTCAACATATCCTCAAGTGTTTGGATAGTCCGATCAGATTGGCCATCAGTTTGAGGATGATAGGCCGTACTGAAGTTCAGTTCAGTATTCAGAGCTTGTTGAAGACTCTTCCAAAACATAGAGGTGAATCATGGATCTCGGTCAGACACAATAGATAGTGGTACTCTATGCAACCTTACCACTTCCCTGATATATATCCATGCCAGTTGATCCAAAGAGAAATCCTCCCGAATTGAAATGAAGTGTGCAGTCTTTGTAAGACAATCCACAACAACCCATATTGAATTGTTGCCTTTGGATTTCCTCAGAAGTACGATGACAAAGTCCATGGTGATGTTTTCCCATTTCCATTCTAGTATGGGAAATGGTTGCATCATCCCCTTAGACTTCTGCCTCTCTGCCTTCACTTGCTGACACACCCGGAACCTTGATGTATATTCAGTGATCTCCTTCTTCATATTATCCCACCAAAAGTTTTCCCATAGATCTCAATACATCTTCGTGCTCCCGGGGTGAATAGAGAAATTTGAACTATGTGCATCATCCAAAAGATCCTTCTTTAGATCCGGACCTGATGGAACACATAGTCTTTTCCCAAACCATGCAATTCCTTCTTCATTAACATTAAACTCCAAGGATTTCCCTTTTTTGATAGCTTCCAACTTTTCCTGAATTCCCACGTCATCCTTTTGACCATCCTTTAACCTTTCAAAAAGAGATGGTTGAGCAATCATTTGTGAAAGGATTGATGATGTTCCCTTCTTTGTGATTCCCACGTCTATCTTCATCAAGTCTAAGAATATTGGATCCTTCTCAATTATCATCATTGATAGAATCGCTGGATCCTTTCTACTTAGGGCATCGACCACCTTGTTTGCTTTCCCAGGGTGGTAATGTATTGAACATTCATAATCCTTGATGAGATCTATCCATATTCTCTGGTGCATATTAAGCTCATTCCGTGTGAATATATTTTTAAGACTCTTGTGGTCAGTATATATCTCACATTTCTCTCTATATAGATAATGCCGCCAGATTCTCCAGGCAAAGATCACAACCACCAACTCCAGATCAGGCATTGGATAGTTTCACTCATGGATTTTCAACTGTCTTGAGGCATAAGATATCACTTTATAATTCTACATTAGCACACATCCTAATCCATTCTTCGAAGCATCACTGAATACCACAAAAAGTTCCCCACTTGTGGGTAAAGTGAGCACGGGTGTGGCGATAAGCCTCCTTTTCAACTCTTTGATGCTTTCTTCACACTCATCACTCCAAGAAAAATATACTCCCTTTAGATTTAGCTTGGTAAAAGGGTTGGAAAATTGTGATAAATTTCTCACAAATCGTCGTTAATATCCAGCTAACCCCAAGAAGCTACAGAATATCCGTTACCGATCTTGGCCTCGGCCATCCATCAATTGCATCTGTTTTGGAGGGGTCCAGAGATATCCCATTTCTTGTGATGATATGGCACATGAATGAGACCTCCTTCAACCATAACTCACACTTTCTATACTTATCATAGAGCTTCTCCTTGCGAAAAGTCTCTAGTACAGTTTTTAAATTCTCCTCACGATCCTCCTTGGTTTTGGAGTATATTAGAATATCATCTATAAAGACTACCACAAATTTGTCAAGTTAATCTCTAAAGACTCTATTCATCAAGTACATGAATATTTATGGAGCATTGGTGAGTCCGAAAGGCATTAGTATGAATTCATAGTGCTCGTATCTTGTACGAAAAGCAGTCTTGGGGACATCTTCATTATTCACCCTTACTTGATAATATCCCGACCACAAATCCACCTTGGAGAAGTATTGTGCTCCATGAAGCTGATCAAACAAGTCATTTATTCTTGGGAGAGGATACTTGTTCTTTATCGTGATTTTGTTAAGTTCACGATAATCGATGCAAAGCTGCATTGACCCATCCTTCTTCTTGACAAAGAGGACTGGTGCACCCCATGGTGAAGCACTTGGGCATATAATCCCTTTATCCAGATTCTCATGTAGTTGTTTCTTCAACTCTTCAAGCTCTAAAACAGCCATTCTATATGGATTCTTGGATATTGGTAGCGCCCCAGGTATAAGTTCAATTGAGAACTCAACATCTCTTCTTGGAGGAAGACCAGACAGTTCCTCGAAAAACACTTCAGCGAATTCCCTCACCATAGGCATTTCTTCAAGGATTGTTTATTCCTTGAACTCAATCATCTGATACAGATATGTGTGCTCATAAGGCAGTAATATCCATCCTTGAGATGATGGAGATAAAGGAGATTCATCTTCCTCTTGACACTTGTAAAGAATCGGGGGTCGATTCTCCATATGGAGTGTGATTTCCCTATCCCGACAATTTATGTGGGATCTGTATAAGGAAAGCCAATCCATGCCAAGAATTGCATCAAATACCACCAGAGGGAGTATGACGAGGTTCTTCGGGAAAATTCAATCCAGAGATTATAACATGGGAGGTCTTATATTCATGGGATGCAATGATTGCCCCATTTGCCGTACTCACCGGCATCTTTACTTCCACGATTTGTGGTGGTGTTGGGATTGTTCTACTAAACTTTCGAGATATAAAAGAATGTGTAGAACCTGAATCAAAAAGTACGTTTTCTATTCTTGAATGAATAACTAGCATACCTGTCACCACTTCGTTGTTGGGGTTCACTTCGGCAGAAGTGATGGAAAAAGCTCTTCCTTGCTGCCTTGGAGGTTGTTGCTTGCCTCCGAAAACCCTTGGATTAGGGCACTGATTTGAAAAATGACCCGGTTCTTTGCATTTGTAGCATTAAACAACATGTTGAGGTTCGAACGGAGCGTTCCTCTCCTCTGTCTCAGCCGCGGGTCTTTCTTGCTGACAGTTAATAGTTAGGTGCCCCTCTCTTCCACACCTGAAGCATTTCCTCGTCCCGTTAAGGCAATTTACAGGGTGATTCTTCCCACTCTTTTGACATGTGGGGTGTTGGATCTTCTTAGCACCGTTGTATTTATCCATCGGACCACCAGCTTTGAAGTCCACCTTATTATTCTTGTCCCCAAGACACCCCTGTGATTCCCTGATCTCCATTTGGACCTTGAGGGCACATCAGACAATTTCCTCATAGCTGTCGAAGTCACGGATCGCTAATGCTTTCTGTAAGCTAGGATTCAGCCCACCGAAGAAGCGGTCAACCTTGCATTCAGGGGTAACGACAAAGCCAAAAGCATATTGTGCAAGCCTTGTGATGTTTTCCTCGTATGCTCCAACAGATTATTCATCTTTTTTCTTGAGGGAAAGGAAGTCCCTTTCCATCTTAAGCCGGAGGGTGCACGAAAAATATTTATCAAAAAAAATCTTCCAGAAATCCTTCAATTCCAACGCCTCGCTCTCCTCCTCAGGCTTCATATTTTTGATCAACGTCCACCATTGATCAGCTTCACCCTCCATACGATAAGCAGTCAGGAGAACCTTCTCCTGTTCAGAACATTGGAGGATGGAGAAGATATTTTCAATGGAGTTGATCCATTGTTCAGCGATCGTGGGATCGGATGATCCACTAAAAGTAGGAGGCCTTTGTCTCATGAAGCTCTTGATAGCGACTTGTTCTTTCTAAGGGGGGGTTGAACGTTACTTTTGACTTGTGTTTCTATACAAAACATGAGTTAGCTGATAGAGAAGCATGACAAAGTTCGCGATTCCCACTCCCATTGGATTAGTCATCTCATTAGTACAGTCATCACACTAATATTCACAATGGTTGTATCCCGAGTCCTCCTATTACCAGCCATTGGCTGGAATAAAAAGAAAGTTAGGGGTAACACATAAAGGGTAATCCAAAGACAAAAGTTGATGACTCATAAATAATGTTTTATTTCCTTAACTCATGAGTCTTTAGGATTCAATATAGGCTTTTCATGATCTACTTTATAACATATATTCTTAGAGAATTTTTTAAATTCCCTTAATAAGGGTTCATACTAAGCTTGTGAATTTATCAAAACATATCCCTAGGGTGTGTCGTAACCAAGAGTGCTGCAAGGCCCGTTGTTGTGCACCAGTTCCCATTCGAGTCTAGCTCAAAGCGGTGTTTTCGGGATTTACCCCTAGGGTATATCTGTTCCAGAGCTGCCTCTACCTGTTCATATCCAGACAGGGATGTATTTGTTTGATAAACCACTTACTTAGTATTTACCAAAACTTAGGGATGTGTTTATTGTACTTAGCCTTGTATCTAAGGCTTTACTAGGGTTTCCCAATCCCAAAAATAACTAAACCTATCCTCTAATACCAACTATGACAACCCTGCTTTTTATTACAACTTAAACAAGATTTATTATATAAAACTTCACTTGATACAACAAACAATATCGAGAGGTTTAGTGTCTTTGGGACTGAGGATCATTACATAACAACTTAAAACCTAAAATACAACATCTTTATTGAAAACTTCCTTTTCATGACCACTACATTCCTTCGTACTTAGCATTGCCTAGGATAACCTGAGGACATGCATAAGAAATGGGTGAGCTATAAATCCAAGTAAGGGAGTACACATGGATAAAATGAGGAGTACAATACATGTTAGAAAATAGGAATATCAATAGAGCATAAGAAAAACATGAACATAAAGGCATGATATTTTCATGATAATCATAACATGGAAATGTGGCAACAACACTTAACATGGAATTAGAATGAGCCAAGGCTCATTGCACATGAAGCATGAGTAAACCCTCATTTCACATAATGCACAAGTAAACCATCATTGCACTTGAATTAGGATGAGTCAACACTCATTGCACATGACGTATCATGATACTATACTTTACCCAATGCATTGGAGCGCTATAAGGTCACACCCCTCTTAAACATTTCATTTCTTGCATAAGTGTGCCACATGGATCATAAAACATGGATTCATAAAACATAATCATTTATTCCACGATAAAGGAATGTGGAATTAATACATTAAAATATACAATCAATAAGTAAATGTGTATAAAGGTGAATACCTTTGATGGAGAAATGGGCATGGTATTCACTACACAATGACATTGGCTTAGAAAATCGGTGTGATTTCGGCAGCGTAACGGCGTCACATAAGAATTCATAAAAATGGTTGATGAGAGAGAAAGGGGTTACTCATCATTTTTAAATGTAATTGAAATTAAGGAGGTCATTTTGATACATGTCCCAACAATGGAAATGGAATTTATATTCATGATACAAAAGTATTGCTTGAATGTAAAATAAGAGAGAGAAGTTCCTTTCGGAATTTCGGCATAGTAACGGGTGTATATGGGAGGAATTTAATGAGAGAGAAAGGGGTATCCCATCATTAAAACATTAAGATGGATGTATGGTGGATGTTTTAAACCATAACCCAACATTTATAATTGAAATTACTGGGGCAATACAACTTAAAGAAAAATGACAAAATGAGAAAGGAAGAAAAAACCCTTACTTGGAAGTGTGCTTCCAAAGGCTAGAGAGAGGCTTGTGATAGGCTTCTTGGGAGCTTGGGGCACCTTGAGAGGATTTTGGAGAGATTTGGGCAGAGGTTGGACGAACTCCAAGGGCTTTTAGTGAGGAGGTAGTGGGAGATTGGGTGGGTTTATATAGGAAAGGTGAGGGAATTTTTTATTATTTAGGTTTGGGTCCCCTTACATTAAATTAATCAAAACCACAAACCAACCCATGGTTTTTGCCCATGGTTTTTGGAAAAGGGAAGAGGAAGAAATTATTTTATAAGGCCAAAGTACGAACTTCTTAAAATATTAGGGTTGCTTATGTGGAGGTGAGCCACACTCCCATGGATGTTAATTTAAAAAGGAAAAGTGTTGAATATGTCTTGAGGGGTCCTTTAATGCTTTGAAAAGTAAGTCAAACAAACCCAAAATCACATTATTTTAATGTTAAAACATATATTGGCTGAACATAACGATTATAGTACTTTATTACATCACTATTGGGTCATTATGATGTCATAAAACACATTATATATTTAAACGGTATTTAATTTTTACCCAACAATTTGACTGTCTCAGAAAATTATGAAAAATTCACCGTTGGATAATTTCGACGTCCCGATTCCAGAAATGACATTTATTTTATCTAAATAATTTTATAAATATATTAATTTTCACTTTTAAAATAAAAACTGTCATTTATCGAAAATTCATGGGTTTTGACAAAAATGGCTTTCAAACCGTAATAAAAATTATAATTGCATTCATACAATTACAAGATAATTTGTATTTAATAAAAATTCATTCAATAAAAAAATTAATATTTTATTAAAATAATATTCAATTCAAAATCCATTAATTTAAAAAAATTGATTTCTTAATTAAAAAAATAATTAAAAACACTATTTATACTTTAAAAACTATTTACAATGTATCAAAAATGCCTAGAAATTATATTCATTATTATATACAAAAATAATGTACATGAACATAGTACTACTTATTTGTAACATAACCTGTTAAAACAGCCACATAAGAACTAAGGGTAAGGTGTGCGATGGTAACAGACTCTTGGGGTGGCTCAGATAACAACGCTCGAGTAGTAATTTCAATCAGCTTCCACTTTTCCCATAGACAGTCTCGTTCGAGCTTGACATGGTGAAGCTCAGTTTGGGCTTGGTCAAGGGAGAAGCCCAAGGATGCCACCTCTTTTCCAATCTTCGACAAATGGGCTTTGTATTGAGCAATTCTACTGGACGAGGCCATCGCTTCTTTTGACTTTTTAAATTAGATTTGTTAAAGTCATATATTTATACTAATCACGTGATTACTGTTCAACGACTATATTAGAAACGGTCAAAATTCATAACATAAAACCAAAGAAGTTGACATCTTATAAAAACATTTTTCATAAAAATACATTTAACTGGATTGAGAGGGATTTTCCATTAATGAAACTTTGGGTCGTTGCACCCCGAGACCCCTGAAGGTCTCCGAGAACCCACAAAGGATAAATAAAAAGAAAATATACAATCACGATGTAACATACAACACTACATAGGTATATGCCCATACATATACCTAAGTCATCAATTCCCGCTCAGCTCCAACATCCATGCCCAAATTCGATCACGTCCACATATGAGTACAACCTAATCCACACAAGATAACACAACTCAATCCACATAGGAAAGCAAGTCGATCATATCGAAAGATATTGATTAAAGTCAAGACTCAGCTCACACAGGTATACTTCTTCATAAGGTGATAGAGATGATTAGATATAACCACTGATTCATCTATATTAAGACCCATGTAGGATACTAAACCAGCTAAGCTGTCGGACCCACAAAGGATACAAACCAGCTACTCTGCCAGAACCACGTAGGATAGCAAGAACATAGTCAACACTACCAGACCCATGTAGGATACAAGAACAATAGTCATCACCGTCAAACCCATGGAAGATTTCAGTACGGTCTTCATCGCTGCTGAACCCATGTAGTATTTCAGTGCAGTCTTCATCACCATCGAACCCACAGAGTATTTTAGTACGGTCTTCATCACTACTGAACCCACATAGGATTTCAGTGCAGTCTTCATTACCGTCGAACCCACAAAGGATTTTAGTACGGCCTTCATCATCTCAGCCAGCACTAGGGTTCCCACACACATCATGCTCGATTCCGGGAGGGTCCGCTCCATGAGCCAAGGGGGTCGATACATCAACTAACACGTAGTCCGGATTTTATGTATCTCAATGTTCCGTCTCGACAAGAGGAACTCATCGTGACAGACATCGCGTCAATCGGACGCCCGGTCTGCCAGTTATTGGCTTTTTTCGTTCGAGGGTCCCGGTTGGTATTTAAGTCAAAACCAACCCGAAATCACTCCAAATATGTCCAAACCTCGATCGGAGTAAGCTTAAAGGTCCATCTCACTAAGAGGAATCCAAAAAAGTCGATGGAACATCAATCGTATGTCCGGAGCTCAAGTTATAAGCATTTACGCTCCAAGGGCCCGGTTGGTTTCGTGTTCGAACCAACCCGGACATACCCAATGTTCTTTGAAAGCTTCAGTGTAATATACTGAAATGACAGTCTTGATCCAAGGATTGAATTGTAGCTGACAGCACGTCGATCATAGGTCTGTAGCCCAAGATATGGTCAAAAGAACATACCAGTCCGTTTTTAGGGGGTTTTGGGCCAGGACCGACCCGGCCTGAGACCCCCCCTGGGTCGGCCCGAACCAAGTCCAGGACCGGCCCGGCCTGGGCGTGGCGTGACCCGGCCTGGGCAGCCCGACCCGGCAAGCACACGTCCCGCATGGCCAGCTCGGCCACGCCGTGTTGAGTGGAAGGGGGGGGGGGGGGCGTTGCCCCCCTGTTTGAGTAACTATGGCTCCCACGTGGGGGGGGGGGTCCTTTGGCCAACCAGGGGTTACGACTCCCGGTCTCCCCCTGAAACGGCCGGCCCGGTCTGACCGGCCGGTGTTGCCTCCACAGGACCCGCCGCGCGACCCACCCTCTGAGGTTCCGGCGGCCGGAGGTTCCGGCTGCCCCGCCTGGCACCGCCGCGGCTTTGAGGCAAGACCTTGTCCGACAAGCACGGTGTGATGGCGCTGTGCCCCTGCGCCATGACCCCACTGCGGCCGTGGTGTCTTCGTGGTTCTCTGGTGTAGCGCGATAGCGCCGTGCCCCTTCGCTGCAGCCTGACTCCGGCCGCGAGTTCGTTTGGCCTCAATGGTGCGGCGTGACGGTGCCGCACATCTTTGCTGCATTTCTCTATGACTCCGCGGGGTGCCGTTGCACCGCGCCACCTTCTTTCCAACCACAACAACACGACAAAAAAAGTGGGAGGAGAGTCGGCCATGTTCGTGCGGTCCGACCTCCTCCCGATAAGTTTATATCAAGAGGACCAAAAATAAAGACGAAGAATGGAAAATGATATTTCACGAACAAAAAGTAATTAACCCTTACCTTGATAACGAGTTGATGTTTGAAGAGCGTCGCAGAAAGTGGCGTCGTGGGGTGTGGTTCTGTAGACGTCGACGGAGAGCATCTGAGGAGACGTCATCTTCTTTTTATCACGGAGAGAAGAGGATGATTATGGGTTATTGGAGAACTCCCTCATCGGTGTCTCTTCCCTTGTCACGGAGGAGAAAGGGAATGGAGATATCAGAGTCATTGAGTTTTTCTTCGTTGAAGAGATGACGTTCATCGCGGAAGGATTGAAGCTCTTCGCTAGAGGATGAAGTTCTTCCCCAGAGAAAAGAGTTCTATATCCCCAATCTCCTCACACAACAACCAACCCTCCCAAATAAAATAAGACATATCTTATTTTATTACATCAAGACAAGCATTTAACTTTTTAAAAATCAAACACATAACTCACTTAATTAATTATGTGAGTTGGCATGATTAAAGAAGAGTGAGGGGGAGGTGAGTGGTCTCACATTAAAGGGGGGGTTATGGAGTTAAGGAATATGAGGGATTGGGCTCATGTGGGCCCCACCCCACCTTTATCCTCTCATGGTTGGTTAACAACATGTGGGTCCTACCCCCAACTCCCTTACTTAGGTTATAACTACCTAGAGGAAAATAACTAAAATTATAATATAATATTATCTATTCCTCACAAAAACCAAAAAATTAACAACTCCTCCCGAGCAAACGTAAGTTCGAAAAAAGGTTCTTCTAAGCAATTTTCGACGCTTTGGTTTCATCGGTGCCCTCAAATTTCAATTCCGAGCACCGGTTCAAATGTTAGGAAAACCCGCTCATTCGTTCACTGAACGTACCTGAGCTAAACTTCGGAAATTGATTACGGGTACACCGGGCCTCAGAATCAGGTGCCGTCAGAAACTGCATTCTTGTAAAATCCCAAAGAAAATTAACAAAAAAATTCCCTTGATTTTTACTGGTCTTTACAATAAGGTGCTTTTTTATGTATTTAAATTAAAAATTACATATATAATGAATGATTTAGAAATTCAAGACACAGGTTATGGACCATTTAGGGAAATCCCAATGGGATGAAGACCAGTTAATGTAAAACCAATGAGGCATCTATAGTCTCATCAGTCAAAATTAGTGTTCTAGCCTAATATAATGGGTTTTTGCAATGTTTTTTAAACCATCATCATGTTAAAGGTATTATGTTCCTATGAAACATAAAATCTATTAATTAAGAATTTCCCTCATTTAGATTCAATTATTATTTATACATGATATTTTGTGTCAAAAAATCTATGGATTTATTGTATTCTATGTTCATCGATGAAATTGAATGTTTTTTTTCAATTAGCACCTTTACAAATATTTTATGCACTTCCTTATCTATTTATTCATTACATTGAATGTGTGTTCATTTATAACCATTCCATATTGATTATTCTAATTCATAAATTATTGATTACTCTATGCTTAAAACTAACTAAGAATTTGATCTCACCATTTTTTTTCATTCACCATGATTCCATGAATTATTTTAATAATGATATAAAAGAGTATTCTTGTTGAAATAAAGTGATTTTCCATGAATGAAAAAAAATTATGGTGTAATTAACATAATAATTTGTAATACAAGACTCATGTATGTATCTAGTTTACCAAGAAAACTGAATTCTTTAGTCCTTTGAAATATGATTCCTTATAATCATGCCAATGTAATGGTAGTAGACACCATCTTTGGACTTACTGGGGTTGGGTCACTACATTTGGTGTCCGAGGAAGTATAATAGAAACCATTGAGAATAGATTTAGGAAAAACATAGATTAGGAAACATAATATTAAGATATAAATTGAGGATATATATAGCATAACATAATATAATATGGTAAGGTAGATATTTTGTGGGTATTCCTTTCAATACACCCCTTTCCGATTACTAAAAGTTGATATGGTTATGTAAAAGATGATCCTTGGTGTAAAAGCTCTGAAATAGTGCATGGGGCCTGGCTCAAGCATAATATAGTACATGAAAATGGCCCTTACTACGCACGTGGCTTGACACTACGGGGTGATACACTTAGGAAAATTCACATTTTATTAAAACGAATTTATTAAGGATTTGAATATATAATGACAACGAATAACCTAGTTTAAACATTAGACCAAGGAAGGACCTTTGTTGAAAAAAATAGATGATGTATTTATGTATTGAGGTTTTATTTAAAACCTTATTTAAATAGATATATAGTGATTAAATTTATTTGAAGTATGTGAATCATATTTTTGGGAATGTTATTGGAATTATAGGAATATGATTTTAGTAAAGGACAACATGTATGCTGGGTGACAACCCATCAAGTCTACAAAGGCTGTAGAACATGAACCCACGATCGAAGGATGATAATGGTTTATCTCCAAATATAGACATAAACAATATATTGGTTATTATGTAATTGTTTATAGTTAAAAAATTTTGTGATTAAATTCTAATGACGAACCAATAAAATCAGTTTTTAGGTTAAGAGATTAATTTATTAACCATATTGGGTTTGTAAAATTTTTAGGGAAAAATATAATGATTTTTATGCGTATTATGATCTGTTAAAATTTTTTTTAACTGATTCAGGAATATAAATTCATTGTTGGATATTAATTTCTTAGATTAATGGGATAAATTAGAATTTGATTAAATCACAACTAACTTATGGAATGGTACATATGAAATTAGAACATATAAAGAAAATGTATTTAATTATATTCCTAGGAAGTAAAATAATTACCAAAAATTTGAAAAACGATTTAAAAAATATGGTCATAATACCTTTTCTTCCAATGGTATTTTAAATCATCACATATTTATGGATTTTATGACCCAAAATTTATATTTATCATTAAATAATTTATAATTTATGATGTAAATAAATCGGTATAAATACTTACACTTTCCCTCCATGTACGTATCTCCGCTGACTACTAATGTTCTCCTACTAAGAGACCTAGTTATATATTAGTCCACATGACCTTTGTACTTCCCATTATATCTTTTCTATAAGATGTTTTATGAAAACTTCTCATGATGTGAGATTTCACCATGATAAATAAAAAGAAATATATTACCAAGACCAATTTTCAATTGAGTGGAATAAATTTAATTTAGGTGGGGAGAATGTAATGCCCCAAAATTCTAAATTAAGATTCCAGTGTTCGATTGTGTTTATAAACCCTGATAGTAAGATAATAAGAGAATATAATATCATGAGACTTTATAATATATTTATTATTTTAGATAAGTTAAATATATGATATTAGTTTTAATGAATATGATACTGAGTTAACTTTCTTTACATGCACCAAGGACTTTCTTCTATTGCTAGAGTCACAAACAAGACCATGTTTTACCCAATAATACTAATAGTATTTTAAATAATAATATATAACATTACCATTAAATTAACATTCATGAATATTATTTTTTAAATTATGAAAATATATGTTTTATTTATATATAAAATTAATTCTTTGGTTATATATTAATTAAGAATTAATATAAGAACAAATTTTATATAAAGGGAAAGTTTTTATAGAAATATGTTTTTATGCCCAAAAAGATGTTTTATACTAATAAATTAAAATTATTAAAATTATTTGGTGATATTAATAACCTATATATGTTTTATATTCAATAAAATATATTTTACATTCATTGAATTGGTTTTATAGGAAAAAGAAAATAACAAATCAGAAAATAACATCTTTTCTTCTGATTTATTTATGTTTTTAATTATTATTTAAAAACTATTTAAAATTATAATTGGATAAATTTTATATCATTTAAGAAAATTTATTTTATTGGAATCAATTTCATAAATTAATTGGATATAAAAACATAGCAAACTTTTTAACATTTTAACACTAAAAACCTGCTTTATTGTCCCGTCTGTGAGATTAATGTTATTTTAATTTCTTCCAGTTATGTGATTGTAATTTTCAAAATGGGATTAAATATATGGAATTATAATAATTTATAATTTATAATAAGGTAAAATTATTTTAATAACAAAAAATATTAGTGAATGTAATTAAAAATAACTATATTGATGAAGAGAAAAATTAGCTTAATATGGGACTAAAGATTATACATGTGTACCAAAATGACCTATAAACATGTAAAAAATAAATTTTATTGAAATATATAGAACTTATACTCAATTAAATATATTTTTAATTATTATTTTAGATACTTAACATGGGAAATTGTTGGTGGAATTCCCTTTTCCAAAATTTACAAGGATTTCCACTCCTCTTCCACTATAAAAAGGCTCTCACCCTCCCACTTATTCAGACCTCTAAAGGAATTTATCTCACCCAATATATGATAAAATAATACCACAAAAAACCTCCCCTCATACGATAAAATTTATTTTGTAATAAATAAATCAAATTGAATCCCTTTGGTGCAAACTAAAAGAAGTTACTAGGAGAAGAGGTAACATCCTTCCTCAAAATCTTTTGTTTTATTTCCATTCCCACACCCTAATATAAAATTATTCCATTATTAAATAATAAAATTATTATCCCCAATATAATGATATTTATTTATTATAATGGTTATTCCTTCACTTACACACTTCCATAAAAAAGTGAAACAAACTTACCATTCATGTGTACGGTTGACTACTGCTTTGTGAAATAATGATTGTTTGTTCCTCCTTTACCACATATCATGGTGTGAATTTTGATGGAAATGATATTTTATATAATATATTTTCTATTTATAAATTTTTATGGTTCTTTAATTTTTATATATCACATAACTTTATGATTTCAATTTTTTATGAATACGATAACATCGTTTGTGGATGTGTGGAATACCACCTCCTCAAAGCAATGTGATTACTTCACATTGTACATGGAATTTATAAAGGAATGTTTTAATAAATTTGTGTTAAATATATGATATATGTTGGTAACAAATTTATAATGTCCACATATATCATTTAATTTGCATTCTTTTAAATACAATAAAGAAATAGAAGTAGTGTCAAGAATATGTATGACCTAATTCTCCATGAACTATGCATTTCATTTCTTATCTCCAAATATTATGGATGATTATAAATACGTATATAATAAAATATATTATAATTAAACCATGTTTTAAATTCAGTAGATGATGAAATACTAATATATTTAAAAAAGAGAAACATGTAACAAATCAAATCTTACTAGAAAAATTGGGAAATTAAAACCTGTAATAGTGAAAATAATGAAAGGTTGTTAACAAATAGGTAATAAGATGTTATAATAAAATCCTATGTGATATAATAAATATTTATATGTTTATGTTATAAGTTATTGAAAAATTTAAAACCATTATAAATGAGGTTAAAGGATGTTCACCTGAAATGAAATCTATTGTAAGGGATACTGGTCTCACTTTTCTTTCTATAATCCATACACCATTTTAACTACATGTTTCTTTTGTGTAGTATATCTACAATTCATTTTGATATATTATATAATTAATTATTTTATATTCATGGTATTTTATGTTGAATTTTAAATTATTTATTCTATTGGAATTAGAGTTAAAAGTTACCAAATGGTAATTAATTTCATAACATGATTCATTTTCATTGGGTGATATTACTTTCTCATTTTCATTAATATTATAATATTTTTTTTGTATCAAAATTTTATATTTTATTGATGTTTATAAAATTGTTTATGTGGATTTAATTTTGAATCATAAAATAAATAAATTTACATATTACTATATCAATGTTACGGTCTTCTCAAGGGTTTACTTCACAATCTCATTTTACTTTGGATGGTTATGAAAATGAATTTACATTAGAGGAAATAATTTGATAATTGTTCAATAAAACATTTAATTTTTTTCTAATATGGTTATTCCTAACCTTTATAATGTTAGAGTACAATTTTCTCACTCTTTGGTAAAAAAAATGTTTTAGAAAATGGTTTTAAGAAAACCAGACTTCATTTCTCTCTTTGGTCAGATGAACTTTTTTTCTTCAAAGAATCCAATTTTCTAAAAAAAAATTCTAAAATTTTTTCCCTTCCAAAAATGATTTATTAATGAATTTTTTCCCTTTTTCTTTACAATGTTTTTAAAAGTATTCTTCTTGTCTTTTTCCAAACATGACACTTTTCTAACCAATTTACCTTGGCAAAGGAATGTTACTTTTACCTCAAATGAAATGTTCATATTTACTAGCCATCATCTTTTTGATGATTCCATCAAATGTTTCAAAAATAAAACGTTAAATAAAATGTTCTATAAAAATTTATTTTCATATAAAAGGATTTCCAAAATGTTTTTCTAAATAAAGAGGATATTTTCTTCATGAATTTATTTAAAATTTATTTTTATAATATTTCAATTCGTCGATCAAAATAAATCTTTATTTTACTGTAATTGGGATATGATGCATTAATTCCACACTTATTATTCCTATAGACGGTTCTTGATTGATTTAACCAGTGATAGTATTGGAATTCACTTTATTGATTCATTTTTCTAGTTCCATTGAAATATTCAATTTCTTATGATCATTGAAGAATAAATTTCCACTCATTATCCATATCATTTATCACGTAATTTATCATTGAATAACACATATACCATATTTACATGTGGTAACTACATTGAATATTATTTTTTATTTGGGGTGCTATTAAAGAATTCATATCCTTTATTCATTTAAAATATGTGATAAGGAACTTTGTTTAGGAATTTTTATAGATTATTCTATATATAAGGAATTCTATGGACATTCATTACTTTAGTTGGAACCATTTAATGCAATCAAAACATGTTAGGGACTAGTTAATGAAATCCAAAAGATACATTAATAGTCTCACGGTAAAAAATCAGCTGGATATCCCAAGGAAATGGGTTTTTTCCAAGAATGTTTTAAAATGTATTTACGGTAAAGGCATCATGTGTCTTGGAAACATGAAATCCATTAATTAAGAATTTAATTCATTTAGATTCATTTATTATTTATAAATTATATTTTCAATTAACATATCTATGGACTCATTTAATACTCAGTTCATCAAATAAATAGAACGTGTTTTCTATTTTTTACCTTTTCCATATTGTTTATAAACATGCTTCTTAATTTATCAATTACATGGAATGTGTGTTAAGGTATTACATTCCCATGTTGATTTTTCTCATTTACTAACTATTGCATCCAATATTCATAAAAATTTCAGATAATTTGAGCTCATTATTACATTGTTTAGTTCCCCCAGGACTCCCTCAATGTACTGTAAAAGATATTCAAGGATACTCTAGATTTAATAAATCAACTATTCAAGAAAAAAATTATTTTATGAATAGAATATTAATTTTTAATAAATTACTCATGTTTGTATCAGGTTTACAATAACAACTAAGCTCATAGAATCATTAATATTTGATTCCTTATAACCATACTAGTGTAATGTTATTGCACACTGACACTAGGATTACTCGGGTGAAGTCATTACATGTGTGACATAGATGAAACCCACCGTTCATGTGATTAACCATGTAACAACTAGAGGAACTGTTTAGAAGCACAATATAGGATGCTGATGAATCACATAGATTAGTATGTATATATGAGATACAAAAATATCTAATAACATAACAGATGAATTTTAGATCTATTAAATCAAAGATGATCAATTACCATTCATATACCATAAATATATTCCTAGACCTTGATACGTAGGTAAATAAAAATAATAAAATAACAATTAAAGGAAAAATAAATTCAACAAAATAAACCAAATATTCCATGTCAATGTTAACAGCCACATAAAAATAATGTAAACAAAAAGAGATATAGTTTTTGAAATTACATGATCTTCATGTTAATTTTAAAAAGATGATCATAATAGACATGTAAATTCATAGATATGGTTTTCTAATTAATCAACCCACACTTTAGAGCATATGAACTTGAGGTAGAATAATTCACAATGACATAATAATATTTTTTATAGATTGTAAATGTGAGATATAATGTAAAGGATTGGTGTAATTGATCACTTGGGAGAAAATATAGTTTCTATATTTCATTATAACCTAAGTGATATTGTATAGATGATCATGAGATATTCATCTATATTCCCTCACAAAAAAATACAATCTTTCCATGTGTAATGCTATATTGATAAAGAGAAACAATTGGTAACCTACATGAATACCTTATAAATATGAGGAGGTAAATATTATAACGGTTCATATTTTTCTTCCCCCTCAAAAAATCATAGGACATTTCAGTTTATTTTTTCATTTTATCATTATTTAATATATTATTTAATGTAACAACTAAATTTAATATCCTTCCCCTATTTCATTATTTTATTATTATAACAATGAGTTATATGGTATCTATCCCAAAATAATTGAATGATACTCTTTATGAAGTCCAGAACTAGGAGATAACAATTAAAACCATGAGTTCCCTGATGGTCCAAGGGAAAAATAAAATCATGTAACATGGTGAACAATATATATTTAATTGGTTTCAAAAAATAGATTTGAATATAATGATGCAGAAATCCCAAAATATTCATTATGTGGAACTTTAAACATTTAATTTATAATCAATTTAATACAATAATTTTTATACATGATTATTCTTCTTCTTATTGATCAATATGGAATCCACTCTCACAGTCAAATTGTTAGAATATTGTATCTAAACCAGGATCACACTAGTTATGTCTATATGTTGTCCATGAATCTCATAATGTCACTCGTATTATTCCTAGTGCTACAATGGTACAACCATGTGCCTGGGATCATTCTACATTGATTTAAATAAGAATCCTCTCAATACTATAATGGTTCAAACACATTCTCTCTTGTTTATGTGATGGAGTGAGGATGATTTTATCCTAGGATTGAGATAATTGTTTGGATATAATATGTTGTGTAAAAACCACCCATCCTTGAAATGATATAAATCATATTATATGTTAATGGTTAAACAAATTAGTAATTACATAATGTCACATTAAAAAAAATTTATTGCAAGTAAACATCAAGTTAAATAATTATAATAATAATAATAATAATATATTATCATTAAATGTACTAAACTCACAGATTAATATATATCATACCTATTACGACTTTTATCAAGGTCTTTAAATCCTCCGAATTATTTATAAATCATTGAATAATAAATATTTATTTCAATAAATAGGAATAATATTATCATGTTTTTGGACCATATCATATGTTTATAGAAAATAATATAAAAAAAACATATAACATGTATAAATTCTATTGGCGGGTCTTCCCCTATAACCACCATTCATAATGATTAATATGTTTGAACTATTTGAGAATATTTATCAATTTCTTGTGATCCTAAAAAATAGTCAAAACATCACTTGCGCCTTATAAGATAGTTTTCAAATAGTCCATAGAGAATATGTTTTAGATTTTTTCCCAAATGTTTTTTAGTTCTTACTATAATAATTTATTTTTAGATTATGTAAATGTGAAATATAATCAAATGAAATAATAACATTATATTATATGTAATAACACTTATTATTTTATAATACAACTTTTAATAATTTGGTAATTGAAAATATTCAATTATTTGGTAATAGGGAATTAACACCAATAGACTATAAATTTCATTAGAACAAACTATGTACAACATTTAGTCTAATAGAACATATAATATGTTCAGGATTCTATTAGGATAAGGATTTATTTAATGGTCACCATATTTTATATTTTTGTTAATTTTATTACTGTAACCTCATCCCTTTGATAGAAGTAACTCAAGTGGGGATACTTAAAAAGTGTATTTTTTATCTACTCATGTGATCTTACATCTTTAGCTTGAGCCACTATTAAAGTATCATCTGTAACGACTCATGTTTATTCTCCTTAAATATATACTCTGTTGGATAGTTTTATTTAGATAAAACAATGAAAAAAACATGTTTAAACCATCATATGTTATCCATATAATTATAATGTATAACAAGTTGTAACAAAATAATGATACATATATAAGAAAAAAAATTCAAATTAAACATTAGATTGAATTAGTATAGTTAAGTAACTAATGTAATATCATATTATGCATAAATTTTATTTTATAAAATTTTTATTTTCATTCTTTAATATATTTATTATTATAAATACTTTGATTGGAATAGTAAATATACCAAATAAATTATTTGGAATAAAAACCATTTTTAATGACATTTTACTAATTTATTATAAAGTTATATTTATAAATTTTTTGATGTGAATTTTATAAAATTAACATAATTTTTTTATTTTCATTTTTATATTATTTTAGGATGATTGTTTATAATTTTTTTTAAAAAATAACTATTTTTTGGGGAATTGTTAAAAATACTATTTTTTTATAAATAATACGACTTCATGAAATTATTATAATATAAGTAGGAATTTTAAATTTTTTAATCCATTTTGTAAGACCAAATATATATTTGTGAAATAATTTATGATTATAAAACGTTAATATTAATTTATAAACCGACATATGACATTTTAAAATTTATGTATTATTAAAAAAATATTATAATACATCATACAATTATTATATTAAAAATAATTCTTAAATCTATAAAAATATTATTAAAATAATCAAATAAAAATATGGAATTATTAGGTATAAATTATATAATAATGAAACTTTTTTTTCTGTAAATAAAATAAAAATTACCTTGGAAAAATCTAGTTATAGTAGTGAAATCTAACATATTAAAAGTGAGTAAACTTAAAGGTAAATGGACTAACCTGTTTAATAAATGATTCATTTTTTATGGTGGTGGTGTTTCTTGACCTTATCTTCTCCACACTATATTATTTCTCAAATTTTTAGTTCGTATACATTAGATTGACTTCCCATTAAGTAATTGTTTAGGGAATTTACAGAAATGGTACCTATTTTCATGTATAAAAGTAGAACAACTATAATCATCTCCCTTCAAACAAAAATCCTATAATATAAGTCTAAAATTGACCCAAAACTCTCCAAAAACTCCAATACACTATAATGATGTTATGATCTTTTCAGAATACCATCTCTCAATGGCTTAATCTCATACTAAATGGAGATTATCCAAGAAGTGAGGAATATGTTCTTACCCTCTTATTTTTTATATTCCTCTATATAATTTTATTATACCTAAAATTTGATTTAACCATAATAAAATGATTACATAAATATCATTATTATAATTTTAATTGATTGTAATATTTGAAAAAGAACTAACTACAAACCCCTTATTGATTAAAAAAATGAAATTGTGAATCATGTATTGTACATACTACCACCTCGATGAATAAACATGTTTTGTTTTCCATCACATAAAAACATGGATGTTTTTAGTTTATATTAGATTTTTACATAAAGAATATATAATTAATATATTTAATTATTATGGCTATATTTAGAAAACACAAAAAATTCAATGATAAATATATGATAATTCATCGATATTAGTAAAAGACCTAAAACCTGATCATCCTCATCTTCATTTTCATCAAACGAAATTAAAATTCCCTTCTAATGGTATTATTAAAATTATATTAATTTTTTAAAAATCACTGATAGTTCTTTTAATGGTTTTTAAATAATTATATTTACGAAAATAATTAATATAAACTCCACCTTTTTTATCACAGTTTGAAATCAACATGATTATTAACACGGAATGTTGAAAAGAGATTAGAAAAATATGAAATATGTGAACAATTATTTTTATTGAAGATAATAAATGGAAATCTATATTAATAAATTTATGAATTATGTAATTATGATTTCTATCATTAGAACATAAGAGGTTAAATTACTCATATGGAACAAGGTTAAAAGTTAGGGACTTGGTAACTCAAACTCTTTTATTTGAGTTATAAAAATTATTATTCAACATCATTTTAAAAGTCATTCAACATTAAAATGTGTTCTATTTTTCTATCTATGAATTTTCTTTGAACCAAATTAATTTTATGAAAGGTTTCCTATTTATATGTCCTAATCATAAATGTTTTTTGATAATAGACCCATAACCATGACTTTTACACTGATGAATAAAAAATATTTTCAAAAAATATTTTTTATAATTTTGTTTTTATTATATTCAATTGAAATATCAGAAATAGAGTTATGTTTAATATTTCAAAATATTGTTTCTTTAATTATGTGATTATTTTGGAGTGATCAAATTTTTCATCTCAAATCCTTTAACTAATGATGTTATTTGGATGTTTTATTAAAACTATTTAATTTTTTTTGGTTCTATAGAAAAGTTCAATAATTTTCATTTGGATGTTCTATTCAACCTATTTCATTTATAGTTTTTATTTATATAATAATTTTGAATTTTTAGGAAACCAATTTTTTATGTGTTATTTTATGACATGATGATTTTTTTTAAATATAAAATAATTTTATGGATTATGAAATGAATGAAAAATATATAACCCTGAAATAAATTTTTTTAATGATTATGTCTCATGAGATATAAATGTTATGTGAAATGTTTACAAAGTATCTTGGTTTACAAGTGGTTAGTATGATAACACTTAGATGTTCTCAAAATTTCGCATGTTAATAGTTTAGTAAGTAGGATAGAAAAGGGCGAATGTGACGGTTTATAGATGTAGCCAAAATTTTACATGTGAACATGTTGGTGGGTTTCCAGGTTCATAAAGAAAATAAATCATATTTTTATTATTGTTTCAATTTCTTGCCTACATTTCATGGATCATGTTATATGATTCATATTTTATATTATCCTTCCATGGTAAATGTGTTACAATTTGAGTTGTTATGTATATATTTAATGCTTGTTGAAAACACTTAATTATTTTTCCATTCTAAATAAAATATTGTTCGTTATGCATGATTATATATATGTATATGAAGTAAACATTAAAACATTTTTTATGTTATCCATTACATAGAATTTTATCCCAACCCTTATTATATTTTTCTATCCATAGGATTTCAATATGATTATGTTACATAGAATGTATGAGAGTGGATTTAGATTATAGAGAAGTTTTTACAACATATAAAATAAGTGTTCTTAATTTTCTTTTATCCAATACAATAAAAGCATATGTCCATGGGTTATGGGACTATTTGTAAGATGTAATAATTAAATAATGTTATCAATCTATTTTCTACATATTTTTAGTTTGGGTCTCTATCTTGTAGAAATAGTGTACTTAATGGAAATGATATGACCTTGACTTTCATTAAACCGATGCAAAATGTTTGTTCACGAAATTTTTTGCGTCAGTTTTAATATTAACTATCACCAAAGTTTTTTTGCGTCAATTCATCATAAAACTGACATGAAAAACATTACTTTGTTTCATTTATAGCCTCAGTTACTATATAATACCGACACCGCACATGGAAAAAATTTATTTGGTATTCATTTTATGTAAAATTGACTCCATAGTTAAAAAAAATCTATTGTAGGTTTTGTATAAAACCCACATAGAAAAAATACTTCATCATCAGTTTTCCTAATAAAAAACACTAAAATGTTTTAAAAAAATGTATTCAGTCATGAAACCCTCATATTTTGCGATATTTTAAACCCTATGTTCCTATCACGATGAACTTAACGTCATATAATCGTGATATTAATTATATTGTTTATTATTTACTTTTATATTTATCAATATTTCATGATTTTTGGTTAAATTCTTCATTCATTGTCGTTATTTAATCATCTATGGATGTATATCTCTTCATAAAGAATTTTTCGGGAGACATTAAACCACTATTTGATTTTCTTTTTTTATTCCTCTTTATTGTTATTTTCTACAAATATATTTTTATTGCAATTTTTATTCTTCCAAAAAATTTGAGGGAGAAAATTCAAAATTATTCTCCATTTTCCTTGGTGAAATCATAATTTTGTATGATTTTATTAAATTTTGAAGTGAATTAATTTAGAATTTACATTTATTATTGGGATATTGTTTCAATTATTTGTATATTGTTGATTATTATTTATAAATATTGTCCTTAATGTTTGTTTATTTTGATAAATTTTTTATTGATTCAGTATTCTAGGTGATTATATATATTGATTAATTTTTTTATGAAGAAGTGATATGTAAGATATATTTTATTCATATTTTTATTTTGACATTATTATGTGTGTTAAATATTGATTAATGTTTTGATAAAGCTTTTACGATAAAGTTGTTAAAGTTTATCTATTAAGTTTATATGCTATAAAATGTTATAGATAAATGTAATATTTCATTATATTAGATAATCATGGATAGTTGGATGTTTTTCAGATGATGATGATGTTGAATGTATATGAAATCATAATAGGAAAAAGATAAAAATTGTTTCAGTTGAATTAATTCACCTAAATCAAGTGATATAAAGTATAATTTGAGTGCTCAGATATTTACTTAATAATGAGGATATAAATAGTAGGAATGAAATTATTAAATGTTAATGTGTCTTGATAAATAATATTATGATAATTTTTTATGGGTGGTTTATGTGATTTTATATAATTAAATAGTGAATTATTTTTTGAAAAGGCTATTCAATCATTGATATGATATTGTGATTTGGATATAATTTGACAATGTGATCTAAAAAATATTACTACATTATATATTATTTATGTAATTGTTGTTGTTTATCACATTGATGTTATATTTTGATATTTATGGGGTATGAAGGCATGTCATATTCATCGATAGATGATGTATTCCCTTTAGATTATGTTTTGACAACCAAAAATTTATAAAATTATTACCAATTAATATTATTATACTATTTTTTTAATTTAAATTATACTATATATATTTTTAAATGTTTATATGTTTTAATATATTCTCCAATCATATTAAGATATCAGGTTTTGAGTTGATTGTAATTGGATAAATTTATGAAGAACCACTAGTGAATATAAAAAAGGATTTGATGGATTATTATAATTTTCTAAAAAAATATTCATGAAATTTATCTCATTTTCTCTCGATGTGTGATGTTTTCTAATATGAGAAAGTTAAACTCCAGAGAAAAAAATGATCATCTCATTTTCAATGGATTTATTGATAATTATACACATTGGATCTGGCTAGGTTAAATAATTGAATATTTAACTTCAAATTTTGATAAAAATACTCATAATGAGAAAGTGGATTATATTGAAAAATTAATTCATGATTTAGGTCTTGAAATATTTGAAAGAACAACACCCATTGAATGATTGTATGGAGATTCTAAGAAACCATTATTCCAAAGTTACAATAAATATATAGTGTTATCATTAGTTTTGAGATTATTTTACTTGAAAACAATAAATGGGTGGAGTGATAAAATTTTCTCCAACATACTTGAGATTTTGAATTGGATTCCTTCACAAGGAAACTGGCTTCTAGATAATAATATTTAGGTGAAGAAAATATCAGGCCCAATGTGATTGGGGTAAAAGAATCTACATTCCTAACCTAATGATTGTTTTTTGTATAGGAAATATTATGAACATTTATAATGTTTTCCTACATGTGGGACATTTTTCTATAAGATAGATGAAAAAGTCAACTCAGATGCACTGTCAAGTAATGTCATCTAACCCCATGAAAAATCAATTTTTTACTTTCTAATGATATCATCCAATAATTTGTTCATACAATTCTCATAATTCAACTATGATTCATTCTTATGTTCTAGAATGAATGTTTTTGCTAAATCAATTTGGTACCTTCCGATAATTTCTCATATGAAGCCTCTATTTGAAAATTCAATTGACACAAAAAGGTTAAGATGGAATTCAGATGATCACATATGTAAAGGTAACTTATGTCACCCTACTATTTCACCACAATTTAAGAGATTTGATAAATAATTTCATGATTTTAGAAGTGATGTTAGAAATCTAATATTGGGATTGTGTACCGATGGAAGTAATCCATATGGAAGCCTCAGTATCCAATATATTTTGTGGCCTATTTTACTATTAGTTTACAACTTTTACCAACATCTATGTTTAAATAAAAAATAGGTTATGATGAGTTTGATGATTTCTAGACCAAAATATCTACAAAATTATATTAATGAATATCTTTCCACATTAATTGATGACATGAAAGTACTATGGGAGACAATTGTAAAAATTTCGATGCATACCGGAAAGAGTATTTTTTATGTGTGCTATGATAATATTCACTATAAACGACATTCCTACATATTCAAACATATCTAGATATAGTGTTAAGGTATATAAGGCATGTCTAATTATTAAATAGGATACTTTATATTTTCAATTACAGAATGGAAGAAAGATATTGTACACAATAGATCAATGATTTTTGCAAATTGATCATTCTTATCATAGAAAGAGAAAAGAATTTAATTGTTTATTGGAATACCACCTCCTCCCTTGACCACTATTAGTTTAAGAATTTTATGATAGGTGAAAAAAATTGATACATAATTTACAAGTAAATGAAATTATACTCCTTAAAAAAATATCTAGATGAAACAGTATATCTTTTTCAAACTACCTTATTGAAAATTTTTAGAGATAAAACATAACAATCATGTTATGCATGTTGAGAAAACAATCTTTGATAGTTTGATTGGAACCATGTTAGATATAAAAGTAAATAAAAAAGATGGATTTCATGCTGTATTAGAGTTGATATCAATGTGAATACATTTGGAGTTAGATCCCACTATTAATGTAAATAGAACATATTTTCCTTTTATTTTTCACACATTAAGAATGATTGAAAAGATGATTTTTTTGTCTTTGTGGTATTAGAAGTACCCATTTTTTATTATTCAAATGTAAATAATTTGGTTTCATTGAAGAATTTTAAATTAATAGTTATAAAATCTCATGATTATCATGTATTGATGAAACAAATTATATCGGTTCCATTGTGTGGTATATTGTTGACAACTATCAAAAATACTGTCATCGTGTTATTTAATTTTTTCAAATCCATTTGTAGTAAAGTTATTGATCTAAATTTTTTAGATGTGTTGGATAATGAAGTAGATCTTATTCTTTTTCAACTAGAAATTTATTTCACACCAACAATTTTTGCTATAATAATTCATCTGTTGACTCATTTGGTGTGGGACTTAAGATTATGTGGGTCTATTTATTTATTATGGAGGTATTATTTTGAAAGATATATGATAATTTTTATGGGATATAATAAAAAAATTTATCAACTACAGGCCTATTTTGTCTAAAAAAATGTATCATAAGAGGTGATTGAGTTCTATTCTCATTATTTGTATGAAGTGGTTCATACTAATCTCCCGATATTTCGACATATGTCATTTTTTAGTGAAATTAGAGGGATTAAAGGCATAAAGGTAAAGTTAATTCCATGTGATGAAGTGATGCAAGAAAATTTACACATTTTTAACAACACAGATGAGGTTCAATCATATATATCAACACACACATCTAAATTAATGTTTTGATATTATAAATTAAATGAAATGTGGATGGCGATTGAGTATAAATAGGCATTTGTTTCATGGTTTAAGGATAATGTCAGTAGATATATATCTACATCAGAAACATTTAAGTTGTTAGAATGGGGACCATATCATAATGTGATCACATGGTTTAGTTTTGATATTAATAGATACATATTTTAAAATAAAAATATTGATGATAAGAGTACCATTCAGAATAGTGGTGTAATGGTATTCACTGAAGCACTTCATTTTTTGAGTGCCAAAGATAAAATTCCAATTTTTGCATCAACTCTATATTTTGGTGTTCATCCAAATATATGAGAAATTTTTTGTATTAAATTTTGAGTCAATGTGTTTAAGTTTGATTTGGTTGAAAGTAATAGTGGTGTAAAACATGATGAATAATAGTTTAAAATATATAATTTTAAACAAAAATTGTTGCAATGAAGAACCATTTATCAAGGCCACACATGAAAAAACAATTCTGTCAGTGAACCATTGAATGATCATTGGTCCATCATTTTTCAAGGGAAAATAATCCATTTGGCTGATGAGGATGAGGATTATGATTTTATTGATTAATATGATACTTCATAAACTATTAAAATATTTTCAAATAACTATGATTATAATGTAGACATAGTGAATTAATTACGAAATGATCGTGATGAAGGGATATGTGAAAACACTATACTTCTCTCCTAATTAATCTAGTGTTTAATTTCATTATTTTTATTTTTAAAAATTTACCTATGTACCATCTATATATTTAATATATTACCTTTAATATTTATTTGGGTTAATAATCATAACATCATTAGTTTTTTCTTTAACTAACACATCTATGTCATTTTTTTATATTTTAGTTTTTCTATTTTCTAATTATTCATCTAGATAATAAAATGAATGTCCAAAAACATTCATTATAATTGTCCATTTCAATGACAGATATTGATACAGAGACAAAGGTTCATGTATAGAGGTATTTGACTATTTTCATATTATTAAATATCCATTAATTTAATTATTTATTGAAAACGAACATTTCATCTACAAAAAATAATTTTAGGACTACAAATGAAACATTATTATTAGAGTCCTATAATTTTTCTTTTATGAAATTGAGTTCTCGAATTGGTAAACATGGAAATACATGTTTTCCAAAACATTCACTTCTATGTGGAGACGAGTGATTAAATAATACTTATGATGATAATAATAACTAAACAAGACTAGATTCATCCAAATTTATCAGTTATATATCAATTCTAAGCCTTTTTAGAATTAGCGTATTATACCCTCATTTAATGGTCGTCGATAAGATGAAGAAAGATCAACTTTGGGAGGCCATAAAGGTAAATTTTCTCAATTGATTTATTTTCTAATATTTTTTAATATAATATATTTTAAATAACAAATTTTTATTTCATTCAATTACAAATGACATTTATTTTTTTGGAAACAAAATCAATTAAGGAAAGATGTCTTAATTTGGAAGTGGTTAGATAGAGAGATTTCAAAATGATGTTGAAAAAAATATGTTTTTGGAAAAATGTAAAATGAAAACTCATGCCTCTTATATCAGTTTATAGATGCAGATACATGGAATAAATTTGTTTCCAGCTGACATGAATAATTCAGTCTAGAATGATAATTATATTAAATTGTAAAATTTCATATAAATGTAGGTATTTACTTATTAGTTTAATTATCATATAGTAGTCCTCTAGGAATTTCTATATAGACATACCATTTTAGAATGAACACACCCATACATTATCATGTGGTGGGTATCATTTTTTGGAAGAAAAAATTATTGAGGAAAACATTAAATCTCTAAGATCTCACTCCACTTGTGGTTCAGATGAGGTAAAGTTCGGTCCCCTATCTCCCCTACTCACCCTAGAAAATAGGAAGACTGAGAAAAAAAAATGAAAAGTATCTTATAGATAAATATTAATAAGTATCTAATAAAATTGTAAGTAAATATTATTTATTTTTCATGAATTTTTCTATTTTATAAATTATAAACCCTAATATAACTTTTTCATTATTCATTTCAGGATGAATTTCAAGAGTAAAAGACACATGGATATTTTATCACTAAGGGTAGGATGGAGATGTCAGCTACTGCCTTAGGAATGGTAGAACACCTCAGTCATGTTAGAGGATGTCATGAAGGTGTTAGTGTTCAGAATTTTTTTCGTTATAGTAAGAAATCAAGAGACCCAAAAATAGAATCCTTAAATGATAAGCAAAAATATTTCAAACAGTTTATAACTGATCATATTCATGTAGTTGTGCTACAAGATTTGTTAGAACACATGACAAGACATTCACAGTTTTCACAGCCTTCCCAGACATCCCATCTTCCACAGAAGGTTATGCAGCCTCTACAACCATCCCTACCAGACTATCCTTCCCAACCTTCCATCTTTTATCCTCCACCTCCTCGCTCGGATCGAACCATATACTATGAGTTACTTTCTATAGATCCTCATATGCATATTTTTTTCTATGAATCATTCATTTTCAGGAGATTATGTACATCCCTATCCTACAAAAATCCTTCATGTTAGACTATCAGTACTTGGTATTATTGATCACAATTCTCTATTACCATTTAATACTTACTAGAATACTATAGTTGGGGATTTTCTAGGTAATTTTTTAATTTTTAAAACTAATATTCTTCATTATACATCATATGAGGTATACATTTTTTAAATATTAATTACATATGATTGAAAATTAGTTATAATGTTTTTTGAAAAGTAACTTATATAGGATTATATGATATTAAAATAAATCACAAAAATGAAACAAAATGATATAAACATTTGATTGTAGATACTTATGAAATTTCTTATGGGAAAAAATATTATCTCATAATTATTCTTCATTGAATTTTATTTATGATTTTTGGATAATGTTTTATATATATGGATTGGATTATCCACTGATATTACTCAGAGGTGATATCATGAATCTAGTTGATTCTAAAGATCTCTTCCAGAATATGTTTTAGTTATTTTCCATGTAAGTAAATTGAAATTTGATTTTTTTATTAAGAGATGGATTCAATTGAATGAATTTATTTCATTTTTAAAATAGGTATCTTCACACACTTCTTATATAAAATGAAATAACATGCATTTTTATTTTTATATATCTAGAATATATTTCCATGGATGTGCAACACAATAAGAATATGATTAGAGTTGCATATATATATGTCTGTGTGTGTGTGTGTGTGTGTGTGTTTGATAGATTATCACATACGTTAATTGGTTTTTGGTTTTTTCCATTTATTGAACAGAAAAAAACATAATTATTAACTATTGATCATTATAATGACATTTATAGTTACCTGTTTTTATTGTAGGTGGCATTGTATGTTAGGCGTATTTTTCTTATGTGAATGCACAAAACACTGGGTTTTCTCTTCATTGTGGATTGTTCATATAATATTTTACACCATATTATATGTGTATGTTTTTTTAATAAGCTCATTATGTTTAATTATAATTGTTTATACATGTATTATTATTTCATTAATATGAAAATTTAGTTAATATATTTTTTTAACAATGAATACATGTTGATAAAGAAGAAAAATTCAATACAATATGTTGATATAAAGGTAATTATTTTTTATATTATATATTATTTTGATATATATATATATATATTTGATTTTTTTGTCATGTTAATGTTTTATAACCATAGTTTCGTCATCAATAAAGAGTTATGGAATGTGTTTATTATGTTATAAGATTCATGTACAAGATAATCATAACTGGGGTAACTACTAAATTTGATAAGGTTAGTTGTATTAATTAATTTATATTTTCTATAATCATAATAAAATTTTTAATCTTATATCATTCAATGTTATTGTATAAATAGAATGATGACCAATCTTATACCCAAACTAAACTTAACCATCTCCAATATTTTTTTTCAAAGTATTTTTTATGTCTAATTATGATTTAAGTAATGTATATTCTAATGTCTATGAATAATATCAAAATATTCAAATTACATGTGTTAAAATAACTAATTCTTTTTTTATAATAGATGATTGAACATAATGAAATCAAATTAATGATTTATCCACAACAAAAAATGACCATGTTGTAAATTTCAATTATGTGTACACTAATTATACGAGATATTTTTTTGATTAACTACATAAAAGATTATATGTTTTTATAAGATTTTAGGCAACTATAAATTTTGTTCAATTGTTTTATACTCTTTTTTATTATTGGAATTTTTATTATTTTGGATGTGTAATATTCTAAAATTTCTAAATTTTATTTTTAACTTTTGTTGTTGGTTTTTTAAAAATTCATGATGAATCATTTTAAAAAAATACGGCCGGTTTTTGGATTTGTTTTTAATGAAAAAATATGTAAAAAACCAGTTCTCGACTTTGGTTTTCAATATATCCAATGTTGAAAATTGGCTATATGTGGTTTTACATTCCATTTTTCTACAAACCAATGTGAAAAATGTATTCCATTGATTTTCAAGATTGGATTATTTATTAAACCCGTGACAAAAACTAATTCTAGTATCATTTTTGGAAAAGGTTTTGAAAAAACTATTTGAAATAGAATATTTTTTATATCAAATCTATAGACATCTCATAAAAACCAACGTTAAATCTAGTTTTTTTCACTACAGATGTCAATTGGAACCAAAGAAAGATAGGGTTATTTTGAATATTTTCATAAGAAAACATTAGGTTAAACCCTAAGGAAAAGTTTAATATAATATATTAATTTTTTTATGGATTACATGTTTTAATAGAAATAAATATTTTAATGGATACTATACGTGGGTGTGGTTTTGGAAGAGATGAATCTATGGGTAACTTTGAAGCTATAAGAAAGCATTTAAATGTGTTATTATGGATGAAATTGAAAGATAACACCCAGATGATTCTTTAGAAATGAAAATAATGTCGGAGTATCAAATAATCCTTATTTAACAACCTATTTGGGGCCATAAATTACAACCAATATGGGATATTTAATAATTTTTTTAAAGTATTCTATCTAGATCATGGGTACAGAAGAAATTTAAAGAGGAAGAATAACACTAATGAATTGAAGATGGACCCAAATGATGCTCTAACTTTTCTTTATAATGTTTAAAATTTCCTGAGAATGGTCATTATGATAATTAATTCTCTAATCCTAGAGTTTATAAAGGGAATAGGTATAGGAGCCTCCTAAAACAAGGATGAAAGGGAGGGAATATACAATAAAAAACAAAGATATATACCCATTAAGAATGTGGTAAAAGGTAAACTCATTATCTACTCTATATCCAAGAATGATTTATTTAAATTTGGTTCTTCATATTTTTTATGTCATATAAGTGTTTTAAAAATATAAATTCACCAAATACAACTTTGAATATCAAGTTATCCATGAACACACCAACTTTAATGATAAATAAAACTAATGTCTATAAATCATATAAAATCATGATTTCTGGAAGGTACTTATTGTAAATATTATCCCTATCCATGTATTTAAAATTTTCATTATTATGCTAATGGATTGTATTTCAATATATAAATATCATATAAATTTTATAGAAAGTATATATCTTTTAATATCCACAATAATCCATTTATAAATTATCAATGCAAATATGATATTGTACCTTATTTAGAAGTGAATTCAATAATATGCATCTTGATATAAGAAAAAATGCATTTCCATCTCATATTATCAAGGAAGAAGTCATCATTGAGAACATACCTATTATGAAAGAATATGGGGTTTTATTTCTTGATGAATTTACAATTCTTTTCTTTGAACAACATATTTAATTATAAATCAATCTTATCCATAGATCATTACATATCTAAAATATTCCCAATAGAGTGGTTTCCATTTATTTAAAGAAATTAAATAATAAATTATGATGGAATATTTATAATGATTTTATTATCCCTGGTACTTCACTATGGGGTAAACGAGTCATCTTTGTAAGGGGGAAGGTTAGATCAATGCGTCCGAACATCGATTATGATGATATAAAAAAATCATGATAAACAAACTAGTATCATATTGTTTGTATTGATGATTTATTCAATCAACTCAGAGGATCTTAATTAGTCATAATAATTTACCTCCATTCATTATATTTTTAACTAAGGGTAGAATGATGTCATATTATAAATAATATATTCCAAAAAAGATATGGGAACTATGAGTTTATTGTGATTCCATATGGACATAACAATCCCCCAACTACTCACAAATCGTATGTATGGAGTCCTAAAAAGACTATCATTATCAATGTTTTTAGTCTTTATAGATGATTTATTTATATATTCCTAAATAAAAAAGAGCATGAAGATGAAGTTGGGGTGATAACTTGAGTGTTAAACTCTGTAATCATGCATCAAAAAATCTAGGGTTCAAATCCTGGAAAGACTCTTAGGGGATTTATGATGTAGCTAGTAACTCGTCCATGATACTGGTAGGCAGTGACGTGGTATGATGGAGGCATGATGATGTAGGTTGGGTGATGTAGGAAAAACATTTCACTTGGGATTGGGTCTATATTCTTGGGACACATGTCCTCATTCCTTTTATCTATATAACGAGGTTCCCTTTACCCTTATTTAAAGAGGTATTTTTTGATAATTGAAGGAGGATATGGCCCTAAATTAAAAATAAATAATGTGCATAATGTTAACTTAATAATTGCATTGAAGACACTAAGGAAGGAGAGACTATATTAAATACATAACAAATGTGAATTGTGGATTTAAATAATATATTTTTTGGCCATGCTATCACAAGAGAATGTATATCTATAGATCCATGAAAGACTGAGGATAATGGGAAATGGTTAATACTAAAAAATATGACTAAAATTCAATGTTTTATGGGGATCTTAGTATATTATAGGTCATTTAAGGTAAAGTTTTCATAGTTATCAAAACCATTGACCAATTATACATTTAACAGCTTCATTACCCATCAGACAAATGAATGTGAGGAAATTTTGAAGGAGTTTATGTAATGGATGGGCACTACAAATATGCTTAAATTACACTGTAGTGGTGAAGGGTTTGTTATTTATAGTAAATAATCATTTAAAGTCTTGGGGTGTATACTAATGAAAAATGAAAAGGCAATTTATTTTTCCTCAGGCCAATTAAATCCTCATAATCAAAATTAGCTGACCCATGTTTTTTAATTAACGATGGTGATATTAGCATTTAAAATATTATGGCATTGCCTTTATGGTAAGAAGTGAGATATATACACATATCAGAAGATATAACAATATTTTTTCATGAATAAGGGTCTAAACTTTTGAAAATGTAGATAGTTCTATCTAATAAAACATTATGACTAATCGATACATTACCACTCGGTTAAGGAAAAAAAGGTGACCAATGCTCTGAGTAGAAAGGATCATGTTATATTATTCATGATGAGGATTGAAGATGAACCAATACACATGGATCTATAAATAATGAATCTTGATGTCATAAGAGAATGAGATAAATCTTATATTTCCCAAGTTTCTACTCAAAACACTATTCATGTAATGATCAAAGAATCATATAAGGATGAAGTGGAAAAATAAAAGAAGGTAGAGAATATTCTAGATGAAAAAATTGATAAATAACGTGTCATATTTGTTGGAATAAAATATTATACAAATATATACCATAAATAAATAAGGATATTTTGAATGATGCACATAGATTATCCTTCTCTATCTATCATGATGGAAAAATGTCATATTGCGATCTAAAGTAAAATTTATAGTGGGATAACATGAGGAGGGAAATAATAGAGTATATATCTCGACAATTTGTATATTAGTAAGCTACATAATAGACATAGAATCCTAAAGGTATGATGGAACCATTAATTATACATGTATAAAATTGAGAAAAAATCATAATGGATTTAATCATCAGAGTCCCCAGGATATTTAATTTCACAATTTTATATGTTATATAGTTAATAACATTAAAAATACAAGGAAATTAATTTCCATAAGAGTATATTTATCACAATATCATATAAATATTATACAATTAAAATAAATTGTTAGTATTCAGGGATTACCCTATCTCTTTTATTTGATAGAGATCTGATGATTATATTAAGATTATAGAAAAATCCTCTGTTGGTTTTGGGTACTAATCTGAATTTTAGCACTGTTTACACACTCAGATAGATAATCTGTCTGAGAAAACCACTCAAAAAATCAAGGTTATGTTGATATATTTTTTAATGGTTTTATTTGTATATTGGAGTCAACATATTACTATTATAGATTTGTCATATAAAAATAGTTCCCATTCTAGAATCCAAATGGTATCATATAATTCTTTATATGGGAAGAGTTGTAGGATTCTGACATGCTATGATTATGTAAGGGAAATAAAGACGATAAAGCATAAAATTATCTATAAATTGATGGAGACAGTCTAAAACATTAAGTTATTTATGAAAATGGTGCAATTTGGACCAAATTACAATGTAGAAAAATCATATAATTGATCTATAATTTGATGTTTTTGATAAAATATTTCATGGAATATCTTAATGTAATGTGTTATGTGATCTAGTAATAATGGAAATATGATCCCATGATATATTTTTCCTTTTGAGATCTTTGATCATGTAAAAGTTGTAGCTTATTTCTTTAAACTCCCTCCACACCTCTCCTATGTTCATGATGTCTTCTTTGTTTCATTTTTTATGAGGTACATCCAATGAAGAAAACCACTTAGATATATTGGATCGAAGAGATACGATTATATAAAACAATAACACTCCTCTGGTGAATATTCTATGGAGAAATAAAATGTTTTATGATGCTATATGGGAACTTAAGGATGTGATTATAGAAAATTACATACACATGCAATGAAATTTGAAGGAAAAATTTCCTTTATTGGTTGTAAAGTATAATGACCTCAGTTTTTCATCCTTAAATAAATACTGTGATTGATGGTTTTCAGCAAACATAACACAAAAATGAATGAATTAATAAAATTTTTATGGTAGCTATTGAATTACCATCTATATATAATGGAAACATAATTTTGAAATATATTTATATATTTTAAAATAAAAAATAAAATAAAATTTAACTTAATCATATAGATCAATTAGTGAAACAAATAAAATAATATTATTTGTTTTTATGTTTAAATTTTCTTTTATAAAATATATAATTCTTAATGTAGAATATATTTATGATTGTCACTAAACATAGAAGAATATTTAATATATTGAAAACTGACTTCCTATAATTTTTTATAATATTGTATGTAAATATTTTATATTAAAATTAATAGATTTTAGAGTGAATTTAAATAAATAAATTTTATTTTTGTATTTATCAAGCTCAAATTATCTAAATATGAACTTTTGGAATTTTCTAAAAATGGTTTTTAGGTGAATAGTATGAAATTCCATTTTTTAAATCACATAAAATTATGAAATTATTAGCTTATAAATATGAAGTGTAAATTTATAAAACCATTTTATAAGTCAAAATATAAATTTTATAATATTTTCTATATTTTTGAGATTTTTTTTTCAATTTACAAACATATATTTGAATTTTAAATATTTAATTTATAATTTTTTATAAAATTATTATAATACATTGTACATCTATAATTTTAAAATTAATTATTACTAATTTTAGAAATTGAGTCCAATATAATAGATTTAAAATTGGAATCATTAGGTCTATATTATATAACAAGGACAATTTGTTTTGTTGTATTAAAGGATAAATTACCTAGCTAAATATTAGTTATCATGGTGAAATATAAAATGGTAAAAGTGAGATACCTTTGAAGTAAAGCACCTAACATGTTTAAAACATGTTTATTTTTGATTTTTAGGCCTTTATTTAAATTCTATTCTATCCATTAATATTTTATCAATTTTTGAGTCACTTTACATGATATTGACTTCCCATTATTGAATAGTTTTTGGTATTTAAAAAAAGGCACTCCATATCACATATAAAAGTGGAACACATATCCACAATTAACATCACACAAAAAACCTCAAAATATACCAAAAAATCTATAAAATATTCTCCACACTAATTGATACGTGAAGGAGTATATAGTTTTTTCAAAACACCATCCCTCAAAGGTCCAATAACTATCACAAAAAAGATAATCCCAAAAGTGAGGTATAAGTTTATGACATTGTTTTTTATTTATTGTTCATTATATAATCTTGTTTTTCATAAAATAAATATTTTCCATCATAAAATAACCACATAAGTATCATTATAATCACAAATACTTTATTATAAACGTTTTAAATTCATTAACCACCCACCTGTTATCCATTAAAAAAATAGAAATGCTAATCATGCGTTGTGAAGACTACCACCTCCATGAATAAATGTGTTTAGTTCTACATCACTTTTAAGACATGATGGTTTTATTTTATAGTATATAAGTATATATGATATATATAAGTTAAATATATCATTAATATGGTGAAAATAAATGGTTTGTTATAGGGTAATCCATCATTATCATCAAATAAACCAAAACTAGTTCATCACAGTTTTCTATTTACTAGATCATGACTAAAATTACTGAGTAATGGTATTTTAACATTACAGTTAATTATAAAACATAAATTCATGTACCAATAATAGTTTTCTAAATAATTATATTATGCATAAAAATTAATATCTAGACCGCTTTTACAATCCATGTTCAAAATGGTTAAGATTATATTAAATTGATGTTGAAATGAGATTACAACAATCTAATACAAGAAGATAATTACAGTTATTGAAGAGTATAAATAGAAATTTATATGAAGAGTTGTATTAAATAGGTAATTATGATGTTTGTATTTATTATATAGTTTGTTAAAGCACTCAAGTTGTAATCAATGGTAACGTTAAGGGACTTATTAACTAAAAAACATTTACTTGAGTTATAAAATTTATTATTGAACCTAATTTTCAAAGACCTTATTTTTTAAATGATTATATATATTATTTATCTGTATAATGTGTTTTTGGAAAAAAATTCATTATCATGAAGTTTTTTTATTTTTATTTTTCATAAAAATGATACTTGTTGAAAAATACTCCTAACTAGGAAATTCATAAAAATGAATACAAAATGATTCAAAAAAGAATTTTTAATATTTTTTTTCATATATTCAAATGATCAATCATGAATGGAATTTTGTTTTATGTTTTACCATGTATTTTAATTAATTATGTGTTTATTTTGGTGTGATAAAATTTTCTATATCAAATGTTTTAACTCATTATGTTATTTGGATTCTTTACAAAAACATTTTATTTTCGTGCATTATTTATGAAAAATGATTCATTTCTATTTGGATGTTATATAAAAAAATATATTTCCATGGTTTATTAATATGATGATTTTGAAATTTCTTCAAAAATATTTTCTATCTATGGGTTATTTTATGATATGATTATTTTTTTCATGTGGATACAAATGTTTGGATTATGAGGCAGGTGTGACTTATATCTATCTCCAATTTTCTGGACGAAGAATTAAATGGCATTAGATAGAAATGTTATCTTAAAATGTTATTTAGTCTCTATGTTCATACAGGGAGAGTGTGATAGAATTTAGCTGTACATAATTTGTTTTTATAAACATGTTAGTGAGTATTAAGGTCCATAAAGGGTGTGTGTTATTGCATATTTCACTACTAAAAATTTTATGTGTTGAATGGTTTGGCTATTAGATAGTTTAAAAAATATAAAAAAATCATAAGACTATGATTGTGCCACTTTATATCCAACGTTAAAGGGATATTGTTATATGATTCATATTTTATTTTCTAATTTCACTTTTAAAAGAGTTATCATTTGAGATGTTATTTATATATTTTATGATTATGGATAATAATATTTTATATAGGTTATTTTTAATTAGATTTTATACATTATTCATTATTTTACTCATGTTTATTTTATAATCATTATGGAATTTTTTATTTGATCCCTTAACACAAGTAAAAAATTAATTATTTGAGACAGGTAATTTTTGACAGGACCCCGTAAAAAATATCTATTTGTGACAGGATCCTTTTAAAAATTACCCATCCTTGAAAAACAGATTATAAAATACATTTTTTATGATTAATAATCATTAAAAAACTATCTTTTGTGATATTATTCCTTCACATACAAATATTATTTTACTAGATTATTTAAAAAAATGTTTGCGACTTTCCATGTGACCTATTGTAAAAATATTTTTTTTGGACTAAATCATGTCAGATATAAGTTAAACTAAAAAACATAAAATTAAAAATTAAAAAATATAAAAATATAAATTTTTAGAAAATTTAAAAAATAAAACTATAAACATATGAAATCATAAAAATATAAAAAAAATTATTTACATTAAAATGTTAACATAATAAATGTGTACCTTTGTGTGAAGGGGAGGGAGAGGGAAGGGTCATCTAGAAGAGGAGGGGGAGGGTACTCCATCCCAACACCCTGAGATAGTTATCACATGTACTCCATTATCTGATAATGCTACATCTAGTGACATCATCATATCTCCCCTGCTATTTCCCATAGTGTCGACAGAGCTCTTCTTGCTCCATACGTATGGACTCTATAACCTTAATTTTTTCTTACAGTTGCTCATCATACTATGAGGTCAATGATGAAAACTCTCCATGATATCTCCTTGAGTTGGATGCCGACCTTGTATCAATACCATAATAACTACATTGCATCAATTTATAATTGATACCGACCACTCATCCTTTCTTAAAATCATAGTGTATCACCTATATCCATGATATTTTATCAAATCATAACGCACCAGTGATGTGGCTCTCAGTCTTAACCTATATCTAATCTGGGTTCTGAGAAGATTCATCCTTATATGCCTTTCTCAACTACAATATGAAATTAAAAGTAATAAAATATTATTTTCATAGAATTTAAAATATTATAAAATTATAATTACCACAATATAATAATGGAGACCACCCGTAATCTCTCCAGTGAAAGGATCACTATACATAAAATTATAAATTAGAGAAAACTATAATATCAGGACATTCAACTACCTATATGAGTATAAAATAAACATTTTACATTTAAAGTTATATAAATTATTAAAAAAAGTATTTACCATATGTCATTGATGCATACTGAATGTAAGACTACCGACTTGATGCGTCAAATCCTACCTAACCCAGTTCGGCTGGCCCAATGATTCCCTCCTATGAAAAATTTATCCCATCATATAAGATCAAAATTCATCCCAAACAAGGGATGAGATTTAATATTATTGGTAAGTGCAGGAAGACTAATAATAATATTTGACTTCCACTTTATTTGTGGATTTCCTATTTTTATTATGAAATAATGGCGAAAATGATTAGATATAAACACCTCTCATACCACTCGGAAAGAATTCCTTGTGATATCATTGACGTGATTCCATTAACCCTACAAATAATTAATAATAGAATGTTTATAATTAATTGAATTTTAAAAAAACTATCATTTATTTACATACCATCCAATGGTCAAACAAGCATTTTCAAATGTTTATGGGCATCTGATCCCACATCACACAAAGTCCAAAAAAGTTAAATTGTAAAATAGAAATTCACATTCCAATAGCTATATTCAGAAAGATGCGAAAAAATAGAACAAATAATCAAAAAATTATAATATAATTTAGTTAATAAAATGTAAAAAAAATATATAAATTACACAACCGAACATAGCTCCATGGATATGATTAAGACTCAAGATGTGAAATTCAAGCAGTAATAGCATCGAGAATCATCAATTTCTCAACCCCCTCACACCACTAAGTCAATGATGAATTGCTAGGAAATTGAGAGTCTTATGATAATGTATCAAGATCATCAACAGGTAAGAAAACCTCATTAAGGATACATATAATGTCATCTTATGCCTCATCATCTATTTAAAACATGGAAAGAATTTTGTTAAAAAGTAATTGAGAATGAGTATTACACACACACACACACTATATATATATATATTATAATTAAAAAATAATTTCATTACTCTTAAACATGATCCTAAACATAGCATCCAATGGTGTCTGTATCTTCATCTTCCTCCTCAGTATCATCCATTTAGATAGAAATTTTAGCTTTCTGCTCACTTGTTAATTCAAATTCATAATTTTACATCTTGAAAATCATTGAAATCATAAAACCAAAATTGTGGGGCATCCTCATCAATATTCTTGTAACTTCATTGAAAATATGTATTTGGAGTTCTCTCTTGAAAAATTACATTTTCTTTTACTACAAAAGAACAACATTCACATTTCAGAAACCAATTTTCTTGGGATTTCATTTGTATAATGATTTATTAATTAATTTAACATATTAATGCATCACAATAATTGGAATAATATATTTGTTATGCTTATTGATCCAATAAAAATGGTTTATTTACTTTTAGACGGATTTGATATTTAATATCAATGATTTGATGGCACAAATGAACATGAAATCTTCTATCAGTATCTAACAAATGACAATTAAAAATTTTTACATAATTCTATCCTAGATATCATAGCTCAATTATATCATTCAAAATTCCAAAAAAGTCAATGTCACTTTCTCTATGATGATATCCTATCTAGAAAACACCACAATTCATATTTTTTTGATTCACCATATGCACATGTACGAAAAAGAAATCCATTCACCACATATCCCTTATAAGATTTAACCATTTTGGATGGTGGGTTACTCAATAAACAGAATTAGATATTAATTGTATCAGCATCTGGGGATACTTTAAAAATTGAAAAAAATTTAACAATATAGAAAATAATATAATTATTTCATATGTTAAACCATAAATAATTTACACTTAAAGTATTTTAAACTGGTAGAAAAGTTATGTTTTCAACCTTATTTAAGATAATTTTCTATAATTTGTTGAAATAGTTTGTTGATATGATTATATTATAATCTAGAAATAAAAAACTATTTAATTTTTTGAAAAAAAATTAATGAATATTCACTAGTAGAAGTCAATGTAAAATCATTTCATTTATTCAATAGTTGGTCAGGGCATATGTGTGAGGCTAATGATGTTCATTATCTTAAAGTCATTTATAATTAACTCTACCGATGCCATTATCAAGATGATTAGAAACTGATAATTTAATTTTTATTGAATCATCAACATTTCCCTCATTACTACCCATTTGGTTATGTTTTTAACGGTATTCAGGTTTAAAAAATGGAGCAATAAACAAATAAATTTCATCTTATAGATAAACTTATGCAATTTAACCATTAATTAATGCACTATTACATACCATTTTCTTTAGTTTATGCATAAATATCTCAAATGTTTAAAACCATCAGAATTGTACTAGCCCTCCATATTTTACTCATTTAACAGATGTAATATCAAATGTTCCATTGAATCAAATAATGATGGTATGAATGTTTTTTCTAGATTACATAGAATTAAATCAACATCTTCGTGCAGTATATTCACTTTATCACAATAATTTTCACCACAAAAATGTCTCAAAAAAATAAAATATTTCTATTAGAACATCCCAAATTGAATAATTCAACAAACAAATAAATCCAATATTTATATTTTTTTCTAATATTACATGTCAAGTATGACATTTTAATCCTGTAATATGATTGGTTCCAACACATCTTGCTAAATTGGAAACATAACCATACATTAGTCTCAAATCCATAATACACTGCTAAAATAATAAATTGTTTTTTTAATGTGTATAAACTAATTTTTAAATCCTTATCTTCTATGATCTACCATTTTCGAACAACTCAAGTTATCGTAACCTAAAAATCTGGTCAAGATCTAATCATGCCTTTACATTATCAATGGTCCAACAAGGTCTGTCAAAACAATATAAAAATATTATCAAAATAGATACTCACAATATTCATGACCTACAACTTGTGATATTCTATAAAATCAGACCAATATGGAATATCCAAAAAAATACTCCATTTAATCCAATTGGGATATTTCCCAAAGCAATCTAGTTCTTATTGGTTTATATTCAGTTCAAATGTAATGGGTGGAAATTTAAATAATATTTATTTTAAATCAGTACCTGAACTCATTTCTAGAGGTACATATCATTTAATGTTACATTTTTCGTAATAATTTTTCTTACTTTATAATAGATGAAAAATAGGAAGAAATTTGTGATTACAATCTAAAAAACAAGGTTTTATCCCATTGAAATGAACAAATGATTTTCTGTCACTCAAACAGTATGAACATGATTTTTATCATGTGTAATTTAGCCAAATATTATGTCATATACTGGGAATTCACTAATTATCCACTTTAATGCATGATATATTCGGATTTTTTTTACAACAACATCATATGTACTGAATACATTACGCCACTATAAATTTAACTCATCAATAAATGAATTAAAATTAACATTGAATTTTTTTTCATGTCTTGTAATTAGAAAATTCAAAAAAAACCGTCCCATTCATCATCATCGAAGGACATAAGTTTGTTGTTATAAAGACATGTTTAATATTTCTTAATAAAAATATGGATTTACTAGGTAATAATGACCCCATGTAACACCATCAAAATGAATATTTGACATTTAACTAGTTTAAATAGTAATTTTTTTTCATAACATTAATGACTCTATGTTTGGAGACATCAATAACCATTAAAATCTGGGTGTATGTGAGAAACACCTCATCTATTTAACATGAATCTATCCAGAATTCCCTTGTAGTTCCTCTTTGCACCTCAGTTGTAAAATGGTAGGAAAAATAACCAACCACTCATTTTTAGAATATTATAAGATACAATTGTTTGAACTTGTATTAATCTTAAAATATCCAACACTCAAATTAGGAACATTCCTCTTTCTCTCGTATTAATATGTAAGAAAAACATTTCATTCTGATAATTGTTCTTTATCCAAAGACAATGTCTGTTCAAAATAGTTATTTCACTTTCCATTATCCAATTTAATATCCCTAAATGTCACAAAACCCTCCCCACAAATTGTACCCCTCATCGTCCATCAATGTGAAAAGGGAGACAATGACACCATAGTCACGTATCCAATAGGCCCTGGGTTGTAGACTAGTACCATGGGTATAATAATCATGTAGATGGGAGTAATTTCCCTCTAAGAGAACACATGAGAAAGAGAGAGATAAGATATAGACCAAAAAAATCCATCTCATACTGAAATATAAAAAGAATCCAAAGTACACATATGAAATATCATGCAAATACTACTACAACTGAAATGGGAAAACAAAAAGTTCCAAAAGGAAATAAAATAGTAGCGACCACGAAGCCCGAACAGCTCTGGATAACGCAAGCCAATAGTAACCAACATGATCTCCAACATTCTCTAGATGACCTTGAAAAATAGTTGTATATACGTAAGGTTATTATAACAATATACTTAGTAGGATCCTCCCTGATGCCTCTCATGAAAAAGTAATGAAATCTTGCTAAATCACAAGGAACTACAAGTGAAACTAACTCTCCACCTAAAAAAAATACTATGCTCCCAGCCTCACCATGGATACTATAAAAAATTATTACATATAATATTATATAATATCTTAAGGAATATCAATGGTATCCAGTTACCACTTCCACACTAGTTTTTTTATTTCCCCCAATGTCGCACGACCTAAGCATCTCTATAATCAAAGGATAGCTTATAGACACCTGGGTGTAGGACCACAACATGCACCTCATGAAACGCAACCACTACCTAAATGTAACCAAAGTAAACTAGAATTCTCTAGAATCCACAACAGCTCGCATAACTTGTATCTTACACTAGGTATTCTACCTCAAGCCATTATAGCCTATATGCCAAGTAAGGATCCTCGAGCCATCAGAGCCTATACACTTTACACCTATAGTAGTCAATGGGAAACTATATCTAGAATATATGTGTGTGAATAATCACATGTCTTTATAGACATCTAAAAAGATATATGTTGAAACCTAACCACCATGCCTACCAGCACAAGTAACTTCAAATAAAAGAGAGCGGGGCCAAAAGGGGTAGTCCGCCATCCATCCTCCCACCAGAATTTTGGGAAAACACCCATAGGGCTCAGAATCCCATGGGTGTATGTTCCCCAAACTGATAGGGTGAAGTATCATATAGAAATAGAAAAGGTACATAATAAAATATATCTCAAAAACGCACTATGGGAATTTTTTTTCCTTAGACTCAACTGTAGTTAATATCTCTCAGACTCCTGGATTCCCCTATTAAGACTAGATATCCTATAAGTATGTTACTTTTTAAAGATCCATACTAAGTTTCTTATAAATTTTTATCATTTTCATTTTACTTAATAAAAAATATAACAATTAATTAACCATTATTAATCCCACATTACATTTCATTATCATCACAAAAAGTTACATGCCCTCCAGTCATAACCAAACCACGTGCAAAATATCATAGAAATATTAACTCAGCATTGCATCCCAACAAGCACCAACCCCATGGGTTAACATCATTTATTCAATCATTTGTTAATAGAATTATTACCTTATTATAATTCAATGTATTATATAAATGAAAAAATAAGCTAAAAACACAGGGGGCTCAACACGGTGAGTAGATTGACTACCCGTCGAACCTTTTTAGCCTGTAACAGGAGCATAGACCCATCCATCCTCTATAATGTAAACATGAAATGAACATTGATTACCCAATTCTTATTTTCCTCCTTTGGAAAGAGGGTAGGCAATAAAATATTCCTTAAGATGTTTGGGATGTAAATAATATAAACAACCAACAAGATTCAACAAGAATCCAACATTAATAACCAACCTGTTTCATCATCTATGGTGTCCTCTCTGACATAGACATGCATCAACCAATGCATCTCCCCACTCTTAGAGTCAAATGATACCCCAACCCATGGGCCTCCCATCCCCACATACCACAACAACATCCCAGGATCAGCCATCCTGGGCTCACACCTCATCAAAAAAGTATGAAAATAATTAACAAGAAACTGGTCTCTCATCCCCATGCAAGGAATCTACCCTTCACACACAACGAGCAATCACATCTCCAACCAAAAGTTTCTTGGACTACACAAGAAAGAGGGTAAAATAGAACCCTAATAAGAATTTTATTTTATTAAACAACTGGTTATCTAATCCATCATTAATTAACCAGTTCATTTAAACATTAATAACTACATCCATTAGATTATCATAAATTTACCACAAAAATAATTAGATTAAAAAATTGGCCCCATTATCATTATCTAATTACCCTAAAATTATTCTAGGTATTACATTCTATTCCAATTCCCATCAAGGACAACATGCTAAAAAATTAAAGCATAGATATCATACCATCTAGAAAAAACTAGAGGTAAAAACATATGATCAGTACCAATTTAGTTATCTGGTTCAAATATTTATCATGTCAATTCCATTGTGATCCAGCGGGCTAAAACCTGATAACTCTAAAGTTTCATGTAAAATAATACAGAATCCATGAATCCCCCACATCAAAAGATTTTGATGTTCATTTCTTGAGAATGACCAACACAACAGATTACGATAACCTATCCTAGAAGACTGCATCCACCCAAGGGTGTAGAGACACCACCACACAAACCAACACCCAAGAAAAAACCATTAAAAACATAGAGATCATGTGCCATAACATATGTTGGAGGAAAATAAAGAGAGGAAACTGGGTGAATGAAGATAGAACATTCCCTATATCAAAGGCATATCGACACTTCTTAGTTTCACCAAAATAGGGGGTGTGCATGCAGTATCAAGAAATTCAAGTGAAGACACAATCCAAGGATAAAACACTATGAATGACTCCTATGGGAAGAAAGGAAAGGTTCAAGCATCTCACCCCAGGGAATAATAAGGAAGAAAAGGAAAGAATATATGTAATGGACCGAACATGTTCGATCAATTACATTGCTAAAATCTACTGTTGGAGGAGTTTGGGGAAGTCAAGATTACTTATCCCCAACACTTTTATAATTTTTTCACTTCAATGAATAGTACTTCTAGAACAGTGTCATTTCCTTTGATGAATTTCTGAAACGGTCGCACCAAAATTGTGGCACTGAAACTATAGAACCAAAAAGGTGGCATGGAAATGGTGTTATGTAAATAATAGCATTGAAAAGGTGGCACTAAATCAGTGCCATGGAAACAGTGGCACAAAAATGATGACAATGAAAATTACCCAATTTTGGAAACATTGTTCACAGAACTGAATATTTTGGAAATGTGTTAGGGATAAGTCATATTGACTTCCCCAAACACCTCCAACACCAGAGTTTAGCAATGGAATGGCTTTGAGAGGCCCCATACATTATATCAGGTACCTCTAAAAACATTTTTATCCCAAAGAATCAAAAACCAAACTAGATTAGAAAGTGAAAAGGGCTCAGAGAAATAATAATTCCGGATACCTCTCCCGGATCTCTTCACCAATGGAGCTCAAATACTTCAAAAAAGAGCACACAAAACCACAAGAAACCCACAACCAACTTCTAAATAGTCTCTTGAGGGAGATACCTCTCAAAATAGAATAAGGAAGACACACAATAAGAGAAATACATCCCATAACGATCAAATGACTACAACCAAGAAAAAAACATCATTACAAAGAAAGAGTTAAACATAAAACTACTTGGGGTACTGAGTGCGTATATGTGACTCAAATTCCCATGTACTATCCTCTATTCCATCATTCCAAACCAAGATACAAACCAATGGAATAAAAAACTCATAAAACACCATTTTCTTGTGGTCTGAGATCTCTACAGGATGCTCCTAAAATGTTGCATCATTATTAACATTGATATCAAACAAGTTGATGATGTGAGAGTCATCATGAAGATAACAGCAGAGCTATGAAACATGAAAACATCGTGTATACGACTCTTCGTTGGGGGAATTTCTACCCTATATACCATGACTCCAATAAGATCTAACACCTTGAAAGGCCTAAAAATCGGGAGAATGCTTACTCCCCCAACCAAATCATTACTGCCCATGATGGTGAGTCACCTTTATAAAAATGTGATCCCCAATGTCAAAATCCAGAGGTATCCTCCTATTATCATCAAGGATTTATGATGATCCTACACTAACTTCATCCTCTCATGAATTACTTGAACCTTATCCATCGTATATTGTATTTTATTTGGCTAAAGAATTGTTGAATATCTGACCCTAGTACAACACAACAGAGAATGAAAAGGTTAGACATACAAGGCATCAAATGGAACCATATTGATTGTGGAGTGGAAAATATTTTTTGTAAGAAAACATTTCGATGGATAAGTTCCTCATACACGAACCTATAAAATTAAAGACAAAAGATCTCAAGATGTCTTCATGAGTCTGGATGGTCCGGTATGTTTAATTGTCTGTCTGTGAAAGAAAAGTAGTTCTAAAGCATAAGTAATAACTAAAATCTTTCTGGAGACCTCTCCTAATATGGGAGGTAAAACGGGGGTTTGATCAGAAATTATCATCCTTGGGACTCTGTGGAGTCTCGCCACCTCCTCCTCATACTGCCTCAACAAAACCTCCACTGATCTCGACTCCTTCATCACTATGAAGTGGGATGATTTCATCTAGCGATCCACTACCACCTACAAAGTTTCATAACCTCCATGAGATCATGGTAAACAAATAAAACATTCAATCAATATTTCCTCTCCATTCCACTGAGGAACATCCAACTATTTGACCAAACCATCCAAAACATATTGCTTGACCTGCATCTTCTGGAATACTGAACATCGAGACACAACTTCTACAACCACACACTTCAACCAAGTCCACCATAATTAACTCCTCAAGGCATGGTACATTTTTATCACGCCAGGATGTACCACTAAGGGAGAACCATGGAACTCTCTATGAACCATCACACAAGTAACTAATGGAATGAAAATCCATCCATGAAACAAAACCTTGTGATGCTCCTCCTTAGACCAATCATTAGGGGATTCACCACAAAGAACTCGGTCTCGGAAGACCTCAACCTCAAGATGTCCTAACTAGGACTCTTCTACCCGCTACACCAGATATGACTATACCACCATATGTAAAAGAAAACCACTACCCCAACATCTCCCATATTTAGATGCAATGATAAAATCTTTTCCATCACTCTCCATGAGTCACCAGATTCACACATGGCATCACTACAGGTCGTCATGCTCAACGCATACGCTACAAAGTTCCATTTACCAGTTTTATATAAAATTTTGAATTCGGAATCATGTAAGAACTCCATCCACCTATTCTCCTACAAGTTCACGTCACAATGGCAGAAAAAATTCCAAATTCACTTATGATTAGTAAAAACCACAAATCACTCATCGATGTGGCAATGTATCCATAACTTCAAATCAAACACCATTGCCACCAAATCGAGATTGTGGGTGGCATAGTTATATTCATGGGAAAAAAATTCTAATATCCATAAGAAAAAACCAATATCTAATGCATTAGCAGAAAAAATAACCAATGACATGAAGCATCATAAAAAATGTCAAACAAAACTCCATATGCTAGAAGAAAAAGAACCATAGCATTGAAAAACATCTAATTTTGACACTCGAAAGATTCCTAAAGCTGATCAGTCATCATGAATGTCTGATCAATCCCTATCAATGTTGTCATAGGAGTCATAAATCGAGATAAATCTTCCACGTACCTCCCATAATAGCCTTCCAGACCATGTAAACTTCACAACTCTTCCATTTTCTTGGGGTATCCCAAGACACAACTGATTCTATCTTGAACATATACACATATACTCACTGCTGGGATACAACATACCTTGAGAAAAAGACCTATCCACCGCAAATCATACACTTTGTCAACATCCAAAAGAACTACTATCAGTGAAGAACTCCCAAAAAGACATGAAGATGCTCTATAAGAACCTCCTTAGACGTGGGGTAAAAAAGGATTTCATCGATGAAAAACATCAGTAAATTATATAGGGACTGATGGAACACAATGTTCATTAACCCCATTAACACAACTGAAGTATTTTCCACACCGAACAGCATCACCAAGAACTTTTAATTCCCTTGATGATAATGAAAAGTGGTCATTGCAATATACTCATCCATCACTCACTTATGATGATATACAAACCAAAAATCAATCTCCATGAACCATGTTGCGCCCTTTAGTAGATCAAATAAATCATCATTCCATAGAAGAGGATATCAATTCATCACTGTAACTTCGTTCAAGTGAGGATAATCAATACACAACTGTAAACTGTCATCGGTCTTCTTCATGAACTAAATTGCTGCACCCCATGGTGATACACTCCACCGAACAAAACCATAATGAAACAGACCATCGAGTTGTATATGTAGCTCCGGTAACTTAGAAGGGGGCATCCTTTATAGTGACATAGAGATAAGAGACACTGTAGGATATATCTCAATCTTTAATGCAATCTCTCATCGAAGGGGTTAATGGTAAAACTTCTTCAGGAAAGACATAAGGGTACTCTTCAATGACCATGTGAAACACTGACTTTGGAACCTTGGATGAACTCAACATTAGTTTTTCCATCAAGGATGAAAAATATGGAACATGTCTCTAACCATTTGAGGGTCTTTCTCTCCAACAAACACTACTAGCCCGTCACCAGCATTGAAGAACACCACCTACCTATATAAGAATTTCCTAATAGCCTGCACAATGTACAACCTACCCATATTGAGGATAACATCTCATAGTTGTATACATAAACATAGAAAATCTCCCCATGATTGGTTCAAACCCATCACGAGCTCACAGTCTCTATATACTTCAATCAAGTCAGCTTGACCTCCAACTCGCATAGAAAACACAAGTGAAACTGGAAGCCTCTCCACCTCAAGTCCCAAATCATGGACAAGGGAAGGTGATATGAAGGAGTGTGTTGATCATGATTCAAACAACGAATACACCCGAGTAAAAAATAGGAAAAGGGTACATTGAACAATGCCTGGATCTACTGGTACTGGAAACGCTAATTCATAATGCTGACCACAATATGCCACAGGGCCTCTATGACCCTGATGACGACCACTACTACAACCATACTTTGCTCTAAAAGGATGGGGAGCAGAGCAAGGTAGTCCTCTGCCTTCCCCATCTTCTCTCTGTTGATCCAAATCAGGTGCAACATGCTACTGCTACCTTGGATGGAACTGCCTCAACAGAAGAACCTAGATTGGAAAACTTGGGGCATGCTGGCCACTCTGAAATATCGAGAACTATCACTACTGATGACGTTAGCCTCAATAAATAAAACAAGGACCTAATCCCTTGGCGTAGGATTTAGATCTGTTTGCCCTAGAGAAATGAGATACTGAGTGCTGGTACCTACCCCTGGGTGAATAAATAATCTTTTTCCCAGAAAATTGGAAACCCCAAACCATAGCTCTACTTCACGAGGAATCCTAATAACACCCCTCTTATGAATATTAGGTTCTATCTAAAGTTCTCTCAATGACCTCTGCCCTCACTGGGACCTCAATATATTTCTTCAGCATAAACGTAGTGACCTGGCGCTGGATTTCCCGAAGCAAATCCTAATCGAAATTTCATGCCATGGCCTCCTCATCTAGAAATAGATTCAAATCATATCATAAAAGGTTCCTAAGATAGATTCCAAACTCTCACACATTGGAGCTCTCATGTCGAAGGGTTAGGAGCTTCTAGAGACTAGATACCTACACGGTCAAAGAAGGAAACTCAACTCTAAACATGTCTTGGAACTCCACCTAAGAGATCACCGACTCCTCGTGATCTCTGAGGAGTAAGAACCATAAATTCCTCACATCCCCATGAAACATCATCACAACCAATGATACCCAATGCTCCTTCAGAGCATGGATTGAGTTGAAAGTTATCCCAAACTCTTTCAAGTAGTCTTATGTGACAACATTAAAAATGGATCCCTCATACTTATATAGATTCTTTCACTGAAACTCTCAGAGTTTTGTCCTCCATGTATCTTCATCTGTGACCTCCACTCTAAGATGATCTTATTTCATAGCAAGCTAAACAACTTCAACCAAAACCTGATGTAGACATCGACCTGAATCCATACATGAAAAATAAAAACTATTTAGAGCTTTTAATCCTAGAATATGGTGGACTCAATGTTAATTAATTATTTTATTTTATCTATTTTAGGTTAACGTATCCAAAGGTCTGCCCATTCAATCATAGGAGAAAAGAATAATAATGCATGATTCTTTCCTAGGTCTCTACACTAAAAGAAGAATCTCCACGTTTAGTAGCCCCTATAAACATAAGGTCCATGTGTCAGACCACCGGGGGACCTAAATACATGTGTCTCAGCCAGTCTCTTGTGTTTACAACACTTTCTAAACATGACTGACACTATTTCCCTACCAACCCATGAAACATCAACTATGCCTAACTCCAAACTCCATCCTATCCCCTAACTAGAACATCGATACCACTATAATTGTCTCCCTCCCCACAAGGTTTACCCATCCTAGGATGACAATGTGATATGTCAAATAGTGACACCCGAGTCCCACTTCTAGAAGGCCCCAGGTTGGTGACCGGGCATTGAGGGTATAATAATAACACAGATGGGAGGAATTAACCATTAAGAGAACACATGAAAAAGAGAGCGATAAGATATAAAAAACCAAATCCATCTCATACATAAATATTAAGAAACTATGTAAACAAATGTAATTTCTTGCAAAGAATACTAAAACTGAGAAAGTAAAACTGCAAGTAACAAAAGGTAGTAAAACCACAGTGACCCAGAAGCCAAAAAAACTCCTAAAACCCTAAGACCATAGTAACCATACTAATCTCCAACAAGCTCCATGTGACCTAAAGAAAAAATTTGTATATACAAATGGTGATTATAAGAGTATACTTAGCAGGGACCTCCCCAAAATCTCTCATGTAAATAAAATTATAGCATGCTAAAGTATAGTAAATAACAAGTGAAACTAACTCACCACCTAAACATGTATACTATATTCACAGCTTCACCATCACTAATATCCCCATGTAGAATATACAAGAGTATATAATACAATATAGATTATCAAGGGTACCCCTATACCACTTCCCCACTAGTTTACCACTTTTCCCCAACATCGCACGTCCTAAGAATCACTCTCCGAAAAGGCTTGTCTACAAACCCATGGACATAGCACCAAAACATGAACCTCATGCAACACCACTACTACATCCATGTAACAAAAGTAACATGGAAGTTTCCTGAATCCACCACATCCCGCATAACTTATATCATACACCAAGCATTATACCTAAAGCCATTACAGTCCATACACTGAGTATGGATTTTCAAGACATCACAGCCAATACATGTTACACCTATATTAGTCCATAGGAATCTATATATAGAATATATGTTTGTGAAAAACCACATTCGATTACAGCACTCTACACACTTATATGGGGAAAAATATCCTCTATTCCTACCAACACAAGTATCTACCAAGATAAGAGAGCAGGGACAATGTGGGGTATGAAATCATCTATCCATCAAACAGAATGTTGGGGAAAAGACCCCCTCAGTGCTCAGAATTCTCGAGATGTCAATTTCCCTAACTGATAGGGTGGATTAGTGTATAGAAACCCCCTAAGTACAAGATATAATACAGCTCACAACCACACTATTGTAAAAACCTAGTATTTGACTCAACTGCAGCTAAAGTCTCTCAGACTCTCAGCTTCCATTATTAAGATTAGATATCTTATTAGAATATAATAATTTAAAGAGTGATATTATGTTACGAATTCCTTTATATAATTTTCACTTGACATGATTAATTATTTAACCATTAATAAAAAACTATTAATTAATAATTACATTTTATTATAATTAAACCAACTTCTACGCCCTCCAGGCATAACCAAACCAAGTCCACAACTTCTCAGAAATATTACCTTAGTATTTCACCCCAACAAGCTCCAACCCCATGGGTTGACATAATTAATTCCATAATTTATTAATATAATTATTAATTTCCCATAATTCTATGAATTCTAGAAATGAAAAATAATCTACCAATCATAAGGGGCTCAACACGATGAGTAGATAGACTACACATCAATCCTTTTCCACCTAAAAGAGGATCATAGACCCATCCATCCTCAAAAATATGATCACAGAACAAATGAGGAATACCCTAGGTGTCTTCACCTCATTTTGATGGAGGGTATGAAAGACCAACTGCCTTATATGGTGGGTAAAATAATAAAGATAAACAACCAAAAAGATTCAACACGCATTAAATATTCCTAACCGGCCCATTTCATCATATCTAGTGTCCTCCCCAACACCCACATGCATAAACCTATGCATCATTCTACTCTAGGAATAAAATGATGCCCTACCCCCTGGCCTTCCCTTCCCCACATACCAAAATAGCCTCTATGACTCATCCTTCCTAGGCTCACACCACAACACAAGTAGTAGGAAAAATAATCCATAAGCAACTGGGCTCTCGGCTCCAAGATAGAATTCTAACCTTCACACACAATGAGAAGTCATGAATCTTGGAATAAGAATCAAGTCCTTTACATGAAAAGGGTAACTCAGAACCCTCCCTGAATGATATTTTATAAAAAACTGGTTATTTGATCTATATGGTATTACCAAGTTCATTTACACATGCATAACTACATCCATTCGATTATTAATAGTTTCCCACAACATTAACTGGAATAAAAAACATGCCTCTTTATCTTTATCCAATTAATTTAAAATTAATCCCAGCTTTACATTATTTACCAATTTCCATCAATAATGACATGCTAAACAAAGAAAGTGTTGATATCAAACTATCTAGAAAAAAATAGGCAACAACATACGATCGATACGAATTTATATATTAGGTTCAAATATTTAATATTTCCATTCCATTATTATCTGGAGGGCTAAAACATGATAACTCTATAGTTTCATGTAAAATAATAATGTATCCAAAAATACACTACCTAAAAAGGATTCAAACGTTCGTTGCATGAGAACATCCAACACAACAGATCATGATCACCACTCCTAGAAGACTACATCCACCTGAGGATATAGAGACACCACCACACCAACCATCACCTAAGAAAATTCCATTAGAATCTTGAATATCACATGCCATAACATTGAAAAAAAGAATGAAAGTAGGGGAACCCATAAGAATGGTAGTAGAATATTCCTTATATCGAAGATGCATCGACACATCCCAGTTTCACTAAAATACGGGGTGCACATGTAGTACGAAGAAACTCCTATGAAGACACAATCTAAGGCTACGACACTATACATGAATCCTATGGGAAGGGAGCAAAGGATTGAGCATCTCACATTAGAGAACAATAATGAAGAATAAGGGAGGAAGATATATCGACCCTTTCAAATATTTAACTGTTCAGTAGTTTAAGATACACTGGATTTTCTATTAAGATCAGATCTATTAAAGATCATGCATTTTGATCGAGTAATAGCTTCCCTACTATTTGGAAAAATTAGTATTGGTGTTATGGTCTTGGAATAGGCCTTAAATCCCATAAGACAAGGAAATGAATGCATTTTACATCAAAGGAAATGTCAAATAGGTGAAACTGTAGGAAATTTGAAAAACTATGGAAATTTGACAATGGAAATGACATAGTTCTAGAAAAATTTTTCATGACACTATTTTGGTGCCATCGTTTCAGAAATTTTCAAGAGGATATGACATAGTTCTCGAAACAATATTCACAGAACTGAGAAATTTTTCAAAGTGGTCGTGATAAGTCATATTTACTTCCCTAAAAACCATATATACTAGATTTTAGAAAATGAATAAATTAGAGATGTCCAAGCCATTGAAATAAATTTTTAAATTGCGTCATATTTTTTATCTTACAATCGATATATAAAGAATACTTAGAAGACTTTAGAAACTCATAAAAACATGATGGTTAAAACAAATGTGTTCAATATCACCCTACGTTTTGGTGTGTGGAAATGATGAACCCACAACATCATATACTATTATTTGAAACCTCGATGTGCTTGGAACAAAGATATTAATATTTTCTCAGGGACTACACTCACTATGTTGATTCAAAGAATATAATATATTTGAAAACTGAAACAAAATAGATGGCCATCAACATTTCAAAATGTTGAATACATTCTCATATCATATTCCTAACAAGGGAACAAAATTTTACATTCAGAAAAAATTATAGTTTTGATGATGTAAATGATAAAAAAGTAGCTACACCCTCGTACATATAAGATTTATATCAGAACTATTTAGATTCCTATGATGATTTATCTAATTTAAATTGTGTAATAAATACTATTATGGACTTCCTTATTCTATATTTCTCTAAAAAATATAAAATTAAACAGTTTATGATAAATTTGTTATAATAAAAATGTAATCCAAAAATTATTAAATTTTTTTAAAAATTATAGTTTACTTGTAAATATTTTTAACATTATCTAGTTACTAGTTATTTTTACTAATTAGTCCTTATTTTCATTAATTATCATTAAGTACAACTAATTTTTTATTACTAATTACAAATATTTTTTAAAAATAACCATTATTTTTTAGTAATCATTGCTAATTACTTTAAAATTGTACAATTTACCATGAATTATTACTAATTACCACTATTTGTTTTGTAATTACCACTAATATTTTATAATTATAGTTAATTTTTTTAATAACCACTAATTTTTAGTAATTATCCTTAATTTTTTGTATAAATATCTAATTTGTGCTATTTTTTACTAAATAGCACAAATTAATCCAAATTTTTACTATGTATCACTAATTATCTCTAATTGTTAGTATTTATCACTAATTACTGTTAATGTTTACAAATCAGGACTAATTATTACTAAATAACACTAATTACTACTAATTACTACAAATTATTTCTAATTACCTCTAATTATTAATAATTACTATTAATTTTTTGTAATTACCACTATTTTTTTATTAAGTGCTACTTTTATTTACAATATAATTTTAATTAAAGATTTTTTTTTAATTTTTACCAAGTGCTTATTTTTACAAAAAACTGGTATTTCATGATAATTATTACTAAGTGATACTAATATTTTTTCTAAGTAACACTTTTTACTATGTCCCACTTATTTCGTTTAATTACCGTTAATTATTATTTATTATCAATATGATCCACTAATTTTTTCTAGGTGTTGTTTGTTTTTACATTGTATTACTAATTACTCATAATTTTTACTATACCCCACTAATTACCTCTAGTTTTTACTAACTACATGAAATTTTCACTAATTACTACTAATTTTTACAAAGTCCCACTAATAACCACAAATTTTATACCATGTGTTACTAATTACGGCTAATTACTACTAATTATTTCTAAGACCTTTTAATTTATAAAATTTCCCCTAATATTTAGTAAATACATCTTGTTTTTTATTATTTCTGCTAATAATTATTTATTACTACATGATTTATTTATTAAAGCTAAATTTTAGTAATTAACATTTATTTTTAATAATTATTCAATATATCTAGTAATTATGCAATTTTTTTATTAATTACCCCTAATATTTTTATGTATTTATAATTATAGATTAGTTTTATTATGTACCACTAATTAACACTAATTTTTACAAAGTCTTTCAAATTACTACTATTTTTAGCAATTCATGCTAATTTTTAGTAATTACTTTTAATTGTTTGTAATTACAAAAAAAATATTAATTATGACTAATTTTCACGAAGTACAACTAATTATTGCTAGTTTTTACTAAGTCCCACTAATTAATGCTTATTTTTGTTAGGTACTTCTAAATTGTGCTAATTTTTTGAAAGTATCTTTAAATTATAATAATTTAATATAAATATCATTTTTTATTAGTAATACTTATTATTAATTATCACAAATTAATACTATGTATCACTAATTTTAACTATTTAATGATAATTTAAAGATTTTAACTTATAAATAATTGTTCTCAATTTCAAATAAATACCATAATTTTAAAATAACCACCATTAATTTTTAATAATTTGCACTAATTATTATCAATTACATATAATTATTAATTATTAATAAGATTTATAAATTATTACTATGTTCTGATAATTATCGCTCATTTCTATTCCTTTTTACTAATTCACACTTTCTACAACAATTTATTACAAATTTATGTTTCTTATACTAATTATTACTAATTTCAAATAATTAAAGATAATTTATAATAATAATCATTAATTTATGGTAATTAAAAATAGATAATACTAGTTAAAACTATTTAACAATAATTAAAATTGAATAATTCTAATTAAAAATAATTAATAATAATTAAAACTAAATAATTTCAATTAAGCATATTTTCTATTACTTAAAACAAGTTTCTAAAAAATAAAACTATGTACTTATAATTAAATATAATTACTGCTAATTAATTCTAATTCTTATTAATATAAAATAAAATAAATTAATCAAAAATATAAAACATTAAATAAATACCATAAAAATTAATCTCTTAGTGAATGCAAAGTTAAAAATTTGATTCCATGTAAAATATAATACTTTTAAAAGTTTATTCGGGAGCAAATAGAAGTAGAGGAGGAGAGATGAGTTCAGAGGGGAAGAGAATGAAAAAATTATTTGTGTGGGGGTTTATATCAGTTAGATTATTTACGACGGGTTTCCCATTTCATATTTTTTTAGTTTTGATAGGTCCCCATATAATTAATACCAACCATTAATTATTATAATTTTGGAAAAAAGATACTTTCTATGGGTTCCATCCCAAATAGTCTACCTCCGACAATTTATTTGTGATCAGAGTTAATTCCCGTCACAAATAACTTTATTGATGAAATTTATTTTTGATGAGAATTAAATCTCACTGTGAATACCTATCTCATGCTTTGTCATGCATTGTGTGCAAAGAGTAATTGCGATTGTAAAACATTCCCATGGAAAATAATATCTTTAATAACTATTTGAAATGGGATTCATTTCTTGTCGAAAATAGTCTTTTCCAAAGGACTATTTTTGATGTGTGGGGGTCCCATCACAAATATCCCACCACAAAATCTATTTTTTCCCTTTTTTGTACTAAGCATTTCAGCTCACCCATTCTTATGTTTTCCCTTCCCCATGATTTGAAGATGATTATTTCTCCAAGAATTTCTATTAGTGGATTTAGTTTGTGGAGAATTGTTCACATCATTTAGAATGAGGGTTTTTATGTTTATAGACTCTAGGACACCAAACATTAATGTCATTTAATTGTGAAAATATATATCTGATGTGTTAATTAAACAAATGTTTCATTTTATTATCTATATATTTTTATCATGGTCACTTCATAATAAAAATATAGATAATTGAAATCATTACTGTTAGTAACTATATCAAGCTCCTAGAAAAATTTTCATATCAAAATACTTCATTAACTATATCAAAACATAATATATACTTAGAAATTTTTATGGAATCAGCAACCAATGGCTGTTAAATTCCCTCCCAGCTAATAGATCCCCAATTAAGGCTAAAAAATATATCAACTGTAATTTATGATCATTATGACCTGTATGGATACTAGAATATGTATATCCTCCCATAACTAGTTCCACATCTCTTCCATAAACATGGATAATATTCTTTGTATGCCTTATGTACTTTAGGATAGTCTTTACAGTAACCCAACTTGGCTCTCCTAGGTCTAATTCTGTATTTTCCTACCACAATAAAGGCATAAAAACATTATTCTTGGTAAATTAAATGGAAAAAATTATATATACTATAACAAAAGCTTAAGGGATTTTACCCATTCCCTCCATCAACATTTTTCTAAGAATATATCCAATTAGAGAGATATATACCATGTGACACTATAAATAATCCTCTCCCAAATTGTTCCATATTGAACACTACAATTCTTAGTTAGTTTATATACCATTAATTAGTCCAAGTAGCCTCTTAGATATATCATGATGTATTTTGATCCTTACAATTTAGTTTTATCTTCATACGTATTTCACATATAAGCAATGATTTTACACAATATAAAATAAATGAAAGTCTAGTATCTCATTGAATATTAATAATATATTATCCATATATACTACATAGAAAAAAATTGGACTCCTACTAAGCCAGACATAGAAATGAGGATCAAATTCCTCCCTTATGAAACCAAATGTACTTATGAATTCATCAAAATGAATATCACATGACCTAGATTCATTATTTAACACAGAAATTGATCTTTTAAATCTTGGATTACTTATTTTTATCCATTGGGGTCACAAACACTTCTAGTTTGGTTATATAAAAATATTATTGTATTATTACATTATGTAATGAAGTCTTGAAAATAATTTTTTAAATATAATAATCATGGTATGATGCTAATAAATATTTAATTCAAATATTTTTCAACATTTCAGATGGTGAAAATGTTTCCTCGTAGTCTATGCTGCAATATTTCATAAACCCAATAGTTACCATTCATAAGTTATATATATGAAAATTACAATCCATGTCCAATTTCTTCTTAAATACATATAAGCACCAAATATTATTTACATCAACTATAGCACTAATGAATCCTAGAAACAATTATATCACATGGAATCCATTTCAGAATCCATATATTCTTTCCACTTTGCAACTTCTATGATTTATTCTATGAAATTAATTTTCAAAGGATTGTTATTTTCAACTAAAAATGTGTCATGTTAATGAGTTACTAGAAAACGAAATATATTTAGTATTCTAACCACTTTAGTCTTTTAATATATTATTTGGGTACTTGGAACAAATATTGATGTTAAGAGTCGTGGAATGTTTCTTATATAAACTCTATTTTACCTTGTTAATAAAATTTATCAAAGCCTATTTTTCTCCAACAATCTTATTTAAATATGTGTTCCCTTTCTAGAAGTTTATTTTCTCCTTCCACAATTAACATTCTTTTTATGGGATCAAATCGTTTGTATCTTCTTGTTTCATTGTGATATCTAATTAAGATACACATAGAACCTCATGGTGCTATATTTTTTCTTGGTATAACCTTAAGAAATGCCTCACATTCCCAAACATGAATTTGTGAGAGAATAAACTTAATATGATAGCATAACTCATATGAAATTTCTATTTTTAATTTTCATGGTACAAGGTTTCTTATATATTATTGAGTATATAATTAATATCCCTAGAAGTACAATATATACTGACATGACTATTTATTAATCTCACCATATTCAATATGGTCCAGGTTCTCCTCTCACTAACACCAATCCACTATGGGATATTAATTGAAGTGAGTTGACATAGTATCCCAAAATCCTTTAGATAATCATTTAAATCTTAGTTAAAATATTTTATACTATGGTCTTAATAGGGTTTCAATAGATCAACCTTTGGTATTATGCAGTAAATAAACCAATATATAACTGTTTTCTCTTCAAAGAATTAGACATGAAATAGTAAGTGAAGAAAAAAACATGTAATGAACAAGAAGTGTCATCCATATTACTCGGATCATTCTTGAGGATAATCAAGAAGAAAAAAGTTAATTTTTCCTTCTACTGTTGGGGGAACAACAAACAATAGATCATAGTGTGTAACATAGGGACTATAAAACACCAAAATGGTGATAATGCCTTCATAGTTAAGGGATTAATGAAGTCTGAAAATTGGATAGAGGTATATAAATATTTAAAAAAAATTATGATCATCCATACCAATTTATACTCGCTCTTAATCACAACCACCAATAAGTGGGGTCAAATTCCTTTAATATGCCTCTTTATCAAGTTTTAGGAATGAATGATGTGTCATCCAAATTGGGATTCATCAAATAAAATACATAAATTATGTTCCATTTATGATGATCACTTGAGCATTTTCAATGAGTGCATACAATGGGTTTAATCCATTCATAATGTATTTATAATAGATAGAATCCTTGTGTAGAATCATCCAAATGGATGCATCGTTTCCATGCAATCGTTTGACTATCTTATTATATGATATGAAACAAATATTCTTTCAATCATATTTTATAACATACACATATCATATGTTTTGATATATATCATAGGCATATCACTCCTTATGGTTTAGCCAAATAAGATATATGATTAAGAATAATTTAATTGTAAATCCATGGATCTACCAATTTCAATTAAATCCCTTTAGTAATTAATATAAAACATTACAACTCATTATGAATCCATTTAAAATATCCTCTTGGATATGGTTTATTAAATATCGCTTCATATTATAATAGATACTTTTTCCAATATTTAATATATATATATACTGGGCCCTAACTATGTGACCCATCATGCCTTAGAAACATAAAAAATATGAAATATATTTTTATTTAATTAATGAAAAGAGTATCCTCTATAAAAGAATCAGTACTATTAAAGATACTAAGGGTATTCATATAATCTTCATTGAAAATACTCATAGATATATATGATCATGTCCCCTAAAATATGTATCATATACACCATATGTGTACCTATATAATCCATTTTATCACTACATTGAGTGAAAAGTAGATTTTGAACAATTTAAATCTAGTATAGGATGTCATACCTATTCTTGATTCTCCAAAATTATATTACTCAACTATGCTTTGATATTATTCTTATAAATAAAAATTAATTAAGGTCTACGTTTCATTACATATCGTACAAGTGGTAAAATCCCATATTTTCTACACTCTAAAATATTGAATGATCTTCAACATATGAAACCACCTCCAATTAGAAATATTTATTTTGAAATATATAAGAATGGTATCAATGTATGATGGTTTTCATTCTTGGTATCTCACCAACCTTAGCTAATGAGGATGTATAATAAGAACACACCCTCTAAGTATATCAATCATTATATTAGATTTCAAGAGATATTATTTTGTGGGAATCTCTAAACAATATGTCTCTACCTATTATCTTATGAATGTATTCTTTATATATAATATAAAACTCTGTATAATGTGTATAAGAATATATTTATTTGAACTGTATCATATCATCACAACTAGTTATAATATATGACAATCATTGGTTAGGAATAACTTGGAGTTTAATATAAATGGGATATCATCATTTTACCATTCATCTAATGTAAATTGTAGAATACATAAATAAATGATAACGAATGAATGCATTTACTATAAAATCATGGTAAATTTATAACTACTACAAAAAATATATAATTTACTTAGTAACCAAATATTCTACACACACCTCATGTTATTGTTTCAGTAATGGTATTATCGATAGATCTGCTACATTATACACTGTAATCACCAAAAAAAATATAGATTTCACATTTAAATGACCTCTTATATGAGATCAAATTTTCAGAGGATGTTTCTGGACCTCTGGTGAGACTGAGGTTGCATTTCCTAAAAAACAACTCCATTATTGTAACTTTAAATCTCAACAATTACATCAATACTATGAAATACCATATGTTGAAAGATGATCTTCTAAATCAAGAATTATTATTGCATAGAATTTGGTCATATGATTTATTACACCTATATTTTTATGTCTACTATTACAATGAACCAGCCTATGTCAATGAGAATCATTACGTGGCATGGTTTGCTATAAGTTCTGACTAACATTCCCAACCACCATAAGATTATGAACAGAACTATGATATCAGAAGTTACTAAGCAAGAATAATTTCACCATTAATAATCTTAATAACCAACACATACATCCCCTCTCAATTATTTTCATTACCCATCCATAATGTGTGTGTCTATACCAATAAATAAACTATAGAAATAATAAGTGGAAACCAATCATAGTATAAACAAAATAAATAAACCATAACCAATTAATAAATAAATACATAATACAACATGTACACAATCATGTGTATTACAATTCCTACTCAGCTCTATTTAACAAAAAACATTGATGTCAATATTTTCCTTAAAATAATTAATTGATAACTCGGTGTTAAAAAACTATTTTATTTTCAAACCCCATGGAAATGAACGTTTTCACTCAAAAAATGTGTAAATAATAAAAATCAATAATCAATAAACCCTAAATAAACTATTTATCAAATAAAAAATAAACAAAATTAAAAGTAAAATCAATAACACTAGAAATGGAAAAGGTATATTCCAATATAACATTAAAAATACCTTCAATTTTATACAAAACCATCACCATAATTCTAGATTTGTAGAAGAGAGGGAAAGGGATCAATAATAACAAAAACTATCAGGAAATGTTATCAAAACCCATGCCTAAAATGATCCCCCTATTGATTTTTAGGGTTCAAAAACTAAAACATTTGGGTTAAATAAGAGAGTAGAAGAAGAATAGAGGAGAAAAATCAAATGAACCAATTCTTACCTCAAGATAAATCACAAAGGATGAAGGAGATACACAAAAACACGGGAAAAACATCTTTTAGCCAAAAGGTTATCTAGGTCACCTGAGAGGGAGGAAAAGAGTAGGAAAAGGGTTACAAAATTAGAAGGTAATATTGTTATTTCATAATTATTAGGAAAATAGGGAATGTCAAGTAGTTTGATCACAAGAGTAAAAATACAATTCACTAACCATAGAAAATACACTATATCCTCTAGACGATAACACACAGTTTGGTGGCATGATTTTTGATAATTGTTCTCTAACCATTCTATTCAATTATATTCTAAAAATTAGGCTAGATCATTTTACTAGAATCTTATATAGATGGAAAAAATCTTTCTCTAATAATTTAAAATATATCTAGTTTCCCTTATCTCCTCCACATGGTTAGTGCTTAATGTGTATGCAAATCAGATGATACATATACGGGAAAATGTTTCGATTTTGAACTGTTAGATCATATTTTCTCAAATATTGTAGGTTTCCAAGAAAAGAATTCATCCTATTTTTAGTATTGGTAGTTACCAGTATATTTGAGACACAATTAGAAAAAACCATGAATCCAAAAAAGTGTGATATCACATAGAGCTTCTAGTGGCTCCCACATGGTTGGCACATAGTTTTTCTAACCACAAAACCAAACTGTGTAGTGTGTATAGTATTTATAAAAACTATAAAAGTATTAATTTTCCTCTATGATATTAAAACCCATACCAATAATTTTCCTCCCTCTAAAATGAATTATCTCCCCACATACATGATTTCAATATTTCCTGTGGTCTTTTAGGGAATCTATTTTATCCATAGTGATTTATCTCAAGGTAAGATGTAGATCCTTTGAGTTTTCTCCACCTTTCCAATTATACTCTCCTTTTGTTCCCTATTTTCCTTGTTTTGGAACTCTATATCTCAATGGTGGGATGAAAATCGGTTTAGGATTTTATTTTGAGGGAATACAATTATGTATTATCTTTTTGAGGATCTAACTTCCTCTCTTCTAGTAGTATTGGATGATGGTAAGGATATTTACATTAGATTCAATGCAGGTGTCTCTACATATTGATTTTTTTCAATTGGGTTATCTATTATTACTGAATTTCATTTGGTTTTATTTTATTAATAATATTTTAAATTGGTTATTTATGGGTTATTGATTTATAATTGGTATTTATTGAGAATATTTCAATTGAAAATATTGATTTCATGGGGTTTGCTATAGAAAATGGTTTTGGGACCATCAAGTTCTCAGTAAAAATGTTTTAATGAAAACCATGATGTTAAAAGGAAATGTTTACTATGTTTATTAAAAATATTTGTGCTGAATTTGTTATATGATTAATTATGGAGATTCAGTATTGTAGTATTTTTTATTAGGTTTCATTTATTTTTATTTTATATATATTTATTAGTTTCATCTTAATATTACATTTCCTAATTTTTTTTATTGATAAATCTTTATATATGTTTCTTTCCAAGACTCTATGTGGAACCCATGTATTAGTTATATGGATCTATGACAGTGAAATTATCTCCACTTGTTCCCTTTTGTTACCCTAGTGTTATTCTCATTCTTATATTGATCAGGAACACACATCATGCCTTATGCTGGTCCAGGTCGGGTAATAAGTCAGGTTCACTTAGTTTAGTTCATTACAACTATGGTGTTTTATTTGGAACTCGTCTAATTAGTAGCTCCACAAATATGGAAAAACCCAAAATCATATTTTAAATCCACGTTATCTATGTCATATTGGAAACTATGATTATTGTAACATTTTATATAGAGTTCATCCTATCCTCCAAAGATCATGAAAGTATCATTATTCCTCCTTATGTAATTGAAGTAATTTTTCATAAAAATATCATGAATTATAATTAGATTAGATTTGTGTATAAATTATATTCTCAAAGAATAAGAGACACCAGGTTGAGTACATAACAGATCATACATGATTGATCATATTAGGTACTCATATCGAATTTTCTCCATCCTTTGTTATTAATTTTTGGGATCATGAATCATCCTAATATTTGTACCTATATTTACTATAAAAACCCCTTCTTGAAGTTCTCCATATTAAAAAACATATGCACATTACCAATATATGTTTTTAGAAATGGTCTAACAAACCTCTTAGATCTATCTTTATGGATCTCTATATTCATTATATAGGATGCATCACCCCTTTCATTCCTTGATAATGATTTACCCAACCATTTATTCATAGATATAAGTGTTAGAATATCATTTTTTATATGTATTATATCATCCACATAGAATATTATAAATACTATAATTTTCCCACTAATTATATTATATAAAAAATCACTATCCACATTTTTTGTTGAAATGAAAAACAAATGTTTCATAATTAAAACATATATTCTACCTATAAGAACCGTTGTTTGATCCCTAAATAGTTATTGAAATATTTCAAACCTCGGTAACCAAATTTTGAACTTTAAAATCTTTTTATATGGATCATATATATTACCGTAATTAAATTAAAATTAAGGAGACTGATTTTTTCATAAATTAGATACATCTAACAATAAAAAATATTACTATATAGATAGAAATATCCAAACATAAATTATTATCTCTATATTTGAAAAGGTTTTATCATAGTTTATACCCTGAATTTACTTATAACATTTCACCAATAGTCATGTTTCATAGGTGGACACTAAATTGTCATTTTGTTTCTTATTAGAATCCCCCTTTAACCTTATGTGTTTCACCACATCAGGTGTGTACACCATGTTCTAAACACGGCTATTGTACGTGGTGTATATTTTAGATTCCATTTATTTTAACAATTTAAACAAATTAGAACCCTCAATTGCATCCCAATATGTGTTCATTTCATCATTTTAGAATATTACCTGACAATAATTATCTATGAGAAATTTATATCCCATGAGATTTTGATGAAACCTTTTATATCTTTGATGGAATTGTGTATCTCAAGCCATTTCTTCTTCCATGGCTCTTTGAAGTGGCTCAATTTCCTTCATAGTAACAATTCATATTTGTTACTCTTGAATTGATCTGAGATCAAAATTCCTCTGACTATGTCCTCAACATAAGTGTTCCTACCTATAGAAAAAACTATATCAGACCATAAGAAACATTTTATTTATAAAAATTATTAAAATTATATCTTATAAACTCTTTGTGATAACCAAAGTAATATATTTGTTATTTTGGGGATGAGTTTATTTGATTCCAAATTATGAAAATATGATTCACAACCCAAAATCATAATAAAATACTGAATATGAATATTTCCAATACCACATATCCTATGATTCCTTTAAAAATAATTTGGGTGTAATGTAGATTAGTAGAAAAGTGGAATTATTAAGAGAATAGAACCAGAATGAATAAAGGCCACACTGAATCATTATTTGATGAACTATGTTCAATAATGTATATTTTGTCTTTATAGACACACCATTCCATTATATAGTTCTTAGAGGATAAACTTATGAAATAATTCCACAATACCTTAGATGATCAATAATTTAATGGATCTAGTATTAACCACCCTAATACGATTAGTGGATCATAATACTATATAAAAGTTGATTTATTTTACTTCATTTTTGAAATCTTTAAACATTTCAGAGTTTACATACTTGTTCTTTACCAAAAAACACACATACATAATGAAAACAATAGTAAATTAAAATAAGTACCTATAAACACCGGTGGATTTTGAACTTATTGGTCATTATACATCACTATGTATAAGATCCAATATAAAAGTTTACTCCATTTATAACATGGTGATCAAATTCATACATTTTCAATTACCTTATATCTATGATTCAGTGTTTCTCAGCAAAGAATGTGTGACACACACCTGAAATCTAATACCCATGATCAAGAGTTGGTGAAATTGATCTCTATAACATTCACATTTATTGGCACAAATCACATCTCTTTAAAAAAAATAATTGATCCTAGATTGTAATTTATAAATATTTTATAGTTCATACATATTTTTGATGTAAATATGATTTTAATATGATTTTTAAAATTCTTCACCAAATACATATATGTGGGTGAGTATCATGTTTTATATCTTTTCTTCAAGAAATTTTAAAAAAATCACCCCCACTAAAACGATGACCGCATGCATCATATTTATTTAGTGTGATAAGGTATATATCATAAAATTATTTAAATTTGGTAGTAAATAAATAATCATTGAATAGTTAGTTACAGAATCATTTAAATCATAATGGTTCTTATTCCTATATAGTTGAGTGGGTGTGACAACCAAAAAAATTATGATATTTTTATCTTCAAATAAATTTCTTTGATATCATGATCTACGAAAAAATATATTTTAAAAGAATGATGAAATACTATTGAAATATTATTATTTTCCCATTATATTTTTTAATCCATCATTTCAATATTATAATTGATTTAAATTTTTGAATTTTTTCTCAAGCATTTGATTTCTTAGTGAATTGTAAAAAGATGATTTTTGAGAAAACATTAATTTTTTTTATTTGGTAAATATGAATAATTCATTGAATTTATTCCTAAATTAACATAATAAAACATTATTTATAAATAATATAATTAATTACATTTGAGTAATCATTATACCTAATTTTTGAATAAGTTCAATTTTTGACATAAAAACCCATTTTCCTAAAAACTTCTTTTTCATGTGTGTTTTCAGTTTATATTAAATTAATTTCAACAAATTACATTAATTTATTATAACAAAATTTAATACATATTTTTAATTAAGTGTTCCAAATTTTGTATGTAGGTTCCTTTAATTTTTTGTCCTTTTTAATTGTAACATTGGTGGATATTTTTCACCTTTGAAATGATAAAGTAGTTAAAAAGGGTTAAAAATTGGGGATAAAGATTTTCAAATTATCTAAAAAATAAATTTACCATATTTCATTAATTTATTTATCACTTTGAACCTGTATCTCAACAAAATGGCAACCAGGTTTTATTTTATTATGTTGACCTTTATTTTATTTTAAAAAAAGAATGAAAATGTTATAATATGTACATTGATATTTTGAATATTAGTGTATAATGACACAAGAGGTTATATCAATTTAAAATATTAAATTAAAAAATGAATTGTTTTATTAGCATGTTTTTTAATTGTTTTGGCTTTAATAATTACTGTAAATAATTACACAATGCCAACACCGTATTTATTATAATAATATAAATATTAAATAAATAAATTGAAAAATATTAATAATAACATTATATGGTAGAATTATTATATTCCATGAAAATTTTAAATTAATATATAATGTTAGGGATGTGTTAATTATTTTTTTTATATAAATCATTTTCATGTTGTCTTTAATGTCAAATTAAATGAATAGTGTTAAAAATTACAATAATGATATTTTAAAAAAATATTATTTTATTAATTAATATATAAATGAGAAAAATAATTAAATAATAAAAGGGGATAAGATATGGTCTAAAATTTCATCCCTTTTCCATTTATGATACATTTTCACAATTTAAGTAATATTATAACCCTTGAATATTTAAAATGAAATGACCACAATTAATCTTAAAATTAGTTAACCATGGGGTAAATACAATATATAATTTTTAAAATTATATTTAAACCTATAAAAATATTATCGAATGATAATATTAAGAACATATAATTGTAATCACTGATGATTTTCCATTTTGGAACCATTTTACTTATGTAAGTAACATTTTATATTATAATATAGTTTGAACTTCCAAAAGTGTCCTTCCACAGACTTATAAAACATCACCCTTTATCTCTTTTCATTATAAAAAATTGATCCATCTCGATTTAAAAAATACATTAATTTTCTATCCACTTATATAAACATGAAATATTTTTTTATACTTATATGACCATTCCATGCATCCTTAAGATGGGAATTAATAGGATTCTACTAAAGAAGAGGTAATCACCTCTACTGAATCTCTCAAGTATATTTATTATTATAATTTCTCTAAATTTATTTTAACGATTCTAAAATAATAAATCTGTTGTAATAAATATACTAATATGTTAATATGATTATGGTAAAACTATTTTCAATATTTATTCTATCATCCAAAAACTGAAAACGTCACTCATGCTTACATATGGCTCATCGTCTCCATATAGCGGTGTAATTATTTTTTAATCACAAATTTACATGGACGGTTATAAATATGAAACTCACGATTATATATGATATATATGACATAATTATTCTATTAAATTATCATATATTATCAAAATTAATACCTTCCAATCCATTTGATAACGATAATGTCACTCATGCGTATGTGGGCACAACCATCTCCACGAAATGATGTGTTCCTCTTTACGATTTCAATTTAAATGAATGGTAATGAAGGTATATTTAATGAATATATATGACATAAATCATATAATAATCATTATAGAAATTTCAATTATTTTTTCCCATCATTTTGTTCTATCCATCAAAAAGTGATAATAATAATCATTCTTACAAACGACATACCCTCTCAATGAATGGTGTAATTCATTTTTTATATCTCACCCTTTTATGAATGAATATAAAAATAATTAATATATATGATATTTATATAATGATTGAATTTCTAGAGATTTCTAATCCAAAATCAATGTACAAGGACCGTAAGTACAAACAATCCCATAAAAATGATGGAGATAATACCTCAAACAATGATAATAATAAAAGATTGTTAACTAAAGGATTATAAGACTTTATTAAGAGATGATATATAAAATTATGTATAGTTATTTGGTTATTTTATTTATTTATAATAAATACAAATTTATTATACATGATTTTAAATGTAATTACAATGCAATTCAAACATGAGGTAAGTGATTTCATCTCAATTTCCACTCCTTTTAAATATATTTGGAATTATGAACCTATTAATATTTATGTGGTGTAAATAATTATCATTTTATGTATTTAACATTGATAAATATTTATTCATTATGATCAATGATTTAATTTAAAATTACTCTTTCGAGGGGTTATTATTTAAAAGTTACCGAAGAGGTAATAATTTATTTCAAAATATCAATTTCTTAGACTAACCGTATATTCCTTAAAAGAATATTATGATATAACATTAATTAACTATATCTAATTTTTTAACCTATGAATAATTAATGGTTTTCTATTTGTATGTATAAAATTTCTTTCTTTTTCACATTAATCTAGAAAAAAAGTTAAAATAAAATCACATCTTATTTCTCTTTACATTGGGTATATTTTACTTCCATATCAAAAATTTTGAAAATTAATTTACCAAAGAATTTTTTATTTAACAAAATTATTTATTAATGAATTTTTTTATTATCCATTAATTTTTGAAAATATTTAATGGAATCATTAATTTTTTTTGAAAATGTGATTATTCACATTGCCATAAAAATTTTAAAAGTATTTTTTTTCAACATATAGGGTGTTAATATATTTTCCCACCACTAAAACCTTTCTACGATATTTTAGTTTATAATATAAGATTAAAATTGTTTTGCAAATAAAAAATTTAGCGAAAGATAATATAAACGTTTTTCATCAATTTCCCTTAATTATAAAAGGAAATTATTTTATTAAAAAATATATATTTCCAATGATTTCATGGTCATAATTAATCTCATATTATTTTTCGATTTATTAACTTTATATTGAAACATTAAATTTCTTATGATCAATTATATTTGGAAATTAAAATTCTACTAAATATCAATATTTATGGAATGATTTATAGTTTTATTATAGCTTTTATGAACATTTTTTACTATTAATGTTATTTTATTGACTAAAAAATTTTAATATTACATATTTCTTACTCAATAATGATATTACTTAATAGGGAAAATTTTTTATAAGTAAAATTAATTATTTAATATATGAGGAATGAATTGGATATAATGTGATGAGCGTGGATCGATTTTAGATAACCTCTCTATGTATCATCAGGTCTCTTAAGATAAAATATTTTTCTAAAATTATTTAAGGGGGTTTTGGTATATACCTAGCCATTGATAAAACTATCTTGTAACAAGGCCATGATGGTAAAGTTATTGTGATGTCTAAGATCATGACATCTTACATTAAGCACTAACTTAATTGAAAATTTAGTTACTATTATCCATGATAACATTTCAAATAAATAATTTTTTATTTAATTTTATGATTATGTTATTAATTAACTGAAATTTGTTTCTTTATTTACCATGCCATATTGATTATGGATTATATACTAATGGTAGTTTCAGTTTTATATTAATCTTACTAAGAATCTGAGATCACCCTTTATTTGGATACCATCTCTGGAGATATGAATAATGGTATTATGAATTATATTAAGAATTTAAAAAGGTTTCTTATGATATGTATTTTAAATTTGTAATGAAATATTTGTACCTGGTAATTATACGGTTCATTAATACTACTATGTTGATCGATCCCCTAGGATATGACCACTTTTATATGATGATAATGTAATAATGTATATAATGGATCTAGGATACCAGATTTCGGGTTTCTATAGTTGGTATCAGAGGCTGTTTATTAGAAATCATGGGAATTAGATTTAAAAAAATGTAGATAACATGATAATTATGATCATTCCATAGTTTATTTGAGAACATTTACCATTATAGTGTTTTTATTTAATGGATACAAATTCATGATGATTATGAGCTATATCTATTTGTGCCATTATTTAGGGATGGAACCTATCCGATAAAATTGAATCAAAACCCATAGACAATATAGAGATTTCCTTATAGAGATAAAAAATATAGCTGGTGTCGTAACTGGGAGGATCATATCCATATAAAGGTGTATCACTCTTGTAATAATGAATTACATTCCCTGAATGGAGTAAACTATTTTTATATAATGGGATTTTCAAATTTTGGATAATTTCATGAGACACAAACCTCAATCGTTTAATGTATCTACTAATCCATTCACAGTTGAAAAATGGATTATATCACTAAAAAATATAGCCAAAGATTTGGGAAGGAATGAAACTAAAAAATTTATTTTGGAAGTTTATGGTTTTAGAAGAGTTTCCAATAAATTGTGTGCATTTATCTAGACCACCAAATATGTTTAATGAATATAATTCATGGAATTTTTATCATTGAGAGTTTTTTTTGACAAATAATTCCCCTGAGAATAGTGAGATAAAATATATATGAAGATTATTATATTAAAAAATAAAGAATAATAAATAATGGAAGAGTATGTAGAAAACATTAAAATATTATCCTAGAATGATTAGGACTGTATATGTTATCTAGAATTCATGGAGAAGTGTTTATTTTATGGTATTATATTGAGTTTCTAAAGGATACTAGTTTATATAATGTTTTCATCATTTGATGATATAATATCATGTGCCATTAAGAAAAAGAACTATTTTATAGATGCTATATCTTCAAGGTAAATCATAAGAATAAGTGTTTGTCCAAGCACTAAAAAAATGGAAACATCAATGTATAATACATGAATGAAGTAATTTCCATCATTTAAAAACCACAGAAAGAAACATCATGATAAATTCCCAAAGCGAGTGAGAGTTTTTTAAGACAATGTAGATGAATGTCATTTGGATAATGAATTTAAGGTAAATAGAAAAACCACTACTACAAAATGATTCATATGTAATTAGATGAGGTATTTTTTAAATTACTCACAATAATATAGGGAACATATGAAAAAATAATCATAGTGGAGATGGCCAAACATATGGAATTACTGTAGCAGAATTGGACATTACATGAATTATGGTGAAAAGTGCACTTATAATACACTCTAGATATTAAAATATTTTACTGGATTCTTGATCTCCCCATTATTTTATATCAGGTGAATTTTCTAATAATATCACAACATTATCTCAATGATTAAATGTTTAGTTGAAATATAAAACTCTTAATTTTTGGATGATCATATTTATACTACATAGCTCCTTTTGGATTGATGTTTTTTGGAATGTTCATCATGAAAATATTTTTATTCGCTATCTCATTGGATTTGATGTAATTTTCGTCCTGGATTTCCTCTCTTACTATAATTTCTATATCAAATTTTATATAAGGGAACTTACATTTGATATCCTAAATCAAACTATGTGTGTATTTCAAATTAAGGACGATATTGAAATCGCAATAGAAATTTATACCCTAATATTTGTATTACAACTTAATAATGAGGGATATTTATCTTAAATGGTTACTGATAAAGTCAAAAATGATGATATACCAATTTTACAGGAGTTGTTTGATATATTTTTATTATAGTTTCATAGTCTTCCATATAATCTTGTAGTTGAATTTTAAATTGAACTCCGACACAATAGTAGAAAAATTTTAAAATCTATATATAGAATGCCACTGATTGAATTGATGTAATTAAAGATGAACCACTAGGAAAATATAATGATGTTATTCATTCCGCCTAGTGAATCACTATGGGGTTCACTAGTTTTTTTCCAAAATAATATGGTTCAATTAATCATTATTTATTTTATCATGAATGTCACAAACTGAATCTGGTCTCCATAAAACTCGACATCAAAACAAGCCTGTGAAAATAACTGATGGGAGTTCCCTATCCCCAAGGGTATGCACAAATACCTGGGTATCATAGAGTTTTGTTTGGGAATGATTTACCTGAGTATGGATACATAAAACATCAAAAAACAATCAATAAACTGAATCTAGAAATTATTACCAAATAGGCATTAAAAAATCCAGAACTGAATAAATAATTTTAAACATATAACAAGAGGTAATAAGACAAATAAATGAAGCAGAAAAATTTCCCCAAGTATTCCACACAACAATGGGTTATCACCCATAGGCTGTCTCCACAACACTGCACTATGGAAAGGATCTAAAATCTTGAACTTCCATCACCCAAAGTCTTTCTTTTACCAATGTCACACATGATCAAGTATACTTACACCCAAGGGGTTTAAGTAGGTTGTGTGCCTAATCACAATTGTATAACACAAAGATATTCCATAGAGTAAACAATAAAAGATAAAAAAGCATGCTAGTTTTGTTAAGTAAATAGGGGTGGAAATAATTTCTAAAGAATGAATCTTTTCAATGTAAATAGTTTTAAAAGATAATTTTACATGAGTGAGAACATTTAAGTATAGAATTTAAGATACTATATTTTCCAGAAAAAACACCAAATGACAAATATAATTAAAAAAAGATTCAATGAGCACTAATCTCAGGAACACCCCTAGGCACTAGTTAGCCTCAAGCCGCATGTACCTCGTATCTCAGTGTAATGTAACCATAGAAAAAAATTACATTATAATGACTGAGACACTATTGGGGGACATAACCAAAATCTATTGTTTCCCAAATATCATCAATATATATTTTTTAGTGTTTTTTATCCATTTTACTCAGTGAAAATATGGATAAAACCGCTCTTGATCACAAGGATACTAGTACATATCCACCCACCTAGATTTTTGGGCTTCCCCTTTATGCTCAAGAAACTTTTACAAGATTCCAAAATCCCTTATCAAATAAAAACATAAGTTCAGTTCATAATAAACTCAAAATAGTAGCTACACATGCTTTTCAATATTCACACCACTCAATAAAACATTTATGATTTTAATAAAACAACTTTACAAAATTTAACAATGTTTGGCACACCAAATCCCTTAAAAACACATTGAAAACTATGAATATCCATATTCACCAAAATGAAATTGGAAGCACCAATTTTTTTTAAACCCATTACATTAGTTATAAAACAACCACAATTAGAATTACACAAAATAGAGAAGCAAAACACACAATTTAACAAAAAATTGATACTTCGAAATCATTTTCTTAACAAAAGTATTCAAAAAAACTTTCTCATTAAGGATAATAAAGGATAAGTGTTCAAAAAATGGAAATTAATAAATTCTAAATAATTTATCAATGCATACACATAAAAACACCTACCACAAGTGTCAAAACCCTTGAATATTTGTGTGAAAGTTCAATCACCCCACCACAACAGCATAAGGGACTTTGATCCGGCCTAAAACCCTAATATTAGGGAAAGAAATCCAATATAAAACCCAAGGTTCTAATCCCTAAATGATGTACATATTGAACTTCAAGAATAAGGAAAGAAACTCATGAAAATAGAAAGAAAAAATTTGATAGAAGAAGGTAGGAGACCTAATTACTTGAGGGATCTTGAATAAATCCCCCCAAATACACCAGTATAAGAATATCCAAATAGCCAAAAATGAAATTGAGGTTTTAATAAGGATTAAAAGGTCAAGTGAGAACTGATATGGGGGGAAAGAGTAAAAATTGAAGGAGTTATGATGGAAACAAGTTACCTCTTCAAATCTGGATGATGTTGGAATACCTAAGCATTTATGCCCTAATTCACGATGCATATTTTCTTCATAGATGGGGGAAAGTGAATTTGGGTGTTTCTAGGTTTAGTTGGATTGGTGGAGACTTGAAATAATCTGAAAATCATAAATATTTAATAATATATTAAATAGATTTTTTTTAAAACCCAAAATGGGATTCCCAAATGGCCAAATTCTTTAATTAAAAACCCAAATCCCCATGATTATGGATTTATAAAGGGTCAAAATTGATATTGTGGTGTTAATAGGTCATAGGAGGCCATTTTGGATGTGTAATGGGTGCAAAAACTTGAAAATTGAAGAGTTATAAAATAACAAAAATTGGTTTCTAAATCTAGAAATGGGATTCCAGTTTGGCCCAAATCATGGAAACTCACCCTTTTCCACAAAAATGATTGGGAAAATCTCACAAAAAAATAAATAATTGAAATTAAATGAAATATTCCATTAAAATAATTGATGGATGTCAAACTTATCCCCCCATGTAAAATTTCCATCATAAGAAATTCAACCTAAAGCTTGTTTGGAAAACAGAAACATATACTCTTCCTCAACCCATGACATCAACTCCCTTGTATCAGGTGTCTCATTCCCAGGCTTCCAGAGAACCTAGACTAGTGGAATAGACTTTCCTCAAAGCATATTATCTTAGAAGTCCACTATTCATAGTAGCTTCTCAAAAACCTATAAATCAGGCTCTATATAAAACTCCACAAAATTCAGTACATGGGATAGATTCGGGTTGTCTTTCTTCAACTGGGAGACTTGGAAGACATCATGGATGGATCTCAACTAAGAAAGTAAGGTACAACTGTACTCCACCTTGAAAATATGCTCAGTGATATCAAAAGGTCTGACATACCGTGACACCATCTTCCCTTTCTTTCCCATCCAATGATGCCCCACACAAGAGGACACTATCAAATATACCCTATCACCCACATAATACTCTAGGTCTCAACTCCATTGGTTAGCATATGATTTATAGGGACTTTGAGATGTAAATATGTGATGCCTAATCAACATGACCTTCTTAAACATCTCCTGCAATAGACTCAGCCCCAATAGTGAGGTCTCACCTAACTCAGCCCAACAAAAGGGGGACCGACAAGGCCGACATAGAGAACCTCCAAAGGAGACATTCAAATCAAGGATTGATAACTATTATTATAAGAAAACTAAAACAATCCAAAATGTCTACCCTAGCAAACTCCAATGTCTATACCCCATGCATAGGGGGAGTCCTCCAAAATTTGATTCGCTCGCTCTGTCGGACCATCTGTTTGAGGATGCTATGCCTTGCTCATCTTTATCTAAGACCCCAAGTCATTCTGAAGGCCCTCCCAAAACCAATATGTAATATAGGGGCCTATAATTGAGACAACTGCGGATGGCACACCATGGAACCAAACTACCTCCTGATTATACAAACATCCCAACTCATCCACATTAACTCTATCTCTGGTTGGAATGAAGTGGGATTATTTTTTCAGACTATCAATCACCACCGAATTGGAATTGTTACCTTGAGGGGTATGATGAACGCCATAAATGAATTCCATTGACCTCATCCCACTTCCAGGTATGAATATGTAATGGCTGTAGAAAACTGGAGTGCCTTTGGTGCTCTGCTTTCACCTGCAGGCATGTGTAGCAACTTGACACGAAGTCCACGATGTCTCGCCTCATTACAAGACACCAGAACTAGCAATATATATCATAATAGATCTTGGTGGAACCCAGATTGACAACCCATTAAGACTGGTGGCTATCCTACATCTCCATCTTCTAAGAGATAAAAAGACTACTAAAGAGCCCTTCAAGAACTAGATACCCTCGAGAGACGATGGGAAATCAGAGGAAGTCTCCCCACCACGAAGAAACTAATTCTACCACTGATAAATCTCATCACTAATTAGTTCCCACGGAATAAACAACAGTAGAAAAGGAGTCAACTAAATGCTCTCCATGAATGAACCTTCAATATGCCCCTTTATCTCTACACACATTTGAGAAAAGAGGGCCATCAGATTCCACTCATCAATGGAATTTCTTGAAGCCTACATTGGGACTCTTCTAATCAATGAGACTGCCAGCACATTACCCATGCCTCTGATATAGACCATTTCTAAGTGAAACACCTGGAAGTACTCGATCCAATGACGCTGCCTCATGTTAAGTCCCTTCTACGAGAAGATGTTGGCCAAGATTTTTTTATTATAGTAGACAAAAAAATCTCCCCAAAGATGTAGTGATACTATGTATTCAAAGCATGCATCACAAATACTAACTCTAAGTTGTGGTTTGGGTAATTCTTTTCATGTGGTTGGAGTTAGAGAAATCCATATGCTAACACTTGAACATCTTGCAAAAGCACGAACCCTGGACCCATACATGAAGCATCACAATACACCACATAACCCTTTCCAGCCTCTAGAAAAATCAGAACGGGGGTTGTAGGCAAACCGCCTCTGATTCTCCCTGAAGGATGCCTGAAATTCTGTGGGCCAAAAAAACTTCACCCCTTTCTAGTTGATCATGGTCATCAGTGAAGCATTCCGAGAGGAATCCCGAACCAACCGCCCGTAAAAACCAGCCAGGAAAATGAAACTTTGGATCTAAAACACATTCTCTAGCTTCTCCCATGACATAACCTCACTAAACTTCTCAGGTTCCACTGAAACCCTAGTTTCTAAGATCACATGCCCCAAAAATTTACTTGTCAAATCCAAAAAGTGTATTTGGTCAACATTTCATAATGTTGTTTCTCTAGCATGGTGTCTAGAATGATCTGTAGGTGATTTTCATGTTCCTCAATATATTATGAATATACTAGTATGTATTACATGAGTACTACGAAAAATGAATCATGATTCTTATAAAACCCTCTATTCATGAGTTCAGTAATGACTGTTGAAGCATTGGTCAATCTGAAGGGAATAACTAAGCACTCAATGTGGTAATACCTGCTTCAGTAGACTTTCTTTTTTATATCTACCTCTTTCACCCATAGTTCATGATAACCAGAACACAAGTCTATTTTATGAAACCACCTTCCCCCCTTAAACTAATTGATCAGGTTATTTTTTGGAAAAAATGATATTTGTTCTTGATTTTTTCTTATTTATATTCTAGTCGTTAATGCACAATCGGAGGGATCCGTCATCCTTTTTTGTGAACAACATAGGAGTCACCCAAGGGGAGGCAATCAGGAGAATGAATCCTTTGGATTATAAGTGGTCTAGATTTATATTTAATTACCTCATCTCGATGGGGGCCATGTGATATAAGGGAAGAGATATTAGTTGTGTTCCCAATTCCAGATCAACTAAGAACTCCTCATCCCGCTCTGGGGGAAAATATGAAATATCATCTAGAAATACCTCTATAATTTCTTCAACTACAAGAGTTAATCCACTTTCAACATCGTGACCATAGTTTTCTATCGCGACTGATGATAACTGAAAAACAAGATCTCCCAACTTTGGGATTGGAGGTCCCACACAACTCAACCGAGGATCCCATTCCCCACGAAAGACCCAATGAATCCCATCAGGTGTTTTGAAACTCACTCACCACCTATAGAAATCAATTTGTACATGGAAGTTTACAAGACATTCCATTCCATTTATTTTGTAAATTAGATCCATATCTATGTCCAAGATGTCCCACTCCATCTCAACCCCTAACACAGAAATAACACACGATAGGAACATGAGACCCTTCTCCTTCTTCTTTCCTAGTGGCATCACCAATTCCATTGAAAAAGACAAAAACATTGTGGAAAAATTCATAATGTCCTCACAATGGGATGAAATGAATGAAACAGAAGCATCAATATCAAAAATCGCAGTAGCTATAAAAGAAGCATTCATAACGATACCTCATTGTGTTGACGGTCCCGCCTTAGATCCTACGGGTGCCTAATCCACCGCATGGAGATGTTTGGTCTCTACCTGAGCACGATATCTAGTCTATGTATATTCCCTAAAATGGATCATCCTAGAATATGACCTTTCCCTACCACCATAGCCACCTAATCGAGGTCCCCCCATCCTTGAGTCTTCTAACTGAGCTGACATTCATTTTGAATCCAATAATACTACCCCACTATGAAGAGGACGTTCCACCCCACAAAAGTGCTAAAAGTGTCCCATAACTTCACATTGATTATAGGGATTTTGAGAGAATGGAAATTTTTTTCGGATATTCCCCGACCTCCCACACAGGTGGCAGATGACCGATATCGCATCCGAAGCCATAGATGAAAACATCCTGGAAGAGTGTCATGAACTTTCACCTCTCTTATTGATCTGCTCATACCGCTTCCTTTTCTTCTCTGAAGAGATACCACATCCCACTACAAATTCTTCCCAAGAGAAGCAGAGCCTCCATTTTTAGTCAATATCCACCATACATGCCCGATTAACCACCTCAGTATAGGTCCTCATTTTAAAGATAAAACATGGGAGTATATCTTTGGTCATAAGCCTTTCTCAAATCTTTGGAACTTCACTTTCTCATTAGAGACAATTTCAAAAGCATACCGAACCAGCTCAGAAAAACTTTTGGCATACTCCATCATAGAATGATCCTTCTAAATTAGATCCCTAAACTATTAGGATCTAGAATATGCGAAGACATCATGGAAGTACTGTTCATTGAAGATGACCCTAAAATCTCCCTAGGGCATCTGCTAATTCTTCCCAATTTTTTGTACCAATTCCCACCACATACTGATATGAACCTCTAATATAAAAGATGAAAAATTCACCCTGACATCCTCGTCTGTGTCCAAGAACTCGAACATGTGCTCGATATGTTCGAGCCATTCTTATTCTTTATAGGGTTCTATACTGCCTCAGATGGTAGGAGGTTTATTTTTCAGAAACTAATGGGCCTTTTCATTCTATGGAATAGTCTAGTATTCTCTAACAAGAGCTATAACTGGGTCCAGTCCATGTCCTAGAGCCCAGATAGGCCGAACCACCACCTCTACTAGCCTATGATCAAACAGTGATGGAGAACTCTCTCTGAATTCCTCTCGTTGGTGCATGAGAGCTTTCTAGGGAGGCATGTTGATACAAAAAAGGAAACACTCAGAAGGGAAAAAATCAATACAACACATCTAAAAAATTCCTAAATATCATCAAATATAGTGAATCCATACACATTTCAACAACAAAATTCACCACTACTTCACCCCCACCTGATGTTCATGTGTAGTCCATAGCCCACAAGTCTCACCTAGAAGTGTAGTCAAACAAATAATTCCAATGTCCCATGGTGACTCGAGGTCTGCCCATAATGGTACATGCCAACCACCCTAATCCCGAGCAAAACTCAGAGTCCCAACATTCCTAGATATTTTCTTGCCCGACTCATCCCAAAATAATAATATATGCTAAAAACATTAACCTCCTCTAATACCACTTTGTCACGAACCGAATATGGTTTCCATATAAACCATCACCAAACCGATCCTATGAAAAGGCCCGAAGGGTTTTCCATATCCCCACAGGCTAGCACAACTTCCTGGGTATCATAGATTTTGGTTTGGGAAACAATTTACCTGAGTATGGATACATTAAACTGAAAAAACGATCGATAAACCTAATCTAGAAAATCATGGAAAAAAAGAATTTAAGAAAATCCAAAATTAAATAAATAATTTTAAACAAAAAAAGTAGTCCTAGGAAAAATAAATGTTGCCGCAAAATATCCACATGGACTCTACATGATAAGGGGTCATCACCCACAAGTTGTCTCTACAGTACCACACCATGGAAAAGAACTAACAACCCGAAGCACCATCACCCAAGTCTTTCCATTATCTGTGTCAAACATGATCATGTATACTTAATAAAAAGGGGTTTAAGTATGGTGAGACCCTAATCCCAATATTATACCACCATGATATTCCATATATTAAATAATACATGATAGAAAACATGCAAGTTTTGATATGCAGAATGTGGTGGAAATAATTTCTAAAGAATGAAACTTTTAAATGCAAACATTTATCAAAGGGAATTTTTTTGAGTGAGAAAGTTTATGAAAAACATGTAAGATAATGTATTTCTATAAAAAACCAACCACATGCTAAAGATAATTAAAAAAGAGTCAATTAGCACTAATCTTGGAAACACACCTTGGCACTTGTTACTGTCGGCCCGCATGTACCTCATACCTCAGTGTAATGTAACCATAGATAAAATCTATTCTTATGTAAGAGCCACTATAAGGGAACATACCCACAACCTAGTGGTCCCCAAACATCATAAGTATAGTTTTTTAGTGTTGTCGTTATCCATTTAGCTCAGTAAAACAAGGATAAAACTGCTCTGGATCACTAGCATACTAGTACATATCCGCCCACCTAGATACCCATGCTTCCCCTTTATGCTCAAACCACTTTCACATTATACCAAAATCCATTATCACTTAAAAAAATCAGTTCTAGTCATAATAAACTCAAAACAGTTGGTACACATTCTTTTCACCACTTACACCACACAATAAAACATTTACGATTTCAATAAAAAACATCACAAAATTTAACAATGTTTTTTTACACCAAATTCCACAAAAAACCCACATTGAACTCTATGTGTATACCCATATTCACAAAAACATAATTTTCAGCACCAAAATATTTTTATAAACACATTACATGAGTTCTAAAACAACCTCATTTGGCATAACACAAATAGTCATGTAAAACACCCAATTTAACACAAAATTGATACCTAAAAATCACTTTCTTAAAAAAAATCATCAAAACCAAAATTCACAGCAAAGATAATGAAGGATAAGTGTTATAGAAACTTAAATTAATCAAATATAACTATCTTCTAATGCATACACATGGAATCACCTACCTAAAGTGTCAAAATATGTGAATCTTAGTGTAAATGTTCTTCCGCACCACCACCACACCACAAGAGACTTAGATCTATAATAAAATCACCATATTAGACCATGATACCCAATATAAAACCCTAAGTTAGAATCCCTACTTGTTTTAAATAACGAAATTCATTAATAAGGGATAATACCCCATGCAAAAGGATGGAATTATAAGAAAATTGAATGAAGAATAATGGAGAACCACTTACTTGAGGGATCTTGAATAAATCGCCCCAAATACACTAGCAGCTGAACATTCAAATATAAAAAATGAAAGTGAGGTTAAAATAAGGTTTCCAAGGTCTAGTAATAATTAAAATGGGAGAAAAGTGTAAAAATTAAAGGACTTATGAAGGAAATATGTTATATCTTCAAATTTGGTCTATTTGAGAATGCCTATGAGGTTCTTCCCTAATTTGAAATGCATATGATCTCTAAAGAGGGGGAAAAGATAATGGGGTGTGACCAGCTTTAGTGGGCTCAGTTGAGACTTGGAATCTATAAAAATCATACATATTGAATAAAATATTAAATTACTTTTTAAAACAAACTGGAAATGGGATTCTGGATGGACCAATACCTTAATTAAAAACCTAAATCCCAGTGATTATGGAATCCTAATGTTACCAAATTGATATTTTGGTGTTAATAGGTCAGGAGAGTCCATTTTGGAAGTGGAATGGGTGCAAAATTTTTAAAAATTAAAGAGTTAAAAAATAAATAAAATTTATTTTTAAATCTAGAAATGGGATCATGGTTTGGCCCAAATCATGAAAGCTCACCCTTTCCTCAAAAAATGAATGGGAAACCCCCGCAAAAAAGAAAGAATTGAAATTAAATGAGCATTAAATTTAAAATAAGTCATGGATATAATATTGAACATGAAAAAATCATTATTTGTATTAATTATCCTATACCCTATATTGATTGTCTTTTTGGTCAATTACAACAAGGTCAATATATTTCAAATATTATTATTTGATATGAATATTAGTATTTGATGATTAAAAATGATGATATATCCTAGGAAACCTTCCATAAAAGTTTTGTTCATTATGAGTTTATATTAATGGAAATTGGCCATACGAATTATTTTTCTATATTCATGGATTTAATTAATAATGTATTTTTCAGCAACCTTGATTAGTTTCTGGTAGTCTTTAGTTTGAATTGTTTTATAACCCAAGTTCATGGAAGGGAATTAATACATTTGGAAATTTTGATGAAGACCACGATGAAAGAGAATATATGATCAAAATTTACCAAGTTTGAATCTTTTCTAAAGAAAGTAAAATTATAGGTTCATAAAATCATACGTGAAGGTATATCATTGGATTATTAAGAGATGGAATATATAAAAAATTGTCCTAGAATAACCATGTTTACATAGATATGTAGTTTTTTTGTGGTGCATGGATACTACCAACAAATCGGGAGATATATCTAATTAATTTGTAATCCACTTACCATGTTGACTGAAAAGGTGGTTAAGTTCTTGGGAAGAAATGAATGTGAGGAGAATTTCAAACAATAGAAGTGACAGTTGGTTAGTGTTCCTTTTCTCATACTAGCATGTATTAAAGAAGGGGTTGTGATCTATACTAATGCAATAAAGAAGGGAATATCATGTTTCTTCATTTATGATGATATGATGATAGTTTAGGCCTCCCAAAAATTGAAAATTCATTATAAGATGTACCCAACTCAATATTTGGAGTGGTAATTTTTTCAATAATGGTATGGAGACATTATCTCTATGGTGTATAATAAAAACTATGATCTAAAAATCAGAAATTATATATTTGGATTGAAATAATAGATTTTTTTAGATAATATGGTTTAAATTGGTCAATGATTATGATTTCCCAATAAATTACCCCCATATGAAGTAGAACAAGGTGGATAATTCACTATGTTGGAAATATCATGTTAGTCAGTCCATAATGAGGATTGAAAGAGATCCAATATTTATACGTTTAAAAAATTAAGATATCTAAATATTGAGTAATAGAGATATATCATATGTTTTTCATATGAATGTCGAACTATCTATCCATAAGAGGACTAAGAATTTCTAAAAAGTGGATTTGGAATTAAAAAATTAGTGTAAGGAATTTTCGTGATATCAGCCATGATCTTGTTGGAATGATTAGGTTTAGAAACCAAGAATGTGTACCCTAAAAGAGAATGTTGAAAAAGGTGTTGTTGGATGAAGTTAAAACTCCATCATTATCTATTAATCTGGGATGTACAATGATTCATAGAGATATGAAACAATATTTTTATCAGATAACATGGAAATATATATTCCAAAATATATATCCCAATGCTTGGTCTATCAAGAATTTAAGGATTGGAGAAAAAATTATAAGGGGATGTTTCAAACATGACCTACACAAAAAATTTAATGGGAAAACATTACCTTATATTTAATCATAATACTCCCAAATTTATCTAATTGGGATAATGGTATTTGGTTTGTAGGTGATTCCATTTTAAGTTTATATCATTTTATCACTATTATAGAAGATTTCTCAATTGATCTACCTACCATGTTATATATTTAAAAAATAATGATATTTCATTGTGTCCCACTCTCAATTTTCATTGATCAATATCAAAGGTTTAACTTGATATTAAATAGAATAATTTAGTAGGATTTAGATATAGATACGAGTTTAAGTACTAATTCTCATCCTCAGATAAATGGAAAGAATGAAAAGACCATTTAAAATCTATATGTTATACTTATATACTAATTTATTGGTTTAAAAAGTTATTAAGATAAACAACTTCCTTTGCTATTATTTTTTAAAATAATAACATTAAATCAATAATTCAGATTGCTCATTATGAATACTTCTATATAAATAAGTGAAAAACTCCAATTTTTTGGCACGAAGTTATAGAAGTAATGTAAGTGGGACTTATTCCAGCTTAGGAAATGACAGATACACTTAGATCCATTCAATAACACATATGTAATTCTCATAGTTTAAAAAATTTATTAAGATAATCCTGAGAATGATATATAGTTCCATATTAGGGACCAGTAATTCCTATGAATATTTCCTAATAATAAATATATGATATTTTGAAAAAAGGGAAAGCTAATCCTGGGATATATCAATACCGTAAAAATTAATGATCATATAGATATGTTATCTTATCACTTTGTGATTCTATATAATATCACATAAGTTTAAGAGGAGTTCTATGTATCTATCAAGAGAAAGTAAAAACATAATCCATCACATGTACTGAACATAGAGGTCATATCGATGGATCAATATCTCTCTAATGAGGAACAAACAATAGATATTTTTTATTATAGAGAGAATCTGAAATGAAACAAGACACACATCTATTAAATGTTTTTTTGGAATAAGAAAAAAATAGGAAGAAAACATGAGAATGTGATTATGTATAACTTTCTTTATTTTTTTACCTGATTGATTAAATTTGAAATGATATTTTTTTAAGGGGTGAGAATGTAACAACCAAAATCTTATTATATTTTTTAATTAAATAAATTTATATAATAGATATATTTATACTAAATAGTGAGTTTAAACAAAATGAGAAAACCAATTAAAATATTTAAATGTGAAAATATATAATTTTTTAATTAATCATGTCAATATTATCATATGTTTATTTTTTTAAGATTGATTTTCTATTTAATAGTAATAAAAATAGATTTTTTTCAAAGTAGTAATTTACATTTATTTTAAAAGTCCTATATTGATTTGAATTTAGTTATATTTATTAATAATGTAATGAATTAATAACGAATCATCATTATAACAGATTTTGGTATAAGTGCATTTTTAGATGTAAAAATACATTTTTCTGAAAAAAATTGATTCATTTTATATGTTTATTTAACATAAATTTTTTCCACTTATATGAATTTAATTTCATAAAATTGATTTCAAACATATAATAATGGGATTTGAATTTAAAAATATGTTCCTTTTATTTTTGGTCATTATGAATAGCAACCTTAGTTGATATTTGTTACCATGGTAAGGGTAAAATTGGTAAAAAACGGCTAATACATTTGGATAAGGATTTTAAATATATAAAACACTTCAAGTAATAATATTTTTTGAATTTATTTCTTATACTTCCATCCATTTCTCAAAAATATGTCCACCTGGATCGATTTTTCTTTGATACAAACTATATATTTCATTAAGAAAAGAATAAGAACAAAATGTCATCCATAATGTTAATTTATCAAATATTTGAACATAATGATAAATAAGGGCCATGTTAATTTTCAAACATTAATTTTATAAAAATGGTAGTTTTTTATCAAAATAATTTGTTATTAATTTTTATTGATTTAATAATTTTCTATAAATTCTTATACAACACCGACAATGTATTTATTAAATAAGTAGAAAAATAAATAAAAGATATTAAAAATATAAATAGTAATAAAATTAGGATGAAATATTATCTTCAACAAAATTTATATGTGAATATATTCTACTAGGGATGTGTGATGGGGTTATGTTCTTATTACGTCATTTTCTTTGTGACTTTAATGTCAAATTAAATAAATAGTGTGAAAAATGTTATTAATGATATTAAATGGAAATATAATTTTATTAAATTATTTAAATGTATTTAAAATATTAATATAATAAAAAGTAGAAATAAATGATCTAAAATATCATATATTTTCCATTTATGAGAAAATTTTCACATTATAAGTAAAATTATAACCCTTTAGTATTTTAAAAGTCATTACCACATTTATGGTTAAAATTACATAACCTAATGTTTATTCTAAAAGATAAGGTTTAAAATAATATATAAACAGATAAAAATTTAATTATTGATTATATAAACACCATATATTCCTTTTCGTTGAATATACTTTATTTTTAACAATTTTACAAAAGTTATACACATATTATAATATTTCAAGAATTTTTAAAAATACCCCTCACCTCACTAATAAAATCACACCCTTCAATCATTTCCATACACCACATTTATCTCTATAGATATAAATAAACCTTCATAATTTTCCTCTACACTTCGCTATACATGAATTATTAGTTTGGTTATTTTTAAAATACAATTCCAAGGGTCCATAATAAAGGATCCAAAGGAATCCTATCAAAAAAGAGGTTATAATCAACAAAGACTCATTCAAGTTTATTTTTTCTTGTACATTTTATTAATTTGTATTAACAAGACAAAAATAATAAAAAATAATATAAATATACATATATTTTATTATAATTATGGTGACCAATTTTACATATCCTTTCTATCCAATGTAATGTTAAAACATCAATCATGTTTATATACGAATTTTCATCTCTATGTAGCGATGTAATTACTATTTCATCACCACATTACTTGGATGAATATAAATATGCAACTAAGGAATATATTTATTATTTCTAAAATAATTATTATTTTGAAATTATAATATCATATCTACCTTCTTACATTCCAATCTATTGGAAAATTATTACATCACTCGTGCGTACGTGTGGACTACCACCTCCATAAAGATATGTGATCCATTTTCATTTGAACAATACAAGGATGGTAATAAGGAAATTTTTAATGAGTATTTGATATATATGAAATAATAATATGTCAATAAAGGTAAATTTCTATTAACATTTCTTTCTTTTAAACTTTCAAACTATGAAAACAACAATCATCCGTACGTACGACATACCCTCTCAATGAATGATGAAAATAATTTTTCTACCTCTAAATTTTATATATGACTCTAATATATATATATAAATATACATAATGAAAAAATATATATATAATTAATAAAATTATGGGGATTATGGTGCCATACTCAAATTACAAGGATGAAAACTAGATTAATTCTCATAAAAACGGAGTTAACACTTAAAACAATTATAATAATAAATTATTATTAAAACACTGATGATAAGATGTTAAGAATGGATCATATATTTCATTATATTAAGGTATATGGTTCTAATATGTAATTATAATAAATAAAAAATTATTATATAGGAGTTTTAATGAACTTACGAGGCAGGTCAAACTTGTGGTATGAGATTCATCTCAATTTTTACTCCACTAAGACATATTTGATATTATAAACCCATTTTTATGTGGTCTATATAATTATTCTACGATGTGCTTAAAATGGATATATCATTATTCATGATGATGAAATTTTCAATTCTAGTTTACACATTCTAGGGGATAAAATATAAATGTTACCAAAGTAGTAAGAATTTATTTGAAAATAACATTTATTTGGGATTTCTGTTATTTATATTAATTAAATATTATGAAATATCATTTATAAAAAACATCTATATCATTATTATGTAAATATTTAAGGATTTTACATGTTTTATTATAAATTTTACACTATCATTCACTTGATTTTTAAAAGATTCTTTAAAATGAAATAAAATCTTATTTTTCATTTAGTGAGGAGTATATTTCTTCAATGTCAATATTTTCAAAAATTAGTTTTCAAAAGTCATTTTTAATTAACCAAGTTATTTTTAAGGATATCTCATTTGATATTTGAATTGTTGAAAAGTTTTAATGGAATATTTCTACTGTTTTAAGAAAGGGTTGTTTTTAAAAATGATTACAAGAAATTCAAATGGAATGTATTTTTAACATATAAATAGTTAATTGATTTCCCATGGGTAAAACCATATTAGAATATGTTATCTTCTTTCTATATGATTTCAATGTTTATAAAAATAAATATATTAAATGAAAATTTATATTAATATTTTTCATAAATCTTAATTTTTTTTGAAAAGGACATGATTAAATTTTGAAACCAATATTTTTTATAAATTGATGGTCATATTTTATATCATATTAATTTTTTTGGTTGTAGAATTTCCCTTTGAACATTATGTTTTTTGAGAATTTTGAAGTGTAAATTAATTTCATCTTAAAAATAAATAATATTTGTGTCATGTATATGATTATTCCCTAAATAAAATAAAATATTTACATATGATATTTTACAATGAAATTTACTAGATTGACTGGGGAAATATTTATGTTCTGCATTCATTACTCAATGGAGAAATTTTTTGATAAGGAATATTATTTCTAAATTAAATTGTTTATTCAATATATGATGAATTCATAAGACATAAAGTGATGTGTGGGTCCAGTTTAATGATGTCCACTTGATGCATTGAAAGTTATCATGAGACAAATATGTTGTCCAAAATTATTAAATAGTTTTTTAGTATATATCACCCCATCAATTAAACATTATTTGAACATGGCCTTGATAGAAAACATATCTTGATGTTTGAAATCACGTTATACAAAATTAAACATTTTATTAATTGATAATTGAATTATTATTATCCATGAGGTAGCTGAATTGATATTATCCATTTATACATTTTTGGATCAATTTTTTTATTATATAAAATTTGTTTTAATTTATTTACCTTGATATATTAATTATGCATTATTTACCCATGATATATTTTGGTGTATGCAACTCTTACTAAGCATATAGGCTTAGAAGTTATTTTTTCCTTTTCCATGAATATAAATAAGTATTTTATAAATACTATCAAGAATGAGATTATTTTTTCTTATGATATGTATTTTATATTCCCACTGTAATATGGGAATCATATTCATATATAGTTCTTCAAGAATTATTAACTAATAAATCCTTTATGATTTGATCCCTTGTACCTTATTCTAATGTAATAATGTAGACACCATCTCAAGGTTACTAGATTTGGGGTTTCTATAGAGTGAAAATAATTTCTAAATACATCATATTGAAAAAAAAACTATATTCCTCTATTATCCTAACTAATGGGATTTCCAACTAGTGAAAGCCAAAATAATATTCATGTACATTGAACAAAACTATTAGGTAATGATATTACATTATATCCATATACAAGATAATTTATGCGCACATAAAAATTAGGTTCACCTATACATAATGATTGAGGTCTTGATAATTAATAATTTAGAAGGAATTTCACACTTAGTATTTTAAAGGTATTTTTTTAAATGTATATCCAACTTATTATGCTTCAAATTCATATTAAATTCATGAATTCTCCATCTTATGAAATATTTATCTTCTATTGTTTTTATTACATTATGTAAGTATGATTCTAATGATTTTGTTTTTTAATACCTATTCCATATAAAAAATTAATGTTTTCACACTACATTAATGTGTAACATAATATGTATCCCACTAGTTTTCTTATTCTCCAAAAAATAGATTTCAACTATATTTATTCATATATGAATTTATCGTATGCATAAGGCAGATGTACCTTTCATATAAAGGTTTATAGGTATATAAGATTAAAAATATCCACATGACTATGATTGATGTAAAAGGTATCCAACCATTCACTATTTTAGTACATGTTATGAGCCTTTAAGAAGATGTGCTATATGACCCAGGTCTCTCCCCATAGAGATTTTATTCAAGACAGAATTAAAATCATGAGATCTATAAGACCTAATATACACTAAATATATTCAATAACTAATATCAAGCATATAATAATGAAAAAAATGAGTTCAATGTTGATATGAAATAAATATTATAGTCATACCTATAATGAAATACAATGCTCTATGTCCATGTTAAAATTCATTACATAAATAAATAATACACAAAATTAATATATTTAAATATTTTATTAAACATGAACATTAAATAAATAAATCATTAAATATACATTTTTTTATTTTCATAACATGAGAAACAGAAATGAGACATTAATATTTAATTTTGACATTGAAAAAGTTATTTTATAATGATTAACATTTTTAAATTATAAAAAAAATATAATTCATAAATAAAAATATAATTAATGTTTTTATTTAATAATTTTATAGATTTTCTATTTTATGATTGTCAAACAATCATAAAATAAGACTCAAATGAAAGAGAACATTTATTCATTTGAATCTTATATTATGATATGGACATTAATAATAAAATGGGATATATTTCATATCATAGGATATGTGTTATTATATGAAAATTATTATATTATACAATGTAGTTCATATAATAGATACAATAAGTTCCCTTAAACTTTTAAAAAGCCCATGGATTTAATCATGCATTGCGATATCATATATTATAATCTACAATGAAAAAAATTCCAAGGGCTCCAATCATATATAAAGTTTTTATATGATTTTGTCTTGCATTATGGTAGAATCGAACATAATAATTTCGTTACTCGATAATATATGATAGGACTATAAATGAATTACGATACAAGTTTTATTAAAAAAACAAGTAGATTAAACACATTTAGTCAGTAATGAACTAGTATTTGATATCACTTATGGGATTTTGAGATATCACAAGATATTACATAGCAGAAGATGCCCATATATTCTCGATCTATATATATAGAATTGGACATGAGAAAATAAAAAATGAATGTTGTATCTATAATGAACAAGTCATGGCCTCCATATACTTTGGAGTAAGATTTATGATGACAAAAAAATTATTAAATGAATGATTCCTGCATCTAAGGGAGATCACCTTCCAATGGTTGTCAGTTCATAATGGGAGGACTAAAAAATGAAAAAGGGGGTAATAGTGCCATCACAAAGAAGTGATGATTGGAGTTTTGAGATCAAAGGGAGATCTATAATGCTTTATATAAAGTTTATGGTCATATACATTATTTACCAGTAACCCCTAATTACACCAAGAAAAAGGATGAATTGCATACCTTTTATAGTCCTCATTTCCATATTAAATAAATAAAATATTTAGAGGCTATATCTGGTGTCATGAAATGACAGAAATACATTACCTACTATAGATTTAGATCCATTAATTATATAAAATGATTTTTTTTATTTTAATCCATTACTAATTGATTTATAATAAAGGACAATTATGTGAGAGAATTAGTTGAATTCATGTATAATATACCTCCAAACATTTTATGATTGTATTATAAGAAATAAGAAATAAATGTTTTTAAGCATTTATTATGAAATACACATATAATAATTTGTGATATGCATCACATGAACATCAATTATTATGATTTATGCAATCATAATATATAATTGAGCCAAATTTATGTTCTTATTGAACATGTCTTAGAAGAGTTTCATTATCTTCATACCAATCATATTCTATACTTCATTCTTATATTTCATAAATTTATTAAAGGTCTCAGACTTGTAATTTTAATTTCACTTATACATATCTAATAACATCATTAGTAGAAGCCTTAAAGTAAGAGTATCCACCTCTAGATTCTATAATAAAATTTATACACACATTTTTATGAAATAATTCTAGAAGCTACATAAATCTTTAGTAATTTCTAATTAATGAATATATAGTTATTTTTTATAGAAAACAACACAAAATATATACAAGGGAATTAGTTTGAAATAGTATAAATATAATTATTGATATTATTTTATTAGATTATTCTCTTTTATATGACTAAGGAAATGATGCCACTAATTGGTGTGATATGATTCATTTGAACTTGATTTGTTATTTATTTCGACCATTTTATTTTAATATTATTGTATATTAAAAACATTATTTAAATGTTGTATCCCATAACTTTTTTATCAATATAAAAGTAACAAGTATTATTTTCATAACTAAAAATAAATATATCATTGTCTGAATTGGACCCAAATATTATGTTTTAGGTTAAGCTGGATAGAAAATAAAATTAATTTAAAATTATAATTAAACCAATTAGTAAAATGAGATTGTAGTCTCATATAACCATCATAGTAATTCTTTATCCATTTGTAGCTCTATGATGCAACTCACATATAGAAATCATACAGAATCAACATGGTTCAAAAACAATTATATAAATTTATGTAATAAAATATGTATCTAATACATTATTTATAGAAAAAAGGAGATTATATTTAATAATTAATTCACATGAATATTTTACATTCTTTTTTATTGAGGTGAAATTCTTTCTCCAATTACATTGTTTGCATAAGAAAAACACATTGCATCTTAATCATCAACATATTTCTTAATCATTATCATCTTGGATGGGTAAAAAAATGGATACTTGGACATAAAATTATTCTTATATTGTCTATTCCTTTCTTTTCACCTGGTTCACTAAAAATAAAATTGTTTGTTCATTCATTAATTAATGACCCGAACTTTTTGAATGATAATTGTTTCCTGAACATGTGTGTTATCTAATTTTTGACACAAGAAAAATATATCCCTTTAATAATGAAGTGAGTATAATTTAAATGTGAACATTGTGTTTTGACAATTATATGACGATTGGTCAATTATGGCCATTAGTCAATTATGACCTTTGTTAAATATTTATATTACAAAAAAATACACTTAATAAAAATTTATCATTATCATTACTATTATAAATTTAAATCATAATGGTTAATTAATGCAGAACGAAGAGTCGATGGAAACACCCAGTAGAGTCATGCCATACGACTCCCATTTATCAGAACATATTAGGGAGTCAATCTCTTTGTTCTTCGATCTTGACCAATCCCTAGACAAGCTTTACCATTTTAATCATGAATGAAATCTCATATTGGAGAAGTTCATATTAGTGGAGATTACCTCTCGGTCGATGATAGCTAAGATTCTCCATGATTCTATCACTATCTTAAACAAAAACCTTCATCTTATAGAGGTTTTATATGGTTTAGGTTTAAATTAATTAGTTAATTATGGTATAATAAATTTTTATATATAAAATTTTTGTTCCATCAATTTTGTTTTGAGTTTAGTTTTTCTTAAAAAATATGAAAATTGTAATAAATTCATTTTTTCACAGAAACATTACTCTTCAGAAAATATATAATTATTATAATAAGATAAATTATTAAAAATTATTATTATTTTAATGAAATAGTGTGATAAAAGCAATCTTATTTAAATTTAAATAAAAATAATAATTTTGTTTCTTTAAAGTGTCAGAAATTTTACTATCCATTTTTACACTTTAATTTTTAATGAAAAATAATTTTCTATACGTATAAGTTGAAATTTTAATACTTAGGGAATTATTTTGATAACATAAACATCATTGTTGAAATAATAACATCAAAATTAGGTTATAGTGAGTTTATTAGAATTTTCTAAAATATTTTCATTTCTAGGGAATAGTAAATATATATTTTGAGTTATTTCTGTACATTGGATGAAATCATAATGATGTAATAAATAATTTATAATTCTGGTAGCCTTTTTTGGATTAAAATATGATATTATGTTTCCCAATTGTCCAATACCTTGGTCAAATATCATGGGAAATCCCATGGTTTTTCAAACACTACTATTGAGTTGTCCAGAGAAATTAATTAAAAACTCCCTCTGTTTCTCTATAAAAACACACCCATTTATTCATTTACAATCATTAAATATTTATCATTAAGGTATATTTGATAGTATTAACCCTACAATGAGTCCTAAAAATGTGTCTTAAATCCCCCATGGTGTCAATATATGAGTTTTAGGATATACTCTTCAATGTAAGGGAAATCTCAACTTCTCTTTTCCTTTCAAGTTCTATTTTTCTTTAGTATGTCATTAAAATTTATATAATATATTATTATTTCTATTTCATTATAACTTTTTAATGTATTAATAGTTTTTTATTAATTGGATACCCTTTTCCCTATCTTTTTAATGTTTTCTAAAACTGTGGTTCGTACCCATTCTGCTGCAAAATTTTCATCTCAAAATTTATCGCTTTTTCTCACGAAAATATTTAATTTTGTTTGGTGAATACCAAATCATATTTATTATCTAATTTTAATCACATATATTAAAAAATTATATATTTTATTCTGCATATTACATACATAAATCACTCATTTTATTTTCATGGGTTATAAATGACATAATGATCGTGTTTTTCAACAGTTTTTAAAATCCCAAGATATCAATACAAAACCCATTTTTATTCTCCATGGGTAATTTATAAGATATTTTATTATGATATATGTACCTAAAATGAAAATTAATTCATATTGATGATGTTTCATGATATTTTCTAATGCATTGGCTAAATAATTTAATCTCTGTAGATGACATGTTTTATGATACCTTGGTGAATAACGATAATAATTTTTATGACACCACAGGGATAAAACATAGTGGTATGATTATTAATGACTCAATTAAAAGATTTAGATACATTTTTATATTATTAATCATGTTATTTTAATTATCATATGTCTATTTTACCATTTATCATTCATTTATGATATTACTTAAGTTATTATATATAATTCTGATAATCACATGTAATCTTTTTCCACTGCTTTCTCTTAATAGGAATTATGATCACCCTTTCCATTAATGTATGTCAACAGGTTTTGAAATGTAGTAATTGAACTTCGGATGAACCTATTATGAAGCCTTTAATGTGTATTAAAATTATTTTTTCATGTATTATATAACTTTTTCCATGACATAAAACTATAAAATCTCCTATGTTTGTACAATAAAAGGTAAATTCAAGTAATAAAATGGTGGGACACAATAGTTTTTATCGAAGGATGGTTTAGTTATTTATGTAAATTAGGATTTTAAAATTTTAGGATAAACCTTTCGAACTAGTTAAAATATATTAAAACATCCTGGTATTTTGGTGAAATATTATATAATTGGTTTCTGAGAAAACAAATTGATGCCTAGATATGAACAAATGGATGTAGCTCTAGATGAGATGTATTTAGGGGTAAAACCTAAAAACACTTATTTAAGATATACTCAATTGGGAACTCATGCATTCCATTTGGCCTTGCTGGACTCCTAGTTTTACACTCTGGGTGGATACGTTTTGTTAACCATGGTCTTTTTATGATCCATTATGAAGGATTTATATAAAATATAATTTTTTGTTAAAGAATTACATTTTTAAGAATTATGTTTTAAGGTATAAAATTCATTTAGAATTATAATATTATAAAATGAATAAAATTTCTCATTAATTTTTTTTTTATTTTATAAAATGGATGAAAATATGTGAAGCCACATAAATGGTGAGTGCAATAGACCAAGTGTTGATGGCCTTCCAATGGAAATCCGAATGGAAAACTTCATGAGAATGATGAATCAAAAAACTCGAGTTTTGAGAAATAACTCGAATCATGCTAAGAAAACATATTCAACTCAAAGGGAAAAAATTTCCATTATACCTTTATGCATAAATGACCTCATTCTTTCAGTGGATCTACCAAACCATTTATTGTTGAACCATGAATAAAATCTATAGAAAAGATCGTTTGAATACTTTATTGTATAGAATAAGTGAAATTCAACTTGTATGTTTACCACTTAAGGGTATAAGTTGATCATCGGAGGGATCTATTCAAAAATAAACTGCCAAGAGGGTATATTAATGATATGGAGTGGGAAGAGTTCTAGGGAACTTTTTTCAAAAATTAATTCCCCCTTTCGATTCAAATCAAAATAGAGAAGGATTTCCTACATTTGACCAATGAGAATGAATCTAGGAGTACTTTTGAGATGAAATTAACAATACATTATCTCAACATGTCTTTCTTTTTAATAGATCCTAATGCAAAGCTTGATAATTTCTTCAGTTGAATATGACCCCATCTATATAAGAATCATGATAATCGAGACTATGATAGATATAAAGAGAAAGTAAGAAGTGTGATAAAGGTTGAACTAGAGTTTAGTGAGACGTAGTGGTCTCACAAATCAAATTAAAAGAAGAGATATTTTAATCTAGTCATAGGGATAATATATGATCAAGGATGGGGGGTGAAATTTTCCTTATGCAACAAATGTGGGGGGAAGAATTTGGGTAATAGATTACTCATCATCAGGAAATAATACAAGAGCAATTGAGAAGGCTATATCACTTAGAACTGTTATAGTGAGGTGAAGCCTTAACTTCTCAACAAAAACGACAAAGGGAAGATAGTGAATTCCTTGATTGATGTTCAATGCTTCAAGTGTGGAAATCATTGGAACATCTACAATCACTATCCAAATATTATTGTAGTGAAGGGGAATCGACATCAACCTCAACATAGTCCAATGATAAAGGTTCTGATTTTTCTATAACGATTACTAAAGTTGAAGCTCCAAATAATATGGTGGTTGGTACTCTCATTGTTCACTTAATGGTAGCATGTTATTTTGATGATTCTAGTTTTACACATTCTATTATTTCATCCATATTTAAAAATAATATATAATATATCCCAAAACATCTATAAGTAGAGTTATTATCCAATTATCGTATTAGGATTATCCAAGAATAAATAATTTATGGAAAATCTGGAATTCTTTTTAGTGATAAAATTATTATCACAAATCTACTTGTAATTCCCATGATGGAAGTCATCATGATACTAGGTATATAATGGATATAAAATTATAATGTTAATATCAACTAAAGATGAAAGGAAATAACATTAGTATTATATTAAAAACATATCATTTTTTAAAATGAGATATATCTCGACCAGATTGTTGCTTAGAGTTACCTCTCATAGCTTTATTTATAGAGATGTTCCCTGATGTTGAAGAAGTAAATGAAATTATACAAATAGAGAATGTCCCCATAGTTAAGGAATACATTTATGTATTTCTTGATGAGTTACTTGGACCTCCCCCAGAAATAGAGGTAGATTAATCAATTAAAATTATGAATAGATCCAAGATGATCTAGAAGACCACATATAGAATGCGTAATGTGGATCTTGAGGAATTAATGAATAAACACCAAGATATTTGGGATTATGGGTTTATCCAGAAAAGTGTGTCTCCTTGGGGAGGACCTGTTCACTTTGTGAAGAATAAAAATGGATCAATGTGGTTATGAATTGATTATAGAGAACATAACAAGATCATAGTAGAGAATTTGTACCCTCTTCCAGGAATTGATGATTTGTTTGACCAGATTTGTGGGACTCAATTCTTCTCCATGATTTATATTCATTCTGGTTATTATCAATTTAGGGTGAATAAAGAAGATATTTCAATTATGATTTTTTGATCGAGTATGGGAATTATGAGTTTTTAATCCCATTGTATTGAATAATGATCTGATTATATTTATGGATTTGATAAAGAGATTCTTTATGGACTACCTTGATAATTTTTTTTGTAGACTTTGTTGATGATATTATAATATATTCAAAAAGTTGCGAGTATCAGAACGATCTTCTATGGGCTATATTGAAAACTCTAAGGAAGGATAATCTATTTTAAAAGTTTAACAAATGTGAATTTTGGTAACAATAAGTTTCTTTCATGGGGAAAATTATAACAAATGAACGAATTTCAGTTGAACCTATAAAGACAAAGGTTTCAGAGGAGTGCCATCATCTTATAAATTTAATTAAGATTCATATTTTCATTGGTTTAGTACGATATGATAGAAGAATTGTGAAAAAAATAGGTCATTCAAATACACTAACCAAGTTAACTCAAAAGTGGCCGTGTTCATTTGGACAAAAGAGTATGAAGAACATGTCCAAGAGATTAAGAAGAGATTGGTTAATAGACTCTTTTTAACTCAACCCTCTATTAGAGAAGGACTCTTTATTTTATCAATGAATATCGGAGAGGTATTGGTTGAGTCCTCATGAAAAATTATAATGTTTTTCATATGCATCTAAAAAGTTAAAGACTAATGAGAAGAACTATCCTACACATGATTTAGATCTGGTTGTTGTTATTATTTCTCTAAAGATATAAAAGAACAATATTAATAAGGATAAATGTGATACATACAAAGACTAAAAAACAATGAAGTACATTTTCACAGAAAATAAATTGAACATGAGATAAAGGATATGGATGGAACGTATTAAAAACTATGATTTTTCAAATCATTATCACCCTAGAATAGAAAAGACATTATTGATGCATTAAGTAGGAAAGACCCTATTGTGCTGCTAGTTATTTGGATTGAAGGATATCCTTTGATCAAAGACTAATTAAAACAAGACATGGGAATCTTAAGGGAAGGGACATTATCAACCCTATACCAAATTATTTCTCTACAAAAATTAGTATATATGATAAAAAAATATCAAATAGAAGATCATTTGTAATAGAAGATGTTAGAGGTTACGATGAATGAGAACTGTCCTAAGTCCAATATGGATAAGGAATGATTACTATTTTTTTTAAATCTTGTTTGTTCCATCTATTCCAAAAATAAAGAAGGAGATGATAGATGAAGCTCATAGCTCTAAATTATTTATACATCCTAGAAGAAAAAAAGTATTGGGACATTTGAGATCATTATTGGTGGGATAACAAAGAAAATGTAGATTTTTTACTACACTACAAGGTGCCTGGTGTGTCAATAAGTGATGAAAAAATTGATAGCTTCCTAACAGGGTATTACAACCACAACCCTTACCAGCATTGAAGTTGGAAAATATCACTGTGGAATTTTTCAATGTTCTCCAATAAATATGAAAAGTAAATAAAGTGATATGATTTATAGTGGACCATCTCACAATGAGATACCATTTTATCAATATTCAAGAAGATTTATCTCTTGATACACATGAAATGATATATGTAAAGGAAGTTGTAGGGCTGCATGGAGTTCCACTTTCTATCGTTTATAATCATGATCCAAGGTTCACATAAATAATTTAGAATTCATCAAAATGAATTGAATACTGAATTGAATTTTAGTATATCCTTTCACCATCAAATTGATGGCCAATATGAAAATACTAACTAGATACTAAAATATAGGCTGAGAACATGCTCAATGGAATTTAAAAGAGTATTTGATTAAAATCTCGAATTAGTTTAGTTATCATAAAACCACAACATCTATTCAAGTATTCAAATTGAACCATATGAAGCGTTATATGGGATTCAATGTTGAACTCAATTTGTTAGATGAATCTGGTGGGAGAAATCTTTTTAAGCATGATCTTGTGGAAAAGATTATAGTAATGTTACATGCCCTCCAATAATACATAATGGTTTCTCAGAGTCGACAAAAGAGATATGTTGACAATCATCAAAGGGACTTGGAGATTGATGTTGGAAAAAAATTATTACTTAAAATTTTACATTGGAAGTGATTCATCTGATTTGGGATGAAAGGGAAGCTCAACCCCAGTTACATTGGCCCCTACGAAATCCTAGACCGCATAGAAGCAGTTCCTTATCGGCATACACTTCCTCCAAATATATCTCAAGTTTGTGATGTATTCTGTGTACCTATCACGGGGAAGTAAATACCCCCCCCCCCTCACATGTACTACATACTTATGTTTTATAACTAGAACATGAACTTTCTTATATGGATTAGTCAATGGAGATATTGGACCTTAGAGTCAAGGTTCCACATTATAATACTACCCACCTCATTATATTATTATAGAGGTACCACAAATATGAAGAATCCAAGTGGGAACTAGAGGAGACAATGAGGGAATATTACCCAAACCATTATCAACTGAAGAAATGAGATGAAATTTTAGGGATGAATTTTTTTAATAGGGGATGAATGTAACCATTCTAACTTTTGGAATGATAATTATTTCCTAAAAATGTGTGTTATATTAATTTTCACACAACAAAACCGTATACCTTTACTAATGATGTGAGTATAATTGAAATGTGACAATTTGGTTTCAACTGGTATATAATGATGTTCTAATTATGATCATTGGACAATAGGACCGTTGGTCAATATTCCCATTGGAAACAATACTCTTAATAATTATTTCAATGTTATCATTTATATTATAAATATAAATGATATTTATTAATTAATAGAGAAAGAAGATTTGATAGCCTCATCTCAAAGAGTCTTTCAATAAAATCCCATTTATTAGAACATGCGAGGGAGGTATTACCTTTGGGCATCACTCTTTAACATGTACAATCTGAGCTTCAACATGTTAAGCTTGAATGAAATAACATATGGGAGAATTTCATGTTAGTGAATATTACCACTCAGGCGATGTCAGTTGAGCCGCCACATGAGTCTATCACTATCGCACACCTCACCCTTAGGTGTGATGTTGGTGTTATAAGGAGATATATTTCATGGAGTTAGTTAATTATTATATAATTCATTTGTATTAATAAAATTATTGATCCATCAATTCCATTTGGAGTTTAGTTTTTCTCAAAAAATATATCAAATTTTATAAATTCATTTTTTAGATAGAAATTTTACTTTCTAGAAGAGATATAATTACTAAAATAAACTAAGATATTATTATTAATTTTTAATTTAATGAAATTGTATTATTAAATCACCTATATTAAAATTTATATGATAAAATAAGTTTATGTTTTTCATGTGTTAGAAAGTTTACTATGCATTTTACTATATACTTTCAATCTGCTATTATTTTTAATAAACAAGAATTTTTGTATATAAAAGTTAAATTTCTCATAATTAGGGAATTATTATGATAACATAAATAGATATTTTTAGATCATCACATAAAAATTAGGTATGTTTGAATTTATGATAATTTTCTAATATATTTTCTTTTTTTAGTGAATAGTGAAAATATAGTTTGAGCTAGTTTGGTATGTTTAAAAACATCATAATGATGTAATAAGTAATATAAAATTATGGTAGACTCATTTTGATTAAAATTTGATATCACGTGTCCGAAGTGGATAATAACATGATATAACACCCTAGGAAGTCCCATGGTTTTGCAAATACCACTACTAAGGTGTCCAATGAAGTTAATAAAAAACTCCATCTTTTTTGCTATCAATTACCACCTATTTCATTATTTACATTCATTTAAAATTCATCATAGATGAATATAGGATTATATTAAATCTCAAGGAGTACACCCAATGTTTCCCCATGTTCCAAAGGTCCTAATCTTCATGTTTTAGGAGTTACTCTTCATGGTAATAGAAATATCAAATTCTCTTTTCATTTAAGATCTCTTTTTCTGTTGTATGTCTTTAAATTCTCTACATTATTCTATTATTTACATTTTATTATATACCTATATTATATTGAGAGTCTTTTATGAATGTGATACCTTTTTCACATATTTTTATAATGTTTTCTAAAATCATGTCTCATACCCGTCATGCTGAAGAATTTTCTTCTCAAAATACTAATTTTATGAAGATATTCTTATATTTTCATTTGTGAATACCCAACACTATTTCTAATCTAGGTGTATTCACATAGAGTGAAAAATTTATTTATTTGATTCATTAATTTATACACATAAAATCACCATTCAATTTACAAGTGTTCTATATGACATAATGATGAGGTTTTTATGAACTTTTAAAAACACATGGATTTTGATACAAAAACCGTTCATATTATTGTACATGGGTTATTTCTAATATGTATTATTATAATCTTTTTAGATCTATTTAAAATTAATACATATTAAGGGTGTGACCTGATGGAACTCTAATGCATTGGTAAAATAATTTAATCTCTATAGTTGACATGTTTTATAATACCTTGGTGAATAAACATTATAATTTTTATGACCCATTGCTGATAAAACATGGTTATATTCTTATAAATGACTAAATTAAATGTTGTATCCACATTTATATTTTATTAATAAGGTTCTTTTCATTATGGTATTCCACTTTTACCATTTCTTATTCTTCTATGATATTAATTAAGTTCTTATCAGTAATTCTCATAATCACATGTTAATTGATTCCCTTTCTTTCCCATACTAAGCCTTATGATTTCCCATTACTTTTATATATGTTCCTAGGTTATGATATTTAGTAATTTAACTTAGTATGAACCTATTATGAATCGTTTCAAGTGGATTTGAATAATTTTTTCATGTTTCTTGGAATTTTGTACCATTTTTTGAAGTCACTAAACATTAAAAGATCCTTTTATTGTACAATTTAATGAAATGATAAGTAATAAAAAGTAATAATGCAATAATATATATCATTTTATGCTTATAACATTAGTTTTCAAAGATTCTGGTGTGTCTTATCTATAATATTCAGAATTAAAATTCACAATAAAAATTAATAATCTCTGAGGAAGTGAAGGAAGAATGAGGTTTATGTACAAGTCCATCAGCAGTTTGAAAACCATTAATTTTAAATATCTAATAAAACCAATTATTTTGACTATACGAGATCTAGTTGGAATAGATTTTTTTTGGATTTTGTGATGTTAGTTAATTAGAAATTTTATGGCACTTTTTTCATTCTTTCTCCTAATAATGATCATGTAGTTGAGAATTTATTATGTATACATCCATTACTTCGTGATTCTTATAGATATCACTTTTCATGGACGATAACATGATGCATTAAGAATAAAATGCATCTTACATAGGTTTTTAGAAGAAATAATGATTTTTCTTACCTTCCACATTTGAGGTTTTTTTAGGAACTATATACTATATATTATATATATTTTTTATTTTAATATTAAAATGGGAAAGTTCTTCAACCACTCTTGGTTGTTATCACATGTTAATATATTTTCATTCCACAAAATATATTATAGGAATCATGTAATTCTTGAACGAAATTATGTTTTCTATAGAAAATAAAATAATATTTTAGTACTTTTGTCTTTATTTCCTAGTGTGACATAAAAAATTTATAGTAGTATTCACCCACTATTTTATCATTCTATAATATTGTAACACCCCTCCACTACATCATTGGCTTGTGGAGGCAGTGAGGGAAACTTTCCCTTAAGCGACATTCCCAAGATGCCACAGGTTGGCAATGAATGCCGAGGGCTTCAAGATCAAGTTGGGGAATGATTTTCCATTAAGAAAAAACCAACCAAACCACCCACTAACATCCACTATATGATGCATGTCAATTCAATTACCCAACCATGCATTCCCAAAAGACAACAAAGTTGTTCCACAACACAACTAAAAACCAATACAACTAGACATGTCTACATAACATCAGAGTTCACTTCGGAAACTAAAGAACCAAACACCACAGGCCATGAAACCACCACAGCTCCACACCCAGCTCCATGCTCCACAAAGGGATCACAATTCTCCACTAAAGGACGGTGATGCGTTACCTTTTCCCACATCATGGTACACAGTATCTGCAAAGAAACCACAGTGCCAAAGCAGGGGTGAGTAGTAAAACTCAGTAGGATTTCCCCAAATGACTTCCCTACACATGCCACTAGGATAAAACCATTAGAACATTAATATAAAATGGTTTATATAAATTCAATCACAAGTGCAACCATTTTCGTAAGCCAAACATGCCCTTACCAAGCCATCACACCCAAACCAAGCAACCAAGTGAAAGCCAAGCAATCATGCCGTAAGACACACAAGCCACACAAGGAAGCCAAATCTAGCATGCCACAAACCTATTACCGTTTTTATATTTCACTCACAAGCCCCATATACAAACATCACCATCCAAGCACACAACACATCATGGTGGCACTTCCCGTCCTACCCATGCACACAACAAACCATGGTGGCACTTCTACTCCACTTGCTATTGATGGTGGCACTTATCATCCACTATCCATCCCCTTTTTATAGTTTCACTTCTCGTCCACTTACCATTGATGGTGGCACTTCTCGTCCACTATCCATCCCCTTTTTATAGTGATCCTTCTCGTCCACTTTCACAGCATTCAAGCAATCCAACATAACTAGATCATATAACCCATCAAGGCCCCAACAACATGAAATCAACCATTTCCGTTACATGCCAATCCACTTCAATAAATCAAACATTTATTGAAAAATACCTTTAAATATTTTCCATGCCAAACCCCATTTCAATAATCCAACCCCTTTTTTTGAAAACCATTTTCTCAGTTCATCATAATCAACCAACAAAACCATTCATTTTAAAATCCTATTTTAAAATCACATCAAGAGCATTTCACCACAATCCCTTCTTCCCTGAAATTCCCAAACCATTACCCAAGGGATTTCCATATGGTTTCACACATCAACAACATAATTAATTTTAAGAAACACAAATTAATTGTAACCAAACCATGTTCTAACCAAGTGGAGTCGAGAGAGAAGCCACCTACCTTTAGGTTTCCTGAGAAATCGACCCAAGAACAACCACACCTCAAATCTGGAGAACGCAACACCGAAAGCTATCTAGATCCCCTTTCCCTAACATCCACTAGCCTTAATATTAACATCCAAGGCAACCAAAACCCTAGATCTACATGTTTTTAGATCTAGAAAACCACGAAAAAGAGGGACGTAGATCTAGAGGAAAACACAAGAGAAACAAGGGGAGAGACTTACTTAGGAGAAACCACCATCAAACCATCTTAAAACCCCTTTAAAATGCTTCCAAATCGAGTGGGATAGAACCCTTAACCCATGAGGTCCCAAAAGCTAGACTGAGGCTCGAGTGAGAGGAATATTGGAGTGAAATAGGTTAAGCCTGAGGGTCCTCAAAACTTATAACCCTATTTTTATGTGGCCGCATGGTTAGCCCGCACGGTTTGGCAAACCGTGCCCTAACCGTGCCCTAACCGTGCGCATTCTACTGCTTTGGGAGCAAGGGTCTGCATAGTTTCCTCACACGATCTGGAAAACCATGTGCAGGTCGTGTGAAGCCTACTGTCTCTGTTGCACAATTTTCTGAAGAATCCACACGGTTTCCACTAACCGTGCACCCCTTTAAAGTACTCCAAACTCATCCAAAACCATTACAAACTCTCCCAACATCTTCCCAACTCATCCCATGAACTTTAAACACATAAAAAACCATAAAAAAGGCCACATACCTCAAACCAGGGGTACTAAATTCTCCCCACTAGTGGAATTTCCGTCCTTAGAAAGTATTGAACCCGCCCTTTGCCGAAAGAGCTCGGGCCACAGCTCGAACATCTATTTCTCCCGCTCCCAAGTATCATCTTGAATCTAACCATGTTTCGACAAAACACGAACTAAACCGATGCTTTTACCACGAAAGACTTTATCTTTCCTATCAACAACCGGAACTAGCACATGCACCAACGATGCATCCGGTTATATCTCAACATGATCCCATCGAATCCCATGGTCATGATCAGACTGATACTTTTTCAACTGCGACACATGAAACATCTTGTTCCCTGCACTAAACCAAGGTGGAAAAGCCAAACAATAAGACACCTCACCAACCCAATCAAGAATCTCAAATTTTCCACTATACCTCAGAGATAACTTTCCTTGATTCTCAAACCAACGATGTCCCGACCTAGGAGAGATCCTCAAAAAAGCATGATCACTCTCCTTGAATGACAATGACCATCAATGATGATCCATATATGATTTCTAACAACTCTGAGCCATCTCCATTCTCTTTCTGATCAACCTGATTTTCTCCATCGTCTCCTAGACAAGGCTCGGTCCAACCATCGAGGACTCACCCATTTCCACCCAACATAGTGGAGAACAACATGGTCACCCATACAATGCTTCAAACGTAGCCATATGTATGGATGCCTGATTAATATTATTGTATGAGAACTTAACCAATGATAAGTGCTCCTCCCATGAGCCACCAAAATCCATGACACAGGCCCGCAACAAATCCTCCAGAGTTTGTATCGTCCTCTCAGATTGAGCATCCGTCTGAGGGTGATACGCAGTGCTCATAGCCAACTGTGTTCCAATTGATTGCTGCAAGGATTCCGAGAAACAAGATATAAACGTCAGATCTCTACCTGATACAGTCGAAACTAGAACACCATGCCTCTTTACCACCTCCCAGATATAGATTTTGGCCATATCCTCCACCGTATGAGATTCACGAATCAGGATGAAATGGGCCTACTTCGTTAGCCGATCCACTATCACCTAGATGGAATCATGCGTTCTAACTATTCTTGGGAGACCTGTGACAAAATCCATCTCTATCTGCTCCCACTTCCAAACATGGATTGGTAAAGATGGAAACATTCTTGCTGGTCTATGATGCTCTTCCTTGACCTGCTGACAAGTCAAGCATCTCGAAACAAACTCAGCCACACTTCTTTTCATGCCAGCCCAACAGAACTGTGCTTTCAATGTTTTATAAATTTTTTTAATTCCAGGATGAATAGCCCACCTGGAATGATGATATGACCTAAGAAGATCCTTCTAAAAATAAACTAGTATAACCATCCGATTCCAAAAACACAAAACAAAATCTCCATTCAGTTTCCAATCCTCAATGGTCTCCCCACCATTGAGTCTCGACCCCATGGTCAGACACTCATAATCAGATATATGTGCCTCTCTAACCAGAACAACCACGTCAGGAATCAAAAAAAACCATAAATAAGACTGCTCTATCACCCTGGTCCCCACATGCCAACTGCATATCAGCTATAACCAACATCAACTGCCACTGCTCTGATGCTTTTTTTACCACCTGGGCCTATTATTTTCAATTTAATGCATCCTCCAACGAATTTCCCTTACCCAGTGTGTACATCAAGTCAAAATCAAACATCTGTAGATATTCCATCCACATACTTCGACTCAAGTTTAAATCCCTTTGTGAGAAGATATGCTTCAGACTCTTATGATCTGTACATACCCTGAATTTCTCACCGAAGAGATAATGATGCCGCACTTTCAAAGCATGGACCATTGCTGCCAAGTCCAAATCATGATTTGGTTAGTTCTTCTCATGCACCCTCAACTGTCATGATTTATAATCAACCACTTGATTCCCTTTCATGAGAACTCACCCCAACCCTGACAATTTGTCATACAACCGATGATTCTTCATGATCCCTAGCACTGTCGTCAAGTGCTGCTCATGCTCCACCCTTGTCTTTGAATACACCAAAATATTCTCTATAAACACCACCAAAAATAAATCCAGATATCTCTGAAATATCTGATTCATCAATGCTATGAATACCACTAGTGAATTTTCTAGACTAAATGGCATAACCAAATATTCATAATGGTCATATATACTTCTGAAATTTGTTTTAGGAATATCTTTCTTCCACTCCTGCATTTGATGATATCCCGACCTCAAGTCAATCTTGGAGAACCACTGGTCTCCCTCAACTGATCGAACAAATCTCCAATTCATGGAAGTGGATGTCTTTTTTTATCATAACATGGTTAAGTCTACGATAATCAACATATATCCTCAATGTTCCATCCGAATTTTTCACAAACAACACCGGCGCTGCCAATAAAGAAGTGCTAGGATGGATAAACCCTTTGTTTTTTAACTCTTCTAACTGGACTTCCAATTCCCAAAATTCAGCTGGTGCCCTCTGATAAGACGGAAGTGAGATATGACTATTCCCCAGAAGGAGATCAATCGTAAACTCCACTTCTCTTACGGGAGGTAACTCAGAGAATTCTTCAGGAAAAACATCCATGAACTGATCCACCACTGCCGGGAGGACACTCTGCTCAACACCCTCTATGGATTCCAATGACAACACTGCCAACTGATATGGTAACATGCCCACTACTGGTGCCAACAAACCCGTTTTACCTTTCCTTTCATGCTTCTCTCCTCTAAAGAGATTTCTAACGCCATCATGTGTCGTAAAATTCATTGATCGCGCATCACAATTGATGTGGGCCTTAAACACCACCAGCCAATCCATTCCCAGGATTACATCATACCCATCCATCTCAAGCATTGATAAATTGAACACTATCTCAACCTCTCCCACAATGATGCAACATTCTCTACACAAGAAGGATCGAAACTCTCTTCGAGCCAGAGGAGTTTGAGGTTTCAATACCAAGGGCATCATTTCTACCCTTAAACCCAGCAAATCAACCACATTTGCAAAAATAAAAGAGTGTGACGCAACCATATCAAATAGTACTCTCATCAAGGTAGAAGATAAAAGAATAGTACCTCGCACCGTGGATGGTCCCAACTAATCATCCACCACAACTTCTCATCTCTGAACACTTGTTTACTTGCAACACCCTACTCTTTATTGCCCTGCTGAGGCGTCGTCGTATTTCGAGAATCACCATGACTCGCTTTACTCTGGTGACGAGGGGTGTATTGATGTCCTCATCTAGTAGAAGCATACGATGTATATGATCCTTGAGGAGTGTCACACGCAACCAACCTTGGAGAATTATAACAATAACGATGCAGATTCCCCATCTGCTTACAATTATGACATGTGCGAGGTTGTGTCATACAATCCCGCTTGGTGTTGTTCGTAGAACCACATTGAAAACAGCCCGGCTTGCTCTGGGGCTTCATAGGAAGATTTACCATTCCAGCCATTAGATTATATGTCATATTCCCACCCTGGGAATATGTGTCACTCGTCCACTTGAACCCATTGTTAGAGTTCCCACTATTCTTCATGGGTACCACCATTCTTCCTCCACCCGGAGCGGCCAACAAATCCCGCTCAGCCACCGAGGCTCTATTCACCATCTCTGTGTAATCATCTATACACAAGACTACTCTCTTTGAATGTATTTCTTGACATAACCCTACTTCAAAGATCCTTTCCTTCAACGACGTGCTACCCGCCACCTCGGGTGAAAACCGCACTAAGTTCATAAACTTAGCTGCATACTCCGTCATAGACATAATCTCTTGCTTCAAACTGAAGAAATCGGTCGTATGCTCAATTATGAACGTATGTGGGTATAATTGTTTATTAAACAATTCCTCAAAGCCTTACCACATCATACCCTGGTCTATCCCCGCATGGACTACCAACTCCCACCACTGAAGGGATTGATCGTCCAACCTATACGTGGCCAACTTAACTTTTAACTCTGTCGGAGTTCCCAAGAACTAGAAGATCTTGTTCATTATATTCAACCATGATTCTTCCCTCTCCGGATTTTAATCACCCCTGAAGATGGGTGGATTCTGGTTTTTAATATGAACCGCATGATCCACATGTCTTTGTTCATCCACTTTTTTTCTACTTTCCACAGGTTGGAAAGCTTGCACTATGCTTTGCACTAACTGCTAGCTCACCTGAGGATCAGGTGCTACCAAATTCTCAACAGCCTCCTCCGGTTGGTCTCTACAATGCCTACCTGGTGCCATTTCTATAAACCAAAAACAAACAACCATGAGTCTCACTTCCGTAGACATCACAAAATCCCATTTCAAATCCCATTACACAACACTATCACAACAAGACTTTCCACCAGTTCACATTTTCCACATGTGCCATGTTTCACCATTTTGAAAACCAAACCATTTTGAAAATACTAATTTATTCACATTACAATTTCACACATTCATATCACATCATAAATCATTATACCTCAATGAAATACACATCCTAGTGGGAATTCATTTCTACCATGAATGCCATGCTCATCTCATTTGCTACACCCAAGACCATGATATTTCCAATGCCAATAAGTGTCTCCAAACAACTTATGTACCCAACTCCTTGGTAACTTGAATTTCAGAATAAAAGGGTTAGCTATGTCCTTTTATGCTATACATTCCATGTTATGACAATCCTACGCCTTTCTACCATCCTGACTCAAGGAGTATACCACAACGAATGTCAACACCAAATCCGAGAATCAACTCCAAAGGACCGAAAAAACTAATACCACTTGTAACAACCTGCCTCTACCTCATTGGCTTGAGGAGTTGGTGTGGGATACATGGCTTTAAGAGATGTTCCTAAGACACCAAAGGCTGGAAATGAATGCCGAGGGCTTCAAGATCATCATGGGGAATGAGTTTCCCTTAAGACAAAACCAACCAAACCATCCACTAACAGTCACTATATGATGCATGTCAATTCAATTACCCAACCATGAATTCCCAAAAGACAACCAAGTTGTTCCGCAACACAACTCAAAACCAATACAACTAGACATGTCCAAAAAACATCAGAGTACACTGCGGAAACTAAACAACCAAGCACCATAGGACATGACACCACCACATCACCACGCCGAGCTCCAAGATCCAAGCTCCACTAAGGGATCAAAATGCTCCACTAAAGGAGGGTCATGCCTTACCTTTTCCCATGTCACGACACACGACATCTGCAAAGACACCACAGTTCCAAAGTAGGGGGTGAGTACTAAAACTCAGTAGGATTTCCCCAAATGACTTCCCTACACACGCCACTAGGATAAAACTGTTAGCACATTTATATAAAAATGTTTATATAAATTAAATCACAAGTGAAACCATTTTCATAACCCAAACATGCCCATACCAAGCCATCACATCCAAACAAAGAAACAGGGGGAAAGCTATGAAATCATGCTATAATCCAAACATGCCATACAAGGAAGACAAATCAACCATGCCATAAACTGATTACATTTTTCATATTTCACTCACAATCCCCATCTACAAACATCACCAGCCAAGCACACAACACATCATAGTGGCACATCCTGTCCAACCCATGCACACAACAAACCATGGTGGCACATCCCGTCCACTTTATATTGATGGTGGCACTTCTCATCCACAATCCATCAACTTTTTATAGTGTCACTTCTCATCCACTTACCATTGATGGTGGCACTTCTCATCCAATATCCATCCCATTTTTATAGCGACCCTACTCGTCTACTTTCACAACTTTCAAGAAAGCCAACAGAACTGATCATATAACCCTTCAAGTCCACAACAACATGAAATCAACCATTTCGATTACATGCCAATCCACTTCAATAAATCAAACATTTATTGAAAATTCCCTTTAACTATTTTCCATGCAAAACCCCATTTCCATAAACCAACCCTTTTTATTAAAAAACATTTTCTCAGTTCATCATAATCAACCTACAAAATTGTTCATTTTAAAATCCCATTTTAAAATCAAATCAATAGAATTTCACCACAAGCCCTTCTTCCCCAAAATTCCACAACCATTACCCAAGGGATTCCCATTCGATTTCACACATCAATAACACAATTAATTTTAAGCAACACAAATTAATTGTAAACAAAACAAGTTCTAACTAAGTGGATTTGAGAGAGAATGCACCTACCTTTAGGGTTCTCAAGAAATCGACCCACAAACAACCGCGCCTCAAATCTGGCAAACGCACCACTGAAAACTCTCTAGATCTCCATTCCATAACTTCCACAAGCCTTAATATTAACATACCAGGAAACCAAAACCCTAGATCTACATAGAACATGTATAGATCTAGGAAACCACGAAAGAGAGGGATGTAGATCTAGAGGAAAACATAAGAGAAACAAGTGGAGAGACTTACCCGAGAGAAACCACCTTAAACCCATCTTGAAACCCCTTTGAAACACTTCCAAATCGAGTGGGAGAGCACCCTTAACCCCTGAGAACCCAAAATCCCGAGTGAGGATCAAGTGGGAGGAAGATTGGAGTGAAATAGGTTATGTTAGAGGGTCCCTCAAACTTATAACCCTATTTTTAAGTGGCCACATGGTTAGCCCGCACGGTTTGGAAAATCGTGCGCTAAGCGTGCGCATGCTACTACCTCAGGAGAAAGGGTTGGCACGGTTGCCTCACACAGTTTGGAAAATAGTGTGCAAGTCGTGTGAAGCCTACTGTCTCCCTTTCACGGTTTCCTAGAGAATCCGCACAGTTTCTACTAACCGTGCTCAAACCGTGAACCCCTTTAAAGGCCTTCAAACTCATTCAAAACCATTCCAAACTCTCCCAACTGCTTCCCAACTCTTCCCATACACTTTAAACACATAAAAACCCATAAACCAAGGCCACATACCTCAAACTGAGGGTACTACAAATATCCATCACTATTTCAATTCAAAATAGCATGTTTCATTGATATTATATTTGAAATGAACCATATTCACCTTTAAATAACATATATAACGGTCTGAAAAATTATTTAAATGTGTTTAGGTAGGAAATAATTCCAACTAAATTAACTCCAAATTATTTATATATTTATTAGACTCCCAAATATTGAAATATTATACACATATTTCCAAAAATTATTTCTTATAGTTTAATCCATGTATGGATAAGGGTAACAACTCTTGATGCTAACTATGTTATGTGTACCCAAAACTTTATTCATAACTCCGTGAAAATTTAAATATCTTTTATGCGGGTCAAACTTGTAATTTGAATAATGGTATAATTCTAACTAAAGAATTAGAAGGTGATTACATATGTGAGGGATTTTTTTATCTTTATGTGAAATATTATTTATTTTATTCTTTATAGGATTTTTAATGTTATTTTTATTTTAAATAATTAATTAACTAATACTGATAAAATAATTTACACTTAATAAGTTTCATTTATTTCATCACTCGTACTTGTCAATTAATATTCATTATGTGATATTGATTAATCATCAATTAAAAATGCTCTACATAAATAAAAAAACAACCAAAAACATGACAAAGAAAATAAATAAGTTATATTATTATATGATTTTAAATAGTTTTAATTTTATTTAATTAAGATAAAAAGAACATAAACCTAAATTAAATACTTCTCAAGTTGATATTGTCTACCCATAGTATACTCCTAGGGAATCAGGGTGTAGCCTAGTTAGATTATCACATGTTACATGGCCTGTACGAGCCATCTTGATGTTGGATAAGTTATGTTATGTTGGTTCACATAGCATAAAATCAATTCATTTCATTTAATAAAGATATGTATGTTGTGAATAGAGTGATACTAATTTATATGGATTCAAAAAATGTGGGGTTATATAAAACATGCACTAACTACACGTCACCTTCTACCTATCAAACCAAATTCTAATTAGATGTCGACACGGTGTGTGTAATGATGTGATGTACTAATTCCCACATGGTGTAATCTGATTTCCACGACCTATGCATGTAAGGAATATAAAAAGTGTACATAATGAGTAATTTTGGTTGCCTGATGTGTAACCCTGTACTTCAACAAGCATATTTGGCACATATGGATGGGATATTTGAGAATTGTTAATCTTTTAATGGCTTCTTCATTGTTAAACAAATTAAAAATAACATATTATCTTTAATTTTATTTTTAAAGAATAAAAAACAAGAAATACAATTTTATAACAAAACCATACATCGATGTACCAAATAATAAATAATTATAAATTATGGTATGACCACTTTGATATCACTTAAATGTTCATGGGTTTAGTGAAAGTGCAACGGGCTATTCCAAACAATGATATTCATTCATTTAAAAAAATAAATCCAAATAACATAATGTATAGAACCTAGAATTTTTAATGATGTAATGTTTTCACATTAAATTATAAATATTTTAACACAAGAATTACCTCATCATGATAAGTCTAATTCTTATTGACCAATATGGTAGCCACTCTCATAGTCTTGAAATTGTTATGGAAAATCAGAACTAATAACACTCTATTTGTATCCACATTTTATCCATGAATCTCATAAATTTACCTTTTCTATTCTAAGTGATACAACAAGAGAATAAAGCACCTTATGTTCTTTAACTTTAATCAAGATAATAAATATATCTAGATTTAGAGGATTATCACTTGTTCTTTGTGAGGGTACTTCCCCTTGACCTTGAAATAATTCTATGAGGAGTATGTTTTGTCTTCACTATCACCCAACTCTAATATGATATAAATTAAATTATATACTTATAATTATATATATTTTAATTTCAAAAGATCCACTAAAATAATGTTTATTATTATAAAACCCCACTCTTCAAAAGATCCACTAAAATAATGATTATTATTATAAAACCCCACTCTAAATAATAATAATATATTATCATGACACACATTAACTCAAAGATTAATATATAAAATCTATATTAGTCCCTTTAACATTTATCCCCAATAATTCTCAGTATTTATTAAACATTAAATATTAAATATTTACTTAAAGGATACATATTATTTAGTCAATAAATAAATAAATATTATATTCACCAACTCACGATAAATATTTATTCAATATTCAAATCATATATATTGTAAACTCCAATAACTAGTGATTGGATTCATCTGTTCCAATAAAATTGAATAATTATTATTCAGAAATCTGGGAAGAATATTTGATATAAATATTAAATTAAATTAAAATCTAACTATGATTCTTGATACAAATAATGCACGACCCTCTAGGCCTCATTCATAATGGAATTTGGAGAACATTCCTTAAGACTAAAATAAATGACAAATAAAACCAAGTCATATATAGAAAATTAAGTTAATGAAACAATGGAAATAACCTCATACAAAAAATGAACTGTTAAGTGGAACCCCATTTTTAGATACCTCATAATATAGGATGTATAGTTTTCCCATCATCTTATATGCTTGATTTATATTTCATTGATACTTAGAGATGGACTTATCAATGAACTATCGTGACTATATATTTAATTAGACAGTTCCATTTCAATCATAAAACCTAATATATATTCATTCATTAATTCATAAGGTAAAATCCATTCTTTAATTATTCAACTAATTCCATTTCACTTATGATGCACCCACAACATCTTAATTCATCATGAGAAAATGTCACAAAAGTTTTCAATAATACATCAAAATGCATGATACATGATATACATTAATAATAATTTCCAATATAATGAAAAATAGTCATGTTTAATGATATGAATATCCAATCATGTATATAATATGTGAAATTTCAACTCTTGGGTCCATCATAAAAAATCTCTCTTTTTTTAAATTTCAAAGTTAGATCTTTAAAAGAAGATGTGTTAATGTCATTTGAGACTTTAACACATAATAGTTAAAAAATAAACTATGTCCCATTAGATTGATATCATCAAGACGTTAGGAAATATGTTTAAAAATATTTTCTTAACATTTCAAGGTTCTCATTATAAGTGCTAATTTCTATAAACACTCTATCTAAAATCTTGTAAGGAAATTATCAAATTAATGCTATATTGAATAATACTCATCATATGAACTGATATTTATTAATATCCTAATAATAAACTATAAAAATATAGGCAGTCTTTTGGAACAAACTTATATAATAATTCTAGTAATTATTTATTTTTATTTTCTTTCCTCATGGTTTGAATAGTGAAAATGTATATTGATTATGTTAGTGGGATTATTATAGATTACCATGAATTTAAATGAAAATATTTAGGGTTTATAGAGAGAATGATTGATTGCACTATTTTCTTGATTATTTACATCCTAAAATCTTTTATTTTTTTAAACAATTATCTTCCCCTCATTGATCATACTCTTGGTTAAAGAGAAGTAGAGTGTGTGAAATGAGTGTCTAATTGGTATGTTATAGTAACCTGTTGTAATATGTGTGTGATAATTTTTACATGATGTTCACACATCCATTACTCTATCATAAAGAGGTGTTGTAAAAGTAATGACATATTATCCATCTAACGAGTAAGATGGGGGAGATATAATTGTATGTAAAAAATTGATCGAATTTTTGTCTATGAGGTTAGACTATTCAATTTTTTTTTTTCATTTTCATCTTCAAAAATAAATTTCCACACTTTTTTTTGCAGAAAATATCAAGATGTACTTGAGTTAGTTTTAAATTATTTATTAAATAAAAAATAAAATTTTTAATAAAATATAAAAAATGATTTAACATTGTTTTGGGTAGATATTTCTCATGTGAAAATATTAGGAATTTTATATTTTTGCATTTTCATTATTTAAAAAATATTAAGTTGGAAAAACCATGATAACTTGCTTCTTTTTTTGGTACAATTACTGGGGATTGACTAAAAATCATATTAGTGTTTCTTTAAATTTTCTAAATATTTTCTTTGTTTTAATTTGATTTTTTTTAAATCTTCATTAATTTATATGATCCACCTACATTAATGATGGAATTACAATATTATCTATATAGGTTATGTGGGTCAATAATTAAACTTTTAAGGATTAGGTATTGAAGGGAATCATTAAGAACCTATTGGTGGAGCTTGTAGTATCATTCCAACCAAAATCCTATGAGGAACATATTGAATTTTGTAAGAAATTTCAATATTTTAATGTCAATATGGTGAAAAAACCTATGGTTACAAAATAGGAAGAGTCAAAAGGGGCCTTTTGGTACCTAATAATGATCAAACATTGAACACACACACACACACACTCTCTGTGAGTGAAGTCCAATGCTTGTGTCATAATCATTAGTCCAGAGAGGGCGATATGTTAGAGTAAATTCATGATGATTATGTTGTATTAGAATGTAACTAGTAATGAGTTCCTCCCATCATATTCAACAAATAAATATCATAGTGGTGGCTGTAGTTCTACAAATGAATACCTCAAAGAAAAGTGCCACTATTTATCATAATCCTTTCTCACACAACAACTCCTTGCACTGAATCACAACTACTAAACTCATTTCAACACCACCTTTACTCCTAACATAGTTATGGTCCACCTTGTGTTCACCATTCAACATAATGTCAGTTCCTCATAAAAAAATAATTTTTATAGAAATATAAAGTTCTATAGTTATGTGAGTTTTTCTTTTTAAAAGAATCTCACTTCTCATGGCATGATCTACCCACATGCATTGGAACCTCATCATGAAATGAATAATACATGTCCCTAAAATATAACCACATGATGAAAGATCCTAATCCATTAACCTCATCTAATTTCAGCATGTATTGTACTGTGAGGGACTCCATTAGTGAACTAAATATGATAAGGATCATGAAATGAATTATTATTTTCATCTAGTAAATAAATAAACATCTACCAATATATCAATAATTATATTAGAAAATAAATAATGGACAAATAAATAAAGAAACAAAAGAAAAGTGAATTTTTAACATGATTCGATACCAGTTATTTATTATCCATGGAAATAACACTACTTATTAGAGATAATTTATCGAATCTCAAAAAATATACTAAAAAATGTGAAATAATTTACCAATAATAGTTTAATAACAACATTGTAATACGAGAATTTAAAAGAAAAGTGAAAATTCAAATATCAGTTATGATATCAAATTTACCAACCATCAAAAAAATGTTTCTTCATTTATCTATAATAGTATTTATAGAGTGGAAAAATTCACTTCTAAGGAAAAGAAGCACAATATTTTTTAGAAAACTAAAATTGGAATCTATATTATTTAATATTACATGAAATAGTATTTATATGAAGGTATGATGCTTCTATATACATAATAAATCTAATGACTGAAGTTGTTTCTTTATGAAATAAATATATTAACCCAAATAATGCATTAAATTAATCAATATCTATTATATTTTTTATTTGGAGGGATGAGAAAAAATAAATACCCTTGAAGATTGATGTTACTATAATGGTTTATAATCCCATAAGAAAATGGAAGACAAAAATTAATTAATACTTAAATATATTATTAAAAATATAAACAAAAAACACATGAGGTTTTAATGAACCATAAATATTAGAAATGTCATGGGTGAATTAAATACATGACCAAAATTACTTGACGAACTAATCAACTAAGTTAGTAGTAATCCATTTTATTGATCAATTATGTGGTCTAGAGTGGATACATGAGATAAAACTTCTACGTGAGCCAAAATAAATACAAGAGAAAAAATTAAAACATGATAATCACTCCATGTAAATAATTTCAGTATGTAAGAAAAAAAGAAGATTAAAAGTAATAAAAGTGAGGGGAAAGGTTGATAATTATAATAAATATTTTATATGCTAAAACATAATCAATAAAGTAAAAAATATATTACATTCATTTGGAAAGAAAGAATTCTATATTAAAAATATATATACAAATTTTAAATAAACTGAAACTAAAGGGTGATAATCATTAACTTAAGGGATATTTTGGGGCCATGCTAGTTGATTAGTAATGCATGGTGGGGAGCTAGGGGAACAATGACACAAAATCTGGGGAGGAGCAGTTCAAGTGGGCTGGGCCTATGGGTCATGTATTGGGAATTGTATGCCTTTGGGCCTTCGGGTCATGTATTGCGGGTCTATCAGGCCTTATTCCATGGGCCTATGGGTCATGTTCAAGTTCCCCTTCAACCCTTAAAAGGGGGATTATCCATAATAAAATAAAAATGAAGGCCTTTGGACCATTCAGGTACATCTTTAGTCAAACAATCTATTGTATTTTAATGATTGTGTATCATTGTGAGAAACAATGTTCTATTGTTTACAGTCTCTAAAATAAAGTCTATCCTAATATCTATGTGCTTATAACTACCCTAGAAAATAATTTTTTCAAAAGATAATGGATTTAATTAAGAATCACAATGTATAATAATAATAAAATTTCTTATAATTATCTTAAAAATCAATACCTTATTCCTTATGGATTCATTAAAAGCATCTGGTAGTGATATGTACTCATCCTTAGTGGTTTATGGGGCCACAACCAATTTCATATTTCACTACCATGAAAATTTCCTCCACATATAGTGATTTTTATAGTTAGCGATTTTTTAGTATCAAATTATAATATATTATGAAAATTCATAACCAGTCCTTAATTCATAATATTTAACAATTTTTTTAGATAATATTACAAGATTTAAGGAGAAAAATGTAACTTTGAAATAATATAAGTTCATGCTACTGTGGATTTATCATATCTTCCAAAAATATGATCAATATTGAGACGAAAAATGAAATATCTTGTCTAATATAATAAATAATATACATAATACTTCCTAGTACATTTCTATATGGTATTATTCTCGTATATTTCACATGAGAAGCTACAAAAGGTGATTGTGACAATGAAAACATAAAGTACTTACCAAAATAACACAAATCAGTTTTAAAGAAATCAACCAAATTACCTTTAATCAAAATCAAGATAAATTATTGTTGAGATAGATAGAAAATCCATTGCTTTGCATCGCAAATAATTTTAATACAAATAAATTTCTAATTATATCTAATATCATTACATTCAAAATAAGATCTCAATTTTATTTTAAAATAAGGGTGTTAAATTCTATATTACTACACATGAGTAACATTTCATTAACATTAATAAATATATTCATAATTATCTTTTTATCAAATTTAAAAAATAAATATTCATCAAGCTAAATCCTTATTAAAACATTATGAAACATAAATTAATCTAACGTCTTGTACAATTGAATTAAATCTTGTTCTAATCCATACAATAGTTTATTAAGGAAAAATCTAATTTTCTATTAAATTCATTCTCAGTATCATCAAGAGTATTCATGAATTATTTTTCATTTAAATCACAATGAAAGAAAAAAGTTTTTTATTCATCCATTATATATTAAATCATAAATAGTAATAAAAATAATGATTAATTATTATTAAATAAATCTAAAATATATGTAATTTTATTTCCAAATAATCAATTTGTTCACATTAAATGAATTATTTGGCAATAATCCTATCTTTGTAATTATTTTTATTCCTGTGAGTATTTTATTATTATGTTTTATAGATCCATTTACATCTGATAAACATAGATGTAGGTTTTTATTTATGATATACCATTTATAGTTCCTTATTATGGATTACATTACATCTTCCATGAGAAAAATACAATTCTTAGAGTTTCAATCATAGAGATAATTATTGATGATTTTGGGATTATCTACACCAAGATCCTAAGCTACATATAATGATAAAATTACTATATTAACATCTTTGTTCCTAGAATGATGTCCGGTGACTCTCTTCTACATATCAATTTTGATTTGAAGACCTCTATGATATGTAGAAGCTCCCCATTCTGGAGAATAATCAAAATCAATACCATACTATGGTTTTGGTTGAAAAGTGGTCATACTAGAGGATGATGGAGGAGTCCCAGTAGAATACACACTAAAATTCGGAGGACTGACCTCAAGATCCATATTTTGGGAAGGATTATCACTCACATCAGTGGGAGGATGGACAGTTGGAAGAAAATACTATTGAAACATCACATCCCATTCAAAATACACTATTGGAAGCTAGCTTTGTCTTCCAAAATATAATACCCATTCACCCCCTGACATACACTAAAAAAATTCATATAAAAAAACATGGATTAATATTATCATCCATGAAATGAGTATATATGTTAAATTCAAATACACATAAGTCTCCATTGGATGGAGGATGATTATTTTATTGCTCTATTGGAGTCTTAAATCATTTGTATATGAGGGATACCTATTTATCAATTCTAATTACATAGTCATATAATCATTCCAAAATGAAATTGGCAGGCCTGAGAATGAAATCATGATACATACCCACTCTAGTATGGTATGGTTCAAATGTTCAGCTAAACCATTTTGCTGAAGATTATGACTTATAGTTTAGTGTCTCAAAATTCCCTCATTTGCAAAAATTCTTTTGTATTTATCAGATAGTTATCCAATGCAGTATGTGTCCTTAGTTATTTTAAATTCTACAACTGTCTATATTCTTTATAGTATTTCTAATTTTTAAACACCTTAATGAAATTTTATTTACTCCTCAATGTATAAGGAAGACATTCCTTGAAAAGTCAAATATAATGGTGAAAATGTAGAAAACTCCACCATGATTTACAGTTTAATCCATCCCCCACAAATAAGTGTGAAAATAATCAAATGTAGAAAAATATTTAAACCAATATTAATTAATTATTAATCTTTTTAACTTACCCAGGACATTATCATTACAAAATAGTATTTTACTCATTGTAACTTGAGTGATAATCCCTTACATTCTCAATTATTCTATCCCTTTAGAACTCACATGTCCTAACAATATATGTAAAATCACAGTGATATCAATAATAGTAAAATAGAGGATTATAATCTTTTTTTATATGTGTTCTAAAATCCATTACATACAACCCATTCATCATTAGGAATTTTGTAACTATGGGAGCCTATTTTGATATTCTTAGAAAAAATGAATCTGATTTAATGCTGTAAAATTTCTAATCTAACACACCAAAAGAGATAACATTCCTTTGTAAATCTAGAACACGTCTATTATCCAATAATGTGAAAATAGAATTGTTAGAGGGTTGTAACATAGCTGAACCTCTACCCATGAATTGAGATTTCATTTTGTTTACTAAAATTACCTCCCCATCAGCTATGTCTATTAATATAAAGAATTAAATCCCATCAGGACACATAAGGAAGGCGAATCCAGAGTCTAAAACCCATAAAATATATATATTATATCATGGCACACACAGTACCTCAACACTCTCATAGCATTGGTCAACAAAGGGTGAATTATTACTAGACTCTTTTAGAGGGTTTCCAAACATCAAATGAGGTTACATAGTTCTAACACACCCAGGTTTCCAAAAAATTATAGAATTTAACCTTTCTTAGCTTAGAGTTATATTGAGACTCCTTAGATTATCGAGATTTCTTTCTACCATTATTTCATTTATCTTTTATCATTACATGAATCTATGAATGAACCCTCATATTCAAACTGTTGTCTTCAAGTTTATCCTTATTCATCCCACACAACTCATAAAAAATAATATAATATTAGGTCATTATATTTGTTTCAAAAATTATCACATCAATGATATATTTATATTAATTTTCTATATAAATTAAAATTAATATTAAATGTTATTCATATTCAATTCAAATTTTTTGGATAAATCTAAAATGACTTTATTAAACTCATTAATGTGTACTTTAATGGTAGTGGCATGATGCATCTTGAACATATATATTTTGTTCTAATTATATAAAAACATATTTATTAATGTTTTCATGTTAATTTTTCAATGTTTGGAGAAAATACTAACTATATAAGTTTCATTTGCGACCACCAACAAGACATTATCTGTTAATGACTATGTTAAAGAACTATGAGCATTCATTAAAACATATAGATGGGATTCTAAATAGGTCTTGACTATCTATCCCATGACATACTAACTTATATAGGGATTCATAGGTCAAAATATGGAATCTCTTTTATCCTTATATACTATCACGAATCATTTATATAACCTGCAAAATATTAAAATCATTGTTACCTTTGAATTTCTCAATTTCATACATTCTAGAAGAGATATTCTCTATGTGAGAGGACTTGATTGAACCTACTATGAGGGGTAACCATTGGAAAACCCAATATTCCAAGTATCACACAAATAATTAATATTTCCATTTATTAATGAAACAAAATTTTCATTTTATAAACTAATGTGTTTAGTGGAAAAAAGAAAGAACGAATAAAAGAAGAAAATAGGAGGAAAAAAAATATTTAACATGTTTCAATAATAGTTGTTCCTACTCTCTAGAAAGATCAAAACCATAATAAATATATTTTATACAATATCAAATAACATAAAAATGGAATTAAATAATAAACCCAGAATAATGGAATTAGAAAAACATAATGAATAAATTCTAAATTATAGTGAAAACTAACACCGACATCAGTAATTGTATTTATCGACCACTATAAAATAAAATCATTAATTATATATCATTTTGTTAATGAAGATTATAAAGGTAAACCTTGTGAATAAGTACACAATATACACTAAAACATGCCATCGAGGAATCTCTATTCGTAAATAGAAAAAACGATGACACATTTGGCTAGGTACTACACCTCATAATGCACACGAGTTCAAATGAGTGAAATATTATATATATAAAAGTAGTAAAAACTACATTAAGGATTAATAATAACATATATCTATCATGTTTTGGTTTTTTGATGACATTATTTAAATAAATACCTTCATAAATCGACTTTATGGAAATATTTCATCAAAACACAAGAAAATGGAGGGTTGAAAATACATAAACCCTTTAAAACGTGATAACATACAAAAATGACAAACCCTAGTGGTTGAAACCACCTTTAAACACTCAAAAAGTAAAGGGTGAATTTTTTATGTGAAGAAAACAACTACAAGAGATAATCATTAATATGATCAATCCATTATATGAGCAAAGAACTATGTGAGACAAAATGGCTACATGATCTAAATTGGTTGTGTGATAAAAATGGAAATATGATCCAAAATAACTACATCGTCAGTAGAAAATATATTTTATTTCAATATATATATGAAAAATGAGATTTATAATAGATATAAAATAACGGAAAAAAATATAGTATAGAATGATAAAAAATATTAAACATGATAAAAATTAAAAAACAAATAAATAGAACAGTTTCATTGTGAAATCAATCATTCCAAAATCAATATCTAGAATGAAACAGGTTTTACACACAATATAAACAAGCATATTTAATCTATAAAACTTGTTGAACATGAGATAATGGGGTAATTAAAACAACCTAAGTGAAGAATCAAGAAGGTACTTCGCATGAGGAGCTCATCTATGTATGTGAGGAGGGTGTCCAATTTCTATAAATTCACTCCCTAAATCCACTTGTATGGAATTTAAATCCTTAAAGAAGTGGGTTTGAATATTTTTTTCATTAATATTTTTCCATGTTTTATTATTAAAATTTTCCTTCTTCAATTTTTCTCCACTGTGTGTTTCTCACACTTTTTCCTCTTGATGCCTATGGTCATAAAAAACATACCCGGTGGTTCGACCCCTAAGGAATTATCATGGTATTATCTAATCATCAGTCCTCAATCAATTTTCTATTTTATTTGGATTTTAGTGTGGTTGTTGGATCACTGTGTATTCCTGATATGATTCCACACCAATTCAGAATATTCTATCGAACTCATTCCATTCCCTACCAAATCATATCTCCCCCCATTGTCTTAGTTCATCCCAAATACTATGGATTATTGTGGGCTATAAATTGAATGATACATATTGGGATTGGGTGGAGCTTTTTGATTTTCAATGATGAGGTAGTGATCATCAACTTAAACCCTATAGAAGGTGATTTTTAGTGTGTCTTAGAGGTTTTTGAAGTGCACTGGTTATCAGAATTTATGACGGGGAAGGTAGTTTATGAATGGTATAAAATAATCTATCAACATGAATTTAAATTGAATTTTTGGTTAATGATGGATACCACTAACCAATCCTGGGGAACCATTGCAACTCGAGACACCTTGAGAGTGAAATAGTGAATCGGTGTTTCAATGTTTTCTTTCTATTCATTATATACTTTTTAAATGTTTGTAATTACTCTTCTAACAATCCATTCCAAGATGCACATCCATCATTAAATACATAATAAAAATAAAAAAAGAAACAACAATTTTTTATTATTTCCCCACATAGGGATAATTGAAATATAATACACATGATGTTGTATTGGTGTACCTGAATACACCAATGATTACTATCTCAATGGATAAAATCACCATCTATGATCCCTCTATTCAAAACAGATTGGTTTTATAATTAATTTTTATATAGAACACTTCTTCACATGGATCACTTCCATAAAACACTACTTGATAAATGATTTGAATGAAGTATTCCTCTATTTATCAACTTGTAGGTTACTTCGATGTCATAGAGAATATATTCTTAAATTATCATCATGATAGATGGAATATTATTCTCTACTATAATTCACAACTTTTCCTAAATACTACCTTTTGGGAACCTATTGCTCACAAAACACCATTCTATAAGGTGTGACATCATAATTATATCTCACAAAACATATTTACTCAATTATATTATTCGAATAAATTTATTACTAGTTTTTCCAAAAAAAAAATATTTTTCTTACATAATTATAATGAACATCTCTCATGAAACTTTCTTTCTTGAAACATCCATCACCTTGACTAGCTTCTTGTGTTCTGTTTATGCATCTACCACTTAGAAGAAAATATAGCACTTAATCACCGTCTAAATATTCATTACATAAAAATCAGAGGGATTTAATGATATATATAAAAAAACAGACTTTGTACAACTATTCATGGTCTAAAATTATTTTTATAACATGGATTTTGTTGTGCCACCACTTCTATAATCCCTCTGAAACGACTTGGTATTTTCTGTTCATGCAACTTAAACTTATTTGAGAATATAGATATATTGTATATCAAACCCAAACATGAAAAAAACTACATTACTTTTTCAAAAATATCCAATACTCTCTTGAACCGTCATTCATTTCAATAAAAATCAAAAGCAAACATCCTCTTAAATTTTAGACACAAATTTTTGAAAATAATGGGAAAATAAAACATTTTAAAAGCATCTAAAACTCCACTATTGGTCTCCCATGTACTGTAAACCACACCCAAGTATTTAAACATTTTTATCAACATATATATGAATTGGAAGGTAGCAAAATACCAAAACCAAATCTCGAAGCTTCATAATCCTAACACGAACACTCACTCTCTCTGTAACCTTATTTACATAGGTTTATATAGTTTGAACACTTGCATTTTTAACACTATACAAAAAACTCCCAACAACTTCCCCTTAATTTACAATTTAACATCATTATAATAATACTAATAATTATTTTATTATAACTAAGGTAAATTAGCAAAACTTGTGGAAAAATAACCTTATCCAACCACTATGATGTATTATAGAAGACCTACAATTTTGATTGATGATGGATATATGATTTATCATCCAAAAAATTGATTCAATCATCATGATGATAATTTATTTTATCACTTTTATTTTTCAATTTATCAATATTTTAATTTTTAAAAATAAAAAATTATAAATATTATAAAAATTATGTCAATGGATTTTGAATTCAATAATTCTTCTACCACATTAAAATAAGGAATTAAAATTTTAACAATATAGATTATTAGGGATGAAAATTCACATAAAAATGATAAGATATTTTGAAACCACAATGATGACCATAAGGAATAACTTGAATTATCCTTCTAGATAGTACTTTCTAAAGAACATAGTATGTTTTTTGAGTATTTAATATTTTATAAATGCTAATTTGGTGCATCAACATGTACATCCACAATAAGTGGAACTCATCATACCAACATTTGTGAAAGAATTACTAGACATAAAAGTTTACATAAAGACACAATTTTTTATAAACTTCTCAATATCCTTATAGAGGTATTTTAAATTGATAATGAGTTGGATGTTTAATCTATTTAGGGGGATTCTTTTTTCCTTTTAATTAATTCTTTAAAATATTATTGAACCACAATTGTTTTTTATCATCCCAATAAATTCATTATATATTACACACATATACATTACCTAGAAACATGTTAAGGAGAATCCAATTTTTTGATAATATTTTACGGATAGAAAGATCTTGAGGATCTTGTTATGATATGAATACATTTTTTTCTCCCCTTTTAACTAATCTTTAACTATATATCATATATAAATCCATATTTGACAACATTTATATTTTCATTGGGGATCTCAAATTCTTAGTGTACATTAATGGAAAAAGTGAATAAAAATGGTGTGGTTCATATAATAGTCCCTACCCACATTATAATAAGGGATATTAAATTGTTACTATCTATATGAGGGTATTATAATCCCAATACCCCCTTGTGGGTTTAAGTTAAAAATTATTTTCACTCCCCCTTTTCAATTTTCATTTTTATTTTGAACAAAATTCCCCCTCTCCTTTTTTTTACCATATAGTTTTCCAATAAATATTGAGAGATATATTTCCTCAAGACCTTGGATAATATTAAACAGCTTGTATCTCTCAATACCTTTTTTTCCATCCCATTTTAATTTTTCTATGATATAAATGAGGGTAGTAAAATCATACCATGATAAATAATTTATAATATATTTTTTGCCTTCTTGGGATTTTCGTATTCACATTTTCTTCCTTTCAATTATTATGTTTGGAGATACCCCCCACTCATATAAAATGATTCTCTCAGTTATCTATAATACAAATAAATTTTGAAATTTTTTTATCAATTTTATAATTATAGTATTTAATATGGATTGTGAAAATTTTAAATGAACTAAAATTTAACATGCATACATGGAATCAAAGAATTAGGATCTTGGTGAATTATTTTATAGCCCAATTTAAAATCTCATCTATCCAACATAAAGAGAAAATATACTAGTCATTTGAACTAAAGTAAAAGGGAAATTTTGGATCCAAATATAAATTCCTTGAAATTTAAAAATCAAAGTGTGTTTGAGAAAGAAAATCCCTTAAAAATGGTTAGAGTAATTTTAAGTTGGTTTTCCAAACCCTAATTTCATGACTCAGATATTATATATAGACTTAGGGGCATAAATTTTACATTATCTATAATCATCGAATGTACTCTATGTACAATATAGGGATTGAAAAAATATAAATGAATATGTTCATTATTATTGAGAGTAATGAAAATTAATGTGAATATTAAACTAAAATGAAAAAGGGTGAAATTAAATATAGAATTTCAATTTAATAAATAACAAGGAAATGTAAAATTTGGAATTAAATTAGAAACTTAATTAAGAAAATTTTGATATGCTACTTGAATATTATAATTGATATTAAAATTAAATCATTCATAAATAACATTCAACAAAATAAATATTTAAAATGAGAAAGGTGAAATCATAATGGAGAATTTTTTGATAGTAATATCATGGGGAAATAGAATAACTAATTTTTAGTGGAGTGTTATGTCAAAAAAATTTCAAAATTTTAGTATATATTGTACTATATATAATATATATATATATATATATTTTTAAAATATTGTAAACAAATATAAAAAACAAATTTATTATAGAGATAACCAAAATTATGTTTTATTTTATTTTATTAATATTGTAGATTTAAATCTTGATGATAATATTTTTATTTTCATTATATATTTATTGGTAGGTGTATATCCAAAGTATGAATCATGACTTATTTAAGAGAAAAATGGGTATTTGGGTACATTTGTAGAATTATAAATGGCTAGCACACATGGTGTGTGAGATTAACTAAGTGACAGGGAAAACTCATATATCATAATCCTTTATTAAGGTAGATATCCATGCTATATTAACCATGAAACCAAGAAATCAAGTAATAATAATCCTAACTAAACATTACATTCCCCTAAAACATTTAATGGATTTGTACGAATAGTTTTCATGGCTCATGTCCTATGTATGAATAACTTAAATGGGAATACCAGTTTTAATAATCATCCTCCCCCAGTAATGTGCCCCACATCTTTCGAACCACAACTTGTTTTGGGAGGTATCTTCCAAACTAATATCAAAGACACCTCCACTCTAGACGAAACTTCCATCGACATGGAAATGAACCCAACATTCTTTCTCAAATTCCTTGTCTTTTCCAAACTCAAAAATGGTTCTCATCCCATTTAAAAACTACATTGAAATGAACTATTTTCTAGGTATCTCTGATGCCATAGGGACACGAGTAATCTCATTCAATTGGCATATCATCTACCAATACTAGATCTATCCATATATATTATAATGTCAACATTAAATGTAGGATACATTTATTTGTATCATAACTTTAAGATTTTTCCATGCTCACTTGAACTTCCATGACACTCCCAAAGATATTGACCTCATCTTATTTCCATGTGTCTATCATGAAAAAACACTTTATAAAGTGTATAATTGAATTAGTAAATACTCAACCTGACCTTAAAAATGGCTTTTATCCTATAATCTTGTGTAATATGGAATAATAGTTGAATACAAAACTACTAAGAGTGGAATAGAAATTTTTTATAGATTATTCGTATTGGAATATCCCCACATTTAAATTATCCATTCATTTGAGGAGAGTATCCAATGTTTTTAAATTCACCCCCTAATCCGACTAATAATAAATTTGGATCCTAGATAATTTAACAGAGATTCATTGTTCTTATAATTTTCTTCTATCTATTAATATTAAAAATAACACATTCTTCTCTATTTTCTTCACTCTTTGTCTCCCAAAAATTTTCTTCTCAATGATTATGTCAAAGGGAAACTAACATGATGGTTTGAATATTTATATTGGATCATGGTACTCTAAAATCCACATTCCTAATTCCATTTTAGTTTTCACTTGTTTATTCCAATTTCAGTAGGTGCATTCTGCTGTGGGGAGGTAACTTTTTTACATATTCACATCAATGTCATATAATTTTTTGATTCTCTAACATATTTAATATAGTAAGACAGACTTTTTATACTTAAAAATTACATATCATTTTCATAATAATTAAACAATATTAAAATAGATTACGAAAGACGAAAATTGGTCTCTTGCCATTGGAAACAAGGAAATATATACACTCGTACATATATGATCTAAATCTTCTACCACTAGGTTCATCCTATATAGCACCCTTCATAGACACCTCAAACATAATACATATCATCATAACCTAGGGGAAAGGAATCACAAAAAGGGGTAAGATCAGATGCTTAGTAAGGGTAATGAACAGAGAAATATAAGTGTAAACACAAGCATAAGGGTATGTGAATGTGATCATAAAAATAAAAGATTATACCATGTATATCATAGATAGTAATTGGAATCGTGGAAGGCATATTGGAATTTCATAAGACATGAATCATAATTAAATAAAGATAATGAACCCTAAAATCATAACATAGAAATGAAATATATAATTATGGAAGACCCATAAGCATATTGTATTATTTCTATAGAATACAAATCATCACTTCTAAAACCATCTTGGTGGTATAGATTTAATCCCTATACCATCTTGGAATACATGGATCCCTAACATGATCATGTTGGTAGCATGACACTACTACAAAAAACAGCCTATATCAGCACTGAAAAATGGCTTTAACAGCGCTAAAAAGCGCTGTAAATCTCAGTGCTAATATAGGGGGGGTCCCTTTTATCAGCGCTCTGAAAAGCATAGATAAAGGTCAACAGAATTAAAAAAAATAACAAAAAATTAAAAATAATGTGGGGAGTGCTTTTATCAGCGCTTCACACCCCCTTTTATCAGTGCTAGGTGGTCTCCCGCACGCAACCCTTCCCGCGCATCCTTATAGGGGTGCACCCCATTTGCTTCCACCCGAACTCGAACCCAGGACCTCCCCCCTTTCGCATCTGCACCTTTACCACTATGCCACTTCGTTTTGTTCTCTATTTAATGATATATCTATATATCTATAGTTATATTTATTCATATATTCATATATATTCATATTAGTACAAATATATTTATTCATATATTATTATATATAAATTAATTCTTATATTAATATATTTATATTTATATTTTTAGTTATAATTTTTTATATGTATATTTTTTTTGTACATTAATATATACATATAAGATAATTTTTAAATACATTTATGAAAAAATATGTTTTTTATGTGTATTTATAAATAAATAATTACATACATACATACATAGATATATACAACACACATACATAGATATATACAACACACAGACACACACAGACACACACACACAAGCAAACACATTTATATTTACGAATGAATACATATATATGTGTATTTGAAAAGCCATAGAATGTACATATAAGATTAGTTTTAAATACATTTATAAAAAAAATATGTTTTTGATGATTGTACATAAGTAAGTAAATAAATAAATTCACACATATATACATATATACAACACATAGACACACACATAGACACCCTCACACACACAGACACATATATATTTACAAATAAATACATATATGTGTGTATTTGAAAATCCATAAATTGTTAAAACGACCATAACATATAATCTAGAATTCCATTTCAATTCCACAACCAGTCAAATCGAATAAAATGAAACAATCTTCGATATGACATGTGGTACCGGCCTAACGGACAACTAGATCAGAATTTATACTTGTTTGAATGTTAAAAAATCAAGGTATCCCGACTAAAAACTCAGTTTTGGAGGACTTATGAGAATTATTTGGGCTAGATAAATGTGAAAAAGGCTTTGCCTCAATCAATAGCGCATAGCAATTGTCGCAGGCTTCGATTTGATATGTTGTAGAGCTCAAACGGACACCCAGATCAAAAGTTATGGCCATTTGATGTTTGAGTTACATTTTAAACATATATTAGATATTTTTTTAATTTTTTTGGTTTTTTGTGCCCTCAAATAGTTTTTAAATGAATTTTAATCGATAATAATTAAAAAATTAAATTAATAATATTTTTAAAAAATATTTTGAATCCATTTTCACTAAATTTATTATATATTAAATATAATAGTCTATTTATACGTATCTAGAACATATTTAAAAAATATATATTGTATTTATATCAATATAAATATAATTATATAAGAATAATTTATCTTTCCATTTTTTATTTGAAATATAATATTTTTTATTGCTGATAAAGCCCCCCTTTATCAGTGCTACTAAAAGAAGCACTGATAAAGGCCCCCTTTATCAGTGCTTTTTTTGAGCGTTGATAAAGGGGTAGCGCTTCCCTTGCCAGTTTTTGGCGTATTGTCATGATTTCACTGTTGATACTATCATGGTAGTCATCATTCACTCCCATGGACATCTTAGTAGTCAAGGTTCATTCCCTAGACCAGATTAGTCTATCTCATGATATATAAATCATTAACCAACGCATTTGAGGGAGACATAGGTCCCACCAATCACATAGATAAAACATTCATAAATGTTCCCCAAGATCATAAATAGTCACATAATAACCCATTAAATGAAGTTGGTATTATAAACATGTAATCATATCATAGCCTATGGAAAGTGACCAGTTCCATAATCATTTTAATATTAATCATAACAAGTGGAAAGAAGGAGGTTTCCAAATCATGTAACCTATAAAAGAGAAATAGTTTTCCTAAACATCATTCCATCGTACCTAATTCATTAAGATAATGAATTTGAATGGAAACATTTAATTATTTCTCCAAAAATACATTACTAACAGCAATGGATGTTATTTTAGATGAGAAATAATTTTTAAATGTCTTTTAAAAATATTTTATATGGAAAATATGCTTTCTTCTTTGAAGAAAATTATTTTTATAACATAAAACCTTTTGAAAATATTTTTATTTTAAAATAGTTTTCAAAAAATATAAATGATGCTTTGAAAACAATAATACATTTTTTAAATATTTTTCTTTGAAAATCATCTTCATGGATCTTTTTATAACATTTTTTAGAACATATTGTAAAACATAGTATATTGAACACAATAAAATTCTATCCAAATAGGGAGAGAGATATACGGTCATACATTAATTAAAATCATTATATTATTACTAATAGAGTGTTGAAACTATTGATAATAGAGGAGGATATCTTGAATAAACATAGGAGAAGTAAATTAATTACTTTTATTAGTAGACAGATCCAAATATTTATCAAATAATCATAAATGTAAACAATCTCGAAATGTGATGATATTGTCTAAATAAACCCTTATGACTTGCTAATGTGGGATCATACTCTATGTAAGAAAAGAAAATTAAATGAATTTTAAATTATTATGAAAATAATTACATTTAGGAAATAACAAGTAAATATAATAATATACACCTTGAAAAAATGTTTAGGGGCATAAAAACATTAATATCAAAGAAGGAAAATTTAGACAAAACCTTTTTTCCGATTTGGTATCTTTTGAGAGATAAACCCCATTAATGAATGTCTATAAAATGGATATGTTACTAACAATAAATTTATTTATATGATATATATAATACCATCATCGGTGGTACGTACACTATAAAAATGTGAAGAGTGGTGAAGATAGCATGTTTCTTGTGGGAGTAAAAAGTGAGATGAAATACCCATAAAATATATCTTCACTCTCTTCAAACTCATACAGGATTACTGTAAAATAAATATAATTTTATTTTAAATATTTTCAAATAATAATATTTTATTACCTAATACCATATATGGTATGATTTTGACCTTATACTACTCGCTTGTTAACATTCCTATGTTTTTTTTTCACTTCGGGTAATATTCGCTACGTTCTTTGCATGTGTTTAATTTGTTA